>OZ014521.1:191428187-192845687 GCA_963966055.1 Lathyrus aphaca | reverse complement strand
TTTGTGGGTACGTAGGCATGAGGTGGTAAACCTCTCCAAACAAAAAAATATTAAAAAATAATTCTTTTCTCATCCCTTCACTCTCATTTAACAAACCTCTTTCAAACCAAAAGCAGTAAATTTTTCAAAGGGCTCCCGTGGAGTACCACATATATTTTGGGTGCGTAAAACCTTCTCATTGTGTAACCTATCCCCTTACATGTTTCTCTATTGTGTTTCTTTAGATTTTTGATTTTAGATTCATTAGGATTTATTCGCTCTTTTTTCCTTTTCCTCTTGGAATAAAAATAAAGCGCGGTGGCGACTCTGTTTATTTTGAGTTAAGTTAACTAATAGCTTACACTCATGATTTTACCGCTACAGAAAAATGGCGACTCTGTTGGGGATTAATCTCTAAGTGGATTCGGCCTACTTTGATTTATTTACTACTTTGGTTTGATTTGTTTGTTATTTATTTGTTCTGTTTCGGTTTTGGTGATCCTCTGTGAGTTAGATAGATTCTAACCCAGATCTGAGTTGAACTTATAATAGGACGGCGATATTCGAAGCAATAAGCGATGGAGTATTCCAAAGTTATATCAATTTGACAATCTCCACTCGGTTAGGCTCTCTTGGATTATCAGTGTCATGATGAGTAATCATATGTGGCATTATTTTCCGACCTTGAGCTGATCATACTGAGGACCGTAGAACCCTTAACCCATCCAAGCCTATTTAGAAACGTAGTGCAGAAATTATCCGGGTGTAAACCTAAGGTGGTTGTCACACGATACTAGACTTGGACGAGGTCTATTTTAAGAATGTAATCGATTGGGGAGTAATTCAATGTACCGATAATATTCTAAAGATGGTTGTTAACTTTGGGCACCTCTGTTAGCACCCTTTTGGTTTTCTGCAGGTACAATGAAGACAAAAACTTAGTACTTACCTGTGTGGGTTGGTGTTCTGTTACCTTAACTTCATGCTCATGACTCGGAACCTAGACCCGTGTGTTTTGTGTGATCTTGTTTGTGGTTGTTGCATACATGCATCATGCATTCATGAGCATTATTTTTGAGATTTCAAGGGACTCATGAGGAACTTTTGCAAAATTTCAGATGTCTATGGTTATGAATTTTGAAAGGAGAAACACAAAGAAGTACAACTTCAAGAATCCTAATCTAGTAGAGCTGAGAAATCTAAGAGCATTGGTGGTTGACACCCAGGAGTTCTGGAAATGTTATAGAAAGCTCTTGTTTATTTTGGATACCGATGTACCAGAGGGAATTCTCCCTACCTTGGCTCAGTTTTATGATCTGTTGCATCATTGTTTCACCTTTCCTGATTATCGGCTTGTGCCGACTTTGGAGGATTACTCTCATTGGATGGGTTTACCTATTTTGGACAAAGAATTTCGTTTCAGTGGTTTAGAGAAGGAGCTTACGACCAAAGTCATCGCCAAAGCCATTTTTCTCAAAAAGTTCAATCTTAATGGGATGTTTCTTCCAAAAGGGAGTGTATGTGGTATTAATGCTAAGTTCTTAATGGGAAAAACTTCTACTTCTCTTACTTTGGGTCATAAGGATGCATTTGAGGCTATTCTTGCTTTTCTCATTTATGGGATCGTCTTGTTTCCTAACTTAGATGGTATTGTGGACGAGAGTGCCATTCATATTTTCTTGAAGAGAAATTCGGTACCTACTGTTGCACCCCAAAATTTGCCCTCACAAGACAAGACTTTGTGTACTAAGAGGTTCACAAGGTTCACAAGGTTCACAAGACATCTCATGATGTTCACAAGGTTCACAAAGTTCACAAATAGTCAGAAAGTTTGACAATTCTCTCAGACAACACCTCCTCCTAAGCAGGGCATCCAAAACTAGGGTTTTGACTTTAATCAGGCTAAATGGACTTCCAAGACTTCAAGTGAGCTTCATAACATCTTATATGTGTTTAAGAACCCCCATGACAAGTTTCAAGACTTTTCCCAAAGGTTTGCTCAGTCAGATGATCAGATAGGTTAAAATCAGTTAAAGCAGTTAAAAAGTCAAACTGAGGTCAACTGTGGTCAAACCAAAGTCAAACTTCATGATTTTTTGCCAACATCAAGTATATGAAGTAAAATTCATCATTTGATCAAGGGTGGATCATGATTCATCAAGGAGATTTCAGATCATCAAGAATCAGGAGTTTCTAAATTAGGGTTTTCACAGGAAAAGTCAACTGAACTTTGACCAGCCATAACTTTCACATGCTTCATCAAATTTTTCCCATACAAAGCTCATTTTGAAGGAAATTGAATTCTATACAACTTTGTGTCTCATAAGCCAAGCCCAAAAATGCTTCATTTGGAAGGTATGAGCTAAGACATTATAGGTCCTTTTGAAAGTCAACAAAAAGTCAACAACTTCAAAAGGGCATAACTTGAGAATGGTAAAAGATATGGACATGAAACCAATGGGTTTGGTTATAGGACTCTTTAAGCTTTCCAAAATGTCCAAGAACACCCTCATAGCCTTAAAATTGAAGGATTTGTGTCCTTGCAAAGTTGGGAAAATTTTGAGAAAAATATTGAACAAAAGGGGTCTTAGAATCAATTATTTCCAAATGGGCCTACCATTGTGCAACCCAATCCTTGAGATATCATCCCACACGACCCAATCCAAGCATTTTCATAATTTTTATTTTTTATTTAGTATTTATTTGAATTTTATTCATTAAAAAGCAAATTAAATCAAAATAAAATATATAAATCAAATATTTGGATGAGATATTGTTTCTAGAAAGTCATAAACATGGATTGGATCAGATTGATATGCAAATTATGATGATGGTCTTAAAATAGCAAGGTTGTATCAAAAAATATTTGAATTTTAAAGCATGATCTTTTTCAATCTTCCATGATCAAAATATCCAAAGGATAGCCCAATTTTTTGACCTAATTCAGTTCACATATATACAAGGAACTGATCACAAACAAGACACACGAAAATTGCAGCCTCAAACCACACATTCAAACTTCAAAAATTCAAGCAAAAGGAGACATTCGGTTTTTGATTTGCAGGAGGTTTCAAAGAGTTCTAAAGGTCTTAACATGTTCCTTGATGTTCACTGAATGCATATCAATACTTATCATCATCCAAGACTCCATGAAACACATGAACCGAATAGCTTTTCATCTCATATTTGATTTTTTCGATTCAATGAATTTACTGCATTTCAATTGATTTTGATTGTTTAATCTTGTTTGTTTCATTGTGTTGAAGCTTTCTGGACCAATTAATTGGAGTTTCACTGCCTATAATGGATTCGGCCATAGTTAGGGTTTATGACTCTCATTTAGGGTTCTTTGATTAAAACTATATAAATTGATTCTAAGACCATAAATGAACTGTATGAAGGTTGGGGATCACAACCATGTAACTAATTTGAGAAATCGTTGCATATTGATGAGTGTATGAGATTGGCAGGTTTTGTACGCAGGAAGATTCGCAGGAAATTTCCCAGCAAATTTCGCAGGAAAACCTGCGAAATTCCAAGGAAGAAGATGAAGTCAGCGCGCCAAAATCTTTATTCAAATATTTGATATAATATTTTATGATTTATTGTTAATATTATTTCAGAACAATTAGCCTGGCTCGGTTGGTTTGTGTATGCGCGTTTGAAGTTGATGGTCCTGGGTTCGAATCCCCCCAGGCCATTTTGTATTGTTTTGCTTTTTGTTATGATTTTTTCAGGTTATGAAACAAAATAACTTGGTTCTCATTCCATAGCACAAGCGCATGGCTTGTCCCAGTGGTTGGCTATTTGGTCTTGGATATTCAAAGCCTAGGGCCTGGGTTCGAATCCCAGCCCCAGGTATGTTTTCTTTCTCTTTTTCTTTCTTTTATTTTATTTGTTTATATTTTATAATTAAATTTAATTAATTTCTTAAAATGTTAAAATGAATATATATTATTTCTTATACCTAAAATTCATGTTTTTTTTAATCAAACTTTATTTTCAAAATTTAATTTTTTATATTTTATATGTTCATATTATTAAATAAATATAATTTGTAAATAAATGAATTTGTGTTGTAAATTAATAAATAAAACCCTAATTCTATTTTTTAAACTCATAAACCCTAATTTATTTTGATTAACCCTAATAATATTTCATAAACCCTAATTATCTTGTAAATATTAATTTATTTTGTTTATAGACTTTAATTGTATAATTTGTCCATATTACATGTAATTATTATATATAAACAACTTGAATAATTTAATTAAATAGTAAACCCTAATTTGTTTCTCTAAATAATTAAAAATCCTAATTTTATTTTATGAATTTAATTTATGCTTATTTAATTATAATTAGATATTTTTATAATATGTATATTATTAATCATATTTTATAAGTATATAATATTCATTATTTATTTCTTTTATTAAAAATCTAAAAATAATTATTTATTTAAAATTGAACTTTTTATATTATTATGCTAATTTCTTCTTCTTATATTTATTTTGTTTATTATTACTAACTTCTTTATTTATTTATCTATTATGTGATTATTTATTTTATTATTATTATTATTACTAACCCATTTAATTATTTATTTATTTACTTATTTATTTTAATTATTTTAATTATTATAATGTAATTGTATCCATTATGTAATAGTTGTAGTAATTTTTATTATTTATTTTTAATTGCTATGGTTAGTAAAATAGGGAGTGTAAAACATGTTTGTATTTAAAATTGGATTTAGATCATTAATCTTAAAGATAAATATTTGAATTGGCACACTCACACACGTAAGTCGGTCCTGGATCGCCATCTCACTTCTTAAGGGTTACCTCTCAAGTTGCCTAAACAAAAGGTCAAGTAAGGTGTAAAGCAAAGTCATTTCTCTCATATCATCTAGTCCCTTAACAGATAAAAAGATCAAGTCCCTTCATGGTTGCCTTCGTAATGATCTTGTCCCTTTCGAATAAAGATGATAAGTCCCTTCGGATTGCTAAATACACCTTATAGTTGCCTAATCACAGTTGTCCCTTCATTTGTCCCTCACACATCCAAGGTAATGACTACCTATTCCTTAATAATAGGGATAGTCTTACCATTTAAAGGATATTTAAGAACAGAAAAGACTTAACTTAGGGTAGGTTCCTCTTATGTACTTGCTCACTTTTCAAAACATTTCAAAACACTTCACATTTTTCAAACAAATTTTCAAAACAAAGGCTTTATATATATCCGTACATGGATCATTATAAAGTACTTAAGAAAATTTCTAAACACACTACGCTTCTCAAAAACATTCTAAAGTGAGCTAAGTAACTAAGAGCCCATGGATAACCATGGATGTAAAGGGTGCTAACACCTTCCCTTTACATAACCTACCCCTCGAACTCAAAATCTTTTTAAGGTCTTTCCTGTTCTTTTATGCCCTTTACTTTTGGATAAAATAAAAGTCGATGGCGACTCTTGCTATCCGCAACATTTAACTAAAGTCAGTTCTCCCACCGTGTTACAGAACTGGCGACTCTGCTGGGGATTTAATAAAAGAGGGGTACCCTTAGGAATTAGATCACTTTAAAATTGTTTGCTTTGTTTGCTTTACTTTACTTGTTAGGTGCTCTTATGTGTGAAAGATCCTAACCCGGATCTAGTGTACCTTAGGTAAATGGCAATAGACCAAGGAAACTGTACGGCATATACCGATATGGTTGATCTGGTGGCCATAGTTAGTGTGACTTCTTGGTTAGTGCTTATGTTCCTTAAGTCAAGTTGAGGATAATATGAGGCTGCAATATGTTGTCAATACACTAACTGACTTTTAGAACCCTAGTCATCCCATCTTGGCCTTTATAAAGTAGTGAGATAACCGGCTTTGGTGAAGACTGAAGTTGGTTGATACTCGATACTACACTCATTGAGATTCTAAACTTGGAGGGTTTTGGTTGGCAAGTAAGTTGCCTACTGAACAACCACCCTTGTGAAGGATCAATGATATTGAGATCCCTTAGAACCTGGTTACTTTATAGGACAGGATGAACCATCTAAACTTCAGGGGAGGGTACTTACCTTTAAACCTCATACAAGCCTTCAAACCTAGGGCTATTGTGTGACTTGTTTGTGTGTGCCACATGTTTGTGATTGAGCATAACATCATAACATCATCATGCATCATAAGCATAGCATTTTCACTAACCATTTCAAGGACCAAAGGATTTATCTTTGTTCTTTGTTGCAGGTCATGGCTTTTGCTCGTAGGAATACTATCCGGATCAACTTTGTAGGGATACCTCCTAAGCTTAAGGAATTGGTCTCTCAAGTTTCTGAAAACTCTCAATTCATCAAGAGGCATGGTCACTTACTGGATCTAGTCACCTCAGGGTTCAATGAAGACATGATAAGTGTTCTGTTTCAGTTCTTTGATCCTAAACATCATTGCTTCATGTTCCCCGATTATCAACTGGTTCCTACAATGGAAGAATTCTCCAAACTTTTGGGTATACCTATCCTTGATCAGAGACCCTTCACAGGCTTAGAAAAATAGCCTAAACCTGAAGTCATTGCTGCAGCTTTACATTTGAAGAAATCAGACATTGTCCTAAAAACGAGGAGCGGAGTTAAGGGTATTCTTGCCAAAGTATTGATGGAGAAGGCTCGAGTGTTCTTGAAGGCTATGAGCTAAGATGCTTTTGAGGAGATCTTAGCCTTGCTGATTTATGGCTTAGTGTTGTTCCCCAATCCAAATCAGTTCATAGACGTTCATGCCATCAACATATTTCTGAGTCACAATCCAGTGCCTACATTGCTTGGAGACATTCTGCACTCTCTTCATACTCGTACTACAAAGGCACGAGGAACTCTGATGTGTTGCATACCTTTGCTATCTAGGTGGTTTATTTCTCACCTTCCTCGCTCAGTGATGAAGAATGAACAAGGGTTCAGGTGGTCTAAGAGGATCATGTCACTCTCTCATTCAGATATCCATTGGTGCTCCAGATCTATGGAGAATGTTACTATCATTGACCGTTGTGGGGAGTTTCCTAATGTGCCACTTCTAGGCATAAGAGGAGGCATTACCTACAACCCTTCCTTAGCTTTACGACAGTTTGGTTACGCTCGGAGTGATGGTCCACATGACATGTTGATTCAGGGTATTGTGTTTGACTACGACAATGATCTGCAAGGTTACCGTCAAAGGTTCATACGAGCATGGGGAAAAGTGAACAATGTTGACAGCAAGACTCTGGAGCCCAAGTACACTATTCCTATGGAAGCTTACCTCAGATGGGTGTGATCTCGTGCTCAGACTCTTATGATGCCATATCCTGCCATCCTGCCAGTTACTATGGAGCCTGTTGCTGAAGGAGATACTTCTTATACCATCCTTCACCCAGACATGCCCACTGACATGGAAGACTTACAGAGATCCTGGATCCAGTTGAAGGAGCAAAGGGATACTTTCGAGGCTCATTACAAAACAAGTCAAGAAAGAATCCTGGAGCTAACAAAGCAACTTCACGAGGAGCGGAATCTCAACTCATACCTCAACACAAAGAGGAAACGTCCATGGGAGACTTAAAACCTCATCTTTTGTATTTATTTCATTTCATTCTTATTGTAAGCCCAAAGGGCAAACAAATTTATTACTAATAAAAGTTTACTTTCTTGATTGTTTAAGCAAATTTAAATCCTGCGGTCCTTGAAAACATTGCATACGCATTTACATACCATATCACTGCATCACAGGTTTCTTATGTACAGGTTTCTTATCTTCTCGCTGTTTATTTCAGCAATGGCTCTTGAACAAACAGTCAAAGATCTCTAGGCACAAAATGCACAGTTCCAAGAGCTGATCCTGAACTTGTCCAAGGGGCAGGATGAATTGAAGACACTGCTGGCCAAGAAGACTAAGAAGACTAGAAGGTCAGGAGGCCTGATCAACATGGGAAGAAGGTTTAGAGGTCCTGTCAAGACCAAAGAACAGGTTGAAGATTATGAGTCTGAAGAGTCTGAGAAGGAGGGAGGAAGTCTCCATAATACAATGGGGGACTCTGATTCTGAAGCTAACTACTATCATGAGCCTAATGAAGATAAGTTCAAGATGCTGGTGGATAGAATGGATGCTATGGAATTGCAAAAGTCTTCTGGGCTGGATTTTGAAGACCTGAGTTTGATATCTGGGGTGGTTATACCCATTGGTTTCAAGGTTCCTACTTTCGTAGTTTATGATGGTGTCTCTTGTCCCAAGCTGTATCTAAGGTCTTATGTCCGCTGGATCCAACCCCATACTGCTGATAAGAAGTTGTGGATCCATTTCTTCCAAGAGAGCTTATCTGGAGCTCAATTGGAGTGGTACTATCAGTTGGAGAGTGTCAACATCCGTGATTGTAATTATCTTGCTGAAGCTTTTTATAAGCAATATCAATACAATGCTGACCTAGCCCCTACTCGCATGCAACTACAAAGCATGTCTATGGGTGCTAAAGAAAATTTCAAGGAGTATGCCCAGAAGTGGAGAGATTTGGCTGGAAGAGTACAACCCCCTCTAACTGACAGGGAGTTAGTGGATATGTTCATGTGCACGTTGAATGGTCCTTTTTACAGTCATCTCATTGGAAGCTCATCATCTGGCTTCACTGAGTTGATAATGACGGGAGAGCGCGTAGAAAGTGGTATAAGGAGTGGCAAGATCCAAGTGGGTGCTTCTTCATCAAGTACTGCAAAGAAGCCTCCCAGTGGGAAGAAAGAGTCGAATGTTGTTTATGGTCAATCTGATCGTAATAGGAGGCATCAATCTGTGAGTGCAGTTCACATCTCCAATCCTACTCCTGCAACACCAGAGCTGCCACAGGGCAATCAACAGAGGCCTAGAAGGCAGTTCACTAAGCTCAACATGTCACTGGCCCAAGCCTTGCAACACTTGTTGAAGGGTGAACTCATCATTTTGAGGGACCCTCCTCAGAATCCCAATGTTACCTCTCCCAGTTACAATCCTAATGCACGATGTGCATATCATTCAAATTGTCAGGGACATGATACCAATAGTTGCTGGGTATTGAAGAATAAGATTCAGGATATGATTGATGCGGGAGAGATTGAGTTTGACCCTCTGGGTACTCCAAATGTGATTACTGCTCCCATGCCAAATCATGAGAAGACTGGCAATGCCATTGATGAAGTTTCACATATTTCCTCAGTTGCAGATTTGACTACACCATTGTCTGTTATTAAGAAGAAGTTAGTACAAGCTGGGTTCTTTCCAGGTTGTCGTGAAGATTGTTTATATTGTGCCTATAAGCCGGATAGCTGTTGGAGATTGAAGGATGGAATTCAACGCCTCATGAATAATTACACCATAGTGTTTGAGAGGACCCCACCTTCTGTGGAGAGTATGGTTGATCATATAACTAAAGGTGCGAAGGTTGAAGAGGTGGATATGGTTGATAAAGTGTCGGTAAGGATTACTTCCAAGGGACCTGTAAACATCACTCGTAAGGGTCCAATTAAAATTATTGCTGAAGGCCCTGTGAAGATTGTTGCTGAAGCTAGAGTGGCTCCTATGATCATTACCACTCCGGGTCCTATCCCATATACTTCTGATAAAGCTGTGCCTTGGCATTATGGGTCCGATGTTTATATCCATGGCGTTAAGCAGGAACCCTTAGCTGAGACACCTGTTGCTGATGAAAACCTTGATGTTGACAATATTGCTGGATCTAGTAAGATCACACGAAGTGGAAGGGTTTTCTCTCCTCCAGTTACTTCCAAGAATACAGATACTCCAACTGCTGATGCTCGAGGCAAAGGTCCTATTATTGAACCTATACAAACTGATGTACCAACTGCTGATGATCTTTCTAAGCAGATGGAAGAAGTATTGAAGATCATTCGCAAGAGTGATTATGACATTGTTGATCAATTGGGGCATACTCCCTCCAAGATTTCTATGTTGTCTTTATTGTTGTGTTCTGAGGCTCATGCCAAGGCCTTGATTAAATTTTTGAAGACTGCTCACGTACCAAATGAGATTTCTGTAGACCAGTTTGAAAATTGTGTTGCACACTTGACCTATGATAATGGGTTAGGTTTCTCCGATGCTGATTTGACTCCTGCCAAGAGGGATCATAACAGGGCTCTACATATCTCTATTGAATGTAGGGGCACTACCCTGTCTCATGTGTTAATAGACAATGGCTCCTCGTTGAATGTGTTGCCCAAAGAAGTTCTGAACAAGCTTAGCCCTGAAGATGCTGTGTTGAAGCCCAGTAATATAGTGGTAAAAGCTTTTGATGGCTCGAGAAGAGTGGTGCATGGAGAAATTGATCTCCCAATCAAAGTAGGTTCTCAGGTCTTCAATGCTACTTTTTATGTAATGGATATTCGTCCGTCGTATTCTTGTTTGCTTGGACGTCCATGGATCCATGGGGCAGGTGCTGTAACCTCCACTTTACATCAGAAGCTGAGATATCCAGTAGAAGGAAAAGTTGTCACTGTTTACGGAGAGGAAGGATATATAGTTAGCCATGTGAACACCTTTAAATATCTTGAAGTGGAAGGTGAATATGTTGAAACTCCGTGCCAGACATTCGAAGTAGTCCCTTGGGTTGTTAATAATTATGAAGCTCCTCCTGTTGTCAAGAAAGTTCCTGTGGTCACCAGAGTACCTCCAACAATGGCTTCCCTCAAGGATGCTAGAGTTGTGGTGGATGAAGGTGGTTGTACTATTTGGGGTCAGCTTCCTGACATTCCTTACAAGTCTGACAAATTTGGTTTGGGTTTCACTGCAGAGTCCTAGAAGGTTGTTCGTCGTGCTCGTGCTGTTCGTATCACCAATCAGGGGATTATGAAAGATCAGATCAATGTTGTGGGTGACTATGATGAAGACTACAACTTGGATGCTTGGATTTTTCCTACTGTGGGTGTTGGGCTCAATAATTGGAAGGCTGAAGATGTTATTCCTATTTCCTTTAGTCAGGAGTAAATACTATTACTGTGTTGTTACTTTTAAAGTTTGTAATTTTTGAACAATTTTAAGCCTTGTGCCTTACCCGGGGCACAATGGCATGCTTGTTACGGGATGTCATTTCATTTGCATACTTCATTCAATAAAAATCAGTGGACGTTTCGTTTTCGTAAATATTGTGTTCCTTGTCTTTCTTTTCTTTTATTTTTGTTTTATCAGCTATGTGTTCTTACACACACCCACACCACTAAATGCAGATCCTCATCCACTCTGGATCCTGTTGATAACAGTTCTACTATTGCCAATTATAATTTCGAGAATCCGATCTATCAAGCTGAAGATGGAAAGGAGGACGATTGTGAAGTACCTGTAGAGCTTGCTAGGTTGTTACAACAAGAAGAGAAAGTTATACAGCCACATGAAGAGCCAATCGAAGTTGTGAATCTGGGAACTGAAGAAAACAGGAAAGAAGTCAAGATAGGGGCTAAATTAGAAGATAGTGTTAAAAGCAGACTGATTCAAATGTTACATGATTATGTGGAGATCTTTGCTTGGTCCTATGAAGATATGCCAGGTTTGGATACAGACATTGTGGTTCATCGTTTACCAGTAAAAGAAGATTGTCGTCCAAAGAAGCAGAAGGTTCGTCGCATGCGTCCTGAAATGTCAGAGAAGATTAAGGCAGAGGTAATGAAACAGTTTGATGCAGGGTTCTTAGCAGTGACTTCTTATCCTCAATGGGTTGCAAATGTGGTACCGGTACCTAAGAAAGATGGTAAGGTACGTATGTGTGTAGACTACAGGGATTTGAACAAGGCCAGCCCTAAAGATGACTTTCCACTTCCTCATATTGATGTTCTGGTAGACAACACTGCTCAGCATAAAGTATTCTCTTTCATGGATGGTTTCTCTGGTTACAATCAAATCAAGATGGCACCTGAAGATATGGAGAAGACAACATTTGTTACACAGTGGGGCACCTTTTTCTATAAGGTGATGCCATTTTGTTTGAAGAATGTCGGGGCAACATATCAGCGTGCTATGGTGGCTTTGTTTCATGATATGATTCATCACGAGATAGAGGTGTATGTGGATGATATGATAGCCAGGTCCCAGAATGAAGAACAACATCTTGATCATTTGCATAAGTTGTTTGAGAGGTTGAAGAAATACAAGTTAAGATTGAACCCAAACAAGTGTACTTTTGGAGTTAGATCCGGTAAGCTCCTGGGTTTCATCGTCAGTGGAAAAGGTATTGAAGTAGATCCTGCAAAAGTGAAAGCTATACGAGAGATGCCAGCTCCCCGTACTGAGAAGGAAGTTAGAGGTTTCTTGGGACGATTGAATTACATTGCAAGATTTATTTCCCAATTAACTGCCACCTGTGAGCCAATCTTCAAGTTGTTGAAGAAAGATCAGGTGATGGAATGGAATGATGAATGCCAGACTGCCTTTGATGAAATCAAGAAATATATGCTAGAACCTCCAATTTTGATGCCACCAGTTGATGGAAGACCCTTGATTATGTACTTAACAGTATTAGACAACTCAATGGGGTGTGTATTAGGGCAACATGACGAGTCTGGTCGAAAAGAGCAGGCAATATACTACCTTAGCAAAAAGTTTACCGACTGTGAAACAAGATACTCACTGCTCGAGAAAACTTGTTGCGCTTTGGCATGGGCTGCTCGCCGACTAAGACAATATATGTTGACTCATACTACCTTATTGATTTCAAAGATGGACCCAATCAAGTACATATTCGAGAAACCTGCTCTCTCCGGAAGAATAGCAAGATGGCAAATGATCTTGACAGAATATGACATACAGTATACTACTCAGAAGGCCATTAAAGGAAGTGTTGTAGCTGATCATTTGGCTCATCAAGCAGTGGATGATTATCAGTCAATGAGTTTTGAGTTCCCTGATGAAGACATTATGATTATTACTAAATAACTTGGACAATATGACAGACCTGAACAAGGATCCCGATGGACTATGGTTTTTGATGGAGCTTCTAATGCACTTGGTAATGGTGTTGGTGTTGTGATCAGTTCCCCTGAAGGTTGTCATACCCCGATTACTACAAGAATTTGTTTCTATTGTACCAATAACATGGCTGAGTATGAGGCATGTATCCTGGGTATCAAAGCTGCCATTGATATGAAGATTCAGTTCCTTGACGTGTATGGAGATTCAGCCCTGGTAGTAAGTCAGATCAAAGGAGATTGGGATACCAAACATGATAATCTCATTCCTTACAGAGAACATGTGTTGTCTTTGATCCCACATTTCAAAGAGATTACCTTTGGACACATTCCACGAAGAGAGAATCAGTTGGCAGATGCATTAGCCACTATGGCATCCATGTTTGAGATCAGCTGGGATGATGAGGCTCCCAAGATTACTATTGACAGATTTGAGAAGCCTGCATACTGCAATGAGATTGACACTGAAGAAGTAGAGGGGAAGCCTTGGTTCTATGAGGTGAAAAGATATCTTGAAGCTCAAGAGTTCCCTGAAGGGATATCTGTCAAAGATAAGAAGTTTCTGAGGAGGTTTTCTGCTAAGTTCTTTTTGAGTAATGGCATTTTGTACAAGCGCAATCATGATTCAACTTTGCTTCGTTGTGTGGATAAGAAAGAAGCAACTGAGATTATGGAAGACATGCATGATGGGATCTTTGGCACTCATTCCAGTGGTCATACCATGGCAAAGAAGATATTGAGAGCAGGTTACTATTGGTCTACCATAGAAGCTGATTGCTATCAACATTCCAGAACGTGTCACAAGTGTCAAATATATGCTAACAAAGTACATATACCTCCATCACCATTGAATGTGTTGACTGCTCCTTGGCCTTTTGCCATGTGGGGCATTGATATGATTGGTGAGATCAAACCTACTGCTTCTAATGGGCATCGTTTCATCCTGGTTGCTATTGATTACTTTACTAAATGGGTGGAGGCAGCTTCATTTGCATCTGTTACTAAGAATGTGGTGGCTCGATTCATTAAGAATAATCTCATATGTAGGTATGGCATCCCGGAAAGGATTATTACTGACAATGGCTCTAATCTGAACAACACTATGATTACTGATCTTTGCACGCAGTTCAAGATTAAGCAACACAACTCTTCTCCGTATCGTCCGAAGATGAATGGGGCAGTTGAAGCTGCTAATAAGAATATCAAGAAGATTATACAGAAGATGACTGTCACTTATAAGGATTGGCACGAGATGTTACCATTTGCTCTTCATGTTTATCGTACTACAATACGTACTTCGACAGGGGCAACCCCATTCTCCTTAGTATATGGTATGGAAGCAGTTCTACCCATTGAAGTTCAAATTCCCTCCTTAAGAATTATGAAGGATGCAGGCTTGGATGAAGATGAGTGGATTCAGACCCGACTTGACCAGATAAATTTGATTGATGAGAAGAGGTTAGCAGCAGTTTGTCATGGCCAGATGTACCAGAAACGAATGATCAAAGCTTTTAACAAGAAGGTTAAGCCAAAGGTATATCAGGCTGGTGACTTGGTAATCAAGCGTATCATATTACCACAGGGTGATCCTAGGGGCAAGTGGACTCCTACATATGAAGGACCATTTGTAGTCAAAACAGTATTCTCAGGAGGTGCCATGATACTTACTACTATGGATGGTGAAGACTTCCCGCAGCCTGTGAACACAGACATAGTTAAAAAATACTACGCATAAAAAGAGACCCGCTAGGTTGACTGGCCTAGGCAAAAATAAGGGCATCCCGGCGAACCAAAAGGGTTCGGGAAAAAATTAGGGATATATATATAAAAATGTACACCCGACAAGTCGAAAACCTGAAAAGGCGGCTTGGGCAGAAAAGGGTATCCCGGTGGATTGAAAACCTGAAAGGGCAATCCAGGCAAAAGTTAGGGATTAAAGCGTATGACTATGTCTCGTTTGTATCACCCATGAAACTACAACCAGTTGTGCTACTAATTCAAGCTCAAACAGATAAAGCTCAATCCAATCGTTTCCGTCTCAACAACAGAAGATGAGATACTTGAAGATAATGGCAATAGTAGAATTGAAACTCAATAGGATTATTTCCCACATAGCTGATTTTCTCCGTTTTGTAAAAAATTTACGATAAATTCCTCTTACTAGGACTTCTGTCTCCTTGTACAAACTTGCCTATGTATAGGTCACTTTGTGATATAAATAAAATTTCATCTTTGAATCCAGATTTACTTTTACCATATTTACATAAACGAAACGTCCATTGGTTGTGTTTGAATGTATGAATGCTTTTGAATATGATTGATGTTTACCAGAAATGCATAAATGCTTAGTATGATTGATGTTTACCAGAAATGCATGAAAATGCAGTAATAGTATTTACTAAGGACGAACGAGGGAAGGAATTCAACGAAGCTTTGCCGGTTCATCCCTACCAGACAGCTACAAGTCCCCCAGTAGGGCAAATCCATCTTCATAAATACTTCGAGTCACATCTCCCCTGGAATTTATATCCATCTCTTTTATCCTCAGACAGATAATCGGGAATTTATTCTTACCATAGGAGTATGACGAACGAAGATGGGAGGTTATGGATACCTTACTATCGAACGAAGACGGGAGGTTATGGATACCTTACTATCGAACGAAGACGGGAGATTATGGATACCTTACTATCAAACGAAGATGGGAGGTTATGAATACTATATTATCAAACGAGACGAGAACAAGTTCCTCATATTCTTCAGCAACAAATCGGGATTTATTTTCCCTGGTCAGCAGTTGTTATACGAAGATGTCCAGACGCTTCAGGCTGCATGATTCATACATACATCATTTACATCATACCATAACATACATATCCATAAATGCATAATACATTATTTAAGTGCATCATACTATACATGCATACATAATGCATAAACTAATATTATCTTGCAGAATGTTATATACATCTTGATATTTGCATCGAACTAATCTTATTTTTCAGATTAATTCTCCAGCAGACAAACTTCATCAACAACTTGTTACCTTGGGCCATTGTTTATCTTCCCAAAGGTTATCTCATTATATTGGGACGTTGTTTATCTTCCCGAAGGCTATCTTGAGACGTTGTTTATCTTCTCAAAAGCCATATCATTATCTTGGGACGTCGTTTATCTTCCCGAAGGCTATCTTGAGACGTCGTTTATCTTCTCAAAAGCCATATTTTTACCTTGGGCCGTTGTTTATCTTCCCAAAGGTTATCTCATTATCTTGGGACGTTGTTTATCTTCCCGAAGGCTATCTTGAGACGTCGTTTATCTTCTCAAAAGCCATATTGTTACCTTGGGCCGTTGTTTATCTTCCCAAAGGTTAACTCATTATCTTGGGACGTCGTTTATCTTCCCGAGGGCTATCTTGAGACGTCGTTTATCTTCTCAAAAGCCATATTGTTACCTTGGGCCGTTGTTTATCTTCCCAAAGGTTATCTCATTATCCTGGGACGTCGTTTATCTTCCCGAGGGCTATCTTGAGACGTTGTTTATCTTCTCAAAAGCCGTATTGTTACCTGGGGCCGTTGTTTATCCACTCAAAGGCTAGATCTTCATATTTGGCATTGCTTTCCTCTCAAAGAAATATACCTGAAGAACTTTTCTCCGAATGGCATCTCTAAGCCCATCTCCTAGTTCTTCCAAGTGGCATCTTCAAGCCCACTCAAGAATATACCACTAGTCATCAGTATTATTCTACGCACCGGTGAGTGCAAATTTTTGGGCTTTTGTGTTCAATCCCCTTCAACCTTCCAGGTCACAAATGGTACAGATACCAATCTAACCCCTCAGGTTTCAGAAAATTGAACAGGGGCAGCTGTTGCACCCCAAAATTTGCCCTCACAAGACAAGACTTTGTGTACTAAGAGGTTCACAAGGTTCACAAGGTTCACAAGGTTCACAAGGTTCACAAAGTTCACAAATAGTCAGAAAGTTTGACAATTCTCTCAGACAACACCTCCTCCTAAGCAGGGCATCCAAAACTAGGGTTTTGACTTTAATCAGGCTAAATGGACTTCCAAGACTTCAAGTGAGCTTCATAACATCTTATATGTGTTTAAGAACCCCCATGACAAGTTTCAAGACTTTTCCCAAAGGTTTGCTCAGTCAGATGATCAGATAGGTTAAAATCAGTTAAAGCAGTTAAAAAGTCAAACTGAGGTCAACTGTGGTCAAACCAAAGTCAAACTTCATGATTTTTTGCCAACATCAATTATATGAAGTAAAATTCATCATTTTATCAAGGGTGGATCATGATTCATCAAGGATATTTCAGATCATCAAGAATCAGGAGTTTCTAAATTAGGGTTTTCACAGGAAAAGTCAACTGAACTTTGACCAGCCATAACTTTCACATGCTTCATCAAATTTTTCCCATCCAAATCTAATTTTGAAGGAAATTGAATTCTCTACAACTTTGTGTCTCACAAGCCAAGCCCAAAAATGCTTCATTTGGAAGGTATGAGCTAAGACATTATAGGTCCTTTTGAAAGTCAACAAAAAGTCAACAACTTCAAAAGGGCATAACTTGAGAATGGTAAAAGATATGGACATGAAACCAATGGGGTTGGTTAGAGGACTCTTTAAGATTTCCAAAATGTCCAAGAACACCCTCATAGCCTTAAAATTGAAGGATTTGTGTCCTTGCAAAGTTGGGAAAGTTTTGAGAAAAATATTGAACAAAAGGGGTCTTAGAATCAATTTTTTCCAAATGGGCCTACCATTGTGCAACCCAATCCTTGAGATATCATCCCACACGACCCAATCCAAGCATTTTCATGATTTTTATTTTTTATTTAATATTTATTTGAATTTTATTCATTAAAAAGCAAATTAAATCAAAATAAAATATATAAATCAAATATTTGGATGAGATATTGTTTCTAGAAAGTCATAAACATGGATTGGATCAGATTGATATGCAAATTATGATGATGGTCTTAAAATAGCAAGGTTGTATAAAAAAATATTTTAATTTTAAAGCATGATCTTTTTCAATCTTCCATGATCAAATTATCCAAAGGATAGCCCAATTTTTTGACCTAATTCAGTTCACATATATACAAGGAACTGATCACAAACAAGACACACGAAAATTGCAGCCTCAAACCACACATTCAAACTTCAAAAATTCAAGCAAAAGGAGACATTCGGTTTTTGATTTTCAGGAGGTTTCAAAGAGTTCTAAAGGTCTTAACATGTTCCTTGATGTTCACTGAATGCATATCAATACTTATCATCATCCAAGACTCCATGAAACACATGAACCGAATAACTTTTCATCTCATATTTGATTTTTTCGATTCAATGAATTTACTGCATTTCAATTGATTTTGATTGTTTAATCTTGTTTGTTTCATTGTGTTGAAGCTTTCTGGACCAATTAATTGGAGTTTCACTGCCTAGAATGGATTCGGCCATAGTTAGGGTTTATGACTCTCATTTAGGGTTCTTTGATTAAAACTATATAAATTGATTCTAAGACCATAAATGAATTGTATGAAGGTTGGGGATCACAACCATGTAACTAATTTGAGAAATCGTTGCATTTTGATGAGTGTATGAGATTGGCAGGTTTTGTACGCAGGAAGATTCGCAGGAAATTTCCCAGCAAATTTCGCAGGAAAACCTGCGAAATTCCAAGGAAGAAGATGAAGTCAGCGCGCCAAAATCTTTATTCAAATATTTGATATAATATTTTATGATTTATTGTTAATATTATTTCAGAACAATTAGCCTGGCTCAGTTGGTTTGTGTATGCGCGTTTGAAGTTGATGGTCCTGGGTTCGAATCCCCCCAGGCCATTTTGTATTGTTTTGCTTTTTGTTATGATTTTTTCAAGTTATGAAACAAAATAACCTGGTTCTCATTCCATAGCACAAGCGCATGGCTTGTCCCAGTGTTTGGCTGTTTGGTCTTGGATATTCAAAGCCTAGGGCATGGGTTCGAATCCCAGCCCCAGGTATGTTTTCTTTCTCTTTTTCTTTCTTTTATTTTATTTGTTTATATTTTATAATTAAATTTAATTAATTTCTTAAAATGTTAAAATGAATATATATTATTTCTTATACCTAAAATTCATGTTTTTTTAATCAAACTTTATTTTCAAAATTTAATTTTTTATATTTTATATGTTCATATTATTAAATAAATATAATTTGTAAATAAATGAATTTGTGTTGTAAATTAATAAATAAAACCCTAATTCTATTTTTTAAACTCATAAACCCTAATTTATTTTGATTAACCCTAATAATATTTCATAAACCCTAATTATCTTGTAAATATTAATTTATTTTGTTTATAGATTTTAATTGTATAATTTGTCCATATTACATGTAATTATTATATATAAACAACTTGAATAATTTAATTAAATAGTAAACCCTAATTTGTTTCTCTAAATAATTAAAAATCCTAATTTTATTTTATGAATTTAATTTATGCTTATTTAATTATAATTAGATATTTTTATAATATGTATATTATTAATCATATTTTATAAGTATATAATATTCATTATTTATTTCTTTTATTAAAAATCTAAAAATAATTATTTATTTAAAATTGAACTTTTTATATTATTATGCTAATTTCTTCTTCTTATATTTATTTTGTTTATTATTACTAACTTCTTTATTTATTTATCTACTATGTGATTATTTATTTTATTATTATTATTATTACTAACCCATTTAATTATTTATTTATTTACTTATTTATTTTAATTATTTTAATTATTATAATGTAATTGTATCCATTATGTAATAGTTGTAGTAATTTTTATTATTTATTTTTAATTGCTATGGTTAGTAAAATAGGGAGTGTAAAACATGTTTGTATTTAAAATTGGATTTAGATCATTAATCTTAAAGATAAATATTTGAATTGGCACACTCACACACGTAAGTCGGTCCTGGATCGCCATCTCACTTCTTAAGGGTTACCTCTCAAGTTGCCTAAACAAAAGGTCAAGTAAGGTGTAAAGCAAAGTCACTTCTCTCATATCATCTAGTCCCTTAACAGATAAAAAGATCAAGTCCCTTCATGGTTGCCTTCGTAATGATCTTGTCCCTTTCGAATAAAGATGATAAGTCCCTTCGGATTGCTAAATACACCTTACAGTTGCCTAATCACAGTTGTCCCTTCATTTGTCCCTCACACATCCAAGGTAATGACTACCTATTCCTTAATAATAGGGATAGTCTTACCATTTAAAGGATATTTAAGAACAGAAAAGACTTAACTTAGGGTAGGTTCCTCTTATGTACTTGCTCACTTTTCAAAACATTTCAAAACACTTCACATTTTTCAAACAAATTTTCAAAACAAAGGCTTTATATATATCCGTACATGGATCATTATAAAGTACTTAAGAAAATTTCTAAACACACTACGCTTCTCAAAAACATTCTAAAGTGAGCTAAGTAACTAAGAGCCCATGGATAACCATGGATGTAAAGGGTGCTAACACCTTCCCTTTACATAACCTACCCCCCGAACTCAAAATCTTTTTAAGGTCTTTTCTGTTCTTTTATGCCCTTTCCTTTTGGATAAAATAAAAGTCGGTGGCGACTCTTGCTATCCGCAACATTTAACTAAAGTCAGTTCTCCCACCGTGTTACACCTACTTTGCTCGGGGACATGTATCATGCCTTTCACTATAGGACCTCCAAAGGTGATGGAGAGATTGTGTGTTGTGTGCCTCTTCTCTATAGGTGGTTTATTTCGCACCTACCAAAGTCTGACATCTTTAAGGATAATAGAGAGAAGCGAAGGCGGTCTCAAAGAATTATGTCTCTTTCTCATAAGGATATGACTTGGTATTGTTCTTATTATGATGTTGGAGTGCTTATTGACCGTTGTGGAGCATTTCCTAACGTACCTCTTCTTGGTACACGTGGAGGAATTAGTTACAATCCTATTCTTGTTAGGCGACAGTTGGGATATTGCTTGAAGGACATACCAATCAAACTTTCCTTATCTAGTTTCTTCTTTCTTAATGGTGCAGATCATGTAGAAATAAAGAAAAGGATTGCTCATTTTTAGCATGTGGTTCATCGGAAAGATAAGGGTCAATTGGGATGACAACACCTTGCTCCCTCCGAGTGTTACATCCAGTGGGTTCGATCTAGGGCTTCCAAGCTCAAGATGCCTTATCCAATCGAAGAGCCTTTGTTTCCTATATTGTCATTGTCCGCTTTTCTTCCTCCCGTTGATGAGAAGGTTGCTCTTCAAGAAGAGTTGGACAAGATGAAGAAAGAGAGAAAATAATGGCTACTTGAGAAGACGAAGATGCAAGAGCAGCTGAAGGAGAAGGATGATCTCATTGAGTTACTTGAGCAGAGTGTTACGAAGAGGCCAAGAGAGGATTTATTTTCCTCTAGTACTCCATCTACTATTCCTCCCACATCCGGTGCTTGGAAGGCCATTGTTGACCAGTTGGTGAAGGATAAGGAAGACATGGAGAATCGGTACAAGAAAGAGATTAAGAGGATTCACATGAAGTACCAGCCGGGATTTGGATCTTCTTTAGATGTGATGCCCTAGGCCTAGTTTACTTTTTCTCTCATGTATTAGAATTGTTGAGACTTGTACTTCACTTGTAATCCTGACTTTGATTTTAATGAGAATGAGTTTTTAAGTACTTAAAAAAGTGTTTCTTTTAAATATTGCAATTTATCTTATAGTCCTTTGAAATCTTTGCATATGCATACCATGCATCATGCCCACATTGGTCTTGCTTTTTGAGTGTTTTCCAGGGATCTTATGTTGTTTCTTGGTCTTCATTCAATTCTCCTGTCAAGCTGACTCACAAGGTTGATACTTGAGCTAATCGGAAGAAGATGTCAAAAGCCTTACAACAAGAGAATCGCGAGCTGCGCGAGGAAGTTGCTTATCTGAAGGATAGCTTGGAAAGAGTTACTGCCATGATGGAAAGCTTGGTGGCTGCTTAGAATCAACCACTCATCCTCTTAATTCTCCGGTATTGCACACAGTCATCTCTGAGGTTATCACTACATCGATCCCTGGCGAAGTTGTCATTTATCCTCGTTACCGCATGCCTCCTGGTAAACCGTGGGGTATGCCGACTAATTTCACTCATGATGGTTATCATCCTCCTCCTCCTGAGACTGATGCATTTAATACTATTCATCCAGTGATGACTACCGCACCGCTTGTGATGCACACTACTCCGCACCATGATGAAGTGATTTACCATACTGAGCCCAGTGAAGGCGTTGGTGTGAATGAAAGACTTGATGGTTTTCAAAGCCGTTTTGTTGAGTTGCAGAGAGAGATGAGAGCCTTGAAGCACAAAGGTTTGTTTGGTAAAGATGCTTATGATCTTTGTTTAGTTCCTAATGTAGCGCAGGCTTCCTGAGTTCGAGAAGTATAAGGGAAACACTTGTCCTCTGAGTCATCTGACTATGTATGCCAGAAAGATGTCTGCTCAAATAGACAATGATCAACTGCTGATTCATTATTTCCAGGATAGCTTGACTGGTGCCGCCATGAGATGGTACATGAGTTTGGATAACAGCAAAACCCATACCTTCAATGATTTCGGAGAGGCTTTTATTAGGCAATACAAGTATAATGTTGATATGGCACCGGACAGAGATCAACTCCGTGATATGTCCCAGAAGGACAAAGAAACTTTCAAAGAGTATGCGTAGAGATGGCGCGAGCTAGCAGCTCAGATTTTTCATCCTCTAGAAGAGAAAGAGATGACGAAGATCTTTTTGAAGACTTTAGGTTCTTTCTACTATGAGAAGATGATAGCAAGTGCTCCTTCTGATTTAACTAAAATGGTGAGTATGGGGATGCATTTAGAAGAAGGTGTCTGTGAGGGACGGTTGAACAAAGAGAATAGTGTTGGCTCGGGCTCTAAGAGGTTCAGCTTTGGTAAGAAAAAAGAAGGCGAGATTAATGTTGTGTCTTGTGAAAGTTACAAAAGACCTCATGGTTGTGAGAATCGTCATCATTAACATGTAGCTTCTGTAACCCCAATGATTAATGTGACTCCAACTGTGCCAGTAGCTTCAAAGTATCAGTCTCGTTATCAACAGCCGTCTGTGAAACAGAGTGGAAATCAACAAGGTCGTGCTAAGCCAAATTTTGATCCCATCCGATGTTATATGCAGATTTTCTTCCATCTCTGATTGAGAAGAATCTTGTGCAAACACGTTCTCCACCTCTAGTTCCAGAGTCTATTCCATGGTGGTATAAGCCAGAAGCTCACTGTGCTTTTCATCAAGGTGCCCCGGGGCATGAAGTTGAGAACTATTATCCATTGAAGTTTGAAATAAGTTTGAAATGCATAAATTGATAAGGAGCAATGTTCTGTCTTTCAATGATGTTAATCCAAATGTGAAGACAAATCCGCTTCCGAATCATGGTAATCTGTCTGTGAACTTGGTTGATGGTTGTCCTGGTTTGTTCAAGATTTATGAGGTCCACCATATTCGAAGGTCTTTGGTTGAGATGCATGCTTTCTTAAGTGAATATCACGATATTGATCACGATTATGTTGGTTATTGAATTTGCTCGGTGAACCCTCGTGGTTGCGTGATTGTTAAGAGAGATATTCAAAATATGATGGATGATAAGTTGATTGAAGTGACAGCGAAAAGAGATGAGTATGACAATGAAGTGAATGTTATTGTGCCTCAGTTCAATATTCCTGAGAAGGTGGTTATTTCTTTTGATAGCCGCAAAAATGTTGTTACTCCCTTGGTGATCAATTTTCCCGGTCCAATGCCATATGAGTCTGATAAAGTTGTTCCACACCGGTATAATGCTACGATGATGGAAAATGGTAAGGAAGTTCCTATTCCTTCTCCGAAATATGTGGTTAGCATTGCTGATGTGACAAAAGTATCGCGAAGTGGTAGAGTTTATGCTTCGGATCCTCCGAAGAGAGCTGAAGATGCAAGAGCGAGTAAACAGATTATGGATGTTGTTTCCCAATCAGGTCAATTTGGTGATTCTAGTGAAGATGGGGTGTTGAAACTGATAAAGAAGAGCGAGTACAACATTAATGACCAGTTGTTGCATACTCCGTCGAAGATATCAGTTTTATCACTCTTGATGTGCTCTGAGGCTCATAGGCAATCTTTGCAGAAGATTCTTGATCAAGCTTATGTTGATCATGATGTGATTGTTGATCAATTTGATAGTATTATGGCTAATATCACATTGTGCAACAATCTGAGTTTCTGTGATGATGACTTGCCTGAAGAAGGAAGGAACCATAATTTGGCTCTGCATATTTCAGTGAACTGTCAAGAAGACGATATGTCTAAGGTGTTGGTTGATACCGAGTCTTCTCTGAATGTGATGCCGAAGTCGACATTGCCAAGGCTTGCGTACCAATGTGCTTCTATGAGGTATAGTGGGATTATTGTGAAAGCTTTTGATGGATCGAAGAAGACAGTGATTGGTGAAGTTGATCTTCCTATTCTGATTGGACCGTTTATATTCCAAATTACTTTTCAAGTAATGGATATACGTCCCGCTTATAGTTGTCTCCTTGGAAGACCCTGGATTCATGAGGCAGGAGCTGTGACATCTACTCTCCATCAGAAGCTGAAGTTTGTGAAAGATGGGAAATTAGTGACTATTGACGGTGAACAAGCGATGCTAGTGAGCAAATTGTCATCTTTCTCTTATATTGATGTTGGAGAAGAAGTGGGAACTTCATTCCAGGCTCTTTCTGTTGTTGATAATGCTGCTAAGAAGACTGTTATGCCCATGTCTTCTCTCAAGGATGCTCTGCGTGTGCTTGAAACTGGTCGATCTGACGGTTGGGGAAAAGTTATTGATGTTGTTGACAAAAAAAGAAGGATTTGGTATTGGTTTTACACCAGGTGTGGCTCTCAATGACCCGAAGACTATTCAGGAAGGATTCCAAAGTGATGGGTTTATCAATGATCATTTCGCTGCTGCCATCATTGAAGATGATGAAGATGAAGAAATGCCTAACTTTGTTATGCACAAAAAGATTTGCAAGAACTGGATTGTTGTTGATGTTCCTTCTATTGTTCATGCTTCAAAGTAATTTCTTTTATTTTCTTTCAAAAATACTTTCACTCTACCCAAGGTGAAAGTGATGTTTGTCGGGCTTTGTTTCAAATTTTATCATCATCAATAAAATGTTATTTTGTTATTCTATATGTGTTTTTCCTTTTTGCTTTATTCTGAAAAATGGTAACATAAAAAAAACCCAAAATAATAATAATCATTATTTATCTGCATAATGTTTGCACTTTTATTCATACTCTAAAATAAAAATAAAATCATTGTGCAGATTGATTGATAAACCCATTGAAAACAATGATTCTATGCCCACTCCCAACTTTGAATTCCTTGTGTTCGAAGCTGAGGAAGAGGATGTTGAAGAGATTCCTGATGAGATTTCTCGGTTGCTTGAGCATGATGAAAAGATTATTCAGCCTCATGGAGAGTCTACAAAATTGGTCAACTTGGGTTCTGAAGATGATAGAAAGAAGTCAAGATTGGAGCATTGCTTGGTTCTAAGGTTAAGAAGAAAATGGCAGGGCTTCTTAGAGATTATGTTGATATGTTTGCTTGGTTTGTCGCTCCCTGGATTTCCATCCTGGTACAAATGCGAAAGTGGCGCGGAAAGAGGTAGAGTCGCCAGCCAGACATTTTTATCCCGAAGGAACGTGAATGATAATGATGCACAAACCAGAAGAAAGAAGAGGAAGGACAAAGGTCCTACGAACCAAAGAGACTGGGTTCGGGAGTCGGTTACGACATGGGAAGGTATTAGCACCCCAGATCGTCCGTCGTACCCGACGGGATCCACGCTTGCAAAGAAATTGTTTCAAAGGGTGTAAGAATGAAAGCTGCTGCAAAACTGAAACTGAAACTGGAAAAGGAACTGAGAAAGAAAACAAAGAGGAAAAATATAGGGAAAATAAAAGAGTGAGCTCGAACGGGCCCTATCCCGCTGCCTACGTACCTCATCTGGACATGAGGATCAGAGACTCCGTAGTTTCCCTAACTAGGGGTGGAAAAGATTGCTTGTGTCTTAAGGCTTGAACTGCCTATGTCAATGCTCAGGTGTTGCAGGCTCGGACGACGAGTGCGTAACCGTCTTGCAAAATGACAAGTAGGAGCAAGTTCGCATACAGAGCAAAAGTGATGACAAAAGAATTCTCGAAGGAGAGACGATTATTGTTTGTTTGTGTTTTTTATGAGCTTTTATTTGGTGTGGTACAAGAGAATGAACTCAAGCTCTTTTCCATGAAATGTGTACTTGTTACTACATTCCAAGATGGAATAATAGAACAAGCACACCAAGTAAGGATAATTTATCCAAGACTTGTTTCCAAGGGCAAGGGCCTAAATTCATTGACTTGTTGAATTTATTAGGTGTTTTAGTGGTTAAAATAAAGAAGTATTTTTTAGGGTTTTTCTTTATGAAGATGACCTCATGATCCGACTTGTGCATCATGCTAGACAAATGCACTATTCCAAGATGGAATGAATACATATGCCCCATGGAATAAGGCTATTACACAAGAAGTCACTTCTTTCTTTATTAATGTTTTTTTAGTTTTTTTTAGTTTTGAGATGAGAAGAGAAAGAACCAAAGGAAAAAAAGGCAAAAGTCTAATGGGGAAAGACTAATCATAATATTAGCATGCAAAAAGTGGTCCTAAGGTTAGTGAGGTTTCAACTATCCTAAAAGAAAAGAAGAACCAAAGAGGAACAAAAGAGAGGAGAAGAAAGCTAGCAAGCAACTTACTCCTCTAAAGGAGATAAGTTGCTCCTAAAGGGGGAAGAAAAAAGTTGCCTCACATGATGGCATAAGGCACATCAAAAACCACAAAGAGAACGCAACTTAAAAAAAGAAAAGAAAAAAGAGTTGAAATATGGATAAACATCCACACTTCTCTTACCATGAGTCCCTGCAAGTGTTAGCAAAAATCCAGCATATGTTCATCAATACAATCATGGAGTTAGCATGCTCAAAGTTCAAGTCAACAAAGATTAAACAACATGCCAAATTTTGCACATACAAGAATTTACGTGTCGAGAACATGAAAGCATGCATCAACCAGCAAGCAAATCACCCTAAACTAGCATATTCAATGATCATATAATGATCCATGGCAATTGAAACAAGTAAGGGGATCAAACAAGCTCAAAACACCTCAAACATGGCATTCTGCATCAGTGTTAACCGGTTAACCAAAGCGTTAACCGGTTAACCAATTCAAACCTGCAGAAAACAACACAGAAAACAGATGTGTTAACCGGTTAACCAAAGCGTTAACCGGTTAACGTTGTAAAAATAGCAGCAATTTCCTGTAGAAAAAACAGCTCAAGCAGCTTTTCCAAATAATTCCACACCAGACCAGCAATCAATTAAGCATGAAATAAATGGATCAATTCACATTAATTAACATCATTAAGCTTATGAACATTAGCACACGGATCCGGTTACAAATCAACCAATCAATTCAAGCAACACAAGCAAATACACAAACACATGGTGGATCTAAAGCACAAGCATGCAAATAAGCTAAAACAGAGCTAGATCTGAAGTTAACCAACCTACAAAGTTGAGGTATGCTTTGGTAATTGTTGTTTGAGCTGGAAATGAGAGATTCCGCGGAAAACTTTGAAGATCCGGTGCTAAGCTTCACACTCCATGCAAAATAAATGCAAGCAAAAGGTCTTGATGCATAATTTTGGCTCCAAAAGCAACTTCTAATCTCCAAACCAGGCCTGAACCACCAATTAAAACATCAAAATGATGCAAAGAAGCTATGGATGGAGGTCTAGTTCCAAGATCTACACACTTTAATGCAAAGTTATGTGATCTTCAAAGAGGAACTTTGAGTGAATTTGGAAAATTGTAAGAGAAAATGAGAGAATGGTGAGAGAGGAGAGTGAAAATTCAGAATGAAGAGTGAAAAAAATGAGAGAGTCTCTTGGTTTGGAGGGAAATGGATTAAATATGGTTTAGGTTTGGGGCCCAAAATTTTGGTTTGGGATCCAAAAAATATGGTTTGGAATTGTGATTAGGATCTAGCATTGGAATTAGGCTTGGATAAATGCTCTAGATCCTTCTCCTTAATTCAAATGAATAAAAAATCAGAAAATTGGAGCCAAAACACATGCTGAATTTGTTGTTGGAATTCAAAATTCACAGTCGTTAACCGGTTAACCAAAGCGTTAACCGGTTAACGCCAGTAAATTTTGAATTTCCCTCCATTTGGTGGGAAACCTCAATAATAACCTGGCGCCAACCGTTCTGATCAGATTTTGATCCTCAATATTTTTAGGGGCCTTGACCATGATACATTGCTTGTATAACATGCCTTGAGAGCTTTCTGCCAAGTCACCTATGCTCTTGAATTTGACTTATAATGCTTCAAATTTCCCGGATAGTCGACCACATGCCTTATGCTAGAACATGCAAGTGTTATGCTTCATCTTTCTATGCAAAATGCTAAGGATATGACATGTTAATGATGATTATGATGCTAAACAAAAGAGGGCAAATTTGGGGTGTTACAGCTGCCCCTATTCAAGCAACTATTAATCTGAAAAGGACGAGAACGTTAGTTGTTGGCCGTTCGAGATGAACTGTGGTTGAATACCAAAATAACCTCGAAATTTGCGCTCTGATGGAGAATAAAAAGAAATGGGAAATAAACCCAATCAAGAGAAGAAAGTAACCCAAAATTCTGTGTAGGTTGCAGTAAAACCGAGCAGACGAGCTCTCTCCAAATTAAACTGTTACACCAGATGGAGAGATGACTTAGACAGACGAGTCCTCCTCAAATAAACTTGTTACGCTAGGACCAGTAAACACTTTGACGTTTAATTCCACCGTCGGGACTTCAAACCTCTTCAACATGGTCGAGTGTTGGATAAGATCAAGCGATCTACTAAGGAAATGACACCAAGCAATCCATAACCAGGAAAAAGAGAACGTAACATCAACCGATTTACGACTCAAACCACAAGGAGTAACATCAAGCGATTTAAAACTCGGACAAGATAAGGAAATGGTATCGAGCGATCTATAACCAAGAACATGAGCACGACTCAAACAACGAGGAGTAATATCAAGCGATTTACAACTCGGACAAAAATCAAACGATGTGCTAAGGAAATGGTATCGAGCGATCCATAACCAAGAACATGAGCACGACTCAAACAACGAGGAGTAATATCAAGCGATTTACAACTCAGACAAGATCAAACGATCTGCTAAGGAAATGATATCCAGCGATCCATAACCATGAATATGAGCACGGCTCAAACAACAAGGAGTAATATCAAGCGATTTACAACTCGGACAAGATCAAACGATCTGCTAAGAAAATGGTATCGAGCGATCCATAACCAAGAACATGAGCACGACTCAAACAACAAGGAGTAATATCAAGCGATTTACAATTCGGAAAAGATCAAGCGATCTGCTAAGGAAATGGTATCGAGCGATCCATAACCAAGAACAAGAGCACGACTCAAACAACAAGGAGTAATATCAAGTGATTTACGACTCGGACAAGATCAAGCGATCTGCTAAGGAAATGGTATCGAGCGATCCATAACCAGGAATATGAGAACGTAACATCAAGCGATTTACGATTCAAACATGTCTTTTAGTACTACGCTAGACGACTATTGGCTTGCCACATCGACAATGGACTTTAATGGCGTTGCCATATCGAGCGATTTGCAACCCAAACAAGATCAAGCGATCTGATAAGAGAATGGTATCAAGCAATCCATCCACAATAGGTCCGTTGTCACGGGACAAAGCGGTTAATACAAGATTAGTTGATTTAAGAAGAGAGTAACAACTCTACAAGGGAGAATACCCTTTGTAACTCCCCTGGATATGAGAACATTCTGACCAACATTCTATTGAGGAAATGACCAAGATATCCTGGCAATACCTGGATGAGGAATGGAATGTGAAAAATGTATGTATTAGTTTGTCACACTGGCCAAAAATAAATTGGCGACCTCCCTGGGGATATTTCAATGATGATTGCATACCAATCATGAAACTCTGCGGGGGAAATGCTTGGTCAAATAACCTTTGCTAGGGAAAGAGTTATGACAAATACAACTCTGTAGGGATTAGGCATTCAGCTACTTGCTAGGAATAGCCCACTCTGATATAAAGACTCCGCTCGGAAGTAAGAACTATTCAAATGGCTTTGAAGTTCTGCTGGGGATACCACCCTACTCTGACTCAGCTAGGGGAAATTCCATCTTAGAATTTACTAGGGATGATGGGGATCACCCTCTGCTAGAGATGGGAATTGCAAAATGTCTCTCGTTGGGGAGAAGAAACTGCTTGGGGAATATGTTCTAGTAACATCTTCCTCCATGTACTAGATGACTGTTCAAGTATCAACTCAAGAGGATTTTACAGAAGACATGTCATCTTCAAACTCTTGGCGAGATAAGCCGAATATTAAAATAATTGCCCCATCTTGGCTGAATTGTGAGAGATTGCTCAACGTGGTTGCCCCGGATCGGCTGTATCTGATCCAACTAGTTAGAAGAATCTTTATCTCATAGGAGTTTCTTGGAAAAGATGCACTTCGACTTGATTGTCCTTCAGAAGTTTTAGACTCCTCTATCTAGCAAGAATTAAGCTTCTGGACTGAAATTCCACATGTGAACCTCTTTGATTCCAAACAAATGTATGCAAACAAAAAATGTTTTATTTTGAGAATGATTATTTCAATGCAACACACATTTTAATCTTGAAGTTTTTATTGAAAAAATGTCGTTTGTGAATGAATCATTGGTTAAGATATGACAAGAGATTTTTATGAAAGAAACATGCATATGCAATACCAACAAGGGTCTTTTATCATAACTCGTAGGAGTCAGGAACGCTATCTCATGGTGGCACGCTCTCGAATTAACCCTGTTTCAATTAGGACTTTTGAGGGTTATATTGTGGCCTGGTTCACGGTTATAGAAACAAAGGATATAGGCTCGAAGTTTATTTGTGCCCACCCCTCTTCGTGATGTCCTTCAATCCTATGTTCAACTAGCTTTCACAAGCGCTCACCTTTCCTAAGGGTTTCGTGATGACTGAGGAACCATTGCTACTAACAGCTTAAGCACCACTGAGGTTGTTGGAGTAACAATCACCCCTATTGTCTTTTGTGTCTGTATTACACGACTTTGTTCTTGTTTGAGGATCTTTCTTGTGTAATCCTTTTCGTCTTTCCGCCTTTTCATTCTTTTGCTTATACCTAACTTTTTCCTAGACTAATCCTTTTGAATCTTTTGCAATTGGAGTCCAGCGGGATGCCCTAATTTTTGCCTAAGTCGTTTGTTTTCAAGTTTCGACTTAACGGACTATTTATTTCTTTTTCTTTTTTCTCTTTTTTTGTCCGAACAAATTGTGTGATACAAGTTTGTCCTGATTTTTTTAAAAGGGTTGTGACTGTCTTTCTTTTCGGTTGATGAGGTATATCCGTTGTGGTTTCTGGATCAGTATAACCATTGTGGTTTCCGGTCTTTGGACCCCTTGATTTGGTACAATGAAAGGTAATGGTTCCTTAGATACACTCCTTTGGGAAAGTCTGAACGCTCAGTCCAACTAGCTGACACCTACCCTGCCCCGGGTTAAATGTTATGGTTGTTTTTTCATGTGAAAAGAAAACTCCTACCTCAAGGCTCAAAGGGGTTAACGAAGGTTTATCTCCCTTATATCTCCGGTTTGGGAATTTGAAACAAATCCTGTATATCGTCAACAGGGTCTTAGTCAAGAGCACACAATTGGAGATTCTTGTGTTTTCATTTTGTCATCCTCCATCACGGAGTTTAAAAACAACAATTGGTATTGCAATGCACACACAAATTATAAGTAAAATACGAATGAATCACTTCAAGAAAAACATGTGCATTTCATTAATTAACATTCAAGAACAAACAAAATTCATGCATGCATAAAATGTTCAAACAAACATATAAGAGCTACACATGAAAATGCAGTAAAGAAACTGAGCAATGCCATCGTTGAGGAGACTTGACTCCGTCTAGACCTGTTGATCTTGAATACTTTCAGTGATCAACATATTTTCCTGATGAGATTTGCAGTCTTCAATCAAATGGCCACATGTCCAGCACCATACTTCATTCCCAATTATTTTGACTTGAAGCTTTCGACGTTCAAACATTGACACGAGACGTCTGAAGAAAAGAGTGACACTAAAATGAAGTCGTCACATAAGTTTGCTCGGAAAGACCTGACGATCTTCTACCTACGTATCTCCATTGACCAAAGACCAATGAAGAATCAGAGCGACGTAGTTCCCCTCAATAGGGAGGAAATGCAATAAAGAAAACAACTAACTGCCATTACTGATGCTTCTGGCTTTATTGCTTTAATTCTTCTCTGACACACTCTGACCAAGACAAAATCCTCTGCTTCATCTGTACGGAGCGAAATTAACAGCTTTCAAATCAATCAAATCTTGTACCTTATGGTGAAAAGCTTTACATCCATCAATATGGTGTCTTGGTGCCCCAGAATGGAAGTCATAATGGGCATTGGCATCCCATCCCTCTGGCAATGGATAAGGAGGTGGGGACAGCTTGCGAAGCTCAACCAACTTCAACTGAAGCAGATGCTGAAGTACATCAGTATAGGACATTGGTAGAGGGTCAAGAACTAATTCTCTCCTCTGCCGATGCTGACCCTGTTGAGGGTTCCTTTGTCGTGTCTGACGCCTCGACTGATTATTTGGGGTCATAGCCACAGAAGCTGCTTGCTGATGGCGTGGATGATATCCTCTACCTTTTCCCCGTTGATGGGATGTTGCCCCAACTTCCCCTTCATTCTTGCTCTGACCATTGGCGAAGGGCTTCTTGGTGCCTGAACCTGACGCACTGTAGTCTTAAATCTTTCCGAGCTTCAACAAACTCTCAACTCGTTCACCGACGATTATAATATCAGCAAATCCAGTAGATGGACAAGCGACTAAACGTTCCAGAAACACACCCTACAAAGTGCTCATGAATATGTCAGCCATTTCTCTTTCCAGCAATGGAGGTTGCACTCGGGCGACCATCTCTTGCCATCTCTGAGCATACTCTTTGAAACTTTCAGACTTATTCTGAGAAAGACTCTGAAGTTGAATGTGGTTAGGCGTGGGGCATATGTATTCATTCCATCTTGGAATAGTGCATTTGTCTAGCATGACGCACAAGTCGGATCATGAGGTCATCTTCATCAAGAAAAACCCTAAAAAATACTTCTTCATTTTTAATCACTAAAACATCTAATAAATTCAACAAGTCAATGAATTTAGGCCCCTGCCCTTGGAAACAAGTCTTGGATAAGTTCTCCTTACTTGGTGTGCTTGTTCTATTATTCCATCTTGGAATGTAGTAACAAGTACACATGCCATGGAAAAGAGCTTGAGTTCATTCTCTTGTGCCATACCAAATAAAAGCTCATAAAAAAACACAAACAAACAATAAGCGTCTCCTTTGGGATTTCTTTTCTCATCACCTTCGCTCCGTACACGAACTTGCTCCTACTTGTCATTTTGCAAGACGGTTACGCACTCGTCATCCGAGCCTGCAACACTTGAGCATTGACATAGGCAGTTCAAGCCTTAATTCACAAGCCATCTTTTCTACCCCTAGTTAGGGGAACTACGACGTCTCTGATCCTCATGTCCAGACGAGGTACGTAGGCAGCGGGGTAGGGCCCGTTCGAGCATAATCTTTTATTTTCCCTACATTTTCCCCCTTTCTTTTCTTTTCTTATCCCGTTCATCTCCTTTTCCTTACAGCAACTTTCATTCTTTCACCCTTTGAAGCAGTTTCTTTGCAAGCGTGGATCCCGTCGGGTACGGCGGACTATCTAGGGTGCTAATACCTTCCCAGATCGTAACCGACTCTCGAACCCAGTTTCTTTGGTTCGCAGGACCTTTGTCCTTCCTCTTCTTTCTTCTGGTTTGTGCAGCATTACCGTTCCCGTCTCTTCGGGATAAAAATTCCTGGCTGGCGACTCTACCTCTTTCCGCGCCACTTTCGCGTTTGTACCAGGATGGAAATCCAGGGAGCGACACCTAGCCATTGCTTCCAAAGCAGCAGCCATAACATTGTCGTTTCTACCAGCCATATTCTGATTGTTCCCAAAGACAACAACAAGATTAAACAAAAGTTCAATCATAACAACATCAAGACAAACACAACTGACTCGAACACTGGCTCTGATACCACTTAATGTAACACCCCCTTTCTATACCCCCAAATAATCAATTTAATCATTTAGGCACATGTTAAAATTTTCATCAGAGTATAATTAAACATGGTATAAAAGAGGTATATCACATTACACTTGAAATTAAAAACATACAACACCTGCTCATTTAAAGATATGCAACGATGGGGTAGTTTTCAACATAGGAAATTCAATCCTTACACCCATATCTCTAAAGATATAATTACACAGCAGCAACTAAATCAACAACATCAGACATGCATATATATATATATATATATATATTCATATATCAACAAGTTTGATGCCAACAACAATATTCATGTCTATACAAAACATTCATCCAAAAAATACATGTACACAATGCATCACAAAAATGGCACTAAGCCAACCTAACTACCCGGTGCTACATATCAGAGCCGACCGACCAAAAGATGAAGACGAGCTTCACAAAATTTCCATCCAGCAACCTACTCTACAATTCCTCGTAGAGTATCATAAAACAACAGAAGGGTGAGAAACATTATCATAATAACATTTCATATAATTATATATCTCAACATATAAAATTCACATAAAGCGTATTCTCACCACAAATCATTCCTTATCACCTATACACATCGCAACGTGTACCTCAATACCAATCAAACATATTAATTATGCATATTTCACCAATTCACATAAACTCATTTTATTTATATTTATTCCTCAACTCTATTCATTCCGCATAAACATACGTCTAGCTATGTTTAATCACACATATACATTACAAACGTATAAACCACATACATATACATATATCAAAACATGCATATATACAAACAAGTATGTTTCATCACACATACTATCATCTCCATAATACTCCAAATAAACATATGCACATTCATGTTTATTTCTGCATATCATAATTAAAATGATAAAATGCAACTCATAGAGACCGACACACGACTCTATGCAGATGCAATGCGGTCCCGGCTCAACATTTCAGCAGGTTCACTCAGGAACCAAATGAAATCATCGCTTGTTACAAAAAGTAACTCCCTGTTGGGCACACGATGTTCCCCATTGCTCACACCTCACATGGGCACACAATGTTTATGGATTGCTCACACCCCACACGGGCACACAATCCGATTCCTCACACCCCACACGGGCACACAATCAATGTGACTAAATCACCCATCGCTTACACCCCACACGGGCACACGATGTTTCTGGATTGCTCACACCCCACACGGGCACACAATCCGATCGCTCACACCCCACATGGGCACACAGTCTTGTTGTAGTCATCACTCACACTCCACACGAGCACACGATGCTACAACGGATTCACAAATAATTCCACAGAACATGAATGCATACATTATGCTTACATGAAAAATGACACACAACATTCTTGAAAATGCATACATATTCACAATATAGTTATGCATTCATCTCATACAATTAGCATACATTCGCATTTAATTCAAACAATGTATCTATTTGCCAAACGGCCACAACACAACAATCAAACCCACAATTCCATAATTAACATAATTACGTTTTATCGGAAAATTCGGGTAAAAGTCGGCTAAAAATTACATATTTTATCATCATTAGTTTCTACGCGTTTCTAGCTTCGAATCGATATAAGGATCACTAAAAACGGATACCCGAAACTAAAGCTACAAATTAAAACACATATTCCCTCAAAAACCTACAGGCTCGCTGAGCGCCCTCTCGCTCGCTGAGCGAGAATCACCCTGGAACTTTCGCTGAGCGAGGGATAGCTCGCTGAGCGACCACTGCGATTTCCAGAATTTTCAGTTGCGTAACAGTCAACTCCAAACACTCCAAAATACTTCCATAAACATGATCTAAAGCATATATCTAACGTCATACTTCGATTATAACAATTTCTAACCGATTAATCTACCAATTTCTCACATTTTCTCTCAAACCCTAACTATTCATCTTCTCTAAACTTCCATCAAAACCAAAACTCAACCAATCAATCACATACATAATCATACACAATATTAAGATAACAATGTTTATCACCCTTACCCGATTATACTGATTCCTAGGAGCAATCTTGAAACTTTTCCAACTTTCCCTCTTTTCTCTTTTTTTTTTCTCTTCTCTCCCTTTCTTTCTTATCTTTTTCTTTCTCTTCTTACCAACTTTCTATTTCACTCTTTCTCACTCTCTTATATTCTTTTCCTTTCTATTTCTATTTTCTACACTTTCCAACCAAATATCATTTTCTCACAAAAACACCAATTCTACTAATTTCTAACTTATTACTAATTAACAAATATCTAAAATACCCTCCAAACCAATTTTACCCGAAAAATCACAAAACGGTAAAATCACATATCATACCAACATATCACATTAATTCCTCAACATAACATATCATCATGATAATTTCACAAATAAAACAATTATCATACAATAAAATAAAATACTCCACAAAAATTGGGAAATTCGAATCGGGGCGTTACAGTTAACACATTTGGTTAACCGGTTAACACGTTAAAAACGCCTCTGAAAATTGAAAATTTTAAGGCGTTAACCGATTAACCTATAGCGTTAACCGGTTAACGTTGTTCTGAAGGTGAAAAATGCTTTTGTTTCATTATATGTTTTCATTGCATTGTGTCTTAAACTTCATGTAGTGATAGATCATGAATTTAGGGAATTTTTAAGACTATTTTTGGTACCACATTCCATCGTTTCAGTCGTTTCGACATGTTTCCGTTACCTTTTACATATTTTATGCTTATTTGATCATCTGTGCATAAAATGACTTCTGCATCTTATTGCCATGTTCAATGCATCATTTAACATGCTTATATGTGTTTCGCATTCTGTTTTGGTTTCATTTTCATGATCCATAATTGCATTGCATATTGCATATTGCATTCTTGAAAATACTTAATCATAAATATGTATATGCTTGCATTTTGTTTGCATCTTTGATCATGCTTTCATGTTAATCCGATTCTGATTTTGGCATTAAGTTGCATGATTCATTATGTTGATTTTTGACACATATTCATAATCCATATCCATGTGTTTATGTGCAAATACTTGAAGTGCATACTTGTTGCATATTTAGTGTTTTATGCATTCTTTCATGAACAGGCCCTTTTAAATAAGCATGTTAATGTTGCATTAATCCATGTTAATTATGCATTTGTGTTGATTATGCATGTTAATGTTAATTATGCATGTTAATGTTGCATTAATCCATGTTAATGTCGCATTAATGTTGATGTTAATGTTGCATTTATCCATGTTAATTATGCATTTGTGTCATCCATTGTTGTGCATAATTGAAAATTAATCAAATCTACCTAGCATTTCATGGTTGTTTTTTCATGCAGTAGTTGTAAAATGTATGTTGATTGTTGCATTTTCTCACTTTTTACACTTGTTTTGCATGCTGATTGTAAACTGTAAAAAGTTGTGTGCACTTTGCATTGCATTTCATTATTGTTTGTGCATTTAGGAGCTGTAATAGGCTGTTGGATTTCGCTTTGCATTATTTTAAGGTCCTCTAAACTTAGGAGTGAATATAGTTTAGGTCCTAGATCTCTTAGGATTTATTTGGTAACTGTTTACCTCTTTTCTTGTCATGTTTATTATGATAACCCTTGTTTTGTAGGGAGGTGGAGATAAGTTCACAAACCTTAATCTCTTTTTACATTTTTATGCTTTCAAGGTGTGTTTGATTTAGCTTTTGCATGGTTTCACAACTCCATGCTAATCCCCTTTAGGATCAACTTAACTCCACTAAGAAGTAAGTTGTATTCTATTCCTCCTTTTTCCTTTTCCTTTTCTCATTAGGATTAGAAAGCCACACTAACCATTAGGACCTCCATGGAATAAACAATTTAGGGTTGTGTCTTAGTCCCCCTAGTTTTATCATTTTGCAATCTGAGTCTTTCTTTCTCATCTTATAAAGAAAAACAATAAAACACCTAATAAAGGTTGAATGTTCTTGTACGACACGAGTCTTTTCCGGGGATTACTTATGCACGTCCTATTTTGAGGCGAGGTGTAAGGCATCTACCACGATGAACAAGTCTTAGTATGAGGATGTTTCACAAACAATAAACAGAAAACACTTCACTAAAAGACAAAACAACAAACCATAATCGTCTTTTCCTACGGGAATTCTCTTCTCATTCCCTCTCAACGCGAACTTGCGACGACTTGTCTCATTTGCAAGACGGTAAACGCACTCGTTCAAGGCGAGCCTGCAACACCTAGGCATAAACATAAGCAATTCCAGCGCATAAAAAACACAAACAAATAGTTCCCGCCTTAGTTCTCTTTCTCATTTCAATTCCTTTATAGTTAGCAGTTCTTTTGTTCAGCAACATTCTTATTTCTTACCCTTTGAAGCAGACAAACAAGCGTGAATCCCGTCGGATACGACAGACGGTCTGAGGTGTTAATACCTTTCCAGGTCGTAACCGACTCCCGAACCCAGATCTTTGGTTCGCAGGACCTTGTCCTTTCCTTTTCTCTTCGGTTTGTGCAACATTACCTTTCCCATTCATTCGGGATAAAAATGTCTGGCTGGCGACTCTACCTTTTCCGCGCCACTTTCGCGTTTGTACTAGTATGAAAATCCCGGGAGCGACAGCTGACGACTCTGCTGGGGAGGAACCCAGAATCTCTGGTTTCCCTTGAGAGTCAATCCTAGCGTCTGTTTGCTTTTGTTTCTTTGAGTGTTTATGCATGTGCTACTGTGTGTTTATTTACTGTTTTCATTTACAATTTTAATTATAACGTTTATTTACTGCTTTCAGTATTTATTTTCACATGCATCATATATACTGGACTGTCTGGCTGTGCTGTTTTCGTTTTTTCTGTGGGTTGGGAGTTACTGTGAGGTAAGCCAACTACCCGGCTTGAGTGCACCATAGGATTAGCGTGGACAAACATTGTACTTCCATGATATCTTACCAAGATGAGTGACGATGTGTTCCACACCCAAATTGCGACCGTCTTAGAACAATTCTGTGTGAGAGTTCTTCTCCACTTCAGGATACGACCTCGATAAAAAAGTTGTTAAAATAAATAATTCACGAGTTGTTTAAAGATAGATGAAAAAATATGATTTGGTACTCAAGCAAGTGGTAATACCCACCCGAATTAGAAATCTTTTTTCCAATTAGAAAAACCCTTCTAAAATAAAAGAAATATTATCTTACGACGTCTATAAATAAGAGAAAATGACCAATAAATCCAAATTTTAAAACATGAAATTCAGAAATTATTTGAATTAATTATTTGATCATGAAAACCCTTAAACGAGATACACCATATTTTATATATTAATTAATAAGTACTATATTTGTTTGCTCTCATATTTTATTTTCATTTTTCCTAGTTTATTCATTAAAATAATAAAATTATTTTTTATAAAGATTAAATTGAATTTTACATAGAAATTAAATTATTTCATTCAAACGTTTATAAAAAGATGAGGATAAAATGGACATTTTATAAAATTTGTCGGTACTGAAACCACTTGCAGGAGCATAGAAAAATATCTCAGAAAAATATCTTTTGTGGCCCCAGTAGTCCACGATACTCGGGTAAACCTAACTCTACACAATGGGCTCATTCATTGTTAACAGTCATAAGTTTAACCCGGGTACTAACCCTAGTTAACACAACCTCTCATTTCTCAGCTATATAACAACCCATTCGGTGTGCTTTAAAAAATATCTTCAAGCAATCTTTTGCCTTTATACCAACCCAGTCCCAATTTCCCAATTTCAGCTTGTTCCATGGCTGCCTCAGATGTTGAGTACCGGTGCTTCGTTGGTGGTCTAGCATGGGCCACTAGCAGCGATACCCTAGAGCAAGCTTTCTCTAAATATGGTGAAGTCATCGACTCGAAGGTCCGTTTGTTGCAGGCGGATCTGACACGATTTTGATTCGGATTCATCTCGATCCTATTCTGATCTGTGATCTGTTCTGTTACTGTGTTACTTGATCTATTTTCTACTGTGATTCTGTTACTGTTTCTGATTCTGTTACTATATCATATGATTCTTTTATTGCTCACACCAATAGGTACGTTCATCTTCTTCTTTTAACAAAAGGCGAAGATTGATCGGCTACTATTCGGTTCTGGATCTGTATTTATGAATGTTTTTTCGCTAGATCTGATCTTGTTTGTTGATTTTTGTTCAGATTATTAATGATCGTGAAACTGGAAGGTCAAGAGGTTTTGGATTTGTGACGTTTACCACAGAGAAATCCATGAGAGATGCGATCGAAGGGTTGAACGGTCAGGACATTGAGGGACGTAACATCACTGTAAACGAAGCTCAGAGCCGTGGTAGTGGTGGCGGCGGTGGAGGCGGCCGTGGTGGCGGTGGATATGGAGGCGGACGTGGTGGTGGTGGATATGGTGGTGGTGGAGGATATGGTGGCCGTCGTGAAGGCGGAGGAGGAGGATACGGTAGCGGAGGAGGAGGATATGGTGGCCGTCGTGAAGGCGGGGGAGGAGGATACGGTAGCGGAGGAGGAGGATACGGTGGTGGAGGAGGTTATTCTCGCGGTGGTGGAGGCCGTGACGAAGATTCCTGGAGGCAGTAGGGATTTAGATGCTTATCGTTTATGATTATTTAAGTTTAATTCTGGATGTTGATTGATCTAGAATTGGGTACTTGTTCTGTAATGGCTTTGTTTTTGTGTCTCGTTTGTGTGTCTCTGAATCTGATGTATCTCTGAAGCTGGTTGTGCATAACGATCAATCGAAAGAATAGTGGGATTTTAGTGGTGACAGATTTTGATAATGAATTCAGTTTTAAATTTTACACTCGCCTAGCTTTCATGTCATCGTATATATTTATGAATCAAGGTTAGTTAATTTTTTTTGGTTAAAAAGTAACCTATCATTTAGTTAATTTAAATGATTTTTTGATCTAGTAACTTAATGACTGACTAAGTTAACAATGGCAGTGCTATTATTCTGAGCGTACAATTATAACTGCTATTTTATATCCAATTGAATTTTGTAGATGTAGATGGGTTGAAATTGTGCTAATCGGTGAACATCTTTATTGAGGAAACTAATTTAAAATGGTCGATTCAATAGAAGGGTTAGAATGGGTTTGATGTCAGAGAACTCTAAACCATTTGTTAAACTAATTGATAAGTGGTTGAATGGTTAGATCAGTGGTTGAATGGAAGTGAAACAGTAAGTAATTCATCATGAACAACTTAAAATTAGACACTTCATGTCGATTCAATCTAAGTCGTGGAATGGAAATTGATGTGTGTAATTCATTATGAACAAGTTAGACATAGGTAAACTTGAGATTTAAAGGATTTTGACTCATCAAAGGTCAAAGTGTAAGATGGAAGGACAAATTATGCATAAATAGAAGATTTTATCATGGAGAATTTTAATAAATCTCTTTTCATGCAAGGTAAAAATCCTCTTTTCATATCTCAATCTCTACCACTAAAATGTTTGTTTTATTGTTGATTCCAAGTAGGGTTGAGATTGAACAAATGTAAAATTTCATTCAAACTTTTTTTTTTTCTGATGAAAAAGACGATTCATTACTGATAAGAAAGCAAAGCAAAGGTTCTCCAGGACTACTAACAGACTACTAACAACAAGAGATGCCTGTAAGGCCACCACTAGCTTTGCATCTGAGAGAAGGCCCACCGAATTGTCATCAGGCTACACACTTGCTTCCCCAAAAGACCTTTGTTGAAATCAACCACACCTCTAAATCCCATACCTCCCGCACCTTTTACATTTGACAGGTTCTCCCAGCTAGCCCAGTGTATTTTCCTATGCTCTTTCGAAGATCCCCACCAAAAGCGTGCCATAATTGTTTCTATTTCTTTGCAGCAGTTGTCTGGTAGTCGAAAGCAACTCATTACGTACGTAGGTATTACTTGGGCCACTGATTTAATAAGAATTTCTTTCCCAGCTCTCGACAAGCATCTTTCTTTCCATCCCTTCACTTTTTTCCAAACTTTATCAATGACTTGAGAGAAAATGGCCTTCTTTGACTTGCCAAATGTTGATGGCAATCCAAGATACTTCGTATGAGACTCGACAGTCTTTATCCCCATCCTTTTTTGGATTGTATTGACGTTTCTTTGATCCACATTTCGACTGAATGAAGCCTCAAACTTATCAAGGTTGACAAACTGACCTGAAGCATTTTGGTACACTTTAAGAATATCCAACAGCTTCGCAACTTCCTTCTCATTTGCTCTAGAGAAAAGCAAACAATCATCGACAAAGAATATATGCGTGATAGACAGAGCTTGTCTTGCCACCTTAAGGCCATGTATCGACCCCTCCTTCACCAATCCGGATAAGACATCTGCACAAATAACAGGTAAGGTGAGAGATGGTCGCCTTGACGAAGCCCTCTCTCGGGAAAAACTCCATGCTAGGCTGGCCGTTGATTAGCACCTTGTAAGAAACCGTCTGAATGCACTTTTGAATCAGCAATATCATATTCAGTGGAAATCCCATGGCTTCCATTGTTTTGATCACAAAGGGCCACTCAATCCTGTCATAGGCTTTTGACATATCAAGCTTTAGAGCCATCGTACCACGTTTCCCTTTGGTCTTCTTCTTCATCCAATGGAAGCACTCAAGGGAAATCAAAGCATTATCTATTATAAGTCTATCCGCCACAAAGGCACTTTGCTCTTCATCAATAATCTTCGGGAGAATGGCTTTGAGTCTATTTGCAATGGTTTTAGTGACAAGCTTCATGATCACATTGCAAAGGCTAATAGGTCTGAACTCTTTAGGGCTTCCAGGAAATTTACACTTAGGGATGAGAGCAATGAAAGTTTTGTTGAAACAAGAAGGATCCACATTATGGTTCAGGATATCTAAAACAATTTTCAGAATATCGTCACCCACAACATGCCAGTATTTTTGATAAAAGAGCGCTGGCAGGCCATCCGGTCCTGGGGCTTTTAAAGGATGCATCTGTTTTAAAGCCTCAATAACCTCGCATTGTGAATATGCCTTCCCACATATAGATTTCTGATCTTCATCCAATTTCTGATGAACTACTTGACAAACCTCCTCAATCGCTTCTGGTTTTGATGTAGTGAAAAGATCTTTGAAATAAGTCACCAAGATTCTTTCGCAATTTTCTTCTTCGTGCTTCCACACACCTCTCTCGTCTTTCAGCTTTTTAATGGTATTGGTTTTCCTCCTTTGTGAAGCTTTTCCATGGAAGAATTTGGTATTCTTATCCCCTTCGTTCAACCACACAACTCTACTTTTCTGCCTCCAAATTATCTCCTCAACCTTGAGTAGTTTCTTCCTTTGACCCTCCATAGCCTTCTTCCTATTTACGTCCTCCGGCTCTGCACTCCAAGCTTCCTGATCATTTAGCAGGTTCTCCAACCGAGCCAGTTCTTTGCTAATCTTTGCTGCTTTATAACCTTTGAATTCCTCGAGTAAACATTTCAAACCCCCAAGCTTCTTCTTTCCCTCCAGCCTAGGATTGTTCCACAAGGATTGAATCATTTTTTCACACCGAACATCCTTTGTCCAAACCTCTTCAAACCTGAAAATGTGTCTTCTTTTCTTTTTCCTCTCCTCTCCATTGCACTCGAATTCAACAGTAATGACAGTGTGATTAGATCCGTACCTACCAATGTGTCTGACTTTTATTGGGGCCCATTGATTGACAAGTTCTTCATTTGCCAGCACCCTATCAAGTCTACATTGCATATTCTCCTGGCCTTATCTTCCATTGCTCCACGTAAATGGATAGCCTTCAAAACCCAAATCCTGAAGATGACAATCATCCACAGCTTTCCTGCCCATAGCCACTTGCCCTTCAGATCTTTGAATTCCCCATGTTTCTCTGTATTGCTCAAAATATCATTAAAGTCCCCGACACACAGAATTAGAGAAGTTAAAGGTTGAACCGGGCCTCGCAAAAGATTCCATGTTTCTTTTTTGTTACCCTCATCAGGAAATCCGTAAATACCCAGAAAAGTCCACGGCGGAACTCCCTCCCCCACTTGAACAGAACCACATATGTGACTGAAAGAGTATGAATTAATTGAAACCTCTACCTCTTGATTCCACATTAGGCCGAGGCCTCCACTACGCTTCCTTCCCCCACCTTTACAGTCAACATCCAAACCATTAGTGAAACCACATCTTTGTCTAACCTTTTCAAATTCCACACACTTCAGCTTCGAAAAAATAAGCCTCCGCAAGGCTTGAACCGTAAGGGAATTCCCCAAACCCCTACAGTTCCAGCTCAGTGTTTTCATTGGGGCAGGCGGTGTTGATCATTCAACACCACCTCTGGTCTAGTATTAGTTCCTTCCACAACCCTCTCCTCTCCTTTACGTTTCTTTCATATTCCTTCCATGTATTCCATTGAGCCTTCAATAACCATAACATCAATCAGCTGGCGTTTGCACGTCTCTAGCTCCACTTTCTTTATCCTAGCCTCAGTTGCCTTCTTCCCCACCTTTTGCTGTACCCATTTCTTTGTCTTTGGCTTCAACGGTATTTTTGAAGGTTCAGTTTTATCACCGTTTGTTGTAAGAGCCACAACCCATAGAGACTCCAATACCGTTTCAATTTCTAGAGCTTTACTTTGGGGAGTATTGTCATGTGCCACATCCTCTCATGCATTCTTGACTGAATATTCCTTACGCTGAACAACCTCAGGACCTTTGTCCTCCGTATCCCTTGATTTGCAGCGGCTTTGGCTTGATGGAACATTGGAGAGGCTTTTACTGCAATTTCCAGAACTTGATTCCTTCATTTTTGGATCTTCAAAGTATTTTGGTAGCGGCGATGCCCGCAGCCACATCCCATAAGCAAGTTCCTTCTCATTAAGCTCTTCGAATCCCTCTTCACTAAGCTCTCCCACTAATTCACTGTCATTGAGTTGATGGCCCATTTTCCCACAAGCAAAACAAAAAGCTGGGAGTCTTTCATACTTGAAGATAACTTTGTGTGCTCTTTCCTTGAAACGCACCACAGTCCCACGCTTTAGAGGTTGTTCGAGGTCGACCCACACCTTCAATCGAAGAAACCTACCATTTATGTGAACATCCTTGGTATCCAACTCTTCAAATTTGCCCAGTATGTTGCCTAGCATTTCCGCCATTGCTTCAGATCTGAGAACTAGGGGAAGGTCATAAACCCTAACCCAGAAGGAGATATAGTGCATATCAATACCCGAAGGTTGTTCTTCTTCGGATATTCTTTGAAGAACAATTAAGTTTCGATCGAAACTCCAAGGGCCGTTACGAAGAACCGTGTCCATATCCCTTTTCGCCGCGAATCTGAAAAGAAACAGGTTTTTTCCAAGTTCTTGTGTCTCCACCGGGTTCTTCAATCTCCAAGCGTTAGTCATCGTACTAAAAAATGCCCTAGAGTTGAAAGGATTTTCTGTCCAAAGTTTCCCGACCAAAGTTCTATGAAAAGCTTTGTCCTCCTTATCTTCATTCGCCTCCACCGTAATGCCTTCTTCTTCCTCCTTGGACAAAGGGATATTCTTCCACTTGTCCATAATGAAAGAAACAAAAGCTAGGGGAAAAGATCGGAACTTGTTTGCCTGTAGAGAGTGAGATCTAACCAGAGAACCTAATAAGAAAGCAAGGATAAGACCTTGAGAGAAAACTCAGAAAACTGTGAGAAAAAGCCAGGTACCCTGGGAAGAAACCACCACTTAGGTGGAAGAAAAAGCACGTTAAGTTTAGAGAGAGAAGTTGTGACTTCTCTCAAGGAATTGAACCATTAAACAATTTTTTAATCTCTTTAAAAAAATATTAAAAGTTGGTTTAAATATTTTTCAATTTTGGTTCGGTTTAAGTTTTGTTTCGGTTCTAAAACTGTTTTGTGTAATATGGTTTGGTTCAACAGTTTGATTATTTTAACTTCAGTTCGGTTCGATAGCTCGGTTTATGCTTGTTTTGAACAACCCAAATTTATGCAATATGGTTTGGTTCAACGGTTTGGTTATTTTAACTTCGAACAACCCTAATTTGTGCAATATAGTTTGGTTCAACTGTTTAATTATTTTAACTTTAGTTTGGTTCCACTGTTAGGTTTATGATTTTTTTGAACAACCCTAATTTGTGCAATATAGTTTGATTAAACGGTTTGGTTATTTTAACCAGTTTGATTTGACCGTTCAGTTTATGATTTTTTTTGAACAATCCTAATTGCAGAAGTTGAAGGGGATGACTATGGTAAGGTGTTGTTGCTCAAGGGTTGATGGAATATTGAAGTGGATAATGGTAGAAAACTCATCCATATAAAACTAGTTTATAAGACGAAGGGTGATCAGAAATATCGATATGCGACAGTTAAATTTTTCAATACATTATTTTGCTTCTAACATTATTAAGTTTGATGTGCAGATATATAAATGATATATAAATGACAGGCGATTCAAATTAATATGATCTTGATACTTTAATAGAATTAAAATTTGACCTAACTCTTTCCTACAAAATTGTATTTGACCTAACTCTTTCCTACAAAATTGTCACGTAAAGTGAGAAGTGTCACTTGATATAAATCCTCCTTAAGGCTATCTTTAACTAATGTGAAATTTTGATTTTTCTTCAATAGAATAAGTGTTCCATGGGATGATGACGACGTTGAAGGCGACATATCAACACGTTTTAGCCATGTGTGTTGGAATGGTTGTCTTCCTTCATTTTTTCACAAAATATTTGAATGAAATTATGGAAAGATTAGAGTCGTTTCCTAAAGATGATACCAAATAAATGGTCTCAAATGGATCTTTCTGGTTCACACAAAAGAGGCAAATTGATATTTGATGGTGAAGTCGATAAGGGGTTTTGATGCTTCGGTCTCCGACGTTCAAGTCAGTGGCGATTGTAAGTGAATTGTTTTAAGATGAATTCTTATCTTTTTGTGATAGGTAGAGAAGTTGTCACCTTGTTTTAAGGTTAGAATAATCATATTAGGGTTATAGGATTTTTAGGGACGTAAAACCTTCCGCTTACTACAAATGTACGAGGACATGTGTCGTAGGACCCCTGTAAGTACAAAGGAGACTCTATCGAAATATTATTAGAAATGGTACTTATAAATTATTGAAAAATATTAATATTATTAGAAATGGTACTTATAAATTATTGAAAAATATTTTATTTTTCTAGTATCAATCAAATCTTTCCCTGAATTTTGTAACGAGAGGAACTAAATTTATTAGACTTATTTTACTGAACCTTTTGGTAGATAGAATTCACCAATAACTCATTTATACACCTAAAGCACTTATTTGATTTAGGACATATGTATAATGTATCGATGATTTCAAGTGAGATATGTTGATTAGGAAACTCACAGAGGTATGAGAGATTTCTAGCATGTATTGCTTCAATATTCTGGTGTACGTGTATGTATGTCGATTGATGTTTTGATTAAATGATTTGACGCCTGACGTGGTTACAATTTATTTATGTGCTTACATAGTTACATGTAATGGAATTTTGATGAAAATATCTATGAAACATATGCATGAGAATATGTATGAATTGTTGAAATGATTGTCTTACATATATTTGAAATGATATTATTGACCATTAAATTTAAATATATTGTATGATATTTTTTACTCTGAAAATTAGTAAAACAATCGTTTGATCCTTTAAAAACAACAAAATATTATTAGTTACTCACAAGATCGACTAGATTGATCCTATGACATGTGTTATAGTTGGTTTTAATTGATTTTTTAGTGATAATGTCATAAACTCTTCGTCAGACTTTATGAAGTGTTTTGATGAAAAGAGAAAATCAAACAAACAAGACTCAAAGTTATTAAAAACGAAGGTAAAATGCAATGAAATGTAAATTGCAAGGAACCCGTTTCTATATTGGTAGTTGTGTAGTGTTAGTCTCCAAGGGCTCGCCCCTTGAGAGCCTAACATGAGAACTCCACTCAAGGTAGACCTTATCGTCATTATCGTCATAATGCAGCTAGCCTGCGGCGGGGCGTTAGTACGATAAACGTCCGTGACCTTGAGTTTCCTAAACCATCACCGTAGAAACTATCCCGTGAGTGGGTTTTATGGGAAGAAAATGTAGAACCAACCTCTTACAACCTACCAATTAGGAAGTTTCGAGCTTTTTCCAGCTTCCGAGTCTGTTTGTGCTTGTGATCCTAATCATCCTTGCATTGCATCCATTTGCACACCATTGCATATGCATTGCATATCATTTTCTTTCCTCAGAGAAAGCTCATCCTTATCCTGTGTCTATCACCCATAGTTGATTTCCTGACACCTACATTGGACTGGAAGTAGTTCTTGATTGATCATGGACCCTGGAGGACAAAAGAGGACTGTGCCAAGGGGAGGCTTTGATTTGACAAAGGACCAATTGAACCAACTCATGGAAGCTGTGATAAATTTGACAAGGACAAGGGATAATGTTCAACGGGTTGCCGTAACTGAAGATGTCTTTCCACCTCAAGTGAATAACCTTGTTCAACCTCAGCCTACAAGGACCCCAGTTGAAGCACCAGTTATCCAAGAGCATACCATTATTCGAGATGCAAACTCATCACCTCACGATACCGTTGAGTACCAAAGCTTTGGATTCTCTGAGCCAAATTTCCAAGGGGCAGTCCCAGTAAGGAAGATCAATAAACCAGAAGTTGCTGAGATGACTGAGAAATGTCGAGTGCTGAATGAAAGACTCAAAGCCGTAGAGGGGCAGAATACTTTTGACTTGGATGCTTTAAACATGTGCTTAGTACCTGGTTTGGTTATACCTCTAAAATTTGAAGCACCTAACTTTCAGAAGTACAAAAGGGATAGCTGTCCAAAGCACCATTTGGTGATGTTTTGTCGAAAAATGACCGCATATGCTTTTGACGATAAGTTGATGATTCACTGTTTCCAAGACAATTTAAGTGGGGCACCGTTGAATTGGTACATGGAGTTGGAAAGAAGTCATATTCAGTCATGGTTAGACCTAGCCAATGCTTTTGTGAAGCAATACCAATACAATTTGGAAGAAGCTTCCAGTTGCTTTCACTTGAAAGACATATCTCAAGAAAGTAATGAGCCCTTCAAAGGATACATCCGAAGATGGAGAGAGTTTGCTGATCGCGTTCAACCGCCGCTCTCAGAGAAATAGTTAGTTGACCTGTTTATGGATACTCTACAAAGCCCATACTTTGAAAGATGGTAGGCACCGCATCAACAAGTTTCTCTGACTTGGTGAAAATAGGAGGACGTATTGAGAGTTATCTCAAGAGCGGAAGAATCCAAGGTGGCTCTAGTCTCCAGAGCATTGACAGTGAATCCCTTAGTGATTCCCAAAAGGAAGAAGATGATGAAGCCAATTCAATTGAGGAAGCTCCACAAGCTCCGCATCCAGTGCCATACTATCAACATCCATATGTGTCAGCTGTTCAAAGTCAACAACCTTTTGGGTCTCCATATTCGATGTCATTTCCTCTACATGGTCAATATCCTCCTGTTTGTCATCAACAACAGATGCCACAACAACAACCATACCAACGACAACACACTCCTCAATGACGACACTAGTACACTAAGAAGTCAAAGAGGCAGTTGGACCCTTTGCCAATGCCATACAGTTACATACTGCCACTTTTGATTGATAATGGATTGGTAGAGCCGAAGGAACTGAATCCAGTGATTCCTCCATACCCACAAAGCTTTGATCCTCATGCCCGATGCGGTTTCCATGCTAATGCACCAGGGAAATCAACTGAAGATTGCAAACAACTCCAAAACAAGTTCAAGATCTGATTGAGTCTGAATCCATCTCATTTACGCCTCAAGGTCTTCACATTAACATCAACCCTTCTTCGGGTCAGGCAGGTCCATCAGTCTATGCTATGGAAGAAATTATCAAGAATGGGTGTGAAGAAGATTGGTGCACCGACATCAATGAGCATGACAACCTCTAACTCTGAAGAAGGAAGTTCAATTCCCTAAAGCTGGCAATCCCCTGTTTGTTTCAGCATTGTTGTATTTTCTTTGCATGTTGGTTTTGTATTTTCTTGTTAGCATTTTTGTTTTTGAATTGGTAAGATTAATGAAATGTTTATGCATATTTTGAATCAATCCATTCGTATTCACTCGTTTCCTTTCATTGTTATAAAAAAAACACAAAAACATATTCCTATCATTTTATTTATCAAACTTTAGTTTTAGCAAAGATTGGAGGGAGGATGATGAAAACCAGATACTTGAATTCTCCATTTGTGTGCTCTCAATTAAAACCTTGCTAATGATGTACATGCATTGTTTCAAATTCCTAAACACATGTGAAATAAAGAAGATAATCCCTTGCTAACCCCTTTTGTAATACCCCGCATTTTTGTTAACGCTCCAGATAATACTAATTAAGATTAATTAATATTATCTGAAGCAGATGCTTTATTAAATATTCAGCTCAGAGACATTTTTTGGATACTCTCAAATTGGACCCATTAATATTATTAATTAAGAGATATAATTTGTTTGGTTAATAAGGAAAATAAGTTAAGTATTATAAAAGGAAAAAGAAAAGAGAGAAAGTTAGTAAGAGAATTGGAAAGAAAGAAAAGAAAGGGAGAGAAAGAAAGGAGAAGAGAAGAAGAAGAGGAAGTGAACCCTAGAGCTTCAATCCATCATTCTCCATCATCCGTCCATCGAATCAGCTCATTCTTTCCGCCAATCTTCAACTCTCGAGGTGGGTTCGTAGTTAGATACTTTTATTTTAGTTTTTGGTCAAGTTTTGGAGTTTAAGAGTTTTAGGGTTTTTGGTAGAAATCTTGAGAAATAATGGATTAACGGTTAAAACTCGGCTAAAACCTAACTAAAATACTCATATGATGATAATGAACATGTTTAATTATGTCTTGTTGCATTGGTTGATGTTTGGGAGTGATTGGGGGTGAAAAGAGTGTTTTCCCGTAAGGCTGGAACTTCCTGAACTGGTGTAGCTCGCTCAGCGAGCATACCTTGCTCAGTGAAAGTTCCAGGGCGATTTTCGCTCAGCGAGACCTGTAGGTTTCAATTTTGGTATTTAATTCATAACTTTTGATCCGGGTATCCGTTTTTAGCGTTCCACATATCGATTCGAAGCTAAAAACGTGAACTATCTTTTGATGCCGAGAAATGTTAATTTTACCTGACTTTTGCCCGACTTTTCCGATTAACCGTAATTATGTTAGCTAAGGAATTGTGGTAATTATGTTAGTTGTGCAAGTTGTGAAAATATGCGATAATCGTGAGAGCGGAATGGAAAGAGAGACAATGATATTAGTTTAATGATGATAATTAGACTGGAATGTTAGAGTTATATGTTTGAAAACTATAAAACAAAAAGTATCAAGGATGGAGGAAGAGTTAGGAAATCTCACCATAAACCAATAGTGTGGCCTAGTATTGTAACTAGAAATTGTTAGATGGTATGACTTGTGAGATGCTTAGGTTCATCCTAGGTTGTTGCGAATCTATGATGTGTTATACGCGGTATCCTCCGATAAGTCTTGAGTAAGTCTTGAGGTGGGTATTACACTGAGTCCCACGGGAAGCAAATGATAAGTCTTGAGGTGGGTATTACACTGAGTCCCACGGGAAGCAAATGATAAGTCTTGAGGTGGGTATTACACTGAGTCCCAAGGGAAGCAAATGATAAGTCTTGTGGTGGGTATTACACTGAGTCCCACGGGAAGCAAATGATAAGTCTTGAGGTGGGTATTACACTTAGTCCCACGGGAAGCAAATGATAAGTCTTGAGGTGGGTATTACACTGAGTCCCACGGGAAGCATGGTTTACGCTAGAGGTGGGTATTACATTGAGTCCCACGTGAAGTGTCGAGAATGTTATATGGATATTTTATCTTGTTTTGTTCCCTTATAGAGAAGTGACCTTAGGCTTGAGATGGGTGTTACACCGAGTCCTATGGGAAGTAAAAAGGTAATATCCTAGCTAGTGATAGTAGGATTTGTAGAACTCTTGGATGTGGTTCCAGCGAGAGCGAGGCGTGTGAACTCAAGGTCGTTTTCCTCGAATAAAGACTTGGGTTAGGTTTTGATAGAACCCTTAGAGCCGAGAGAATTCTAAGATAGGGAACCCACTGAGATGTTGTTATCTCACCCCACTATTGTTGTTGCTTTTCAGGTTCCTATGCAGGTTTGATTTACGAGTGGAGTTATGCTCGAGATGTTTCAAGTGAAGCTTAGTTTAGTCTTCCGCTGTGTATTTATGTATCTTTGTACAATAATGGATATTGTATTGTTCTTAGCTTTTATTTTAGTATGATTTCCATGTCTTGCGCCATATTTGTATAGTTTTAGAATTGGACGAGAATGTGAATCATACTAGTAGGTATTTATGATGGTGTCAGTACCAAAAATTAACACTGTATGATATTATTCTAGATATATATTATATGGGTGTTACAATTGGTATTAGAGCAGGTCGTATCCTCGACCTAGCCTTGAAACATCATAAGTAAATCTTTCCTGCCTCTTAAGTGTGTCTGGCCGGCATGATTCTTAATATCATACTTTGTAGTATTGGGTCTGATCAGCCCAATGCTATTTATGTGATAGGTAGGATCATGGTTGTGCGACCATGAGGACTCTGTAGTGTTGTCGTAACTTGTGCTGTGAGAGTAGATTCAAGCCAAGAGTTAGCAAAGAGGGGCTTTGGTCAACTCAGTTGGAGTCTTCATAAGAGTTCTACTTCTTGTAACATGGAGTTGCAGAGTAGTATGCTGTTCGAGAAATCCTTTGGAATGGATAGTGACTGGAAGTTACAAGTATCTGCAGGATGAGTGGTCGGTGTCCCATGGAATAAGTGAAGTCACTGGTGGATCAGTGTTGGTCACTGGTACAGATAAAAGTGTTGAGAAGTTTCATTTCACGAGAAGAGAAGATGTTTATGGAATGTGTGACTTAAGGTTCTGGAATGAGTTAATTGTTAGTGTTTTGGACCTAAGATCGTAGTGGCATCTTGGATGAGCGAGATCACTTCAAGGAATGTATTTGGATAATACCTTGCAAATGTATAGGAGTTACGAGTGAATAATTTTCATTTTCTTTTGGGAACCTAAAGTTGTGGCAAAACTTGGGAAGAAACATGAGGATGTGATTACACGTTTCAAGGGAGACAAGTATACCCCGAACGAAAGATAGAAGACTAGAGTTGTATATCCGGCTATGACGGGAACTACAAGTTTGGAGTAATACATCAAGGTGTTATATTTTAGTAAGGGATCATTTCAGAAATGTTGAATTACCTAAGGAATGGTATAAGGTATAATGCAGGAGAGAGAGTAAGCCTTGTTCAGTATCGTGAGGAAAATTTGGTATGGACCGGATGAAGTTATGTTAAGTGTTAGAGTAAGCACCTTGGTTTCAGGAGAACTCTAGAAAGATGAATTATGTTTGGGTGTAAGGAGATTATCGCAGAGCGTGAAGTTGATATGGTATGGGAACGGTCTTAGCAGCACAATATGAGATAGTGATAACGGAAGGTATGTTAGACAAGTGTATAGGGGAATTGTTAAGTTATTATTGAGACTAAGGTTGAGAAGTGTAAGCAGCGATGGTTCACTCATTAAGGCTCTGGTGGTATGATTACTTTTGTGTGGAATCGTCGTTTTGTAAGGTCGTAACTTTTGGATGTGATTGGAATAAGTTTGAGAGGTTTGGGTGACAATGAAGGTCAGAAGTTTTCTTTTGCACTGAGTAATCGGATTGTCCTCTGGGTAGTGACCGGTTATTGTTGTTAAGTTTTGGAATAATTGGATTTTTTCTAGAATGCATACATTTTGATGTGAGTAACAAATCAGATCATTCTTGATACAGATAGAGAACTATGGAAACTTTCTATGAAATGTTTAGTAGAGGGTAAGGAAACCCAGGTTAATATGTAAGCATAGACAACAATGCTCTTCAGATGAGTGATTTACCTCAGTCTTCAGGTGTAAGAGAAAAATCCTGTGTTTGTGAATAATCGAAAGTATTTGGATTATGCCCTGGTGAGGTTATGAATGTTGTTGTTGATACAAATTCTTGCAAGGAATTAGAGAGAGGGGACAAAGTTGTATAGTAGGGATAAGATGTCCTTTGTTTTGCTTTGTTTTACCCAATAAGGATTGGGTGTCGGATTTTGTTTACGGACGAACCAAGCATTAACTTATAGCTAAAACCCTTTGATGTTGTACTGGTCGATTCCTACTAGCGTCATTGTAAGAATGGAATTGAACTATTCCGTTGAGTATTCGTATTGTGACCATAACATAATGGTATTTCAACTTCGTCGTTTGTTAGAGAGTATAATCTGCATGTTGTGCCCGCTTGTGTTATCTTGGGTTATGGATGGTGAACGATCATTGCACCTATTTAGAGACCGCAAGTGAGAATCATATTACAAGTCAGTGTGGACTAGATTGCTAATTTTGAGTTGGATTACTTGTTAGAAAGAGGAACAAGTTTAGTTGTGTTCGATCATTTAGCCTGGGACGAGTAATTGATTAACACGCGACTTTTGTGGAGAATTTAGAGAATCGTTCTTTCTGGACTGTAAGTCCATTTTATTTTCCGTGTCAAGCGTCAGTGAACAAAGTATTGGACTTTCCCTTGAGCATGTTTGGTAAACAGTAAATGATTTGAATGATAAGTTCTGTGTGGTCCTAAAAGGTGAGTAAGTGGAAATTTTGTATGCAAAAAAAAAGGAAAGTATTATGGAAACCCGCAAGTGTACTAAGAATAATTTGAGTTGATATTAGTGACTCACTGGTTATTGTAAGTCTGTTGCGTTACTGCGTCGTTACTGATGGAGACCTTGTGTCAACGGAAACCTTGAGTGAATGGGATTTTTTAAAGAGAATTAATATGGAGCATAATAACCATGGTCGGATTGGTTCAGTTTAATTGGATGAATTGTTTCGAGTTTAGAATGGAATCGAAATTGTATTGATTGTGATTGCAACAGTACAACCTTGTATCTTTGTTATTGGAGAGTTTGGACCGATGTTATTAATTATGTAGTAGATAGGTGAGTTGTTCTATAATTGTATGTTCGTAAGTTCTTATTCTATTGTTTGGTGAGAACTCCGATGGATAAGTGTTTTCTTCGACGACTATCAATACTTGGTATAGCTTGAGAGTTCGTGGTATCTCCACTGTTAGGCTTTGGAAGCATAGTGGAGGGGGAATGATAAAAGAGATCAGTCAGATTATGAGAATTTGAAGAGAATTATTTTATAAGTGCCGAAGTAAGAGAATCTTGTTCTAAGTGGGTTGTCTATGGTAAGATACCAAAAGAGCAAAGTTCCGACGTAAATGGTTACCGTTTGGCGTAAGACCAAGTGGAATTGGTAATGAACTCGTTTGACAAACTTTTGAAAAGGCTTTAGTGATCGAAGGATTGTAATAAGGGTTCGTTGGAAATGATATGTGGTTAAGTTTTCACCAAGGCATCTTGTGGAGACTGTCAAGTGTTGAATGTTCCGGAATGAAGCCGGAGTGTTATGTTTTGTGTTGTGATAACAATCATGTTGATAGTTGTTTTCTCTGTTTTGGATGTTTTGGGTCATTTTGAGAAGTCCTTTCTGTAGCTGATTTTGTTTTGATGTTTTCTAAGTTCGCCCCGCGACCAGGGTTTACGCCGCGAACTGAGTGCAAACTTTCTGTGTTGTGATTCAATGAAAAGAATTAGATCGGTATGTCATCTCCGAATGAGGAATGAGACTAAGTGTTCGACATGAAGCAACAAATAAGTTACGGAAATAGTAACTTGAAAGTTAACCCGATGTTGGAAACGTGCGTATGAGTAAGGACGCGAGGTTGGATTTTGTTGAGAAACAAGGATTTGAGCCGTGAAGTCAAATTGGAATTTGAGTATGTCTATGTAAGAGAATTAAGGATAAGTATGGATCTAAGACAGTGATGTAAACTGTTGTTGTGGATGAGTAAAGGAAATTCGAGGACGAATTTCAATTCAAGGAGGGGAGGATGTAATACCCCACATTTTAGTTAACGCTCCGGATAATACTAATTAAGATTAATTAAAATTATCTAAAGCAGAGGCTTTATTAAATATTCAGCTCAGAGACATTTTTTGGATACTCTCAAATTGGACCCATTAATATTATTAATTGAGAGATATAATTTGTTTGGTTAATAAGGAAAATAAGTTAAGTATTATAAAAGGAAAAAGAAAAGAGAGAAAGTTAGTAAGAGAATTGGAAAGAAAGAAAAGAAAGGGAGAGAAAGAAAGGAGAAGAGAAGAAGAAGAGGAAGTGAACCCTAGAGCTTCAATCCATCATTCTCCATCATCCGTCCGACGAATTCGCTCATTCTTTCCACCAATCTTCAACTCTCGAGGTGGGTTCGTAGTTAGATACTTTTATTTTAGTTTTTGGTCAAGTTTTGGAGTTTAAGAGTTTTAGGGTTTTTGGTAGAAATCTTGAGAAATAATGGATTAACGGTTAAAACTCGGCAAAAACCTAACTAAAATACTCATATGATGATAATGAACATGTTTGATTATGTCTTGTTGCATTGGTTGATGTTTGGGAGTGATTGGGGGTGAAAAGAGTGTTTTCCCGTAAGGCTGGAACTTCCTGAACTGGTGTAGCTCGCTCAGCGAAAGTTCCAGGGCGATTTTCGCTCAGCGAGACCTGTAGGTTTCAATTTTGGTATTTAATTCATAACTCTTGATCCGGGTATCCGTTTTTAGCGTTCCACATATCGATTCGAAGCTAAAAATGTGAACTATCTTTTGATGCCGACTAATGTTATTTTTACCCGACTTTTCTGATTAACCGTAATTATGTTAGCTAAGGAATTGTGGTAATTATGTTAGTTGTGCAAGTTATGAAAATATGCGATAGTCGTGAGAGCGGAATGGAAATAGAGACAATGAGATTAGTTTAATGATGATAATTAGACTGGAATGTTAGATTTATATGTTTGAAAACTATATAACCAAACGTATCAAGGATGGAGGAAGAGTTAGGAAATCTCACCATAAACCAATAGTGTGGCCTAGTATTGTAACTAGAAATTGTTAGATGGTATCACTTGTGAGATGCTTAGGTTCATCCTAGGTTGTTGCGAATCCATGATGCGTTATACGCAGTATCCTCCGATAAGTCTTGAGTAAGTCTTGAGGTGGGTATTACACTGAGTCCCATGGGAAGCGAATGATAAGTCTTGAGGTGGGTATTACACTGAGTCCCACGGGAAGCAAATGATAAGTCTTGAGGTGGGTATTACACTGAGACCCACGGGAAGCAAATGATAAGTCTTGAGGTGGGTATTACACTTAGTCCCACGGGAAGCAAATGATAAGTCTTGAGGTGGGTATTACACTGAGTCCCACGAGAAGCAAATGATAAGTGTTGAGGTGGGTATTACACCGAGTCCCACGAGAAGCAAATGATAAGTCTTGAGGTGGGTATTACACTGAGTCCCACGGGAAGCATGGTTTACGCTTGAGGTGGGTATTACATTGAGTCCCACGTGAAGTGTCGAGAATGTTATATGGATATTTTATCTTGTTTTGTTCCCTTATAGAGAAGTGACCTTAGGCTTGAGATGGGTGTTACACCGAGTCCCATGGGAAGTAAAAAGGTAATATCCTAGCTAGTGATAGTAGGATTTGTAGAACTCTTGGATTGGGTTCCAGCGAGAGCGAGACGTGTGAACTCAAGGTCGTTTTCCTCGAATAAAGACTTGGGTTAGGTTTTGATAGAACCCTTAGAGCTGAGAGAACTCTAAGATAGGGAACCCACTGAGATGTTGTTATCTCACCCCACTATTGTTGTTTGTTTTCAGGTTCCTATGCAGGTTTGATTTACGAGTGGAGCTATGCTCGAGATGTTTCAAGTGAAGCTTAGTTTAGTCTTCCACTGTGTATTTATGTATCTTTGTACAATAATGGATATTGTATTGTTCTTAGCTTTTATTTTAGTATGATTTCCATGTCTTGTGCCATATTTGTGTAGTTTTAGAATTGGACGAGAATGTGAATCATACTAGTAGGTATTTATGATGGTGTCAGTACCAAAAATTAATACTGTATGATATTATTCTAGATATATATTGTTAGACGATAGCGCGGATCTAGAAGGGGGGTTGAATAGATCCCTTTTTAAAATTTATCTTTTCAAAATTAAGTTGAAAGAGAATAGTGGAAGTTTCCCGGAAAATCGTCTAGTTCAAATTAGAAGTCACCGGAGATCGGATATGCGTAAAACTCAATTGGAATGAAATGATGACTAGATGAATTAATATTTCACAAATGATACACTTGAATATTCAGCACTTGATAAAACTAATCTTAATAATGATTGGAGAAGAAATCAAACACGAAGATATTGATTTTGTGTGATTGAGCTTTTTATTAAACACCTGGAGTGCACACTCCAAAGACAATTTTGTTGTATCAACTAGTGCAGAATTTTACTCACTCTAATTAACACTTTTGAGTGAAGCAATTTATCAAACACCTTGTTTGCACTAATTTGATACACCAGAATTTTCAAGCACACAATATCAATATGAACAAAAGTAAAATGCGAGAAATAATAAGAACACAAGGAATTTGTTGAGGCAGTTCTTTCGTCATCCTCGCTCGAAGTACTCTGCCCCAATTCGAAATTGAATTGGACAATTTTATTAAATAGCAATTGTTTTACAAGAATAGAAATGACTTAACCAACAAACCAAACCAAGTTGAATGTGTTGTCAAATCTTCTTCTTGTCCCATGATCCAAAGTAGAATCAAGTCTTCCACGCATGTCAAGAAAGCCTTCGATTAATTGCTCCCTTATTGCAAGAATACACGATTCTTCAAACTTTGAGCACGGATGAGTTTCTCCTACACTTGTGAACCCACAAAGACCTTTGCAATCCTCCGTCTACCGTGATATGAGAGAACGATCTACTTGATCTTCAATCTACCTCACTCGGCTGAATCTACGACCGATCGATGTGTGCAAAACCCCCAAATCTCCAATGATCTTGGAGGATAAAATCCTACAGATTTTTTCAAGGAAAACCCACACACTCTAAACCCAATCTGAAATTCTGATTCACGATTGAACGTTATCTTCAAAACATACACCAAGATCGAACAAAGATTGTTGTGTGTAATTGTTTGATTGATGCAAGAATGAAGAAGATGAAGAGAGCTATGTGTATATCTTTCACATTCCTTGTTTTTTTTTGAACCTGTCAAGCTTTCGAAACATGCCAAGTTTTTGACACATTAAAACCATGCCATGTCACACAAACTCCCCCTTTTTGATGATGGCAAAAACTTGATGAATTAATCGCCAAAACTCCCCCTGATTATGTGACCCGGTCTTATATACATCGATCTCAATATCATCTCCCCCTTTGACAACATCAAAAAGAAGAGAAACCATATGAGTGAATTGAACAATAAAGATGGAAAGCTGAAATAAATGTCAATTTGAGAAGCCAATTGCGATAGAACCACACATTCACAAACACACAATTTGTAAAGGCGAGAAAAAAATGATAATAAACAAAACAAAGGGATTAACGAGAAAGAAAAGTTCATTCAAACAAACAAAGCAAACATTACATAAACCAAAATAATAGTCATGACAATTACATATGATGCAACTATTCTCTCAAGGGTGTGGATAACGATCCCTAGTGGAAGGGTAACTTCGATGATAGGTTATGGGCTATTAATCATCCATGTCATTTTCGGTGAACTGAAGAAAGCTACTGTTGAGCGAGTTGAAGGCAGTGTCCTGAGCAACCAAGTGATCCTGCAATGTAGTGTACCTAGTGTCTTGAACCGACACATACTCATCAAAGGCGGTTTCTTGCTCAGTTAAACGCCACTCTAGCTCGGTGTATCTCTCAACTTGAGTGTTGTAGTACGCCTGTTGTTGAAGTTGCATATTTTGGAGCATCGCCATTATTCTCAACGAATCATCTTGTAGCGGTTGAGATGGAGGAGGAGGGGGAGGAGCAAAACGAGTAGTGGTGTTAGTCCACCCGGTGTTTTGCCATTCACCCCAGCCTTGATTTTCATAGGAGTCATTTGATGGTATGCCATGCCACTCTTCATTGTCAGCGGGCAGGTCTTCATTCAGAATCTCATTTGGTTCATGTTGATCTTCAGGATCATCTCCATCAGAAGTATCTTCAAGAGGTTGATTTTGATCACCTCTTCCCACATACCGATACCGGCGTTCTTGAGAGTCCCATATGTGACCCATAAGGCTTAGGGTCTTTTGCTGAAACCAATTTGTATCTGGAACAGACACCAAAGGCACATAAAAACCAACAACCTCAACTTTGTCGATAATCTTCTGAATAATGGAAGGATAAGCAAGAGAAACGCCTTTCTTTTCCTTTAAGGCAAAAATACGACTTGCAAAATAGTGAGGCCAGTTGACTTTGACCTTGTTTCGAAGAATATAAACCAAATGCACTTTACTCATGTAAATACGAGAGAAGCCACCTTTCTTGGGCCGTAAGTTGTGGGCGACAATCCAATGAAGGATACGATCCATCGGCTTAACGTTTCCAGTAGTTATGGTATTCAGAAACAATTCAGAATTAACAACGAAATCAACAATAGGTTCTTTAAGCATACCATTGAGTTCAGTACGGAAGATGTAGTTGTCAACTTGAGAAGTATCTATCATCAATATACTAGCTTCTTCAGGATCAATGCGAAATAGGTCTTTCCACACTTGAGCATTGACCGCAAACATTCTAGAGCCCATACGAAAATTGAATTCGAAACCCTTAAAAGTGCCAACCAACCCAGCATAGAACATCTTAACCAAATCCTCATTGTATTCAACTTGACATGATAGAAAATGATTGATACCTTGGAAGTACATAAGTTCAATGTGTCGTACCTCGAAAAATACGATCCCTCGCGAACGCGGTCGCGGCTGGGCTGACTTGAGAGTCGCCACCTAATTTTATTTATTCACGAAGAGGGAAATGGTAAATATAGATAAAACCACCAAGAAGGGATAAAACAAGGTCATCGCAAACCATTGTAGGGGTTCGGAAGTCGGTTATGTAGGAGGAAGGTATTAGCACCTCCTACATCCATCGTACTCGATGGGAACCATCTAGGTTGTCACGCGCGAAGGGATGTCTATACTTATGATTACTTGTTGAACTAAAGGGTTTATTGATCCTAGGGGCTCGGCAAGGATTGAGATCCTCGTGCCTACGTATTCCCTTGTGCAATGGGAAAGTCAGAGCTTCGTAGTTCGGCCTGATACAGGTGATGGTTGTTGATTTTATTACCTTTCGTCGATGAAAGGGTTTAGGAGTTGAAATGCACTAAAGACTATGGATAGTTTATTCCGTCCAACAAGACGAATGTCTTGCGCCGAAATAATCGGAGCGAGTAACGAAAGCTCGTTATCCCCCTTTCTATCACTTAAGGCTCGTGGCGTGCAAATCTTCTCGTATTATTAGGATGTTTTATTTCCTAAGACCGCTTGACGTTGGATCAAGGGTTTGGATCTAAGAAGTAACATTTCGGTTTTTTGAAGTTTAAGGTAAATGCAAATGGAAGTTTTATTTGTTGGTTTTGTTAGCGAGGCACAATGCGCTCGGCTCGCAAGGTTGAGGAACTGAACTAAAGCTTAACTATGGAAAACAAGCGCAATGCGTTGATTTGTTAAGTTAGAAAATGTTGCTAAAAGTGTAAGGTGCAAAGTTCGTGCAGATGGCGATCAAGGAACGATCGACTTACGTGTGTGTATGAAGTGAAGTACATATGGATGTTTATTTGGCGTTGGACCAAAGATTTCGTTTATCTTTGAAATAACTAATCTTAATGTGCGTTCGTTTTTTACTTAGCAATTTATCGTCAAAAATGCAAAAGTAATCACACAAGCAGTCATATCATCATATCACAAGCCAGGAGGATCGAGCATACGCAAACATTCATCACACACATAATATCGAGCAAAGGAGAAAAGTTAATTAATTAAATAGAAATATTTAATTAAATTAACTATCAAATTAATTAATCTAATTGAACAAAAACTATTTAATTAATCTATGAAAATATTTTTTAGTTTTTCTTTTATAGATTTTTTATACAAATAAACAAAACAAAATAAAAAAAGAAATTAAATGGGCTGAGTTATGGAAAAATAAAAGGTGTAGTTAGAAAAAGGATGCAAGGCCCAAGGTATTTGAATTCGGGTCATGAAGGACCCGGTTATACATCCTGTCCTCATCAGTCATGTGCAAAGAAAAAGGAAACCAAAGGTATTCGCGCACTAGATCCCAAAGACATTGTTATGAGAAAAGTAAAAAAAATAACGTTGAGAATAGCGAAAGGGTGGCCAGACATTGAGCCACGAGATCCATCACCATCCGCATTGAAAACTGACAAGTCATTAAAACAGCAGGCTTACTTGAAAAGAGAAACATTTTTTGAAATATCATTGAAAAAAACAACTAGAGCGTTCAACTCTTCTTTTTATTCATATGAACAGAAAAAAAACACAGAGAACAAAGCTCTATCTTCCTCAAACTCAATCCAGATTTCGAATCTGAACATCATCGTATCATGAGGTCCATAAACAACAAGCAAACAACACTTTTCATCGTCTGAAAAAGTTAACAACGCAACCCTAATTCCCAATATATGAATCCCTAGCCCTCACAAACGAATGGAGACAAGCAAAAATTAACAAGAATTCGGAATACGGGAAATAATACGACGTAGAAGCGAGAAAAGGAAAAGTTCAATACCTAATCGGAGTAAATCCGATTTCAAAAGCTCCGACCAAGGTATGTTTCTGACATTCATCTGCTTGATCTACCCCTTTCTACTCTTTTCGTATTTCTCCCCTTCTTTGATTAGTTCATCTATTTCTTCCGGATTTACTTGTTGTTGTTGTTTTTATGTATGAAGGGGGATGCTAAGCTCTAGCTATTTTTAAGTCTCAATGCGAGACTCGAAAAAGCTTCTGAAGGTGAGCTTTGAGTGAAGGTATGAGGGTGATTTTCCGCATAATAATGGTAAGGAGTTTCGTATGCTTGCTGTGTAGGCTGCTAAGGTTTTGTGTGCGTTATCCTCTCCTATTTGCGGCTAGGGTTTTTTGTGGTAGGTGGCCCCCTTCCAATCATTGCCAATGATTGGATTTTATAGGAAATTTTGGTACGTGTGTGGCTGAGGGAATCATGTGAGGTTAGGTTTGTACGTGAGAGTTTTTTTTTGAATGTTGTGAGGACTGATGAGTGAGAAACAAGCCGTTAGGAGCAAATCTTGAGTGATATTTTCTACTGATATTGTGTGGGGACCAATATTGTGACTCATTGTTATTTGTTTTTGTCTGTAGCCAACCTCTAGAAGCCTTGTGGGGTCCCTTGATTTCGAATTGATTTTTGACCATCTGCTTTGTTTCTGCTTGCAAATACTGATCAATCTCTTTGTTTTCGTGCTTTATCTGTATTTGTGAGTGACATTGTATTTTCCCTTTGAGAGTGAAGCTTTTCGGAACATTTCGTATTGTCTCAAACTTGCTTCAATGCGTGAAATTCTTGCTGCAGTACCTTTGTATTGAAATTATGATATTGTGCCTCTTGGTTGAGAATTTTGATTTCCATTTTGCTTTTTTTGAATATTCTACAATTTGTTTTGGTTTGGATGTTAAATGATTTATTGACTGTGTTCTAATCTCTTTCATGTATACCTTAATGGAGGAGTCTATCACCAAGTTCAGAGCTTAAGTGGGTGAAGAATTGGATGGTGGCCTTTTATGTACAGAACAAATCAGATAAGGAGATTTGGGAGTGATGATTTTGGTTCATGAGGTTTTGTCTTGAGCTTGAAATAAGGTACATCCTTATGTGTCCGTTGTGATCATAAGCTTCTCTGTGTAATTGAACGTACTTATTTCCGTAATGAACTGTGTACTCTGTATTTCATTGGTTGATGAAATCCTCTGGATGTTTCTCTTGTGCTTGCTTTTCAATTCTTCTCATTTCAAATTCAGTGATTTATCCCTAGTTGTGATGAGAACCCTGATCATGATGATGAATCGATTCTCTTGGCATTTTGCAGGTCTTGACATAGTCGTATGAACAATGTCTTGGCAGAACTAGTGTGGAGCTCCTAGCAGTTAATTGTAGTGTCAATCAACAAGTGATAAAGAGGTCTCATTCTTTTCCTCTTGCTGTTAATGTGAGTGCAGAAATTTGAATTGCGATAACTTGAATTTCTCCAAAAAATTGATACCTCATTGTTTGTTCTTTTCTTCTGTCATGAACATGTTGAATCCTGTTGCTATTATCATGTCTTGCATTGTGATTAATAACAACTTTGCTTTGTTTCAGGTGTGTCCTTATTCTTTTCAGTTTTGTTCTTTTTGCCGGATAAACTGGATTGTGAAGCCGCCGCTATAAAGGAGCTAAACTGTCATTTGCTGCATCCACATCTTGTATTCTGTTGTTTGCAATACCTATTTCCTGCTGAGGAATCTCTATCGTGACTGTAAGCTAATGTCAACCGTGCCATTTAATGTAAGGCCATCTTTGTCAAACTTTTTAGCATAATGTATCAGTTAGTGTCACACTGTCATTAAAATTCAAGTGTCCTTTTTTGGTTTCCAGGTCAAATAGAAAACACCATCTTTGGTCTTGTGACGGGTCTCTCTTTTTGCTTTTGTATTGGTTCGTATGACCTGGTATTGATTGTTGCTGTGTCGCTCATGTGAAAATTGTTGCTGCTGTGAACTTTCGTCGGATCCGTACTATACTTAAGCTTTTGTTTGCAGCTTGTGTAGTTAGTTGGACTATGATTTGGTGCTTCACAGTTGCTGTCATAAATACTCTTGATTTGAGGGTCTACAGGTTCTCCAGTATTTTGGTTTAAATCAACAATATTCCCTCTATCGTGCTTTCCGTAAGGGCAATAATCACATCTTGAGTATCAAGACCAGAGTTTTCAGCAAGTGTCTTTGGAACCACAAGAAGTGCATCAGCAAAAGCCTCTACACCAAGTTGTGCACGCCTTTCAACTGTTTTCTTTACATCATTTATCGGGTGTTGTCTAGCAGCAATTTCAAATGCATCAGCCCCCCCCCCCCCAAGGCAACAAATTCATCTTCAATGGTATTCTCCACCGCCTTTAAACCATCACGGACAACATCTATAACCTGAGCTATTGTGTAGTCATTGGGACTTGTAATTTTGACTTGTAACAATATTATCTAGATTAACACAACAATTTTGATTATGGTTTTTTTAAACCATGACTTGAAACAGATTATGACACCGATTTAACACACAACTTGCATCATATTTTTCAAATAACGGGATGTATCACTTGGCCGACCTTTGGACTTAATTGGACTTAAATTTCTAGGACTATACAAAATATAATCTTGGAAATAAATCCTTTTTGCTTTTAACTTGAAACTTGAAACTTCAAACCAACTCATCTTTGCATATTACCTGAACAAACGTAGAATTCGCTTGATGGTAAAAATACAAGACAACCGTGCCTAATCTTGCTTAGAATCAAAATGGGCTCACTTTGGAATCATCCTTGGACCAATCTTCCAATCTTGAACGAAAATATCAATTTAAAGAAACTAATGTACCAAAATCCATACTTATATGTCTTCTTTGAGCAACACTATGACCAAAGATGGATATACCTTAATATTAGAGGTTAAGCACCAAAAATGAATCCATCCAGAATGATGGAATAGCATGAATCATGTTAAATTCTTCTGATGCTACTTTAGTTAAAGATGAAACAAAAATTTTGAGCAATACCATGGATCCCATGATCATACCCTCTCTCCTGACCCAAAACAAGGCCAAATCCAACTTAACTCCTATCCATCAATGCACACCCATTTTTCTTGATAACTTTGACGTTTGAGTCACTCTTGCAATACCATGATCTTTAAATAAATCAAAAAGATAAAAGCAACAAGCACATATCCTCTTTTTTTGAATTTTGTATAACTATTAGTAAGCAAAAATAAAATAACATAGGTAGGACAAATTATGGGTATGACAGATGCCCCTATCTAATTGCCTTGGACCCGAGAAAGTGAACCGCTGCATGGCGTTCAGTTTTTGAGTAAAAGTCAATTAGATATAAGAAGACCCCGAAATTTGTCCGGCAAGAGAGAAAATGCGACACAACTGAAAGGGATATGAGGATGAAATTGGCAATTTGTGCAAAATATCTGAAGTTCTTTGAATTAACGAAGCAGTATCTCAATAAATTTCTCCAGGTCGTATGAAGCAGTTCCTTTCAGTCAAGGCTCTTCAGTGACTCTAGAACAAATGTCTTAACAAAGCATGAGATTCTTTAGTCCATCAAAGCAGTACCTTACCAATGAAGGCTCTTTGTGGACGTTAGAACAATATCTCGAATAAATAGTGTAAGATTTTCTAGATCATGCGAAGCAGTTCCTTATATTCAAGGATCTTCAATGATACTAGAACAGTATCTTTAACAAATGATGCAATATTTTCTAGATCATGTGAAGCAGTTTCTTTACATTCAAGAATCTTCAGTGTCACTAGAACAGTATCTTTTCGAACATGAGATTCTTCGGGTCTTGCGAAGCAGTACCTTTTCGATTAAGGTTCTTCGGAGGATTCCAAAGTAGTATCTCGAACAATGAGATTCCCTAGCTCATCAAAGCAGTACCTTACCATAAAGGCTCTTTGGAAATATTTAGGGCAGTATCTCGAAGAAAATGGTATAAGATTTTCCTGATCATGCGAAGCAGTTCCTTATATTCAAGGATCTTCAGTGATACTAGAACAATATCTTTACCAAATGATGCAAGATTTTCTAGATCATGCGAAGCAGTTCCTTATATTCAAGGATCTTCAATGATACTAGAACAGTATCTCCAACAAATGATGCAAGATTTTCTAGATCATGCGAAGCAGTTCCTTATATTCAAGGATCTTCAATGATACTAGAACAGTATCTCCATCACAAAATGAGATTCTTCGGGTCTTGCGAAGCAGTACCTTTTCGATTAAGGTTCTTCGGAGGGCTCCAAAGCAGTATCTCAATCAAATCTTCCAGGATGCTCTCTGCTTGGAGAGCAACGAAGATGGTGGACAACATCATCATCAACTTTGAGAAAGGAAAATCCTGGATGCATATCCTGGATCCTACTGTGCTATCCTGATATGACCTCGTACATTGCATGATGCACGATGATTCTTATGAAAATGCAATCGCAAATGATTCTAATGCAAATGCTTTATTATATGCTAATGATTAATATGATTGTGTTTGATGACATTCTTGTTTTTGGACAAAAATGTTGCATGTCATGCATGTGACAATGCAAATGATTGGATATGCTCGATATAAGGTTTTTGGTAGATGACAACGAAATTGGACTTTGGAAAGATGCCACTCCACGGGTGGACTTTTCGGTTTCTTAATGGTTTTGAAAGCAAGGGTGAAAAGACTCACTAGGTATCAACTCAGGGTTGAGAAATCAAAGGTATCAACACGGGGTTGAAAAGCTAAAGGTATCAACACAGGGTTGAGAAAGGAAAGGTATCAACACGGGGTTGAAAAGGTAAAGGTATCAACACAGAGTTGAAAAGGGAAGGTATCAACACGGGGTTGAAAAGATATATGTATCAACACGGAGTTGAGAAAGGAAAGGTATCAACACGGGGTTGAAAATGTGAAGGTATCAACACGGGGTTGAAAAGATAAATGTATCAACACGGAGTTGAGAAAGGAAAGATATCAACACAGAGTTGCAAAGGTATCATCAACACAGGGTTGAAAAAGATAAAGGTATCAACACGGAGTTGAATAAGATTGGATTGTGAGAAATGCCAAGAGAACTTGGACTTTTAAGTTGTGCCAAACATTGTTGGACTTTTGGCTTTCTGGTAGTTGCCACCATAGTGGGCTTTTGGGAATCGTGAGGGCGCCAATGAAACTGGACTTTAAGATATTTGGTGGTTGCCAATATAATTGGACTTTTTGGGGTGGTGGAGGGTATTGACTTCTCGACACTTGGTATCCGACGATGCTCTGATCGGAGGATGGATGCGACCATTTGTGGTGTCCCCAAGTTTGATCTATTGTTGAAGTTATAAGTTGCTTGGAGAACTTCAACTTCTTTGGCAGATGTCATGATGACTTTCAAATGAGCGTAGCGACATAATCAATGCATGTTGATTATGCTTTGGCTTAGCCCTAAGGCCTTATTTTATAACTGCCTTGCCCCAGTCTGTAGGGACTTTGAAGGAATCTTCTTCAGATAGAAGCCTCGAGAATGACTGTACCCTAATTTGACATGTTACACGTTGCCTCAGTATCTGGGTCTCACGGAGAGTTGCCCCTGTCTGAGTCTCTGGAAGGACTTGCCCCAAATTAGGTGATCATGAATTATTTGCCCCAGATAGGCTACTAATTGGGATAGTCTAGTTCTAATGCTTGGAGATTTGATTTTCGACCAACCAATTCTCAGGTCCACATAGTCATTGAAAGTCTTGCCCCTGATATGGAGTGATTTTGATTCGAGTCAATACCAATGAATTCTCAAGCTCCTCTTTGACTTTTCCTTTGGAATTTCTTTAGATACTAAATGCTGTCTTGCAATTAAAATTTATTTGTCTAGAAATGGTAATTTTAATGCCGTATTCATGCGAGTTTTGAGAAGTCATTTATTTGAATGATGTGATAGTGTGTGACGAATGGATCGATTGTCCAAACGTTGTGCTGATTTAGCTAGCGATTTGTGATACAACAAGGAGAAGATTAACAAATCTTTTTAGGAGTCAGCTTACGCAACCTTGCTGAAATACGCTTTCAGAATAAACCCTGCTTCAATTAGGTCTTTTAAGGGTTGTATCGTGGTCTGGTTCACGGTTTATGAAACAAAGGATATAGGCTCAAATATTTTTGTACCCACCCAACTTCGTGATGTTCTCCAGTCCCACGTTCAGTTAAATGACACACATATTTGTCTCTTATGAGAGCTTGAAGGTGTAGTGGTTGAAGATGATTGTTCAATACCTTTCTTACAATGGCAGTCACCTTATTCGCTTTTCTGGGATGTTAGTGACCCTTTTGGTTTTGGATAAGATGGTCACTGCAACTTATTTTGTTTTTGTCGAGGATTTTGACGACCTCTTTCTGCTGTTTTTCTTTTGATCCCTAATTCTTGCATGGACCGTTATTTTTTTTTTGAAGTCTTTAGTCCATCGGGATTGCCCTAACTTTTGCCTAAGTCTCCTATTAGGATGTTCAACTTAGCGGGCTCTTCTATTTTTGATTTTTTTGTGTTGAAGGATTGTGACTGCCAAGTCATTGGTCATGGATGGATCTCCAGATTGGAATGTTTCATCTTGTAGTTTAGATGTACAGTCAGGTTAACTGAACACTACCCTGCCCCGGGTTAAGCGTAAGGGTTTTGAATATTCGAAATAAACTCCTACTTCTAGGCTCGAAGTGGTTGTCTAGGGATTAACTCCTTATATCTCCAGTGTTTGGGGATTTGAAACAATGCCTGTATATCATCAGTAAGATTCTTTCGGAAAGCATATTATCAGCAATTATGGGTATTTCGTTTTCGTCATCCTCCCTCAAATATTTGCTAACAATGTGATAAAGGAGGTAAAATGCATTTTTATATTTTTTTTTGCAATAAGTGGGAAAATGTGAGTGAATACGAATGGATTCGTTCAAAACATGCATGTTCATTACATTAATATTACCATTAAAGACAACAGTTCTTAAAAGCAAGTAACACCAAACAGAAAAGGAAATACAAATGCAAAGTAATGATATGAGCTAAATATTGCCAGTGTTGAGGAACTGGGCTTTGATTTACTGTTGAGAAGCCTCTTCAAAATTGCTCTTCAAAATCAGTTTGAGAACCATCTTCGCATGTACTCTCAACAACTTCTTCCATGACATGGATTGATGAGCCTGCCTGATTGTGGATTTGAATTCCTTGAGGTGTGAATGAGATTACCTTGGAATCAATCAGATCCTGGACTTTATTTTTGAATTGTTGGCAATCATCAGTTGAATGTCCTGGTGAGTTGGCATGGAAGCCACAATAAGCATTAGGATCAAAGTTCGATCGGTGTGGAAGAGGCATTGGATCTATCTTCCTTGGCTCTACCAATCCACTATTGATCAAACGTGGAAGTATGTGACTGTGAAGCATCGACAATTGATCAAAATGTCTTTTTGGTCTTTTAGCGTAGTAAGGACGCCGTTGTGGAGTACGTTGTTGTTGCATTGGCTCTTGATGTGAAACCTGTTGTCGATACTGATGAGGTCCTCTGCATGGGTACTGTTGATAAGGCACTGGAGGTGGAGCTTGTAGAGCTTCCCAAACTGCATTAATTTCCTCCCCTGTTTCTTGGGAACTGACAATTGATTCGCTTTCACTAGTCTGGACGTCTGAGATGTCCTGTACTTTTCTACTCTTGAGTAGGATCTCAATTCGTTCTCCAACTGACACCAATTGTGAAAAGTCGGGAAAAGAACTGCCTATCATTCTTTCGATATACGGACTTTGCAAACTATCCATAAATAAGCCAACCAATTCTTTCTCTAAGATTGGTGGTTGAACACTAGCAGCTAACCCTCTCCATCTTTGAGCATACTTTTTGAATGGTTCATCGCTTTCTTGAGATAACCCTTGCAATTGCATGCGGTCTGGAGCCATGTCGAGATTGTAGTCATATTGCTTCATAAAAGCACTGGACAAGTCCAACCATGATTGGATGTGGCTACTTTTTAGCTGTGTGTACCAGTTCAATGATGTTCCACTCAAACTGTCTTGGAAACAATGAATCATCAATTTATCGTTCTTAGTATGAGTGGTCATTTTTCTACAGAACATCACCAAATGATTCTTTGGACAACTATCTCCTTCATACTTCTCAAATTTTGGCATTTTGAATTTAGGAGGGATTACCACATCAGGCACTAAACATAAGTCAGAAGCGTTCAGACCAAAAGCATCATGTCCTTTTAAGGCCTCAAATTTCTCTTCCAACACACGACATCTTTCAGCTAACTCAGGATTTTGAGGTTGTTCAGCATTCAATACCAGGTTTGACCCTTTGGGATTAGGCGCGGAGATTGAAAAGCTATGATACTCCATGGCGTCAACTGATGAAGAATTCTCATTCCTGACAATGTGACACTTTTGTGTAATAGAATCCCCAACTGCCGTTCGTTGAATGTTGTCCTCTCTTTTTGCCAAGGCTATCATGGCCTCCACAAGTTGCTCCACCTGTTTCTTCATTGAGTCTACATCTCCTCTTAAATTAGCATGGCTTCGCTCCAACGGATCCATGGTCTTTAAAGCTACTTTAAGTCTGATACAAATGTCGAAAAATCAAACTGTGGATTATGGACAAAGGATGGATGAGTTCTTTGGTTTTGGGAAAATGATATGCAATGCGTATGAAATGATATGTAAATGAAATGCAAGATCTAGGACCATAGAACCAGAAGTATGGAATGGAGGAGACTTTGATTATTCCTCACAAGGATCTCACTGGGTGAACTCTACAGTTTTAAGGATCCCAAAGTTAATAATTCATATGGATGTTCATTACACACGCCATTAACATGACGGTTAATTGACTCCACCATATGAATTTCGTTTGGGTGAGATCTTCGTATCGAGCCACACAAGAGAGAAATCTCCTGGTACCCCATACTACGTGATCGCCGACACGAGGTTTAAAACAAAGTCCTGGAGTTATGGAACTTTCTCAACTGTTTGATGCACGTGTCAATTTCATATATTTTTGACAGTCAATCAACTCCATTGAGTAAGTCTATTCCAAGTGAGGTTTTCGTATTGAGCCACGCGAGGGCGAACCCTGGTGCCCTAATACTACGCAACCATCAACCGATGTTTTAACCAAAAGGTTCTAAAGGTCCTCAGAGTCAACGACTTTAATGAAAACAACTGAGCACACACGCCAAGAGCTTGACGGTTGTCAGTATTTCCATTAAAATCTACTCCGAGTGAGGTTTTCGTATCGACAACCCACGAGAGAGGTTCTCTCGGGAGCCCATACTACACAACCTCGCTAACTTATGTTTACACTCATAGACCCGGGTATAGAGCCTTTCCCTCAAGTTGTTTCGATCAAAGTATCAATCCAGTACAAGAGATCCACAATAAGGATATAAAATGTAAAGCAATAAAGAAAGCGATAAACAAGTAACACATAAGCAAACATCCAAAAAAACGTGGAAACCTAGACTAGGCTCGACTTGCATAGGGGTGAACCAGTCCCCAGCAGAGTCGCCAGCTGTCGTACCTCGAAAAATAAAATCCCTCGCGAACGCGGTCGCGGCTGGGCTGACTTGAGAGTCGCCACCTAATTTTATTTATTCCCGAAGAGGGAAATGGTAAATATAGATAAAACCACCAAGAAGGGATAAAACAAGGTCATCGCAAACCATTGTAGGGGTTCAGAAGTCGGTTATGTAGGAGGAAGGTATTAGCACCTCCTACATCCATCGTACTCGATGGGAACCATCTAGGTTGTCACGCGCGAAGGGATGTCTATACTTATGATTACTTGTTGAACTAAAGGGTTTATTGATCCTAGGGGCTCGGCAAGGATTGAGATCCTCGTGCCTACGTATTCCCTTGTGCAATGGGAAAGTCAGAGCTTCGTAGTTCGGCCTGATACAGGTGATGGTTGTTGATTTTATTACCTTTCGTCGATGAAAGGGTTTAGGAGTTGAAATGCACTAAAGACTATGGATAGTTTATTCCGTCCAACAAGACGAATGTCTTGCGCCGAAATAATCGGAGCGAGTAACGAAAGCTCGTTATCCCCCTTTCTATCACTTAAGGCTCGTGGCGTGCAAATCTTCTCGTATTATTAGGATGTTTTATTTCCTAAGACCGCTTGACGTTGGATCAAGGGTTTGGATCTAAGAAGTAACATTTCGGTTTTTTGAAGTTTAAGGTAAATGCAAATGGAAGTTTTATTTGTTGGTTTTGTTAGCGAGGCACAATGCGCTCGGCTCGCAAGGTTGAGGAACTGAACTAAAGCTTAACTATGGAAAACAAGCGCAATGCGTTGATTTGTTAAGTTAGAAAATGTTGCTAAAAGTGTAAGGTGCAAAGTTCGTGCAGATGGCGATCAAGGAACGATCGACTTACGTGTGTGTATGAAGTGAAGTACATATGGATGTTTATTTGGCGTTGGACCAAAGATTTCGTTTATCTTTGAAATAACTAATCTTAATGTGCGTTCGTTTTTTACTTAGCAATTTATCGTCAAAAATGCAAAAGTAATCACACAAGCAGTCATATCATCATATCACAAGCCAGGAGGATCGAGCATACGCAAACATTCATCACACACATAATATCGAGCAAAGGAGAAAAGTTAATTAATTAAATAGAAATATTTAATTAAATTAACTATCAAATTAATTAATCTAATTGAACAAAAACTATTTAATTAATCTATGAAAATATTTTTTAGTTTTTCTTTTATAGATTTTTTATACAAATAAACAAAACAAAATAAAAAAAGAAATTAAATGGGCTGAGTTATGGAAAAATAAAAGGTGTAGTTAGAAAAAGGATGCAAGGCCCAAGGTATTTGAATTCGGGTCATGAAGGACCCGGTTATACATCCTGTCCTCATCAGTCATGTGCAAAGAAAAAGGAAACCAAAGGTATTCGCGCACTAGATCCCAAAGACATTGTTATGAGAAAAGTAAAAAAAATAACGTTGAGAACAGCGAAAGGGTGGCCAGACATTGAGCCACGAGATCCATCACCATCCGCATTGAAAACTGACAAGTCATTAAAACAGCAGGCTTACTTGAAAAGAGAAACATTTTTTGAAATATCATTGAAAAAAACAACTAGAGCGTTCAACTCTTCTTTTTATTCATATGAACAGAAAAAAAAACACAGAGAACAAAGCTCTATCTTCCTCAAACTCAATCCAGATTTCGAATCTGAACATCATCGTATCATGAGGTCCATAAACAACAAGCAAACAACACTTTTCATCGTCTGAAAAAGTTAACAACGCAACCCTAATTCCCAATATATGAATCCCTAGCCCTCACAAACGAATGGAGACAAGCAAAAATTAACAAGAATTCGGAATACGGGAAATAATACGACGTAGAAGCGAGAAAAGGAAAAGTTCAATACCTAATCGGAGTAAATCCGATTTCAAAAGCTCCGACCAAGGTATGTTTCTGACATTCATCTGCTTGATCTACCCCTTTCTACTCTTTTCGTATCTCTCCCCTTCTTTGATTAGTTCATCTATTTCTTCCGGATTTACTTGTTGTTGTTGTTTTTATGTATGAAGGGGGATGCTAAGCTCTAGCTATTTTTGAGTCTCAATGCGAGACTCGAAAAAGCTTCTGAAGGTGAGCTTTGAGTGAAGGTATGAGGGTGATTTTCCGCATAATAATGGTAAGGAGTTTCGTATGCTTGCTGTGTAGGCTGCTAAGGTTTTGTGTGCGTTATCCTCTCCTATTTGCGGCTAGGGTTTTTTGTGGTAGGTGGCCCCCTTCCAATCATTGCCAATGATTGGATTTTATAGGAAATTTTGGTACGTGTGTAGCTGAGGGAATTATGTGAGGTCAGGTTTGTACGTGAGAGTTTTTTTTTGAATGTTGTGAGGACTGATGAGTGAGAAACAAGCCGTTAGGAGCAAATCTTGAGTGATATTTTCTACTGATATTGTGTGGGGACCAATATTGTGACTCATTGTTATTTGTTTTTGTCTGTAGCCAACCTCTAGAAGCCTTGTGGGGTCCCTTGATTTCGAATTGATTTTTGACCATCTGCTTTGTTTCTGCTTGCAAATACTGATCAATCTCTTTGTTTTCGTGCTTTATCTGTATTTGTGAGTGACATTGTATTTTCCCTTTGAGAGTGAAGCTTTTCGGAACATTTCGTATTGTCTCAAACTTGCTTCAATGCGTGAAATTCTTGCTGCAGTACCTTTGTATTGAAATTATGATATTGTGCCTCTTGGTTGAGAATTTTGATTTCCATATTGCTTTTTTTGAATATTCTACAACTTGTTTTGGTTTGGATGTTAAATGATTTATTGACTGTGTTCTAATCTCTTTCATGTATACCTTAATGGAGGAGTCTATCACCAAGTTCAGAGCTTAAGTGGGTGAAGAATTGGATGGTGGCCTTTTATGTACAGAACAAATCAGATAAGGAGATTTGGGAGTGATGATTTTGGTTCATGAGGTTTTGTCTTGAGCTTGAAATAAGGTACATCCTTATGTGTCCGTTGTGATCATAAGCTTCTATGTGTAATTGAACGTACTTATTTCCGTAATGAACTGTGTACTCTGTATTTCATTGGTTGATGAAATCCTCTGGATGTTTCTCTTGTGCTTGCTTTTCAATTCTTCTCATTTCAAATTCAGTGATTTATCCCTAGTTGTGATGAGAACCCTGATCATGATGATGAATCGATTCTCTTGGCATTTTGCAGGTCTTGACATAGTCGTATGAACAATGCCTTGGCAGAACTAGTGTGGAGCTCCTAGCAGTTAATTGTAGTGTCAATCAACAAGTGATAAAGAGGTCTCATTCTTTTCCTCTTGCTGTTAATGTGAGTGCAGAAATTTGAATTGCGATAACTTGAATTTCTCCAAAAAATTGATACCTCATTGTTTGTTCTTTTCTTTTGTCATGAACATGTTGAATCCTGTTGCTATTATCATGTCTTGCATTGTGATTAATAACAACTTTGATTTGTTTCAGGTGTGTCCTTATTCTTTTCAGTTTTGTTCTTTTTGCCGGATAAACTGGATTGTGAAGCCGCCGCTATAAAGGAGCTAAACTGTCATTTGCTGCATCCACATCTTGTATTCTGTTGTTTGCAATACCTATTTCCTGCTGAGGAATCTCTATCGTGACTGTAAGCTAATGTCAACCGTGCCGTTTAATGTAAGGCCATCTTTGTCAAACTTTTTAGCATAATGTATCAGTTAGTGTCACACTGTCATTAAAATTCAAGTGTCCTTTTTTGGTTTCCAGGTCAAATAGAAAACACCATCTTTGGTCTTGTGACGGGTCTCTCTTTTTGCTTTTGTATTGGTTCGTATGACCTGGTACTGATTGTTGCTGTGTCGCTCATGTGAAAATTGTTGCTGCTGTGAACTTTCGTCGGATCCGTACTATACTTAAGCTTTTGTTTGCAGCTTGTGTAGTTAGTTGGACTATGATTTGGTGCTTCACAGTTGCTGTCATAAATACTCTTGATTTGAGGGTCTACAGGTTCTCCAGTATTTTGGTTTAAATCAACAATATTCCCTCTATCGTGCTTTCCGTAAGGGCAATAATCACATCTTGAGTATCAAGACCAGAGTTTTCAGCAAGTGTCTTTGGAACCACAAGAAGTGCATCAGCAAAAGCCTCTACACCAAGTTGTGCACGCCTTTGAACTGTTTTCTTTACATCATTTATCGGGTGTTGTCTAGCAGCAATTTCAAATGCATCAGCCCCCCCCCCCCAAGGCAACAAATTCATCTTCAATGGTATTCTCCACCGCCTTTAAACCATCACGGACAACATCTATAACCTGAGCTATTGTGTAGTCATTGGGACTTGTAATTTTGACTTGTAACAATATTATCTAGATTAACACAACAATTTTGATTATGGTTTTTTTAAACCATGACTTGAAACAGATTATGACACCGATTTAACACACAACTTGCATCATATTTTTCAAATAACGGGATGTATCACTTGGCCGACCTTTGGACTTAATTGGACTTAAATTTCTAGGACTATACAAAATATAATCTTGGAAATAAATCCTTTTTGCTTTTAACTTGAAACTTGAAACTTCAAACCAACTCATCTTTGCATATTACCTGAACAAACGTAGAATTCGCTTGATGGTAAAAATACAAGACAACCGTGCCTAATCTTGCTTAGAATCAAAATGGGCCCACTTTGGAATCATCCTTGGACCAATCTTCCAATCTTGAACGAAAATATCAATTTAAAGAAACTAATGTACCAAAATCCATACTTATATGTCTTCTTTGAGCAACACTATGACCAAAGATGGATATACCTTAATATTAGAGGTTAAGCACCAAAAATGAATCCATCCAGAATGATGGAATAGCATGAATCATGTTAAATTCTTCTGATGCTACTTTAGTTAAAGATGAAACAAAAATTTTGAGCAATACCATGGATCCCATGATCATACCCTCTCTCCTGACCCAAAACAAGGCCAAATCCAACTTAACTCCTATCCATCAATGCACACCCATTTTTCTTGATAACTTTGACGTTTGAGTCACTCTTGCAATACCATGATCTTTAAATAAATCAAAAAGATAAAAGCAACAAGCACATATCCTCTTTTTTTGAATTTTGTATAACTATTAGTAAGCAAAAATAAAATAACATAGGTAGGACAAATTATGGGTATGACACAATGATGTGGGGAATGTGCATTTGAATAGCAGTTGTTCTTGAGTAGACATATTGAGGAATTACCTTCCTATTCTTGAATTTCTTGTTGTAGACTTCAACCAGATCAGAGGGAAGAAGAGACAGGGCACTAACAGGAAGAGATGATTGAGAAGAGGAGCCACGAGACCTTTTCCCTGTAGTTTTTGATGCCATTTTTGAAGAAAGTGAAGCTTTGAGAGAGATTTGAGGGTTGGAGGAAGATGATGGAAACTTGAGAGAATATGAGAATGTTATGTGTTGGTAATGATAACATGAAATGATAATGAGTTTTTAATAAAAAATAATTAAAGAAATCATAAATGGAAAGGAAAAAGTGAATGGGTGCATTTATGTGCCGACCTAGGGAGGTGAAAAGACAGGCGACACGTCTTTTCAAAACAGCCACACGTCAGTCGAGGCGTCAGTGAGCCGACTCAAATTCATCAATGAGTCGACTCAATTTGAATTGGAAATGAGTCGGCTCAAAGGAGCATATAGGTCGACTCAGAAGAGTCCATGAGCCGACTCATGAGTCGGCCTGTTGGGACCCAGCAATTTTCAACACCACATTTCACCAAAAACTACTTAAAATACCTCAAAATATGAAAACATCATCATGTATGCAAATTATTTGTCAAGCAATCACTCATAATCCACTAGAATAGAATAAATAGATTAATTTACAAACACAATCCATGCACCACATTCTTACTAAATACATATATCAAGAATGAATTAAGGTAACTATGTAAAGAGTGATATTACCTCGAGTATATGAGAGATGGATGAAAGATAATACTTTTTCATCACGATCAAGACTTGCCGCCGTAGGCATTGGTGTATCAATAGACTTGGAGTTTGTCATATTAAACCTCTTGAGCAACTCATTGAAATATTTAGTTTGACTTACGAAGGTTCCATCTTCAAGTTGTCTAATTTGAAGTCCGAGGAAGATATTTAACTCCCCCATCATACTCATCTCAAACCCACCTTGCATAGAACTTGAAAATTCTTTAACCAACTTCATATTAGTAGATCCAAAGATAATGTCATCTACATATACTTGAACTAATAAAGAATGTTTTCCTTCACGTTTAATAAAGAGAGTAGTGTCAACCTTTCCTCTTGAAAATCCTTGATTGATTAAAAATTTGCTTAGGCGCTCATACCAAGCTCTAGGAGCTTGTTTGAGACCATATAAAGCACGTTTTAGTTTGTAAAGATGATTTGGTTTTTCAAATATTTCAAACCCAGGAGGTTGACACACATAAACCTCTTCATTTATATATCTGTTAAGGAAGGCACTCTTAACATCCATTTGATATAGTTTAAAGTTTTGTGAACACGCAAATGCAAGTAAAAGGTGTATAACTTCAAGGCGGGCAACAGGAGCATAAGTTTCCTCATAGTCTATGCCTTCCTCTTGGTTATACCCTTGAGCAACAAGACGAGCCTTGTTGCGAATGATAGTGCCGTTTTCATCCAATTTGTTCCTAAAAACCCATTTGGTGCCAATTACTCGATGATTTAATGGAGGTGGAACAAGGTCCCAAACCTCATTTCTTTTAAATTGATTTAGTTCCTCTTGCATAGCTAGGAACCAATTTTCATCAAGTAAGGCTTCTTTGGAATTCTTAGGCTCAATTTGAGATATGAAGGCATGATAAAAACAAAAGTTACTTAGCCTTGATCTAGTAATGAGACCCTTTGAGATATCTCCAATGATGTTATCGATAGGATGATCTTTTGATGTCTTCCATTCCAATGGTAGATCATTTTGAAGGGATGCTTGAACTTCATCTTTGAGACTAGACACATCAACCGGCTCCTTATTAACAACATCCGGAAAGGGTTCAACAAGAGAAACATCAATGTATTTAACAATTTCACTAGAGGAGGCACCTGCACCAATAACACCACTACCTTTTTCGACAACATTTGGATAAGCTTCATCAAAAGATACATGTACAGATTCTTCGACTATAAGCAACCTTTTATTGAATATTCTATATGCTTTGCTTGAATTAGAGTATCCAAGGAAGATGCCTTCATCCGCCTTTGAATCAAATTTACCAAGATTTTCTTTTCCATTACTAAGCACAAAGCATTTGCAACCAAAAACATGAAGATGTGAAACATTAGGCTTTCTTCCTTTTAATAGTTCATAGGGCGTTTTGTTTAGAATAGGTCGAATAGTGATCCTATTCAAAACATAGCAAGCGGTGCTAATAGCATCGACCCAAAAATATTTAGGAAGACCGCTATTATTAATCATAGTTCTTCCCAATTCCTCCAACACACGATTTTTACGTTCCATAACACCATTTTGTTGTGGTGTTCTAGGAGCGGAGAAGTTATGATCAATGCCATGATTTTCACAAATTTTTTCAAAGAGATGATTTTCAAACTCACCTCCATGGTCACTTCTAATAGTTACAATGTTTGTGCCAAGTTTGTTTTGAGTTAATTTGGCAAAAGTTTCAAAGGCCGAAAAGGTATTACTTTTACTAGCTAAGAAGATTGTCCAACAAAATCGAGAGTAGTCGTCAACAATAACAAAACCATAATAGTTCCCTCCTATACTTTTGATTCTAGAAGTACCAAAAAGATCCATGTGTAGAAGTTCAAGAGGTCTAGAAGTAGAGACTAGATTTTTTGATTTAAAAGATATCTTAGTTTGCTTACCCATTTGGCAAGCATCACAAAGATGATCTCTAGTGAACTTTATGTTAGGCAAACCGACTACTAAGTTTTTGGACACAACCTTATTTAGCAAGTCAAAGTTGATATGAGCTAAACGTCTATGCCAAAGCCAAGATTCTTCACTTTTGGAGATAAGACATTTAGGATTACTCAAGGTCATCGAATTCAAATCAAGCATATAAACATTGTTAACCCTTAGGCCTTTAAACACATCCTCTTTGTTATCATTGTGTTCAATTATGCATCCTTCTTTAGAGAAAGATACATTATATCCCTTATCACATAATTGAACAATGCCAACAAGGTTATGTTTAAGACCCTCAACTAAAAGGACATTAGAGATAGATGTAGAAGAGGGATTACCTACACTACCTTTACCGAGTATAGCTCCCTTGTTGTTATCACCATAGGTAACAAAGCCCTTCTTCTTAGCCAAAAAGTCATAGAATAGGGAAATATCACCTGTCATATGTCTTGAGCATCCACTATCAAGAAACCACCGTTTCTCCATAGTCTTAAGACACTCCACCTGTATGATTAGACAAGAGAGAAAGGTACCTAATTTTCATTGGGTCCTAGAGTGTGAGTGAAAATTTTGTTGCTTTTAGGCAAACATTGACAAATTCCTTTTGGGACCAAGTATCTCCTAAAACAACATTTGGCAATTATATGACCTTCCTTGCAACAACAGTGACATTTCAAAAATGGTTTTGGTTTGCATTGACTATTTTGATCCTTCACAACATAGGTATATTTTTGATATGGATTATTCATTGATTCCCTAAAGTTTGAACGATCAATAGTAAATGCCATTTTTGGTTGTGACAACTTGTCTAGTTTGGCTTGAAGAGTTTTGACTTCCTTTTGCCAAATCCAACATGTTTCACAACCATGAAAGTTGTGCCATTCTCGTTTGTCTTCTACTATAGATTCTACCATTGATGCCTTAAGAGCTTTCATAGCATTTTCACTATCCGAAACCTTGTTTTCTAAATGTGCAAACATTCTTTTATTGGATGCAATGCGCTTGAAAGCTTCTTTAGTGTCTTGATGGAGAATATTAAACATACTAAGCAAATCATTATAAGACAATTTTTCAGCATAATCATATTTAGCATGTCTTACCTCTTTCTTTCCTTTCTTATGAGCCATGAGGCAAATATTTACTCTCTCTTCCTCATCGCTTGAGGTATCTTTGCTAGACGACTCACTATCGCTTTCCCAAGCAATATATGCTCTTCTAGCCTTGTTGCCTTTTCTTTGATATTTGTCTTTTGCCTTGTCTTTCTTTAACATAGGGCAATCCGGTTTGTAATGCCCCGGTTTTCCACAGTTGTAACAAGATCCCTTGCCTTTAGTACTTTTAACATACTCTTGCTTGGAAGGATTAGATTTTCTTCGATAGTTGATGAGACGCTTGTATCTTCTTACGAATAAGCCCATATCTTCATTTGATTCGTCTTCATCATCACTTGTATCACCCCCACTATCTTTATTTGTGGAGGATTTTGAGGAAGAAGCTTTTAATGCAATAGACTTCTTCTTCTTCTCATGATCTTTATTTTTCTCGATCTTTTCTTTCTTTTCTTTGTCTTCATGCTCATTTAAGTTTAAGAGCTCTTGTTCGTGCTCTTGTAGTTTTCCAATGAGAGTGGTTAGATCCAAAGTTCTTACGTCATTGGCTTCTTTAATTGCCGTAACTTTTGGCAACCATTCCCTAGTAAGACATCTCAAAATCTTGTTAGTTGCAACATCATTAGGAGTATTTTTACCAAGAGCATTTAATCGATTTGTCAAGTGAGAAAATATTTTTCCCATTTCACCAACGGTTTTCCCTTGGCTCATGTGAAAACGATCAAACTCTTGTTGTAGAGTATTAATTCGAGCAAGCTTAACATCATCGGTTCCTTCATGAGCAACTTGTAAGGCTTCCCTCACAGCTTTAGCCGATGTGTGATGAGAAACTCGAAAATATTCATCAGCTCCCAAGGAAGCTATAAGTATGTTTCGAGCTTTCCAATCGTAGCTATATTTCTTTTCATCATTATCATCCCATTGTGCTTCCGGTTTCTCAATTTGGACATTATCCGGTCCGGCCATGGTTATTTGAAAAGGGCATTCTTGGATAACTTTCCAAATTTTTCTATCAACAGAGTTGATATGGATATGCATATAATCTTTCCAGTGACTATAGTTTTCTCCGGTAAAAACTGGAGCTCTATTGTACACCCCCGTTGGATCGTTGTCCATTTCCAATAAGTTGTATGTGAAGCACTAGATGAACCGGTGCTCTTGATACCACTTGTTAGACGATAGCGCAGATTTAGAAGGGGGGGTTGAATAGATTCCTTTTTAAAATTTATCTTTCAAAATTAAGTTGAAAGAGAATAGCGGAAGAGTCCCGGAAAATCGTCTAGTTCAAATTAGAAGTCACGGAGATCGGATATGCGTAAAACTCAATAGGAATGAAATGATGACTAGATGAATTAATATTTCACAAATGATACACTTGAATATTCAACACTTGATAAAAATAATCTTAATAATGATTGGAGAAGAAATCAAACACGAAGATATTGATTTTGTGTGATTGAGCTTTTTATCAAACACTTGGAGTGCACACTCCAAAGGCAATTTTGTTGTATCAACTAGTGCAGAATTTTACTCACTCTAATTAACACTTTTGAGTGAAGCAATTTATCAAACACCTTGTTTGCACTAATTTGATACACCAGAATTTTCAAGCACACAATATCAATATGAATAAAAGTAAAATGCGAGAAATAATAAGAACATAAGGAATTTGTTGAGGCAGTTCTTTCGTCGTCCTCGCTTGAAGTACTCTGCCCCCAATTCGAAATTGAATTGGGCAATTTTATTAAATCGCAATTGTTTTACAAGAATAGAAATGACTTAACCAACAAACCAAACCAAGTTGAATGTGCTGTCAAATCTTCTTCTTGTCCCTTGATCCAAAGTATAATCAAGTCTTCCACGCGTGTCGAGAAAACCTCCGATTAATTGCTCCCTTATTGCAAGAATACACGATTCTTCAAACTTTGAGCACGACTGAGTTTCTCCCACACTTGTGAACCCACAAAGACCTTCGCAATCTTCCGTCTACCGTGATATGAGAGAACGATCCACTTGATCTTCAATCTACCTCACTCGGCTGAATCTACGACCGATCGATGTGTGCAAAACCCCCAAATCTCCAATGATCTTGGAGGATAAAATCCTACGAATTTTTTCAAGGAAAACCCACACACTCTAAACCCAATCTGAAATTCTGATTCACGACTGGACGTTATCTTTAAAACGTACACCAAGATCGAACAAAGATTGTTGTGTGTAATTGTTTGATTGATGCAAGAATGAAGAAGATGAAGAGAGCTATGTGTATATCTTTCACTTTCCTTGTTTTTTTTTGAACCTGTCAAGCTTTCGAAACATGCCAAGTTTTTGATACATTAAAACCATGCCATGTCACACATATATTATATGGGTGTTACACCTTTGAGCCTAGAAGTAGGAGTTTTCTTTTTCAAAAAGTGCAAAAACCCTTAATTTTAAACCTGGGGCAGGGTAGTCATTTCAGTTAATCTGTTTGCATTCACTCTTCAAGAGATTCAGTCCATCATTCAAGAAGGATCAACTACATATTTTCCTTCGCACATCAAAGAAGTCGTGAAGGGTCAAAAGTTTGGAGTATTCGTTCTCTATCCTCCAACAAAATGGCAGTCACAACTATTCAACAAAAGACTAAAGAGAAAGAAAGAAATACAAAGAAAAAGCTCGCTAAGTCCATAAACCATAAAAACGACTTAGGCAAAAATTAACGAAGTCAAGAAAAAGAAGTCAACAAAGAAAAGATAAAGCAAGGTGGCTGCCATCTCATTTTAAATCCTGATCCTAACGCCGCCAAAGACTTTTGAGATTGGAATGCGTATGTGAAAATTAACTGAACATAGGATTGGAGTTCATCATGAAGGATGGGTGGGTACACATAAATTTTGAGCCTTTTATCCTTTTGTTTCATAAACCGTGAACCAAGCCACGTTAAACCCTTAAAAGACCTAATTGAGGCAGGGTTTATTTCGAGAGCATACTACAACAAGGTTGTGTTAACCTGACTCCTAACGATCTTTGCTAATCATTTGTATCAATCACTTAATCTGCCATTCCATAAATGGCTGGATCCATTTCATGTTTTGATCATTGATTTTTCCACTGTATATTACCATCATACCAATAAATTGTGATTTCAAAAACTTGCATAAATTTTGAATTAAAATTGCCAATTTTTAAATGTATAATGTTTATTTGCAAGTCAATTCAGCATCAAGGGAATCCCAACGAATTCAGCCAGTTAGGAAATTCGACTTGGTAAGAGAAGCCTAGCCAAGGGCAACCACTTTAAGAATAAGTCAATCTTAATCAATCTCTTCAAGAGTCAGCTACTCATAGGTTGGACCTTTTCTCAAGACTCAGACTAGAGTGAGCTATCACAAACAGTTCAAGAGTTTAATGGCCAGTCAAGTCAGGAGTTTCCCACCCCAAGGATTAGATAACTAGGGGAAAATCTCCGATTTTCAAGCATTGGTGCAACCATTTCAAAGGCCATGTCATGGCAGGTTGGTCGAAATCTTCGTGAAGAGGGAAATTTCAAAATCATTGATTCAGGGGAAAGATGAATCACACAGGGGCAAATCCTCTCCATGCCTTCAAGCTTTTCAGGCAGGCCCTATGCAACAACAAACTTTGAGTTCAAGACGGGTGTCAGGAATCATGTCATCATCTTTGTCTCCTTCTAGAGAGTCTCCCAAAAATAAATGTTTCATACCCAGGCAGGGGCATATTTGGAAACCATTTGAGTCAGTGCATTAAATCTTTCTCATGTGCTAGTCATGTCGCTTCTCTCTTAGCATTAAGCACTGCTACCGTCTTATTCATCAAGAATCTAGCCACAGTAGAAAAGAGTCATCCTTTGCAAAACAAGACTTTTCTGACATGTAATCTTTTGTCTCCCTAAGAAGTCTCAGGATTGAAGAAGCGCTTTTACACTGTCATTATACCAAAATATCTTTGAAGTTCAATTGTCATTGGCACAAATCCGTTAAGCTGGTCGTGAGACCTTTTGCTTGCAGTCTAAGTCCATTTGATTTGACATATACCCGTGTTTTCCTGATGGTTCCTAAAGGTCTTCTTTTGATTTTTCGTTTAAGGAATTTCTAGAGGTTGGATGTTTTATCTTGTTGAAAACTCCAATATTTCTTACCTTTATTCTCAGTGCCATCCGGTCGCTTAGAGCCGTTGATCTATCTTTACTCCCAGTGTCAGTTGGTCGCATAGAGTCGCTGCCTAATCACTGTGTTTGTCTTCTTTATCCTTAGTGTCAACAGTTACACTTGAACCTGTTGATTTATCACTTGGGATACATTGAGTTTTTCTTGTTATTCTCACTCTTAGTGTCAACCGGTTTGAAATCCGTTGCGCATTCACTTTGAGTGTTTTGTCGTTTTCCTTCGTAGTGTCAGATGATCACTTGGAGCTGTTGCGCTTTCACTTCAAATATTTTGGTGATATTTGCTCTTGGTGTCAGCTGGTCGCATCAAGCCACTACACGTTCACTTGGAATATGTTGTTTGTTTTTGTCAACCGGTCGCATCGAACCACTGCTCAATCGGTTTGAATATTTTCACTTGTTACTGATTCTTAGTGTCAACTGGTTTTGAACCTGTTACGCATTCACTTTGAATTTTCCCTTGATTTGTTTTCCTCTACCGCCGAGTTGACTTGCCTTCTCGACCGCCGAGTCAATGTCATTTTAGTTATTTCCTCAACTGCCGAGTTGATTTGTATTCTTGACCCCCGAGTCAATGTCTTTGTTTTCTCAACCCCCCGAGTTGATGTGTTTTTTTGACCCCCGAGTCAATCTGTTGCCTTCAGTTTCTAAACCCCCGAGTCAATGATGTTGTCTTCTCAACCCCCAAGTTGATATTTGTTTTGGTTTGACCCCCCGAGTCAATCTGCTGCCTTCAGTTTCTCAACCCCCGAGTTGATATTTGTTTTTGTTTGACCCCCCGAGTCAATGTTGTTATCATTTTCTTCAACCTCCGAGTTGACTTTCTTTCTCGACCTCCGAGTCGATTTTGTCTTTACTTTCTCAATCCCCGAGTTGATATTTGTCTCTGTTTGACCCCCCGAGTCAATGATATTGTTTTTCCTCAACCCCCGAGTTGATTTCTATTTCAGTTTGACCCCCGAGTCATTATTCCTGTCTTTATGTTTTCGATCCCTGAATCGATTATCCTTTCAACCGCCGAGTTGACTTGTTTTCTCGATCGCCGAGTCGATGTCGTTTCATTTATTTCCTCAACCACCGAGTTGACCTATTTTATCGACCCCCGAGTCAATGTCTTTTTAATCATTTCCTGAACCGCCAAGTTGACTTGTTTTCTCAACCGCCGAGTTGATGTGCTTCGACCCCCAAGTCAATGATATTGTTTTTCCTCAACCCCCAAGTTGATTTCTATTTCAGTTTGACCCCCGAGTCATTATTCCTTTCTTTATGTTTTTGATCCCTGAATCGAACTTGTCTTTATCCCTTCAACAACGTGTTGACATGTCATCCCCAACATATTGTTATCCCCAGTGAGTCTTCACCTTCAGTTTGTTTCGTGAATCACCATTACCATATATCTTCACCATTTCTCGCATAAAATATTTATCATTAAAAAAATCAGCATGCAAGGATCACTTAATCTCATATCCCCAACAAAACAAAAAAAGAGTCTCTCATGAATTCATAACATTGCATTGCATTTCATATGCTTTCGGTCAAAATTTTAGGTATTTTAACATTTAATCCTCCTCTACTTCGAATGTCCAAAAAACTTTGTTATTCATACATTCAGGTTCAAGATGATTAAATAGGGGCAATTGTCACACCCTAAATTTTGACCAGACTTTTTTCAATATTTTCATCCATTTGGCGCATTTCATAGCATTATCGATAGTCGGTCATTTTACATTTTAGTCCATTTTATTAATCATACATTTTACCATTTTAAATGTCATCCTTTATTTATTTAGAATTTGTTTCACTTTAATATGGATTTTAGAATTTGATTCAATCTTAGAATTTTATTTAGAATATTTTCTATTATTTTGTAATTTTTTTTATATATTTTATGGAGAATCTATTATTTATTTTTATTTTTTAGATTTTTTTTTTTAATCTAATTCTCAATTTAGTTTAATTTTTATAATAAGAGTTTTAGTTTATATTAGATTTAGAGCTAGTTTCATTTTAATTTTAATTCAAGTTAATTTCAATTTAGTAATTAGTTTAATTAGCTTTTTAATTTTTGGAAGTTATTTTATTTTGATTTTGATTTTGATTTAGTTAAGTTTATTAAATTTATTTAGAATTGATTTATTTTTTAGATTTAATTTATTTTAGTTAGTTTATTATTATTTTTAATTAATCAGATTTTAGTTTAATTAATTTAATTTTAATTTAATTTATTCAGTTTAATTTATCCAACTGTCATTTGCTAATACAAACAAGACCCTTCTGTACCACTGCAATATGTACAATTTCAGCAGAACTTTTGACCAAAACCATACACCAATTTGTGATTAAAAAACCTGCACATAAAAAAGTAAAAGAGGACCTGAGACCTTTCCAAAAGACAAATTCAAACGGAGAAACTTGTTGAAGAAGAAGAATTTGGTTTTAAAAGGCAGAACATTTTTCACAACAGGGGGGAAAAATATCAAGAATACTGATACCAAAATAAACTCTAAGAAAAAAAAAATTCAAAAGACCCTTCGCAAAGAACAGAATCACGATTTTTCTTCAACCCAAACCCATTCATATCACCCATCACCGATCCATCCGACCAAACCACCACCTCCTGAAACCGTTACCTTCACCACACACTGAAATCGCAAACGAGCCACACCAACCGTGAATCGCACAAAACCGTCACCTGAGAACCGAACCACCACCGCGAAAACCTTCAAAACTTCAAGCTGAATCGAAACAAATCTGCAGAAAATCCATTTGAATCCGAAACTGTGAACACTCACCGATCTGAAACACCGTAAACCCTAATGCCACCACAGAACCACCGTCGCGCCGCCGATGAGAGATCCGAAACAAAGAAGAAGAGAAATAACCGCGAGAATGAGACTAGAAGAAGACGGCACCGGCGGAAATAAGGAGATAGAGGAGCCGTGAACAGTGAATGGCACTTTGTTTTTGACTGTGGTATCGTGGCTTTGAAGACGGAACACAATTTTGTTCCTCAGTTTTTGTTTTTGTCATAATATTAAACCTATTTTTATTTGATTATTTTTACTAATTGCTTTTTTTATATAACTCTTGTTTATTTATATTTAGGGTTTTTATTTCTTTTGTAGTTGGGTTTGGCCCACAGAATTCCTGATCACACCTCCCCTAAAACCAGCAGACAACCCCCTGTATCTTTAAGTTTTTTTAAATTTATTTCTTTTATTCTTTATCGTTTATGTTTGTGATTTATGGGCTCAATCTGTCGCTCCCACCAAATGACACCTGGTCAAGAGGGGTACAGACGCGAACGGTCGGCGAAAGGAGAAAATGAAAATGAACTGAAAAGAGTCGTCAGCTAGGCATTTTTATCCCGAAGGAAAGGTAATGTTGCATAAACCTAAGAAAAGATGGATAAGACGGTCGCGAACCAGAGAAAATGAGAAAGGGGGTTGGTTACAACCTGGGAAGTTATTAGCACCCAGATTGTCCGTCGTACTCGACGGGATCCACGCTTGAAAGATTTGTGTTTAAAAGGGTAGTGTCAGTGCTATTCTGTGTGCAAAAGCTAGAAAAGAATGCAAGTGTCAGTGCAAGAAAGTGAAGTGATGAAAAGGAGTGTCAGTGTAAGAAAAGAGTGCAATGCTCAATACAATGAGGCTTAAAAGAATAATGCTGGAAGATGGGGAATATACAGAGACTTTTGTTCGATAACTGTTAAGTTATGCCTACGTATCCTCTCATGCAATGAGGAAGTCAGAACACCGTAGTTCGACTCAAAGAGACTGAAAGATAAATTGACTTGTGAACTGCTTACTTATTTATGCTCAAGTGTATGACCTGTCTGGCTCAGGTGCAAATTGTCTTGCATTAGAAGGAAGAAGCAAGTTCTCGTTTGTGAGTGAATGAGATGAGAAAAGAATCCCGAAGGAGACGATTATTCTTTGTTGTTTGTGTTTTCAAACTTTTATTGCTTTTGGAGTTTGTCATAAGAAAATGAGCTTAAGCCTAAACCAAGGGTTAGTAAACTCATCACATCCTCCCTCTGATTAGGGATAATGAGAATACCTTAAGTATGAAGTAAGCACCTCACACTTAATTACCATGATGTAGGATTAAGATCATTAACCTACTTATATTTATTTAGATGTTTTTGGTGTTTTTGTTTAGTGTTAAGTAATGAGTTTATGCCATAATCAAAGATTTAATGGACCCATTACACCATCCTAATAGAAGGATAATAGATGAGAACATTTAAGCTGAGGAAGACTCCTCAACTTAATCCATGATTAGGGATTAACCTCATGACAAAACAAAGCCTTTATTAAAGTGGATTTTAGTTAATGGTAAAATTAAGAAATGGATTTTATGTTTTGTAAGACAACTTGAGGGGGACTTGTCCATTAACTCTAGGGTTAGTCCTTCTTAACCACTTAAGGAAGAATTAGAACCCTAATGCAAGGCCCAAGTTACAAGCTTGATGTTTTAGTGATTATTAGGTGAATTGATTAAAGGATTTAAACACATTAAGGGTTTAACACTTAGGATTAAAGTTATACACTCCATCCTAATAGAAGGATGCAGGCATAAACTTAATCACAGAGCCTTAAATCCTTAAGGGTTTAGTCCTTGATTGTGAGATAAGTAGAGAAGACACAAGAGATGACACAAAGATAAAACTAATGAGGGACTAATCAAACCCTAATTGTTATCATGCTTGGGTATTCCTAGGGTTTATGAGGCTTTCAAGAAGATCTTCAAGGAAAAGCCACCAAGGAAGAAGCAGGATGAAAGGAAAAGAAACAGAAAGAAGCAAGACAACTTACTTCAATTAAGAAGATAAGTTGCTTGAAGAAAGAAAGTGGGGAGGGAACATGAATGAGCAAGCTCACTCTAATACAAAAGTAAAATGCAGCAATGAATGCATAAGAGAGATGAGAAGAGATTGTGAGAAGTGAAGGCAAATTCACTTCTCAAACACTTACCACCTGAAAAGTTAGCAAAAGGAAATGAAATGAAATGAGAATGAAATGAAATGCAAAGATGGAAACCAAACCAGAAGCATACTCATGATGCTAATGATGCAAAGAGATGATATAAATGTATGTCATGAGATGAAGATGATCATACAAAGGATGAGAATGCAAATGAGGCATTAAGGAAGCATGAAAGTTCATGAATGCACATGAAATGAAATGAAAGCAAAACATGGAAAATGGATGATGCAATGATCAAACATGATTCTAATGTGTTCTAAGATGTCTTATATGTCATGTGAATGCACAAAATGTCATGGCAAGTTCATGTATGCAAGTTTATACAAGATGGATGCAAATGAAGATGCAAATTAGGGTTATATGATCATTTGAGATGCACAATTCAAAAACAGAAGAAAATCATAAGATAAAAAATTGAAAATGAACTCAAAGGAACCCTAAACCTATACTAAGTTACCATCCAAAGGGGGAGATCAGAAGCTTAACCTAGAAGGACTTATGAGTTTTCTAAGTTTCTAGGTTTTTAAGGGTGATCCTAAAGGTAAAATGCCAAACAAATTGAAAATGCATTATAAAAATGAAACAAAAATGCTTTTAGATGCTTGAAACCATGCATAGCACAATGCAAAAAGAATCATTCACAAACTCACTTTGGTTCAAAAGTTATGAATTTTTGAAGTTAGAGTTAAAAATATTCAAATTTAAGAACCCTAATTCAATTGAAAAATGTCAAAGTATGATCAAAACCAAAAAGAAATTTGTGTGGTGAGTTTGTAAATGTTTCTAAATGCCTAAGAATGTTCTCTGAATTTTTTTGGGATTTTTAAATACCTAAATGTATTTTTAATTAATTAATTCTCATTAACTAATTAAAAATAACACATAAATGATTTAAAAATGTTTTTTTAATGCAAAAAATAAAAATAAAATATTTTTGGGTTCTAAAAATTAATAAAGTGTTTGATAAAAAAAATCAGAATTTTTTGATGTATTTTCCTATTTTTAAAAATTCGTGCAAATAAAATTGAAAGAAATGAAATAAAAATGAAATAAACTGAAAGTATGCAAATCCAAGGGTTGTGGTTGATTCTGGGTTTGGGCTTGTTGACCTGGCACGCTATCTAACGACCCACATTCAAATTTGCCTAAACTTAATTAATTAATTATTAAACCTAAAATTAAAACTAATCATGAGATCCAGACCACACAAACACGCGCGAGAAGCTCCATCTAACGACCCAAATTCAAATAAAGCCCTAACCCTAATTAATTAACCTAATCACTTTCAGGTGGCCGAAAATGACCTCCGGTCATCTTCTCCGGCCACACCCTTCCCTGAGAATTTCAATCTCACTCCCCAGGCCATTTCTGGAGCTCTAAAGCTCCAGATTCGTTCCTTTCACTCCCCTAAACCTAAATCCACCCTCAAACAGGATTTATTTTCAGCCATTAACAAGATTCGAATCAAAGAACAAAAATTGCAAAACTTTCAGACAAACCATACATCCTCATTTCTTCACCATTTTCAATAATTCAAAGTTCATTACACTCAGGGGATCAAACTCAACCAATTAAGAACTTAAAACAAAGGTTCTGGAAAAATGTTTTCACATGGCTACCTGAGATGAAGCTTTCAACCCTAGAGCTTTCAGGCTGCTTCTTTGCTTCAAAACACCTTCAATGACCTCCCTGAAGAAGCTTTGAAGCTTTGCTGAAGTGTTTGTAGCCTCCTTTTGAAGTTTGATGAAGTTCAGTTCAAAGGGGGAGAAAATCGTGTTTTGTGTGTGATGGCTTTTAGGGCAAAATGAAGGGTGGGAAATGATTAGTGATTGATGCTGAGATGAATGGTGGTGCTGGTTTGAAGAATGGGTGGCTGAGTTTTGTGTTTCGATAGAAAATGCAAAGAGGGAGGTTTTTGTGTATGCTGAGTTATGGGAGAGTTCAGGCTTGCTTCTTGTTATGTTTGGCTTGCTTTTGATTAGTATAAACAAATGCCATTGGTTCAGAGAGTGGTTGTGGCATAGTGTGATTGGTATGGGTGAAAATGCACAAAGTCAAGGTTATGTGTCCTTTGAGGTATGGGCTGTTTCAGGCCAAGGACAAGGGGGTGTCTGGCACAACATGATTTAAGGATGACCATGGAAATCAGTTTGAGGCAATTTGGCAAGTTTGTGGGAAGTTGTGGGAGGTTTTGCAATTTTGGCAAAGTTTGGCCCTTTCTCGATTTCTTCATGTACACGTCATGGAAATGTGAAATTCTTTGGGCAATTCTGAGATTTAGGCATTGTACTATGATGTTATGATGTGTAGAAGTCCATTTGAAGTCATAAAATAGCTTGGCATGAGGTTTTGCAAAAATCCCTCTTTGGCATGAAACATGAAATTATGTGATTTTTGCCAACTTTGAAAAGCCATAACTTGAGTTCCAAAATGAATTAGATCTTGTTCTTGTACTTTTTGAAAATGGAATGATCCAATCTACAACTTTCATGACCAATAATTGTTTCATTTGAAGCATTTTTGGTTAAGAAAGAGGAGGTTGAAAAACTTTCCCAAAATGGAAAGTTTACATTAGAAGTCATTTCCATATTTGGCAACTTTTGGTTTAGCCCACTTTTCTTCAAATTTGTGAAATTCTAAACACTTCAATGATCAAAATAAAGATCATATAACTTCATTTTGATGAAAAATCCACCTTGGGTCCATTGATGGGGGCCTCAGATGCCCTGATTTGGCTCTGACTTGCTCAAGAAGTTACCCAGTGATCAAATGACTTCCACAATGAATTTTTCCATCAAACTTGATATGCATGATCCCTATATAATATGGAGACCAATAGAAACAAGAATGACCAAATTTTTTGGAGTTATGGCCTCTGAAACCAAAACCCTAATTTTAGGTCATCTGTGTAGTTAAACCTGGCTCTGCTTCCATGCTTTGCAAGTTCTTGTGATTTTCTGACTTTCTTGATCTTGGGAGGATATAATATGATGATTGAAAATTCATGGACCCTCTTGAGATGATTGAAGACCTTTGGGGTGGCTCAGATGGCTCATGAATTGGTCAGACCACAAACCCTAGATGCAGATGACTTTGAACCAATGCAGTGAAGTAAAAATGCAATATGAGATGATATGATTGAACTTATGGAAATGAAAAGATCACAAGACATGGTGTGAACTTAGTGAGGGAAAATTTGGGGTGTTTACAGCTGCCCCTATTCAAACATGAGTTAGTTGTGCAGGATGTAAGCGACGGGCTTATCATACAAACAAGATAACTTGTGGTTGAATACCAAAGACAGTCCAAAATTTGCACTCACTAGGTGAAGAAGAAAAGGGATATAGATTGTAAAAGGAAATAAAGTATGATTATAAGGATGCGGGCGATGGAGGACGACCATCGAGCAGAGGACGACTACTGGGGATAAAGCAAAGCAATGACGGGGACGACCGACAAGCTGGGGAAAAGAGATTATGATGGGGACGACCATCAGTTTAAAGAAATAAATGATGAGGGACGGTCATCAAAGGTGAAGGACGATCACCTAGCAGGGGACGGATGCTCTGTTGAGGAGTAAGGATGAAGGACAATCATCCAAGGTGAAGGACGATCACCTGGCAGGGTACGGCTGCCGAAAGCATCACGCCATAGGATGAATGCCGGATAGAAAAGGTCGACGATGGGGACGGCCATCGGATAAGCATGATGAAGGACGATCATCAAGAGGTGAAGGACGATCACCTAGCAGGGTACGGCTGCTCTCAGGGTTTATCATGACATAGGATGAATGTCAGATAACAGAATCGACGATGGGGACGACCATCGGATAAAATGATGAAGGACAATCATCAAAAGGTGAAGGACGATCACCTGACAGGGGACGGCTACTCAACATCACGACATAGGACGAGTGTCGGATGGAAAGGGGTTCTAATAATAGAGACTCCGCTGGGGGAATGATGAGGGATGGTCATCAAAGGGTGAAGGACGATCACCTGGTAGGGTACGACTGCCGAAAGTATCATGACATAGGACGAATGTCAGATAGACAAGAAATTTTGCTTTTTACTGGGGATTTGCTGGGGACTCTTCTGGGGAAAGGTAGACACAGACGAGTGTCTACATTCAAGAAAGGAAAGGTATAAGTGTTTAACGCGGTGTTTAGATTAAAGATGCGGACGAGCATCCTTAAGACTATGATATAGACGAGTATCAGTAGAAACAAACAGTGACGCGTGTTCAGAGATGATGATACGGACGAGTATCAACTGGTTAACAAATAACACAGACGAGTGTTGAATCTGATGAGAGATAAGTGGTGTATAGAAGATACGGACGAGCATCTGTATGAGTGAAAAATAAGCATGAGTGAGACACAGATTATTGTTCAGCTTGCTGGGGAGAGTATGACACAGACGAGTATCATAAGAGAAAGTGTATAAGTTATGAACTTATAAGTGTAAAAGATATCTGGTGATCTGTGGGGATAAGGTGACATGGACGGGTGTCAAAAGAAGTGTATTATAAACAAGTGTTTGGTTTACCATAAGTGTTTAGGCAACCATGCTGGGGAAAGGTGACACGGACGAGTGTCAAGAGAGTGTATAGATATCTGTTTGTGGTTTATATCTGCAGGGGAATGAATATGACACGGACGAGTGTCGAAAAGAGTATATATTAATATGTATTTGTGTTTGAGAGTGCAAAGAGGACGCTTTGGCTTTCTGCTGGGAAACATGAGATGACACGAACAAGTGTCAAGAAGGATATGTTATGGATAACGATTCGGGCGAAAGCTTTTTTTTTTCTTTCAAAAAGAAGAGGGATGTACTGGGTGCATTGTTGATGAGGTACTTGGGATTCGCAGGTGACTGGTTCGAACCTGACTTGTGATTATGCTATGATTATGCTATGATTATGCAAAAAGAACACAATCCGGGACTCGGATCCCGCTGCTGTGAAGATCTCTGGCTGATCTGCTTGAAGGAATATCCCAGCTGGGGATGAGATCATTGGTAGATCTGATACAGATGATTCTGCTTGGAGAAAATAGGTCACTGATAGACCTATCTTGGTAATGAGGAGCCCAGCTGGGGCCCGTGGAAGCTTTCGTCACTTTGTTGTGAGATTTTCAAATATTGCTCTTCTGGAGAGGCTGAAGCTCTGTGGGGAGATGATTCCCTGTCCATCACTCGGCTGGGGAGGCACAATCACTGAATAATCTTCCTAGAGATTTCTGTATGGATCCTGCTGAGGATGATAACATCCGACAACTCAGCTGGGGAAATGAACACCTTCTGATGCTGCTCTAAAGGAAATGCTGGAGAAGTGATGTCTGGCTGCTCTGATGGGGAGAAAGCAGCTCTGGTGCTGTTTGGAAGATATGCTAAGGAAATAATGATTTGGCAGCTTTCTGGGGAGAAGCTTTCATGCCCCATGTTACGCTTTGAATACCTGCAATCCTGTTATGACAAAGAAACGCGTAAGTATCCCGAGGTATCCCTTACTGGATTCCATCATAGGAGTTTAGACACTCCCGGGAGTAAGTAATATATTTCATGCAAGCATGTGATCAGAAAGGCGCATCTGTTTCTTATGCAAACATTATATCAAGGATATCTGACATTTTTGCAAATAAAGTGTACAAGATGGAGTGTGACTGAAAATCTGATTTTATTAATTTGTGCGCCCTGAATTGGCAAATACAGTCAAAGAAACAGATCCCCTGAAATGAGGAGATTGTTACAAAATTGAGAAAAATGAAGATGCTGGCAATGTTGACGACGCTTTAGCGAGCTTCCTCTTGCTATGACTCGTATGACCTTGACGTTCTTCTCATCTTGCTTTCTGAAGAAGGCTGATTCTGACCGATGCTTTGACCTTTCGAAACTTGCCATGTTGCGAGTGATACAGACGAATTCAAAATGCAGTTATTCGCTTATTCCCTTATTTTTGCCTGGATCGCCCTTTCGGGTTTTCAATCCACTGGGATACCCATTTTTGCCTGAGCTGTCCAATGCGGCTTTTCAACTCAGCGGGTGTACACATTTTTTTTATTTTCCCTTATTTTTTCCCGAGTCTTTTATTCTGTTTTTGACTCGCCGGGATGCCCTATTTTTTCCTGGACTTACATTCTGTTTTTATGTCCAACGGGTCATTTTTATGCGAAGTATTTTTTAACTGCATCTGAATTCACAGGGGATAAGAAATCTTCACTATCCATAGTAGTGAGCATCAGTGCTCCACCAGAGAAAACTTTCTTTACTATGAATGGACCATCGTAGTTTGGAGTCCACTTGCCCCTGTGGTCTGTATGAGGAGGAAGGAGTCTTTTCAGTACAAGATCTCCTACTTGGTATTCCCGAAGCCTGACTTTCTGATCGAAGGCTTTCTTCATTCTCTTCTGATATAACTGCCTATGACAAATTGCAGCTAATCTCTTTTCTTCGATCAGATTCAGTTGATTGTACTGAGATCAGACCCATTCTGCTTCATTCAACTTGACATCCATCAGTACCCGCAACGAGGGTAATTCAACTTCAACAGGTAAGACTGCCTCCATACCATACACAAGCTGATACGGTGTTGCCCCAGTGGATGTTCTGATTGATGTACGGTACCCATGCAAGGAAAATGGTAGCATCTCATGCCAGTCTTTGTACGTGACCACCATCTTTTGCACAATCTTCTTGATATTCTTATTAGCTGCCTCAACAGCGCCATTCATCTTTGGCCTATAAGGAGAAGAGTTGTGATGTTGGATCTTGAAGTCCCGACACAGCTCTACCATCATTTTGTTGTTTAAGTTGGAACCATTATCAGTAATGATTCGCTCGGGCACTCCATATCGACAGATGATGTCTCTTTTCAAGAATCGGGCTACCACTTGTCTGGTGACATTTGCATATGAAGCTGCTTCAACCCACTTGGTAATATAGTCAATGGCTACCAGGATGAATCTGTGGCCATTTGAAGCAGTCGGTTCAATCTTTCCTATCATGTCAATGCCCCACATGGCAAAGGGTCAGGGTGAAGACATCACATTCAAAGGATTTGGAGGCACATGCACCTTGTCTGCATAAATCTGGCATTTGTGGCACTTTCTGGCATAAGCACAACAGTCTACATCCATTGTGATCCAGTAGTAGCCTGATCTTAACAACGTTTTAGCCATTGCATGCCCTCCAACATGGGTACCGAAAGATCCTTCATGCACCTCGTGCATCAACAAGTCTGCCTCTGTCTTATCAACACATCTGAGAAGTACCATATCAAAGTTTCTCTTGTACAAGGAACCATCCGTATTCAGGAAGAAACTACCAGCTAGCCTTCTTAATGTCTTCTTGTCATTGGATGATGCCCCAGGTGGGTATGTTTGATCCTCCAAGAAGCATTTGATGTCGTAGAATGAAGGCTTATCATCTTTAGCAATGTCTACTGAGAATACGTATGCTAGTTTGTCCAGTCTGGATACTGGAATCCGAGGCACAAAGTTGGCAGCTTGAACTTTGATCATGGAAGAAATGGTAGCCAGAGCATCTGCAAACTGATTTTCATCTCGAGGGATATACTCAAGTTTGACTGTAGTGAAGAAGGTCAGTAATCTCCTCGTGTAGTCCCGGTATGGAATCAGATGCTCCTGGTGAGTGTACCATTTGCTGTTGGTTTGATTGATTACCAGAGCTGAATCTCCGAATATAGTTAAAGTCTTGATCCTGAGGTCAATGGCTTCCTCAAGACCCATAATACAAGCTTCGTATTCAGCTTCGTTGTTAGTGCAATTAAAGGTGAGTTTTGCCGAGAATGGCATGTGAACTTCCCTAGGTGTAATGAGAACTGCACCAACACCACAACCATTCATATTAACAGCCCCATCGAACATCATTGTCCATTCTTCTTCTAGGTCAGGCCCTTCAGTGTGAATAGGCTCTTCATGATTTTTTGCTTTTAAGAACATGATATCTTCATCGGGGAAGTCAAATCTCATTAGCTGGTAATCATCAATGGGTTGCTCAGCTAGATAGTCAAACAGTACATTGCCCTTGATGGCTTTCTGAGATGTGTAATGAATATCATATTCTGTGAGAATCATTTGCCATCTTGCAACCCGTCCGGTAAGTGCTGGCTTCTCAAAAATGTACTTGACCGGATCCATCATGGAGATCAACAAGGTAGTGTGGGTCAACATATACTGCCTTAGTCGGCGAGCAGCCCACGCTAAAGCACAACAAGTTTTCTCGAGCAGTGAATAACGTTGTTCACATTCGGTAAACTTTTTGTTTAGGTAGTATATTGCATACTCTTTTCGACCAGACTCGTCATGGTGGCCCAGCACACACCCCATTGACTCTTCTAATACTGTCAAGTACATTATCAGAGGTCTTCCTTCAACTAGCGGCATAAGGATAGGAGGTTCTTGTAAGTATTCCTTGATTTTATCAAAAGCCTTCTGGCAGTCTTCATTCCACCTGACCGTTTGTTCTTTCCTTAACAACTTGAACAAGGGCTCACAGGTTGCTATAAGATGAGAGATGAACCGTGAAATGTAGTTCAATCTACCTAGAAACCCACGAACTTATTTTTCAGTCTTTGGTGCAAGCATCTCTTGGATGGCTTTGACTTTATCAGGGTCAACTTCAATCCCTTTCTCACTTACGATAAATCCCAGCAGCTTACCGGATCGCACCCCGAATGTGCATTTGTTGGGGTTCAGCTCCAACTGGTACTTCCTCAGACGCTTGAATAGTTTCAACAGATTCACCAGGTGGTCTTGTTCTGTGAGGGACTTGGCAATCATGTCATCCACATAACATTCAATTTCTTTATGGATCATGTCGTGGAATAATGTTACCATAGCCCGTTGATAAGTGGCACCAACATTCTTCAGTCCAAATGGCATTACCTTATAACAGAATGTGCCCCAGGGTGTGATGAAAGTTGTCTTCTCCATGTCTTCAGGTGACATCTTGATCTGATTATATCCTGAAAATCCATCCATGAAGGAGAATACCGAGAACTGAGCCGTATTGTCGACCAATACATCAATGTGAGGTAATGGGAAGTCATCATTCGGGCTAGCTCTGTTCATATCCCGGTAATCCACACACATCCGTACTTTACCATCTTTCTTAGGCACTGGCACAATGTTAGCGACCTACGGCGGGTAACTAGTCACAGCAAGGAAACCGACGTCCTACTGTTTTTGTACCTCTTCTTTTATCTTCATTGCCATATCCGGACGAGTACGGCGCAACTTCTGTTTTACCGGAGGACAATCTTCTTTTAGAGGCAGCTTGTGCATAACAATGTCGGTATCCAGACCTGGCATGTCCTGATAAGACCAAGCAAAAACATCCACATACTCCCGAAGCATGTCAATAAGTTGCTCTTTCACCGAATCTTGCAGACGGGCCCCGATTTTAACTTCTTTCAAGTCTTCTTATGTACCAAGATTAACCGTCTCGACTTCCTCCTGATGAGGAGTGATAACCTTCTCCTCTTGTCTCAACAACCTGGCTAATTCTTCAGGTAGCTCATAATCTTCTTCAACCCCTTCATTGGCTTGATTAATCGGATTGTCGAAGTCATACGAAGTCATAGTGGTATTGTTGTCGGTGCAGTCTGGAGGGCATTCTCTGCAAGGGTTTAAATTTGTTCATTTTAGTGATCGATTTTATCTTGCTTAGAAAAAGTGAAAATGAAGTTATTATTTTGAAAAACATTTCCATTTTATTTTTGTACAAAAAATGAAAAATGAAAAACAGTGAGCGAGAAAAAAGAGACTCATTTGCAAAAGATGTCCTGATATTCATTAATTGATCGTTTGCACAAAATACAAGATGGCCCGATTACAAAATGAGCCCTGACATCTTGGGCAAGATACAGGACTTGATGCATGCTTAAAGAAAGGAAATAATAATTACTCTGCAGGAGTAACTCTTATAATTTCCTGGGAAGACCAGTTTGAGACTTGGTTCCCCGGGATCCTTGGACGTATCCAGTTTTCCAGGTTGCGTTCGTCAGCTTTCTCATCTTCCAAACTGTTCACAGCATCCGGGGTTAGCATTCCCCCGCTGACAAATTTGGGCTCCATTGCAGCCTCAAGTTGATCTTGTCGAGTTGGTCTGTAACCCAACCCGAATCTGTCTTCTTTCTTTTCAACTGGCAGCAGTTTGCCCCAGCCTTGAGCGGTACCCTCCTCAACAACCTTCCGGGCCTGTTGATATGATGTGATGGAAGTCCCAGACACAGCAGATGCTTCATATATGTTAAGGGCCTCAAACCCCTGACTCATGGTCTCATGGATCTCCCCATCCATTTCTATGTACTTGTACGTAGCTAGCTGGCTAACAAAGATATCTTATTCCCCACAGATGGTGATGATTTGGCCTTCCCACTCGAATTTTAACTTCTGGTGAAGGGTAGACGTAACAGCGCCAGCGGCGTGGATCCAGGGTCTACCCAACAGACAGCTGTAGGCCGACTGTATGTCCATCACAAAGAATATAGTTTTAAAGGTCTGCGGGCCAATCAACACAGGTAGATCGATCTCTCCAAGCACCGATCTCTTAGAGCCATCAAGTGCTCTCACCACCAAATTACTTGGACGTAATGCCAAGCCATCATACTCCAACTTCACCAGGGCTTTCTTCGGGAGGACATTGAGTGAAGACCCAGTGTCCACCATCACATGAGACAACACAACACCTTTGCATTCCAAGGTGATATGTAAAGCCTTGTTATGGTTGCGCCCCTCCGTTGTTAAATCAACATTTGTAAAGCCCAGTCCATGACTGGTGTTGACATTTGCAACCACAGTTTCTAACTGATTAACAGTAATCTCCTCCGGCACGTATGTTGCGTGCAGGACTTTCAACAATGCGTTCCTGTGAGCTTCTGAACACATTAACAGTGATAATATGGAGATTTTGTAGGGCGTTTGGTGAAGCTGGTCCACCACCTTGTAATCACTCCTTTTTATTATTCTCATGAACTCGTCTACATCTTGCTCAAAAGTTGTCTTCTGAGTTTCTTTGGCAGTTGGCTCTTCGGATACCACATTCTTTCCTTTTGCCTTAGCAGCAGCTTCTGCTTCAGCATTAGGTCTTTGTGTTTGTGAGGCAAAAAGGCGTTCGCTTCTGGTAAAGCCTTCGCCTCCCCCAACATTGTCAATCTGTGGTGAAGAGGTTGATGAATCCAGAGTGATTTTCTCCCCATTGCAGTAGAGATCAGAGCCGTAGTGCCAAGGTATGGCATTACTGCTTTCATAAGGAACAGGCCCAAGTACCGTAATGGTAACTGGACTGATCACTGCAGCGGAAGGAATTGTGATGGTGTGCGGATCGTAGTAGATCGTGACTGGAGATCTGGCAGGAGGTGTTGCAGTTTGTTGTTGGAAACTGTTGTTGTTGTGAACATTTGCTGGGTCATAGTAGATTGTGACCGTTGAGACATCTTCATTAATGTTCGTTGGCATTGTAGAAGATTCAGTTGATAAAATGGGCGCTGATGTTGTAGAAGAAAAATTTGTTGAACTCAGATCTGTTGAGAAAATGGATGGAAGAACTTCTGGAGTTGTTGAAGAATCAGTAGGAATGATAGTTGTTGCGGTTGTAGGAGAAACTGTTGGAGGAAGAATTGCTGGTGTTATAGGAGGATCCATTGTTGCTGAAACAAGAGTTGTTGAAGGAGCTGTTGAAGTAATTTGCAAGATTCCATCTTTGATGAGGCCATCTATGCCAAACCTTAGCTTCTCACAACCATTACTAGCTGTTTTGCACGATTCGCAGCAGGCCCCACAACCCGGGAACACTTGGCATCTTAAAAGTTGAACTTTGACTTCAACCAGTGGTGTTTGAATCTGTGCAACATTATCAATTAGTGTAGATGGTTGGTCCTCTTCAATGGCATTAATCCTAGGCCCACCATGATTAGGCATAGGATTTCTGTTAACGTTCGGAGGAGGTGCGAAGTTGAGAGCTTTGGAATCGACCAAATCCTGAACCTTCATCTATAAGGCTCTGCATTTCTCGGTATTGTGACCAGGTGCGTTGGAGTGAAAGGCACACCTGGCATTAACATCATAATTCTTCGGGAGATTAAGAGGATCCGGTGTACCAACGTCCTTAACTCAACCAGGTTAAGTTTCAGGAGTTGTGGCAATAAAGCAGCATAAGGCATAGGGATAAGGTCAATTACCCTATTTACCTGAGATGGCCTCTGTTGAAAAGGGCGCTGTTGTTGGTTGCTATTGTTGTTGTTGTAGGTTCTTTGTTGCGGAAAATGAGATGGTTGCTGATAGTGTTGTTGTTGTTGCTGTTGAGGATATAATGGTTGTTGTGGAACTGGAGCTAGGATGGTAACAACTGCTACTGACCTGTGAGAATACTGGGGTCTGCCCCTGCTTGCATGAATAGCATTTGTTTCACCTGCCCTTCGGGGTCCTGCAAAAGGTTTTCTGGGGTTGCTGGAGGAACTTGCACCATTGTCAAAGATTTTTCCTATCTTCAAGAGACTCCCAATTATCTCACCAGCTATAACTACATCATCAAAACTGGTAGAGGAGAAAGAAGCAAGTCTATCAATATAAGTCCCTTTCAAGGTGTTCATAAACATGTCAGCCATCTCCCTTTCTGACATGGGTGGCTGGACAGCAGCAGCAAGCTGTCTCCACCTCTGAGCATAATCCCGAAAGCTCTCCCTTGAAGACTGAGACATGCCCATTAGAAGAGTTCTATTGGGGGCCATGTCTAGATTGTATTGGTACTGACGGATGAAGGCCTCGGCCAAGTCTTTCCAACACCTTATAGTGGCCCTCGTCAAATGCGAATACCATTCTCTTGAAGCTCCAGTCAGACTGTGCTCAAAGTAGAACATCCATAACTTGTCATCCATGGTATAAGCCTTGAGTCTTCCTAGGAAAGATTGCAGATGAGTACGCGAGCAGGAGGTACCATTATACTTCTCAAAGCAGGGGGGTTTGAATTTGTGGGGAATCCTCACCCCATCTACCAACCCCATATCCATTACGTCGAAGCCCAAAGAATTCTGAGATTCCAAAGATCTTAACTTTTCAGCAATCTCGTCCAATCTTCTATCATATACCTCATCTCCAGCCCCAATAATAGTAAATTGTTCTTCTTGGGGATCCTCTTGCAGGATTCTGCCCCCAGCAGTATTACCTTGAACGTTTCTCGGGATATTAACATCCGGATTCAAATGAGGCCCATACTCTGGAGGGTCAATACGAGGCTGCCCCCGTTCATTATTGCTGGTTCCCCCTGTTCCAAGATGGGGCTCCTCAGGTGTCTGCCTTTCTACTAGCTCTCTCAGTCTTTCTTGGCTCTGGGCTAAGCCAGTCATGACAGCCATAAACTGAGACATTTGGTTTCTCATCTCGACCCTTTCGTTTGCCATCTGATTTCTGACCTCATTCAGGTCCTGTTGTACCTGCTCCATTTGAATGCCTGGAAGGTTGTTACGAGTTGGGTACCGGTGCGTGCGGTTGACAAGGAACACTCGGTGACGAGCAATGTTTCCTGAGATCATAACAAAGTTAGACACAATAATAATAATCAAAACCTACAAAATAAAGAAAAAGTCAGTATGCAATGCAGTATGCTTATTTGTTTTCCAAGGTATCCGTTTTGGTTCTTGGTTTTGACCTTTCCAGACCTCGAGGAAGATGCTTGATGTTGTTGAGAGAAAGCCCAAATGAAAACAAACTAAGTATATTACAAAGGATGAAAAATACATAGTCTGTTTACAATACATGCCCATGGAGGGTCACAAAATACAACAAAGGAAAAGTACATCAAAAGGAAAGAACAACAAGCAAAGAGGAATCAGACATCCAATCCATAATCATCTTCCCTGACTTCCTTCAGGAGTGCCTCAGTCACCGGACCAGCTGGGTGCTCTGTAATGGTCCTAATGAGGAGGTTCCTAGTAGCAATGGCAGTAGTCAGCTTCTTATGCCTGTCCTGGTCTTTTGATCTCTTTAACCCTGCTCGAAGCTTCAATTCTGAAATCTCCTTCTGAGCTGCCAACAAAGCTTCATGCTGCTTCTTCTCATTGGCCTCCAGCTGATCAATCCTGGCCTGAGTCCTCTGGTCTTCTTGAGCATAGGCCTCGGTGATCCTGATCCACCTAGCCTGACTCTCTTCCAGATAGTGCTCAGCCCTAGCTTTCTGAATCTTGGCCTCCTTGCAGGCATTCTTCAATATCTGTTCCCCAGCCCTTGCTTTCCTTATGTAGTCCTATGTCTTTTCAATCTTGGTCAGATGCTCAATCCTGAGATTTTCCAATCTCTCAATGTCCAGACGACCATCACTTCTTTCCCAAAGAGTCTTCTTCAGGGCTTGAGATAGTTGCTCATTCCTTTCCTTCAACTTTTCAAATTCCTCCAGGCTAACTGTTGCTACAGGCTGTACTGTAGATGGTCCAGGTGTATCTTCCAATGTGAAGGGCATCCTGGTGATCTGAGCTCTAGTACGGGACCAGTCTGAGTACTGAGCTGAAGCAACATTGTTACATCTTCCAAGAATAGCTATCCCTTTTGTATGGATGTTGTCCCAAGCCCAAGCAGCTTGCCTAACAACAACTGAATTAGGTTGCACTTCACAGTATAGGGTCTCAGCTAAATCCTGTCCTCTGGGAGGGTGAACTAAGGCATAGCCCAATTGTCTCTTAAACAGTAGAGGGTTGTAGTTGATGCAACCTTTTACTCCTATCAGAGGCACATTTGGGTATTTTCCACAGCTGGTGATAATGTCCTTGCCTTTGGTGCTCTGGGTGCACCATATGATATCATCTGAAGTTAAGGCAATGAACCTCTTGGCCCAATTCCTCTACTGACGTGGGTTCAAGAAAGCATCTGATTTAGTCAGGTGTCTAAGTAACCAAGAGTAGAACAAGGGAGCACAACATCTGACCAACTTCCCCCTTTGTTTTTCATTGCTCTGATGAATAGAATAGTAAAAATCCCCTAGCAGTGTAGGCACTGGATTCCTCAAAAGAAACAAATGGATATCATTTTTACTGACAAATTTAGGCTCATTTGCAAACAATATAGCCCCATATATGCTGAGGGCTAATAATGCACAGACTGCCCTCCATTCTCCCAAGGTAGCCTTCAGGATGGCCTGAGAAATCAAAAAGTCCAGATGTAAACCAAGAATCCCAGCTTTTGTTGTCATATTTTGCTCAATAAGGGCAGGCTCCAAGTACAATGCCCTTGCTATCTCCTCACCTCTGGGAGCATTCATCTCTGGGTTGAAAGGGATCCCTCCTCTGATAGGCACTTGTAAACACCCCAAATTTGCCCTCACCCATTCACACCATGGCTTGTGATCATTTCATATGCATAAACACAATCATAAAATCTCATATCCCATTTTTGATTCACTGCATAGATTCAAAGTCATCTGCATCTAGGGTTTGTGATCTGAGCTATCCAAGAGCTTCTTGAGCCACTCCAAAGGTCATCAATCACTTCAAAGAGGTTCATGTGTGTTCAAGTATCATATTACATCCTCTCAAAGTCAAGAATGTCAAAGATCACAAGGACTGAGAATGGTGTGGAAGCAGAGCCAGGCTTGACTGCACAGATGACCTAGAATTAGGGTTTTGGTTTCAGAGGCCATAACCCCAAATTTTTTGGTCATTCTTGTTTCTATTGGTCTCTATATGGTATAGGGAGTATGCATATCAATTTTCATGAAGAAATTCCATGGGGAAGTCATCTGATCAAGAGTTGACTTTTCAAACAAGTCAGTGCAAAATCAGGGCATCTGAGGCCCCCAATGACCCAACCAAAGGGTGTTCTTCATCATTTTGATTGTATATGATCTTTATTTGATCATGGAAGAGGTTGGAAGTTCACAAAATTGAAGAATTTCAAGTCTTTTGCAAAGTTGACTTTTTGGGCAAGTTTGACTTTTAATGGAAATGTCATTTTAGGCAACTTTTTCAACCCTTACTTTTTGATTCAAAAAGGCTTCAAATGGAAAAACTTTGGTCATGAAAGTTGTAGAATAGATCTTTCCCTTTTCAAAAAGTACAAGAACATGACCTAATTCATTTTGGATCAAAAGTTATGGCTCATCAAAGTTGGCAAAAATCACTAAATTTCAAGTTATGCACCAAATGGAAAACTTGCATTTTCTCATACCAAGCATTCTATTGACCTCAAAATGACTTCTAAACTTCATCACATAATCATACATGACCTAAAAACAGATTTGGCCCAAGGAGTATCTCATTTTTGTGCTTTGATTTTCAAATGTTCATAAGTCATTTTTCATAAAGATGCAAAGAGGGATTTTTGGCAAAATCACCCTCCAAGGAATTATGTGATCACTAGTTGATTTCTATGCATTGCCATGACTAAATGAAGTTCCATACATCAAAATTAAGCAAGAATCATCTCATGTACATAGCACAAAATCACAAGAAAACACAAGTGGGCAAGTTGCAAGATCAAGCATAGCTCATGATCCACATGCTGCAGACATTCACAAGCAATCTAAGGGTCATCCTTGACTCAAGCTGAAGCAAGACAAGCCCTTAGACAGCTGCTGCCATAGCCCATGCTACAAGTACCAATCACCTTGACTTTTTGGCCAAAACCCCCATACTCTTGGAACAGTAAGCAGCCACCTCTACTGACCTGCTCCACAGGCTACTCATACATCTTGGGAGTGTTATAGCAAGGCATTGATCATTGAAACAAGAGAGAACACAACCTTCACAAAAATCAGTCAAGAACTCCTCTTCTTCGAATCTCCCTCTCCAGCCATCAAACACCCAATTTCTCTTCACCAATCAATCATACACACTCAAGAGAACCAAAATCCACCATTGAAGTAGCTTGAAACCTCACAAATCCTGACTGTGGAATCTGCTGCACCAGAACACTTCTTCTCAAATCAGCCATCCACAAGAACTCTGAAGCATCTCATTGAGTTCAAGAGGGTCAAAGAAGTTCATTTGCACTAGTGGGAGACTCTGGAAGCTCACCATTGAAGCTTTCCAGCTCAGGTATGGCCAAGAACTCTTTTTCACAGATCTTGCTTTTCTTGCTATAAAATGGAAGTGTGTGTTGTGCTGATCATGATGATGTCCTTAGAATTGAAAATAGTGAAGGAATGATCATTTTATGCTTCTCTGAAATTTTGCCCGTGTTTGAGTTTGAGCTTGTTCTTCTTTGTTCATGGTGGATAAATGGTTTTTAGGGTTGGATTTAGGTTTAGTTTGAGGAGGGGAAAGTTTCTGGGCATTTAATTTGACTGGGGGTAGCCTATAGAAGAAGCTAGGGTTTTGACCCTGCCGGAGAAGACGACCGGAGCTCATCTCCGGTCGCCTGAGGGTGATTAGGGTTAAGCCTGATTAATTACGCAACTTTGAATCTCGTCCCTTAGATGTTCTTTCCCGCGCGCTTGTGAACGGCCCAGATGAGTCATTATGCCCTAATCCTGTTTAATTAAGTAAATCTTAATTAATTAAACCAACTTCAAACCTCAGCCATCAGATCACGCGCGTTTAAGAACTTTGAACCTGGGCCTTGGATCTTGATTACTCCCAGTCTTGTTGACTTGCACGCACAGCCTCTGGATCTTCCAACTTTCAATCTAAGCCACTCATACTGCATACTTTGTATTTTTATTTTCATTTTCTTTATATTTTATTTCTCATATTTATTAAAAATAGCAAAATACATTTAAAAATTATGAAAATTTTCATCAAGGTTTTCATTAATTTTTAAAACACAAAAATATTTTTATTTTTATTTTTCGCATTGAAAAAATATTTTTAAATATTTAAAAGTTTATTTTTAATTAATTAATGAGAATTAATTAATTAAAAATACTTTTAGGTATTTAAAAATCACCAAAAAATTCATGAAACCTTTAAAAACATTTAGAAACATTGTCCAACCCTCAAACCAAATTTCTTTTTTGATCTTGATGCATTTTGAGAATTCTTCATGGAATTAAAATCATTTCAAGGCATTATTTTGATCCAAACTTCCAAAAATCATTTCTGCCTAACCATTGAGAGTTGGACTTTGATTCTTTTTGCATTGTGTTATGCATATCATGTAGTTTGTGAGATTAATTTGGCATGAATTGATCTTACATTTTTCATTTGTTTGGCATTTTTCTTGTTAAGAAACCCTAAAACCCTAGAAAACTTAGGAAATTCATAACTTTTGTTATGTTAAGAGTTGGAACTTCTCCTTTGGGCAGTGAGTTAGTATAGGTTTAGGGATCCTTTGAATGCATTTTCAATTTTTTATATTGATGTTTGCTTCTGATTTTGGTTTTTGTTTGATGCATTGGTCATAAACCCTAATTTGGGCTTCCATATGCATCCATCTTGCATTTGCATTCATACCTTGACTTGCTATAGCATTTTGTGCATCCATTTGATTCATTTGACATCTTAAGACATCTTGTAAGCATGTTTGATCATTTCATCTTGCATTTACCATGTTGTATGCCATTTGCATTTCATAACTTTTCATGTATGATCATGGTTCTTAACTTGCTTCATTTGCACTCATAAGTTTGTATGATCATCCCCATGTGTTGTTTCATGTTTGTAGCATCTCATAGCATCATTATCATCTCATATATGCTTCTGGTTTTGTTTTGCATCATGCCATTTCATTCCATCTTGCATTGCATTGCATTTCTTTCACTAACTTTTCAGGTGGTAAGCAATTTTGAGAAGTGAATTTGCCTTCACTTCTCACAACTTCTTTTCATCTCTCTTATGCATCCATGCTGCATTTTGTTATGAGTTTGAGATTGAACTTGCTCATTCTTCTCCTTCTTACTTTCTTTCCTCAAGTGACTTGACTTCTTGAATGAAGCAAGTTATTTTGCTTCTCTCTGCTCCTTTCATCTGCTTCCTGGTGGTTCCATTGAAGACTTCTCTAGTAAAACTTCACAAACCCTAGGAATGACCAAGCATGACAATGATTAGGATTTTGATTAGTTCCCCATTAGTTTTACCTTTGTGTCTCATTGAGTCTTCTCTTCTCACCTCATAATCAAGGACTAAACCCTAAAGGCTTTAAGGCTTTGTGATTAAGCTTATGCCTGCATCCTTCTATTAGGATGGAGTGTATAACTTTAATCCTAAGTGTTAAACCCTTAATGTGTTTAAACCTCTTAATCAATTCACTTAATAACTATCAAGACATCACACTTGTAACTTGGGCCTTGCATTAGGGTTCTAATTCTTCCTTAATTGGTTAAGAAGGACTAACCCTAGTGTTAATGGACAAGTCCCCCTCAAGTTGTATTACAAACCCTAAAAATCACTTCATCATCATATCATTAAATAAAATCCACTTAATCAAAGGCTTGTTTTGTCATGAGTTTAATCCCTAATCATGGATTAAGTTGAGGAGCATTCCTCAGCTTAAACACCCTCATCTATTATCCTTCTATTAGGATGGTGTAATGAGTCTGTTTAATCCTTGATTATGGCTTAATCTCATTACTTAACACTAAACAAAAACACCAAAAACACCAAAAACATCTAAATAATCACAAGTAGGTTAATGATTTTAATCCTACACCAAGGTGATTAAGTGTGAGAAGCTGACTTCACACTTAAGGTATTCTCATTACCCCTAATCAGAGGGAAGATGTGATGAGTTTACTAACCCATTGGTTTAGGCTTAAGCTCATTAACTTATGACAAACTCTCAAAAGCAATAAAAGACTGAAAATACACAAACAAACAATAATCGTCTCCTTCGGGATTCTTTTCTCATCTCATTCGCTCACAAACGAGAGCTTGCTTCTTCCGTCTAATGCAAGACAGTTTGCACCTGAGCCAGACAGGTCATACACTTGAGCATAGACAAGTAAGCAGTTCATTAGTCAATTCACCTTTCAGTCTCTTTGGGTCGAACTACGGTGTTCTGACTTCCTCATTGCACGAGAGGATACGTAGGCATAACTTAACAGTTATTGAACAAAAGTCTCTGTATATTCCCCCTCCTCCCAGTATCATTCTTTTAGCCTCATACTCTTGAGCATTTCACTCTTGTTCTTACACTGACACTTCACTTATACACTTCACACTTCTCTTACACTGACACCTGTACATCCTTTTCCAGCTCTTTATACACAAATTGCACTGACACTACCCCTTTAAAACACAAATCTTTCAAGCGTGGATCCCGTCGAGTACGGAGGACAATCTGGGTGCTAATACCTTCCCAGGTTGTAACCAACCCCCTTTCTCAGTCTCTCTGGTTCGCAACCGTCTTATCCATATTTTCCTAGGTTTATGCAGCATTACCTTTCCTTCGGGATAAAAATGCCTAGCTGGCGACTCTTTCTTTTCCTGTGAGTTCACTCCTGTGTGTTCTCATTTCATCCTTTCGCCGACCGTTCGCGTCTGTACCTTTATTTGGGTTATTCCCATTTATCGGGAGCGACAGCTTGGCGACTCTGCTGGGGATCCTTATACTGTAACCAGGACTTCTGGTTCTTTTTGTGGGTTCCTCCTAGCACTTGTTTGATTTGTGTTTACTGGGGTGTTATGTGCTATTTGTGCTTGTATTTGTATTTATTTTTGCTTTATGTACAGTTGTTTTATTTTCTTTATAGCTTTACATATATCATACTGTCATACTGTGCTGGCTGGATCTGTTTTGTTGCTTTGGTGGGTGGATGTTCTATTGAGAGTTGAGGTCCTATACCTGGGACCTGAGTGACACCTAGGCTAGAGTGGTTCATGTTCTTTCCCATTCCATTTCGGTCTGGTGCAGGAATATGAAACACGGTTCAGATATGGGTTTCTTCTTGAGAACTCTGTGCTACAGATTTCCTGTAGTGCTAGGGCTATCTGGGAAGCCTGCTAAGTCCGGATGACCTTTAGTATTGACCTTCAGAAACTGAGGTGAATTAGAGGAGGATCTGTTATGGTTATTGTAAACACTGTACCTCCGGGTTAGAAGTGTTTACACTTCTCATAACTGATCCAAGTCTGAGGATCCTTGTTTTAGAACATCACCTGTGAGGGGGTTGGGTTGTTTACAGGTTTGCAGGTACCCTTGACCTCAGCATACCCTGTTACTTTGTTTTGATTAAGAGTACTCCACTTTGGAACAGTTCTTGTGATTCTTAACCCAGGACATGTGACTCTTTATTTGAGTCCCCCACTTTGGTTACTGGACTTATGAACCTTCATCTGGATTTCTTGAACACATATGGACCTATATCAGAGCAATTAATCAGATTCAGCTCAGTCACAAACCCTTGCATATCATTTGCATACATCCTCATTGCATCATTTTAACATGTGTTTATTTGTTTTTCAGGGTATCCATCCTACATTTTGGCTTGGTTTTGACCCCTTCTTCAGCATAGACCTATCTTCATCAGTGCTTACTTCAGCTATCAGCTACCTACTTCAGTCACCTGCATCACCAGTCTCAGCTTGTCAGTGGCCTATCTTCAGTATTATTCTCAGCATCTGTCTCAGCAACATGGCACCTAAGAAGAGTAACATCTCCTATCATTTCTTTGAGCCTGAGTTGGCTAGCATCAGGAAGATTCAAACCCTGATTACTCTAGACCATATACCACTTTTCAGAGAACATTATGGAGGAATTCTTGATGTGGTTATGGATTTGGACCCTTCACAGAGGAGCCTGATTCATACTTGCCTGCAGTTCTATGATCCCCCTCTGAGGTGCTTCACATTTCAGAATTTTCAGTTGGGACCCTTGTTGGAAGAGTATTCATCATTGGTTGGTGTACCTATCAGGGGTGGAATCCCCTTCAACCCTGAGATGGCTTTCCCTAGTAATGAGGAGATAGCAAAAGCATTATATCTGGAACCAGTTCTGATTGGGCAGAATTTGACAGCTAAAGCTGGAGTCTCTGGTTTTCATCTGGATTTCTTGACTTCTCAGGCTATTCTGAAGGCCTCCTTGGGGGAGTGGAAGGCAGTCTGTGCTTTGTTGGCCCTTAGCATATACGGGGTCATACTTTTTGCAGATGAGCCTAAGTTTGTTAGCAAGAATGCAATCCATCTTTTCATCCTGAAGAACCCAGTGCCCACCTTACTGGGAGATCTTTACTACTCTGTTCATCAAAGGAATGAAAAGCAAAGGGGAAGATTAGTGAGATGCTGTGCTCCTTTGTTCCATACTTGGCTGCTCAAACATTTTCCAAGGACTGATGCATTCTTGAACCCTCACCAGCAGAAAAACTGGGCTAGGAGGCTTGGTGCTCTAACCTCAGATGACATCAGGTGGTGCACTCAGAGCACCAAGGGCAGAGACATCATTACTAGTTGTGGGCAATTTCCCAATGTACCTCTGATTGGAGTGAAGGGTTGCATCAACTACAACCCTCTGTTATTCAAAAGACAACTGGGCTATGCATTAGTCCACCCTCCTAGGGCACAGGATCTGACTGAGACCCTCTATTGTGAAATCAAGCCTAATCTGGCTATTGTCAGGCAGGCATCCTGGGCCTGGGACAATGTGCAGACTAAGGGGGTAACCATTCTGGGGAGATGCAACAATGTGGCCTCAACTCAGTACTATGAGTGGTCCCATGCCCGGGCTCAAATTACTGGAATGCCCTTCACTATTGAAGATGTGCCTGGACCTTCCACAGCGCCACCTCCAGCAACTGTCAGCTTAGAGGAGTTTGAGAAGTTGAAAGAGAGAAATGAGAAGCTGACTCAAGCTCTACAGAAGACCCTCTGGGAGAGGGGTGATGGTCGGCTGGACATTGAAAGGTTAGAAAAGCTAAGGGTGGAGCATCTGGCCAAAATTGAGAAGTCAGAGGATTACATTAAGAAGTCTAGGGCTGGAGAACAGATCTTGAAGAATGCTTGCAAAGAGGCCCAATTCCAGAGAGCTAGGACTGATTTGTATCTGAAGGAGAGTTAGGCTAGATGGGTCAGGATCACCGAAGCCCGTACTCAGGAGGATAAAAGGACTCAGGATAAGATTGAGCAGCTGGAAGCTAGTGCAAAAGAGCAACAGGAAGCCCTGGCAGCAGCCCAGAGAGAGATCTCAGAACTGAAGATTAGAGTCGGTGTAAAGAGGTCAAAGGACCAGAATCAACACAAGAAGCTAACGGCAGCTGTAACTACAAGGAATCTCCTTATCAGGAACCTTACAGAGCGTCCAGCTGATCCTGTGACTGAAGCACTTCTCAAGGAAGTTTAGGAGGATGAGTTTGGTCTTGGTGTCTGACTTTTGCTTGTTGTTGCTTTCATTTCATGTACTTTTCTTTATGTTATATTTTTGACCCCTCAGAGGGCATGTATTGTAAAAAGAAACAAACTATGTATCATTTTACTTTTTGTAATATATGTGTTGGCTTGTTTTATCTGAATTCTTCAAAACAACATCAAAAGCGTCTTCCTCAGGGGTCTGGAAAGGTCAAAACCAAGTGCCAAGCCGGATACCTTGGACACAAATAAGCATACTGCATTGCATACTAACCTTTTGTTTTGTTTTGTAGGTTTTTGTTTTATTGTTTCTAACTCTGTTGTGAACTCATGAACTATTGCTCGACGTCGAGGGTTTCCACTCAACCGTCCACACAGATATCCCACCCGCAACAATCTTCCGGGCATACAAATGGACCAAGTACAGCAGGACCTTACAGAGGTCAGGAATCAAATGGCCAACGAGAGGTTGGAAATGAGGAATCAGATGACACAATTTATGGAGGTGATGAATAATATGGCTCAAAGCCAAGAGAGGTTAAGAGCACTGGTAGAGGGGAGGAATCAGGAAGACCCTCATCCAGGGACTGCTGGGACAAGCAACAATGAGAGAGTCCAACCTCATGTTAATCCCCCAGTCTATGGATCCCACCTTCATCCAGAGATCAACATCCCTGTAAATGTGCAAGGGACTGCCACTGCAGGTAGAGTGCTGCAAGAAGACCCCCAGGAAGATCAGTTCACAGTGATGGGAGCTGGGGAGGAAGCCTATGACAGAAGGCTGGATGAGATTGCTGAGAAACTGAGGTCCCTAGAGTCCCAGAATTCTTTGGGCTTTGATGTTATGGACATGGGTCTAGTGGACGGGGTCAGGATTCCCCACAAATTTAAGCCACCATGTTTTGAGAAATACAACGGGACTTCCTGTCCCCGGACCCATTTACAATCCTTTCTGGGGAGGCTGAAGGCATATACCATGGACGAAAAGCTATGGATGTTTTATTTTGAGGATAGCTTAACAGGAGCTTCGAGGGAATGGTACTCTCATCTGACCAGAGCAACCATTAGATGCTGGAAGGACCTGGCAGAGGCCTTTATCAGACAGTATCAGTACAACTTGGATATGGATCCCAACAGAACCCTCCTGATGGGGATGTCTCAATCATCCAGGGAAAGCTTCCGGGAGTACGCTCAAAGGTGGAGACAGCTTGCTGCTGCTGTCCAGCCACCCATGTCAGAGAGGGAGATGGCTGATATGTTTATGAACACCCTCCAGGGAACATACATTGATAGGCTGGCTGCCTTTTCTTCCACTAGCTTTGCTGATGTAGTCATAGCCGGGGAAAGAATTGAGAGCCTATTAAAAATGGGTAAGATTTCTGACAACGGTGCTAGCTCATCCAGCAACCCAAGAAAGCCTTTTGTGGGCCCAAGAAGAACTGGTGAAACCAATGCTATCCATACCAGCAGGGGCAGACCCCAATATGTTCATAGGTCTGTGGCAGCAGTCACCATTCCCGCTCCAATTCATCCTCAACCAGCTTATCAACCTCAGCAGCAAAGTTACCAGCAACAAACTCAGTATCCTCCTCAGAGAAATTATAACAACAACAACACCAGCAACAACAATCAGCAAAGACCATTCCAACAGAGATCCTCTTAGGCCAATAGGGTGATCGATCCGATCCCTATGCCCTATGCCACATTATTGCCACAACTCCTGAAACTCAACCTGGTTGAGCTAAGGACATTGGCACCTCCAGATCCTGCCAGTCTACCCAGAAATTACGACGCCAGCGCCAGATGTGCTTTTCATTCGAATGCACCAGGCCATAGTACAGAGAAGTGTAGAGCCTTGCACATGAAAGTACAAGACCTGGTAGACTCCAAAGCTCTAAACTTTGCACCACCACCAAATGTTAACAAGAACCCTATGCCACACCATGGTGGTCCCAGAATCAATGCTATTGAAGAAGACAAGCCGTCTTACTTGATAACCAGTGTGGGTCAGATTCGGACACCCTTGGTGGAGATTAAAGCTCAACTCCTTGAATGTCAAATGTTCCCGGGATGCGAGCTAGGGTGTGCTTATTGCAACATTTCAGTGAATGGCTGTGATGACTTGAGGGATGGCATAGATGGTCTCATCCAGAGTGGCCTACTTCAAATCACAACATCAATCCCTACCAATCCAGCAATCTCCTTAACAACAGTCCCCGAGTCTCCTACAACTGCAAGAACCATTGTTCCAAACAACTCTTCAGTTTCATCAACAAATGTTTCATCTGTTACTTCAACGGACCAGATATTAGCGAACATCCCTTCTACAACTTCAGCACCCCTTCATTCAGAATCTCCTACAACAACAACACCCATTCTTCCAACAATGTCTCCTACAACTTCAGCAGCAAATGTCTCAACAGTTACAATTTATTATGATCCTGAAAATGACTCTGCCGATAACTCACAAAATGCCACTCCTATCAGAGCACCAGTCACAATATACTATGATCCACAGACTATCACGGTCCCTTCTGCAGCTGCCATCAGTCCAGTCACTATCACAGTGCCTGGACCAGTACCTTATGAAAGCAGTAATGCCATCCCTTGGCATTACGGCTCCGATCTTTACTGCAAAGGACAAAAAATCACTCTTGAATCATCAACTTATTCACCACAAATGGACAATGTGGGAGGAGGCGGAGGCTTCACTCGAAGCGGACGTCTCTTCGCCCCGCAAATTCAAAGACTCACTGCTGAAGCAGAAGCTGCTGCCAAGGCAAAAGGGAAAAGCATGGTGCAAGAAGAGCAAGTTGTTAGAGAAGCTTTGAAAACACCTTTTGATCAAGAAGTTGATGAATTCATGAGAATCATCAAGAAAAGTGATTACAAGATAGTGGACCAGCATCACCAGACGCCTTCCAAGATCTCCATTCTATCACTGCTTATGTGCTCCGAGGCCCATCGGAACGCACTACTCAAAGTCTTGCACGCAGCTTATGTGCCAGAAGAGATCACCGTCAATCAGTTGGAAGCTGTGGTTGGAAATGTTAATGCTAGTAATGGACTAGGGTTTACCAACACTGATTTGACTACGGAAGGCCGCAATCATAACAAGGCTTTGCACATTACCATGGAATGTAAGGGTGCAGTTCTTTCCCATGTGCTGGTAGACACAGGATCATCCCTCAATGTCTTACCTAAAAAAGCCCTTGTGAAGTTGGAATATGAAGGATTGGCATTACGACCCAGTAACTTGGTAGTGAGAGCTTTTGACGGCTCTAAGAGATCAGTTCTGGGAGAAATTGAGTTGCCTGTAACGATTGGCCCCCAAACTTTCAAAACGACCTTCTACGTGATGGACATTCAGCCTGCCTACAGCTGTTTGTTGGGTAGACCATGGATTCATGCCGCTGGCGCAGTTACGTCTACCCTTCACCAGAAGTTAAAATTCGAGTGGGAAGGCCAAGTCGTTACTATTTGTGGAGAGGAGGATATTTTTGTTAGCCATCTGGCTACTTACAAATATATTGAGATGGATGGGGAGATCCACGAGACGATGAGTCAAGGGTTTGAGGCCCTGAATATTAATGAAACCTCTGCTGTACTTGGGACTTCCATGACATCCTACCTGCAGGCCCGGAAGGTGGTGGAAGAAGGAAACGCTCAAGGCTGGGGCAAATTGTTGCCTGTGGAGAAGAAAGAGGATAGATTTGGGTTGGGTTACAAACCAACTCAAGAAGATCAAGCAGAGGCTGCTAAGAAGCCCAACTTTGTTAGTGGGGGGATGCTCACCCCTGATGCTGTCAACAATTTGGAAGATGAGTCGGAAGATGAACGCAACCTGGAAAGCTGGATTCGTCCAAGGATCCCGGGGAGCCGTATCTCAAACTGGTCTTCCCAGGAAATTATAAGAGTTACTCCTGCAGAGTAATTATTATTTCCTGTATATTTTAAGCATGCATCAAGTCTTGCATCTTGCCCAAGATGACAAGACTCATTTTGTAATCGGGCCATCTGTAATTTTTGTGCAACAAGATTAATCAATGAAATATCAGACATCTTTTGCAAACGAGTCTTTTTCTTTTCCGCTCACTGTTTTTCCATTTTTCTTTTTGTACAAAAATAAATGGCAATGTTTTCAAAATGACAACTTTTATTTCGCTTTTCTAAACAAGATTAAAATCAATCACTAAAATGAACCAACTGAACCCTTGCAGAGAGTGCCTTCCAGACCGCACCGACAACAGCACGGCTATGACTTCGTATGACTTTGACAATCCGATCAATCAAGCTGATGAAGGGGTTGAAGAAGATTACAAGCTTCCTGAAGAGCTAGCCAGATTGTTAAGACAAGAGGATAAGGTTATCACTCCTCATCAGGAGGAGGTGGAAACGATTAATCTTGGTACAGATGAAGATGCGAAAGAAGTTAGAATCGGGGCCTGCTTACAAGACTCAGTGAAGAAACAACTGATTGACCTGCTTCAAGAATATGTGGATGTGTTTGCTTGGTCTTATTAAGATATTCCAGGGTTGGACACCGATATCGTTACACACAAGCTGCCTTTAAGAGAAGAATGCCCACCAGTTAAACAGAAGCTGCGCCGTACTCGCCCAGACATGGCAATGAAGATCAAAGAAGAGGTACAAAAGCAGTGGGACGCCGGGTTCCTTGCTGTGACTAGCTATCCACCATGGGTTGCTAATATTGTGCCTGTTCCAAAGAAAGATGGAAAGGTAAGGATGTGTGTTGATTACCGGGATCTGAACAGAGCCAGCCCAAAAGATGATTTCCCATTACCTCACATTGATGTATTGGTGGATAATACGGCTCAGTTCTCGGTATTCTCCTTCATGGACGGATTTTCAGGATACAATCAGATTAAGATGTCACCTGAAGACATGGAGAAGACAACTTTCATCACACCCTGGGGCACGTTCTGCTACAAGGTGATGCCATTCGGACTGAAGAATGCTGGTGCAACATATCAACGGGCTATGGTAACATTATTCCACGATATGATCCATAAGGAAATCGAGTGTTATGTGGATGACATGATTGCCAAGTCCCTTACAGAAGAAGACCACCTGGTAAATCTGCTGAAGTTATTCAAGCGTCTGAGGAAGTACCAACTGAAGCTGAACCCCAACAAGTGCACATTCGGGGTGCGATCTGGTAAGCTGCTGGGATTTATTGTAAGCGAGAAAGGGATTGAAGTGGACCCTGATAAAGTCAAAGCCATTCAAGAGATGCATGCGCCGAAGTCAGAAAAAGAAGTTCGGGGGTTTCTAGGAAGATTGAACTACATTTCACGGTTCATATCTCACCTTACAGCAACCTGTGAACCCCTGTTCAAGCTGTTAAGAAAAGAACAGACGGTCAGGTGGAACGAAGACTGCCAGAGGGCTTTTGACAAGATCAAAGGATACCTGCAAGAACCACCAATCCTTATGCCTCCAGTTGAAGGAAGACCTCTGATAATGTACTTGACAGTTTTAGAAGAGTCAATGGGGTGTGTGCTGGGCCAGCATGACGAGTCTGGTCGAAAAGAGTATGCAATATACTACCTAAGCAAAAAGTTTACCGACTGTGAACAACGTTATTCACTGCTCGAGAAAACTTGCTGTGCTTTAGCGTGGGCTGCTCGCCGACTGAGACAGTATATGCTGACCCACACTACTTTGTTGATCTCAAAGATGGACCCAGTCAAGTACATTTTCGAGAAGCCAGCTCTTACCGGACGGGTTGCAAGATGGCAAATGATTCTTACGGAATATGACATCCAGTACACTTCTCAGAAAGCCATCAAGGGCAGTGTATTGTCTGAATATCTTGCTGAGCAACCTATTGATGACTACCAGCCTATGAGATTTGACTTCCCTGATGAAGACATCATGTTCATAAAAGAGAAAGATCATGAAGAGCCTGTTCACACTGAAGGGCCTGACCCGGAAGAAGAATGGACTATGATGTTTGATGGGGCTGTTAATATGAATGGTCGTGGTGTTGATGCAGTACTCATTACACCTAAGGGAGTTCATATGCCTTTCTCGGCAAAACTCACCTTTAACTGCACTAACAACGAAGCTGAATACGAAGCTTGCATTATGGGTCTTGAGGAAGCCATTGACCTCAGGATCAAGACATTGACTGTATTCGGAGATTCAGCTCTGGTAGTTAATCAAACCAATGGCAAGTGGTACACACACCAGGATCATCTGATACCTTACAGGGATTATACAAGGAGGTTATTGACTTTCTTCACAACGGTCAAACTTGAGTATATCCCTCGGGACGAGAATCAGTTTGCAGATGCTCTGGCTACCATTTCGTCAATGATCAAAGTTCAAGCTGCCAACTTTGTACCTCAGATTTCAGTGTCCAGACTTGACAGACCAGCATATGTGTTCGCAGCAGATGTTGTCAAAGATGATAAGCCTTGGTTCCATGACATTAAGTGCTTCTTGGAGGATCAAACATACCCATCTGGGGCATCTTCCAATGATAAGAAGACTTTGAGAAGGCTTGCTGGTAGTTTCTTTCTGAATACTGATGGTTCCCTGTACAAGAGAAACTTCGGTATGGTACTCCTCAGATGCGTTGATAGAACAGAAGCAGACTTGTTGATGCACGAGGTGCACGAAGGATCCTTTGGTACCCATGCAGGAGGGCATGCCATGGCTAAGAAATTGCTAAGATCAGGTTATTACTGGATCACAATGGATGCCGACTGTTGCGCCTATGCCAGAAAATGCCATAAATGCCAGATTTATGCGGATAAGGTGCATGTGCCTCCCAATCCTTTGAATATAATGTATTCACCCTGGCCCTTTGCCATGTGGGGCATTGATATGATTGGCAAGATTGAGCCAACTGCTTCAAATGGCCACAGATTCATCCTGGTCGCCATTGACTATTTCACCAAGTGGGTTGAAGTAGCCTCATATGCGAATGTTACAAGGAAAGTGGTAGCCCGATTCCTGAAGAGAGATATCATCTGTCGATATGGAGTGCCCGAGCGAATCATTACTGATAATGGTTCTAACTTAAACAACAAAATGATGGCTGAGCTATGCCGGGACTTCAAGATCCAACACCACAATTCTTCTCCTTACAGGCCAAAGATGAACGGCGCTGTTGAGGCAGCTAATAAGAATATTAAGAAGATTGTGCAGAAGATGGTAGTCACGTACAAAGACTGGCATGAAATGCTACCGTTTGCCTTGCACGGGTACCGCACGTCAATCAGGACATCCAATGGGGCAACACCTTATCAGCTCGTGTATGGTATGGAAGCAGTCCTACCAGTTGAAGTTGAACTACCCTCCTTACGGGTATTGATGGATGTTAAGCTGAACGAAGCAGAATGGGTCCGGTCCCGATACGAACAACTGAGTCTGATTGAAGAGAAAAGATTGGCTGCAATCTGTCATGGGCAGTTGTATCAGAAAAGGATGAAAAGAGCTTTTGATCAGAAAGTCAGGCACCGAGAATACCAAGTAGGAGATCTTGTGTTGAAAAGAATCCTCCCTCCTCATACAGACCACAGGGGAAAATGGACTCCAAACTTTGAAGGACCATTCGTGGTAAAGAAAGTTTTCTCCGGTGGAGCACTGATGCTCAGCACCATGGATGGTGAAGATTTCCCGTCCCCTGTGAATTCAGATGCAGTTAAAAAATACTTTGCATAAAAATGACCCGCTGGACATAAAAACAGAATGTAAGTCCAGGCAAAAACAGGGCATCCCGGCGAGTCAAAAACAGAATAAAAGACTCGGGCAAAAATAAGGGAAAATAAACAAAAAAATGTACACCCGCTAAGTTGAAAAGCCGTATTGGACAGCTCAGGCAAAAATGGGTATCCCGATGGATTGAAAACCCGAAAGGGCGATCCATGCAAAATAAGGGAATAAGCGAACAACTGCAATCTGAATTCGTCTGTATCACTTACAACTTGGTAAACCTCGAAAGGATCAAGCCTCTTTCAGAATCAGCCTTCTTCAGAAAGCAAGACGAGAAGAACGTCGAATGTCATACGAGTCATAGCAAGAAGGGAAGCTCCTCAAAGCCCCGTCAACATTGCCAGCATTTTGTTTCTCAATTTGTAACAATCTCCTCATTTCAGGAGATATTTTTCTTTGACTGTATCTTGCCAATTCAGGGCACTTGAATTAATAAAAACAGATTTTCAGTCAAGTTTCACCTCGAACACTTCATTTTATTTGCAAAGAATGTCTGATGTCTTAAGAAAACTGGTTGCATGAATACAGATGTTTATCTTTAAAAATAAAGAAAATAAAACACGTGCTTGCAGGGAACATACTTACTCTCAGGAGTGTCTCACTCCTATGACGGAATCCGGCAAAGAATACCTCGAGATTACTTGTACGTTTCTCTGTCTTTGCAGGATTGCAGGTATTCAAAGAGCGCAACATAGGGCATGTAAGCTTCATCCCAGCAAGCTGGCAAATCAATACTCACTCAGTCTTAGCACTCAAGGTGTTTTCTCCCCAGCTGAGTTGCCACTTGTTGCTTCTCCCAGCCGAGTTTCCGATCATTCTTCCGCAGCCGAGCACTAAAGCCAGGGAACTGTTTCCCCACAGAGTCTCAGCCTCTATCCAGAAGAGCAACACACGAAGGAATCACAACAGAGTGACGAAAGCTTCTACAAACCCCAGCTGGGTCCTTCATTTACGGGAATAGGTCTATCATTGGCCCATTTCCCCAAGCAGAATCATTTCATCAGATCTACCAACGATCTCAACCCCAGCTGGGATGTTCACTTCAAACAGATTGACCAGAGATCTTTGCAGCAATGGGATCTGAATCCCGGATCGGTTTCTTTGCATAATCATGGCATTCGCATCATATTCACCCAAACAAGGCGTAGCATTCCGTTTAGTACGGAGCATTACGGCAAAAATCAAACATGTAGCATAACCATAAGTCATGGTTTGAATCAAACACTTGTGAATATTACCAACTCATCAACAATATGCAGAATACCCCCCAGATTCCCCAGCAAAAGCAGTTGCCTCGCATTCACCAATGCAAATACACACCCCTTGTGGCACCCGTCCGTGTCATATCCCCAGCAGAAAACCAAAGACATCCCCTTTGCACTCACAGAGACTTGTATGTATAACTTTCTTGACATCCGTCCATGTCACTTTTCCCAGTACAGTAATGTAAACACTTTGTATACCAGATATTTGTTTATTTTATACTCTTCTCCTTTCGACACTCGTCCGTGTCACTCTCCCCAGCAGGTTGAACACTCATCTATACATCACTCATACTTTCTAATCATACTTATACAGATACTCGTCCGTATCTTGTATACACCATTTATATCCCCGCAGATTCGACACTAGTCCGTGTTCTTTGTTAACCCATTGGTGCTCGTCCGTACCATCATCTCAGAACACGCGTCAAGCGTTTGTTTCTACTTGATACTCGTCCGTATCATAGTCTTAAGGATGCTCGTCCTCATCTTTAATCCATACACTGTGTCTTCTCGAATATAGATACTCGTCTGTGTCTACTATTCCCCAGAAGAGTCTTTTCAGATTCAACACTCGTCCGTGTTCTCTGTTAACCAGTTGATACTCGTCCGTATCATCATCTCTGAACACGTGTCAGTATTTGTTTCTACCTGATACTCGTCCGTATCATAGTCTTAAGGATGCTCGTCCGCATCTTTAATCTATACACATCTAAACACTTATACCTTATATTCCTTGGATTGTAAACACTCGTCCGTGTTTACTATTCCCCAGTAAAACAATTTCTTTTTATCTGACATTCGTCCTATGTCATGATAAACCCTGAGAGCAGCCGTACCCTGCTAGGTGGTCGTCCTTCGCCTCTTGATGGTCGTCCTCCATCATGCTCGTCCGATGGCCGTCCCCATCGTTGACTTTCTCTATCCGACATTCGTCCTATGTCGTGATATTTTAGCAGCCGTCCCCTGCTAGGTGGTCGTCCTCCACCTTTTGATGACCGTCCTTCATCATTGTATCCAATGGCCGTCCCCATTGTTGATTTTGGTTATCTGACATTCGTCCTATGTCATGACAAACCTTGAGAGCAGCCGTCCCCTGATAGGTGGTCGTCCTCCACCTCTTGATGGTCGTCCTCCATCATGCTCGTCCGATGGCCGTCCCCATCATTGACCTTTTATCCGGCATTCGTCCTATGTCGCGATATTTTCGGCAGCCGTACCCTGCCAGGTGGTCGTCCTCCACCTTAGATGACCGTCCCTCATCTTAACCCTTACAGAGCAGCCGTCCCCTGCTAGGTGATCGTCCTTCACCTTTGATGACCATACCTCATCATCTGTTTATTTCATTTATTCTTTAACCCGATGGCCGTCCCCGTCGTGGTCCCTTTTTAGCCCGATGGCCGTCCCCATCGTTGGTTACTTTGCTTTATGAACTTGATGGCCGTCCCCATCATAACCTTCTACATCCCCAGCATGATGGCCGTCCACGTCATTGTTTTACTTCACACACTTTTTCCGGCATGTCGGCCGTCCCCGTCATTGCTCTTTACCCAGCAGTCGTCCTCTGCTCGACGGTCGTCCTCCGTCGCCCATACTTTACAATATACTTTAGTTTCTTTTACAATCTATATCCCCTTTCTTCTTCATTCTGTGAGTGCAAATTTTGTATTGTCTTTGATATTCAACCACAAGTTATCTTGTTGGCCTGTTAAGCCGTCGCTTACATCCTGCACAGCTAACTCATGTTTGAATAGGGGCAGCTGTAAACACCCCAAATTTGCCCTCACCCATTCACACCATGGCTTGTGATCATTTCATATGCATAAACACAATCATAAAATCTCATATCCCATTTTTGATTCACTGCATAGATTCAAAGTCATCTGCATCTAGGGTTTGTGATCTGAGCTATCCAAGAGCTTCTTGAGCCACTCCAAAGGTCATCAATCACTTCAAAGAGGTTCATGTGTGTTCAAGTATCATATTACATCCTCTCAAAGTCAAGAATGTCAAAGATCACAAGGACTGAGAATGGTGTGGAAGCAGAGCCAGGCTTGACTGCACAGATGACCTAGAATTAGGGTTTTGGTTTCAGAGGCCATAACCCCAAATTTTTTGGTCATTCTTGTTTCTATTGGTCTCTATATGGTATAGGGAGTATGCATATCAATTTTCATGAAGAAATTCCATGGGGAAGTCATCTGATCAAGAGTTGACTTTTCAAACAAGTCAGTGCAAAATCAGGGCATCTGAGGCCCCCAATGACCCAACCAAAGGGTGTTCTTCATCATTTTGATTGTATATGATCTTTATTTGATCATGGAAGAGGTTGGAAGTTCACAAAATTGAAGAATTTCAAGTCTTTTGCAAAGTTGACTTTTTGGGCAAGTTTGACTTTTAATGGAAATGTCATTTTAGGCAACTTTTTCAACCCTTACTTTTTGATTCAAAAAGGCTTCAAATGGAAAAACTTTGGTCATGAAAGTTGTAGAATAGATCTTTCCCTTTTCAAAAAGTACAAGAACATGATCTAATTCATTTTGGATCAAAAGTTATGGCTCATCAAAGTTGGCAAAAATCACTAAATTTCAAGTTATGCACCAAATGGAAAACTTGCATTTTCTCATACCAAGCATTCTATTGACCTCAAAATGACTTCTAAACTTCATCACATAATCATACATGACCTAAAAACAGATTTGGCCCAAGGAGTATCTCATTTTTGTGCTTTGATTTTCAAATGTTCATAAGTCATTTTTCATAAAGATGCAAAGAGGGATTTTTGGCAAAATCACCCTCCAAGGAATTATGTGATCACTAGTTGATTTCTATGCATTGCCATGACTAAATGAAGTTCCATACATCAAAATTAAGCAAGAATCATCTCATGTACATAACACAAAATCACAAGAAAACACAAGTGGGCAAGTTGCAAGATCAAGCATAGCTCATGATCCACATGCTGCAGACATTCACAAGCAATCTAAGGGTCATCCTTGACTCAAGCTGAAGCAAGACAAGCCCTTAGACAGCTGCTGCCATAGCCCATGCTGCAAGTACCAATCACCTTGACTTTTTGGCCAAAACCCCCATACTCTTGGAACAGTAAGCAGCCACCTCTACTGACCTGCTCCACAGGCTACTCATACATCTTGGGAGTGTTATAGCAAGGCATTGATCATTGAAACAAGAGAGAACACAGCCTTCACAAAAATCAGTCAAGAACTCCTCTTCTTCGAATCTCCCTCTCCAGCCATCAAACACCCAATTTCTCTTCACCAATCAATCATACACACTCAAGAGAACCAAAATCCACCATTGAAGTAGCTTGAAACCTCACAAATCCTGACTGTGGAATCTGCTGCACCAGAACACTTCTTCTCAAATCAGCCATCCACAAGAACTATGAAGCATCTCATTGAGTTCAAGAGGGTCAAAGAAGTTCATTTGCACTAGTGGGAGACTCTGGAAGCTCACCATTGAAGCTTTCCAGCTCAGGTATGGCCAAGAACTCTTTTTCACAGATCTTGCTTTTCTTGCTATAAAATGGAAGTGTGTGTTGTGCTGATCATGATGATGTCCTTAGAATTGAAAATAGTGAAGGAATGATCATTTTATGCTTCTCTGAAATTTTGCCCGTGTTTGAGTTTGAGCTTGTTCTTCTTTGTTCATGGTGGATAAATGGTTTTTAGGGTTGGATTTAGGTTTAGTTTGAGGAGGGGAAGGTTTCAGGACATTTAATTTGACTGGGGGTAGCCTATAGAAGAAGCTAGGGTTTTGACCCTGCCGGAGAAGACGACCGGAGCTCATCTCCGGTCGCCTGAGGGTGATTAGGGTTAAGCCTGATTAATTACGCAACTTTGAATCTCGTCCCTTAGATGCTGTTTCCCGCGCGCTTGTGAACGGCCCAGATGAGTCATTATGCCCTAATCCTGTTTAATTAAGTAAATCTTAATTAATTAAACCAACTTCAAACCTCAGCCATCAGATCACGCGCGTTTAAGAACTTTGAACCTGGGCCTTGGATCTTGATTACTCCCAGTCTTGTTGACTTGCACGCACAACCTCTGGATCTTCCAACTTTCAATCTAAGCCACTCATACTGCATACTTTGTATTTTTATTTTCATTTTCTTTATATTTTATTTCTCATATTTATTAAAAATAGCAAAATACATTTAAAAATTATGAAAATTTTCATCAAGGTTTTCATTAATTTTTAAAACACAAAAATATTTTTATTTTTATTTTTCGCATTGAAAAAATATTTTTAAATATTTAAAAGTTTATTTTTAATTAATTATTGAGAATTAATTAATTAAAAATACTTTAGGTATTTAAAAATCACCAAAAAATTCATGAAACCTTTAAAAACATTTAGAAACATTGTCCAACCCTCAAACCAAATTTCTTTTTTGATCTTGATGCATTTTGAGAATTCTTCATGGAATTAAAATCATTTCAAGGCATTATTTTGATCCAAACTTCCAAAAATCATTTCTGCCTAACCATTGAGAGTTGGACTTTGATTCTTTTTGCATTGTGTTATGCATATCATGTAGTTTGTGAGATTAATTTGGCATGAATTGATCTTACATTTTTCATTTGTTTGGCATTTTTCTTGTTAAGAAACCCTAAAACCCTAGAAAACTTAGGAAATTCATAACTTTTGTTAGGTTAAGAGTTGGAACTTCTCCTTTGGGCAGTGAGTTAGTATAGGTTTAGGGATCCTTTGAATGCATTTTCAATTTTTTATATTGATGTTTGCTTCTGATTTTGGTTTTTGTTTGATGCATTGGTCATAAACCCTAATTTGGGCTTCCATATGCATCCATCTTGCATTTGCATTCATACCTTGACTTGCTATAGCATTTTGTGCATCCATTTGATTCATTTTACATCTTAAGACATCTTGTAAGCATGTTTGATCATTGCATCTTGCATTTACCATGTTGTATGCCATTTGCATTTCATAACTTTTCATGTATGATCATGGTTCTTAACTTGCTTCATTTGCACTCATAAGTTTGTATGATCATCCCCATGTGTTGTTTCATGTTTGTAGCATCTCATAGCATCATTATCATCTCATATATGCTTCTGGTTTTGTTTTGCATCATTCCATTTCATTCCATCTTGCATTGCATTGCATTTCTTTCACTAACGTTTCAGGTGGTAAGCAATTTTGAGAAGTGAATTTGCCTTCACTTCTCACAACTTCTTTTCATATCTCTTATGCATCCATGCTGCATTTTGTTATGAGTTTGAGATTGAACTTGCTCATTCTTCTCCTTCTTACTTTCTTTCCTCAAGTGACTTGACTTCTTGAATGAAGCAAGTTATTTTGCTTCTCTCTGCTCCTTTCATCTGCTTCCTGGTGGTTCCATTGAAGACTTCTCTAGTAAAACTTCACAAACCCTAGGAATGACCAAGCATGACAATGATTAGGATTTTGATTAGTTCCCCATTAGTTTTACCTTTGTGTCTCATTGAGTCTTCTCTTCTCACCTCATAATCAAGGACTAAACCCTAAAGGCTTTAAGGCTTTGTGATTAAGCTTATGCCTGCATCCTTCTATTAGGATGGAGTGTATAACTTTAATCCTAAGTGTTAAACCCTTAATGTGTTTAAATCTCTTAATCAATTCACTTAATAACTATCAATACATCACACTTGTAACTTGGGCCTTGCATTAGGGTTCTAATTCTTCCTTAATTGGTTAAGAAGGACTAACCCTTGTGTTAATGGACAAGTCCCCCTCAAGTTGTCTTACAAACCCTAAAAATCACTTCATCATCATATCATTAAATAAAATCCACTTAATCAAAGGCTTGTTTTGTCATGAGTTTAATCCCTAATCATGGATTAAGTTGAGGAGCATTCCTCAGCTTAAACACCCTCATCTATTATCCTTCTATTAGGATGGTGTAATGAGTCTGTTTAATCCTTGATTATGGCTTAATCTCATTACTTAACACTAAACAAAAACACCAAAAACATCTAAATAATCACAAGTAGGTTAATGATTTTAATCCTACACCAAGGTGATTAAGTGTGAGAAGCTGACTTCACACTTAAGGTATTCTCATTACCCCTAATCAGAGGGAAGATGTGATGAGTTTACTAACCCATTGGTTTAGGTTTAAGCTCATTAACTTATGACAAACTCTCAAAAGCAATAAAAGACTGAAAATACACAAACAAACAATAATCGTCTCCTTCGGGATTCTTTTCTCATCTCATTCGCTCACAAACGAGAGCTTGCTTCTTCCGTCTAATGCAAGACAGTTTGCACCTGAGCCAGACAGGTCATACACTTGAGCATAGACAAGTAAGCAGTTCATTAGTCAATTCACCTTTCAGTCTCTTTGGGTCGAACTACGGTGTTCTGACTTCCTCATTGCACGAGAGGATACGTAGGCATAACTTAACAGTTATCGAACAAAAGTCTCTGTATATTCCCCCTCCTCCCAGTATCATTCTTTTAGCCTCATACTCTTGAGCATTTCACTCTTGTTCTTACACTGACACTTCACTTATACACTTCACACTTCTCTTACACTGACACCTGTACATCCTTTTCCAGCTCTTTATACACAAATTGCACTGACACTACCCCTTTAAAACACAAATCTTTCAAGCGTGGATCCCGTCGAGTACGGCGGACAATCTGGGTGCTAATACCTTCCCAGGTTGTAACCAACCCCCTTTCTCAGTCTCTCTGGTTCGCAACCGTCTTATCCATATTTTCCTAGGTTTATGCAGCATTACCTTTCCTTCGGGATAAAAATGCCTAGCTGGCGACTCTTTCTTTTCCTGTGAGTTCACTCCTGTGTGTTCTCATTTCATCCTTTCGCCGACCGTTCACGTCTGTACCTTTATTTGGGTTATTCCCATTTATTGGGAGCGACAACACTCCAATCAATAAAGAAAACTCTTCCAACAAAGGCCCCATCTGAAAGTCAGGAAAGGTGAAACATCTCAGTGGAGGGTCATAGAACAGCAAGCATGTGTGGATCATGCTTCTCTGAGAAGAATCAAGGTCCATAACCATTTCCAAGATACCCACATAGTACTCTCTGACAGTGGGATGTGGTCAGGTGTGATAAGTGACTGGACCTTCTTGATACCAGTCAATACAGGCTCAAAAAAGTGATAAGATATGTTGCTTTTCCTGGGGGTAGCCATGAGTGCTGCTGAAGAATCTGAAGACAAATGTTGATGAAGATTACAAACTGAGGAGCTGGAAGTAAGTCTCTAGCAGACTGATGCTGGTGAGGATGGAGATAACTGAAGCAGATGCTGAAAAAGATATCTGAAGCTGAGGTCTAGGCAGAAGAAGGGGTCAAAACCAAAACCAAGATATAATGAGGTGGATACCCTGAAAAACAAATAAACAAATGTTAAATGATGCAATGATGATATATGCAAATGATATGCAAGGGTTTGTGATCAAGATCTGGATCTGATTATCTGTCTTGATATAAGGCCCATGTATGTTCAAAGGTCCAGATGGAGGCTTAGAAATCCAGTAACCAGGGTGGGGGACTCAAATAAAGAGTCACATGTCCAGGGTTAATCACAAGAACTGTCCAAAGTGAAGTATTCTTAAACAATACTGTAACAGGGTATGATGTGGCCAAGGGTTCATGCAAACCTGTAAACAACCCAACCCCCTCACATGTAATGTTCTAGAACAAAGATCCTCAGACTTGGATCAGTTATGAGAAGTGTAAATGTAACGCCCCAATTTTATAAAGTATTTTTATAAAATAAATATCAAGAGTATGATGGTGTATTTTGAATAGTAAGTAGATGAGGTATTTTATTTAAATAATGATAATATAATGAGGTTGTATTATTATTATAATATTATTATTTAATAAATAAAATAAAATATAAGTTGGAGGTCTGAGGGGTAAGGTTGTAATTGGATTCTGTTATCAAAAGGGGAGAACACGATACATTTTCTCATTATCGTATTTTGACGAAGGAAAGAGGGCTCTGGAGAAAAAGGGAAAGGAGAAGGGAAATCAAGAATCGTAAAGCTTCAAGATCAAGGATTTGCAAGGATTTTGTCAAATTCGAGGTAAGGGGGGAGAAAGGGTTCTTTATTGGTGACCTAACATTGAAGGGTAATTGGGAATTCCTTACTCCCTAGGGATTGTCTAATGTTGTTGATTATGATGAAATTGTGATATGATGTATATATATGTTATGATGATTGATTATGGTTGTGTGAAATTATTATTGAGTTATATGCTTGATTGTTGTAGTTGGAATGGTGGTGATTTGAGTTATATGATAAGTTTGGTATTGGGAGGAATGGCATATGAAGGTTATGGGGGATATGATGAACAGAGAAGAAGATTAAACCTCATAGGTTCCTTAATTGATCTAGGAAAGTTTATTAATAAAACTAGTTGATGTTATATGTTTATATGGATAATAAACATGTGAATTGGTTGGTTTTTAGTGTTAAATTTTACTTAGAATGGTTGGGATTCGTGCATGTGAGGAAGAGGGAAGAAATTGGGACTTTTGGAAAAATTGAATTTTTGGGGTACAGGTGCCACAACACGGGCAGTGTTGTACAACACGGGCGGCCGTGTTGTCATCCTGGAAAATGAGTTTTTGTGGATTTTGAGGGGCGTGTCCCAGGCCACCTGACACGGGCCGTGTTAGGCCCCTGTAAATGTAATTTTTCGTTCGTTTTAAGGTGGATTTGACTCATTCTTCCAACGTAGGATTATATTAATGAAATAAGACTTTGAGGATGTTCTAATAGTGAATATAGGACTTGATGATTAGTTGCATAAGAAATCCTAAGTGTTTAATTGAATTATATGAATATGTAGATTGTTATAATTATGAATAACATGAGATATATGTATTGAGATATAGTATGCGTGTTATGTGATTAGTGGGGATATTATAACTTTATTAATATGTCAATTAGAAGGTGTTGATGATGGAAATGTTTACTATAAGTCTTGCACAATTATATGAAGGAATAATGATAAACGAAGAGGATCGTGATGATTGGTAACATAGTTGATTATATGTCTTGCTTAGACCCCATGATGTAAGTGTTGGTAGCGGTGAGGATCGGAAGGATCGTGTGGTATTAGAATATATGTATAGGGAATAAATGAGAGTGGAATTAATGAGGAATTCAGAAGATATGACATTTGGTAATTAGCGTGTATGAATATACGTGCTTATGTTGTTTTGTATGACTCTTAATGGTGAACCATATTAATGGTGTTGACAATGTGTATGGATATTGTTGGACTATCTGTGACCCACGTGATGGAATATGTGTTAGATCACGAGGATCGTGTTGACATGATTGTATTCATGTGTAATTATGTTGATGTGTACTATGTGTTTAGTGCTATTTATATGATGAAATGACATATATGTTTTGATAAGGATCATGAGGATCGTAAAGCATGATGTGTTCATGTATGTTATGATATGGTATGCGTTGTTGTGTCTGCATGCGCATACGTTTGATGGAATAATCATGTCGTGGATGTGATTATTCGGGATTCGTTGAGAATCGTGGTTGCAGGGATGATCGTGTCTTGTTGGAGACGTTAACGATGCATTCGGGGTTCTATTTGATGAACCGTTATTGTGAGTCGGTACCGCATTTGCATTGTGTCATTGAGTCACTTTGCATTGATTGAATTAATGATGTATGATATGTGTTGATGAACTATTTGAGATATTGATTAATTGTATGATGTATGATGTGTATTTGATGAATAGAGGTGAGACTACCCTGTAAGATGTTATTTGCACCGTTAATATATTGAATTGTTTTCTCACCCCTTTGTTGTTTGGTTGCGTTTGTGCTTCTTCGGAAGTACAGATGATTCAGGTACTTGAGTATGCTCGGAGTACAAGTTGTTTGGTCGAGTCCTAGGAGTCGCTCTGATACGTAACACGGGAAATGGGGATATTTGTTATTTAATTATTCTTGTTAGTAATAGTTACGTATCATATTTTATTGAAACTTATAAATTAAGTGGATTGATGAATTTGTGGATATTTGGCGAATTGCCGATTGTTGAATAAAAAGATATTTCCGCTGTTTTTAATAAATGATTATACTTTTAGTTGATTTTGAAAATGTAGCTACTCACTTGTTAATTAAACTCTGATTTATCTGAAAACTTATGTTATTTTAGAAAATGGGAAAAGTGGGTGTTACAATTGGTATCAGAGCAGGTCGGTCCGTCCGGCCAGGTTGTCGCGTGTCGTTTGTCCTGGAGTATGCGATGTGTGTGTGAAACACTATCGATACTTGCTTGTTTGATAACTGTTTGTTTGCAGATGTTTGTTGAATATAAGTGGGGGAGGAGTTATTTCTTCTCCTGAGAGATGGCTTGTGGTGTGTTGGAATTGCGGTGTGACAGAGGTTGCTAATGTTGGCGTTGACTAAGGATTCGCTCGTGGAACAACTTAGTTCGCAAGATGCAAGAAACGCTATTAAAGTTGGAAAATATGGCTTATGGCCATCATGATTGTCGGCTATCTATTGGCAAATTGAGGAACTGATCACCCTCATTCCCTTGTTAATAGTTGGCGGAATCATGTTTGATGCAAAAGACATATCTTTCAGCTGAGATAGTATGTTCAGTAGACCTTTTGGAGTTGAGCCAGAGCTATTAGTGGTATGAAGGAGTAGATGTAGATTCCAGTATCCGGAAAAGAGATGAATCTAAGGATTGATTATGTTGATTAGATATTACTAATAGTTACTCCTCAGTGAGTAGAAAGTGGATTTGAGATGAATGATTGTAAACAGTCGAACATTGTATCTACTGGGTACGTAGAGGAACTTTTGAGAGAGGACTCCGATGTCTGATTTAGTTGCATAGATGATTTGATTGGGAATAAGGTCACAGCGATGGACCGTTTGTAGAGTAAAAATTATAATTGTGTTTTGAAGGATATGAAGTTGCATGTCGATTAGTGAATAGTATAAGAATTCACAATTGCAATAGGAATAAATTGGATTTGATTGATAAAGGATCAATAGTGAGCTGAAATTCATCGGTAGTATTGCTGTTGTTGTGAATTGGATTGTCATACCTACCAGGACTTCGAGTTAGTTGGGATTTTGCAAGCCTAGTGTAAGAGGAATATGGTAATAATAACTAGATGTTGACGGATCATGTTGGATGAATTTACTACGTTGAAGGATGTGGGATGGAGATTGAAGAAGTAAGTGTTGAGTTAATTTTGGCATAGTATGATAAGAGGTGGATGAGTTTTCGAAACTTTGAAGGTACAATTTTTATGAAAATTAATTATAACCAGGTGTCTGCACAATGTAGTGATGTTGAGCTAGTGCCTTAGTAGTATGGTGTACGTTGATACGGCAGAGTATGGATAGTTTCATAGATGTTTGAAACGGTGAACCGGGAATTATGGGATGAAGCAAGGGAAATATAAGTATCACTGTATGTGTTGGACTATTAAGACAAAGGTAAAATAATAAGTGTGCAATATTTATTTTTCTGAAATTTATGAATTCAGAGTCTAGTTAACGTGGAATTTGAAACATTGGAAGAATGATCCAACGAGAGAGTAGAAGTAATGTGTAACTGTGAAATGATCATAGATGTTGCGTAGAAGATAATGGTGACTGGTATGTATTAAGGTAGGTATGGAGTATGGATTGTGCCTTTCAATGTGGCTTGGATAATTTAGAGATGGTGACTTTTTAAAGATGTCATGAATTATGATGAAAGTAGAAAAAAAGATTTGTAAAATGTTGGAAAATTGAAATATGAGAATTAGAAAAGATACAGTTATACACTAAGTAATCGAGGATGATTTTATGATTAGGTGTATAAGTGTTTGATTGTGTGATTCAGGGAAAAATATCAGTACGAGTTCGTCCGAAGTGAATACGGATCTATAATGATGGAAATAAGTAAGTTATAAGAGGTTAGAATGTAATTGGATTCATTTAGTGGTTATTGCAAGTTATAAAAAGTTTTCCAAGTTGGTATTTTTTTTATTTCGTATAAATCGTGAAAGCTAAGTTATTCGTTGAGAATGGATGTTGTGAGAGAAAGTTCTAAAGAGCCGGAATAAGAGCTAGCTACAGTTGTAGTCTGATTTTGTTTGATTCTAACAAGTTGTGGATAGAATTTGGAATAAGGTTGTGATAAGTTGATAAGTCATCGGTACTTGATCATAAAGTCATAGTCGGTATTATACAATGAGAAAGGAATTACAGAAGTATCTATCTTACCCATGAATTGAAAGTGGATGAGAGTAGAATTGGGGGAATATCTGATAGTATTGTTGTTATGATTGAAGAATTGAAGCGTTTGGTAATCACATGGGCATACGGTTCCGATTAGATCGGAAAGATGGAAGATGAGACGACTAAGATAGTTAGAATGTGGAAGTATAGAGTCGAGAATTTTCCTATGTTCGCATTAATGGTTAAAGAGTTAGAATGGAATTAACGACTAAGAGACTTGCGTTCAAAATTTAGATTATGATAAGTGAATTATTATGGTAATTGTGATGATGATTGGAAATGATTAAAGTTAGAACGTGAACTTTATGGAATAGATGGCTACGGGTAATCAGAGTGAGCAGCGGGAGCGTGGAGTGGTGTAATTGATTATATGTGAATGATTAGTAAAGACTCAAGATATTGAGTAACAAGATCAGTTGAGGCTTTGAGACTATTGGACGTTCCGAAATGGATAATGGTGAGCGAGTATCTACATAGCGCCGGTGGCGGGATATGTAGAGATATTAATATGAATGAGGTATGTGGTTCCTTGATGGGTTATAGTTATGTTGTTTTGGTAGAGGAAACTAAAAGGTTAGTCCGTTATCAGTGTTGTTGTATCTAGAGGAGGTATATTGTGAAACTTTGAGTTTGTCCTGGTTGTCGCCTCGTTACCTACGGTGATGGTATGAGTGCGGTTGACTAATTCCTATGATGGGGAATTAGGAGAGTGCTACCTACGGTGATGGTAGCGACTTTCGTTGTGTTCTTTTCAGGTATATACCTGCGTGTTGAGCATTGATAATGGTGGTGCATGTTGTTAGGAAGGTTGTCCTGGCATTGGCGTTGTTGTTTTGAGTTGGTTGCGGAGTTGCCAGCTTTGGCAAGGGAGTGATTAGTCAGGTGCAAGAGTATATCTAAGTGATGCCATTGAGTAATATTTTCGAGGACGAAAATAAAATAAGTGGGGGAGAGTTGTAACGCCCCAATTTTATAAAGTATTTTTATAAAATAAATATCAAGAGTATGATGGTGTATTTTGAATAGTAAGTAGATGAGGTATTTTATTTAAATAATGATAATATAATGAGGTTGTATTATTATTATAATATTATTATTTAATAAATAAAATAAAATATAAGTTGGAGGTCTGAGGGGTAAGGTTGTAATTGGATTCTGTTATCAAAAGGGGAGAACACAATACATTTTCTCATTATCGTATTTTGACGAAGGAAAGAGGGCTCTGGAGAAAAAGGGAAAGGAGAAGGGAAATCAAGAATCGTAAAGCTTCAAGATCAAGGATTTGCAAGGATTTTGTCAAATTCAAGGTAAGGGGGGAGAAAAGGTTCTTTATTGGTGACCTAACATTGAAGGGTAATTGGGAGTTCCTTACTCCCTAGGGATTGTCTAATGTTGTTGATTATGATGAAATTGTGATATGATGTATATATATGTTATGATGATTGATTATGGTTGTGTGAAATTATTATTGAGTTATATGCTTGATTGTTGTAGTTGGAATGGTGGTGATTTGAGTTATATGATAAGTTTGGTATTGGGAGGAATGGCATATGAAGGTTATGGGGGATATGATGAACAGAGAAGAAGATTAAACCTCATAGGTTCCTTAATTGATCTAGGAAAATTTATTAATAAAACTAGTTGATGTTATATGTTTATATGGATAATAAACATGTGAATTGGTTGGTTTTTAGTGTTAAATTTTACTTAGAATGGTTGGGATTCGTGCATGTGAGGAAGAGGGAAGAAATTGGGACTTTTGGAAAAATTGAATTTTTGGGGTACAGGTACCACAACACGGGCGGCCGTGTTGTCCTCCTGGAAAATGAGTTTTTGTGGATTTTGAGGGGCGTGTCCCAGGCCACCTGACACGGGCCGTGTCAGGCAACACGGGCGACCGTGTTAGGCCCCTGTAAATGTAATTTTTCGTTCGTTTTAAGGTGGATTTGACTCATTCTTCCAACGTAGGATTATATTAATGAAATAAGACTTTGAGGATGTTCTAATAGTGAATATAGGACTTGATGATTAGTTGCATAAGAAATCCTAAGTGTTTAATTGAATTATATGAATATGTAGATTGTTATAATTATGAATAACATGAGATATATGTATTGAGATATAGTATGCGTGTTATGTGATTAGTGGGGATATTATAACTTTATTAATATGTCAATTAGAAGGTGTTGATGATGGAAATGTTTACTATAAGTCTTGCACAATTATATGAAGGAATAATGATAAACGAAGAGGATCGTGATGATTGGTAACATAGTTGATTATATGTTTTGCTTAGACCCCATGATGTAAGTGTTGGTAGCGGTGAGGATCGGAAGGATCGTGTGGTATTAGAATATATGTATAGGGAATAAATGAGAGTGGAATTAATGAGGAACTCAGAAGATATGACATTTGGTAATTAGCGTGTATGAATATACGTGCTTATGTTGTTTTGTATGACTCTTAATGGTGAACCATATTAATGGTGTTGACAATGTGTATGGATATTGTTGGACTATCTATGTGACCCACGTGATGGAATATGTGTTAGATCATGAGGATCGTGTTGACATGATTGTATTCATGTGTAATTATGTTGATGTGTACTATGTGTTTAGTGCTATTTATATGATGAAATGACATATATGTTTTGATAAGGATCATGAGGATCGTAAAGCATGATGTGTTCATGTATGTTATGATATGGTATGCGTTGTTGTGTCTGCATGCGCATACGTTTGATGGAATAATCATGTCGTGGATGTGATTATTCGGGATTCGTTGAGAATCGTGGTTGCAGGGATGATCGTGTCTTGTTGGAGACGTTAACGATGCATTCGGGGTTCTATTTGATGAACCGTTATTGTGAGTCGGTACCGCATTTGCATTGTGTCATTGAGTCACTTTGCATTGATTGAATTAATGATGTATGATATGTGTTGATGAACTATTTGAGATATTGATTAATTGTATGATGTATGATGTGTATTTGATGAATAGAGGTGAGACTACCCTGTAAGATGTTATTTGCACCGTTAATATATTGAATTGTTTTCTCACCCCTTTGTTGTTTGGTTGCGTTTGTGCTTCTTCGGAAGTACAGATGATTCAGGTACTTGAGTATGCTCGGAGTACAAGTTGTTTGGTCGAGTCCTAGGAGTCGCTCTGATACGTAACACGGGAAATGGGGATATTTGTTATTTAATTATTCTTGTTAGTAATAGTTACGTATCATATTTTATTGAAACTTATAAATTAAGTGGATTGATGAATTTGTGGATATTTGGCGAATTGCCGATTGTTGAATAAAAAGATATTTCCGCTGTTTTTAATAAATGATTATACTTTTAGTTGATTTTGAAAATGTAGCTACTCACTTGTTAATTAAACTCTGATTTATCTGAAAACTTATGTTATTTTAGAAAATGGGAAAAGTGGGTGTTACAATTGGTATCAGAGCAGGTCGGTCCGTCCGGCCAGGTTGTCGCGTGTCGTTTGTCCTGGAGTATGCGATGTGTGTGTGAAACACTATCGATACTTGCTTGTTTGATAGCTGTTTGTTTGCAGATGTTTGTTGAATATAAGTGGGGGAGGAGTTATTTCTTCTCCTGAAGAGGGGTACAGACGCGAACGGTCGGTGAAAGGAGAAAATGAAAATGAACTCAAAAGAGTCTCCAGCTAGGCATTTTTATCCCGAAGGTAAGGTAATGCTGCATAAACCTAAGAAAAGATGGATAAGACGGTCGCGAACCAGAGAAACTGAGAAAGGGGGTTGGTTACAACCTGGGAAGGTATTAGCACCCAGATTGTCCGTCGTACTCGACGGGATCCACGCTTGAAAGATTTGTGTTTAAAAGGGTAGTGTCAGTGCTATTCTGTGTGCAAAAGCTAGAAAAGAATGCAAGTGTCAGTGCAAGAAAGTGAAGTGATGAAAAGGAGTGTCAGTGTAAGAAAAGAGTGCAATGCTCAAGACAATGAGGCTTAAAAGAATAATGCTGGAAGAGGGGGAATATACAGAGACTTTTGTTCAATAACTGTTAAGTCATGCCTACGTATCCTCTCGTGCAATGAGGAAGTCAGAACACCGTAGTTCGACTCAAAGAGACTGAAAGATAAATTGACTTGTGAACTGCTTACTTGTTTATGCTCAAGTGTATGACCTGTCTAGCTCAGGTGCAAACTGTTTTGCATTAGACGGAAGAAGCAAGTTCTCGTTTGTGAGTGAATGAGATGAGAAAAGAATCCCGAAGGAGACGATTATTGTTTGTTGTTTTTCTTTTCAAACTTTTATTGCTTTTAGAGTTTGTCATAAGAAAATGAGCTTAAGCCTAAACCAAGGGTTAGTAAACTCATCACATCCTCCCTCTGATTAGGGGTAATGAGAATACCTTAAGTATGAAGTAATCACCTCACACTTAATCACCATGATGTAGGATTAAGATCATTAACCTACTTACATTTATTTAGATGTTTTTGGTGTTTTTGTTTAGTGTTAAGTAATGAGTTTAAGCCATAATCAAAGATTTAATGGACCCATTACACCATCCTAATAGAAGGATAATAGATGAGAACATTTAAGCTAAGGAAGACTCCTCAACTTAATCCATGATTAGGGATTAACCTCATGACAAAAAAAAGCGTTTATTAAAGTGGATTTTAGTTAATGGTAAAATTAAGAAATGGATTTTATGGTTTGTAAGACAACTTGAGGGGGACTTGTCAATTAACTCTAGGGTTAGTCCTTCTTAACCACTTAAGGAAGAATTAGAACCCTAATGCAAGGCCCAAGTTACAAGCTTGATGTCTTAGTGATTATTAGGTGAATTGATTAAAGGATTTAAACACATTAAGGGATTAACACTTAGGATTAAAGTTATACACTCCATCCTAATAGAAGGATGCAGGCATAAACTTAATCACAGAGCCTTAAAACCTTAAGGGTTTAGTCCTTGATTGTGAGATGAGAAGAGAAGACACAAGAGATGACACAAAGGTAAAACTAATGGGGGACTAATCAAACCCTAATTTTTATCATGCTTGGGTATTCCTAGGGTTTATGAGGCTTTCAAGAAGATCTTCAAGGAAAAGCCACCAAGGAAGAAGCAGGATGAAAGGAAAAGAAGCAGAAAGAAGCAAGACAACTTACTTCAATTAAGAAGATAAGTTGCTTGAAGAAAGAAAGTGGGGAGGGAACATGAATGAGCAAGCTCACTCTAATACAAAATTAAAATGAAGCAATGAATGCATAAGAGAGATGAGAAGAGATTGTGAGAAGTGAAGGCAAATTCACTTCTCAAACACTTACCACCTGAAAAGTTAGCAAAAGGAAATGAAATGAAATGAGAATGAAATGAAATGAAAAGATGGAAACCAAACCAGAAGCATACTCATGATGCTAATGATGCAAAGAGATGATATAAATGTATGTCATGAGATGAAGATGATCATACAAAGGATGAGAATGCAAATAAGGCATTAAGGAAGCATGAAAGTTCATGAATGCACATGAAATGAAATGAAAGCAAAACATGGCAAATGGATGAAGCAATGATCAAACATGATTCTAATTTGTCCTAAGATGTCTTATATGTCATGTGAATGCACAAAATGTCATGGCAAGTTCATGTATGAAAGTTTATACAAGATGGATGCAAATGAAGATGCAAATTAGGGTTATATGATCATGTGAGATGCACAATTCAAAAACAGAATAAAAACATAAGATAAAAAATTGAAAATGAACTAAAAGTAACCCTAAACCTATAATAAGTTACCATCCAAAGGGGGAGATCAGAAGCTTAACCTAGAAAGACTTATGATTTTTCTAAGTTTCTAGGGTTTTAAGGGTGATCCTAAAGGTAAAATGCCAAACAAATTGAAAATGCATTATAAAAATGAAACAAAAATGCTTTTAGATGCTTGAAACCATGCATAGCACAATGCAAAAAGAATCATTCACAAACTTACTTTGGTTCAAAAGTTATGAATTTTTGAAGTTAGGGTTAAAAATATTCAAATTTAAGAACCCTAATTCAATTGAAAAATGTCAAAGTATGATCAAAACCAAAAAGAAATTTGTGTGGTGAGTTTGTAAATGTTTCTAAATGCCTAAGAATGTTCTCTGAATTTTTTTGGGATTTTTAAATACCTAAATGTATTTTTATTAATTAATTCTCATTAACTAATTAAAAATAACACTTAAATGATTTAAAAATGTTTTTTTAATGCAAAAAATAAAAATAAAAATATTTTTGGGTTCTGAAAATTAATAAAGTGTTTGATAAAAAAAATCAGAATTTTTTGATGTATTTTCCTATTTTTAAAAATTCGTGCAAATAAAATAGAAACAAATGAAATAAAAATGAAATAAACTGAAAGTATGCAAATCCAAGGGTTGTGGTTGATTCTGGGTTTGGGCTTGTTGACCTGGCGCGCTATCTAACGGCCCACATTCAAATCTGCCTAAACTTAATTAATTAATTATTAAACCTAAAATTAAAACTAATCATGAGATCCAGACTACACAAACACGCGCGGGAAGCTCCATCTAATGGCCCAAATTCAAATAAAGCCCTAACCCTAATTAATTAACCTAATCACTTTCAGTTGGCCGGAAATGACCTCCGGTTATCTTCTCCGAACACACCCTTCCCTGAGAATTTCAATCTCACTCCCCAGGCCATTTCTAGAGCTCTAAAGCTCCAGATTCGTTCCTTTCACTCCCCTAAACCTAAATCCACCCTCAAACAGGATTTATTTTCTGCCATTAACAAGATTCGAATCAAAGAACAAAAATTGCAAAACTTTCAGACAAACCATACATCCTCATTTCTTCAGCATTTTCAATAATTCAAAGTTCATTACACTCAGGGGATCAAACTCAACCAATTAAGAACTTAAAACAAAGGTTCTGGAAAAATGTTTTCACATGGCTACCTGAGATGAAGCTTTCAACCCTAGAGCTTTCAGGCTGCTTCTTTGCTTCAAAAAACCTTCAATGACCTCCCTGAAGAAGCTTTGAAGCTTTGCTGAAGTGTTTGTGGCCTCCTTTTGAAGTTTGATGAAGTTCAGTTCAAAGGGGGAGAAAATCGTGTTTTGTGTGTGATGGCTTTTAGGGCAAAATGAAGGGTGGGAAATGATCAGTGATTGATGCTGAGATGAATGGTGGTGTTGGTTTGAAGAATGGGTGACTGTGTTTTATGTTTCGATAGAAAATGCAAAAAGGGAGGTTTTTGTGTATGCTGAGTTATGGGAGAGTTCAGGCTTACTTCTTGTTATGTTTGGCTTGCTTTTGATTAGTATAAACAAATGCCATTGGTTCAGAGAGTGGTTGTGGCATAGTGTGATTGGTATGGGTGAAAATGCACAAAGTCAAGGTTATGTGTCCTTTGAGGTATGGGCTGTTTCAGGCCAAGGACAAGGGAGTGTCTGGCGCAACATGATTCAAGGATGACCATGGAAATCAGTTTGAGGCAATTTGGCAAGTTTGTGGGAAGTTGTGGGAGGTTTTGCAATTTTGGCAAAGTTTGGCCCTTTCTTGATTTTTTCATGTACAAGTCATGGAAATGTGAAATTCTTTGGGCAATTCTGAGTTTAAGGCATTGTACTATGATGTTATGATGTGTAGAAGTCCATTTGAAGTCATAAAATAGCTTGGCAATAGGTTTTGCAAAAATCCCTCTTTGGCATGAAACATGAAATTATGTGATTTTTGCCAACTTTGAAAAGCCATAACTTGAGTTCCAAAACGAATTAGATCTTGTTCTTGTACTTTTTGAAAAGGGAATGATCCAATCTACAACTTTCATGACCAAAATTTTTTCATTTGAAGCATGTTTGGTTAAGAAAGAGGAGGTTGAAAAACTTTCCCAAAATGGAAAGTTTACATTACAATTCATTTCCATATTTGGCAACTTTTGGTTTAGCCCACTTTTCTTCAAATTTGTGAACTTCTAAACACTTCAATGATCAAAATAAAGATCATATAACTTCATTTTGATGAAAAATCCACCTTGGGTCCATTGATGGGGGCCTCAGATGCCCTGATTTGGCTCTGACTTGCTCAAGAAGTTACCCAGTGATCAAATGACTTCCACAATGAATTTTTCCATCAAACTTGGTATGCATGATCCCTATATCATATGGAGACCAATAGAAACAAGAATGACCAAAAGTTTTGGAGTTATGGCCTCTGAAACCAAAACCCTAATTTTAGGTCATCTGTGCAGTTAAACCTGGCTCTGCTTCCATGCCTTGCAAGTTCTTGTGATTTTCTGACTTTCTTGATCTTGGGAGGATATAATATGATGATTGAACATTCATGGACCCTCTTGAGATTATTGAAGACCTTTTGGGTGGCTCAAATGGCTCATGAATTGCTCAGACCACAAACCCTAGATGCAGATGACTTTGAACCAATGCAGTGAAGTAAAAATGCAATATGAGATGATATGATTGAACTTATGCAAATGAAAAGATCACAAGCCATGGTGTGAAATTAGTGAGGGAAAATTTGGGGTGTTTACACAACCCAATTGATTTTGTTTCCTGCATACATATTCCACATCCAACGACACACCCCTCTTAATTTCTAGTTTTTTTCTATTTTTGTTAAAATTGTTTTCTTTAAAATTATTTATTTTAAGTTTCTTACTTCACCTTAGTTTTATTTATTTTCATAAGCAACAAAGAAAAGAAAAAAAAATTCTTATTGCTATTTTATTATTTGAGTCGTATCTTGATCTCATTTTGATTTAATTTCAATATTGGGGCCGATGATATAACAAAAAGTCCGATTAAGTCGATTCCGATTAAATCGATAAATTGTGACTAATATGAGGCCATTTTATTTAATTTATTTTGTTTCATAATTTATTTTATTTTATCTAGTATATTTATTTTATTTATTTTTATTTTTTGCATTTCTATACAATAATAATGCTCCACTCCTTACAAAACCGTTCTAACAATTGAATCGGTTCCAAGGTAGTAAATGAGTGACATTTCGACGCCTCTGAATAATTAATACACTACACACACGCTTTCTCTTGGGCAAATTACAAAGATACCCTTTATTTCATTGCAATCCCTGGTAATTATTTTGTACCCCTCTCCAGATTACATTGTACGCATTTCATTTATTTCTCCGTATTTATTGCTTTTATTTCACTCGCGAACCCTCATCCAACACCAAGCGGTTTCACTCGCACACTTGCACATTCCATATGGTTAGGGGTTCGTATTGCTAGGAGCACCCCTAGGGACTAGGATTCGAATCCGCATAATCAATCAAACAACCAACATCCATTTGCATTTTACCCGTAAGTCGAGTGCTTCGCGCCTCACCATCTAACTCTTCTAACCTATTAATCATTCAAACTTTCAATTAATTAACGAGGAACTAAACTCAGGAATCTAGCATTCCTCGGGTTCTTTAATGAACCACTCTTGAGGCTAGCCTTCGAGTTATGTTTCATTTACTCCTTCGTTTCTAAAATTTTAAAACCTAAATCATCAAAAACAAACGCAAAAACTTAGTTCACATATCAAATAACAGAGGAACTGAATTCTGAAGTCTAGTACTCCACATAGTTCTTGAATAAATCATTCTTGAGGCTAGCCTTCGAGTTGTGGTTTGTTCGCCCTCTCATTCCTAAAACACCTAATTATTACAAATAAAAATACGAAGAAACTGAATTCTGGAGTCTAGCATTCCACATAATTCTTGAGTGGATCATTCCTGAGGCCAGCCCCACGAGACGTGATCCATTCACTCTTTCATATTTAAAACACTTAAAACATTCAAAGATGATACATGATTCATTTCCATATGAAAAATATTTCTCCTATTCCCACAAACACAAACAAATCAATTCACTCAAACAATTTCTCTCAAGGAATAATGTGGCAATCACTTGTTGATCATATATACAAGTTTGAAGCTTCTTCCCTTTCAATTTTCTCCTTTAACCGTTTGTGGTAAAATAGGTGAGAGATCTCCCTTAAAGATGACGACTTGTCTTTTTCTTTCAATTTACAACTTAAAACATACCCAACAAATTCAAATCATTTTTCATATTAATTATACGAAAGAACTGAATTTTGGAGTCTAGCATTCCACGGGTTCTTAAGTGGATCATTCCTGAGGCCAGCCCCACGAGACATGATTCATTCGCCCTCTCGTTTTTCAAAACACTTAAGTACATATCAAATAATGGAAGAACTGAATTCTGGAGTCTAGCATTCCCTGAGTTCTTGAGTGGATCATTCCTGAGGCCAGTCCCACGGGACGTGATTCATTCTCCCTTTCATTCTTAAAATACTAAGTAAGATCAAACATCTTTGTCTAAATGAACATTGTTTAAGCTCTTTCTATCTCACAAACAAGATAGCACTTCAGCCTCCTATCGTGAGTAAATAAGCCAACGCTTAGCAGTTAGAAAAGCGCTTTCAAACAATTGTTCATTAAAAAACACCAACAAACCGTAGTTGCACGAACTACAAAGCTTTGACTTTCCCATTGCACAAGGGAATACGTAGGCACATGGATTTTAATCCTTCGTGAGCACAATAATAAAATATTTAATCATTTCGCCGTCATCTTCATAATAATAATAAACTCTTTTCCCTTAGAACTAACATTTTAACAAACCATTTAGAAGACAAAGACATTAATCAACATTTAATCGCATAGTTAGACTAGGAGGTTCCCGTTGAGTACAACGGACGTGAGGGATGCTAATACCTTCCCCTTGCGTAATTGACTCCCGAACTTAGAATTTGGTTTCGTTGACCATTTCTTATCCTATTTAGGTTGTATCTACATCTCCCTTTTCTTTAATTAGAATAAATATAATTAGGTGGCGACTCTGTTGTTTCTTTCCGCGTCCCATCGAAAGGATCATATTTTTTGAGGTACAACATCATTATTTATGATGCTAACTTTGACAAAGAAAGCATTTTATTCCAACTTGCTCAACATGCCAGTTGAGCTCATCTTTCCTTGATGCCATTTGAATCTAACTTTCTCTGCACTCAAGAATTATATAACTGGTGGTCGAAGTACTGCCAAGAACAATTCCTTGATGCTTCCTCCTTTTCTCATTTAATTAACCAATCCTTTGTTAATGTGCATGAAAGATCAAGAAAGGTACATCTTCTCACATCAAAGAGATTCAAGCCTTCCAGAAGTACTTAGAAACTGTCTATAGACCAGATGATGTTAGTCGAACCGTTAGTGAGATTGCTATCACTTTGAAGGAGAAATTTTTACAGAAAATGGAGAAATTAAAAATCCCTTCAAACATTGCTCCTGAGAGACGTTATGAAATAACTTTAAAACTCTTTCCTCTAAAGGTTACTCGACTTCCTACTGCAACACGCCAAAATTTGCCCTCTTATTTGTTACCAATGAAGAGTAGCTTATGCTTCATTTCCATATAATTTAGCATATCCTTTCACACATTGCATTTAAATCATAGTAAAAATAATAAAACATTCATCATTAGTTGTGCATAGGGCATGCGACCAGTGTATTTCCATAGTTGTGGCTATTCAAAGTCAAAGAATAAGAGCCAAGTGTCTCCCAACAAGAATCAAGGCTTCCTTATATCCATGTTATATCATTTGGATTCACCAAGTCATTTGAAGATGAGAATTCACCAAGAAAGAGGACTATGCATCATCTCCTAACAAGATAGTCAAAAACTAGGGTTTAGCCAAAGATCAGTTTATTTCTATTTCTTGGGCCAAAACTTGGTTTCATGGTATTCCATATGCTATCAAGTGTCTAAGGATGGGAGATTTCCTTTTGGTTCATTTCAAAAAGAGATTTATTTGATCAGACGCTTGAAAATCAAGTTGGGAAAAAGTCAACCAAAAGTCAACTCTTGACTTTTTGGAGTCACTGATAACACGAATTTGTATCAATTATTTAGCATGGTTTCCATTTATTTAAGTTATGATTTTCTTTATTTCGAACAATATTATGCGAAGTATGTGTCTAATTTGAAGGTATTTAGTTATACTTGACTCGTGGAAGAAAATAATGAAAATGAGACAGAAATAAGACTTTTAGCTCAAGAAATGAAGCAGACAACTGAAGAAATGAAGATTCTTTATTTTTACTGCAGGACGACCGTCACAGCTAGGTGACGACCGTCCCAAGTGCTAAAGGCCCAGACGAACGTCATGAACTCAAGACGACCGTCCCAATTGTTATATCAGAAACCTAAAACACGCACTTCAGTGCAGTCAATGACAAATAGCTGTTAAACGAATTCTTCTCATTCAACTGAGATTTTTCCTCAACCCTACACAGTCTCAGTCCAACCCTACCAGTCAAGGCCCAACAAATATGATTCCGACTTATTCTCAACAAACTGTATTCATAGAAGCTATATATAGTAGTTGTTACAAGTTCAAAAGGGAGCTTCGACCACCTTACTGAATTTCTACCAAATTTATGTTTGAAGCAGTATTTTTATGTTCAGAGCTTTCTATTGCTTTCTTTTCAGTATTACTTTGTTTTCCATTCCTGAACCAAAGTTATAGCCTCCTTCCTTGGGAAGCTATCACCATTTATTTTCTTTCTAGCCACTGCATTTGTTTTAGTTTAAGTTTGTGCAAGATTGTTTGATCAAGAGTACTTTAGCCAGGTTTCCTAATTTAATGCTTTACCATTTAATTATTATGTCATTTAGTTTTATGCACTTATTCTTCTAAATTTCTTTGTATTTATTAAATATGTCTGGCTAAACCGTTTAATCTGTATGTGATTGTATAACTGGAACGAATTCAATAGAACTAGGCTAAAACCATAACTCAAGCTACTTTTTGTTTTCGATTTCTTATTTTAAAACAACTTTTGTTACGAGAGTAAGAAAGTATAAAAGGTTATAATTAAGACCACAGGAGTGTGGGATTGTAACCGAATAGTTGACATCAAACATTGCTTTTAAATACATCGGAAGCGCTTTAAAACCAATTAGATTCTCTAGGTTTCCAAAAAGTATTTCTAACTTGAATTGACACAGCGAGAGTGCTCAATTGAACTTAGGAGTATAGTAATAGGCAAGACCACGAGAGTGTGAGTCAAAGACTTTTAAACCGACAGTTTCTATAGAAAGATAACTTGACAAATCTTAATAAGCCGACCTTTTATTGAATTCATGAAGGCATACCAATTACATACTGATATCCTTATTATAATCTAATTTAATCTAAAATTCTTACTTTCTTGCCCCTTAAGATAAAATATCACTCGCCTTAGCTAAACATAGTAACACCCGATAGTGCTAGGTTGATTATCGAGTCTCTGTGGGATCGATATATTTTATTACTACGCGATTAGGCTGTATACTTGCAGTTAGAATCTTTAGACTTGGAAAGTCGCGATCAAGTTTTTGGCACCGTTTCCGAGGACTTAGATTTAGTTAATAGTGCAATTCGTTGTTGCATCGTCTAGACTAAGGCAACCAAAATTTACCCTTTGTCGATTGTATGTCTGGTACTCGCTCCCGAGGCGAAGACTTATAACCCCAAATCGACGAAGTAAAGCGTTTCTTAATTTCGAGACGCCGAACCAAAACCAACGAAACCCTTTTACCTAAAGAATTTATACCAGAATCAGTTGAAGAACCAATCATGGCCGAAGAAAATAGTGCACCACCGCGACATTCACTCAAGTCCTATGCGGCTCTAACTCAATAAGAACCACACAACAGTATTGTTGCACCAACCATTACCCGAAACGATTTTGAACTGAAGCCTTCACTGCTGCAAGCTGGAACACCCCATTTTCTACCCTTGAATATAATTAAAATCAGAGTTTACAAAATTTTTCCACATAAACGAGATATCACATTTTCAAATTTGAACAAATTCCAACTTAAATCATAACATGCTTAATACATAGCACTTTTCGTAAATCAACATAAAACAACTTCATATTACTTAAATAATTCAACTTCATAAAACATCACACAGCAGATTCATAAAACAACTTGCAACATCTTATCCAATATAAAACAACTTCAAAATAACCAACAACTTTTAATATAAAGTACTTCAAGTAAATAAAATTCAGCATTGCAACAAATCAACAAAAACAAACACACGTCATTCCCCTTGAGTGCTACGTATCAGAGCGACTGACCACCGACTCGACTAAAGGTAACCGGCTACCCCTCTTGATTACCTGCACGTTGCCAACATAAGGACAACATTCAAGTAGAAGAGGTGAGTTACGATAATTATAAGCAGTCTATGAAAAACAATACATAGATAAGGATTTCAAATAATTCACCGCTTCACAACATCAACTAGCACAACAACACAACGACAACTTAAAATAGTGCAACTTTAATGCGACTCTACTAATTATGTATGTGGTACCATTTCGGAGTAAAACTCCCAACTTAAATCATTGCCAGGTTATCGAGGCATCAAGGCATATGCCTTCAACTTTCAACTTAAATTGCCAATCCAGGCCAACATAGTCTGAGCAATAGCTCCGATAAAATGCATATGATCTACATGACATACACGACTTTACAATGCAAACAACAGAGCAACACGAGCAACATAACAACTCATAATGTCCATACTATGTTCTGAACGCCGTCTTCTGAATATCCTCATCTTTTACTTTAATCTGATGGTAACCCGATCTCAAATCAATCTTACTGAACACACAAGCACCCACTAACTGGTCCATCAAATCATCTATTCTCGGAAGCAGATACTTATTCTTGATCGTCACTTTATTCAGCTGTCTATAATAAACACAAAGTCGTATACTACCATCTTTCTTCTTTACTAGCACACTAGAGCTCCCCACAGCGATACACTAGGTCTTACAAACTTTTTCTCAAGTAAATCTTCTAACTGTTTCTTTAATTCAAACAATTCGGACTCCGACATTCTCTACAGTGCCATCGAAACAGGTCTAGTACCAGGTACCAGATCAATATCAAATTCAACTTCTCTCACTGGCGGCACATTAGGAATCTCATCAGGGAAGACTTCAGGAAATTCCTTCACTATCATCAATTCTTCAATCTTAGCTTTACTCTCAACATACAACATTGCCATCAAAGAAAACATCTGAGCTTCTTCTCTTATCAATTGCTGTAACTCTTTGGAAGATAACAAACCAACTCCCTTCTCTTCAAGAGTAGAAAACCTCACAGACTTGTGACAACAATTTATATGAACGTAGTTATACTCTAACCAGTTCATACCAAGAATCACATCCATCCCAGTCAACGGTAAACACACTAAATCAACATAGAAGTCTTTATCGAATATCGACAAAGGACACTTTAAACACACAAGAGAAGTAGATACTGATCCCTTAGCTGGAATCTCAACAATCAATTCACCATTCATAGCAGACAAATTTAAACCCAATCTTTGAACGTAGTCAGCAACAATAAAACAGTACGTAACACTAGTATCAATAATAGTAATTAAAGGAGTACTATTGATGAAGCATGTACCTCTGATAAGTATGTCCTCGTTAATTGTCTGAGTTCCGGTCAATGCGAACACTTTTCCAGTCTGAACTTTCTTTGGCTTCTGACACTGGCTACCAATATGCCATTCTTCACCATAGTTAAAACATATCATTTCCTTATGCTTGCAATCAGCTATTGCATGCCCAGTCTTACCACAACAAAAACATCTCTTTACCTCAGCAGTGCATACATTACTTTTATGGCCAGCCTGACCACACTTGAAGCAAATTATGCTAGTATGATCACCCCCACTAGTTCTCTGAGCCGGAGCAGCTTTATGTTTCCCTTTTCCAGCTGGAGCATCATACGGCTTGCCACAGTTCTGTTGTTGCTTGCTTCTTTGATCACTGGAAACCTTGTAATGAGTATTATTGTCTTCCTCAAATATCCTACATCTATCAACCAACTCAGAAAAAATTCGTATCTTCTGATACCTAACAACCTTCTTGATTTCAGAGGGCAACCCCTTTTCAAACTTGATGCATTTTGAAAATTTAGCACCAGCAATAGTATAATGAGTATAAAACTTGGACAATTCAACAAATTTAGCAACATAGTTGGTGAAAAACATGTTTCCTTGCTTAAGCTCAAGGAACTCAGTTTCCTTCTTGCCACAAACATCCTCTAGATAATACTTTCTCATGAATTCCCTACGGAATACATCCTAAGTAATTACTTCACCTGCAACACCCAACCTCTCACGAGTCTCTAGACACCAGTCATCAGCTTCGACTGCCAGCATGTGAGTTTTGTACCTAACCTTCTGTGCCAGAGTGCAATCATAACACATAAGATTCTCTCAATCTCCTTCAACCATCCCAATGCTGCATTTGGATCATGCTTTCCTTTGAACACTGGCAGATTCTCTCTTTGAAAAGTCGCCAAGCTACGTGATCCTGCATCTTCACCAGCACTTGGAAATTTCTGCATAACCTATACCATTGCTTGCATCGCAACAACCATCGCAGTGTCGTTTCATCTAGCCATCTCAACTTATCACTACAACACAACCAAAAGTTAGAACAATAATAATACTTGATTGTTTGACAACTAAGACTCGACACTTGGCCGGACAAACCGACCTGCTCTGATACCACTGATGTAACATCCTATTTTCTACCCTTGAATATAATTAAAATCAGAGTTTACAAATTTTTTCCTCATAAACGGGATATCACATTTTCAACTTTCAACAAATTCCAACTTAAATCATAGCATGCTTAATACATAGCACTTTTCGTAAATCAACATAAAACAACATCATATTACTTAAATAATTCAACTTCATAAAACATCACGCAACAGATTCATAAAACAACTTGCAACATCTTTATCCAACATAAAACAACTTCAAAATAACCAACAATTTAATCTAAAGTACTTCAAGTAAATAAAATTCAGCATTGCAACAAATCAACAAAAATAGACACGCGTCATTCCCTCTGAGTGCTACATATCAGAGCGACTGACCACCAACTCGACTAAAGGTAACCGGCTACCCCTATTGATTACCTGCACGTTACCAACATAAGGATAACATTCAAATATAAGGGTTGAGTTACGATAATTTTAAGCAATCTATGAAAAACAATACATAGATAAGGATTTCAAATAATTCACCGCTTCACAACATCAACTAGCACAATAACACAACAACAACTCAAAATAATGCAACTTTACTAATTATGCATCTGGTACCATTTCAGAGTAAAACTCTCAACTTAAATCATTGCCAGGTTATCGAGGTATCAAGGCATAAGCCTTCAACTTTCAACTTAAATTGCAAATCCAGGCAAACATGGTGTGAGCAACAACTCCGACAAAATGCATATGATCTACATGACATACACGACTTTACAACACAAACAACAGAGCAACACGAGCGATACAACAAATTTTACGACATAAGCAACTTATATTCAACTTTGGAATAAAAACCTCCAACATAACAACTTTAGAATTATTCCGTAAACCCGAAACATAAACAACTTAACTGTACCTACAAATCAACTAAACAACACATTTTCGACAAAACAACATAATAAAAATAAACTATTAATCTACCCGACTTACCCCGATTAATTTCGTTAGATTCTGGGCAACTACGTTTTTCGCCTAATTTGGCTAAACCGACACCATTTTAAACATTCTGCGACTTATCACGAGTTTATTATAAATATCAAAAATTCTGTTTACTGATAAATATTTTATGGCACAGACACCTACCTGCTACTGGTTCAGCTAAAATTCCTATTTCTATCATTTTCTGTCCAAAATTCCATCACAGTAAAAATCATTTAGTTCTATATTAATACTCACCTGCTACTGTTATACTACATATGTATCTCTGATTTTTAATAGAACTAGAATCATGAAATAATATTAGTCTCATAAATTTACTAAATTGATTTAACCTAAATTATTTATTTCATTTTATTAAGTGTAGTATAAAATGAAATCACAAGGTTACAATATAATCCATTACTTAATGAAATTACATGGTTATAGACCAATGTGGCTCCTGCCACTTCTTAAAGTGGCTTGCGCCACATATAAAGCCCCCCACACACAATTGATGGCATCTTCCACCTAGTGAAGTGGCTTGTGCCACTTGGAGGTGTTTTCATGTGGCTCCTGCCACATTTTTATGTGGCTTGCGCCACTTGGGTATCTCCACCCCCACTACCGGTCTCTGAAATTTCTATTCGTCGTCCCCAATCACAGTTTTCCCAAAATACATTCAACATAAAATCATCAACAATAAATCAACATAATCAAAAACAACTTTTAATCAACCAAAATCAGAAATCGGACAACCAATTTTATACAAGCAACCATTGCAACAACAAAATACAAATTATTCATAACAGTATCGAAATCAACAAAATACATAACAACCTATACTACCCAATCGTAGTATTGAAGTTCATACCCGATTATAAAGATCAAACTTACCCTTATCTTAGGTTTTGGATCGAAGGTAGCCCTAGAAATCACATTCCGATTGTCGTTCCTCTTTTCCTCTTTCTCTCACGATCGTGTAAAAAAATCAGTTTTCCTCTTCTACTGATATAACTTGTTTTCCACTAATTTATTTTCTTTTTATTAAATTAAACTAAATCTTTATAATTACTAATGGGCCTAACTATAGCACCCCCTATTTTACTAATTCGTACGCGATTTTAAGCCCACCAACCCAACCATCACAACAACTATATTATTAACTCTAATAATATTTCTAAGGCTTCCAACTTATTTTTCCGGCTTATCGACTTAATCAACCACAACATAAAAATATATCGACTAAACACAAATAATTAATTAAATATTCAAATAAACAATTAATTAAATATTTGGGCGTTACACAAGCTATACAACATAACCCGTTTTCTGGAAATCCTACGGAGGACCCTAATGAACATCTGACGAAGTTTGTGCAATACGCAGATACCGTGAAAGCAAATGGTGTAACTCAAGATGCAATAAGATTTATACTTTTTCCGTTCTCTTTAAGAGAAAGAGCCTGGGCATGGTTACAATCTCTACCATCCAACTCTGTTACAACATGGGCAGAACTGAAGAATGTCTTCCTATCACGTTATTTTCGGCCAAGCAAGACAGCTATGCTGAGAGCTCAGATTAACAGATTTGGATTGAAAGATATCGAATCACTTTATGAAGCGTGGGAAAGATACAAAGATCTATTGAGACTATGTCCACACCATGGATTTGAAAATTGGGTGACCATCATTACCTTCTACAATGGGCTTCTATACAACACGAGGATGATGATAGACGCCGCCGCGTGTGGCGCTCTTATGGATAAATCATACGATGAAGCCTACAACCTCATTGAGAACATGGCTCAAAACCATTGCCAATGGGGAGGTGAAAGAACACCTTTAGAGAATAACCAAACTAAGGAAGGAATGTATGAAGTGAGCAGTTTAGATCACGTAAATGCTAAGATGGATGCAATCACCCAAAAAATTGATAACTTGACCATAACACCACCAGCCACCATGGCTTCCATAACTCCTAATTGCGAAACTTGTGGAATCCCAGGACACACACCATCAGAATCTTAACTTCTTGCCGGATTAACAACATACCAGGTGAACTATGCTCAAGGAAATCCATATTCTAATACCTACAACCCAAGATGTAAGAATCATCCGAATTTCTCTTACAAGAACAATAACGCCTTGTATGCACCTAACCAAGCACCAAATGTACCACCGGGATACCAAAAAGCTGCCGCACCCAATCCAAATACTCCTAGGAAATCCAACCTTGAACTGATGATGGAAAACATCACAGTCACACAGACTCAAACAAATAAAGAATTCCTGAACTAGAACATCCATACTAGAAAGCAAATCAAACAATTGGTGACCAAAGTAGATGCTTTAGCTACTCATAACAAGATGTTAGAAACTCAAATTTCTCAAGTAGCCCAATGTCGCTCCCGGGATTTTCATCCTAGAACAAACGAGAAAGTGGCGCGGAAAAGGTAGAGTCGCCAGCCAGACATTTTTATCCCAAATGAATGGGAAAGGTAATGTTGCACAAACCTGAGGAAGAAGGAAAAGGACGAGGCCTTACGAACCAAAGATCTGGGTCCGGAAGTCGGTTACAAATTGTGAAGGTATTAGCACCCCAATCCGTCCGCCGTACCCGACGGGATCCACGCTTGTTAGTCTGTTTTAAAGGGTGAGAAATACGATGCTGTTTGAATGAAAGAATGGCTATCTGGACTTGGAAATAAAATGAGGAAGAGAATTGGAAAATAAAATGGAACGAAGGGGAAAAATGTAGGGAAAATAAAGAATGTGCTCGAATGGGCTCTAACCCACTGCCTACGTACCTCATCGGGAAAATGAGGATCAGAGTCTCCGTAGTTCGTCTAACTAAGGCGGAAACTTGTTTGTGTTTTTTAGGATGACGTTTCCATAGCTCTAGCTCAGGTGTTACCAGCTCTGACTCGAGGGTGTTTACCGTGTCGTTGTTTGAACTGTTGAGACAAGTCGTATTCGTCCGCAAAGAGTATGAGATGAGATGAGAAGACGCGATGTCTTGTTGGTTTATTGTCTTTTATGAGAAGTGTTTTGACTTTATGTTTATTGTATGTACAACACTAAATACTATGATACAAGAGCGAATACTTTCCAAGGTCGCCCCCAATGGACCGTTTGTAAAGTATCCTAGAAGGGTGAAGGAGACCTCCACTAGTCATTTCCCGTATAACTTAAGGCTCGTGGCGCATTGTACACATTTTCCCTTATTAAGTATTTTGATTTTTCTTTAAGATGAGAAGTGAGACTCAAGTGGAAAGGAAAAAACTCTAAAGGGAGACTATGACATAACCCTAAGTTAGTTGAGTTTAAGGATGACCTATGGTTAGTGAGGTTTGAAAGATTAAATCTACCTAAGGATATTAGACTAGAAATGCGAGTACAAAAGTAATAATGAATAACATGGCCCTCCTACGTCATGGTGGGTAAAAACGTGTATGAATCGTAAATGGGATGAAACGATGGATCGGGTGGGTCGATTGCGTGGTGCTAAGACGCATGACTTATGGTGTGCAACATACAAGGCCTGCTTTTGGTGTAATGGAGTGGAACGATGGTAATCGTGGAATCCTAAAGTCACATGAAACTTTATTTATTTATTTGAAAATTTACTCGACGTTGGATTGAGTATTTCCTTACTTTATTTTTGAGATTTGGTTTTCTATCGACTCATTTTATCTTTTCTAGCCTAATTATGATAACTATACAAGCATAAAAGTTCTAAGCTATTACATCACAAAGTACAAACCACAAAAATATGATCGAGGCATAATAAAAATCCAAGTCCATAAGCGAATCCTTGAAAAATACCTTGCACAAAAAGAAAATGTTAGTAAGTGAAATGAAGATGCATATGCAACAATATGTCGAAAATGAATTAAGGTAACAAAAAGTTGCAAGAATTTCTAAAGCACATAAGGCATAAAACCGAAATAATGGCTAATCGCTTCACGGAAACACACTTGAACGGTTTTTAAGCCTAAGTCCTAAAACTAAAGGATTTTGCATGATATCAACATTCTAAAATCAGTAGCTAACCCACACTAAGGCCTTCTATTATTCTAAGATCAAGCCTAATTAATCTAAGTTCTAATGCATCATAAAATCCTAAGCTAACTTGGTGGATTTACAATGGAAAATTGACTAAAGTTAATACACTATAAAAATAGTAAAAGTTCTGGAAAAAATATGAAATTAATTCCCTAGGGTCCCTAACCTGAATCTAACATTGTGTTAAAAATTCTCCTAAAAATTCATAACCTAACTATGTCAAATGGTCACTTAAATCTATCTAAGATTCAATCACAATTTTATACAAACAACATTATCAAAACAGTGGATAAAATGGCCTAAAAAATATGCCAAAAATATTTCCAGGTACTACTATTAGTCCTCTAATCATAGCAAAAAGAATGGAACAAAAATATTATAGTAAGTGGGAGAAATAAAATGTACAAAATAAATTGTATAAGAAAGAAATCAATATAACACTAATTAAATGGAAAATCAAAATTAAATTGAAAAATGACAAAATTTAGAAAGTAAAAATACAACAAATTTCTAAAATGAATTATAAACCTCCTATAATTTATGTAGAATTTTATCATGCGTTTTAGTATTTTTTTAATGATTAAAATCAAAAGTTATACAAAATAGAAAATTGAAAAAAAAGAAATAATAGGAGGGGGTGCAGGAAGCCGATTTTTCTTAGTTAAGATGCACAACATGGGCTCAGACGGTGGTTCAAATAGCAAAATGAAATGGGCCCAAAACTCAACATTCTGATGGTGCATCCTATGGGACTTGGTCAACAATCATTGACCCAATCTGGACCACTAGATCTAGTCTTCCCATTGGGTATTCTCATCAAGTGGATCACACAATCTAGGACCATGGTGGTTACAGTGTACAGCTGCGCAGGAAATTGACCGCACAAAGAGCGTACCGGACGGTGACAAGTGTCACCGCCGGTGTGGCTGGGGGAATTGGAATCTTATCCTCTTATCTCCATGAAGGTGTAACGGTACCATTAATTGGGATTAATGTGGATTAATTCCTTTTAATGTCCTTAATTTTCTCATGATCCTCTTCTTTATTCCTATAATCAAACTTCTTAATATACCAATATTTACTTAATAAATCAAGAAATTATAACACCAAGAGGCAAGCTGAACGAAAAAAAAAATAAAGAAAAAGAGAACGAACCCTAGCTCTTCTTCTTCGTCAACATGCCGCTTCCGTCTTCTTCAAGATCCTCTCAACTCGCCGCCACCGAAAAAAAACGATATCACCATCGTTCTCCTCTTCAACCATGCTCCGCCCTTCTTCAAGAAATCGAGGCGTATTCGTTCGCGTCCTTTCCTCGTCTTCACTCCATCGACTCCGTAACACATCACTGTTGCGCCATGGTCTATTGTCAGCGGCGAAGTCTCATCACTTCCTTATGACATTCGTGGATCTGCAAATATTTAAGCTCAGACGCAAAATTGAAGGGAAATCAAACCTACGCGTCAGATTCGCTACTTCAGGAATCAACATTTCTCAGTTCAGGTTCAAATTACTCTTTCTTTTAATTTCCTTCTTCGAAAACGCTTCTTGATGCAAATATCGGAATCTTCATTTTTTCCACTTCTTACTATGCGAGTCTCGCGTCGGATCTCTGAGCGAGTTGAATTCGTTGTTTGCAGCAATAATCGACAATTGCAAATTCGTTCTTGAATCTCGTTGCTACCAATTTCTGCTTCTTGAATCTGCGAATTTGTATTGCCATGAATTTGTTGTTGTTGTAGCGAAATTCCTAATCTTCTTCTGAAAAATTCTATAGTGATTGTTGTGGCTTGTCCTGTACTTTGCAGGTTGAATTAGATGAAGTGAAGATTGAAGGATTGAAGAGGAGTTTTGAGATTTATTGATGAAGAAGCTACAATGAGGTTATACGTTGATGATGACGACGTTGAACCATCCATGTAGTTGTTAACTGAATTGCGGTGAGTTCCGTGTTGACTTGTGGATACTGATTCTGCAATTCTGAGTTTTTTGTCGATTCAGGGTGTGGTCTTGACGTTGAACTTACAAAGTTTTTTAATCGATATGCTCATGACTTTGCACTGCTGAATGTTGTAAACACCCCAAATTTTCCCTCACTCATTTCACCATGGCTTGTTGATCTTTTCATATGCATAAGTTCAAACATATCATCTCATATTGCATTTTTGCTTCACTGCATTGGTTCTAAGTCATTTGCATCTAGGGTTTGTGATCTGAGTCATCCCTGAGCCTTCTGAGCCACTCCAAGGGTCTTCAATCATCTCAAGAGGGTCCATGTATGTTCAAGCATCATATTATATCCTCCCAAGATCAAGGAAGTCAAAGAATCACAAGAACTAAGAAAGGCATTGAAGCAGAGCCAAGTTTAATTGCACAGATGACCTAAAATTAGGGTTTTGGTTTCAAAGGCCATAACTCCAAATTTTTTGGTCATTCTTGTTTCTATTGGTCTCTATATGATATGAGGATCATGCATACCAATTTTCATGAAGAAATTCATTGGGGAAGGCATCTGATCAATAGATGACTTCTTGAACAAGTCAGTGTAAAATCAGGGCATTTGAGGCCCCCCATCACCCAACCAAAGGGTCTTCTCCATCATTTTGGATGTATATGATCTTAGAAGAAGTTAGAAGTTCACAAAATTGAAGCATTTCAAGCCATTTGCAAAGTTGCCATTTTGGGAAAGTGACTTGTAATGCAAACTTGCCATTTTGGGAAAGTTTTTCAATCTCCTCTTTTTGATTCAAAAATGCTTCAAATGAAAAATTCTTGGTCATGAAAGTTGTAGATTGAATCATTCCCTTTTCAAAAAGTACAAGAACTTGATCTAATTCATCATAGAACTCAAGTTATGGCCTTGCAAAGTTGGGAAAAATCACAAAATTTCACTTATGTACCAAAGAGGGAAACTTGCAAAAACTCATGACAAAGCAATGTGTGACCTCAAAGTGACTTCTAACCATTACACAAACATAACATATGACCTAAAGATCAGAATTTGCACCAATTCACAAAGCTTCATGCCTTGAATTACAAGTCACCATAAGGCACTTCTCATAAATCTTCAAGAATGGAATTTTTGCAAAAGGGACTTCTAATGATTGGATTAATTGCTAAGTGATCTCAAAGAATCATAACAACTTCATGTGGTCTATTTTGCTACAAATTTCCCAAGAGTTCATAGGTTTCATTGCCTTGGTTCACAAGGAATTCCAAAGAGGGAAATATGCAAGAACCTTGAAAACTCTTGATCAAGACCATCCAGCTCACAAAATCAGATCCAAAGGCCTTCCTTGACTTAAGCTGAAGCAGGACAAGCCCTAAGATCTCCTCTGACCCGAGCCATACCTATGGTACACAAAATCTTTACTTTTTGCATCTTTGCCCATACCAATCAAACTGTGACATTACCAACCCTCTGCCCAATCAGAACATATTATGTGGACCTCAAGGACTTGAAACACACAAACACACACAAGCCATCATCCTCCCATAAGCCAGGATTCACAAAAACTGCAAATTTCTTCATCTCTTCGAAACTCTTCCCACAGCCATCAAACCTCAAACTTTTCTTCACCAACAAGTCATGTACCATCCATGGATCAAGAATCAAGCATTGAAACAGCCTAAAACATCACATACACAACCCTCCAAATCTGCTACACCAGAGCCAAAACCTGCAAACCAGGCCATACAAGCTTGTTCTAAGCTTCATTTCATCATCAGAAGGTTCATAGGAGGGGATTTGCACCAAAGAAGGATCCAGAAAGCTCAGCATTAGGAGGTTCAATCTCAGGTATAACTTATGAACTTTTTTCCCAGAAGCTTGTTTTTAAGTTCTTTTATGATTCTCTAAGCTCCCCTGGTCATGGGGATGTGATTATTATTGAAAATGGTTGAGAAACTACCATGTATGCAAGTTCTGAAATTTTTGCCCGTTTCACGTTTTGGTTCGAATCTTGTTCATGATGCGAAATAAATGAGTTTTGAGTGGGGGTTTAGGTTTAGGAATGTTGGAGGATCATTTCTGGGCAAGAAATTTGAAGATTAAAGGTTTAGGGAAGAAGTTAGGGTTTGTGTCCACCGGAGAAGATGACCGGAACACTGTTCCGGTCACCTGAATTTTTTTAAACCCTAATCCCATTAATTAGGCAACTTTGAATATTGGCCTTTAGATTAGGTTTCCCGCGTGCGTGTGAACGATCCAGATTTGTCACTTAAGCCCTAATCCAGTCATTAGTGTAATTAATCATGTTTAGGAAATTTGAAAATCCAGTTTGAATCTCAGCCCTTGGATACGACGCGAGTCAATTCCCTCCATTTCTCTTTGAACCTGGACCCTTGGATGCGCTGACTTCTATTTAATTTCATATTTATTTTGTTTTTCTTGCATTTTTCTTGTGCATTTTATTTAAAATAGTTAGAAGCTTTCAAAAAATTTTATTTTTGGCATTATGACTTTAAATATTTTTCTCATTCTAAAAATAATTTTTATTTTATTTTTTGCATAAAATTTGTATTTTTAAAATATTTAAATGTTTATTTTAATTAATTAATGGAACTTAATTAATTAAAATACCATTTAAGTTTCTAAAAATCACCAAAAAAATCACATTGCATCTTGACACATTTAGAGACATTATCAAACCATTCATACAAATTTCTTTTTGGTTCTTGATCCATTTTGACATTTTCTTTGGATTTAGGTTTAGGGTACCTTTGATACCATTTTCAATTTTTTATCTTGTCATTTGCTTCTGATTTTGAATTTTGCATTGCATTTTGTACATAAACCCTAATTTTTGCCTTCATTTGCATTCATTCTTCATATGCTTGCATATATAAACTTGCCATGACATTTTGTGCATCCACATGACATATAAGACATCTTAGGACATATTGAAATCATGTTTGATCATTGCATCATCCATTTGCCATGCTTTTGCTCTCTTTTGATGCCATATGCATTCATGATCTTTCATGCCTCCTTTCATGTCTCATTTGCATATTCATTACTTGTATGATCATCCACATCTCATGATAACCATTTGTATCATCTCATAGCATCATTTACATCATGAATATGTTTCTGACTTTGGCTTTCATCTTTGCATTTCATCTCATTTTCATTTCATTTCATTTTCATTTCCTTTTGCTAACTTTTCAGGTGGTAAGTGTTTGAGAAGTGAATTTTCCTTCACTTCTCATAATCTTTTCTCATCTCTCTTTATGCATCATTGCTGCATTTTTACTTGTGAATTAGAGTGAGCTTTCTCATTCATGCTCCTTCTCCTCTTTCTTTCTTCAAGTAACTTATCTTCTTCAATGAAGTAAGTTAACTTGTTTCTTCTGCTTCTCTTCCTTTCATCTGCTTCTTCCATTGGTGGCTTCTCTGGAGATCTCTTGCAAGCCTTACAAACCATAGGAACAACCAAGCATGATCACAATTAGGTTTTGATTAGTCCCCCTTTAGTTTTACCTTTGTGTCATCTTTGAGTCTTCTCTTCTCATCTCTTAATCAAGGACTAAACCCTTAAGGCTTTAAGACTTTGTGATTAGGGTTATGCCTGTATCCTTCTATTAGGATGGAGTGTATAACTTTAATCCTAAGTGTTAAACCCATAATGTGTTTAAATCATTTAAATAATCCACTTAATAATCACTAAGACATCAAGCTTGTAACTTGGGCCTTGCATTAGGGTTCTAATTCTTCCTTAATTGGTTAAGAAGGACTAACCCTAGTGTTAATGGACAAATCCCCCTCAAGTTGTCTTACAAACCATAAAATTCACTTCTTAATCTTACCATTAACAAAAATCCACTCTAATAAAGGCTTTGTTTTGTCATGAGGTTAATCCCTAATCATGGATTAAGTTGAGGAGCCTTCCTCAGCTTAAATGTTCTCATCTATTATCCTTCTATTAGGATGGTGTAATGGGTCCATTAAATCCTTGATTATGGCTTAAACTCATTACTCAACACTAAAAAAAAACTCCAAAATATTTAAATAATTACAAGTAGGTTAATGATCTTAATCCTACATCATGGTGATTAAGTGTGAGGTGTTTATGTCACACTTAAGGTATTCTCATTACCCCTAATCAAAGGGAGGATGTGATGAGCTTACTAACCCTTGGTTTAGGCTTAAGCTCATTTTTCTATGACAAATCTCCAAAAGCAATAAAAGATTGAAAACATCAAAAACAAACAATAATCGTCTCCTCCGGGATTCTTTTCTCACCTCATTCACTCACAAACGAGAACTTGCTTCTTCCGTCTAATGCAAGACAGTTAGCACCTGAGCCAGACAGGTCATACACTTGAGCATAGACAAGCAAGCAGTTCACAAGTCAATTTATCTTTCAGTCTCTTTGAGTCGAACTACGGTGTTCTGACTTCCTCATTGCACGAGAGGATACATAGGCATAACTTAACAGTTATCAAACAAAAGTATCTGTATAATCCCCCTCCTCCAGCTTTATTCTTTAAGCCTCATAGTCTTGAGCTTCACACTCCTGTTCTTACACTGACACTCTTTTATTTCACCTCACACTTCTTTTTGCACTGACACTTGCATTCTTTTCAGCTTTTGCACACAAAATAGCACTGACACTACCCCTTTAAAACACAAATATTTTAAGCGTGGATCCCGTCGAGTACGGCGGACAATATGGGTGCTAATACCTTCCAAGGTTGTAACCAACCCCCTTTCTCAGTTTCTCTAGTTCGCAATCGTCTTATCCATCTTTTCTTAGGTTTATGCAGCATTACCTTTTCTCCGGGATAAAAATGCCTAGCTGGCGACTCTTTTCTTTTCATTCATTTTCTCCTTTCACCGACCGTTCGCGCTTGTACCAGGATTCAAATCTTTGGGAGCGACAGCTTGGCGACTCTGCTGGGGACCCTTATACTGCAACCATGGCTTCTGGTTCTTTTTGTGGGTTCCTCCCAGCGCTTGTTTGATTTGTGTTTACTGGGGTGTTATGTGCTATGTGTTTTTATTTATTTTGCTTTATTTACTGCTTTATGTACATCTTTATTTATTGCTTTCTTTACAGTTCTGCATATTTCATACTGTCATTTGCTGGATCTGGTTTGCTGTTTTGATGGGTGGGGTTCCATTGAGAGTTTAAGGTCTTATACCTGGGACCTGAGTGCCACCTAAGCTAGAGTGGTTCATGTTCTTTCCCATTCCATTTCGTTCTGGTGCGGGAATATGAAACACGGTTCAGATGTGGGTTTCTTCTGGAGAACTCTGTGCTACAGATTTCCTGTAGTACTAGGGCTATCTGGGATGCCTGCTAAGTCTGGATGACCTTTATTATGACCTTCAGAAGCTGAGGTGAATTAGAGGAGGAACTTTTATGGTTATTGTAAACACCGTACCTCCGGGTTAGAAGTGTTTACACTTCTCATAACTGATCCAAGTCTGAGGATCCTTGTTCTAGAACATTACCGGTGAGGGGGTTGGGCTGTTTACAAGTTTGCAGGAACCCTGGGCCACATCATACCCTGTTAATGTATTGTTTGAGAGTATTTCACTTTGGACAGTTCTTGTGATTAACCCCGGACATGTAACTCTTTATTTGAGTCCCCCACCCTGGTTACTGGATTTCTAAGCCTCCATCTGGACTTTTGAACATGCATGGGCCTTATATCAAGACAGATAATCAGATCTAGCTTGATCACAAACTCTTGCATATCATTTGCATATATCATCATTGCATCATTTGACATTTGTTTATTTGCTTTTCAGGGTATCCATTTCATTGTATCTTGGTTTTGGTTTTGACCCCTTCTTCTGCATAGACCTCTGCTTCAGCTGTCTCCATCAGTTATCTGCTTCAGTTATCTCCACCCTCACCAGCACCAGTCTGTCAGTGATCCACCTTCAGCAACTCAATCTGTGATCTTCATCAGCACTTATCTTCAGCTTCTTCAGCAGCATTCATGGCTACTCCTAGGAAGAGCAACATATCCTACCACTTTTTTGAGCCTGTGTTGACTGGTATCAAGCAGATCCAGTCCCTCATCACACCTGACTACATCCCACTATTTAGAGAGCACTATGGAGGTATCCTGGATATGGTTATGGACCTTGATCCTTCTCAGAGGAGCATGATCCACACCTGCTTGCAGTTTTATGACCCTCCATTGAGATGTTTCACCTTTCCAGACTTCCAGTTAGGGCCTCTGCTGGAAGAGTTCTCTGTATTGACCGGAGTACCTATCAGAGGTGGAATCCCTTTCAACCCAGAGATGACTGCTCCCAGAAATGAAGAGATAGCAAGGGCACTGTACTTGGAGCCTGCCCTTATTGAGCAAAGTATGACAACAAAAGCTGGTATTCCTGGTTTGCATTTGGACTTCTTGATTTCTCAGGCCATCCTGAAGGCTTCATTGGGAGAGTGGAAGGCAGTCTGTGCACTGTTAGCCCTCAGCATATATGGGGCTATACTATTTTGCAGATGAGCCCAAATTTGTCAGCAAGAATGCCATTCATCTGTTTCTTCTGAAGAACCCAGTACCCACATTTCTAAGAGATTTTTACTACTCCATTCATCAGAGGAATGAGAAACAAAGGGGGAAGTTGGTAAGATGTTGTGTTCCTTTGTTCTACACCTGGCTGCTCAGACACCTGCCTAAATCAGATGCCTTCTTGAACCCACACCAGCAGAAGAATTGGGCCAAGAGGTTCATTGCTTTGACTTCAGATGATATCAGATGGTACACCCAGAGCACCAAGGGCAAGGACATTATCACCAGCTGTGGACAATACCCAAATGTGCCTATGATAGGAGTGAAGGGTTGCATCAACTACAATCCTTTACTGTTTAAGAGACAATTGGGATATGCCTTGGTTCACCCTCCCAGAGGACAAGATTTAGCTGAGACCCTATATTGTGAAGTGCAACCTAACTCAGCTGTTGTCAGACAAGCATCCTGGGCTTGGGACAACATCCAGACAAAAGGAGTAGCTATTCTTGGAAGATGTAACAATGTTGCTTCAACTCAGTACTCAGACTGGTCCCGTACTAGAGCTCAGATTACCAGAATGCCTTTCATCTTGGAAGACATACCTGGACCATCTACAGTACAGCCTACAGCAACAGTTAGCCTGGAGGAATTTGAAAAGTTGAAGGAAAGGAATGAGCAGTTATCTCAAGCCTTGAAGAAGACTCTTTGGGAAAGAAGTGATGGTCGTCTGGACATTGAGAGATTGGAAAAGCTCAAGGTGGAGCATCTTGCCAAAATTGAGAAGACAGAGGACTACATAAGGAAGGCAAGAGCTGGGGAACAGATATTGAAGAATGCCTGCAAGGAGGCCAAGATTCAGAAAGCTAGGGCTGAGCACTATCTGCAAGAGAGTCAGGCTAGGTGGGTCAGGATCACCGAAGCTCATACACAAGAAGACCAGAAGACTCAAGCCAAGATTGAACAACTAGAGGCCAATGAGAAGAAACAACAGGAAGCTCTGTTGGCTACACAGAAAGAGATATCAGAGTTGAAGCTCAAAGCAGGATTGAAGAGATCAAAGGACCAGGACAGACATAAGAAGCTGACTACTGCTATTGCTACCAGGAACCTACTCATTAGGACCATTACAGAGCACCCAGCTGGTCCAGTGACTGAGGAACTCCTGAAGGAGGTCAGAGAGGATGATTTTGGACTGGATGTCTGATTCTTTGCTTGTTGTTTGTTTCCATTTGATGTACTTTTTCCTTTTGTTGTATTTTGACCCTCCATGGGCATGTATTGTAAAACAAACTATGTATTGTTCACTATTTGTAATATATTTAGTTTATTTTCATTTGGTCTTTTCTCTCAAACAACATCAAGCATCTTCCTCGAGGTCTGGAAAGGTCAAAACCAAGAACCAAACCGGATACCTTGGAAAACAAATAAGCATACTGCATTGCATACTAACTTTGTTTTTGTTTTGTAGGTTTTGTTATTTTTGTTTCTAATTTTGTTGTGATCTCAGGAAACATTACTCGTCGCCGAGTGTTCCCTGTCAACCGCACGCACCGGTACCCGACTCGTAACAACTTTCCCGGCATTCAAATGGAACAAGTACAACAGGATCTGACTGAGGTCAGAAATCAGATGGCCAATGAGAGAGTGAAGATGAGAAATCAGATGTCTCAGTTCATGGCAGTGATGACTGGCTTGGCCCAGAGTCAAGAAAGGTTAAGAGAGATGGTGGAAAGACAAACTCCTGAGGAACCTCATCTTGGAACAGGAGGAACTAGCAACAATGAAGGGGGCCAGCCTCGTATTGACCCACCGGCGTATGGACCTCACCTAAATCCAGAAGTTAACATCCCAAGAAATGGTCAAGGTAATACTGCTGGGGGCCAAATCCTGCAGGAGGATCCCCAGGGAGAACAATTTACTGTCATTGGGGCTGGAGATGAGATATACGACAGAAGATTGGACGAGATTACTGAAAAGTTAAGATCTTTGGAATCTCAGAATTCTTTGGGCTTCGATGTGATGGATATGGGATTAGTAGATGGGGTGAGAATTCCCCACAAATTTAAACCCCCATGCTTTGAAAAATACAATGGTACCTCCTGTCCTCGCACTCATCTGCAGTCTTTCTTGGGAAGGCTCAAAGCTTATACCATGGATGAAAAGTTATGGATGTTCTACTTTGAGGACAGTCTGACTGGAGCTTCGAGAGAATGGTATTCACATTTGTCTAGGGCCACCATAAGATGCTGGAAGGATTTGGCCGAGGCTTTCATCCGTCAATATCAGTACAACCTGGACATGGCTCCCAATAGAACTCTTCTAATGGGCATGTCTCAGTCTTCTAAAGAGAGCTTCCGGGATTATGCTCAAAGGTGGAGACAGCTTGCTGCTGCTGTCCAACCACCCATGTTAGAAAGGGAAATGGCTGACATGTTCATGAACACATTTCAAGGGACTTATATTGATAGATTGGCTTCTTTCTCCTCTACCAGTTTTGCTGATGTGGTCATAGCCGGAGAGAGGATTGAAAGTCTCTTGAAAATGGGCAAAATCTCCGACAGTGGTGCAAGTTCCTCCAGCAATCCCAGAAAACCTTTTGCGGGACCCCGGAGGGCAGGTGAAACAAATTCCATTCATACAAGCAGGGGAAGGCCTCAATATGCTCACCGGTCAGTAGCAGCTGTTACCATCCCAACCCCAATTCCACAACAATCATCATATCCTCAACAACAACAACCACAGTGTCAACAACAAGCTCATTATCTGTAACAAAGGTCGTACAACAACAACAATAGCAACCAACAGCAGCGTCCCTTCCAACAAAGGCCATCACAAGCAAACATGGTAATTGACCCAATCCCAATGCCGTATGCTGCACTCTTGCCACAACTCCTAAAGCTCAACCTAGTTGAGTTAAGGACGTTGGCACCTCCAGATCCTCTTAATATGCCAAAGAACTATGATGTAAATGCCAGGTGTGCATTCCACTCAAACGCACCGGGGCATAATACTGAAAAATGCAGGGTCCTATAGATGAAAGTCCAGGATTTGGTGGACTCAAAAGCTCTCAATTTTGCGCCTCCTCCGAATGTCACAAGAAATCCAATGCCTAGTCACAACGGGCCTAGGATTAATGCTATTGAGGAGGGAAAACCATCCACATTAATTAACAATGTTGCACAAATCCGAACACCCTTGGTTGAAATCAAAGCTCAGCTGTTAGAGTGCCAAGTGTTCCCCGGATGTGAGGTCGGTTGTGGATATTGCAACATTGCCGTTAATGGATGTGAGAGACTGAGAAACAACATAGACAACCTCATTAGAGATGGCACACTTCAGATTACAACAACAGCGACTACAACTCCAACAATTCCTTCATCAACAATCACAGATACTCCTACAACGTCAGCAACCATTGTTCCGACAGATTCTGCTACAACTCCAACAAATATCCAATCAATCACTTCAACGGATACAAGTTCAGTCACAATTCCTTCTACAACGACAACACCCATTACTCCATCAGTTCCTGCTACAACTTCAACACCCATCCAGTCAACAGTACCGTCTACAACATCAGCAACAATTAATGAAAGCGTCTCGACGGTTACGATATACTACGATCCCGCAAATGTTCCTTCCAACAACTCACAACAAAATTCTACTCCTGTCAGAGCTCCAGTTACCATATATCATGATCCACACACCATTGTGGTCCCTTCAGCAGCTGCTATCAGTCCGGTCACTATCACGGTGCCTGGGCCAGTTCCTTACGAAAGCAATAATGCCATCCCTTGGCATTATGGCTCAGATCTATACTGCAAGGGGCAGAAAATCACCTTAGAGTCATCAACTTCTTCACCTCAAATAGACAATGTGGGGGGAGGCGGAGGTTTCACTAGAAGCGGACGTCTCTTTGCCTCGCAAATACCAAGACCCATTGCTGAAGCAGAAGCTGCTGCTAAGGCAAAAGGGAAGAATGTGGTGCAAGAAGAACCAGTTGCTAAAGAAACTTTGAAGACTCCTTTTGATCAAGAGGTTGATGAATTCATGCGGATAATCAAGAAGAGCGATTATAAGGTGGTGGATCAGCTTCACCAGACACCTTCCAAAATCTCCATACTATCATTGCTAATGTGCTCCGAGGCTCATCGGAACGCACTATTAAAAGTCATGCACGCAACTTATGTGCCGGAGGAGATTACTGTCAATTAGTTAGAGCCTGTGGTTGGAAATGTCAACGCTAGTCATGGACTAGGATTTACCAACACTGATCTGACAACGGAAGGTCGCAATCACAACAAGGCTTTGCACATTACCTTGGAGTGTAAGGGTGCGATTCTTTCTCACGTATTGGTGGACACAGGGTCATCACTCAATGTCCTACCCAAGAAAGCCCTTGTGAAGCTGGAGTATGATGGATTGACACTACGCCCAAGAAACTTGGTAGTGAGTGCCTTTGACGGTTCTAAAAGATCAGTTCTGGGAGAGGTAGAGTTGCCAATAATGATTGGCCCACAGGTTTTCAAAACGACCTTCTTTGTGATGGATATACAACCTGCCTACAGCTGTCTATTGGGTAGACCATGGATACACGCTGCTGGCGCCGTGACGTCAACCCTTCACCAGAAGTTAAAATTTGAGTGGGAGGTCCAAGTCATTACCATTTGTGGGGAAGAGGATATCTTCGTTAGCATACTGGCTACTTTCAAATACATTGAAATGGATGGGGAGATCCATGAGACCATGAGTCAAGGGTTTGAGGCCCTTAATATCAATGAAACATCTGTTGAGTCCGGGACCTCCATCACATCATATCAACAGGCCCGAAAGGTTGTTGAGGAAGGTACCGCTCAAGGCTGGGGCAAGCTACTGCCAGTTGAAAAGAAAGAAGACCGATTCGGGTTGGGTTACAGACCAACTCGACAAGATCAACCAGAGGCTGCAACGGAGCCCAAGTTTGTCAGTGGGGGGATGCTCACCCCAGATGCTGTGAATAGTTTGGAAGATGAGTCAGAAGACGAGCGCAACCTGGAAAGCTGGATACGTCCAAGGATCCCGGGGAACCGTGTCTCAAACTGGTCTTCCCAGGAAATTATAAGAGTTACTCCTGTAGAGTAATTATTATTTCCTGTCTTTAAGCATGCATCAAGTCCTGCATCTTGCCCAAGATGTCATGGCTCATTTTGTAATCGGGCCATCTTGTATTTTGTGCAAACGATCAATTAATGAATATCAGGACATCTTTTGCAAATGAGTCTTTTCTTTTCCGCTCACTGTTTTTCATTTTTTATTTTTTGTACAAAAATAAAATGGCAATGTTTTTCAAAATAATAACTTCATTTTCACTTTTTCTAAACAAGATAAAACTGATCACTAAAATGAACAAATCTAAACCCTTGCAGAGAGTGCCCTCCAGACTGCACCAACAACAACACCGCTATGACTTCGTATGACTTTGACAATCCGATTAATCAAGCTGATGAAGGGGTTGAAGAAGATTATGAGCTACCTGAAGAACTAGCCAGGTTGTTGAGACAAGAGAAGAAGGTTATCACTCCTCATCGGGAGGAAGTTGAGACGGTTAATCTTGTTACAAAAGAAGACTTGAAAGAAGTGAAAATCGGGGCCTGTCTGCAAGATTCAGTAAAAGAGCAACTTATTGACATGCTTCGGGAGTATGTGGATGTTTTTGCTTGGTCTTATCAGGATATGCCAGGGTTGGACACCGACATTGTTATGCACAAGCTGCCTCTGAAAGAAGACTGTCCGCCAGTAAAACAGAAGCTGTGCCGTACTCGTCCGGATATGGCTATGAAGATAAAAGAAGAGGTACAAAATCAGTGGGACGCCGGTTTCCTTGCTGTGACCAGTTACCCACCGTGGGTTGCTAACATTGTACCTGTGCCTAAGAAGGATGGCAAGGTGAGGATGTGTGTGGATTACCGGGACCTGAACAGAGCCAGCCCGAAAGATGACTTCCCATTACCTCACATTGATGTATTGGTCGACAATGCGGCTCAGTTCTCGGTGTTCTCCTTTATGGATGGATTTTCAGGATATAATCAGATCAAGATGTCACCTGAAGACATGGAGAAGACAACTTTCATCACACCCTGGGGGACATTCTGTTATAAGGTAATGCCATTCGGACTGAAGAATGCTGGTGCCACTTATCAACGGGCTATGGTAACATTATTCCACGACATGATCCATAAAGAAATTTAATGTTATGTGGATGACATGATTGCCAAGTCCCTCACAGAAGAAGACCACCTGGTGAATCTGTTGAAACTATTCAAGCGTCTGAGGAAATACCAATTGAAGCTAAACCCCAACAAATGCACATTCGGGGTGCGGTCCGGTAAGCTGCTGGGATTTATTGTAAGTGAGAAAGGGATTGAAGTTGACCCTGACAAAGTCAAAGCCATTCAAGAGATGCCTGCACCGAAGACTGAAAAAGAAGTTCGTGGGTTCTTAGGTAGATTGAACTACATTTCACGGTTCATATCTCATCTTACTGCAACCTGTGAGCCCTTGTTCAAGCTGTTAAGAAAAGAACAAACGGTCAGGTGGAATGAAAACTGCCAGAGGGATTTTGACAAAATCAAGGAGTACTTACAAGAGCCTCCAATCCTTATGCCTCCAGTTGACGGAAGACCTCTAATCATGTACTTGACAGTATTAGAAGAATCAATGGGGTGTGTGCTGGGCCAGCATGACGAGTCTGGTCGAAAAGAGTATGCAATATACTACCTAAGCAAAAAGTTTACCGACTGTGAACAACGTTATTCATTACTCGAGAAAACTTGTTGTGCTTTAGCAAGGGCTGCTCGCCGACTAAGGCAGTATATGTTGACCCACACTACCTTATTGATCTCCAAGATGGACCCAGTCAAGTACATTTTTGAGAAGCCAACACTTATCGGACGGGTTGCAAGATGGAAAATGATTCTCACAGAATATGACATTCAGTACACATCTCAAAAGGCCATCAAAGGCAGTGTATTGTCTGATTATCTTGCTGAGCAACCCATTGATGATTACCAGCCTATGAGATTTGACTTCCTTGATGAAGACATCATGTTCATAAAAGCAAAAGATCATGAAGAGCCTATTCACATTGAGGGGCCTGACCCAAAAGAAGAATGGACTATGATGTTTGATGGGGCTGTTAATATGAATGTTCGTGGTGTTGGTGCAGTACTCATTACACCTAAGGGAGTTCACATGCCTTTCTCGGCAAAACTCACCTTTAACTGCACTAACAACGAAGCTGAATATGAATCTTGTATCATGGGTCTTGAGGAAGCCATTGACCTCAGGATCAAGACTTTAACTGTGTTCGGAGATTCAGCTTTGGTAATTAATCAAACCAACGGCAAATGGTACACTCACCAGGAGCATCTGATACCTTACCGGGATTATACAAGGAGGTTGCCTACATTCTTCACTACAGTCAAACTTGAGTATATCCCTCGAGATGAAAATCAGTTTGCAGATGCTCTGGATACCATTTCATCCATGATCAAAGTTCAAGCTGCCAAATTTGTGCCTCGGATTTCAGTATCCAGACTTGATAGACCAGCATATGTATTCTCAGAAGACCTTGCTAAAGATGATAAGCCTTGGTTCTATGACATCAAATGCTTCTTGGAGGATCAAACATACCCACCTGGGGCATCATCCAATGACAAGAAGACATTAAGAAGGCTAGCTGGTAGTTTCTTCCTGAATGCTGATGGTTCCTTATACAAGAGAAACTTTGATATGGTACTTCTCAGATGTGTTAATAAGGCAGAAGCAGACTTGTTTATGCACGAGGTGCACGAAGGATCTTTTGGTACCCATGCTGGAGGGCATGCAATGGCTAAAAAGTTGCTAAGATCAGGCTACTAATGGATCACAATGGATGCAGACTGTTGTACTTATGCCAGGAAATGCCATAAATGCCAGATTTATGCAGATAAAGTGCATGTGCCTCCGAATCCTTTAAACGTGATGTCTTCACCCTGGCCTTTTGCCATGTGGGGCATTGATATGATTGGGAAGATTGAACCGACTGCTTCAAATGGCCACAGATTCATCCTGGTAGCCATTGACTATTTTACCAAGTGGGTTGAAGCAGCTTCCTATGCCAATGTCACCAGGCAAGTGGTAGCCCGATTCCTGAAGAGGGACATCATCTGTCGGTATGGAGTGCTCGAGCGAATCATTATTGATAATGGTTCCAACTTAAACAATAAAATGATGGCAGAGCTGTGCCGGGACTTCAAGATCCAACACCACAATTCTTCTCCTTATAGGCCAAAGATGAATGGCGCTGTAGAGGCAGCTAACAAGAATATCAAGAAGATTGTGCAGAAAATGGTGGTCACCTATAGAGACTGGCATGAAATGCTGCCATTTGCCTTGCATGGGTACCGTATGTCAATCAGAACATCCACTGGGGCAACACCGTATCAGCTTGTGTATGGTATGGAGGCAGTCCTACCTGTTGAAGTTGAACTACCCTCCTTGCGGGTACTAATGGATGTTAAACTGAATGAAGCAGAATGGGTCCGATCCCGATACGAACAACTGAATCTGATTGAAGAGAAGAGATTGACTGCAATTTGTCATGGGCACTTATATCAGAAAAGAATGAAGAAAGCCTTCGATCAGAAAGTCAGGCTTCGGGAATACCAAGTAGGAGATCTTGTGCTGAAAAGACTCCTTCCTCCTCATACAGACCACAGGGGCAAGTGGACTCCGAATTACGATGGTCCATTCGTAGTAAAGAAAGTTTTCTCTGGTGGAGCACTGATGCTCAGTGTCAGACCCTAATTTTTGACCCTAAGATTTTCCGCATCTCATCTGCATTTGCATACAAACAAGATCACGTACTGGTTCATGTATCCCTTTTCGGGTGCAGGTCTATGCCTTGCAGAGGATCACCATGTTTAATTGCCGTTATTTGTTTATATTTACTAACCTCTAACCAAAATATCAAAAGAAAGATATGTTGCAGTTGCTTCTTCTTCTTCCGTGTTGCAGGATTTCAAAAAAAAACAGGGCAGTGATTTTCAAGTCAGATGAGGTATTTGTTCAGTCACGATTCGATTCAGATGGACGTTTGACCTAATCTCGGTCAAACTATCAAAATAATTGTTTCGATTGCAAGTTGTTTGTGCCAGTGGTTTATTCCTCAGAAAGTGCATGTTCAAAGATCAAGCTGTGTTATGTGTGAAGTCCATCAGTTTATTGAGAAATGTTGCGTGTAAGGTTCGGTCTGTTCATCAGTTTACCAGTGATTCATCTGAGGATTTATTTTCCTCAGTTTGGTTTTGAATAATCAAGACAGATTTCAAGTGATTGTGGTATAAGTGGCAAGTTGTGTGGTGGTGTTTGTGTATCGGTGGCTTGTGAAGAAAAAATCAGAAATTAGTCGTGGGCCTTAAAAAGAAATCATCATCCATTAAACCATTTTTAATTTCCAATAACCATTTTATAATTCATTTTTCGATTTTTTTTCCATTTTTCACAAATATCCATTATCCATTTTTCGATTAAACCATTTCTCTTTTCCAATTTTTCTATTATCCATTCTTATTCAATGCCATTTCTCTTTCATTTTTCTTGATTTTTCGATTCATACATTTTTTTTAGTTCAATTATCCAAATGACTGTTTCTAATTTTTCATATCCAATTTTATATTCACTATTTCTTTTTAATTCTTTTTATTCATTTCAAATATTCTTTTCATAACCATTTTTTTATTTTTTATTTCTAATCCACAATTAGCCCATATCCACCATTTTTCTTAATCAATCCATCTTTAAAACCATATACATCTTATATTCCTTTCATTACAAAAAAAAATAAAAAAATAAAAAAGTAACAAGGCCCATGAGTCACTCCAGCTTTCACTTCACAGCCTGTACACGTGAATTTTCCTTTTCAAGCTTTTCCCAACTTCCCAAGCCAACACCCACACGCAAAATGCCGCAGCTCACTTCACTTTCAGCCACAGCCAACTCCCAGCATACACTCCACGCCGCATACCTCACATCAACTTAGTTACCAGCCAAGCTTCACGCCATCTTGCAAACAACTTCATCTAAGCCAATCCTCAGCTTATCCGTACAACATCACTTACATCATGCCCGTTCCAAAACGCAGTGGGATAAGAATGAAATGTAAGGTATAAGCCACAAGCCAAACACATCAATGTTTCTGCAAGCCTCAAAGCCCAACGAACATCATCAAACCAATATCATGAAACACCTGCAGTACAAACCAACAAAACAAGCCCAGCCTTTCGCAAGCCATCTCAAAACGCATATCACCAACAAGCAAAACGCAAAGTCGCGAAACATATTTCATCATTAACCAAAACGCATCAAGTAAGTTAACAAAACGCAGAAAAATCTCGTCAATAGCACACGCGAATCCCGTGAGCATCAAATTCACTTACTTTTCTTTTATAAATTAAACCCCTTCCTCCTTTCAATCCTCAAGCTTTGAAAGCCCAAGAAATCGCTGCACAAACCATAATAAAAGCTTCAATTTCTCTGTTGTTCTTCCTTCATCAATCCTTCAATGAATTTCTCATCAATTTCATCAAACCTCACCAATTTCTGTTAATCCCTCTTTTTCACTCATCACGGAATATTCGAAAAAACGAAGAAGAAGAGGAAAGGAACTGCGGATGAGAGAGAGTGCTTCGGTGTTGAAAGGTTTCCATCGCCGTCACGGTCGTTTAAGAGAAGGTATTGGCGTCGTGCTCGTTTGGCCGCGGGTTGGAGAAGAAGAAGCTTCTTCGGCTTCTGCGTTTTTTCTCACCTCTTGTTATTTCTTTTTTCTTGTTTAATAAAAATGAGTTAATTTAGTTAAGGCCTAGACATTTTAGATTCATATGGACCTCATTCTCTTTCCACCACACCCTAAACCTGCGTATCACCTCCCTCTTCTTTCTTCATATCTTCTTTTCTATTTTTTTGTTTTTATTTTCTTTTGGTAACATTTCTTTTATTGTTCATTCTTTTAAAAAAATGTTAGTAAATGAAAAGAGTTTATAGATTTTCTTTTAATGAAAAAATCTTTTTAGAATTAAGAGGAAGGAGATTTTGTTTATAAGAATTCCTTTGAAAAGGCATAAAGAAATTTTAAAAAATATTTTAGTGAGTTTTCTCTTTAAATCTTCTTTATATTTTTTTTCTTTGAATTTGTTTTGGTATGTGGATCATGAATGTTTGATCTACTTCCTTATTCATCTTCTTTTATTTTTTTCTTTATCTTTGGTCGATGAGATCTCCGATTCGCGATTATTGGTTTTCGAAGATGTTTAATCTTCATTATTTCAAATCTATGGATGAATGATCATTTGGATCATTCTCCATACTTTGGAATCGTGATAGGTTGCCTTCGATAATTCAATGTGAAATCTCGATTAAGATTAGACTGTTACCTTTTCTTTTTGTGCGGCATGTTTTCGGAGAATGGTTCATCATATCATTTCTCTAACATGTATTAGCACAAATATTTTCCACTTTAATTAGTGGTGCCGGCCTCATTTGTAGGGTAATTACTCCGTAAATTACTCGGCGATTGCTTAACATAGACCTAAACTTGTCCCGATTCGGATTAAGATCCATTTGGATCCGGTTGCCTCGATTTTGGTTCTCTTTTTCGTGGTTGTGCTTGATTAAGTTCATCATACCACTTATATGTAAATATTATAATATTATTAATATACTAATATTTTAATTCAATCTCTCGCACCTTATCCTCTTTATTTCAATTTCTCGCTCCTTATCTCTCTTATTATGCTTATTATACTATATCATTCATCATATTGCTTATTGTTTATATTGTTATTCTTGTGATTTTTTCCTTTGTCCATTTGGACACAAAAACACTAATAACAGATTAAACGTCTAAAAAATTGGTGACTTTAATTTCGGACTATGGTTACTATCCTTAGCATTGGACTTGGAGTTTCGGACTTAGATTTTAGGATTTATCCCTTTGCTTGAGTTGTTATGGATTGAAGGCTTTGGCTCCGATTGAATTCACTTGATTATGAAGATGGAAATCTGATTGTTTCAAAGAATACTTGCCATACGGTTTGATCGTTCTTCCTTTAGCTTTTATTTTCAAGTCTTAGGATAGTCCTTTCATCTCTTCCCATCTTCTTCAATTTTCAAATCTCCTTCCTATTTTCAAAACTTTCTTTGTTTTTTCAAACTTCAAACATTTTCGCAATCAAACCTTGACTTAGGTCATGCGATTTTACCTCTTCATTTCATTTTCTTAATAAATACTAAACCACATAAGCATATCGAAACATTCTTCTCAAAACTTTAAAAAGCATTCAAACTCATTCAATTGTTTTGTGCCCTCGTGCACGTTTCTTTTTAACCTTTTTTATGTTTAGATATGATTCATTCTTTCTAGCGGAATTATTCGCTAAAGAATGACGACTTATCTTTACATTTTAAAATCAATTCAACTCATTGCTTCTTTTCACAATTTGTACCACGAACTACGGGGTTTTGATCTCGCATTGCACTTTGTGGATACGTAGGCATGAGACGTTCGTCTCTTCAAACACCAAAATCTTAAAAAACATTCTTCTTCTCATCTCTTCAATCTTTTTTCAAGCAAACCAATTTCAGACTAAAATGCAGTAAATATTTCAAAGGGTTCCTTTGGAGTACCACGGACAAGTCGGGTGCGTAAAACCTTCCCGATTTGTAACCAATCCCCTTACCCATTCTCTGTTTGTTTCTTTTAGCTTTTTCTTTTAGATTCTTTAGGTTTTTGTTCGTTCTTTTTACCTTTTCCATTTGGAAATAAATAAAAGTGCGGTGGCGACTCTGTGTATATTGAGTGAAGTTAATCAATAGCTTACACTCATGATTTTACCGCTACAGAAAAGTGGCGACTCTGCTGGGGAGTCAATCTCTAAGTGGATTTGGCCTACTTTGATTTGTTTACTGCTTTAGTTTGATTTGTTTGTTACCTGGCTGTTCTGTTTCGGTTTTGGTGATCCTTTGTGAGATAGATTCTAACCCGGATCTGAGTGGAACTTATGATAGGACGACGATATTCAAAGCGATACGCGATGGAGTAGTCCAAAGCGATATCAATTTGATAATCTCCACTCGGTTAGGCTCCCTTGGACTATCAATGTCATGACGAGTAATCGTACGTGGCATTATTTTCCAACCTTGAACTGATCATATTGAGGACCGTAGAACCCTTAACCAATCTAAGCCAATTTAGGAACGTAGTGCGGAAACTATCTGAGTGTAAACTTAAGGTGGTTGTCACGCGATACTACACTCGGACGAGGTCTATTTTAAGAATGTTATCGGTTGGGGAGTAATCCAACGTACCGATGATATTCTAAAGGTGGCTGTTAACTCCGGGAACCTCTGTTAGCACCCTTTTGGTTTTTTGCAGGTACAATGAAGACAAACCTTAATACATGCCTGTGTGGGTTGGTGTTCTGTTACCTTGACTCCATGCTCGTGATCCGAACCTCTGAACCTGTGTGCTTTGCGTGATCTTGTTTGTGGTTGTTGCATCTACATATTCATCATGATCATCATCACAACCATTTTTCAAGGAAAATAATTCCGATTATTGCAAATATTGGAAAGAATAAATATTCCTTTTTGTCAAGATTTTTCATGACAGTATTCTCGATGTTGACCATGTTTGCAATAATCGAGTTGTTTTTCTGAAAATGGAAGTGAACATTGCATATCATTGCATCCTCGCATATTCTTGCGTTCATCTGAGTTGTGTGGGAACTCATCCCAGTTGTTTCTTTCCTCAGTTGTCTGTTGATCCGTCAAGCTGACTCCTCACCACAGATACGGTACTAGAGCTGCTAACAGATTGAGAGCTATCAGATTGAGAATGGAACACCAAGAACAACATAACATGGAAGTCCGAATGGAGATTGATGAGTTGAAGGACGGTATGACCAGGCTCACTGAAATGATGCAAGTTCTGATTGCTCGAGGTGAACCACCTCAAAGGACTGTTATCTCTGAAGTTTTTACTGCCGTTGTTGATCCTCCTGTTGTTCAGCAACCGGTTTCTACTTGGCCAGAATATGGGTTACCTCCGGATTATGTGCCAGTTTCTGCAACTGCTCAAGTGGGTGGTCCATCTGTTGTACCAGTCTTTTCAGCTCCGACTTTTGTTGAACCTCAACCTGTTGTGCATACTACTGCTCAGACTACTTATCAGAATTCTCCTTTTTTGTACCAAGCTGCTGGTCAACAAGCTGAAAGTCAGGGTAAACCTGGATATATGGATGAAGTTAGAGAGCAATGTTTGACTCTGGAGAAGAGGGTAAGAGGTCTAGAAGGAAAAGATGTCTTTGGTTCTGCTGCGATAGACATGTGTTTGGTTTCCGACTTGGTTCTTCCTGATAAGTTCAAGGTTCCTGTATTCGAGAAATACAATGGTCATACTTGTCCAAAGATTCATCTGCTGATGTATTGTCGCAAAATGGCTGCACATGCCAAAGATGACAAGCTGCTTATCCATTGTTTTCAAGATAGTCTGAGTGGTGCTTCCATGAAGTGGTATGTTGGACTTGAGAAGAGTCATATCCGAAGCTGGAAAGATTTGTCTGATGCTTTTGTAAGGCAGTATAAGTACAATCTGGACATGGCGCCTGATCGTCGTCAACTTCAAAATATGTCACAGAAAGAGAAAGAATCATTCAAAGAGTATGCTCAGCGTTGGAGAGAGCTAGCTGCTCAAGTGGAGCCACCTTTGCCCGAAAAGGAATTAATTGGTTTGTTCATGGACACTCTTCAACCGTTCTTTTGGGAGAAAATGGTAGGAAGTGTTTCATCTGGTTTTTCTGATCTAGTCACTATTGGAGAAAGACTAGAGGAAGGTATCAAGAAGGGTAAGATTACCAATTTTGAAGCTCCCAATGCTACAAGAAAGTCTTTTGGGAATCCTCACAAGAGAAGAGACGGTGATGCTTATGCTGTTTCAACTGAGAGGAAGCCTTATCGCCCGCAACAAAGATATGTTCAACCATATGTAGCTGCAATTGCTCCTGTTGTTAAAACTCAACCTGCTCAAACTCAAGCTCAAGGTCAAGCTCAACCAGCTCAAGCTCAAGTTCAGATTCGAGCTCAAGCTCAGGCACCTCATCCTGCTGCTGGACAAAATCAGTATCGCAATAGGCCAAACTTTGATCCTATCCCGATGCCTTACACTGAGTTGTTTCCTTCTTTGATTAAGAGTGGTTTAATTACTAAGAGGCCTCCGCCTCCTGTTCCAAATCCTCTTCCGGTTGGTTATAGATCGGATCTTCGCTGTGAGTTTCATCAAGGTGGAACTGGTCATGACTTGGAACATTGCTTTGCACTGAAGTCTAAGGTGAAAGAACTTATCAGGAACAACATCCTTTACTTTAATGACCTTAATCCAAATGTTATTAACAATCCTTTGCCGAATCTTGGGAAGTGAATCTTTTAGAAGACTTCAACTGTCAAATTTTCTTCAAGGCCAGAATATTAGCTGGGACAGCTCATCCTTGTTGCTGATGGATCACTAGGCCATTGTTTCTTTATGTTTGCAATTTTCTTCAATCATATTAAGTTGTTTGCTTCTAAGCTTTGTTTGTACTTTCATGTTGGTTTTAATGAAATGAGCATTGCTTTGTTTTGATTCAATTTCATTTACTATTTGCATCTATATGCTTTACATTTCAAGTTCATTTATCTTTTCTCAAGCTTTTACAATGATTGGAGGGAGGATGATGAAAACGAGATACCCATAACTGTTGTTGGTATGCTTTCAATTGAGACTTGGCTGAAGATATACAGGCATTGTTTCAAATCCTAAACACTGGAGAAATAAGGAAGTTAATCCTTTGTTAACCCCTTTGAACCTTGAAGTTGGAGTTTCTTTCTATTCGAAAAAACCCGCAATTTTAATCCGGGGATGGGTAGTTCTCAATTAATTCGAATGTGAATTCAAGTGCAAGAGAATCATTCAAGACACCTTTCAATAATGGTTGTAATCTAAAGCTTTCCTTCACACACATCAAGAAGTGTTGAAGATGTTTCTCAATTTAAAAGCCAATGATGGTTCATCGTAACCATTAAGCCATGCAGTCATTATCTTTAAAAAAAATGATATTGAAAAAAAATTTATTGAAAAAAATCAAAGCCCGCTAAGTCAAAACCTATGAAGGAGACTTAGGCAAAAAAACTGGGGCATCCCGCTGGCTGTAAGTTGAAATGACGCAGTTCAGGCAAAAATTAGGGATAATAAAAGGAAATATTTGTCAAGAGGTCATCAAAATCCTCAGCAAAAATAAGATGAGTGGATCAAAGCCCTCATTAGAAATAACAAGAGAGAAAGATGTGACTGCTATCTCAAAATCTCTTGGCTTACGAACCATCTTCATCTGTGCAATCCTAAATTTCTGGGAACTTGAATGTATAGGCTGAATTAATTGAATGTAGGACTGGAGTTCATCACGAAGTTGGGTTGGGTACAAATAAACTTTGAGCCTATATCCTTTGATTCATAAACCGTGAACTAGGCCACGTTACAACCTTCAAAATCCCTAATTGAATCCAGGTTTCTTTTGAAAAGCATACTACAACGAGGTTGCGTAAACTGACTCCCAAGTTCTTTACCAATCATTTGTTGCTTACCCTTGCTTTATCTTTAATTTTGTCTCAACCGCCGTGTTTTGACAATGTTTTCATTTACTTTACATCAATAAATTTCATTCCAAAAATGATTCTTGATTTCAAACTTTGCATTAAAATTACCAGGTTTGTACAAACACTTTTTAGTTGCAAATAAAACTTTCCTCATCAAGGAATTTTCAAACAGTTGAGAAAACTTGGTCAGTGATCTTATCAAGGGGCAAGTTCTTCTCAGTTCCTATGGTTCAAGATTGGCTGCTCAGTGCAGGTTGTTCTCAGATTCGGTTAGTCAGAAGATTCTCTGCAAGTTTCACACTGGGTTATTTTTATCAACATCCATTTCAAGAACTGAAGCCATGAGCAGTTTATTTCTCTCAACAGTTACTTCAAAGATTTGAGTATTTTCTCCAACAGTAATCAAGAACTGAATCCATTATCAGTTTACCTTCATCAGTCATTAAACTTGGGGCAATTTTCTTCAAAGAATCCCCAAGCAGCTTTGCATGACTTTTCTCAAAAGATTTTCAACTTGGTACAGTTTACTAGTGGGACAGAGATTTGTTCAGTAGTAACATTTCTAATTTCTGAGCAGAATGGCAGTGATCTCTGTGTTGAGGAATCAGTCTCCCATCTCTTCACTCCTCTAAGAGTCTAAACTGGTTGTCAGCATTTTCTCTCATATTATCTCCTTGGGTGTGTTATTCCCCCGTTTTGTTTGTGTTTGCATATTTGAGTGTTTTAGTCCTCATTATGCGTTTTCTTGGGTGTGTTATTCCCCAGTTTTGTTTGTGTTTGCATATTTGAGTGTTTTAGTCCTCATTATGCGTTTTCTTGGGTGTGTTATTCCCCAGTTTTGTTTGTGTTTGCATATTTGAGTGTTTTAGTCCTCATTATGCGTATTCTCGGGTGTATAATTCCCCATTTTCGAAAAACGTTTGCATATTTGAGTGTTTTAGTCCTCATTATGCGTTTTCTCGGGTGTGTTATTCCCCAGTTTTGTTTACCTTTGCATATTTGAGTGTTTTAGTCCTCATTATGCGTGTTCTTGGGTGGTTTAGTCCCCATTTTCGTAAATGTCTGCATACTGAGTGTTTTAGTCCTCATATGCATTTCTCGAGGTCTTGTTGTTTTCAACTTTTTACTGTTTGGTCAAAGTCCAACTTACTTGGAATTTGTCTGTCTCTCCAGAACTTTTCCTTCACCTACTTGTTTTCTCTCTCAGATATTATACCATTTTATCCGATTGCCATTCTCGGATGTCCATAGTGAAGTCATCATTGATTTGATGTACTGTCCTGGACCTTTTTCCATCTCATTCAGTTCTGTTCCTGAATGTTGTGATTCACATTTTATCCGATTGCTATTCTCGGATATTGTGATCACTTTCCTTCCGATTGCCATTCTCGGATTTCCATGTTGGGGTCATCATTGAGTTGATATAATTTCCAGAATTTTCCCATTTTCATTCAGTTCTGTTCCTGAATGTTGTGATTTACTTTTTATCTGATTGTTATTCTCAGATGTTGTGATTACCTTTTATCCGATGCCATTCTCGGATATCCCTATTAAAGTCAGTAATGTCATCCTTGGATGCTTCTGATGTGCTTTTTCGGAACTTTTTCACTTCGTTCAGTGCCATTCCTGGATGTTGTGATCCTTTCTGTCCAATTGCCATTCTTGGACATTTTCACCTCAGCTGAGCCATGTTATGGTCTCTAGCATGTTGTTTTTCCTGTCAGAGCTTCATGTTCCTTATCCCCAGCATTTTTTTTTCATGTGTCGTCTTATCCCTCACGGATTTCTCTGCATGTCATATACATTTCACATCATCTCATAATTTTTCTCATAACATCTCATATGCTTTCATATATTTTCATGTGCTTCCATAACATTTTCATATCATTCGCATAATATTTTCGTATCATTTCCATATCATTTTGTCCGCTTCATTTCATTTCATTCCATTTTTTGGCATCTTAGGATCAAAAATTGGGTTTTTTGATATTTAAGTATCTTCCATCTTGTCGAAACGAAGATTTCAATCTTCATCATCTCTGGATTGAAGAAACTTAAATAGGGGCATCTGTCAGACCCTAATTTTTGACCCTAAGATTTTCCGCATCTCATCTGCATTTGCATACAAACAAGATCACGTACTGGTTCATGTATCCCTTTTCGGGTGCAGGTCTATGCCTTGCAGAGGATCACCATGTTTAATTGCCGTTATTTGTTTATATTTACTAACCTCTAACCAAAATATCAAAAAAAAGATATGTTGCAGTTGCTTCTTCTTCTTCCGTGTTGCAGGATTTCAAAAAAAAAACAGGGCAGTGATTTTCAAGTCAGATGAGGTATTTGTTCAGTCACGATTCAATTCAGATGGACGTTTGACCTAATCTTGGTCAAACTATCAAAAAAATTGTTTCGATTGCAAGTTGTTTGTGCCAGTGGTTTATTCCTCAGAAAGTGCATGTTCAAAGATCAAGCTGTGTTATGTGTGAAGTCCATCAGTTTATTGAGAAATGTTGCGTGTAAGGTTCGGTCTGCTCATCAGTTTACCAGTGATTCATCTGAGGATTTATTTTCCTCAGTTTGGTTTCGAATAATCAAGACAGATTTCAAGTGATTGTGGTATAAGTGGCAAGTTGTGTGGTGGTGTTTGTGTATCGGTGGCTTGTGAAGAAAAAATCAGAAATTGGTCGTGGGCCTTAAAAAGAAATCATCATCCATTAAACCATTTTTAATTTCCAATAACCATTTTATAATTCATTTTTCGATTTTTTTTCCATTTTTCACAAATATCCATTATCCATTTTTCGATTAAACCATTTCTCTTTTCCAATTTTTCTATTATCCATTCTTATTCAATGCCATTTCTCTTTCATTTTTCTCGATTTTTCGATTCATACATTTTTTTAGTTCAATTATCCAAATGACTGTTTCTAATTTTTCATATCCAATTTTATATTCACTATGTCTTTTTAATTCTTTTTATTCATTTCAAATATTCTTTTCATAACCATTTTTTTTATTTTTTATTTCTAATCCACAATTAGCCCATATCCACCATTTTTCTTAATCAATCCATCCTTAAAACCATATACATCTTATATTCCTTTCATTACAAAAAAAAACAAATAAAAAAGTAACAAGGCCCATGAGTCACTCCAGCTTTCACTTCACAGCCTGCACACGTGAATTTTCCTTTTCAAGCTTTTCCCAACTTCCCAAGCCAACACCCACACGCAAAATGCCGCAGCTCACTTCACTTTCAGCCACAGCCAACTCCCAGCATACACTCCACGCCGCATACCTCACATCAACTCAGTTACCAGCCAAGCTTCACGCCATATTGCAAACAACTTCAGCTAAGCCAATCCTCAGCTTATCCGTACAACATCACTTACATCATGCCCGTTCCAAAACGCAGTGGGATAAGAATGAAATGTAAGGTATAAGCCACAAGCCAAACACATCAATGTTTCTGGAAGCCTCAAAGCCCAACGAACATCATCAAACCAATATCATGAAACACCTGCAGTACAAACCAACAAAACAAGCCCAGCCTTTCGCAAGCCATCTCAAAACGCATATCACCAACAAGCAAAACGCAAAGTCGCGAAACACATTTCATCATTAACCAAAACGCATCAAGTAAGTTAACAAAACGCAAAAAAAATCTCGTCAATAGCACACGCGAATCCCGTGAGCATCAAATTCACTTACTTTTCTTCTATAAATTAAACCCCTTCCTCCTTTCAATCCTCAAGCTTTGAAAGCCCAAGAAATCGCTGCACAAACCATAATAAAAGCTTCAATTTCTCCGTTGTTCTTCCTTCATCAATCCTTCAATTAATTTCTCATCAATTTCATCAAACCTCACCAATTTCTGTTAATCCCTCTTTTTCACTCATCACGGAATATTCGAAAAAACGAAGCAGAAGAGGAAAGGAACTGCGGATGAGAGAGAGTGCTTCGGTGTTGAAAGGTTTCCATCGCCATCACGGTCGTTTAAGAGAAGGTATTGGCGCCGTGCTCGTTTGGCCGCGGGTTGGAGAAGAAGAAGCTTCTTCGGCTTCTGCGTTTTTTCTCACCTCTTGTTATTTCTTTTTTCTTGTTTAATAAAAATGAGTTAATTTAATTAAGGCCTAGACATTTTAGATTCATATGGACCTCATTCTCTTTCCACCACACCCTAAACCTGCGTATCACCTCCCTCTTCTTTCTTCATATCTTCTTTTCTATTTTTTTGTTTTTATTTTCTTTTGGTAACATTTCTTTTATTGTTCATTCTTTTAAAAAATGTTAGTAAATGAAAAGAGTTTATAGATTTTCTTTTAATGAAAAAATCTTTTTAGAATTAAGAGGAAGGAGATTTTGTTTATAAGAATTCCTTTGAAAAGGCATAAAGAAATTTTAAAAAATATTTTAGTGAGTTTTCTCTTTAAATCTTCTTTATATTTTTTTTCTTTGAATTTGTTTTGGTATGTGGATCATGAATGTTTGATCTACTTCCTTATTCATCTTCTTTTATTTTTTTCTTTATCTTTGGTCGATGAGATCTCCGATTCGCGATTATTGGTTTTCGAAGATGTTTAATCTTCATTATTTCAAATCTATGGATGAATGATCATTTGGATCATTCTCCATACTTTGGAATCGTGATAGGTTGCCTTCGATAATTCAATGTAAAATCTCGATTAAGATTAGACCGTTACCTTTTCTTTTTGTGCGGCATGTTTTCGGAGAATGGTTCATCATATCATTTCTCTAACATGTATTAGCACAAATATTTTCCACTTTAATTAGTGGTGCCGGCCTCATTTGTAGGGTAATTACTCCGTAAATTACTCGGCGATTGCTTAACATAGACCTAAACTTGTCCCGATTCGGATTAAGATCCATTTGGATCCGGTTGCCTCGATTTTGGTTCTCTTTTTCGTGGTTGTGCTTGATTAAGTTCATCATACCACTTATATGTAAATATTATAATATTATTAATATACTAATATTTTAATTCAATCTCTCGCACCTTATCCTCTTTATTTCAATTTCTCGCTCCTTATCTCTCTTATTATGCTTATTATACTATATCATTCATCATATTGCTTATTGTTTATATTGTTATGCTTGTGATTTTTTCCTTTGTCCATTTGGACCCAAAAACACTAATAACGGATTAAACGTCTAAAAAATTGGTGACTTTAATTTCGGACTATGGTTACTATCCTTAGCATTGGACTTGGAGTTTCGGACTTAGATTTTAGGATTTATCCCTTTGCTTGAGTTGTTATGGATTGAAGGCTTTGGCTCCGATTGAATTCACTTGATTATGAAGATGGAAATCTGATTGTTTCAAAGAATGCTTGCCATACGGTTTGATCGTTCTTCCTTTAGCTTTTATTTTCAAGTCTTAGGATAGTCCCTTCATCTCTTCCCATCTTCTTCAATTTTCAAATCTCCTTCCTATTTTCAAAACTTTCTTTGTTTTTTCAAACTTCAAACATTTTCGCAATCAAACCTTGACTTAGGTCATGCGATTTTACCTCTTCATTTCATTTTCTTAATAAATGCTAAACCACATAAGCATATCGAAACATTCTTCTCAAAACTTTAAAAAGCATTCAAACTCATTCAATTGTTTTGTGCCCTCGTGCACGTTTCTTTTTAACCTTTTTTATGTTTAGATATGATTCATTCTTTCTAGCGGAATTATTCGCTAAAGAATGACGACTTATCTTTACATTTTAAAATCAATTCAACTCATTGCTTATTTTCACAATTTGAACCACGAACTACGGGGTTTTGATCTCGCATTGCACTTTGTGGGTACGTAGGCATGAGACGTTCGTCTCTTCAAACACCAAAATCTTAAAAAACATTCTTCTTCTCATCTCTTCAATCTTTTTTCAAGCAAACCAATTTCAGACTAAAATGCAGTAAATATTTCAAAGGGTTCCCGTGGAGTACCACAGACAAGTCGGGTGCGTAAAACCTTCCCGATTTGTAACCAATCCCCATACCCATTCTCTGTTTGTTTCTTTTAGCTTTTGCTTTTAGATTCCTTAGGTTTTTGTTCGTTCTTTTTACCTTTTCCATTTGGAAATAAATAAAAGTGCAGTGGCGACTCTGTGTATATTGAGTGAAGTTAATCAATAGTTTACACTCATTATTTTACCGCTACACTCAGTACTATGGATGGTGAAGATTTCCTGTCCCCTGTGAATTCAGATGCGGTTAAAAAATACTTCGCAAAAAATGACCCGCTGGACATAAAAACAGAATGTAAGTCCAGGCAAAAATAGGGCATCCCAACGAGTCAAAAACAGAATAAAAGACTCGGGCAAAAATAAGGGAAAATAATTTTAAAAAAACGTACACCCGCTGAGCTGAAAAGCCGCATTGGACAACTCAGGCAAAAATGGGTATCCCGGTGGATTGAAAACCCGAAAGGGAGATCCACGCAAAATAACGGAATAAGCGAACAACTGCATTCTGAATTCGTCTGTATCACTTACAACATGGCAAGCTTCGGAAGGTTAAAGCATCGATCAACATCAACCTTCTTCAAAAATCAAGATGAGAAGAACGTCAATGTCATACGAGTCATAGCATGGGGAAGCTCATTGAAGCGTCATCAACATTGCCGGCATCTTTTTGTTTCTCAATTTGTAACAATCTCCTCATTTAAGGGGATCTGTTTCTTTGACTGTACTTGCCAATTCAGGGCACACAAATTAATAAAATCAGATTTTCAGTCACGTTTCGTCTCGTACATTTTATTTTCATTTGCAAAAATGTCCGATGTCCTTATCGATTGCATAAATACAGATGCGTCTTTTCTAAATTACATGCTTACATGAAATATATTTGCTCCCGAGAGTGTCTGAACTCCTATGGTGGAATCTAGTAAGGGATACCTCGGGGTACTTGTATGTTTCTTTGTCATAACAGGATTGCAGGTATTCAAAGCGCAGCATGGGGGCATGAAAGCTCCTCCCCATCAGAGCAGCATCAGAAGGGGCTCATTTCCCCAACTAATTTCATCATCCTCAACAGGATCCCCACAAGAAATCTTTAGGAAGATCGTTCAGTGATCATTTCTCCCCAGCCAAGTGTCAGGCAGGGAATTATCTCCCCGCGGAGTTTCAACCTCTATCCAGAAGAGCAATTTCTGAAGATCATACAACAAAGTGACGGAAGCTTCCACATCCCCCGGCTGGGCCCCTCATCATCAAAGATAGGTCTATCAGTGACCTGTTTCCCCAAACAGTCATACATCTTATCAGATCTACCAATGATCTTTTCCCCCAGCTGGGACATTCTCTCGAAGCAGATCAGCCACAGATCTTCACAGCAACAGGATCCGGATCCCGGATCGGTATCTTTGCATAATCATAGCATTCGCATCATATTTCCCCTCAAAGCGTAGCATTCTGTCTAAAACGGAGCATTACGGCAAAAATCAAACATATTGCATAATCACAAGTCAGGTTCGAATTAGTCACCTATAAATATCAACAATACCACATCAGCAGTATACAAAATACCTCTCAATTTCCCCGGCAGAAAACCAAAGTGTCCCCTTTGCACTCTCAAAATACAGATATATGCTCCTTTGGCACTCGTCTGTGTCATCATTCCCCAGTAAAGTCACCCAAACGTTCTCTACAGACAGATACATCTATATACACTCTTTGGACATTCGTCCGTGTCACCATCCCCTAGCATGGTGGCCTAAACACTCATTGTAAACTCAAACACTTGTTTATAATACACTTCTTCCGACACCCGTCCGTGTCATCTTATCCCCACAGATCTTCAGAATATCTTTTTACACACTTCCTCTTATGGTACTCATCTGTATCATACCCTCCCCATCAAGCTGAACACTCGTCTGTGTCTCACTCATACTTTTTACTCATACAGATACTCGTCCGTATCTTGTATACACCACTTATCTTTTCCCAGATTCAACACTCGTCCGTGTTCTTTGTTAACCAGTTGGTACTCGTCCGTACCATCATCTCTGAACATGCGTCAGCATTTGTTTATACCGATACTCGTTCGTATCGTAGTTTTAAGGATGCTCGTCCGCATCTTTAATCCATACACAGTGTCAAATACTTATACCTTCTCTTTCCTGAAGTTAGACACTCGTCTGTGTCTACCATTCCCCAGAAGAGTCCCCAGTGAATCCCAATAAATTATTCCCTTTCTATCTGACATTCTTCATATGTCATGATACTTCCGGCAGCCGTACCCTGCCAGGTGATCGTCCTTCACCTTTTGATGATCGTCCTTCATCATCCCCAGCAGAGTCTCCATTATTGGAATCCTTCCCTATCCGACATTCGTCCTATGTCGTGATATTTTTAGCAGCCGTAACCTGCTAGGTGATCGTCCTTCACCTTTTGATGATCGTCCTTCATCATTTTATCCGATGGTCGTCCCCATCGTTGATCCTGCTATCTGACATTCGTCCTATGTCACGATAAACCCCGAGAGCAGCCGTACCCTGCTAGGTGATCGTCCCTCACCTCTTGATGATCTTCCTTCATCATGCTTATCCGATGGTCGTCCCCATCGTCGACTCTTTCTATCCGACATTTGTACTATGTTGTGATACTTTCGGCAACCGTACCCTTCCAGGTGATCGTCCTTCACCTTGGATGACCGTCCCTCATCCTTATCCCCAACAGAGCAGTCGTCCCCTGCTAGGTGATCGTGCTTCACCTTTGATGACAGTCCCTCATCATTATTTCATTAACCTGATGGTCGTCCCCATCATTGCCTTTATCTTTAATCCCCAGAGAGTCTTATTTCTTTGCTTGATGGCCGTCCCCATCATGATTTCCTTATTTCCCCAGCATGTCGGCCGTACCCGTCACCGCTTTATCCCCAGCAGTCGTCCTCTGCTCGACGGTCGTCCTCCGTGGCCCGCACTCTATAATCATACTTTACTTCCTTTTACAATCTATATCCCTTTTCTTCTTCATTCAGTGAGTGCAAATCTTGGACTGTCTTTGATATTCAACCACAAGTTATCTTGTTTGTCTGCTAAGCCGTTGCTTGCATCCTGCATAGCTAACTCATGCTTGAATAGGGGCAGCTGTAAACACCCCAAATTTTCCCTCACTCATTTCACCATGGCTTGTTGATCTTTTCATATGCATAAGTTCAAACATATCATCTCATATTGTATTTTTGCTTCACTACATTAGTTCTAAGTCATTTGCATCTAGGGTTTGTGATCTGAGTCATCCTTGAGCCTTCTGAGCCACTCCAAGGGTCTCCAATCATCTCAAGAGGGTCCATGTATGTTCAAGCATCATATTATATCCTCCCAAGATCAAGGAAGTCAAAGAATCACAAGAACTAAGAAAGGCATTGAAGCAGAGCCAAGTTTAACTGCACAGATGACCTAAAATTAGGGTTTTGGTTTCAGAGGCCATAACTCCAATTTTTTTGGTCATTCTTGTTTCTATTGGTCTCTATATGATATGAGGATCATGCATACCAATTTTCATGAAGAAATTCATTGGGGAAGGCATCTGATCAATAGATGACTTCTTGAATAAGTCAGTGTAAAATCAGGGCATCTGAGGCCCCCCATCACCCAAACAAAGGGTCTTCTCCATCATTTTGTATGTATATGATCTTTATTTGATCTTAGAAGAAGTTAGAAGTTCACAAAATTGAAGCATTTCAAGCCATTTGCAAAGTTGCCATTTTGGGAAAGTGACTTGTAATACAAACTTGCCATTTTGGGAAAGTTTTTCAATCTCCTCTTTTTGATTCAAAAATGCTTCAAATGAAAAATTCTTGGTCATGAAAGTTGTAGATTAAATCATTCCCTTTTCAAAAAGTACAAGAACTTGATCTAATTCATCATAGAACTCAAGTTATGGCCTTGCAAAGTTGGGAAAAATCACAAAATTTCACTTATGTACCAAAGAGGGAAACTTGCAAAAAATCATGACAAAGCAATGTGTGACCTCAAAGTGACTTCTAACCATTACACAAACATCACATATGACCTAAAGATCAGAATTTGCACCAATTCACAAAGCTTCATGCCTTGAATTACAAGTCACCATAAGGCACTTCTCATAAATCTTCAAGAATGGAATTTTTGCAAAAGGGACTTCTAATGATTGGATTAGTTGCTAAGTGATCTCAAAGCATCATAACAACTTCATGTGGTCCATTTTGCTACAAATTGCCCAAGAGTTCATAGGTTTCATTGCCTTGGTTCACAAGGAATTCCAAAGAGGGAAATATGCAAGAACCTTGAAAACTCTTGATCAAGACCATCCAGCTCACAAAATCAGATCCAAAGGCCTTCCTTGACTCAAGCTGAAGCAGGACAAGCCCTAAGATCTCCTCTGACTCGAGCCATACCTATGGTACACAAAATCTTGACTTTTTGCATCTTTGCCCATACCAATCAAACTGTGACATTACCAACCCTCTGCCCAATCAGAACATATTATGTGGACCTCAAGGACTTGAAACACACACACACACACAAGCCATCATCCTCCCATAAGCCAGGATTCATAAAAACTGCAAATTTCTTCATCTCTTCGAAACTCTTCCCACAACCATCAAACCTCAAACTTTTCTTCACCAACAAGTCATATACCATCCATGGATCAAGAATCAAGCATTGAAACAGCCTAAAACATCACATACACAACCCTCCAAATCTGCTACACCAGAGCCAAAACCTGCAAACTAGGCCATACAAGCTTGTTCTAAGCTTCATTTCATCATCAGAAGGTTCATAGGAGGGGATTTGCACCAAAGAAGGATCCAGAAAGCTCAACATTAGGAGGTTCAATCTCAGGTATAACTTATGAACTTTTTTCTCAGAAGCTTGTTTTTAAGTTCTTTTATGATTCTCTAAGCTCCCCTGGTCATGGGGATGTGATTATTATTGAAAATGGTTGAGAAACTACCATGTATGCAAGTTCTGAAATTTTTGCCCGTTTCACGTTTTGGTTCGAATCTTGTTCATGATGCGAAATAAATGAGTTTTGAGTGGGGGTTTAGGTTTAGGAATGTTGGAGGATCATTTCTGGGCAAGAAATTTGAAGATTAAAGGTTTAGGGAAGAAGTTAGGGTTTGTGTCCACCGGAGAAGATGACCGGAACACTGTTCCGGTCACCTGAATTTGTTTAAACCCTAATCCCATTAATTAGGCAACTTTGAATATTGGCCTTTAGATTAGGTTTCCCGCGTGCGTGTGAACGATCTAGATTTGTCACTTAAGCCCTAATCCAGTCATTAGTGTAATTAATCAGGTTTAGGAAATTTGAAAATCCAGTTTGAATCTCAGCCCTTGGATAAGGCGCGAGTCAATTCCCTCCATTTCTCTTTGAACCTGGACCCTTGGATGCGCTGACTTCTATTTAATTTCATATTTATTTTGTTTTTCTTGCATTTTTCTTGTGCATTTTATTTAAAATAGTTAGAAGCTTTCAAAAAAATTTATTTTTTGCATCATGCCTTTAAATATTTTCCTCATTCTGAAAATAATTTTTATTTTATTTTTTGCATAAAATTTGTATTTTTAAAATATTTAAATGTTTATTTTAATTAATTAATGGAAATTAATTAATTAAAATACCATTTAAGTTTCTAAAAATCACCAAAAAAATCACATTGCATCTTGACACATTTAGAGACATTATCAAACCATTCATACAAATTTCTTTTTGGTTCTTGATCCATTTTTACATTTTCTTTGGATTTAGGGTTCTTAAAAAATCAATATTTTGACCCTAACTTAGAAAAATCTTTTCTGCCTAACCATGAAGGGTTGGATAGTGATTCTTTTTGCATTGCATTCCACATATCATGTAGTTTCTAGGATAAAATGGCATGAATTTATCTTTCATATTTGATTTGTTTTGCATTTTTTCCTTGTGAGGCCCCTTTGAACCTTAGATAACTTAGAAAAATCATAACTTCCTTAGGGTTAAGAGTTAGGTCTCCTGCTTTGGGGTGTGATATCATATAGGTGTAGGGTACCTTTGATCCCATTTTCAATTTTGTATCTTGTCATTTGCTTCTGATTTTGAATTTTGCATTGCATTTTGTACATAAACCATAATTTGTGCCTTCATTTGCATTCATTCTTCATATGCTTGCATACATAAACTTGCCATGACATTTTGTGCATCCACATGACATATAAGACATCTTAGGACATATTGAAATCATGTTTGATCATTACATCATCCATTTTCCATGCTTTTGCTCTCTTTTGATGTCATATGCATTCATGATCTTTCATGCCTCCTTTCATGTCTCATTTGCATATTCATTACTTGTATGATCAACCACATCTCATGACAACCATTTGTATCATCTCATGGCATCATTTAAATCATGAATATGTTTCTGACTTTGGCTTTCATCTTTGCATTTCATCTCATTTTCATTTCATTTTCATTTCCTTTTGCTAACTTTTCAGGTGGTAAGTGTTTGAGAAGTGAATTTGCCTTCACTTCTCATAATCTTTTCTCATCTCTCTTTATGCATCATTGCTGCATTTTTACTTGTGAATTAGAGTAAGCTTGCTCATTCATGCTCCTTCTCCTCTTTCTTTCTTCAAGTAACTTATCTTCTTCAATAAAGTAAGTTAACTTGTTTCTTCTGCTTCTCTTCCTTTCATCTGCTTCTTCCATTGGTGGCTTCTTTGGAGATCTCTTGCAAGCCTTACAAACCATAGGAACAACCAAGCATGATCACAATTAGGTTTTTATTAGTCCCCCTTTAGTTTTACCTTTGTGTCATCTTTGAGTCTTCTCTTCTCATCTCTTAATCAAGGACTAAACCCTTAAGGCTTTAAGACTTTGTGATTAGGGTTATGCCTGTATCCTTCTATTAGGATGGAGTGCATAACTTTAATCCTAAGTGTTAAACCCTTAATGTGTTTAAATCCTTTAAATAATCCACTTAATAATCACTAAGACATCAAGCTTGTAACTTGGGCCTTGCATTAGGGTTCTAATTCTTCCTTAATTGGTTAAGAAGGACTAACCCTAGTGTTAATGGACAAGTCCACCTCAAGTTGTCTTACAAACCATAAAATTCACTTCTTAATCTTACCATTAACTAAAATCCACTCTAATAAAGGCTTTGTTTTGTCATGAGGTTAATCCCTAATCATGGATTAAGTTGAGGAGCCTTCCTCATCTTAAATGTTCTCATCTATTATCCTTCTATTAGGATGGTGTAATGGGTCCATTAAATCCTTGATCATGGCTTAAACTCATTACTCAACACTAAACAAAAACTCCAAAACATTTAAATAATTACAAGTAGGTTAATGATCTTAATCCTACATCATGGTGATTAAGTGTGAGGTGTTTACGTCACACTTAAGGTATTCTCATTACCCCTAATCAAAGGGAGGATGTGATGAGCTTACTAACCCTTGGTTTAGGCTTAAGCTCATTTTCCTATGACAAATCTCCAAAAGCAATAAAAGATTGAAAACATCAAAAACAAACAATAATTGTCTCCTCCGGGATTCTTTTCTCACCTCATTCACTCACAAACGAGAACTTGCTTCTTTCGTCTAATGCAAGACAGTTAGCACCTGAGCCAGACATGTCATACACTTGAGCATAGACAAGCAAGCAGTTCACAAGTCAATTTATCTTTCAGTCTCTTTGAGTCGAACTACGGTGTTCTGACTTCCTCATTGCACGAGAGGATACATAGGCATAACTTAACAGTTATCGAACAAAAGTCTCTGTATATTCCCCCTCCTCCAACTTTATTCTTTAAGCCTCATAGTCTTGAGCTTCACACTCCTGTTCTTACACTGACACTCTTTTATTTCACCTCACACTTCTTTTTGCACTGACACTTGCATTCTTTTCAGCTTTTGCACACAAAATAGCACTGACACTACCCCTTTAAAACACAATTCTTTTAAGCGTGGATCCCGTCGAGTACGGCGGACAATATGGGTGCTAATACCTTCCCAGGTTGTAACCAACCCCCTTTCTCAGTTTCTCTGGTTCGCAACCGTCTTATCCATCTTTTCTTAGGTTTATGCAGCATTACCTTTCCTTCGGGATAAAAATGCCTAGCTGGCGACTCTTTTCTTTTCATTCATTTTCTCCTTTCGCCGACCGTTCGCGCTTGTACCAGGATGCAAATCTTTGGGAGCGAAAATTGTGATTGTTATTGTTGACGGTTTTCGAATGTGCAAATCTGAATTATTGCAGTTGAATGATATAGAGATTGATGAGGATCTGAAATCACCTTTTCTTGACTTTTGAGGGTTCATCCATGATGATGATATGAAGTCTTGAATGATATGCAGAAGATCGGTTGAAGTTGACGAAAAAGGTTAGAAGATGATTCAAAGATGAGCATGGAGATCGATGCAAAATAAAAAGGATGAAGATGATGAAGACAAAGTTCTGAGAAGTCAAAACCAAAGTGAAGTTTGAAGGTGGTGGATCCTTGAAAAAATGGAGAATGAGGAATGAATCATGAAAGAGAGTGATTGAAGGTCTTTTGTAGAAGATTGGAGAGAATCAGAAATGAAAAATGGAGAGTGAATGAATCCCCCTATTTTTTCGTGACTGAGTCTTTTTTTGTGTATCCTCTTTCTTTTATGTTATCAGTTCCTCTATCATCCAATGCCACTGATTTTTTCTTGCCTTTTCATCTGTAACTGAATTTCTGTTAGTTTGTTAGGGCTGTAACAAATTTTCTCAACCGATTTTCCATTGTCATTTTTTTCCCCTGATATATCAGTATATATATTTTTTGATTTCTTTATTACATGATTTCTAGACATATAATGGAAGATAGGGAATCCCAAAATGGACAAAAGAGATTGACACAAATCATCTCTATATCTCATAATGCAGGGCTCATAATGGGGTTGAATAGGTTTTGCTTAAGTTTTGGAAGCTTGACGGCATTTACTTTTTTTGAAAAAAATGTTTATTGTTTTTTTTAGAATACGGATAAAACAGATTGCAAATCAATGAACAAAAATGGGTGTTATGAAAGAGACATTGAAAAAATGAATTAATGTAGATCTAAAATGGGTAATGGCTATGGTTTGGGAGGAAATGGTCTTAAAAGAATTTGTTTGGACGATAAAAATGGAACAAAAAAAAACGGTTTGGTTTGTATAATGGGGTTTTTCAAATTGGTATGAAGGAAAAAAATGATTATGGATAATTTATGGGTTTAAAAATGTAATTAGACAAATGGAATTAATTTGGACTAGAAAAAGATGGTGGGCATAGAAATCGGATTTGGATTTAATATACTCAAAATAAAATGTTCTAATGGATCCGTTCCTTGAATTCCATATGACCAATCTTAACATGTGCAACCCATACTCAACTTGCATCCTCTACGAATCCCAAACCTTAGTCAATGAAATCGATTAACTCATGCATGCCAAACCACAATCCATCTTGAGATATATAGTGACGATGGTTAAATAACTTGAGTTGTTGAAGAACCAAAACCCTAGCCCGAAAACTATCTCAGCACTGGATACTTTGGAAGGAAATAAAACTTGACACTTTGATAAGAAAATACTTATGATGTTGGGTGTTCAACCTTTGCTTCAATACCGAGCGTAACACGTCCAAATATATCACCTCTGAATAAGAAAATCCAAGTCACAAGAGAATGCTCGATTCCATGCCTTAGGCGTTCAATGAAATGCATGATTATGAATGATACGACCTAATGAGAAATGCATATGAAAGCGAAGCATAATACAATTAAGGTAATAAATAAGAGGGAAAATTTTGGGGTGTTACACCCAACAAAAAGCTTCTACTGATGCCCTAGCTGGAACGTTTCTTGGATAGCCACAACCAAATCCTAAAGGTCTTGCAAATGCAGTTATACTAAAATAAGGAAAAGAATTGGATGAAACTTCCGATCCTAGAACTGAAAACCCAGCCATGTATCAAAATCCTGAGAAATCAACTGAAAAGAATGATAAACCACAGAAAAAGGAAGCCAATGAACAAGAGGCCGAAGAAAAGGAAACAACTTATGTACCTCCACCACCGTATAAACCACCAATTTCGTACCCCTAACTGTTAACCAATTCTAAAACTATGGGACAATTCAAGAAATTTGTAGAGCTTTTGAAGCAGTTAAACATTACGATACCATTTACATAAGCTATTACTCATATGCCCTCATATTCTAAACTCCTAAAAGAAATCTTATCCAATAAAAAGAAAATCGAGTAGAATGAAACAATTACCCTTACTGCTGAGTGTAATTCTATTATCCAAAATAACATGCCTCCTAAACTAAAGGACCCAGGAAGTTTCTCTATTCCCTGTGTAATAGGAAAGTTTGTCATAGACAAAGTTCTATGCGATTTAGGAGCCATTATAAGTGTTATACCTTTATCAATTTGCAAGAAGCTCGATATGGGACAACTAAGACCGACCAAGATGTTAGTTCAACTAGCCGACCGCTCAGTAAAATTTCCGGTTGGAATTTTAGAGAATGTTCCTGTACGAATACGCCAGTTCTACATCCCAACTGATTTTAAAATCATGGACAACAAGGAAGTTTCTATGACCCCTATCATACTGGGAAGACCATTCCTAGCCACTGTCGGAGCTATCATAGATGTGAAGAAAGGCAGTCTGACATTCAAAGTAGGAGAAGAGAAATTAAAATTCATTTTAACCCAATTCCTCCAAGCTCCAGCCATAGACGACACCTGTTACCTAATAGACGTCATTGACGAGTGCAGAAGGGAAATGGAAAAAGTAGAGACTACTTATTATGATATAATGAAGATCCCATCCCCTCCAATCCTTGAAGATGATAATTGGAAAGAAACTTATCAGGGCGAAAGTCTAAATTAATTCCTAGCTCTTACACCAGACCATATGCCATGTCCAAAGGAACCCACTCTAGAACTAAAGGTATTACCTAACAATCTTAGATACGAATTCCTAGATTCAGAACTTAAAAGACCAGTTATAGTAAATGCAGACTTAGGACAACTCGAAATCGAAAAACTATTAGACATCTTAAGAAAGTATCCAACTGCGTGAGGCTACAACATATATGATTTGAAAGGAATAAGTACTTTAATATGTATGCATCGCATTATGCTAGAGGAGGACTGTAAGACCTCTAGAGAACCTCAAAGAAGGATTAATCTGATTTTAAGTACCATAGTCAAGGATGAAGTAAAGAAGTTACTAGACGCCGAAATCATATATCCTATATTCGACATTCAATGGGTTAGCCCAGTACATGTCATACCAAAGAAGGGAGGCATTACAGTTACAAAGAACTCAAAAGGTGAGTCCATAACAAATAGAATAGTGACTAGGAACATAATGTGCATCGATTACCAAAAAATAAACAAAGCTACCCAGAAAGACCATTTTCCTTTACCCTCCATCGATCAAATGATGGAAAGATTAGCTAAACTTTCGTATTTTTCCTACCTAGATGGTTTCTCAGGATTTTTTCAAATTCCTATTCATCCTGACGACTAAGAAAAGACAACATTCACGTGCCCCTTCAGAACATTTTCTTACCGTCGTATGTCATTCGGTTTGTGTAACGCTCCAACGACATTTCAATGATGTATGATGGCAATTTTTGCTGATTTCATAGACAAAATCATGGAAGTGTTTATGGAAGACTTCTCCATATGCGGATAGAGCTTTGAAGGATGTCTATCAAATTTAGATATGGTACTCAAGAGATGTGTAAAAGTTAATCTCGTACTTAATTGGGAAAAGTGCCATTTTATGGTCAGATAAGGGATCGTTCTAGGACATGTGATATCCAACAAAGGCATCGAGGTAGACAAAGCAAAAATAGAAGTAATAAAAGACCTTAAACCGCCTAAAACCGTGAAAGAAATAAGAAGTTTCTTAGGACACTCCGGTTTTTATCGACGATTCATAAAGGAATTTTCCAAGATCACTATGCCGTTGACCAGTCTACTAATGAAGAACGCTAAGTTTACCTTTGACGAATACTGTTTAAAAGCATTTGAAACACTCAAAACAACTTTTATTACCGCACCCATCATGCAACCACCTAAATGGACACTGCCATTCGAGATTATGTGCGATGCAAGTGATTATGCTGTAGGAGCATTCTGTTTACCCCCAAAATTGGTAAACAAGCGCTGGTCCTCCAAAGATACCTAAAATACCATTGGTTACTCGCAGGATCAACCAGATTAATCCTAGGACATGTGCTATATTTTGATTGTTCGCGTAATCGCGGTGTTTTTGGGAAAATGTCTATGAATCTTTATAACAAGACTCAACGATTTGTTTTAAACAAGAAAATAAGATAAACGACAAAGACTTTTGAAAATAACGGGATGTAGAAAAGGGCAAGACTTGAAATTTAAATGAATAGTAAAGACAAGACTGGAAAATTAAATGAAAGTAAAGACAAGACTGGAAAATTAAATGAAAGTAAAGACAAGACAAGAACGTAAAAATACATGAATTGTAAAGGAACACAGTAAAATGCATGAAAGATAAATTTGCTTGGAAAAGTAAATTGCGTTGAAATGTAAAAGGGCTTTTAATGTAAAAGTCTGCAGAAGTTAAATGTCTTCAAAAGTAAAAGACTTGAAAGTAAAATACTTGAAAGTAAATTTGACATTAAAGATAAAATTGACATGAAGATAAGTTTTGATGGTGCTTCAATCACGTACATTCTCACTACACTCGTTTCTTTACACGCGGATACTTTGAGTCTACGGAGTTACTAGTACTTATGATTTCCACACTATTATTCACATATTAAAAGTAGCTATTTGTCGCTCCCAAAGATTTGCATCCCGGTACAGGCGCGAAAGGTCGGCGAAAAGAGAATGAAGGTGAACTAAATAGAGTCGCCAGCTAGGCATTTTTTCCCCGAAGGAAAGGTGATGCTGCATAAACCTGGGAAAAGATGGATAAGACGATTGCGAACCAGAGAAACTGAGAAAAGGGGTAGGTTGCAACCTGGGAAGGTATTAGCACCCAGATTGTCCGTCGTACTCGACAGGATCCACGCTTACAAGATTGTGTTTAAAGGGGTAGGTGTATGTGATAATTGTGTGCAAAAGCTGGAAAAGAATATACAAGTGTCAGTGCAAAAGGGTGAATGCTCATGAACTGAGGCTTAAAAGAGAATGCTGAAAGAGGGGGATGACAAAGAGACTTTTGTTCGATAACTGTTAAGTTATGCCTACGTATCCTCGAGTGCAATGAGGAAGTCAGAACACCGTAGTTAGACTCAAAGAGACTGAAAGAATAAATTGACTGTGAACTGCTTACTAGTCTATGCTCAAGTGTATGAATCGTCTGGCTCGAGTGCTAACTGTCTTGCATTAGACGGAAGAAGCAAGTTCTCGTTTGTGAGTGAGTGTGATGAGAAAAGAATCCCGAAGGAGACGGTTATTTTTTGTTTTTGTGTTTTCAGTTTTTTTAATTATTTTTTGGTGTTTTGCATAAGTTAATGAGGTTAAGCCTAAATCAAAGGCTTGTAAACTCATTATATCCTCCCTGATTAAGGATAATGAGCCTACTTAAGTATGAGATAAGCATCTCAACTTAATTACCATGATGATGTAGGATTAAGGTCATTAACCTACTTGTGATTATTTAGATTTTTTTGGGTTTTTTTAGTGTTAAGTAATGAGTTTAATCTCTAATCACAGATTAGTGGGCTCATTACACCATCCTAATAGAAGGATAATAGATGAGAACACTTAAGCTGAGGAAGATACCTCAACTTAATCCATGGTTAGGGATTAAATTCATTATATAACAAGCCTTTATTAAGTGGATTTTAATTAAGGGATGAAATTAAGAAGTGGATTTTAAGTTTGTAAGACAACTTGAGGGGGACTTGTCCATTAAACACTAGGGTTAGTCCTTCTTAACCATAAAGGAAGAATTAGAACCCTAATGTAAGGCCCAAGTTACAAGATGAAGTCTTAGTGATTATTAAGATGATTTGATTAAGAGGTTTAAACAAATTAAAGGTTTAACACTTAGGATTAAAGTTATACACTCCATCCTAAGAGAAGGATGCAGGCATAACCCTAATTCCAAAGTCCTAAAACTTTAAGAGTTTAGTCTCTGATTATTGAGATTAGAAGAGAGACTCAAGGAGACTCAAAGGTAAAAAGCTAAGGGGGACTAATCACAAACCTAATTATTATCATGCTTGGATGTCCTATGGTTTGTAAGGCTTAAGAAAGATCTTCAAGGAAGCCACCAATGGAACACAAGTGAACAAGTTCACTAACAAAATGCATGTAAGATGAACAAAATGCATGTAAGATGAGAGAAATGGAACACAAGTGAACAAGTTCACTAACAAAATGCAAATGAAAGAGATAAAGAGAAGTGAGAAGTGAAGGCAAATCCACTTCTCAAAGTAACTTACCACCTGAAAATGTTAGCATGAATGCATAAAGTACAAAACATAAAGAAATGAAATGAGATGCAATGAGATGAAATGACCAAAGTCAGAAGTGTTCATGCAATGTTAATGTCATGTAAGATGATGCAAAGGCATACAAAGTGCATATGTATGATCATACAAGAATGAGATGTCATGTAAGCATGCTTTGAAGTTTGAAAACACATGAAAGTTAATGAAATGAAATGAATGCAAATCATGACAAATGAATGAAGAAATGATCAAGCATGGTTCTAACATGTCATAAGATGTCTAAGATGACATATGAGTGTATGAAATGTCATGGCAAGTTCATGTATTGATGCATATACAAGATGAATGCAAATGAACACATAAAATTAGGGTTTTATGGACAAGCAAGATGCAAATGAACAAAACAGAAGCATATGACATGATAAAAAATTGAAACCAAGCTCAAACAAACCCTAATCCCATACTAGGTCACACCCCAAAGGAGAAGGTCAGAAGCCTAACCAATCAAAAGTTATGAATTTCCTAAGTTTTCTAGGGTTTTTGGGTGGTTCAAAGGGAAAAATGCAAATCAATTTGAAAATGCAAGATAAATTTATGAGATAAATGACCTATAAACTACATGCAATATATAACACAATGCAAAAAGATTCATCTTCAAACTTTTATTGGTTAGGCAGAAATGATTTTTTAAATTTAGGGTTCAAAAATATGATTTTAATGACCCTTAATTCAAAGAAAATTCACAAACTATGATCAAACCTAAAAAGAAATTTGTGTGAAGAGTTTGAAAATGTTTCTAAATGCATTGGGATGATTCATGATTATTTGGTGATTTTTAGAAACCTAAATGTATTTTTAATTAATTAAAAGACTTTAATTAATTAAAAATAACATTTAAATATTTTAAAAAATACTTTTTTAATGCAAAAAATAAAATAAAAAATCATTTTTGGAATGAGAAAAATATTTAAAGTCAGAATGCAAAAGGAAATATTTTTGTGATGTTTTTAGCTATTTTAAATTAAATATGCAAGAAAATGCAATTAAAATGAAATAAAAATAACAAAAATGAGAAGTATGTTGATCCAAGGGGTGAGATTTGAACTGGAAAGGGAGGAAATTAACTGCGCGCGCATATCAATGGCCCATATTCAAACTAGCTAATTAATTGATTTAATTAATTAATCAAAATTAGGGAAATTAGCCCTAATCCTAAACCTCCAAACACACGCTAATCCTAATCCTACGGCCCACCTTCAAACTGGGGAGATTAGTCATAATTACAAACCCTAAGCATTTTCAGGTGACCGGAGCTAGCTCCGGTCATCTTCTCCGGTCATCCAAATTCTGAAATCACTCCCTAGGCCACCCCAAGCCCCCAAATGCTCCAGAATCACTCATCAAACAACAACAAACAAGAATCCAGGCACAAAAAACATTTATCATGCATCAAAAGAGAGAATCGAAGCAAAACATTTTCAGATCAAAAAGTTTCAGAACATCAATACATCATGGTTTCTCAACCATTTTCAAAAATAAACATATCAGGATGATCAGCTAAACATGTAGAATCATTTAGAAACTTAAAGCAAGAGTTCTGGAAAAATTGTTCTTGAGGTATACCTGAGGTTGAGCTTTCTGATTCTGGGCTTTCTGGACCTCTCTTTGGTGCAAGTCAACTCAAATAGGCCTCCTGAGGATGCTTTGATGCCTGGAACAAGCTTGCAATGGCTGGTTTTGATGTTTTGTTTCTGAAGTTGCAGAAATCGTGTTTTGGTTTGGTTGTGTTTTAGGCTATGGTGATGGGTGGGAAATGATCCTTAGGTCATGTGGAGATGATTGGTGAAAAAAATTGAAGTTTCAGTGGTTGTGTGATGAGTTTCGAAGAGAGGAAGTTTTTGACAAATTTTGTGGATTCTGAGTTCTTGGATGATTCAGCTCTTTGTGTGTTATGAAATGTGTTCCATAATGTTTGCTTTAGCCAATGGAAATGCTCAGAAAGTTGTTGTGGCACAGGTTGATTGGTATGGGGTGTTTTGCAAAAAAAGTCAAGATTTGTGTACTTGAGGTATGGGCCATGGCAGGTCTGATTTCTTGGGGTGTCTGGCCTCAGCAAGTTTCATGGAGAGCCATGGAATGGTTTTGATGCAGCTGGCACAAGTGGATGAGAGAATCCAATGCATTTTGCAATTCTTGAGAGTTTTGGCCCTTTTGTGATTTCTTAAAGTTCAAGTCATGAAAGTAATGAAAACTTGGGCCAATTATGATGTTTAGAGGTTGTATTGACATGTTGTGAAGTATTTGTGCCTATTAGAAGTCATTAGAATGCTTGAACATGCCAATTTGCAAAATCCCTCTTTGACATGAAACTTGAAATTTTAGGATTTTTGCCAACTTTGAAAGGCCATATCTTGAGTTCTAGGATGAATCAAGACATGTTCTTGTACTTTTTGAAAAGGGAAAGACTTAATCTACAACTTTCATGACCAAGAATTTTCCATTTGAAGAATTTTTGGTTGAGAAAGAGGAGGTTGAAAAACTTTCCCAAAATGGAAAGTTTCCTTTACAAGTCATTTCCATTTTTGGCAAGTTTGCAAATGGCTCAAAATTCTTCAATCTGGTGAACTTCTAACCTCTTCTAAGATCAAATAAAGATCATATAACTTCATTTTGATGAAAATACCCCTTTGGTTCCATTGTTGGGGGCCTCAGATGCTCTGATTTTGACTTAACTTGCTCAAGAAGTTACCCAGTGAACAAATGACTTCCACAATGAATTTCTTCATCAAACTTGGTACACATGATCCGTATAACATCTTAAGAACAATAGAAACAAGAATGACCCAAAAATTTGGAGTTAAGGCCTCTGAAACCAAAACCCTAATTTTGGTCATCTGTGTAGTGAAACCCTAGCTCTGCTTCCATGCCTTGGCCAGTTCTTGTGATTTCTTGACTTCCATGAACCTTGGGGAGTATAATATGATGATAGAACACACATGGACCCTCTTGGAAAGCTTTGAGACCTTTGGGATGGCTCAGGTGGAATCTTGGATTGCTCAGATCACAAACCCTAGATGCAGATGAACTTGAACTATGCAGATGAAACAAATATGCAATATGAGGTGAAATGCTTATGCTAATGTAAACATAAAAGATCACAAGCCATGGTGTGATATGAGTGAGGGCAAATTTGGGGTGTTTACACTATTTATACACAATGCAAAGTAACCGCTTTCAACGGTTTCTTCCTAAAACCATCCTAAGATGGTGACACTTGTCCCTTTACTTGTTGGAGAAGCTTCATCTTGCGCCATTTGTCTCTATATTTAAATTGAATATCATCCACTTTCCCTTCCATGTTTGAACGTGTGAAGACCTTCGATAACTGCCATGTCTATCAAACATGCCTTTGGTCGAATACTCTCAACACTTAGAAATTAAATCAAACTTAGAATTTCACTAAGCATGAAATAGTAGGTGGGTCGCTTCGACTCTCATCCTTTAAGTAAGGTCAAAAAACCTCCTTTTAGCTCATCATATGATAATCCATTTATTAGGCCAAAATAACCTCATTAATTGCTAACGTCAAAATTTAAGGATAACAAATTGCCCCCCAAAAATGTTTTTTTCGACCATCTTGATGAAAAGATCATTTTTTGATATTCATCTTTTCGACGCCAACTTAGGTTAGATGAAAGTATGGTTGTGACTACCTACCCCACATTCTAACAGTGTTGTGATTCTTCACCCACGCGCATGACGTCATGTAATAATGGCAATGATCCCAAAGGTCCCATCAGCCGAATCCGCTGGATTTTAATCATGGGTTTTTCTTGAAACATTGCACGGAAAAATCTTTCGTATTAATTGCCTCCTCAACACGTCAATTCCCAAGTGCCACGTGTCCCACCATTTCACATCTCTACTAAGTGGCAAGACTATACAACTTTACATTGTCTTTTCCTATAAATATAGTTTTCAGCACATAAAGAAACTTTTTCCAAACTCTTACGAACTCAATTTTTTCTCTTGCCAAAATCTTCTTCCTTCTCCAAGAAATCTTAAAAAACTCCATTTTTACATCCAACAATGGCATCTTCCAAAGCTACCATTTCCTAGAAGAAAGGTCAGAAGGCCAAGCCCTTCCACTTTCAGCAAACTCTCGAACCTTTCACCAGTATCACTGAACCCCAAGCTGTCCAGAATCTTCAGTTTGCACCTGAGCCTTTGGTCAAAAAATCCAGGAGCATCTATCGTTCCCAGGTAATGATCCCTTTCCTTATGAATGATTGTCCATTTGCTGTATCTGGTCCTCTGGCTGTTGTACCCAGTACAAATGAGAAGTTGAAAGAGTTCTTCCCTTGTTATCATATAACTCATCCCCTAGGGCACATATATCTCCCTAAAATTGATGACACTTTGAATGACCCACCAACTCTCACTCAGCTGAACCTGAGGTATCTTCATGATGGTACCAGACTGGTCAGGGTTGTCAACCAATTTGCTGATTTGATGAATGGGTGGCTAAGTTAGAGAGAACTAAGGCTGACCACTAGAATGAAATTGGGATTTATGATCTTTTGATGCTGACAAAGACTCACATCCCTTATTGCTTAAACCTTCTGGCCGCCTCATTGTATTTCTAGGATTGTACCCATTATACTTTTCACCTGCCATATGGGATGGTCACTCCCACCCTTTTCGATGTAGCCACTATCATAGGGCTTCAACCTGATGGCCCCTCATATGATCCCATCATTGATGTTGAAGACACTATTGGCTTCCATGCATCTAAGCTGACATATACTCCCTTCCTCCAACACCACTCACAGCCACACACAGAGGTAGTTTTTGATGAAAAGCATATTGCTTTTCTGACTCTCTGGCTATCCAAATATGTCTTCTGCACCAAGTCCTATCAGGTGGCAAAGAAATTTATGCCATTAGCCCAAAAACTTCACAACAAAAGGAAAGTTTGCTTAAGCGAACTTATTCTGGAAAACCTCTATGGGTTCCTTTTTTGAAGGGGTGACTCGACTAAAGAACTCAAAGTGTGACTCTGGTTCTCTGAGTCTCACTGGCCCTCTCTGGCTCCTTCAACTGTGGTTGAATGCCACCTTTGAGCCTTCACTTCCTAGGAAAGGGAAGGTTAATGAAGAATCAGATGAAATAAGGCTTACAAGCACAGAAGGTGTTCGAATGGCAAAGCTTATGCCTAGTGATGAAGGTGTAACTCAGAAAGAGGCTTTCTCCAGCTTTTTGATGATGTTTGCCCATCAGTTTAGTTTTTCACCTTCTATGGCTCCTTCTATGAAGAGGAAGTGTGGACCCAGATGGTTCACTAGAGCTTTCCCAAACTCTTCAACAAAGAATCTGCATTTAGACTCCATTTCAATCTGGGAAGCCTTTTTAAATCCCAAGTTCTTTGTCTACAGACTGAATGGAGGAAGACCTGATACAACCTTCATTGCGTATCAACCTAACTTGGTATACAGACAATTTGGGTTAAGTTAGAGTTTTCCTAGATGCCTTTATAGTAAAAAAGGCCAAATCATCTTTCCTGACAACCTGTACGATGAAGCTGGAGTAGACCAGATCCTTGCCAAATGGGTATCTCAAAAGGCAGTTTTGTCTCCGGTCTTCTTTCGACCGTCGATACAGCGCACCCATCTTTTCAATGATTGGTGGCGTCAATATTACAGTGAGAACTTTCTTACTGCTAGTGAATTATTTGCCCTCCTTGACACGGCTTTTGTGAATGTGCAGGAGAAGGTCAAGAAAAGTAAGTCCGCTCATATCCAAGAGATACAAGCTTTCCAAAAGTACATTGAAACTGTCTATCGACCATATGATGTTAGTTGAACCGTTCGTGAGGTTTCTGTCACTTTGAAGGAAACATTTTTGTAAAAGATGGATAACTTGAAAATCCCCAACAACATTCCTCATGAAAGGCGATACGAGGTGGCTTTCCAATTATTCCCTCCAAAATTCCCTAGATTACCTTTAGTAGATTTTGGGGCGGCACTTGCCCCTCCATTTCCTGACTGGTTTATCTGTGGGGATTCAATAAAGATCCTTCGACAACAGTCTCAGCCGAAAGCCTAAAGGGTGGCTGCGAGTAAACAGACGTTGAACAGTTTCAAAGGACACCTTCACATAGGGATCAAGGACGTTCATGTCAAATCCGACATATGTAAAGGTTTGAGGATTACACTGACTTCTTGATAGCTAATACATTAATGATTCTTATCATTTTCTTTTTTTTTATTTTTTATTATTTTCAGCAATTTCCAAGAAATCCACTGCCCCAAAGGGAGTGGTGATAAAGGAGAAAAACGAAGGCGACAATGTACTCAAAATCTCTTGAATCATGTTTTAATTTTTGCATATTCGCCTTCTCACTTTTTGGTTATCTTTGCAGACAACTACCAAGCCTTCGACACCCCTGAAGAAGGGTAAAAAAGCCTCCACCCCCATTGTCGCTCTCGGGATTTTCATTCTAGTACAAACGCGAAAGTGGCGTGGAAAAGGTAGAGTCGCCAACCAGGAATTTTTATCCCGAATGAATGGGAAATGTAATGTTGCATAAACCTAAGAGAAAAAGGAAAGGACGAGGTCTTGCGAACCAAAGATCTGGGTTCGGGAGTCGGTTACGACCTGGGAAGGTATTAGCACGCTTGTTTGTCTGTTTCAAAGGGTGAGAAATAAGATGATGCTGAATAAAAACCACTACAAGAACTAGAGATGAAATGAGAAAGGGAACTGGAAAAGAGAACGAAAAGGAAGGGGGGAAAACATATGGAAAATAAAGAATGTGCTCAAACGGGCCCTACCCCACTGCCTACGTACCTCTTTGGGAAAATGAGGATCAAAGTCGACGTAGTTCGCCTAACTAAGGAGGGAACTATTTGTTTGTGTTTTTTATGCGTTGGAACTGCTTATGTTTATGCTCAAGTGTTGTAGGCTCTCTTTGAACGAGTGTGTTTACCGTCTTGCAAATGAGAAAAGTCATCGCAAGTTCGCGTTGTGAGTGAATGAGATGCGGAAAGAATTCCCGCAGGAAAAGCCATTTATTGTTTGTTGTTTTCATTTAGTGAAGTGTTTTTGAATTTGTTTGTGAAACATTCTCATACTAAGACTTGTTCATCGTGGTAGATGCCTTACACCTTGCCCCGAAACAGGACGTGTATAAGTAATCCATGACAAAGTCTCGTGTCGTATGAGAACATTCAACCTTTATTAGGTGTTTTTGTTATTTTCTTTATGAGATGAGAAAGAAAGACTCAAGTTGCAAAAGGACAAATTAAGGGGGACTAAGACACAACCCTAAATTGTTTATTTGAAGGGATGTCCTATGGTTAGTGCGGTTTCTATTCCTAATGAGAAAATGAAAAGAAAAAAAGAATTAGAATACAACTTACTTCCCAATGAAGGTAAGTTGACTCTAAAAGGGATTAGCATGAAGTTGTGCAAGTTAAACACAAAAACGCTAAAACAAACACACTTTGGAAAGCTTGAAGAATGTAAAATAGATTAAGGTTTAGAGACTTACCTCCACTTCCCTATAAAACAAGGGTTAGTATGATAATCATGAATAAGAAATGAGGTAAACAATTACCAAAAAATCCTAAGGGATCTAGGACCTAAACTAGACTCAATCCTAAGTTTAAAGGACCTAAAATGCAAAGAAAAAATTCAGCAACCTATTACAACTCCTAAATGCACAAACAACAATGAAATGCAATGCACAATACAAGCAACTTTTTACAGCTAATAAATAACATGCAAAACAGGTGTAAAAGGTGTGAAAGCAACACAAACAACATGCATTTTACAACTACTACATGGAAACATATCTATGAAAAACAAGGCAGATTTGTGATTTTTATTTTATGCATACAAGTGTGACAAAATGCACAACTATCACATAACATGATCAAATGCAACATTAACATGAATGATTAACATGGATTATGAACATGCATCAACATTTACAATGACTTGTTTATAAAAGAATGCACCAAAAATAACAAATATGCAACAAGTATGCATTTTCAAGAATTGGAAAATAAGCACATAAGTATGAAGTAGAGAGTGTGTCAACAAAGATCAACAAAATTAACTTGTAACTTGATGGAAAAATCAGAATTGGGATTATCATGAAAATGTAATAAAAGATGCAAACAAAATGCAAGAATGCGCATACTTGTGATTATATGTTTTTCAAGAATGCAACATGCTAATATGCAATGCGATTATGCGTTCAAGTTAACAAAACATGCATGGATCATGAAAATGGAACAAAAACAGAACCTAAGCAATGTGTAGGCATGCTAGCAAAGAGTTTGATCATGGAAACAAACATTCACAAGTCATTTTATGCATTTTTTAACAAATAAGCACAAAACTTGAAAAAAGCAACGAATGCAAGTGTCAAAACGATGGAATCATGCACCTAAAGTATTCTTGAAAATTCCCTAAAATCATGATCTATCATTACATGAACAATCAAGAAACAATACCATGCAAACATGCAATGAAACAAATGATTTTTCAAAGTTTAACAGCGTTAACCGATTAACGCTATAGGTTAACCGGTTAACGACCTCATATTTTCAAATACAGTGGCAAATTACAACGTGTTAACCGGTTAATCCATGGGGTTAATCGGTTAACACTGAACAAAATGCAAAAGTTCAGTAAGAAATAAGCACCTTTAGCCACAAACTCACTTCTAACAACTCCTAATGCACTCATGATCATGTTAGCATGAATTTGCTGCTTAACTAAGGTATTCTAACACCTAGTAACACCTAGAATAAGCTATTATCCTAGTCATTATTAATCAATATAAGAAAATTTCAAGAAAATCGAAAACAAACTTTAAAACACAAGCAAACACAATCATGATAATGAAACGATAAAAGAATTCCATTCGGCGAGATGAAGAGAATAAGTTAAACGCGAAGCAGTTTCGAATTACCAACCTACAAAGCGGAGGAATGCATTGGTGACTGTTGCAATGTAGATCGAAACTCAAAATGGAGAAGAAAACCGAAGATCCGCGAACGCACAAAATAAATGCGGTTGGTGATGCTTCTTGATGAACACTTGCACAATCACTTCCAATAAGCCAATATCAATCCAAAAACAGAAGCACTTCTTCAATAAGCTATAGATTTGATGTTTGATGAAGGTCCAGCTTCAAGTTCTTCAAGCTTCGATGAAAAACTTGAAGAACTTCTATGGAGAAGCTTTAGAGAATTTGGAAAATGGAGGAGAATTGAGAGAGAAATGAGAGATTTGGGAAGTGAAATGATGAAAATGAAGTTGGAACCCCTAGCTTTGGAGTGAATTGGACTTATATAGAGGGTAGGTATGGAGTTAGGCTTGGGTATAGAGCTTGCTTAGGCATTAGCTTAGGTTTGATCTTAGGCTTGGAGTTAGTTAAAGTTGGTTAGGGCTCTAGAATATTCCTTGGAATATGCTAGAAGAGTCTAGAAGTTGGTAGAAAAATCCAAGGGGGAATGAAGTGTAAGTGGAGTGTGAAACAAGTTGGAAAAAAGGAAGAGAAAAAATGGAGGGAAATGGTGAAGGCAACCAATTTTTGAAGATTTTTCCTAAAATCCGCGCCTGTTAACCGGTTAACGACATAAAAATTTTGAATTTTCTTTTCTTTGATGGCACCTCTTGGAAATGACCTGAATTATTTTTGTGGCGTTATTTTTCTCTTGAGCTCCAATGCTTGACAAGCCTTACTCGATCACACGCCTCATGCACATGTAAATGGTCATGATTTATTTTATTTTTATTATTTTTTGAATGAGATGCGATTCTTGGACGATCATGCGGAATGGTGAAGCATAAATCACTTGAGGTTAGTGATAAATTAAGAGGCCAAATTTTAGGGTATTACAGCTGCCCCTATTCAATCATCTGTAGAACTGAATGGATAATAGCAATGGCTTTCAGACCTTCAAGGTATGGAGTGATTGAATACCCGAATAGACCGGAAAATTTGGACTCTGTGGGAAAGAAAAAGTGATTAAGAAAAGAATGTCATTCGTGGATGACAACTCAACATGGGAAACTGACCTTTGGCAGGACAACATGAATAAGCTTATCGTACTTAGATGATAAATCAACGGAAACGAGACCATCGTACTTAGACGAAATCGAAAATGAAACCAATGTACTGAAATGGAATCCGAAGGAACGAGATCGTTGTACTAAAACGATAACCCGAAAAGTAACCATTGTACTTAAACAAAAACGAAGAAACGAGGCTAATGTACCTAAATGGGAACTCGACAATACGAAACCATTGTACTTAAATGGAGTCGTAGGCATGAAATCATCGTACTTAGATGAAGTCAACGAAGCGGGATCATTGTACTTAAATGATAACCCGCGACGCGACCGTGTTACTTAAACAGAGACGCGAAAGAATGAGACCGTTGTACTTAAACAAGACTCAAAGAATGAGACCATTGTACTAAAATGGAAACTCGCAAGGAACGGGATCATTGTACTTAAATGATTACCCGTGACGCGACCGTTGTACTTAAACGGAGACGCGAAAAAATGAGACCGTTGTACTTAAACGAGACTCAAAGACGAAACCATTATACTTAAATGGAATTGAAGAAAACAAGATCATTGTACTTAAATGATAACCCGAGACGCGACCATTGTACTTAAATGGAGACGCGAAAAAGAATGAGACCGTTGTACTTAAAAGAGACTCAAAGACGAGACCGTTGTACTTATATGGAAACTCGGAAAGAACATGATCTTTATACTTAAACGAGAGCCCGAGATACGACCGTTGTACTTAAGCGGAGACGCGGAAAAGAATGAGACCGTTGTACTTAAACGAGACTCAAAGACGAGAACATTGTACTTAAATGGAAACTCGAAAGGAACAGGATCGTTGTACTTAAACGAGAGCCCGAGACGCGAATGTTGTACTTAAACGGAGACGTAGAAAAGAATGAGACTGTTGTACTTAAACGAGACTCAAAGACAAGACCATTTTACTAAAATGGAAACTCGAAAGGAACAGGATCGTTGTACTTAAACGAGAGCCCGAGATGCGACTGTTGTACTTAAACGGAGATGCAGAAAAGAATGAGACCGTTGTACTTAAACGAGACTCAAAGACGAGACCATTGTACTTAAATGGAAACTTGAAAGGAATGGGATCGTTGTACATAAATGAGAGCCAGAGACACGACTATTGTACTTAAATGGAGACGCGAAAAAGAATGAGACCACTGTACTTAAACGAGACTCAACTAGGGATAACAAACAAGACTTGGTAGAAATAAACACACCGGGGAATGAACCTGGCATTCTGTGGGGATACTTCGATCTGATTGAGGGAATGATGTTTCAGGCTTCTATGCAAGGTACCAAAACTGGTTTATGCTTCGCATGCATATGTTTGAATTTTTCCATGGCGTAATGTGTAACGCCCCGAAAATATAAATTTAATTATTTAATTAATTTAGAAAAAAGTGGAGAGTTTGGATTAATTAGAGAATTTTGGAGAAAAAGAGTATTTTTACATAATAAGGATAAATAGTGTTTTATTATGCTATTTTATTATTATTATTAAAAAATATATTAAAGAAAAAGGTAAGGTGGTCCTTTTGTGAAAATTATGAGGGTAAAGTGGGAAAAGAGTAAACTGGGATAGTATATCCAAAGAGGAGAATACTATTAGTTTTCTAACATTATCGTGTTTTGGGAAAAGAGGTGCTCTGAAGGAAAAAGGGAGAGAAAGGAGAAGCTCAGAGTCAGGAGGCTGTGGAGAACCCCAGAGAAGAGTGTAAAGAGGCGAAATTCTCTAAGGTATGGGGAGTTTTTATAATCTATGGTAAATGTGTAGGAATTGGATTATTAATAGGTTAAGATTGTATGAGTTTTATGAGTTTTTGGAGTTTTGAGTTAGGTTGAGTTTATGAGAAAATCTTGATGAAATAGAGTTAGAAAAATGTGTTGAATCCTATAAATGATGGTATAAATGATTGTTCTGATGTTATGATGTTTTATTTGATGTATTGGAATGATTTTGAGGTGAAATAAGATGAACCCGTATTGGAAAAATTGGAATTTTGGGGGTTTTGGAACAGTCTGTACGAAGCAACAAATTGCTGCTGTAAAACGTGCGTTAACTGGTTAACGTTTTGGTTAACCGGTTAACCATAGAAAATTTTGGGCATTTTTCTGAAGGTGTGCAGGCGTTAACCGGTTAACGCTTTGGTTAACCGGTTAACACTGTTTGGATGACAAATTTTATTTCTTTACAAATCCATAACTTTCAAATCGTAAGTCCGTTTCGCATTCCGTTTGAAGCGTCGGAAAGAGCATAAACTGAACTTTATTTTGATAAATAAAAATGAGAAAAATGCAATAGTTTTGATAAATGAATTTATGAAACAACCTTGTATTTACCTCATAGTTTATCGGGTACGGGTCCATTCTTGATGTGTCGGAGTGGTTATAGAACTAGTGTTCTGGGTGTAATGTCATGATGATATATATGATTATTTGATGATTGTTTTGCTGATTGAAATGAATGATGCGAATTATTTTGATGAATTTACGATGTAGCACATCATTGCATTTCATAACATTCACGTTGGGGCTTCGGCCTATTTATTTTACTTCAATCCCATTGTGTGGATTGAAGTGTCTCGATGATTTATGATGTGCTCCTTTGTGGAGGGTTGATGGTCATGTATCCACCTCACGATGAAAATGGTACCACATGCATATTGCATATCAGGATGTTAGAATTGCATATTTTGGATAAATTTCATGATTGTGTTGGTGTTGCTTAAATTCATGATCGTGTTGTTGTTGTTGCTGAATTATATAGTCGATGATGTCATGAGACGCTGTACTAATTTATTTATGATTCTATATTCTTGTACGTTTATGATATATTATGATTACTCACCCTGCCTGCTTGGAAATGTTGCCTCCTTCGTGGGTAACTTGCAGATGTCGAAGAATAGTCTTGCAGTGCAATAGGAGTAATTCATGAGTCTCAGAGCGTGCTTAGTGTTCCTTAGAAGTGGTTCTGGTCTATGTGTCCTGCTCTGTGTCATGTAACACTGGGATGGGTTTTCATCTGTTGAACTGTTTGAAGTTATGTTGTTATTTGGATAATTGTTTTCCATTTTATGATGTTAAATTTAGGATGGTGAAAATTATGTTTAGAAAGTTTTGAATTATGAAGTTTAAATTCCGTTGCGAAATTATTTTTGATATTCTTGATGTTGATTAACCCGTGTTACGGGACAGGACACTGTTTGTGTTGAATTATGATGAAATGTGATACCCTTTCTCGATGATTACGCTGATATTATTTAAATATTTTGCTTTGGGGTAGAAGGGTGTTACATAATGCTCCATAATGATGGAAATGCTATGCGTTTTTTGAGAATGAAAATGTAATAATGATTACTAAATGCAAATGCAAGGGATCTCATGATGATGAGATAACAGGTATCCTTGACGGCTTCGCTGGGGAAGAAGTAAACGATGTATGATTGCGATGAACCCCGTGGGGAAAAGCAACTCTGCAAGGGATAATGCTGATGATACACCGGCTCTGAACTTCCGCCATTGCCATGAATAAATTGGACTTTGAGATTGGAGAGCCAAGACCCTGTTGGGGATGAACTTGATCTTCCAAGAGGTACTTTACCCGCTGAACTCTGTTGGGGACGTTATATCCTTCTGACTCGGCTAGGGAATTAGGTGTGTTGGTACTCTGCTGAAGAACAAATCTGTCGGGGAATTCCTCGAGCACGAACTCTTCTGCTTGGGGAGAAGACTCCAATGGTGCTTGGACTTTGGACCAATAGCTCCACTGGGGAGAATGGCTAACACTGCATGGGTACCACGAAAACTCTCGGGTCTCTTCCCATCTTCATCTCTACTAGGGGACGATGGATCTTCAAGTACTGCCGGAGTTGAGAAGACTCTGGTGGGGAACACCTCTTCTCTGAAGGAAGGCTCTCTTCTTGGGGAGAATGCTTGCCTTTTTTCAAATTCTGACTCTACTGGCGATGATGGAGAATGCCTATGGGGGACATTTCCTGCTGTAGCTGAGAGTCTTGAATCGCCCTTGGCCAGTGATAAGGAGAAGAGAATCTCACGCCGTGGATGAGATTATGACATTCTTCCGCTCAAGAAGTATCCTACCCTTTGTTGCTTTGTTGGAGAAAACTTCCATTTCCAATCCTGCTGGGGACGAGAAGACTATGAGGGGATACTCCTTTGTTGGAGGAGAACTCTCTGCTGGGGATCATCAGCCTTCTGTTGTTATGTTGGGGAAGATCTCCATTTTCGACACTACTAGGGATAACAGAAAACATCAAAGGAGGATGTTCCTGAGGAATCTGTTGAAGGAGACTTCCTGAAAATCTATGCTGGCAAGAGTTTTGCTAGCAACACATGTACCTGCTTGAATCATATTGATAGTGCCTTCAAAAATGAAGAATTAGTTTAGCTTGCATGCCCTGGATCATGGTCTGAATTACCATCCCAGTTAATCAACACAACAAATATTTGTTAAATGTTTTTACTCTCCTACATGTGTTATAAGGCATTCATGTTCGCAATGCAATATTTATTACAATTTGTTGGACGTTTTTGCAATCGATTAATGGTAGATGAAAAACAAAACATGTGGAAACAAATTTGGAATGAAATTGCATTTTTATTGATGGAATAATGGCCATGAATATGCATTACACCAAGAAGCAATCCATAGAAAGAGGAAATTTCACAAAAGGAAAATAAACTATCATAATGGCAATGTACAAGTAAATCTCATCAAGCTCCGACCCGACTATGACTTGTATATCTTCAAGACTCCCCGCTTGCTTTGCTTTCAAGGAGGACGATTGAGTTCATCTTCAACCCTTGGATTACCTTCGATTGCAAAGGTCGAAACACAGATCTCGAGATCGCAGTTGTTCGTTTTAGTCCCTCTTTTGCGTGGATCTCCCTTTCGGGTTTTCAATCCACCGGGATACCCCTTTTTGCCTGAGCTGTCCGATGTGGGTTTTCAGCTTAGCGGGTGTACATTTTTTCAAATATTTCCCTAACTTTTTCCTGAGCCTTTTATTATGTTTTTGGCTCGTCGGGATGCCCATTTTTGGCCTGGACTCTTATTCTGTTTTTGTCCAGCGGGTCTCTTTACATGAAGTATTTTCTAACTGCGTCTGTGTTGACAAGAGAGTGGAAGTCATCGCCATCCATGGTCGTTAACATTAAGGCTCCACCCGAGAAGACCTTTTTAACCACGAATGGACCTTCATAATTGGGTGTCTACTTGCCCCTATGATCATTTAGAGGAGGAAGAATCCTTTTCAGCACTAAGTCACCAGGTATGTAGCGCCGAGGCCATACTTTCTTGTCGAAAGCCGACTTCATTCGCCTTTGATACAAATGTCCATGGAATACAGCTGCAAGGCATTTTTCTCGATGATGCTCAACTGATTATACCTGGCTTGGAGCCACTCAGCTTCGTCAAGCTTGATATCCATCATTATCCTCAGTGAGGGTATCTCGACTTCGATTGGTAGGACTTCCTCCATACCGTATACTAGTGAGAATAGGGTTTCCCCAGTTGATGTGCGCACATAGGTCCGGTACCCATGTAGTGCAAACAGTAGCATCTCATGCCAGTCCTTATATGTCACAACCATCTTCTGCACTATCTTTTTGATGTTCTTGTTGGCCGCATCAACGACGCCATTCATCTTCGAGCGATACGGCGAAGAGTTGTGATGTTCAATCCTAAAATCCCAACACAAGTCTGCCATCATCTTGTTGTTGAGATTAGAACCATTGTCAGTAATGATTCTTTTAGGAATTTGATACCGGCAGATGATATTGTCATACCCCAAATTTGTCCTACCCGCACCATTTTATTTTACTGTCTAACTATTATTCAAAGTCCAAAAATGCGTATTACTTTATTCTTCTGTCTGTTATTCGAAAAAATTCAAAAATATGTCATTTATTTTTCAAAATCAGGGTTTGTGCAAGAAATAAGATTCAAGAGGGCGATGTGTTGTGTGGAGGTCTTTTATTCGATTATCACTTTATTTTTCATTAATCATTTTATCAAAAAAAAAAATTCTAAAAAAATTCAATTTATTTCTCCACTTTTCCTTTAAAAAATAATATATCCATTTGTATTTCTTTTGTCATCCATATTATCACTATCATTTTCATTACTAGTATCCATTTATTAGTATTATTAACAAAATTTTGTTTTTACATTTTAATAAATCACCAATTCATAGGTCTATTTTTTTTCTTAAAAAAAATAAAAAAATCACTTTTATTTCCATTATTATTTTATTATAACTATTATTTCTATTTTTATTATTCTTATTAATATTATTATCATCTTTATTATTATTATTATTATTATTATTATTATTATTTATTATTATTATTAACTCTCAGTTGTTTTATTATTATTATTCTATTATTATTATTATTTTAGTTTTTATGAAGAATCAATATTGTAAATATTTTTTTTTCTCTTCTTTCAATTTCATAACAGCATAATTATAGTGTTTATATGTCACCACATGACCCCACCTTTATTTTTGTCACAAAATCAGTAAAATATTTTACAAACAATTTTTTCACACACTAAATGCCAACAACCAATTTTCTTTTACTTCCACACTTAGCATCCCTCAAGCAGCAACCCACAAACCTTCCCCACTACCACAGCGCATCACACGCATTCAACAAATTTCCAGAATCACAAAAAAACTTCCAGCTGTCAATTCTTATCCAGTTTTTTTTGCAAAATCCCTATTACACCTTCAGAAGATCCTTGTATTTAAAGGAGCCAATTCTCTTCTCCGAAAAAAGAGCTTGGATATACCTCTTAAACCTTGCAAAAAAAAAATCATTCCAAATTCAAGCTTCAAAACACTCAAATTAAACCCTTTCCATATTTTCATATCTTTTTTTTCGAAAAAACAGAAAAAATATATTCTCAAAAAAACTAACCTGCATCACACAACCTTCATACATTTTTTCAACATTCAAACACCAAACTGCGATGAAATCTGAACACAAACCACAACCCATTTGAAACCGCTGAAAAAAAAACCTTCCCGACGCGAAATCACACGACCCCAAAACTCATTGCACAATCAAACCCAAACCTGTGAACTCACTAACCATGACCGAAATACCACATCCAAACACCGAGCGAAAATCTGAAAAAACACACCTCAAATCTCCACCGTGTAAATCATCCACAAAACCTTGAACCACCTTCAACCTCTCACGCTTAAACACAACCAAATCCGTAAAACAACCCTTTCCACCTTCAACAACTCACCTTCCATAACGCGCAGCTACCGTCGAACCGTCGAACTCGTTAGCACCAACAAACCTCCGATCTGAAAATTCACAGAATCACCACTCACCGCCACCACGAGCGAACCACCATAACCCATCCATACAACCACCGCCAAACACAGAACACCGACCTACGACTTTGAAACCGCCGCCGCCGAGAGTAAGTCGTGAGTGAACCAGGAGGGTACCGCCGTCGTGAAACGAGAGGGTAGGTCTGGTGTTGTTGGATCCCCTGTTTCTTTTTATCGTTTTCTGCCTTTCTATCGAGACATTAGTTTTTGAGAAAGAAAGAAGTTCTTTCCGTGTCTCTTTTCACGTGACCTTGTGTGTGTTTGTTTTGGAAGTTCATGGTATTTTTATTTGCTTTAATTTTAATTAAAAAAACATAATTGTCATAATTTTTTTTAGGTTTAAGTTTGTTGGGCTAAACCCATGGATCTGTTATCACTAATCACACTCCTGAAACCAGCGACACACCATTCCCATCTTATTTTATTTTCTTTTTTTTTAATCCAATTATTGGTCTTATCTATTAATAGATCTTGCTATTTGTTTTGTTTTTATTATTTTAATCTTTTCCTTACTATTATTATAATTTTGTCTTGTTGTTCTATTATCATTTAGAAAATGTCTTATAAAAATATATTAGGAAATTATTTGGTATTTTTTTCTATTTGTATTCATTTCGATTTTGTTTGGGGCCAATGATATAAAAAAATGCCGGATTTTTTTTGATTTCGTTAAATCGGGAATTCGGTCAATATGAGGCCTATGTACTTAGTTTTTTTTATTTTTATCGATTCCGTTTATTCCGTTAATTCAATTTACTTAATTATTTATTTTATTTCAATTAATTTAGTTTATTTAATTTAATCATTTATTTATTCACTATTTTTTATGGTCGTTGAACATCAAATTAATTTTGAGATTCGTCGCAAGCCGACTCGACATCTCGATTAATTGATGAGACCATCCGATTCAAATTCAATTTATTTATTTATTTCCGCATTTCAAAAATATTGTTCAACTCCTCATAGAACGATTTTAACATTAAATCGGTTCTAAGGCAGTTAACGAACCACATCTCGACGCGTCCGAAAAGGTCCAACGCCTCCGAACAGTTGCATTCGAATAAAAAAGCCGAACGCCTCCGAACAGTTCAAAAACACTGCACACACGCTTTCTCTTGGGAAAATTACAATGAGACCCATTTATTTCTCGCAATCCCCTGTAATTTATTTTGTATCCCTCCCCCATTTTATGTACGCATTTTATTTTCCGTATATTTTATCGATTATTATTTCATTCGCGAATCCTTGGTCCAACGCCAAGCGATTTCACTCGCACACTCGCACTTTATTTTTCAGTTATTGTTTTGTTTATTAGGATCCACTTCACCTTGCGAGCCGAGCACATTATGCCTCGCTAACAAACCACAAAATAAACCCCCATTTGCATTCACCCATAAACCTCAAAAAACCAAAATGTTTCGATTAGATCCAAACCCTTGATCCAACATCAAACGGTCTTAGGAAATAAAACACATTAATAATACGAGAAGAAATTGTACACCACGAGCCTTAAGCGGTAGAAAGGAGGATAATGAGCTCTCGTTACTCGCTCTGATTATTTCGACGTAAGACGCTCGTCTTGTTGGACGGAATAAACTATCCATAGTCTTTAGTGCATTTCAACTCCTAAACCCTTTCATCGAAGAAAGGTTATAAAATCAACAACCATCAACCGTAGTAGGCCGAACTACGAGGCTCTGACTTTCCCATTTCACGCGGGAGTACGTAGGCACAAGGATCTCAATCCTTGCCGAGAACCTAGGATCAATCTAACTTATAATAAAAACTCATTAAGCATAGACATCCCTTCGCGCGTGACAACTTAGATGGTTCCCATCGAGTACGATGGATGTAGGGGGTGCTAATACCTTTCCCCTGCATAACCGACTTCCGAACCCAGGCAATGGTTGCGAGACCTTTGTCCTCATCCCTATCTTCCCGGGTTTTATCTATATCTTCCCTTTCCCTATTCGGGAATAAATAGAATTAGGTGGCAACTCTTCAGTCTGTCTAGTGCGCGGCTCCGTCCTTTCCGATCGCGTGAGGTCGTATTTTTGGGGTGCGACAGCTGGCGACTCTGCTGGGGACTGGTTCACCCCTATGCGAGTCAAGCCTAGTCTAGGTTTCCACGCTTGTTTGGTTGTTTGCTTTTAATGAGTTACTTGTTTTTTTTTATCGCTTTCTTTATCGCATTCCATATTAATCATCTTTTGCCTCCTTGGTACCATGATTTGGATCGATACATTGATCGCAAAAGAAACTTGAGGGAAAGGCTCTATACCCAGGCTTACAAGTACAAACATAAGTTAGCGAGGTTGTGTAGTATGGGCTCCCGAGGGAACCACTCTCGTGGGTTGTCGATACGAAAACCTCACTTGGAATAGATTCTAATGAGAATACTGACGACCGTCAAGTTCTTGGCGTGTGTGCTCAGTTGTTTTCATTAGGGTCATCGACTTTGAGGACCTTTAGAACCTTTTGGTTAAAACATCAATTGATGGTCGCGTAGTATTGGCTCCCGAGAAATTTGTTCTCGCGGGTTGTCGATACGAAGACCTCACTCAGAATAGACATTCTCAATGGAGTTGATTGACTGTCAAGAGCTGACATGTGCATCAAACATTTGAGCAAAGTCCATAACTCTGAGGCCTTTGTTTAAACCTCGTGTCGATGATCGCGTAGTATGGGCTCCCGAGAAAATTTGCTCTCGTGGGTTGTCGATACGAAGATCTCACCCAAAATAGATTCATATGGGGAAGTCAGTCAACTGTCATGCTTATGGCGTGTGTGATGAACAACCATATGAATTGATAACTTTGGGGTCCTTAAAACTTTAGAGTTTACCCGGTGAGTTCCTGATCAGAGTATCGTCCATCTGTACCTTGGACTCATGATCTTGTGATCCTGGATTCTGGCATTGCATATCATTTCATTTGCATCAATTATTGCATTTCATTCCAAAGCTGAGAACTCATTTCATGTTCCTCCATCTTCAGTAAATCAAGCTGGTTTCCCGACGCCCGTATCGTGCTAGATGCCCGTACCTAACTCGAGCCAACACTAGAAGACTAATGGACGTAATTCAAGAAGAGCAAGCTGCTATGAGGGAAGAGATTGACTCGGTCAAGAACAAGGTTGACCAGATTTATGAGACCATACAAGCTTTGGCTAGGATGGAAGAACGTCGCGAAGCTGCTGCCGTAATGAACAATGCACTAGTGCAGGGATCTACCTCGCGCGCAATGCCTTCAGTTCCAGTTCCAAATCCTTTGGTCTATGGTTTGCCTCCAGGCTTCACTCCTACTGTTGAAGAGGTCACTTCCCAACCAATACCTACCTCTGGTGTTACTGTTGGTGTTATTCCTCAAGCTCAACCTATTCCAGCTCAAGTCCAGTTTCCTCATGCTGAAGAGGATCATCAAGTTGAGTATGAGATGCATACTGCTGTTCTAATCACCAACCCTCATGTTGTTCAAGAATCCGAAGCTATGAAGATGTGTCACGAGTTAGCTGAAAAACTCTGAATCATGGAAGGACACAACTCAACTTCTCTGAGTGCCTCCGACATGTGCCTAGTTCTGGATGTCGTGATCCCTGCTAAGTTCAAACTTCCAGAATTCGAAAAATAAAAAGGCCTCAGTTGTCCTGAACTCCATTTGAGGATGTATTGCAGAAAAATGGCCGCTCATGCCAAAGACGATAGACTCATGATCCATTGCTTCCAGGACAGCCTGTTTGGAGCATCTCTAGAATGGTACATGCAACTTGAGCGTAATAATGTGCGTACTTGGCTTGATTTATCTGATGCGTTCAAAAAGCAATACAAGTACAACACTGACTTAGCTCCGAACCGTACTCAACTTCAGAGTATGACTCAAAAGGAGAACGGATCCTTTAAGGAGTACGCCCAATGCTGGAGGGAGTTAGCTGCCAGAGTGCATCCTCCATTGGTTGACCGTGAACTGATTGATATCTTCATGGGTACCTTACAGGGGCAATACTACGAGAAGCTGATTAACAGCGTATCTTCTGGATTTTCAGACATGGTAATCGTCGGAGAAAGAATTGAAGAAGGTTTGAAGAGTGGAAATATTCAAGGAGGTTCTAACAGCCAAACTGGAGCCAAGAAGCCTTTCAACGGATACAAAAAGGGCGAAACAAATGCCATTTTTACTGTAAGTGGGAATCCGCAACAGAGTGCACCTACTCCAATTCCATACTATCAGTATCCTTATGTTGCTGCTGCACAATATGCTCCTATGCCATATCGGCCAATTCCTCCAATGCCTTATCAACAGGCCATTTAAGCTCCATTTCCGCCTCAGATGGCTTATCAACCATGTCTATATCCTCTAATTGCTGTTGCGCAATATGCACCCAATCCATACCAACAACCGGCTTATCCACAATGGCCTGGTCAACAACAACAACGCGCTCCTCAATAGCGCCCATCATATCAACAAAGAGGATATGATAGGCACATTGATCCCCTGCCTATGTCATATTCCAAAATCTTTAATGGGCTGATGGCAAAAGGATCTCTTATTTTGAAAGATATGCCACCTCAGGCTGGTAATGCCCGGAACTATGATGCCAATGCTCGCTGTGAGTATCACAAAGGCGCTCCAGGTCACACAATCGAGAACTTCCATGCCTTCAAACATAAGGTTCAAGATATGGTCAACTCTAAGGATCTCACCTTCACTCCGAGAAATCCAAATGTCCAGAACAATCCAAGGCCTCCGCACGGTGCCAGCAAGTGAAAACATTTGAAGGGTTTGTTGAAGATCAAGTTGAATGGTCTCCAACTCTGAACAAGTCAAATAAAGAGAAGTTCAATTCCCAAACCAAGGCAGTCGTCACCATTTATTATTCTGCATCCCTATTATTTTGTATTGTCTGTTTAAGTATTATTTGCTTTGAACATTGTTATTCATATTTGGTTTTGTTAATATTATGTTTATGCATGTTTTGAATCAGTCTATTCACATTCGCTCATTATTTATCATTTATCACAAAATCACAAAAATATTTCCTCACTTCACTTTAGCAAGTATTTGAGGGAGGATGATGAAAACTAAATACCCATAACTGTTGCGGTATGCTTTCGGATAAAACCTCGTCAACGATGTACATGCATTCTTTCAAATCCCTAAACACTGGAGATATAAGGAGTTAATCCCTAGTCAACCACTTCGAGCCTAAAAGTAGGAGTTTCTTTCGGATACAAACCCTTACGCTTAACCCAGGGCAGGGTAGTTATTTCAGTTAACCTGACTACACCTTTGAATCGCAAGATAAGACATCCCGTCGAAGGACCAATTAACAAATGACTTGGCAGTCACAACATTCAACAAAATACAAAAATATAGAAAAGAAAAACGCTAAGTTGAGCACCCAAAGGGAGACTTAGTCGAAAAATGAAACAAAAGAAAGAACAAATCAAAAAGAGGAGCTCAGATCCTCAGCAAAAGCAAAACAAATATCAGTGACCACCAAATCAAGAATCAAATGGTCACCAGCAAAATAAGATGACTTCCATTTTCAAGCAAACTTTAAAGCTTCATTTTAACTCTTGCAAAGTCAAAACAAATGCATGTGTAGAGTTAACTGAACGTAGGACTGGAGAACATCACGAAGAAGGGGTGGGTACAAATCAAACTTTGAGCCTTATAACTTTTGTTCATCAAACCATTAACCAACCCACGTTACAACCCTCAAAGACCTAATTGAGGCACGGTTTGTTCTGAAAGCACACTACCAACAAGGTTGCGTAAATTGACTCCCATATATTTGCTAATCTTCAATCTCGATTGCACATTATTCTTACTGCATTTTTTTACGCACTTTCTAAATCAGCACCACGTTTAGACCAACAGTCCATTCGTCACACTTTCACAACATTCAAATAAATTGACTTTTTCAAAACTCGCATGAATGTTACATTAACACTACCATTTGTGTATAAATAATTTAATTGCAATTCAGTGCTTGACATCAGTGCAATCCCAACAAAGGGCAATCGAAAGAGGAAATTGAGTCAATACTTCTTCGAAATCAGCTCAATCAAGGGAAAAATCGTCCTCAACGGCCCAATCAGGGGAAGATCACCTTCAAAGACTCGACCAGGGGCAGGCACTTACCAAATCCAAACACTGGGGCAGATCACGCCATGGCCATTGTCAAAGCTTCCCCACCAGTTTTATTTCAAATACCCTACAGACAGGGGCAAGCAGGCAAGGAGCAAATCTTCCTATCTCTACTCCCCAGCTGAACAAGCAGTCCTTGCTAGACGTTGGCAATCATTCAAAGCAAAATCAGTCTTCATATGTCAATTAAGTCGCTTCTCTCATTAGCAAATAACCAAACTTGGAGCTTTCAGATCCATCTTTTGACCATACATCGTCGAAGATCGAGTGTCAGGGAATCAAACCCTCCTCCCACCCAAAGTCCAATCGTTATTGGCAACTACCAGACCAAAAGTCCACCAAGCTAGCACCTTTCATTTTCCAAACACCTCATATGCATTATTACACATCATTTACATCAATCATTTATAGCATGTGCATCATGTGCATACCTAAATAAATCAACTTTTCATACTCCCAACATTTTAACTTTCAGCAGTGCATAAACACTTGCATCGTATCTCCATCATTATGGAATACCATTTCAAAAACAATCGAGCATACGTGCATAAGTCAGGATTCAGGATCAATCGAAGATTCTAGGCATCTCCTCAGCGGATTCAGTGGTCGTCCCCCATTGAATCTTTTCTCTTCAACTATTTTAATTTCCAGCCACTCGATTTTCCCTTTAGTGACAGGAGTCGTTTTTAAATTTCACTCGCCTTATCATCCTTTGGTGATAAGTGATTTCACTCGCCTTATCATCATCTTCAGTGATAAGTGATTTTATTTTCAGTATTTTGCCTTATCACCCTTCGGTGATAAGTGATTTTATTTTCAACCTTTTGCCTTATCATTCTTCGGTGATAAGTGATTTTATTTTCAGTCACTTGCCTTATCATTCTTCGGTGATAAGTGATTTTATTTTCAGTCATTTGCCTTATCATCCTTCGGTGATAAGTGATTTTATTTTCAGTCTTTCGCCTTATCATCCTTCGGTTTTAAGTGATTTTATTTTCAATCATTCGCCTTATCATCCTTCGGTGATAAGTGATTTTATTTTCAATCATTTGCCTTATCATCCTTTGTTGATAAGTGATTTTATTTTCAGTCATTTGCCTTATCACCCTTCGGTGATAAGTGATTTTATTTTCAATCATTTGCCTTATCATCCTTTGTTGATAAGTGATTTTATTTTCAGTCATTCGCCTTATCATTCTTCGGTGATAAGTGATTTTATTTTCAGTCCCTCGCCTTATCATCTTTTGGTGATAATTGATTTTATTTCCAGTCACTCGCCTCATTATCCTTTGATGATAAGTGATTTTGTTTTCAGTCACTCGCTTTATCATCCGTCGGTGATAAATGATTTATTTTGTCAACTTATTTCTTCGCTGTGTCACCCGTTTTTCCAGTTTTCAGTCATTTAGCTTTAATCATTACACATTTTCTTCTATCGGACAAATTTGGAGTCTGTTAGTATCTAATTATCTTATACCTTGAAAGTTTGAACATGAGCCAGTTCATCTTACTCGGTCTAAGCTAATTCGATAGGGGCAACTGTCATACCCCAAATTTGTCCTACCCGCACCATTTTATTTTACTGTCTAACTATTATTCAAAATCCAAAAATGCGTATTACTTTATTCTTCTGTCTGTTGTTCGAAAAAATCCAAGAATATGTCATTTATTTTTCAAAATCAGGGTTTGTGCAAGAAATAAGATTCAAGAGGGCGGTGTGTTGTGTGGAGGTCTTTTATTCAATTATCACTTTTATTTTTCATTAATCATTTTATCAAAAAAAAAATTCTAAAAAAATTCAATTTATTTCTCCACTTTTCCTTTAAAAAATAATATATTCATTTGTATTTCTTTTGTCATCCATATTATCACTATCATTTTCATTACTATTATCCATTTATTAGTATTATTAACAAAATTTTGTTTTTACATTTTAATAAATCACCAATTCATAGGTCTATCTTTTTTCTACAAAAAAATAAAAAAAATCACTTTTATTTCCATTATTATTTTATTATAACTATTATTTCTATTTTTATTATTCTTATCAATATTATTATCATCTTTATTATTATTATTATTTATTATTATTATTATTAACTCTCAGTTGTTTTATTATTATTATTCTATTATTATTATTATTTTAGTTTTTATGAAGAATCAATATTGTAAATCTATTTTTTTCTCTTCTTTCAATTTCATAATAGCATAATTATAGTGTTTATATGTCACCACATGACCCCACCTTTATTTTTGTCACAAAATCAGTAAAATATTTTACAAACAATTTTTTCACACACTAAATGCCAACAACCAATTTTCTTTTACTTCCACACTCAGCATCCCTCACGCAGCAACTCACAAACCTTCCCCACTACCACAGCGCATCACACACATTCAACAAATTTTCAGCATCACAAAAAAACTTCTCGCTGTCAATTCTTATCTAGTTTTTTTTTTTGCAAAATCTCTATTACACCCTCAGAAGATCCTTGTATTTAAAGGAGCCAATTCTCTTCTCCGAAAAAAGAGCTTGGATATACCTCTAAAACCTTGCAAAAAAAAAAATCATTCCAAATTCAAGCTTCAAAACACTCAAATTAAACCCTTTCCATATTTTCATATCTTTTTTTCGAAAAAACAGAAAAAATAAATTCTCAAAAAAACCAACCTGCATCACACAACCTTTATACATTTTTTCAACATTCAAACACCAAACTGCGATGAAATCTGAACACAAACCACGACCCATTTGAAACCGCTGGAAAAAAAAACCTTCCCGACGCGAAATCACACGACCCCAAAACTCACTGCACAATCAAACCCAAACCTGTGAACTCACTAACCATGACCGAAATACCACATCCAAACACCGAGCGAAAATCTGAAAAAACACACCTCAAATCTCCACCGTGTGAATCATCCACAAAACCTTGAACCACCTTCAACCTCTCACGCTTAAACACAACCAAATCCGCAAAACAACCCTTTCCACCTTCAACAACTCACCTTCCATAACGAGCAGCTACTGTCGAACTCGTTAGCACCAACAAACCTCCGATCTGAAAATTCACCGAATCACCACTCACCACCACCACGAGCGAACCGCCATAACCCATCCATAAAACCACCGTCACACACAGAACACCGACCTATGACTTTGAAATCGCCGCCGCCGAGAGTAAATCGTGAGAAACCGTTCCCAAATCTGAACGCAAACCGTGAGTAAACCAGGAGGGTACCGCCGTCGTGAAACGAGAGGGTAGGTCTGGTGTTGTTGGATCCCCTGTTTCTTTTTATCGTTTTCTGCCTTTCTATCGAGACATTAGTTTTTGAGAAAGAAAGAAGTTCTTTCCGTGTCGCTTTTCACGTGACCTTGTGTGTGTTTGTTTTGGAAGTTCATGGTATTTTTATTTGCTTTAATTTTAATTTAAAAAAACATAATTGTCATAATTTTTTTTTAGGTTTAAGTTTGTTAGGCTAAACCCATGGATCTGTTATCACTAATCACACTCCTGAAACCAGCGACACACCATTCCCATCTTATTTTATTTTCTTTTTTTTTTTTGAATCCATTTATTGGTCTTATCTATTAATAGATCTTGCTATTTGTTTTGTTTTTATTATTTTAATCTTTTCCTTACTATTATTATAATTTTGTCTTGTTGTTCTATTATCATTTAGAAAATGTCTTATAAAAATATATTAGGAAATTATTTGGTATTTTTTTCTATTTGTATTCATTTCGATTTTATTTGGGGCCAATGATATAACAAAAGGCTAGATTTTTTCGATTTCGTTAAATCGGGAATCCGGTCAATATGAGGCCTATGTACTTAGTTTTTTTTTCCGATTCCGTTTATTCCGTTAATTCAATTTACTTAATTATTTATTTTATTTCAATTAATTTAGTTTATTTAATTTAATCATTTATTTATTCACTATTTTTTATGGTCGATGAACATCAAATTAATTTTGAGATTCGTCGCAAGCCGACTCGACATCTCGATTAATTGATGAGACCATCCGATTCAAATTCAATTTATTTATTTATTTCCGCATTTCAAAAATATTGTTCAACTCCTCATAGAACGATTTTAACATTAAATCGGTTCTAAGGCAGTTAACAAACCACATCTCGACGCGTCCGAAAAGGTCCAACGCCTCCGAACAGTTGCATTCGAATAAAAAAGCCGAACGCCTCCGAACAGTTCAAAAACACTGCACACACACTTTCTCTTGGGAAAATTACAATGAGACCCATTTATTTCTCGCAATCCCCTGTAATTTATTTTGTATCCCTCCCCCATTTATGTACGCATTTTATTTTCCGTATTTTTTATCGATTACTTTTTCATTCGCGAATCCTTGGTCCAACGCCAAGCGACTTCACTCGCACACTCGCATTTTATTTTTCAGTTATCGTTTCGTTTATTAGGATCCACTTCACCTTGCGAGCCGAGCGCATTATGCCTCGCTAACAAACCACAAAATAAACCCCCATTTGCATTCACCCATAAACCTCAAAAAACCAAAATGTTTCGATTAGATCCAAACCCTTGATCCAACATCAAGCGGTCTCAGGAAATAAAACACATTAATAATACGAGAAGAAATTGTACGCCACGAGCCTTAAGCGGTAGAAAGGAGGATAACGAGCTCTCGTTACTCGCTCCGATTATTTCGACGCAAGACGCTCGTCTTGTTGGATGGAATAAACTATCCAGTCTTTAGTGCATTTCAACTCCTAAACCCTTTCATCGAAGAAAGGTAAAAAAATCAACAACCATCAACCGTAGTAGGCCGAACTACGAGGCTCTGACTTTCCCATTGCACGCGGGAGTACGTAGGCACAAGGATTTCAATCCTTGTCGAGCACCTAGGATCAATCTAACTTATAATAAAAACTCATTTCCCTCTAGCAAGTAACTCATTAAGCATAGACATCCCTTCGCGCGCGACAACTTAGATGGTTCCCATCGAGTACGATGGATGTAGGGGGTGCTAATACCTTCCCCCAGCATAACCGACTTCCGAACCCAGGCAATGGTTACGAGACCTTTGTCCTCATCCCTATCTTCCCGGGTTTTATCTATATCTTCCCTTTCCCTATTCGGGAATAAATAGAATTAGGTGGCGACTCTTCAGTCTGTCCAGCGTGCGGCTCCGTCCTTTCGGATCGCGTGAGGTCGTATTTTTTGGGGTGCGACATATATCCCTTTTGATGAACCTGGCTACCACTTGTTTCGTGACGTTGGCATAAGATGCATCTTCAACCCACTTTGTGAAGTAGTCTATGGCAACCAAGATGAAGCACTGACCATTGGAAGCAATAGGATCGATCTTGCCAATCATACTAATGCCCCATATGGCGAAGGGCCAGGGTGAAGACATGACGCTCAATGGATTTGGAGGTACATGAACCTTGTCGGCATAAATTTGGCACTTGTGGCACTTGCAAGAATATTTGCAGCAATCGGATTCCACGATAATCCAATAATATCCTGACCTTAACAACTTCTTTGCCATAGCATGCCCTCCAACATGGGTACTGAAGGAACCTTCGTGAACTTCTTGCATCAACAAGCTTGCTTCGTGTCTATCCACGCATCTGAGTAGGACCATGTCGAAGTTCCGTTTATAAAGCACATCATCTTGGTTTAAGAAGAACCCGCTTGCCATCCTCCTAAGGGTCTTCTTGTCTTTACTGGATGCCCATGTCGGGTATTCCTGAGACTTCAAAAACCGTTTGATATCATAATACCAGCGTTTGCTATCGTCAGCGCTGTCAACTGCAAATACATACGCAGGTCTTTCAAGACGAGAGACATTGATTCGAGGCACGTAGTTCTCTTGGTGAACCTTGATCATGGAAGATAAGGTTGCTAGAGCATCAGCAAATTGATTCTCGTCTCGTGGTATGTAGTGCAACTTGACCTTCGTGAAGACCGTTAGAAACCTCTTGGTATAGTCAATGTAAGGAGTCAAATGGGGTTGATGAACCAACCACTAGCTGTTAACTTGGTTGATAACCAGAGTAGAATCACCGAAGATCTCGAGGTTCTTGATTCTCAAGTTGATTGCTTCCTCGATCCCCATTATGCATGATTCATACTCTGCTTCATTGTTGGTGCACTCGAATGTCAACCGAGCAGTGAAAGGCATATGAATCCCTTCTGGCGAGACAGTGATAGCACCAACTCCGCTGCTGTTCATGTTCAAGGCTCCGTCAAACATCAGACTCCATTTGGATTCAGGGTTTGGTCCCTCCTCCAGGAGTGGTTCTTCACAATCCTTCGACTTCAAGAACATGATGTCCTCATCCGGGAAATTGAACTTCATTGGCTGGTAGTCATCAATTGGCTGCTGGGCTAGATAATCCGACAATACACTTCCCTTGATGGCTTTTTGCAAAGTGTATTGGATATCGTATTCCGTTAGAATCATTTGCCATCGGGCTACTCTTCCGGTTAGAGTTGGCCTTTCGAAGATGTACTTAACGGGGTCCATCTTGGAAATCAATAGAGTGGTATGAGTCAGCATGTATTGTCTTAGTCGGCGAGCAGCCCATGCCAAAGCGCAACAAGTTTTCTCGAGCAGTGAGTAGTGTGTCTCATAGTCGGTAAACGTTTTGCTAAGGTAATAGATTGTGTGCTCTTTTCGACCAGACTCGTCCTGCTGACCCAATACACAGCCCATTGATCCCTCGAGCATTGTGAGGTACATGATTAGGACTATTCCTGGCACTGGAGGCATGAGGATTAGAGGTTCTTGCAAATACTCCTTGATTCGATCGAAAGCCTATCGATAGTCATCATTCCATGAGGTGGCCTAATTCTTTCTCAGAAGTTTGAAAATAGGCTCACACGTGGCTGTTAGGTGAGAGATGAACCGTGCAATGTAATTCAACCTCCCTAAGAAGCCTCGTATTTCCTTTTCGGATCTTGGCTCAGGCATCTCCTGAATTGCTTTCACCTTTATAAGGTCGACCTCAATCCCCCTTTCACTAATGATAAAGCCCAACAACTTTCTGGAACGCACCTCGAATATGCACTTGTTAGGCTTTAACCTTAGTCTGAACTTCCGAAGCTGGTCAAATAGATTGACTAAGTTGACTAGATGTTTCTCTTCATTGAGCTTAAGAAGAAGTTGACTACTGCTCCAATTTTGACTTTACCAAAAGCAAATGAACCGTTTTTGGTTTATTGTGATGCTTCTTTGATGGGATTGGGTGGAGTGTTGATGCAAGATGGTCAAGTGGTGGCGTATGCTTCACGTTAGTTGAGAATTAATGAGAGGAATTATCCTACTCATGATTTAGAACTAGCAATTGTGATTTTTGTCTTAAATATTTGGAGGCACTATCTGTATGGTTCGAGATTTGAGGTGTATATTGATCATAAGAGTTTGAAATAGATGTTTGATCAAAAGGAGTTGAATATGAGGCAGAGACGTTGGTTGGAATTTTTGAAGGACTATGATTTCAGTTTGAATTATCATCCTGTTAAAGCTAATGTTGTAGTTGATGCCTTGAGTTGGAAGACATTACATATGTCGATCATGATGGCTAGAGAGTTGCAGTTGATTGAACAATCCAGAGATATGAGTTTGGTTTGTGAACAAAGACCTCATAATGTGATGTTGAGAATGTTGAAGGTTAATAATGATTTTCTTGATCGTATTCGGGAGAGTCAGAAGTCAAATGTGAAATTGGTGGACTTGATGGTCAATGATGAACGAGTTGGAAATAATGATTTTCGGGTTGATGAACAGAGAGTACTAATATTTCGGGATCGTATTTGTATTCCTAATGATCTCGAATTAAAGAGATGATTCTTGAAGAAGGACATATAAGTGGTTTGAGTATTCATCCGGGAGCGACGAAAATGTATCAAGATTTGAAGAAGATCTTTTGATGGTCTGGTATGTGTTGCACCCCAAAATTTGCCCTCTGTTTTTAACTCTAACCGACTTTTTGTTTCGCATTCATTTGCATCATCTTCATAGCATAACATGTATTTCGTCTTAATATTAGCCAAAATAATTTCTCGGAATTTACAGACAGACTGGTCAAATTAATTTTCAATTGTGCCTAAAACCAGTAAATGAAAAACTGTCGCATTTAAATTTGCAAATGTCAGTACTATTAATCTGCGGTTCATGTAGATTAACCTGACATGCTAAAAATATTCTTACGACTGTTTTTGGTCGTATGTTGATCAGTATGGGCATCTTAAACGGTCATAATTTTATTTCAAAATCCGACCAAACGCTTTTTTTTTCCGAGTCATTTATTTCGTATTGATTATTTTGATGTGTCCATTTTATTTATTCGAACACTTTAGCGTCAACTTTTTATTTATTTAGAACCCATTTATTTTTACTTTTTTTGTCTAAATGTTTAGAATAAACGAATAGGATTATTGACATTTTTATTGTAATTTTCTTTTTAAATGTTTAATTTTATTTCTTATTATAGTTTTATAATTAAAGTATTTGAATTTTATTTTTTTAAAACTACCGTTATTAATTATTTTAGATAATATTAGGACTATTTAAGCATTATTTTTAAAAATAGTTATTATTAAGTTTTGATATTACTATTATATATTGTCCATTATGTTACTACTATTTTCTTATCACTATTTCGTACTCACGTTAGTTTTAATAGTATAATAAGATTATTAATATTATTAATATTAGGATCATAGCATCAATATGTTCACACAAAATAAATTAGGAAGAACCAATTCCATTCATCATCACTATCGGATTAATAATGAATCGAATCCCATTCAATAATGTCCCTGAACAAAATTGGAAAAAAAATAAAAACAATTTAACCCGCAATAATTTAGATTAATATCTCCAGACCTTAGGTTCCACTATAAATTGAGATCATATTCACAGACCAAAGGGGCGACCGAAAAAGAAAAAGGAGGGAGACGACGCATAGTATCGGTACAACCGATAGATTCCATTCATATCGTATCTCGAGTTGATAAGTTATTTTTATTTTTATCATGATACACGTACACCTGCGGTTCTTTACTGATGCACTTTTTTCTTCTTTTCTTCATATCTATTAACATACACATTTTGTTTTCTACACTATACTGTGCACATATTATTATATAATTTTATATTTTACTGTGTTTGGATTTATATATAGTTTATAACAATATTAATAATATGAAAATTCAAGGTTAATGTTTATACTCAAAGTTAACGTCAACGTTTATTATATATTCAGTTTATAATATGTATATAATATATATAGTATAATATTAATCTATAATATATAATATTGATGATAATGTTAATATAATATAATACATAATATATATTGTTAATCTATACAAATAATTTTTTATTTTATTTTTTTGTTTGTTAAATATATATTTTTTAATTTGATTAGATTATTCGGATCGGATCGTGTCGATACGCCGTTTGTACATTTGTGTGTATGAGGCGTGACATTTGTGTTGATCCGATCTAGTTGTGATGATCGCAATTTTGCGTTAGCAACGTCGTTGTTCTTTTTTTTAATTCATATTATTTTTATGTTATTCATATACATATATTTAGATCTGCACATTTTTTTCATAACTAACAACCCTGATTTTTTCCTAAACCTTGACGATTTTGCCTCAACCATTTTTTTATATACGTTTTATTTTATTATATAATAACTATTTTCCAGGTACATTCACATGTGCGCGCGTGTCTTAGTGTCAAGAAGGCAATGCTGGTAATCTTGAGGGCATTTTGACAAAGAAACATGTGTTTTATCTTATCTTTCCTAATTTCTCCTAATTTCCTTTTTTTTTTTAATTCTCTAATTTCTTAAATTAACTAACCTTAAATATTTAGATTAATTTTATTTGTTTATTTTCTAAAAAACTCTAAACTTTTTTTTAATTACTTATCTTCATAATCCAATCATAATATTAATTAAATTAATAATTCAATATAGTTTTTTTTAACAACAAAACTTTTTTTTATATACTTTCATAAACCTTAATTTTTCATGTAAACCTTAAAAATTTCTTATAAACTTTAACCGTGTTATTTTCTCTAAACCATAAACATTTTCTCAAACCTTAACAAACCTGTTATTATTTCTTATTTTCACTAATTTTTTATGTTATTCATCTGCCATTTATTTTTTATGTGATTATTTCTCATTTGTAATATTTTTTGGTTTACTTTTATTTTTCGCCTTACAATGATGTAACTGCCCCAAAGCGATGTAATAGTTAGCCATTTATTTTATGTCATTTTATTTTTCTGCCATTTATTTTCTGCCATTTATTTTCTGCCATTTTATTGTTCTGCCATTTATTTTCTGCCATTTAAATTCCTGCCATTGATCATATATTAACTATGTGGTTTAGTAATGTAGGGCGTGAAAACCTATTAAATTACTTATTTAATATTTTTCTATAATCTTTATATTTTTTTGTAAATAAATGCTATTTATTTTTATAAACTTATTTTATTACTTATTTATAACAATAAATATTTATTTTGTAAATACTAACTCTTTTATTATTTTGTACATATTAAATTAATTTTTTTTTCTCTAAAAAATTTCTCAATAACATTTTGTCAATAATATTTTATATATTAATAGTATTTTATTATAATAGTAATAATCATATAGTGTAAATAATTAAAAGTTTTTCTCAATAATCTTTAATTGTTTTTCTCTAAACTTAATTCCTTTTTTTCACTAATTCTAATAACTTCTAAAAAATCTAACTTGTCTAACCTAAACTTTTTTTTTCTTTTTTAATTAAATGTTTTAATTTATTTTAACTTTATTATTTTTGCTTTATTAGTATTATTATTGCTTATTTACTATTTTATTATATCTATTATTCTTGCTTTATAATTTATTTTTATCCTACTATTATGTATCTGCCAAAGCCTTGTAATAGCTTATAGATTTATTTTTCCGTCTTTATTTTCTTTGTAAATATTTAACTGCGTGGTTAGTAATTTAGGGAGTGCAAAACTAATTGTAAATAATTGAACTTAGAAAATTAAATACAAGACAAATATCTGAAAAATAACACTCACACACGTAAGTCGATCTTTGATCGCCATCTGTATTTCCTAGGGTATTCCTCTTGGTTGCCTAGTCCCTCGAATATAGGGGTGTCTTAAGCAAAGTCCCTTCATAAAATCATCAAGTCCCTTCGAGGTTGCCTACGGAATAATGATCTTGTCCCTTCGAATAAATGACGATAGTCCCTACGAATTGCTAAAGACACCCCTTAAGTTGCCTTCATTGACCATTCGATGACCCTATGCCCGTCCCTTAAACAAATCCAAGGTAATGACTACCTATTCCTTAATAATAGGGATAGTCTTACCCTTGAAAGGACATATAAGAACATGAATGACTTAGTCTAGGGTAGGTACCTCATAGTTACTTGCTCACTCTTCAAAAATACTTTTCACACCTCACAATATTTTCAAAACATTTTCAAACAAGGCTTTGTATACATCCATACGAGGATCATTACAGAGTACTTAGAAAATTTATAATCACACACTACACTTTCCAAAAACAATTAAAGTGAGCTAAGTAACTAAGAGCCCATGGATAACCATGGATATAAAGGGTGCTAACACCTTCCCTTTATATAACCTACCCCCCGAACCCAAGTCTTTTCAAAAAATGGTCTTTCCTGTTCTTTTATGTCCCTTCCTTATGGATAAAATAAAAGTCGGTGGCGACTCTTGCTATCCGCAACATGACTAAAAGTCAGTTCTCCCACCGTGTTACAGAACTGGCGACTCTGTTGGGGAGTTACCAAGTAAAAGAGGGGTACCTTTAGGAATTAGATCACTTTAAATTATTTGCTTTGTTTGCTTTATATTACTTGTTGGGCTTTATGTGTGAAAGATCCTAACCTGGATCTAGTGTACCCTAGGTAAATGGCAATAGACCAAGGAAACTGTACGGCGTATACCGATATGGTTGATCTGGTGGCCATAGTTAGTGTGACTTCTTGGTTGGTGCTTATGTTCCTTAAGTAAGTTAAGGATAATATGGGGCTGCCATATGTTGTCAATACACTAACTGACTCTTAGAACCCTTGTTATCCCATCTTGGCCTTTAGAAAGTAGTGAGGTAGCCGGCTTTGGTGAAGACTAAAGTTGGTTGATACTCGATGCTACGCTCATTGAGATCCTAAACTTTGAGGGTTTTGGTTGGCAAGTAAGTTGCCTACTGAGCAACCACCCTTGGGAAGGATCGGTGATATTGAGATCCCTTAGAACCTAATTACTTTTGTAGGACAGGATGAACCAACTAAATTTCAGGGGAGGGTACTTACCTTTAAACCTCATGCAAACCTTCAAACCTAGGGCTATTGTGTGACTTGTTTGTGAGTGCCACATGTTTGTGATTTGAGCATAACATCATGACATCATGACATCATAAGCATAACATTTTCACTAACCATTTCAAGGACCAAATGATTTATCTTTGTTCTTTGTTGCAGGTCATGGCTTCTGATTGTAGGAATACTATCCGGATTAACTTTGTAGGGATACCTTCTTTGCTTAAAGAATTGGTCTCTCAAGTTTCTGAAAACTCCCAATTCATCAAGAGGCATGGTCACCTACTGGATCTAGTCACTTCAGGGTTCAATGAAGACATGATGAGTGTCCTATTTCAGTTCTTTGATCCTAAACAGCATTGCTTCATATTCCCCGACTACCAGCTGGTTCCTACAATGGAGGAGTTCTCCAAACTACTGGGTATACCTATCCTTGATCAGAGACCCTTCACAGGCTTAGAGAAAGAGGAGCTTAAACCTGAAGTCATTGTTGCAGCCTTACATTTGAAGAAATCAAACATTGTTCTAGAAACGAGAAACGGAGTTAAGGGTATTCTTGCTAAGGTATTGATGGAAAAAGCTCAAGTGTTCTTGAAGGCTATGAGTTATGATGCTTTTGAGGAGATCTTATCCCTATTGATCTATGGCTTAGTGTTGTTCCCTAATCCAGACCAGTTCATAGACATACACGCCGTCAACATATTTCTGACTCGTAATCCAGTACCTACATTACTTGGAGACATCCTACATTCTCTTCACACTCGTACTACGAAGGCGAGGGGAACTCTGATGTGTAGCATACCTTTATTGTCTAGGTGGTTAATTTCTCACCTTCCTCGACCAATGATGAAGAATGAACAAGGGTTCAGGTGGTCTAAGAGGATCATGTCACTTTCTCATTCAGACATTCATTGTTGCTCTCGATCTATGGAGAATGTTACTATCATTGACCATTGTGGGGAATTCCCTAATGTTCCACTCCTTGGCATAAGAGGGGGAATTACCTACAACCCTTCTTTAGCACTACGTCAGTTTGGTTATGCTCGGAGTAATAGTCCTCATGACATGCTGATTCAGGGTATTATGTTCGACTACGATAACAATCTTCAGGGTTACCATCAAAGGTTTATACGAGCTTGGAACAAGGTGAATATGATTAACAGCAACACTTTGGAGCCAAAGTATTCTATTCTTATGGAGCCTTATCTCAGATGGGTTCGATCTCGTGCTCAGACTCTTATGATGCCATATCCTGCTGTTCTACCAGTCACTATGGAGCATGTTGCTGAAGGAGACGTTCCTTATACCATCCTTCATCCAGACATGCCCACTGATTTGGAAAAATTGCAAAAGTCCTGGATTCAGTTGAAGGAGTAAAGGGATACTTTTGAGACTCATTTCAGAGCTGGTCAAGAAAGAATTCTGGAGCTAACAAGGCAACTTCACGAGGAGCAAAACCTCAACAAGTACCTCCACACAAAGAGGAAGCGTCCACGGGAGACTTAAAACCCCATATATTTATCTTTTGTACTTTATTATTATTTCTTTGTAAGCCTAAGGTTCAAAACTTATATTAAATATTTACTAATAAAATTTTGTTTTTGTTTTCTTTAACAAATTTAAATCCTACGGTCCTTGAAAACATTGCATAAACATATACATACCATATCATTACATCACAGGTTTCTTATAAACATGTATCTTATCTTCTCGTTGTTTATTTCAGCAGAAATGGCTCTCGAACAAACTATCAAGGATCTCCAGGCTCAGAATGCTCAGTTCCAAGAAGTGATCCTGAATTTGTCCAAGGGGCAAGAAGAGTTGAAAGCATTCCTCTCTAAGGATATGAAAATGAAGAATCCTGAATATAACAAGGATAATCAGTTGGAACAACTGCAAGCTGAGATGACAGAAATGAGGATCCAGATGAATGACCAGGTGGCTCTTATTCAAAGTTTAGCTCAGGGGCAAGAAGAGTTAAGAACCTTTGTCCACAAATTTCAAAGTATTGAAGTCAGGAATCTAATTGTCAGTCAACCTTTGTTAAAAGAAGCTGACTTGGTTGAAAGGAAGATGAGGATAAAAGAAGGTAAGAGACAGGTTTCCACTGATTGTTCTTCAGTTGAAGAAAAAAGACCTGGTAAGGTTAATCCACCTCAACAAAAGGAATGTAGAAGACAGTTTATCAAATTCAGCACTCCAATGTCACAAGTTCTGCAATGCTTGTTGGAGATGAAGCTAATTTCCTTGAAAAATCCTCCTCAAAATCCTAATACTTCCTCTCCTCGCTATAATCCCAAGGCAAGGTGTGGGTATCACTCCAACTGTCCTGAACATGATACTAATAGTTGTTGGACATTGAAGAAAAAGATTCAAGACCTGGTTGACGAAGGAATCCTCGAGGTTACGCCAGAAGGCCAAATTGAATTCTACTATCGTCCATCAAACATCGAAGCTGCAAGACAAGTTGCCCAATGTAGCAAGAAAGAAAGCCTACCTATTCCTGTTGAGCTATGGGGCACCTTGGGACATCCAAATGGCAAATTTGATTTCATGGTGAAATATACTGCTCCTGAAAGTTCATAGATTGCAATTGAAGAGATTCAGCCATCTGGATGGGATAACATTTGAACTTTGATTTGTAATTTATTTTATTTTGTTTAAACACTTACTATTATGTTAAACTTTTGTTTTCATTAATGCATTGCATATGTTTGTCTTGAATTAATCCATTCGTTTCACTATATTTTGAAATATGCTTCATATTTCTATTTTGTGATATTTAACTCCTGATAAAGCTATAAGCCTGTAGAGGGAGGATGACGAAAACAATACCATAATATTAGGCAGTATGCTTTTGAACAGACTATGCTGACGATGTACAGGCATTATTTCAATTCCTAAACAGTGGAGATATAAGGAAGTTAATCCCTAGTCAACCCTTTTGAGCCTATGAAGTAGGAGTTTTCATTCTCGCACAAATTAAAACCCTTATTCATAACCTGGGGCAGGGTAGTTACTCGGTTAACTCAAATATGCCAATTATCTGTGTTGTACACAACTAATGATGGTTATCTGTAATCATTAAACCTGACAGTCAATATCCAGCAAAAGAAAAACCCACTAAGTCAAAACCTATGAAGGAGACTTAGTAAAAAAATTGAGAAATTCCGCTGACTGTAATTTTGAAACAAACAGTTCAGGAAAAAAGAAGGGATAACAAAGTCAAAAGAAAAAAAAAGGTCACTATGAATCCTCAACAAAGAAAGATGACTGAATGTTCAAATAAATTTTTGGTTTCTGAACCATCACAAATGTCAGTGTTACAATTTCAAACTCCTTTGAGCCTCAATGCATAAGTTAACTGAGCATAGGACTGAAGAACATCATGGAGATTGGGTTGGGTACAAATAAAATTTGAGCCTTTATCCTTTGTTTCTTAAACCGTGAACCAGACCACGTTATAACCCTTTAAAAGACCTAACTGAAGCATGGTTAGTCCAAAAAGCATACTACTACAAAAGGTATCCTAACTCCTTTAGGGATTATTATAAAACTTGAGTTAATATCACAGTTTTCATAAAAATTGTTTTACTAAAATAATTCTTTTTCAAAACTTCAAGACAGACATAAGCATTGCATTTTTTAATATCATTGTTTGCATATAACTGAGTGTTTGACAAACAGAGAAACTTACAAGATGAATGTTCAATAAACCAAAGTCCTTCTGATAGACAAAGTTGCTTCCTGAATAAAAGCCAATGTATACAAGGGGCATAGTCACTGCTTCCTAATCATTGGGGCATACCATGATACTGCCTATTTCATTTGGGGCATCAGGTCAAGATTCAACTATGCTTAAGTAGCTAGGGGCCGATCTCCTCATTTATCTGAAGTACCAAGGGTAACATTACAAAGTTCATGATGCCAGGGGCATATTATTATAGGGCCTTCTGTTTATTTCTCTTGAAGTAGCTCCTTTAAGTTACTTCCATTATGGAACAATTCATCCTCAACCAAGGGGCAACGCTCTCTTTCCAAATCTAATACCCGGAGTGTATATGGCTTATCTCATTGTATTACCTTGATATTGGATTCTCAGCAGAAGCCATTATGGAAATTAACAGTTTATGCCAGTAGTATCAGATGGTGTCAGTATCGGGTCTTTGGATCCAATCATGAGGAAATTACTCAGGGAAGTCAAGAACCTCAGAAGCTCTAAACCCAATTGGTTATGCACTCTCAAAGTTGAAACGATTATGTTTTCGAGTTCAGCCTTACTTTTCCCTCTTTATTCAGGTTTACTGTTCCCCTTTTACTAAAGCAAGAAACGTTCGTTGGTTATGATAGAATGTATATATACTTTTGAATATGATTGATGTTTACCATAAATGCATAAAATACAATAATAACATTTATTCAGAACAAAGGGAGATAAGAATTCAACGAAGCTTCGCCGGTTCATCCCCACGGAGTAATCTTTACGGATATCCTTACGGAATACCTCAAGTAATAGCTTACACTTCCATCTTGACGAAAGTCTTTAAGTAGTGTCATATCCTCCGAAGAATTGATACTTAACTAAATAAGTCTCCCGGATCTATGTCCATCTCTTTTATCCTCAATCAGCATATTCAGGAACTTAATCCTTCAATAAGAAGTATGATGAACGAAAACGGGAAGTTCTAAGTACGATATTCTTAAACAAGACAGGAACAAAGTCTTCATGTTCCTCAGCAACGAACCGGGATTTATTTTCCCTAGCCAGCAGTTGTTATACAGAGATACCCAAACGTTTCTAGCTACATGATTCATACATACATCATTTACACCATATCACAGCATACACATCCATAATACATATGACATTTTTACTTAAGAGCATCATGCTATACATGCATACATCAAATAATCTTGCATAAACTAACCTTTTCTTTTCAGGATAATTGCAGGCAGATAAACACTATCAAACAATTCAGAGATAATCGCTACAAAGATTCATTTATGATGATCAATACAAGTTGTCCTTGAGATGACACATAAGTGGTCTATACAAAGACCTAGTGTTCAGTCCAGGATATTACCAGAAGCAATTCAGGAGTAATCGCCACGAAGATTTAATCTTGATGCTCAAGTTGTCTGTGGAAGGGTACGTAAATGATCTATATGAAGATCTAGTGCTTAATCCAGGATATTTCTAGAGGAGATAATCGTTACGAATATTTATTTCTGATGGTCAACTATCTTTGGGATAGTGTGTAAATGATCTATACAAAGATCTAGCACTTAATCCAAGAGATTCTTTCAGAAGAAGTTCAGGGATAATTGCCATGAAGATTTAATCCTGATATTCTTTTTGTCCTTGGGAAGGTACGTAAATGGTCTATACGAAGATCTATTACCTAATCCGGGATATTTCCAGAAGAGATAATCGCTACGAAGATTTATTTCTAATGGTCTATACAACAGTTTATTTGTGGGATGGTACATAAATGATCGATTCAAAGATCTTGTACTTAGCCCAAGATAATACCAAAAGCAATTCAGAAACGATCGCCACGAAGATTTGATTCTGATGCTTAAATTAAAGTATGTTCCTAAAGATGGTTCAGAGCCGATCTACACGAAGATCTAAGTACTGACACCTAATGAAGGATATTCTTTTCCCCCCAGAGATAATGCAGAGACGATCTATACGAAGATCTAGTGCTGACATTCAACTCAAACCATGTTACAGGAATGATTCAGAGATGGCCTATACGAAGACCTAATACTGATATCCAGTGACAACCTTTTGATACTATCACCTCCTGATATTATGGATGGCATCTATGAGCCCATCTCCATCTCCTCAGAGTGGCATCTTTAAGCCCATTCAAGCATATACAACCAATCAACAGTGTTACTTTACACACCGACGAGTGCAAATTTTTGGGCTTTCGTGTTCAATCCCCTTCAACCTTCCAAGTCACGAATGGCACATAGGCCAATCTAACTCCCCAGGTTTCAAAAAATTGAACAGGGGCAGCTGTTGCACCCCAAAATTTGCCCTCTGTTTTTAACTCTAACCGACTTTTTGTTTTGCATTCATTTGCATCATCTTCATAGCATAACATGTATTTCGTCTTAATATTAGCCAAAATAATTTCTCGGAATTTACAGACAGACTGGTCAAATTAATTTTCAATTGTGCCTAAAACCAGTAAATGAAAAACTGTCGCATTTAAATTTGCAAATGTCAGTACTATAAATCTGCGGTTCATGTAGATTAACCTGACATGCTAAAAATATTCTTACGACTGTTTTTGGTCGTATGTTGATCAGTCTGGGCAGCTTAAAATGTCATAATTTTATTTCAAAATCCGACCAAACGCTTTTTTTTCCGAGTCATTTATTTCGTATTGATTATTTTGATGTGTCCATTTTATTTTTTCGAACACTTTAGCGTCAACTTTTTATTTATTTAGAACCCATTTATTTTTACATTTTTTATCTAAATGTTTAGAATAAACGAATAGGATTATTGACATTTTTATTGTAATTTTCTTTTTAAATGTTTAATTTTATTTTCTTATTATAGTTTTATAATTAAAGTATTTGAATTTTATTTTTTTAAAACTACCGTTATTAATTATTTTAGATAATATTAGGACTATTTAAGCATTATTTTTAAACATAGTTATTATTAAGTTTTGATATTACTATTATATATTGTCCATTATGTTACTACTATTTTCTTATCACTATTTCGTACTCACGTTAGTTTTAATAGTATAATAAAATTATTAATATTATTAATATTAGGATCATAGCATCAATATGTTCACACAAAATAAATTAGGAAGAGCCAATTCCATTCATCATCACTATCGGATTAATAATGAATCGAATCCCATTCAATAATGTCCCTGAACAAAATTGGAAAAAAAATAAAAACAATTTAACCCGCAATAATTTAGATTAATATCTCCAGACCTTAGGTTCCACTATAAATTGAGATCATATTCACAGACCAAAGGGGCGACCGAAAAAGAAAAAGGAGGGAGACGACGCATAGTATCGGTACAACCGATAGATTCCATTTGTATCGTATCTCGAGTTGATGAGTTATTTTTATTTTTATCATGATACACGTACACCTGCAGTTCTTTACTGATGCACTTATTTTTTCTTTTCTTCATATCTATTAACATACACATTTTGTTTTCTACACTATACTTTGCACATATTATTATATAATTTTATATTTTACTGTGTTTGGATTTATATATAGTTTATAACAATATTAATAATATGAAAATTCAAGGTTAATGTTTATACTCAAAGTTAACGTCAACGTTTATTATATATTCAGTTTATAATATGTATATAATATATATAGAATAATATTAATCTATAATATATAATATTGATGATAATGTTAATATAATATAATACATAATATATATTGTTAATCTATACAAATAATTTTTTATTTTATTTTTTTGTTTGTTAAATATATATTTTTTAATTTGATTAGATTATTCGGATCGGATCGTGTCGATACACCGTTTGTACATTTGTGTGTATGAGGCGTGACATTTGTGTTGATCCGATCCAGTTGTGATGATCGCAATTTTGCGTTAGCAACGTCGTTGTTCTTTTTTTTAATTCATATTATTTTTATGTTATTCATATACATATATTTAGATCTGCACATTTTTTTCATAACTAACTACCCTGATTTTTTCCTAAACCTTGACGATTTTGCCTCAACCATATTTTTATATACGTTTTATTTTATTATATAATAACTATTTTCCAGGTACATTCACATGTGCGCTCGTGTCTTAGTGTCAAGAAGGCAATGCTGGTAATCTTGAGGGCATTTTGACAAAGAAACATGTGTTTTATCTTATCTTTCCTAATTTCTCCTAATTTCCTTTTTTTTAATTCTCTAATTTCTTAAATTAACTAACCTTAAATATTTAGTTTAATTTTATTTGTTTATTTTCTAAAAAACTCTAAACTTTTTTTTAATTACTTATCTTCATAATCCAATCATAATATTAATTAAATTAATAATTCAATATAGTTTTTTTTAACAACAAAACTTTTTTTTATATATTTTCATAAACCTTAATTTTTCATGTAAACCTTAAAAATTTCTTATAAACTTTAACCGTGTTATTTTCTCTAAACCATAAACATTTTCTCAAACCTTAACAAACCTGTTATTATTTCTTATTTTCACTAATTTTTTTATGTTATTCATCTGCCATTTATTTTTTATGTGATTATTTCTCATTTGTAATATTTTTTGGTTTACTTTTATTTTTCGCCTTACAATGATGTAACTGCCCCAAAGCGATGTAATAGTTAGCCATTTATTTTATGTCATTTTATTTTTCTGCCATTTATTTTCTGCCATTTAAATTCCTGCCATTGATCCTATATTAACTATGTGGTTTAGTAATGTAGGGCGTGATAACCTATTAAATTACTTATTTAATATTTTTCTATAATCTTTATATTTTTTTGTAAATAAATGCTATTTATTTTTATAAACTTATTTTATTACTTATTTATAACAATAAATATTTATTTTGTAAATACTAACTCTTTTATTATTTTGTACATATTAAATTAATTTTTTTTTCTCTAAAAAATTTCTCAATAACATTTTGTCAATAATATTTTATATATTAATAGTATTTTATTATAATAGTAATAATCATATAGTGTAAATAATTAAAAGTTTTTCTCAATAATCTTTAATTGTTTTTCTCTAAACTTAATTCCTTTTTTTCACTAATTCTAATAACTTCTAAAAAATCTAACTTGTCTAACCTAAACTTTTTTTTTCTTTTTTAATTAAATGTTTTAATTTATTTTAACTTTATTATTTTTGCTTTATTAGTATTATTATTGCTTATTTACTATTTTATTATATCTATTATTCTTGCTTTATAATTTATTTTTATCCTACTATTATGTATCTGCCAAAGCCTTGTAATAGCTTATAGATTTATTTTTCCGTCTTTATTTTCTTTGTAAATATTTAACTGCGTGGTTAGTAATTTAGGGAGTGCAAAACTAACTGTAAATAATTGAACTTAGAAAATTAAATACAAGACAAATATCTGAAAAATAACACTCACACACGTAAGTCGATCTTTGATCGCCATCTGTATTTCCTAGGGTATTCCTCTTGGTTGCCTAGTCCCTCGAATATAGGGGTGTCTTAAGCAAAGTCCCTTCATAAAATCATCAAGTCCCTTCGAGGTTGCCTACGGAATAATGATCTTGTCCCTTCGAATAAATGACGATAGTCCCTACGAATTGCTAAAGACACCCCTTAAGTTGCCTTCATTGACCATTCGATGACCCTATGCCCGTCCCTTAAACAAATCCAAGGTAATGACTACCTATTCCTTAATAATAGGGATAGTCTTACCCTTGAAAGGACATATAAGAACATGAATGACTTAGTCTAGGGTAGGTACCTCATAGTTACTTGCTCACTCTTCAAAAATACTTTTCACACCTCACAATATTTTCAAAACATTTTCAAACAAGGCTTTGTATACATCCATACGAGGATCATTACAAATTACTTAGAAAATTTCTAATCACACACTACACTTTCCAAAAATAATTAAAGTGAGCTAAGTAACTAAGAGCCCATGGATAACTATGGATATAAAGGATGCTAACACCTTCCCTTTATATAACCTACCCCCCGAATCCAAGTCTTTTCAAAAAATGGTCTTTCCTGTTCTTTTATGTCCCTTCCTTATGGATAAAATAAAATTCGGTGGCGACTCTTGCTATTCGCAACATGACTAAAAGTCAGTTCTCCCACCGTGTTATAGTATGAAGCGAGATGTGGCTCAGTTTGTTTATGCATGTTTGACTTGTTAGAAGTCGAAAGTGGAACATTAGAAACCTGCTGGTTTAATCTAACCGTTGGATATCCCCGAGAGGAAATGGGATAATATCTCAATGGATTTTGTTACGGGGTTTCCTAATACTCCGAGAGGGTATGATGTTATTTGGGTGATTGTTGATAGGTTGACTAAGTCAATGCATTTTATTCCAATTGGTATTACTTATTCTTTGCAGAGATTGACAGAGATATATGTCGAAGTGATTGTGAAGTTGCAAGGAATACCTTTGAATATTGTGTCAGATAGAGATTTGTGGTTTACTTCAAGATTTTGGGAGAGTTTTCAAAAGGAATTAGGTTCGAAGTTGATGTTGAGTTCAACTTATCATCCTTAGAATGATGGGCAGACAGAGAGGACGATACAATCTTTGAAGCATTGTATGGTCTAAGATGTGGGACACCTTTGTGTTGGCATGAGTCAGGGGTGAGTGTTGTACTTGGACCTTATATTGTGTAGCAAACTACAGTGATGGTGAAGTTGATTCGAGATAAGATGAGGACTTCACATAGTAGGCAAAAGAGTTACCATGATAGGAGAAGAAAAGATCTTGAGTTTCAAGAAGGGGACCATGTGTTTTTAGGGTTACTCCTGTGACTGGTGTTGGACGAGCTTTGAAGTCGAGAAAGCTTACTCCTAAATTTATTGGTCCGTACCAGATTTCACAGCTTCGAAAGTATGTTTCGGATCCGTCACATGTGATACCGGTGTATGAAGTTGAGGTAAGAGACAATCTTACGGTTGAAGCATTACCAGAAAAAATTGATGATCGTGAGGTAAAGTAGTTAAGAGGCAAAGAGATTGTTCTAGTAAAGGTTGTTTAGGAGTAGCTGCCAGTGGAAGCATGACATGAGAATTAGAGAGCAAGATGCGAGAGTCGTATTCAAATACTTTTGCACGAGGTAAGTTTTCGAGGACGAAAACCTTTTAAGTGGGGGAGAGTTGTAACACCCTGATTTTTATTTAATTATTTAGATTGAATTTGTTGTGTTTTCGGTGTGAAGAGAAGTATTTTATTATTGAGTATAATATTAATTTAAAGTAATTAGATTATATTTAATAATTTTATTATTGGATAATTTAAATATTTGGAATATTAAGAGGAAAGGGTAGAATGGTGAATTAGTAAAGATAGTAAGGGTAAAAGAGGAATACCGTAGATTGGGTCTAAGGGGTTATGTTGGAATAAGGAAAAAGGGAAACCATTTGTGTTTTGTGAACAAAGAGAGATCGTGAAAACTGAGAAGGAAGAAGGAGAAAGGGCTAGAGCGTGAAGAGGATTTCGAGACCGAGGAAGAGAATTCACATCCAAAACCAAGGTAAGGGTGGGATTCTTCTGTATCTTAAGGGTTAGATAATGGGAATTTGGTATTGTGTTGTTGATTAGAGGAATTAGGGTTTTGGATAAGTTGGATGAAAATCATGTTTAATCGTAAGTAGTTGTTGATGTTGTATGCTAAGTGTATGAATTAGGCATTGTGTTGTGAAAATTTTGCATTTTCCTAGTGATTGGACTGGTTTTTGTAAAGTGTTTTTGTAGTAGGTTGTGACTGACCGCAGAAGGGAGAACTGTGAAAATCGCAGAGCTCGCTTAGCGAGCTGGAATTTGCTTAGCGAGAAGGTGGAAAATTGGAAAGTGAATTACAGAGAGTTGCTCGCTCAGCGAGCAAGCTGCTTGCTTAGCTCCTCATTCAACAAGGGCTGCCAAGTTATTTTCTGCTACCAAATTATTCTATCGAACCACATGGACTGCATCTTGATGCCTATTTACCACCATCGCTCTAGGTTCCTCCTCTCCTGGAATTTTCCTTTGATTCTTGATGGCTTCGACTTCTAATGGTTCAACTATTTCCTGGTTGCCTTGATTTGGTGGCTGCATAGCATCTCCTACATTCACCATGTGATTGGACTGTCGAACTGGTGCTGGGACTCCCATGAATTCTGCTATACACGCCAATTGAGACACCATCTATTGATTCGTCTGAGTTGTATTCTCAATCAAATGCTGCAAAAATATCTTCCATGGTTTGGGATAAAGTGTGAATCATTTGCATATTACTCTCATCCATCTGTTGTCTTAAATATGTTGCAAACTCATTTGTTATAGCATGACTCTGAGTCGAATGTTCTAAACCAATAATTTGGCTATTACTTCCCATGTTTATTCCAGATCCAGATTCCTGCAAAGGTGAAGGAACCACATTGTCTGAAAAACCTTGAGGTGCATTCCTTAGGCCCATCATCATGGTTGTTGGCATACCATAGTGTGGGTTTCTAGTCAAAGGTTGAGAAAATCCTGGAGGTATGATGGTTCTAAATGCAGACGAATTTGGTGGTGGAGTTTGAGGGTTTGGCCCAATATACTCCAACACTGGCTGATTATAGTATCTATTAACTATTTCTCTTGGCCCTGTCGAAGGAGTAGGTTCTGACACCACACTTGGTGTTGTTGACGCCCCCGTCGAAGGGTTGAAGACTGGAATGACCTCACTCCTAGGCACATCTTTTGTATTCACACTATAAACATTTGAACTGCTCACTTGGGGATTCAACCCACTTGTTACAGGGATTAAATCACTTGGGTTTCCTTGGCTAGATGCCATCTTCCTTGTATTTCTTCTTCTTGATATATAATGATTTGTACTGGCCACTTTCCCACTTCTCAAATGCATGCAACAAAAGTAACCGTTTTTTCAACCAGTATGCCCATGTAAAAAGAAGTTATACAAACAAAGAAGTTATAAAAAGGAGTTATAAAAAAGAGAAGTTATAAAACTTCCAAAAACCATTTTAGCACTGTCCCACTGGGTGTGCCAATTTGTTTAACCCCATAATTGGTAAATACCTTCAGTTACTCGCAGGATCGACCAGATTGATCCAAGGACATGTGTTAACGGTTTGTAATTTGTAATGCTTTTTGGAAAAAAGGTCTTGAATCCTTCGACAGGACTCAGAAGGTGTTAAAAACAAAGAAATGAAGTAAATAAGAAGAGAAAGGTTTCAAAGTAAATGTGGAAAGGGTTAATGAAAGTAAAAGGCAAAGCAGGGAAGTTTAAATGACTGAAAATGTAAAGGGAAAGTAAGTGTGAGGCAGGAATGTTAAAAGGCAGGAATTGTAAATGAAATGCAGTAAATTACTTGAAAAGTAAATAACTTTGAAAGATAAATGCTTTATCAAAAAATACTTGTAAATTAAATGGCTCCAAAGATAAATAACTTGAAGATAAATTGACATTGAAGATAAATCGGTGGTGTTTACATCATGTACATTCTCACTGCACTCTTTTTTCTACATGCGGATACTTCGAGTGTTACGGAGTTACTAGTACAATATGATTTCCACACACTTATTCTAACACTAGACTAAGCTATTTATAGATATTACAAAGTAACCGTTTTTCGACGGTTTCTTCCTCAGACTACTCTAAGATGATGACACTTGTCCCACTGCATACTGAAGATGTTTCATCTTGTGCCACTTGTCCCGGTATTTGAATTGAAAATTACACATTATCCCTCCAAACTTGAATGTGCAAGATTTATGTAACTGCCATCTTCATCGAATGCATGCATGGTCGAACCCTACCAACACTTCGAAAATATGTCAACTCATAATTTCTCTAAGTATAGAACCTATAGGTGGATTCCTTTGACTCTCATCATTTTAATGAGTAAGGTCGAAAACCTCACTTTTAGTTTTATAAAAACTCTTTTCTAAGCCAAACAACCTCATTAATGCTAGCGTCAAAATTTGGAGATAACGCCCTTTTGTTTGAATGTTACCCTTACGTTGGTAACGTGTAGGTGATCAGGATAATTCGAGTGGTGGTCAGTGAAGTCGATGTACTTCACATGTTTAGGAGTCGGCTGTGATATGTGTTTTGGGTGTCAGGATGATGTTTGTTCTCATTTGTTTATTTTTAAGAAAACATTTTGTAATCGAATTATGAATTATTGTTTTGAAAAATTTTCTATTGCAAGTTGAATTATTTTTGTAACACGTATCTTTTGAGCCGCTTAGTTTTAGTAGATTGTGACACTCAAATGTTTTGGTGCACTTTAATAACTCTGATTTTATGTATAAATCCATGGGGTATTTTGGGTATTATAGGTAACTTGTAGATAACCAAGAGTACACTTGCAGTGCTTGAGGATGTAGTCTCAGAGCATTTCTTTTGTCATTTTAGTTGTGTTTTAGAGGTGTCATGCTCAGTGTCATGTAACATTGAGTTAGGAATAGGTTGCAAACCTCGTGTTCTTTTGGTTTATGTTGGAATTTTTCACATTATTGATGTTATTTTGAATTGGATATATTTCTTATGAAGCATTTTTAATTGACTCGAATTAGAAGTATGATTTCGCTAATATTTATTAATTTTTATATGAATAATGAATGTGTAACCCGTGTTACGTGACATGACAATGATTATTATTGATGTTTCAATTATATGTGGAACCTTTCTAATTGATGTTACTCTAATAATATGAAATATTTTTCTAAAATTTTTTGTGGGGTAGAAGGGTGTTACATTAGTGGTATCAGAGTAGGTCGGTATGTTCGACCAAGTTGTCTAGTGTTGTTTAGTCCTTAGTGCGCTACATTTGTGTGAAACATTATCAATACTTTCTTATTAGTTTTCTAACTGTTTGTCTCCAAGAGTTGGTTTGAAATAAGTGGGGGAGAAGTTTACTCCCCAGAGATGTTTATGGTGTGAGGAGTTAGTTCGAGGTGATATTGATTGCAAGAGTGCAAGTATTGTTGGGACTGGATTGTTGCGAACCGATGAGAGTACGGATTAATTATTCTTATATGTCGGTCAAGTTTGAGATGCCTTTGAAGAAGGCTGATCTAGTATGGTGAATGTTTGCTTCTCGGGGTAATAGAGAGAAATGTGACGACTAATGTTATGTCTGTTTCTTGTTATCTCTTGAAGACAATTACAACTTGCCTCTAGAGTGTAGATCTGAGTTTGGAAATAATTGAGAAATGATATTCTTATCTACTAAGAAAGTAAGATAACTCTTAGAGAATAAAACTTATATGAGAGTATGTGGGTAATAACGGTTATATGAGATGTGCACAAATTGTTGATGGCGGATTTATGAGATGATTGAGATTAAGGATCTACTCCAAATAATTGAGGATTTGATGAACCAATTTATAGGCTAGTAGTATACCTTCAGTATAATTAAATTGAGGTCAGATTAAATTTTAGATTTTGGGTGAAGAGCGAGAATAGTTGGAGGATCTTGGAAGCAAGAGAGAGAGGTAGAACTCATGTTCATCAATTTCGATTCTCATTTTCACAGTTATGGAACAACCTTCAGAAAAAGGGACATAACTTTTCACTAGTAAACTCGATGGAAGCGATTCTGGACTTTTCGGAAAGCTTACGAAATGCTCTATAGTTTGAATATAAATTTTTCCTTCGAAATGTTTTTTAAAAGAGAGAAAAACATGTTTAAATATTTGGGTCTGGTGTTGATTTTGGTGGAAGTTTGTATACGGGATTTCTTGACCAACCTCCTTTGCAAAGGCGATAACTTTTTACTCCTAACTCGAATTTAAGCTATTCTTGAAGCTATGGAATCTACATAAAATTTCCTTCATTTTGGAATATAATTTTATTTCAGGGAGTGTATCACCCTAATTTCTGCCCCTAAGTTTGTGTTTTCATTTGCATCATTTTAAATACAAACAAGGTCACACATTGGTTCCTTGGTTCTTGTTGGTTGTAGGTTTATGCCTCACAGGGGATCACCATTGGTTTATTTTGTTTTTTTTTGTTTATGTTTACTAACCATTAATTAAAATCCAAAAAAAATATATTTTGTTTTCATTTATTAACATTTTCAGGGGAAGAGCAGGTGAAAATGAAAAAAATATCAGTCTCGCAGCGCGTATGAATTTTACAGATAAAAAAGTTGAAGTTGATCCGTAAACAATTCAAATTTATTTGATCAAGGACTTCCCAAGTGTTAATTTATTTATTCAAGGAATTCCAAGGTTCACGTGTTTATTTCCATACCTTCTTCGACGCACAAAAGAATCGAACCGGAGCCACAGCAGTGCAAAAGAAAACAAAATTTTCAAAATTTGCACTGAGTAACTAGTTACTACCCTGGGAGTAACCGGTTACCAGCGCACAAATTTGAAATTTTTGGCAGCAATTTCAAATATTCAATTTTGGCACCAATTTCATATTTGATCACACTTGGAATATTCTAGACCATCTCCATTTAATTCCCATACATCATTTAAATTAATTCCCACCATAAACCCTCACTAATCACCACACTTTTATAATTCTCCAAATTTTGAATTTCCAAAGCAAGCTCCATTCCACCAAATTTCCATTCCTAAACTCTTTAAATAGAGGCCTTTTCTTATTCATTTCTCAAGCTTTTGATAGCCAAAAAATCCTTTGCCAATTATCTTCTCAAACCACAAAATTCACTAATGCTCTTTTCTCTCTTTTGAAAGTTATCAAGAATTCACATTGAATTCCTGATTAACTTTGAGATAAACCTTCATCATTTTCATTTTTATTCATCAATTTCAGTAGATCAAGCTTGGTATTGGATCAATTTGAAGATTGTTCTTGGTAATTCACCTTCTTACATGGTTATACCTTCATCACCATCATTCAAGATGTATATCCTTGATGCTTTTGATTGTTGATCCTTTGGATCATAAATTATTGTTTGATTGCAGGGATTTCATTGTTTTTTAACTTTAAAATTCGTGCCAATTCAGTTTATGATCATAAGGTGTTTGAAAAATGTTTTGAAAGAAGGATCATGCTGAATTTTGACCATTTTTTGCTATTGCGCACAGAGTAACCGGTTACCCTTCTGGTAGTTACTGGTTACCAGTGTTAATTTTTCGCAGAAACTGTTTTTTTTAACTAGTAAACGGTTACCACTCTGGTAGTAACCGGTTACTCTGGAACAAAACTGAATTTTTGGCTTGTTTTGGGGCTTTTTTTTGTTCCTTTTCCCTCCTCTTCTCCTCTCTTCTTATTTTTACCTTGGGAGACATTTTTGGGACTGATTTCTCTTTAATTTCAATGAACTTTGGGTGTAGATTAGAGTAACATTGCGTTCAGATGGCGATTTACATATCGTTTATCTCGCATGTATTAGTGTTGCACCCCAAAATTTTCCCTCACCAAGATAAGACATTGTGTACTAAGGTGTCCCAAGAGGTTCACAAGGTTCACAAGGTTCACATGGTATCTCAAGAGGTTCACAAGGTTCACAAGGTTCACAATTAGTCAAAAAGTTTGACAATTCCCTCAAACAATGCATCCTCCTAAGCAATGCATCTTAAACTAGGGTTTTGAATTTCATCAGGCTAAATGGACTTCCAAGGCTTCAAGTGAGCTTCATAGCATCCTATATGTGTTCAAGAATCCCCATGTCAAGTTTCAAGACTTTCCCAAAAGGTTTGCTCAGTCAGATGATCAGATATGCAAAAATCAGTCAAAGTGGTTAAAAAGTCAAACTGAGGTCAACTGTGGTCAAACAAAAGTCAAACTTCATGATTTTTTTGCCAACATCAATTATATGAAGAAAAATTCATCATTTGATCAAGGTTTGATCATGATTCATCAAGGAGATTTCAGATCATCAAGAATCAGGAGTTTCTAAATTAGGGTTTTCACACGAAAGTCAACTGAACTTTGACCAGCCATAACTTTCACATGCTTCATCAAAAATTTTCCATTCAAAGCTCATTTTGAAGTAAATTGAATTCTCTACAACTTTGTGTCTCACAAGCCAAGCCCAAAAATGCTTCATTTGGAAGGTATGAGCTAAGACATTATAGGTCATTTTAAAAGTCAACAAAAAGTCAACATCTTCCAAAGGGCATAACTTGAGAATGGTAAAAGATATGGACATGAGACCAAAGAGGTTGGTTAGAGGACTCTCTAAGATTTCTAAAATTTCCAATAACACCTTTATAGCATTAAAATTGAGGGATTTGTGCCTTTGCAAAGTTGGGTAATTTTTGAGAGGTTTATGAAGCAAATGGGGCCTTAGAACCAAATTTCTCCAAATGGGCTTGCATTTTTATGACCCAAACACTACCATGACATCATGAACGAATTAAAAAACATTTATTCAAATTTTTATTCATTTTATTTTATTTATTATGATTTTATACATTAAAAAACATTTTAAATCAAAATAAAATATAAAAGTTTCAATATTTGATAGGATTTTGGTTCTAGAAAGTCTTAAAGGTTAATTAAAAGTGATTGAGATCATGGAAAATCAGATCAACCCAAAATAGCAAGGATATATCAAATTTTTTCAATATTTTGGAAGCATATCTTTTTCAATCTCAAATGATCCAAAAGTCCAAAATAGGATGTGATTTTTTGACCTAAATAAGTTCTATTATATATGTATAACATAGAGGAATGGAGGAGGACGATTTTTGGCAGGCCAAACACCTTGTTCTAAGTTCAAGAAAAAGCTTCAAAAGTGGGATTCAATTTTGGATCTAAGGGTGATTTCCAGACATTTTAAAGGTTGTAATACCTTTTATGACAATCATTGAATCTATCCCAACCCTCAAAAGCATTTGAATCATGCTCATATGCCATAGCCGAACTCGTTTTCATCCTCATGTTATATGTTTTCGTTTTTATATATTTAAGCGATATAACTTGAAATTAATCATTGATTCGTGTTTATTGTGAAGTATTGAAACTTTCTGGGGAAATTTTTTTAGTTTCGTGGTCGTAATCTTGTTTCACCATTGCTAGGGTTTTCCCTTCAAGTTTGGGGTTCTACGATATAGGCCATATAAATGTTGTTAATTGATATGTTTATACTGTATGAACTGCAAGGATTGTATTGGTACGATCAATTTAATGAAATTGCAGGTATCCAATGAGATATGGCATTCGCAGGTTTAAGATCGCAAGAAAAATCGCAGCAAAAATCGTATGAAAAATCGCAGGAAAATCTGCAGATTCGTTTGTGACTATATCAGAAACGCGCGTGTGGCCTGATGGATACGCATTGGCTTGGCAAGAGAGAAGACTGGGGTTCGAGTCCTAGTTTCCTCCAATTTTTTTTTCTTTTCAGTTATATTTTGCAGGTTCCATATATTATGATTTGTTGCTAGCATCTATCACCAGCAAACGCGCAGCCCAGTGGAAAACCCTTAGTCAGGTAAAGGGGAGGTCCTGGGTTCAAATCCAGGCCTCCCCCATTTCTTTTAAACTTTGTTTTACTTTTTTGTTAATTATTTTAATTCTATATTATTTAATTATGTAATTTGTTTTATATTAACATAATAAACTCTATTTAAAATATTAATCAAAATTATATTTTCATAAATATCATAATATATTTTATAAATAATTTTGTATATTATTTTATTATTTATAATATGTAAATAATTGAAATAAGTTTAATTAATTATTAAAATTTTCTAAACCCTAATTTTCTAACCCTAAATTTTTGTTAACCCTAATTTTTATTTAGCTTTAATAATTAATCATTCTTTGTAAATAATTATTATTTTGTTTATTATTATTATAACTATTCTATTTGCTTCTAAAAATTTTCTAAAATTGTTTATTTAACTTTAAAATAATATCTTCTCTTGAATTTTTATTTCCTCTATATTTTTACTAACCCTTTTATTATCATTATTATTTTATTATTACTAACCATTTAAATTATTGCTTATTATTATATGTGTTATTAATTGTTTCTATTATTATGTAATTGCGAAAGCCATGTAATAGTTGTAGATTTATTTTTTGTCTCTATTTTATTTTTGTAAATATTTTTATTGCCATGGTTAGTAACTTTAGGGTGTGTATAACTATGTGTAATTAAAATGACTTAGATAATTAATCTTAAATAAGATAAATACTTGAATATAAACACTCACACACGTAAGTCGATCTTTGATCGCCATCCTACACTTTCTAAGGTTACCTCTCATGTTGCCTATTTCTAAGGTCAAGTAAGGTGTCTTAAGCAAAGTCCCTTCAAATTATAAGATCAAGTCCCTTCGAGGTTGCCTACGGAATAATGATCTTGTCCCTTCGAATAAAAGATGATAAGTCCCTACGAATTGCTAAAGACACCTTGCAGTTGCCTAAATTCAGATGTCCCTTCACATGTCCCTTATCACATCCAAGGTAATGACTACCTATTCCTTAATAATAGGGATAGTCTTACCATTGAAAGAACATATAAGAACAGTAAAGACTCAATATAGGGTAGGTTCCTCTTAAGTATTTGCTCACCTTTTCAAAATACTTCATTACACTTCACATTTCAAACAAATTTTCAAAACAAAGTCTTTATATACATCCATACGAGGATCATTATAAAGCACTTAAAAAAATTTTAATCACACACTACACCTTTCTCAAAACAATTTAAAGTGAGCTAAGTAACTAAGATCCCATGGATAACCATGGATATAAAGGGTGCTAACACCTTCCCTTTGTATAATCTACCCCCCGAACCCAAAATCTTTTTAAGGTCTTTCCTGTTCTTTTATGTCCTTTCCTTTTGGATAAAATAAAAGTCGGTGGCGACTCTTGCTATCCGCAACATTTAACTAAAGTCAGTTCTCCCACCGTGTTACAGAACTGACGACTCTGTGGGGGATTTAATAAAAGAGGGGTACCCTTAGGAATTAGATCACTTAATTGTTTGTTTTGTTTGCTTTATATTACTTGTTGGGCTTTTTGTGTGAAAGATCCTAACCCGGATCTAGTGTACCTTAGGTAAATGACAATAGACCAAGGAAACTGTACGGCGTATACCGATATGGTTGATCTGGTGGCCATAGTTAGTGTGACTTCTTGGTTGGTGCTTATGTTCCTTAAGCAAGTTGAGGATAATATGAGGCTGCCATATGTTGTCAATACACTAACTGACTTTTAGAACCCTAGTCATCCCATCTTGGCCTTTAGAAAAGTAGTGAGATAACCGACTTTAGTGAAGACCGATGTTGGTTATACTCGATGCTACACTCATTGAGATTCTAAACTTGGAGGGTTTTGGTTGGCAAGTAAGTTGCCTACTGAACAACCAACCTTGTGAAGGATCAATGATATTGAGATCCCTTAGAACCTGGTTACTTTATAGGACAGGATGGACCAACTAAACTTCAGGGGAGGGTACTTACCTTTAAACCTCATGCAAGCCTCTAAACCTAGGACTATGGTGTGACTTGTTTGTGTGTGCCACATGTTTGTGATTGAGCATAGCATCATAGCATCATCATGCATCATAAGCATAGCATTTTCACTAACCATTTCAAGGACCAAAGGATTTATCTTTGTTCTTTGTTGCAGGTCATGGCTTCTGCTCGTAGGAATACTATCCAGATCAACTTTGTAGGAATACCTCCTAAGATTAAGGAATTGGTTTCTCAAGTTTCTGAAAACTCCCAATTCATTAAAAAGCATGGTCACCTATTGGATCTAGTCACTTCAGGGTTCAATGAAGATATGATGAGTGTTCTGTTTCAGTTCTTTGATCCTAAACATCACTATTTCACATTCCCCGACTATCAGCTGGTTCCTACAATGGAGGAGTTCTCCAAACTGCTGGGTATACCTATCCTTGATCAGAGACCCTTCACAGGCTTAAAGAAGGAGCCTTAACCTGAAGTCATTGCTGCAGCCCTACATTTGAAGAAATCAGACATTGTCCTAGAAACAAGGAGTGGAGTTAAGGGTATTCTTGCTAAGGTATTGATGGAGAAAGCTCAAGTGTTCCTGAAGGCCGTGAGTTATGATGCTTTTGAGGAGATCTTAGCCCTATTGATCTATGGCTTAGTGTTGTTCCCCAATCCAGACCAGCTCATAGACGTACACGCCATCAACATATTTTTGACTCATAATTCAGTGCCTACATTGCTTGGAGACATCTTACACTCTCTTCATACCCGTACTACGAAGGCACGAGGAACTCTGATGTGTTGCATACCTCTATTGTCTAGGTGGTTTATTTCTCACCTTCCTCGATCAGTGATGAAGAATGAACAAGGGTTCAGGTGGTCTAAAAGGATTATGTCACTTTCCCATTCAGATATGCATTGGTGCTCTAGATCTATGGAGAATGTTACTATCATTGACCATTGTGGGGAGTTCCCTAATGTGCCACTCCTTGGCATAAGAGGGGGCATTACCTACAATCCTTCCTTAGCTCTACGTCAGTTTGGTTATGCTCGGAGTGATGGTCCTCATGACATGCTTATTCAGGGTATTGTGTTCGACTACGATAACGATCTGCAAAGTTACCGTCAAAGGTTTATACGAGCATGGGGTAAAGTGAACAAGGTTGACAGCAAGACTCTGGAACCAAAGTACATTATTCCTATGGAACCTTATCTCAGATGGGTGCGATCTCGTGCTCAGACTCTTATGATGCCATATCCTGCTATCCTGCCAGTTACCATGGAGCCTGTTGCTGAAGGAGATACTTCTTATGTCATTCTTCATCCAGATATGCCCACTGACATGGAGGAATTGCAGAGGTCCTGGATCCAGATGAAGGAGCAAAGGGATACTTTTGAGACTCATTTCAAAGCTAGTCAAGAAAGAATTCTGGAGCTGACAAGACAACTTCACGAGGAGCGGAATCTCAACACATACCTCCATACAAAGAGGAAACGTCCATGGGAGACTTAAAACCCCATATTTGTATTCATTTCATTTTGTTGTAAGCCTAAGAGGAAAACAAATTTATTGTTTACTAATAAAAGTTTACTTTATGGTTGTTTAAACAAATTTAAATCCTGCGGTCCTTGAAAACATTGCATCTACATTAACATACCATATCATTGCATCACAGGTTTCTTATGTACAGGTATCGTATCTTCTCGCTGTTTATTTCAGCAGAAATGGCTCTTGAACAGACCGTCAAAGATCTCCAGGCTCAGAATGCACAATTCCAAGAGTTGATTCTGAACTTGTCCAAGGGACAAGATGAGCTGAAGACTCTGTTGGCTAAAAAGAAGAAGAAGACTAGAAGATCAGGAGGCCTTATCAATCTGGGAAGAAGATTCAAAGGCCCTATTAAGACAAAGGAACAAATTGAGGATTCTGAGTCTGAAAATTCTGAGAAAGAAGGAGGTAGTCTCCATGATACTGTGGGAGATTCTGATTCTAAGGCAAATTATTATCATGATCCTGCTAGTGAAGATAAGTACAAGATGCTGGTAGATAGAATGAATGCTATGGAACTACAAAAATCTTTTGGGCTTGATTTTGAAGATCTGAGTTTAGTTTCTAGAGTGGTTATACCTATTGGCTTCAAGGTTCCTGTTTTTGTGGTGTATGATGGTGTCTCATGTCCTAAGTTGCATCTAAGATCGTATGTCCAGAGGATTCAACCACATACTGCTGATAAAAAGTTATGGATTCATTTCTTCCAAGAGAGCTTGTCTGAATCTCAATTGGAATGGTATTACCAACTGGAGAGTGTTAATATTCGTGATTGGAATGATCTTGCTGAGGCCTTCTACAGGCAATACCAATACAATGCTGATTTAGCACCTACTCACATGCAGCTCCAAAGCATGTCAATGGGTGCTAAGGAGAGTTTCAAGGAGTACGCCCAAAAATGGAGAGACCTGGCTGGCAGAGTTCAACCTCCTATGACTGACAGGGAGCTAGTGGACATGTTTATAAGTACGCTAAATGGTCCTTTCTATAGTCACCTCATTGGAAGCTCGTCATTTGGTTTCACCGAGCTGATAATGACTGGAGAGTGTGTGGAGAGTGGTATAAGAAGTGGTAAGATACAGGTGGGTGCCTCTTCATCAAGCACTGCTAAGAAGCCCCCTAGTGGGAAGAAGGAGTCTAATGTTGTGTATGGTCAACATAGTCGTAACAGGAGTCATCAATCTGTGGGAGCAATTCACATCTCTAATCCTACTCCTGCAACACCAGAGCTACCACAAAACAATCAACAGAAGCCTAGAAGACAATTCACCAAGATCAACATGTCACTGGCCCAAGCCTTGTAACACATGTTGAAAGGGGAACTCATTACTTTGAAGGACCCTCCTCAGAATCCTAATACTTCCTCTCCTCGATACAATCCTAATGCACGATGTGCCTATCATTCTAATAGTCCAGGATATGACACCAACAACTACTGGGTGTTGAAAAACAAGATTCAAGATATGATTGAAGCTGGTGAGATTGAATTTGACCCTTCTGGGACTCCAAATGTGATCACTGCTCCCATGCCCAATCATGAGAAGACGGTTAATGTTGTTGATGAAGTTTCATATGTTTCCTCAGTCTCAGATGTGACTACTCCCCTATCCATTATCAAGAAGAAGTTGGTGCAGGCTGGATTCTTTCCAGGTTGCAACGAAGACTGTTTTTATTGTGCCTACAAACCCGATAGCTGCTGGAAGTTGAAAGATGGTATTCAACGCCTCATGGACAATTACACTATATTGTTTGAGAGGACACCTTCTGTGGAAGGTATGTGTGAACATTTAACTCGAGGTACGAAGCTGGAAGATGTAGCTATGGTTGATAAATTGCCAGTGAAGATTACCTCCAAAGGCCCTGTCAGGATCACCTATAAGGGTCCTGTCAGGATTACTGCTGAAGGCCCTGTGAAGACTATTGCTGAAGCCAGCGTGGCTCCTATGATCATTACCACTCCCGGTCCTTTTCCTTATACTTCTGATAAAGCTATACCCTGGAATTACGGTTCTGATGTTTACATCCATGGTGTCAAGCAAGAACCTCTGACTGATGCACCTGTTACTGATGATAATCTTGATGTTGATAATATTGCTGGATCTAGTAAGATCACCAGAAGTGGAAGAATTTTCTCTCCTCAGGCTACTTCCAAAAGTGCAGTTACTCCAACTACTACCTCCAATTCTGGGCCAAGTATTGATGCTCGGGGCAAAGGTCCTGTGGTTAAACCTGTGCAAGCTGAAGCACCGACTGCTGAAAATATTTCTAAACAGATGGAAGAAGTGTTGAAGATCATTCGCAAGAGTGATTATGATATTGTTGACCAATTGGGGCATACCCCCTCCAAAATCTCCATGTTATCTTTACTGCTGTGTTCTGAGGCTCATGCTAAAGCCTTAATCAAGTTCCTGAAGACTGCTCATGTGCCAAATGAGATTTCTGTGGATCAATTTGAGAATTGTGTTGCACATCTGACTTGTGATAATGGGTTAGGCTTTTCTGATGCTGACTTGACTCCTGCCAAGAGAAACCATAACAGAGCTTTGCATATCTCCATTGAATGTAGGGACACCACTTTGTCTCATGTACTGGTGTACAATGGTTCTTCATTAAATGTACTCCCCAAAGAGGTTCTGGACAAGCTCAATCTTGAAGATGTTGTGTTAAGACCAAGTGATGTAGTGGTGAGGGCCTTTGATGGCTCAAGAAGAGTGGTACATGGAGAAGTAGATCTCCCGATCAAAGTAGGCTCTCAAGTATTCGACTATACTTTCTATGTAATAGATATTCGTCCTGCGTACTCCTGTTTGCTTGGGCGCCCCTGGATCCATGGGGCAGGTGCTGTGACTTCCACTTTACATCAGAAGTTGAAATATCCGGTGAAAGGAAAGATTGTCACTGTTTATGGCGAAGAAGAATACATGGTCAGTCATATGAATACTTTTAGATATGTTGAGATGGAGGGTGAATATGTTGAGACTCCTTGCCAGAAATTTGAGGTAGTTCCTTGGGTCGTTCCTGCTACTGAAGCTCCCCCTGTTGTTAAAAGAGTTCCTGTGGTTACCAGAGTACCTCCTACAATGGCCTCCCTCAAAGATGCTAGAGCTGTGGTTGAAGAAGAATCCCAGAAGGCTGTTTGTCGTGATCGTGTTGTTCGTATCACTAATCAAGGGGTCATGAGAGATCAAATCAATGATGTGGGTGACTATAGTGAAGACTACAACCTGGATGATTGGATCTTTCCTACCATGGGTGATGGGCTCAACAACTGGAGGACTGAAGACGTTATTCCTATCTCCTTTAGTAAGGAGTAAATACTATTACTGTGTTTTTATTTTAAGTTTGTAATTTCGAACAATTAAACTTTTAAGCCTTGTGCCTTGCCCGGGGCACAATGGTATGCTTGTTTCGGGATGTCATTTCATTTGCATACTTCATTCAATAAAAATCAATGGACGTTTCGTTTTCGTAAATATTGCGCTCCTTGTCTTCCTTTTATTTTGTATTTTTGTTTTATCAGCTATGTGTTCTTACACACACCCACGTCACTAAAATGCAGATCCTCATCCACTCTGGATCCTGTTGATAACAGTTCTACTATTGCCAATTATAATTTCGAGAATCCGATCTATCAAGCTGAAGATGGAAAGGAGGAAGATTGTGAAGTACCTGTAGAGCTTGCTAGGTTATTACAACAAGAAGAGAAAGCTATACAGCCACATGAAGAGCCAATCAAAGTTGTGAATCTGGGAACTTAAGAAAACAGGAAAGAGGTCAAGATAGGGGCTGAACTAGAAGATGGTGTTAAGAGCATACTAATTCAGATGTTACGGGATTATGTGGAGATCTTTGCTTGGTCCTATGAAGATATGCCAGGGTTGGATACAGACATTGTGGTTCACCATTTGCCGGTAAAAGAAGATTGTCGTCCAAAGAAGCAAAAGGTTCGTCGCATGCGTCCTGAAATGTCAGAAAAGATTAAAGCAGAAGTGATGAAGCAGTTTGATGCAGGGTTCTTAGCTGTGACTTCTTATCCTCAATGGGTTGCAAATGTGGTACCAGTACCTAAGAAAGATGGAAAGGTACGCATGTGTGTGGATTACAGAGATTTGAATAAGGCTAGCCCTAAAGATGACTTTCCGCTTCCTCATATTGATGTTCTAGTAGATAACACTGCTCAGCATAAGGTATTCTCTTTCATGGATGGTTTCTCTGGTTACAATCAAATCAAGATGGCACCTGAAGATATGGAGAAGACTACATTTGTTACACAGTGGGGCACCTTTTGTTATAAAATGATGCCATTTGGTTTGAAGAACGTCAGGGCAACATATCAGCGCGCTATGGTGGCTTTGTTTCACGATATGATTCATCATGAGATAGAGGTATGTGTGGATGATATGATAGCCAGGTCCCAGAATGAAGAGCAACACCTTGATCATCTGCATAAACTGTTTGAAAGGTTGAAGAAATACAAGTTGAGGTTGAACCCAAACAAATGTACTTTTGGAGTTAGATCTGGTAAACTCCTGGGTTTCATTGTCAGTGGAAAAGGTATTGAAGTAGATCCTGCAAAAGTGAAAGCCATACAAGAGATGCCAGCTCCCCGTACTGAGAAGGAAGTTAGAGGTTTCTTGGGACGATTGAATTACATTGCAAGATTTATTTCCCAGTTAACTGCTACCTGTGAGCCAATCTTCAAGTTACTGAAGAAAGATAAGGTGATGGAATGGAATGATGAGTGCCAGATAGCCTTTGATGAAATCAAGAGATATCTTCTAGAACCTCCAATTTTGTTGCCACCAGTTGATGGAAGACCTTTGATTATGTACTTAACAGTATTAGAGAACTCAATGGGGTGTGTGTTGGGGCAACATGACGAGTCTGGTCGAAAAGAGCAGGCAATATACTACCTTAGCAAAAAATTTACCGACTGTGAAACAAGATACTCACTGCTCGAGAAAACTTGCTGCGCTTTGGCATGGGCTGCTCGCCGACTAAGACAGTATATGTTGACTCATACTACCTTGTTGATTTCAAAGATGGATCCAATCAAGTACATATTCGAGAAACCTGCTCTCTCCGGACGAATAGCAAGATGGCAGATGATCTTAACAGAATATGATATACAGTACACTACTCAGAAGGCCATTAAAGGAAGTGTTGTAGCTGATCATTTGGCTCATCAAGCAGTGGATGATTATCAGTCAATGAGTTTTGAGTTCCCTGATAAAGACATTATGATCATTACCAAAGAACCTGGACAATATGACGGACCTGAACAAGGATCCCGATGGACTATGGTTTTTAATGGAGCTTCTAATGCACTTGGTAATAGTGTTGGTGTTGTGATCATTTCCCCTGAAGGTTATCATACCCTGATTACTGCAAGACTTTGTTTCTATTGTACCAATAACATGGCTGAATATAAGGCATGTATCATGGGTATCAAAGCTACCATTGATATGAAGATTCAGTTCCTGGACGTATATGGGGATTCAGCCCTGGTAGTGAGTCAGATTAAAGGAGATTGGGATACCAAGCATGAAAATCTCATTCCTTACAGAGAGTATGTGTTGTCTTTGATCCCATATTTTGAAGAGATTACTTTTGGGCTTATTCCACGAGGAGAGAATCAGTTGGCAGATGCATTAGCCACCATGGCATCTATGTTTGAGATTAGCTGGGATGATGAGGCTCCCAAGATTACTATTGATAGATTTTAGAAGCCTGCATACTGCAATGAGATTGACACTGAAGAAGCATAAGGGAAGCCTTGGTTCTATGAAGTGAAAAGATATCTTGAAACTCAGGAGTTCCCTGAAGGGGCATCTGTCAAAGATAAGAAGTTTCTGAGGAGATTTTCTGCTAAGTTCCTTTTGAGTAATGGAATTTTGTACAAGCGCAATCATGATTCGACTTTGCTTCGTTGTGTGGATAAGAAGGAAGCGTATGACTATGTCTCGTTTGGATCACCCATGTAACTCCAACTATCAGTACTACTTAACTCAAGCTCGAACGGATAAAGATCAATCCAATCGTTTCCGTCTCAACGGCAGAAGATGAGATACTTGAAGATAATGGAAATAGTAGAATTGAAACTCAATAGGATTATTTCTCACATAGCTATTTTCTTTGCTTTGTAAAACTTTTACGACGAATTCCTCTTACTAGGATTTCTGTCTCCTTGTACAAACTTGCCTGTGTATAGGTCACTTTATAATATAAATAAAATTTCATCTTTGAATCCAAATTTACTTTTACCCTATATACCTAAGCGAAAACGTCCATCGGTTGTGTTTGAATGTATGTATGCTTTTGAATATGATTGATGTTTACCAGAAATGCATAAAATGCAGTAATAGTATTTACTAAGGGCGAAAGAAGGTAGGAATTCAACGAAGCTTCGCCGGTTCATCCCCACCAGACAACTACAAATCCCCAGCAGGGCAAATCTATCTTTAAAAATACTTCGAGTTACATCTCCCCTTGAATTTATGTCCATCTCTTTTATCCTCAGTCAGGATACTCAGGAACTTATTCCTTCAATAGAAGTACGACGAACGAAGACGGGAGGTTATAAATACTGTACTATCAAACAAGACGGGAACGAGTTCCTCATATTCTTCAGCAACGAACCGAGATTTATTTTCCCTAGCCAGCAGTTGTTATACAAAGATATCCAGATGCTTCAGGCTGCATGATTCATACATACATCATTTATATCATACCATAACATATCCATAAGTGCATAATACATTTACTTAGATGCACCATGCCATGCATGCATACATATTGCATAAACTAACCTTTTCCTTGCAGGATGGTTATATACAGATAAAATACTATCAACAATTCACAACAGGTCAGAGACGATCTATACGAAGGTCTAGTGCTGATATTTAATTCAGGGATGATCGCCACGAAGATTCATTGCTGATAATCATTACTCAAGTTGTCCTTGGATAGTAGGCAAACGGTCTATATGAAGATCTATTCCTTAATCCAGGATATTTCCAGAAGAGATAATCGTCACGAAGATTTATTTCTACTGGTCTATTCAACAAGTCAAAACAGTTCAGAGACGATCTATACGAATATCTAGTGCTGATACTTAATTCAGAAAAAAAATCGCCACGAAGATTTGGTTCTTACACTTAAATTAAAGTATGTTCTTAGATATGGTTCAGAGACGATCTATACGAAGATCTAAGCCCTGACACTTAATGAAGGATATTCTTTTTCTCCAGAGTTAATGCAGAGACGATCTATACGAAGATCTAGTGCTAGAATTCAACTCAACCATGTTGCATAAACGATTCAGAGACGGCCTATACGAAGACCTAGTACTGATATCCAGTATCAACATCAAGATATTATCACTTCCTGATATTATGGATGGCATCTATAAGCCCATCTCCAATTCTTCCAAGTGGCATCTTCAAGCCCACTTAAGCATATACAACTAATCATCAGTGTTACTTTACGCACCGGCGAGTGCAAATTTTTGGGCTTTTGTGTTCAATCCCCTTCAACCTCCCAGGTCACGAATGGCACATATATCAATCTAACCCCTCAGGTTTCAGAAAATTGAACAGGGGCAGCTGTTGCACCCCAAAATTTGCCCTCACCAAGACAAGACATTGTGTACTAAGGTGTCCCAAGAGGTTCACAAGGTTCACAGGGTATCTCAAGAGGTTCACAAGTTTCACAATTAGTCAGAAAGTTTGACAATTCCCTCAGACAACGCATCCTCCTAAGCAATGCATCTTAAACTAGAGTTTTGAATTTCATCAGGCTAAATGGACTTCCAAGGCTTCAAGTGAGCTTCATAGCATCCTATATGTGTTCAAGAATCTCCATGTCAAGTTTCAAGACTTTCCCAAAAGGTTTGCTCAGTCAGATGATCAGATATGCAAAAATCAGTCAAAGTGGTTAAAAAGTCAAACTGAGGTCAACTGTGGTTAAACCAAAGTCAAACTTCATGATTTTTTGCCAGCATCAAGTATATGAAGAAAAATTTATCATTTGATCAAGGGTTTATCATGATTCATCAAGGAGATTTTAGATCATCAAGAATCAAGAGTTTCTAAATTAGGGTTTTCACAGGAAAGTCAACCGAACTTTGACCAGCCATAAATTTCACATGCTTCATCAAATTTTTTCCATCCAAAGCTCATTTTGAAGGAAATTGAATTCTCTACAACTTTGTGTCTCACAAGCCAAGCCCAAAAATGCTTCATTTGGAAGGTAAGAGATAAAAAGTCGAAGTTGATCCGTAAACAATTCAAATTTATTTGATCAAGGACTTCCCAAGTGTTGATTTATTTATTCAAGGAATTCCAAGGTTCACGTGTTTATTTCTATACCTTCTTCGACGCACAAAAGAATCGAACCGGAGCCACGGCAGTGCAAAAGAAAACAAAATTTTCAAAATTTGCACTGAGTAACTGGTTACTACCCTGGGAGTAACCGGTTACCAGCGCACAAATTTGAAAATTTTGGCAGCAATTTCAAATATTCAATTTTGGCACCAATTTCATATTTGATCACACTTGGAATATTCTAGACCATCTCCATTTAATTTCCATACATCATTTAAATTAATTCCCACCATAAACCCTCACTAATCACCACACTTTTATAATTCTCCAAATTTTGAATTTCCAAAGCAAGCTCCATTCCACCAAATTTCCATACCTAAACTCTTTAAATAGAGGCCTTTTCTCATCCATTTCTCAAGCTTTTTATAGCCAAAAAATCCTTTGCCAATTATCTTCTCAAACCACAAAATTCACTAATGCTCTTTTCTTTCTTTTGAAAGTTATCAAGAATTCACATTGAATTCCTGATTAACTTTGAGATAAACCTTCATCATTTTCATTTTTATTCATCAATTTTAGTAGATCAAGCTTGGTATTGGATCAATTTGAAGATTGTTCATGGTAATTCACCTTCTTCCATGGTTATACCTTCATCACCATCATTCAAGATGTATATCCTTGATGCTTTTGATTGTTGATCCTTTGGATCATAAATTATTGTTTGATTGCAGGGATTTCATTGTTTTTTAACTTTAAAATTCGTGCCAATTCAGTTTATGATCATAAGGTGTTTGAAAAATGTTTTGAAAGAAGGATCATGCTGAATTTTGACCATTTTTTGCTATTGCGCCCAGAGTAACCGGTTACCCTTCTGGTAGTTACCGGTTACCAGTGTTAATTTTTTCCCAGAAACTGTTTTTTTAACTAGTAACCGGTTACCACTCTGGTAGTAACCGGTTACTCTGGAACAAAACTGAATTTTTGGCTTGTTTTGGGGATTTTTTTTGTTCCTTTTCCCTCCTCTTCTCCTCTCTTCTTATTTTTACCTTGGGAGACATTTTTGGGACTGATTTCTCTTTAATTTCAATGAACTTTGGGTGTAGATTAGAGTAGCATTGCGTTCAGATGGCGATTTACATATCGTTTATCTCGCATGTATTAGTGTTGTACCCCAAAATTTGCCCTCACCAAGACAAGACATTGTGTACTAAGGTGTCCCAAGAGGTTCACAAGGTTCACATGGTATCTCAAGAGGTTCACAAGGTTCACAATTAGTCAAAAAGTTTGACAATTCCCTCAGACAATGCATCCTCCTAAGCAATGCATCTTAAACTAGGGTTTTGAATTTCATCAGGCTAAATGGACTTCCAAGGCTTCAAGTGAGCTTCATAGCATCCTATATGTGTTCAAGAATCCCCATGTCAAGTTTCAATACTTTCCCAAAAGGTTTGCTCAGTCAGATGATCAGATATGCAAAAATCAGTCAAAGTGGTTAAAAAGTCAAACTGAGGTCAACTGTGGTCAAACCAAAGTCAAACTTCATGATTTTTTGCCAACATCAAGTATATGAAGAAAAATTCATCATTTGATCAAGGGTTGATCATGATTCATCAAGGAGATTTCAGATCATCAAGAATCAGGAGTTTCTAAATTAAGGTTTTCATAGGAAAGTCAACCGAACTTTGACCAGCCATAACTTTCACATGCTTCATCAAAAATTTTCCATCCAAAGCTTATTTTGAAGTAAATTGAATTCTCTACAACTTTGTGTCTCACAAGCCAAGCCCAAAAATGCTTCATTTGGAAGGTATGAGCTAAGACATTATAGGTCATTTTAAAAGTCAACAAAAAGTCAACATCTTCCAAAGGGCATAACTTGAGAATGGTAAAAGATATGGACATGATACCAAAGAGGTTGGTTAGAGGACTCTCCAAGCTTTCTAAAATGTCCAATAACACCTTTATAGCATTAAAATTGAGGTATTTATACCTTTGCAAAGTTGGGAAATTTTTGAGAGGTTTATGAAGCAAATGGGGCCTTAGAACCAAATTTCTCCAAATGGGCTTGCATTTTTATGACCCAAACACTACCATGACATCATACACGAATTAAAAATCATTTATTCAAATTTTTATTCATTTTATTTTATTTATTATGATTTTATACATTAAAAATCATTTTAAATCAAAATAAAATATAAAAGTTTCAATATTTGATAGGATTTTGGTTCTAGAAAGTCTTAAAGGTTAATTAAAAGTGATTGAGATCATGGAAAATCAGATCAACCCAAAATAGCAAGGATATATCAAATTTTTTCAATATTTTGGAAGCATATCTTTTTCAATCTCAAATGATCCAAAAGTCCAAAATAGGAAGTGATTTTTTGACCTAAATAAGTTCTATTATATATGTATAACATAGAGGAATGGAGGAGGACAATTTTTGGCAGGCCAAACACCTTGTTCTAAGTTCAAGAAAAAGCTTCAAAAGTGGGATTCGATTTTGGATCTAAGGGTGATTTCCAGACATTTTAAAGGTTGTAATACCTTTTATGACAATCATTGAATCTATCCCAACCCTCAAAAGCATTTGAATCATGCTCATATGCCATAGCCGAACTCGTTTTCATCCTCATGTTATATGTTTTCGTTTTTATATATTTAAGCGTTATAACTTGAAATTAATCATTGATTCGTGTTTATTGTGAAGCATTGAAACTTTCTGGGCAGTTTTGTTTTAGTTTCGTGGTCGTAATCTTGTTTCACCATTGCTAGGGTTTTCCCTTCAAGTTTGGGGTTCTACGATATAGGTCATATAAATGTTATTAATTGACATGTTTATACTGTATGAACTGCAAGGATTGTATTGGTACGATCAATTTAATGAAATTGCAGGTATCCAATGAGATAGGGCATTCACAGGTTTAAGTTCAATGAGATATGGCATTTGCAGGTTTCAGTTATATTTTGCAGGTTCCATATATTATGATTTGTTGCTAGCATCTATCACCAGCAAACGCGCAGCCCAGTGGAAAACCCTTAGTCAGGTAAAGGGGAGGTCCTGGGTTCAAATCCAGGCCTCCCCCATTTCTTTTAAACTTTGTTTTACTTTTTTGTTAATTATTTTAATTCTATATTATTTAATTATGCAATTTGTTTTATATTAACATAATAAACTCTATTTAAAATATTAATCAAAATTATATTTTCATAAATATCATAATATATTTTATAAATAATTTTGTATATTATTTTATTATTTATAATATGTAAATAATTGAAATAAGTTTAATTAATTATTAAAATTTTCTAAACCCTAATTTTCTAACCCTAAATTTTTGTTAACCCTAATTTTTATTTAGCTTTAATAATTAATCATTCTTTGTAAATAATTATTATTTTGTTTATTATTATTATAACTATTCTATTTTCTTCTAAAAATTTTCTAAAATTGTTTATTTAACTTTAAAATAATATCTTCTCTTGAATTTTTATTTCCTCTATATTTTTACTAACCCTTTTATTATCATTATTATTTTATTATTACTAACCATTTAAATTATTGCTTATTATTATATGTGTTATTAATTGTTTCTATTATTATGTAATTGCGAAAGCCATGTAATAGTCGTAGATTTATTTTTTGTCTCTATTTTATTTTTGTAAATATTTTTATTGCCATGGTTAGTAACTTTAGGGTGTGTATAACTATGTGTAATTAAAATGACTTAGATAATTAATCTTAAATAAGATAAATACTTGAATATAAACACTCACACACGTAAGTCGATCTTTGATCGCCATCCTACACTTTCTAAGGTTACCTCTCATGTTGCCTATTTCTAAGGTCAATTAAGGTGTCTTAAGCAAAGTCCCTTCAAATTATAAGATCAAGTCCCTTCGAGGTTGCCTACGGAATAATGATCTTGTCCCTTCGAATAAAAGATGATAAGTCCCTACGAATTGCTAAAGACACCTTGCAGTTGCCTAAATTCAGATGTCCCTTCACATGTCCCTTATCACATCCAAGGTAATGACTACCTATTCCTTAATAATAGGGATAGTCTTACCATTGAAAGAACATATAAGAACAGTAAAGACTCAATATAGGGTAGGTTCCTCTTAAGTACTTGCTCACCTTTTCAAAATACTTCATTACACTTCACATTTCAAACAAATTTTCAAAACAAAGTCTTTATATACATCCATACGAGGATCATTATAAAGCACTTAGAAAATTTTTTAATCACACACTACACCTTTCTCAAAACAATTTAAAGTGAGCTAAGTAACTAAGATCCCATGGATAACCATGGATATAAAGGGTGCTAACACCTTCCCTTTGTATAATCTACCCCCCGAACCCAAAATCTTTTTAAGGTCTTTCCTGTTCTTTTATGTCCTTTCCTTTTGGATAAAATAAAAGTCGGTGGCGACTCTTGCTATCCGCAACATTTAACTAAAGTCAGTTCTCCCACTGTGTTACAATTAGCACTAACATTGTTAACCTTAATTGGTTTTGGCCGACCTCATTTGTAGGGTAATTACTTCGTAAATTACTCGGCGATTGCTTAACATAAACCTAAATGTGTCCCGAATTTGGAATAAAAATTCAATTAGATACTTGCACTTTCGTGGACCAGACCTCGTGTTGGTCGCGTAATCCCAAAGTGTGTGATCTTTTTGTGTTAAAATCCACAACTTTTGAAGTTTAATGCGTAGTTGCTTTGGGTCTCCCAATCTTCTTTCAAACTTCATTGAATTTGGATTTAATCGCCCCGATTAATCACTATAGTGTAAGATACTAAGCGGAATTGGTTTCCTTTTCGGTTTTGGCATTAAATGCCTTGCTACTTTCTTTGGTTGTGGATAATTAAGTTCACCATGAAGGAGCGAAAAACACAAGGAAGGGGGGTTGGAATTGGGTTTTATAAAAACAATGATTGTAAATAACACTTTGATTTATCTTGGTTCATTTAAACTCAAACTACATCCAGTCCACCCGCCAAGGTAATTTTGCCTCTCTCAACGAGGTTTTAATCCATTATTCAAAAACTGTGAATACAACCACTAAGACCTATAGTCAAAGTCTTCTTGAGTCTACTGACTACACTAGTCACTCAAGGAAATTACAAAGAGTTTACAAAATATTGTAACGATAATTGCTTCAGAAAGCTATTATCACTAAGTGATAGTTTTTACAGAACTTAAGCACAAAGTAAGAAATTGATTAATGTTTACGCGCGCGTGTGTGTGTAAGAGCTTCAATTTCTTCAAGATATCTCCTTTATATAGGCGTTTGAATAGGAGATCCGTTGGGACATCTGATGCCATTTTTTGGATGATTGTAAATAGCCATAAAGTCCTTCCAAAAATAAAGATTATGTTCTCAGTTGTTATTCTTGATTCCCTCTTAATTATCCTTTATTATGAAATCAGAATATAATAAATGCCCATAAGAGTATGTTTGAAATTGCGCAACAATGAAAGCTTATTTGATGAGAACTTCTTTCTATCATCAGATCTTCTATAGGAGGTGCGCTTGGCTTGAGTACCATAAGAAGATGCTGATCAACCTTAGAATCATCCTTTTCTTGAGAACTTCTATCCTGCACATTGAGAAATATTTAGTGTTATAATTTGTTCTTATAAAATATTGTTATCATCAAAACTATATAAGAGAAGTAGAATCAAAATCTTGTTCTAACACACCATACTATTATTATGTACATATTATTATTAATACTACTATATTACTATTCTATTATATTCCTTTCATTTTATTATTATTTAATTTCCTTCTCGCTCCTTTATCTCCTTTATTTTTATTATGATTTATCATCCATTATCATGTTTATATTCTTGCTATTATTTTGATGTGTTGATTTTTCTTTTGTCCACTTGGACACAAAAATATTAATAAAGGCTTAAACCATAAAAATGTTAATTCTTCCTATCTTGGACTACTGGTTACTAGTCTATGCTTTTGAAGTGATTTACCTATGGAACTTTTGGACTTAGAATTAGGACCTCTTATCCCTTTGCATGGAATGTTAATCGTTGAAGACTTGCCTTTATTTGGTATTGGCTTTTAGCATGCTTAAGGGTGGAATTGTTATTAATACTTTGAAGTCACTTCATTTTGGTTAAATCATTCTTTTCCCTAGATTTTATTTTGTGTACTATGTTAGCTTCTTCATCTATTCCCCCTTCTTCAATTTTCAAAACTTCTTTCTTACTCAAAGGATTCTCATTTTCAAAACTATCACCTCTTTAATAAATAAAACCTTGACTTTCGTCAAGTGGATTTTACTACTTCTTTTATTTTAAAAAAATCAATGAACTTAATCATCTTGACTTTAATTCAAAATTAAAAAGAACCAAACTCATTCAAGTTTTTTTGTGCCTTTGTGCACATTTGTTTGTTTTATTTACAAGTGTAGACTATGAGTCATTATTCTTTAGTCGAGTGCAAGTCTCTTAATCTCCATGGTTGTAGTTTGATGCAATTGAGTCTCTTATCATTTGTGGGGGTTTAGTGGCATACTCGTCAATTTTATTCGAGTTGGCGCCCTCCCCATAATGATGTATGCGTCCATGCCCTTATTCTCATGGTATATTTGTTAGGCTATCCACTTGAAAATGACAAATTCTCTTCACTTAATAAAATTAATCAAAACCAATCATTTTCACTATTTGTACCACGAACTACGGGGTTTTGATCTCACATTGCACATTGTGGGTACGTAGGCATGAGGTGGAAACCTCTCCAAACACAAAAACATTAAAAATTAATTCTTCTATCATCCCTCCACTCTCTTTTACAAACATTTTAAAACCAAAAGCAATAAATTTTTCAAAGGGCTCTCGTGGAGTACCACATACATTTTGGGTGTGTAAAACCTTCCCATTTTGTAACTTATACCCTTATCTATTTCTCTGCTTGTTTCTTTAGCATTTTGCTTTTAGATTCATTAGGATTTATTCGCTCTTTTTTCCTTTTCCCCTTGGAATAAAATAGAAGCGCGATGACGACTCTATTTACTTTGAGTTAAGTTAACTACTAGCTTACACTCATGATTTTACCGTTATAGGAAGGTCTGTATTGAAGAAGATAATTGTGTTTAAAATTGAACGATTCCAGCTAGAGATGAGTAAGATAAGGTCAAGTGTAAAATGTTTGGAAATAGGAAGGAGGTTAGGGTATCAGAGGAGCATATAGAGATGCGACGTATACAAGTGGAGAATTATTAGAATATAGATATCTTTGAGGAAAGTTAAATAGTAAAGTGGATTGTGTGTTATTGATGATATGATGTCGACATGTGTCGGCAAATTTTATGGAAAGTTTCTATCACCAACCAGATGATGAGGTTGTCTTGTTGAGAATGTGATTTGAATGAGAACCAAGTGTGAAACTATACAAATCATCCAGGTTAAAAGATTAAAGGAAAGACGAAGGATTTGTTAGTGTGTTAAAGTTCTTAACTTGGGTAAATGCTTCATTTAAAGCAAACCGATTTGGATTGTACTTGGTGTATCAGTAATTTCGATATTGGGAGAATATTTAGAAATTGTGTTGTACTATGAACGGGTATAGAAGAATATATAATGGATTTTTGGGAGTTTATGTGCCATTGGCAAGGTTGAAAAGAAGGAAATAAGAAAATGTATGGAAGCCTCAAAGGGATTTGAATCATGCTTGTGTTGAGAAAGTATCGAATGTATGGTAGAACGAATTAGGGGAGTTTCTATCATCGACCGTATGTGGAAATGGTATTATCGATAGTATGATTGGAATGCACTTCAAATGTGAAAATATGTGGATCCTAGATGTTGTGAGATTTAAAGGAGATTATTGGACCATGTTGTTTTAGATGACTGTGAGAACAAGTTCGAAAGGAAATGCTATTGTAGTTAGTAATGATGGTTTATGCTCTATCATGGTTGTCGTCTATCTATTAGCAAATTTAGGAACTGATCACCCTTAATCTCTTGTTGATAGTAGACTAGATTGTGTTGGATGTGATAGACTTGTCTTGCCAGCTTTATAGTGTGTGCAGTAAATTGGTATTCTATCGAGGAGATGGCTTGAATTGTTAAAGGATTTTGAATTTGATTTGAATTACCATTCTGGTAACGAAAATGTAGGGGCTGATGCTTTGAGTAGAAAGTCATTGCATATATCGATGCTTATGGTGAGAGAATTAGAGATGATTGAGCAGTTCAGAGATATGAGCTTGTTGTGTGAGACAACTGCTGACAGTGTGAAATTTGGAATGTTGAAGCTGACTAGTGGAGTTTTGGAAGAAATCTGTATGGGTTAGAAATCTGATATGAAATTGGTCGATCAGTCAATACTGGTTAATCAAGGTAATGGAGGTAAGTCCCGAATTGATGAAGATGGAGTTTTGAGGTTCAAAGATAGAATATGTAATCCGGAAATTCCAGAGATTAAAAAGAGTATATTAGAGAAAGGACATCGAAGTAGATTAAGTATTCATCATGGTACTACAAAGATGTATCAAAATCTGCGAAAGTTGTTTTGGTGGCCAGACATGAAAAGAGATATTGTTGAATTTGTGTTTGCGTGTTTGAAAAGATGGAGAAGGTGGATAATGACAAGTATATATATATATATATATATATATATATATATATATATATATATATATATATATATATATATATTGTTCAATAAATATTATATTTAATCCTATTTATATGACAAAGTTGATTTTTTAAATTTATTGAATAGTTGATATATGCGTTATATTATATGGTTCAAATATATTACATGTTCAATAAATTTAAAAAATAAATTTTAATATATATATATATATATATATATATATATATATATATATATATATATATATATATTGATTGTACCTGGAAATCAGGATCCGATGTGGTCGACGTCGAGCGTGGATGAAGCACGGTTGATGGTGAGAGAAAAGGGGTGTACCTGCAAGGAACTCCGATGCTAAAGTCAAAGAGTGAGCAACGAGTGAGCAAGTACGAGATTTAGAGTAAGAAATCAAATACGTGACCCTCTCAAATGAGAGGGTTTATATAATATCCCCAGCGCATGGCTATTGGTCCCTTTCATTGGGCCTGGATCGTGGATCCCCCAATAATCGGTAACTGCCAGAAACTAACCATTGGAGTGACGCTTGGACTACTCGGATGTGACCCTGGTCGGATGATGTTAATACCGAGCGAAGGGCTTGTCGAGCAAGCGTTCCACGGTCAATCCTGGGGGATTCGGCCCTTGCTGGGTGCGAATCATGGTCGGCGGTGTTGGTAGTCGGTCGGATGGACATCCGGGCAGACTGGGAATGCATCCGGTGCCAAAGAGTTGTTGGGTCGTCATGGTCTAGAAGATGGATTGGGCCCAAGTCTGAGAATTGGGCTAGTCCGGAACAGGAGCCCCCCAAGTCATTGCTTTTGGTCGAAGGAGCGATGACTTAAGGGTGGCTAGCTGCTCGGAATTATCTCTAAATGTTAACAAAATATTACTTAGTCCGATCGAACGGTCTCCTCTGGGGAAGCGGGAGAATTTTTGAAAGTCGAGCAATTCATGAGATGGTTGGTATCGAGGGAGAGGAAACAAAGAGGTGACATGTTTTGGAATTTGTGCCAATTTAATGCTTCTGACGGGTAGTCTAGGGGCTAGCGTATAGGTCATGATTGCCTAGGGGTAGGGGTCGCGCATATACACACGTGTTCCTATCTCTATAAATAGGGGAAGTCTCTTCATTTTCAAACTTTTCAGCCTTTGCTTCTCTGCTCGACGTCATCTCTGTTCTCTGGTTGCCATCTACGACTGTCGACCACCACGGATATACTTCCGACCACCGTACAACCTTTTCCCATAATCATCATAATCATGTCTCAACTACCTGGTAATAATTTTTATCCGTTTATGCTGCCGTAATTTTTCTATGAGTAGACATGCATGCGGTTAGGTTTTAGTTTTAGGGAGTAGATTAGGGTAGTTAAGATTATCCCTTAAGCTGTCATGGTGATAAATGGCTTTCTGGTGGAGAACCGCCCTTCGAGTATCTAGGTCGTGTCTGTAGCGTTGTTCGCGTAGGAACCCTGCACCGACCGGTGGCTTTGGTTGACGTTCAACTGGAGCCCTGGGTTTAGGGACAACAACGATAATTTGGTCGTCGTATAGTCCCTTCACTATCATGAGCGTGGTCGATCATCTTAAGCATGTAGATTCTTTTAGGGCTTTGGTCGGGGGCCTGGTCTCCTGGTTGTCGCACGCCCTTTCACTTGATAGGTGTAAACACCCCAAATTTCCCCTCACCCATTTCACCATGGCTTGTGATCTTTTCATGTACATAAGTTCAATCATATCATCTCATATTGCATTTTTGCTTCACAGCATTGGTTCAAAGTCATCTGCATCTAGGGTTTGTGATCTGAGCCATCCCTGAGCCATTTGAGACACTCCAAGAGTCTCCAATCATCTCAAGAGGGTACATGTATGTTCAAGCATCATATTATATCCTCCAAAGATCAAGAAAGCCAGAAAATCACAAGAACTGAGAAAGGCATGGAAGTAGAGCCAAGCTTAACTGCATAGATGACCTAAAATTAGGGTTTTGGTTTCAGAGGCCATAACTCCAAATTTTTTGGTCATTCTTGTTTGTATTGGTCTCTATATGATATGAGGATCATGCATACCAATTTTCATGAAGAAATTCAATGGGGAAGGCATCTGACCAATAAATGACTTCTTGAACAAGTCAGTGCAAAATCAGGGCATCTGAGGCCCCCCATCATCCAACCAAAGGGTCTTCTCCATCATTTTGGGTGTATATGATCTTTATTTGATCTTAGAAGAAGTTAGAAGTTCACAAAATTGAAGAATTTCAAGCCATTTGCAAAGTTGCCATTTTGGGAAAGTGACTTGTAATGCAAACTTGCCATTTTGGGAAAGTTTTTCAACCTCCTCTTTTGGATTCAAAAATGCTTCAAATGAAAAATTCTTGGTCATGAAAGTTGTAGATTGGATCATTCCCTTTTCAAAAAGTACAAGAACTTGATCTAATTCATCCTAGAACTCAAGTTATGGCTTTCCAAAGTTGGGAAAAATCACAAAATTTCACTTATGTACCAAAGAGGGAAACTTGCAAAAACTCTTGTCAAACCAATTTGTGACCTCAAAGTGACTTCTAACCGTTACACAAACATCATACATGACCTATAATTCAGAATTGCCCAAAGAAATCCCAAGTTTCATGCCTTGATCATCAAGTATTTCAAAAGGGGCCAAAACCTTCACAAATTGCAAAACAACCCACAAACTTCATTCCACTTGATATTTTGCCTCAATCTAAATTCCAAGGCTGCCCATGAATCAAGTTGCGCCAGACACCCCCTTGTCCTCAGCCTGCCATGAGCCCATACCTCCAAGTACATCTTTCTTGACTTTTTGCAAAATGAGCCATACCAATCACACTGCTCCACAACAACTCTCTGCCCAATCAGAACATGTTATGTGGACCTCAAGCAAGCCATTTCATACAACAACACAACCTGAATTCTCCCATAACTCAGCATTCATCAAAACTTCCCCTTTTGCATTTCTCTTCGAAACTCAGCACTCAAGCCACAAACCTCCAAACAAACTCCATAGAACAACTCACCATCACTCTCTGATCATTTCCCAACCATCACCTTGCCCTGAAACCCCCCATATCAAAAACACGATTTCCCTCCCTCCTTGAACTGAACTTCAGCAAACTTCCAAAAGTGTCCACAAAAGCTTCATCCAAGCATCCCAGAAGCAAGAGGGAGTCAAAAGAAGGTGGTTTGCATTAAGAAGAAGGCCCAGGCAGCTCCATTGGCAAAGCTTCATCTCAGGTATCATCCATGAACATTTTTCCAGAACTTGCGTTTTAAGTTATAAATTGATTCTATGTGGTGTGCTGATCATTTTGAGCTTTGAACCATTGAAAATGGTTGAGTGTGTAGGATTTATTTGACTTCTGAAATTTTTGTGTGTTTTCCGTTTTGATTCGTTTCTCATGATTCAAGTGAAATAAATGTTGTTTGTTTGCTGATTCGTGTTCCATGATGTTTGGGGTTTGATTCTGGGCAGTTTTTAGGGCTTGGGGTGGCTTAGGGAGGGAGTTAAGGTTTTGGGGTGACCGGAGAAGATGACCGGAGCTCTCTCCGGTCACCTGGAAATAATTAGGGTTTGATTTAGGGTTAATTAAGCTAGTTTAAATTCTGACCATAGGATCATGTTTACCCGCGCACACGAATGGCCCAGATCATTCCAATTAGCCCTAATCCTGATTATTTAAACTAATTAACTTTAATTAGCCAGATACAATCCCAGCCTTACATTCACGCGCGCAGTCTCCCTAGGTTTGAATCCTGGCCATAGATCCTGTTGACTTTCCTTTTTCTTTTATTTTATTTCATTTTTATTCATTTCTTTTGCACATTTAATTTAAAATAGTAAAATACATCAAAAAATTCTGAAATTTTTTATTAAATCTTTTATGAATTTTCAGAACCCAAAAATATTTTTATTTTTATTTTTTGCATTAAAAATTATTTTTAAATCATTTAAATTTTTATTTTTAATTAGTTAATGGAAATTAATTAATTAAAAATACATTTAGGTATTTAAAAATCCCAAAAAAATTTCAGAGAACATTTTCAAACATTTAGAAATATTTACAAACTCACAAGACAAATTTCTTTTTGGGTTTGATCATGCTTTGACAATTTTCATTTGAATTAGGGTTCTTTAATTTGAATATTTTTATCCCTAATTTCAAAAATTCATAACTTTTGATCCAAGTTGAGTTTGTGAATGGTTCTTTTTTCATTATGTTAAGCATACTTTCAAGCATCCAAAAACATTTTTGTTTCATTTTTATCTTTCATTTTCCATTTGTTTGGAATTTTTCCTTTAGGATCATCCTTAAAACCCTAGAAAATTAGGAAAATCATAAGTCCTTTAGAGTTTAGCTTCTGACCTTCCCCTTTGGGCAGTGAACTTGTATAGGTTTAGGGTACCCTTGATTCCATTTTCAATTTTTTATCTTGTCATTTGCTTCTGATTTTGAATTTTGCATTGCATCTTGTACATAAACCCTAATCTTTGCCTTCATTTGCATTCATCCTTCATATGCTTGCATACATGAACTTGCCATGACATTTTGTGCCTTCATATGACTTCTAAGACATCTTAGGACACATTAGACTCATGTTTGATCATTGCATCATCCATTTTCCATGCTTTTGCTTTCATTTGATGTCATAAGTTTTCATGAACTTTCATGCTTACTTCCATGTCCCATTTGCATCTTCATTGCTTGTATGATCATCCTCATCTCTTGACATGCTTTCATACCATCTTATAGCATCATTTGCATCATGGTTATGCTTCTGACTTTGGCTTTCATCTTGGCATTTCATCTCATTTTCATTTCATTTCTTTTTTTGTTGCTAACTTTTCAGGTGGTAAGTGTTTGAGAAGTGAATTTGCCTTCACTTCTCATAATCTCTTCTCATCTCTTTTATGAATTCTTTGCTGAATTTTACTTGTGAATTAGAGTGAGCTTGCTCATTCATGCTCCTCTCTTTCTTTCTTTCTTCAATCAACTTATCTTCTTAAGTGAAGTAAGTTGTCTTGCTTCTTTCTGCTTCTCCTCCTTCCATCTTCCTTGGTGGCTTTTCCTTGAAGATCTTCTTGCAAGCTTCATAAACCCTAGGAACATCCAAGCATGATCACAATTAGGGTTTGATTAGTCCCCCCATTAGTTTTACCTTTGTGTCATCTTTGAGTCTTCTCTTCTCATCTCTTAATCAAGGACTAAACCTTAAAGGTTTTAAGGCTTTGTGATTAAGTTTATGCCTGTATCCTTCTATTAGGATGGAGTGTATAACTTTAATCCTAAGTGTTAAACCCTTAATGTGTTTAAACCCCTTTAATCAACTCACCTTATAATCACTAAGACATCAAGCTTGTAACTTGGGCCTTGCATTAGGGTTCTAATTCTTCCTTAATTGGTTAAGAAGGACTAACCCTAGTGTTAATGGACAAGTCCTCCTCAAGTTGTCTTACAAACCATAAAATCCATTTCTTAATCTTACCATTAACTAAAATCCACTTTAAAAGGCTTTGTTTTATCATGAGGTTAATCCCTAATCATGGATTAAGTTGAGGAGCTTTCCTCAACTTAAATGTTCTCATCTATTATCCTTCTATTAGGATGGTGTAATGAGTCCATTAAATCCTTGAGTATGGCTTAAACTCATTACTTAACACTAAACAAAAACTCCAAAAACATCTAAATAATTGCAAGTAGGTTAATGATCTTAATCCTACACCATGGTGATTAAGTGTGAAGTATTTACTTCATGCATTAGGTATTCTCATTACCCCTAATCAGAGGGAGGATGTGATGAGTTTACTAACCCTTGGTTTAGGCTTAAGCTCATTTTCTTATGACAAACTCCAAAAACAATAAAAGATTAAAAACACAAAAACAAACAATAATCATCTCCTCCGGGATTCTTTTCTCATCATCTTCACTCACAAACGAGAACTTGCTTCTTCCGTCTAATGCAAGACAGTTTGCACCTGAGCCAGACAGGTCATACACTTGAGCATAGACAAGTAAGCAGTTCACAAGTCAATTTATCTTTCAGTCTCTTTGAGTCGAACTACGGTGTTCTGACTTCCTCATTGCACGAGAGGATACGTAGGCATAACTTAACAGTTATCGAACAAAAGTCTCTGTCTATTCCCCCCTCTTCCAGCATTATTCTTTGAGCCTCATAGTCTTGAGCTTCACATTCTTTCCTTACACTGACACTCTTTTGTTCCATTTCACATTTCTTTTTGCACTGACAATTGCATTCTTTTCCATCTTTTGCACACAGAATAGCACTGACACTACCCCTTCAAAACACAAACTTTCAAGCGTGGATCCCATCGAGTACGATGGACAATCTGGGTGCTAATACCTTCCCAGGTTGTAACCAACCCCCTTTCTCAGTTTCTCTGGTTCGCAACCGTCTTATTCATCTTTTCTTAGGTTTATGCAGTATTACCTTTCCTTCGGGATAAAAATGCCTAGCTGGCGACTCTTTTCAGGTCACCCTTGTGTTCTCTCTTTCGCCGACCGTTCGCATCTATACCCCTCCTGACCTGGGTGTCATTTGGCGGGAGCGACAGCTTGGCGACTCTACTGGGGACCCTTATACTGTAACCAAGGCTTCTGGTTCTTTTTGTGGGTTCCTCCTAGCGCTTGTTTGATTTGTGTTTACTAGGGTGTTATGTTCTATGTGTGTTTATTTATTTTGCTTTATTTACTGCTTTATGTACAGCTTTATTTATTGCTTTCTTTACAGTTTTGCATATTTCATATTGTCATTTGCTGGATCTGGTTTGCTGTTTTGGTGGGTGGGGTTCCATTGAGAGTTTAAGGTCCTATACCTGGGACCTGAGTGACACCTAGGCTAGAGTGGTTCATGTTCTTTCCCATTCCATTTTGGTCTGGTGCAGGAATATGGAACACGGTTCAGATGTGGGTTTTTTCTTGAGAACTCTGTGCTACAGATTTCCTGTAGTACTAGGGCTATCTGGGAAGCCTGCTAAGTCTGGATGACCTTTATTATGACCTTCAGAAGCTGAGGTGAATTAGAGGAGGATCTTTTATGGTTATTGTAAACACTGTACCTCCGGGTTAGAAGTGTTTACACTTCTCATAACTGATCCAAATCTGAAGATCCTTGTTCTAGAACATTACCTGTGAGGGGGTTAGGCTGTTTACAGGTTTGTAGGAACCCTTGGCCACATCATACCCTATTACTGTATTGTTTAAGAATAATTCACTTTGGACAGTTCTTGTGATTAACCCCGGACATGTGACTCTTTATTTGAGTCCCCCACCCTGGTTACTGGATTTCTAAGCCTCCCTCTAGACTGTTGAACATACATGGGCCTTATATCATGACAGATAATCAGATCCAGCTTGATCACAAACCCTTGCATATCATCTGCATATATCATCATTGCATCATTTAACATTTGTTTATTTGCTTTTCAGGGTATCCATTTCATTGTATTTTGGTTTTGACCCCTTCTTCTGCATAGACCTCTGCTTCAGCTGTCTTCATCAGTTATCTGCTTCAGTTATCTCCACCCTCACCAGCACCAGTTTGTCAGTGGTCCATTTTCAGCATCTCAGTCTGTGATCTTCATCAGCACTTATCTTCAGTTTCTTCAGCAGCACTCATGACTACTCCTAGGAAAAGCAACATATCCTACCACTTTTTTGAGCCTGTGTTGACAGGTATCAGGCAGGTCCAGTCACTTATCACACCTGACCATATCCCACTGTTTAGAGAGCACTATGGAGGTATCCTGTATATGGTTATGGACCTTGATCCTTCTCAGAGGAGCATGATCCACACCTGCTTGCAGTTTTATGACCCTCCTTTGAGATGTTTCACCTTTCCAGACTTTCAGATAGGGCCTCTGCAGGAAGAGTTTTCTTCATTGATTGGAGTACCTATCAGGGGTGGAATACCTTTCAACCCAGAGATGACTGCTCCTAGAAATGAAGAGATCGCAAGGGCACTGTATTTGGAACCTGCCCTTATTGAGCAAACTATGACAACAAAAGCTGGGATTCCTGGTTTGCATTTGGACTTCTTAATCTCTCAGGCCATCCTGAAAGCTTCATTGGGAGAGTGGAGAGCAGTCTGTGCACTTTTAGCCCTCAGTATATGTGGGGCTATACTGTTTGCAGATGAGCCCAAATTTGTCAGCAAAAATGCCATCCATTTGTTTCTTCTGAAGAACCCAGTACCTACATTACTAGGAGATTTTTACTACTCCATTCATCAGAGGAATGAAAAACAGAAGGGGAAGTTGGTAAGATGTTGTGCTCCTTTGTTTTACACCTGGCTGCTCAGACACCTGCCTAAGTCAGATGCTTTCTTGAATCCCCACCAGCAGAAGAATTGGGCCAAGAGGTTCATTGCCTTGACTTCAGATGATATCAGATGGTGCACCCAGAGCACCAATGGCAGGGACATTATCACCAGTTGTGGACAATACCCAAATGTGCCTCTGATAGGAGTGAAGGGTTGCATCAACTACAATCCTTTACTATTTAAGAGACAACTGGGTTATGCCTTGGTTCACCCTCCCAGAGGACAGGATTTAGCTGAGACCCTATATTGTGAGGTGCAACCTAATTCAGCTGTTGTCAGACAAGCATCCTGGGCTTGGGACAACATCCAAACAAAAGGGGTAGCTATTCTTGGAAGATGTAACAATGTTGCTTCAGCTCAGTACTCAGACTGGTCCCGTACCTGAGCACAGATTACCGGAATGCCTTTCACCTTGGAAGACATACCTGGACCATCTACAGTACAGCCTGCAGCAACAGTTAGCCTGGAGGAATTTGAAAAGTTGAAGGAAAGGAATGAGCAGCTATCTCAAGCCTTGAAGAAGACTCTTTGGGAAAGGAGTGATGGTCGCCTGGACATTGAGAGAATGGAAAAGCTTAGGGTTGAGCACCTTGCCAAAATTGAAAAGACAGAAGACTACATAAGGAAAGCAAGGGCTGGGGAACAGATATTGAAGAATGCCTGCAAGGAGGCCAAGATTCAGAAAGCTAGGGCTGAGCACTATCTGCAAGAGAGCCAGGCTAGGTGGGTCAGGATCACCGAAGCCCGTGCACAAGAAGACCAGAAGACTCAAGCTAAGATTGAACAGCTAGAGGCCAGTGAGAAGAAGCAGCAGGAAGCTTTGTTGGCAGCTCAGAAGGAGATCTCAGAATTGAGGCTTAGAGCAGGGTTGAAGAGATCAAGAGACCAGGACAAGCATAAGAAGCTGACCATTGCTATTGCTACCAGGAACCTCCTCATTAGGACCATTATAGAGCACCCAGCTGGTCCGGTGACTGAGGCACTCCTGAAGGAGGTCAGAGAAGATGAGTTTGGATTGGATGTCTGATTCTTCTTTGCTTGTTGTTCTTTCCTTTTGATGTACTTTTCTTTTTTGTTGTATTTTGACCCTCCATGGGCGTTTATTGTAAAACAGACTATGTATGTTTCATCAGTTGTAATATATTTTAGTTTGTTTTCATTTGGGTTTTCTCTCAACAACATCAAGTATCTTCCTCGAGGTCTGGAAAGGTCAAAACCAAGAACCAAACCGGATACCTTGGAAAACAAATAAACATACTGCATTGCATACTAACTTTGTTTTTGTTTTGTAGGTTTTTGTTACTATTCTTGTTTCTAACCTTGTTGTGATCTCAGGAAACATTGCTCGTCGTCGAGTGTTCCCTGTCAACCGCACGCACCGGTACCCGACTCGTAACAACCTTCCCGGCATTCAAATGGAACAAGTACAGCAGGATTTGACTGAGGTCAGAAATCAGATGGCCAATGAGAGAGTAGAGATGAGAAATCAGATGTCTCAGTTCATGGCAGTGATGACTAGCTTAGCCCAGAGTCAAGAAAGGTTAAGAGAGTTGGTGGAAAGGCAAACTCATGAGGAGCCCCATCTTGGAACAGGAGGAACTAGCAACAATGAGTGGGGCCAACCTCGCATTGACCCACCAGAATATGGACCTCATATGAATCCAGAAGTTAACATCCCAAGGAATGGTCAAGGTAATACTGCTGGGGGCCATGTCCTGCAGGAGGATCCCCAGGGAGAACAATTTACTGTCATTGGGGCTGGAGATGAGATATATGATAGAAGATTGGACGAGATTGCCGAAAAGTTAAGATCTTTGGAATCTCAGAATTCTTTGGGCTTCGATGTGATGGATATGGGACTAGTAGATGGGGTGAGAATTCCCCACAAATTTAAACCCCCATGCTTTGAAAAGTACAATGGTACCTCTTGTCCTCGCACTCATCTGCAGTCTTTCTTGGGAAGGCTCAAAGCTTATACCATGGATGAAAAGTTATGGATGTTCTACTTTGAGGACAGTCTGACTGGAGCTTCGAGAGAATGGTATTCGCATTTGTCTAGGGCCACCATAAGATGTTGGAAGGATTTGGCCGAGGCTTTCATCCGTCAATATCAGTACAACCTGGACATGGCTCCCAATAGAACCCTTTTAATGGGCATGTCTCAGTCTTCTAGAGAGAGCTTCCGGGATTATGCTCAGAGGTGGAGACAGCTTGCTGCTGCTGTACAACCACCCATGTCAGAAAGGGAAATGGCTGACATGTTCATGAACACATTGCAAGGGACTTATATTGATAGACTGGCTGCTTTCTCCTCTACCAGTTTTGCTGATGTGGTCATAGCTGGTGAGAGAATTGAAAGTCTCTTGAAGATGGGCAAAATCTCCGACAGTGGTGCAAGTTCCTCCAGCAATCCCAGAAAACCTTTTGCGGGACCCCGTAGGGCAGGTGAAACAAATTCCATTCATACAAGCAGGGGCAGGCCTCAATATGCTCATCGGTCAGTAGCAGCTGTTACCATCCCAGCTCCAATTCCACAACAATCATCATATCCTCAACAACAACAACCATAGTATCAACAACAAGCTCATTATCCGCAACAAAGGTCGTACAATAACAGCAATAGCAACCAACAGCAGCGTCCCTTCCAACAGAGGCCATCACAAGCAAACAGGGTAATTGACCCAATCCCAATGCCGTATGTTGCACTCTTGCCACAACTCCTAAAGCTCAAACTAGTTGAGTTAAGGACGTTGGCCCCTCCAGATCCTCTCAATATGCCAAAGAACTATGATGCAAATGCCAGGTGTGCATTCCACTCAAATGCACCGGGGCATAATACTGAAAAATGCAAGGCCCTACAGATGAAAGTCCAGGATCTGGTGGACTCAAAAGCTCTCAATTTTGTGCCTCCTCCGAACATTACAAGAAATCCAATGCCTAGTCACAACGGGCCTAGGATCAATGCTATTGATGAGGGCAAACCATCCACATTAATTAATAGTGTTGCACAAATCCGAACACCCTAGGTTGAAATCAAAGCTCAACTATTAGAATACCAAGTGTTCCCCGAATGTGAGGTCGGCTGTGGATATTGCAACATTATGATCCACACACCATTGTGGTCCCCTCTGCAGCTGCTATCAGTCCGGTCACTATCATAGTGCCTGGGCCAGTTCCTTACGAAAGCAATAATGCCATCCCTTGGCATTATGGCTCAGATCTATACTACGAGGGGCAGAAAATCACTTTAGAGTCATCAACTTCTTCACCTCAGATAGACAATGTGGGGGGAGGCGGAGGCTTCACTAGAAGCAGACGTCTCTTTGCCTCGCAAATACCAAGACCCATTGCTGAAGAAGAAGCTGCTGCTAAGGCAAAAGGGAAGAGCATGGTGCAAGAAGAACCAGTTGCTAAAGAAACTTTGAAGACTCCTTTTGATCAAGAGGTTGATGAATTCATGCGGATAATAAAAAAGAGTGATTATAAGGTGGTGGACCAGCTTCACCAAACACCTTCCAAAATCTCCATATTATCATTGCTAATGTGCTCCGAGGCTCATCGGAACGCACTATTAAAAGTCCTGCACGCAACTTATGTGCCAGAGGAGATTACTGTCAATCAGTTAGAGGCTGTGGTTGGAAATGTCAATGCTAGTCATAGACTAGGATTTACCAACGCTGATCTGACAACGGAAGGTCACAATCACAACAAGGCTTTGCACATTACCTTGGAGTGTAAGGGTGCGGTTCTTTCTCACGTATTGGTGGACACAGGGTCATCGCTCAATGTCCTACCCAAGAAAGCCCTTGTGAAGCTGGAGCATGATGGATTGGCACTACGCCCAAGCAACTTGGTAGTGAGAGCCTTTGACGGTTCTAAAAGATCAGTTCTGGGAGAGATAGAGTTGCCGATAATGATTGGCCCACAGGTTTTCAAAACGACCTTCTTTGTGATGGATATACAGCCTGCCTACAGCTGTCTATTGGGTATACCATGGATACACGCCGCTGGCTCCGTAATGTCAACCCTTCACCAGAAGTTAAAATTTGAGTGGGGGGGCCAAGTCATTACCATTTGTGGGGAAGAGGATATCTTCGTTAGCCAGTTGGCTACTTTCAAGTACATTGAAATGGATGGGGAGATCCATGAGACCATGAGTCAAGGGTTTGAAGCCCTTAATATCAATGAAGCATCTACTGTGTCTGGGACTTCCATCACATCATATCAACAAGCCCGGAAGGTTGTTGAGGAGGGTACCGCTCAAGGCTAGGGCAAGCTGCTGCCAGTTGAAAAGAAAGAAGACCGATTCAGGTTGGGTTACAAACCAACTCGACAAGATCAACCAGAGGCTGCAACGGAGCCCAAGTTTGTCAGCGGGGGGATGCTCACCCCGGATGCTGTGAACAGTTTGGAAGATGAGTCAGAAGACGAGCGCAACCTGGAAAGCTGGATACGTCCAAGGATCCCAGGGAACCATGTCTCAAACTGGTCTTCCCAGGATTTTATAAGAGTTACTCCTGCAGAATAATTATTATTTCTTGTCTTTAAAGCATGCATCAAGTCCTGCATCTTGCCCAAGATGTCAGGGCTCATTTTGTAATCGGGCCATCTTGTATTTTGTGCAAACGATCAATTAATGAATATCAGGACATCTTTTGCAAATGAGTATTTTTCTTTTCCGCTAACTGTTTTTCATTTTTCATTTTTTGTACAAAAATAAAATGGCAATGTTTTTCAAAATAACAACTTCATTTTTCACTTTTTCTAAACAAGATAAAACCGATCACTAAAATGAACAAATCTAAACCCTTGCAGAGAGTGCCCTCCAGACTGCACCGACAACAACACTGCTATGACTGTGTATGACTTTGACAATCCGATTAATCAAGATGATGAAGGGGTTGAAGAAGATTATGAGCTACCTGAAGAGCTAGCCAGGTTGTTGAGACGAGAGGAGAAGGTTATCACTCCTCATCAGGAGGAAGTTGAGACGGTTAATCTTGGTACAGAAGAAGACTTGAAAGAAGTTAAGATCGGGGCCTGTCTGCAAGATTCAGTAAAAGAGCAACTTATTGACATGCTTCGGGAGTATATGAATGTTTTTGCTTGGTCTTATCAGGATATGCCAGGGGTGGACACCGACATTGTTATGCACAAGCTGCCTCTGAAAGAAGACTGTCCGCCAGTAAAACAGAAGTTGCGCTGTACTCGTCCAGATATGGCCATGAAGATAAAAGAAGAGGTACAAAAACAGTGGGACGCCGGTTTCCTTGCTGTGACCAGTTACTCGCTGTGGGTTGCTAACATTGTACCTGTGACTAAGAAGGATGGCAAGGCGAGGATGTGTGTGGATTACCGGGATCTAAACAGAGCCAGCCCGAAAGATGACTTCCCATTACCTCACATTGATGTATTGGTCGACAATACGGCTCAGTTCTCGGTATTCTCCTTCATGGATGGATTTTCAGGATATAATCAAATCAAAATGTCACCTGAAGACATGGAGAAGACAACATTCATCACACCCTGGGGCACATTCTGTTATAAGGTAATGCCATTCGGACTAAAGAATGCTGGTGCCACTTATCAACAGGCTATGGTAACATTATTCCATGACATGATCCACAAAGAAATTGAATGTTATGTGGATGACATGATTTCCAAGTCCCTCACAGAAGAAGACCACCTGCTGAATCTGTTGAAGTTATTCAAGCGTCTAAGGAAGTACCAATTGAAGTTAAACCCCAACAAATGCACATTCGGGGTGCGATCCGGTAAGCTGCTGGGATTTATTGTAAGTGAGAAAGGGATTGAAGTTGACCCTGACAAAGTTAAAGCCATTCAAGAAATTCCTACACCAAAGACTGAAAAAGAAGTTCGAGGGTTCCTAGGTAGATTGAACTACATTTCACGGTTCATATCTCACCTTACTGCAACCTGTGAGTCCTTGTTCAAGTTGTTAAGAAAAGAACAAATGGTCAGGTGGAATGAAGACTGCCAAAGGGCTTTTGACAAAATCAAGGAATACCTACAAGAGCCTCCGATCCTTATGCCTCCAATTGAAGGAAGACCTCTAATAATGTACTTGACAGTATTAGAAGAGTCAATGGGATGTGTGTTGGGCCAGCATGACGAGTCTGGTCGAAAAGAATATGCAATATACTACCTAAGTAAAAAGTTTACCGACCGTGAACAACGTTATTCACTGCTCGAGAAAACTTGCTGTGCTTTAGCGTGGGCTGCTCGCTGACTAAGGCAGTATATGTTGACCCACACTACCTTGTTGATTTCCAAGATGGACCCAGTCAAGTACATTTTTGAGAAGCCAGCACTTACCGGACGGGTTGCAAGATGGCAAATGATTCTCACAGAATATGACATTCAGTACACATCCCAAAAAGCTATCAAAGGCAGTGTATTGTCTGATTATCTTGCCGAGCAACCCATTGATGATTACCAGCCTATGAGATTTGACTTCCCTGATGAAGACATCATGTTCATAAAAGCAAAAGATCATGAAGAGCCTATTCACACTGAAGGGCCTGATCCAGAAGAAGAATGGACAATGATGTTTGATGGGGCTGTTAATATGAATGGTCGTGGTGTTGGTGCAGTACTCATTACACCTAAGGGAGTTCACATGCCTTTCTCGGCAAAACTCACCTTTAATTGCACTAACAACGAAGCTGAATACGAAGCTTGTATTATGGGTCTTGAGGAAGCCATTGACCTCAGGATCAAGACTTTAACTGTATTCGGAGATTCAGCTCTGGTAATCAATCAAACCAACGGCAAATGGTACACTCACCAGGAGCATCTGATCCCGTATCGGGATTATACGAGGAGATTACTGACTTTCTTCACAACAGTCAAGCTTGAATATATCCCTCGAGATGAAAATCAGTTTGCAGATGCTCTGGCTACCATTTCATCCATGATCAAAGTTCAAGCTGCAACCTTGGTGCCTCGGATCTCAGTGTCCAGACTTGACAGACCGGCATACGTATTCTCAGTAGACCTTGCTAAAGATGAAAAGCCTTGGTTCTATGACATCAAACGCTTCTTGGAGGAGCAAACATACCCACCTGGGGCATCCTCCAATGATAAGAAGACATTAAGAAGGCTAGCTGGTAGTTTCTTCCTGAATGCTGATGGTTCCTTGTACAAGAGAAACTTTGATATGGTACTCCTCAGATGTGTTGATAAGGCAGAGGCAGACTTGTTGATGCACGAGGTGCATGAAGGATATTTCGGTACCCATGCTGGAGGACATGCAATGGCTAAGAATTTGTTAAGATCAGGCTACTACTGGATCACAATGGATGCAGACTGTTGTGCTTATGCCAGAAAGTGTCATAAATGCCAGATTTATGCAAATAAAGTGCATGTGCCTCCGAATCCCCTGAATGCGATGTCTTCACCCTGGCCTTTTGCCATGTGGGGCATTGATATGATTGGCAAGATTGAACCGACTGCTTCAAATGGCCACAAATTCATCTTGGTAGCCATTGACTATTTTACTAAATGGGTTGAAGCAGCTTCCTATGCAAATGTCACCAGACAAGTGGTAGCCCGATTTCTGAAGAGAGATATCATCTATCGATATGGAGTGCCCGAGCGAATCATTACTGATAATGGTTCCAACTTAAACAACAAAATGATGGCAGAGCTGTGCCGGGACTTCAAGATCCAACACCATAATTTTTCTCCTTACAGGCCAAAGATGAATGGCGTTGTGGAGGCAGCTAACAAGAATATCAAGAAGATTGTGCAGAAGATGGTGGTCACCTATAGAGATTGGCATGAAATGCTACCATTTTCCTTGTGTGGGTACCGTACGTCAATCAGAACATCCACTGGGGCAACACCGTATCAGCTTGTGTATGGTATGGAGGCAGTCCTACCTGTTGAAGTTGAACTACCCTCCTTGCGGGTACTAATGGATGTTAAACTAAGTGAAGCATAATGGGTCTGATCCCGGTACGAACAATTGAATCTGATTGAAGAGAAGAGATTAGCTGCAATCTATCATGGGCAGTTATATCAGAAAAGAATGAAGAAAGCCTTCGATCAGAAAGTCAGGCTTCGGGAATACCAAGTAGGAGATCTTGTGCTGAAAAGACTCCTCCCTCCTCATACAGACCACAGGGGCAAGTGGGCTCCGAATTACGATGGACCGTTCATAGTAAAGAAAGTCTTCTCTGGTGGAGCACTGATGCTCAGTACTATGGATGGTGAAGATTTCTTATCCCCTGTGAATTCGGATGCAGTTAAAAAATACTTCGCATAAAATGACCCGCTGGACATAGAAACAGAATGTAAGTCCAGGAAAAAATAGGGCATCCCGGCGAGTTAAAAACAGAATAAAAGACTCGGGCAAAAATAAGGGAAAATAAATAAAAAAAATGTGTATACACCCGCTGAGTTGAAAAGCCACATTGGATAGCTCAGGCAAAAATGGGTATCCCGGTGGATTAAAAACCCGAAAGGGCGATCCACGCAAAATAAGGGTATGAGCGAACAACTGCATTCTGAATTCGTTTGTATCACTTACAACATGGCAAGCTTCGAAAGGTTCGAGCATCGGTCAGAATCAGCCTTCTTCAAAAAGCAGGATGAGAAGAACGTCAATGTCATACGAGTCATAGCAAAAGGGAAGCTCACTGAAGCGTCATCAACATTGCCAGCACCTTTTTGTTTCTCAATTTGTAACAATCTCCTCATTTCAGGGGATCTGTTTCTTTGACTATACTTGCCAATTCAGGGCACACAAATTAATAAAATCAGATTTTCAGTCACGTTTCGTCTCATACGTGTTATTTTCATTTGCAAAATGTCCGATGTCCTTAAGATATTGATTGCATAAATACAGATGCGTCTTTTCTAAATTACATGCTTACAGGAAATAGATTTTCTCCCGGGAGTGTCTAAACTCCTATGATGGAATCCAGTAGGGGATACCTCGGGATACTTGTATGTTTCTTTGTCATAACAGGATTGCAGGTATTCAAAGTGAAACATGGGGCATGAGAGTTTCTCCCCAGCAAGCTACCAAATCATTATTTACTCAACACATCTTCCAAACAGCACCAGAGATGCTTTTCTTCCCGTCAGAACTGCCAGGCATCATTTCTACAACACTTTATCCAGAGCAGCATCAGAAGGGGCTCATTTCCCTAGCTAAGTGCATCACCCTCAGCAGGATCCCCACAGAAATCTCTAGGAAGATCGTTCAGTGATCATTCCTCCCCAGCCAAGTGTCAGGCGAGGAATCATCTCCCCGCAGAGTTTCAGCCTCTATACAGAAAAGCAATGTCTGAAGATCTCACAACAAAGTGACGAAAGCTTCCACAGACCCCAGCTGGGCTCCTCATTACCAAGATAGGTCTATCAGTGACCTATTTTCCCCAAGCAAAGTCATATCAGATCTACAAATGATCTTTTCCCCCAGCTGGGATATTCTTTCAAAGCAGATCAGTCGGGGATCTTCACAGCAATGGGATCCGAATCCCAGATCGGTCTTTGCATAATCATAGCATTCGCATCATATTTTCCCCCAGAGCATAGCATTCCGTCTAATACGGAGCATTACGGCAAAAATCAAACATACTGCATAATCATAAGCCATGTTTTGAATCAAACACCTGTCTATACCAACATTCCATCAGCAATGTATGTATATACAAAGACTCACAGTCACAGCGGAAAGCCAAGGCATCCCTTTTGCACTCACTAATACACATATATACTTTTTCCGATACTCGTCCGTGTCGTATCACTCCCCTGCAGATATAAACCACAAACAAATATCTATACACTCTTTGGACACTCGTCCGCATCACCATTTCCCAACATGGTTGCCTAATCACTTTTTTTAAATCAAACACTTGTTTATAACACACTTCCTCCGGCATCCGTCCGTGTCATCTTATCCCCACAGATCTTCAGGATATCTCTTACACTTATAAGTTCATAACTTATACTTTCCCTCTCGTGATACTCGTCTGTATCATCCTCTCCCCAGCAAGTTGAACAATCGTCTGTGTCTCACTCATGCTTACTTTTTACTCGTACAGATACTCGTCCGTATCTTGTATACACTACTTATCTTCCTCAGATTCGACACTTGTCCGTGTTCTTTGTTAACCAGTTGGTACTAGTTCGTACCATCATCTCTAAACATGCGTCAGCGTTTGTTTCTACCGATACTCGTCCGTATCATAGTCTTAAGGATGCTCGTCCACATCTTTAATCTATACACAGTGTCAAACGCTTATACCTTTTCTTTCTTGAACTTAGACACTCGTCTGTGTCTACTATTCTCCAGAAGAGTCCCCAGCAAATCCAGATAAATTATTTCCTTTCTATCTGACATTCGTCCTATGTCATGATACTTCCGGCAGCCGTACCCTTCCAGGTGATCGTCCTTCACCTTTTGATGATCGTCCTTCATCATTCCCACAGCGGAGTCTCCATTATTGGAACCCTTTCCTATCCGACATTCGTCCTATGTCATGATATTTTTAGCAGTCGTACCCTGCTAGGTGATCGTCCTTCACCTTTCGATGATCGTCCTTCATCATTTTATCCGATGACCGTCCCCATCGTTGATCTTGTTATCTGACATTCATCCTATGTCATGATAAACCCCGAGAGCAGCCGTACCCTGCTAGGTGATCTTCCTTCACCTTTTGATGATCTTCCTTCATCATGCTCATCCGATGGCCGTCCCCATCGTCGACCTTTTCTATCCGGCATTCGTCCTATGTCGTGATACTTTCGGTAACCGTACCTTGCCAGGTGATCGTCCTTCACCTTAGATGACCGTCCCTCATCCTTATCCCCAACAGAGCAGCCGTACCCTGCTAGGTGATCGTCCTTCACCCTTTGATGACCGTCCCTCATCATTTATTTCTTCAATCTGATGCTCGTCCCCATCATTTCCTTTACCTTTAATCCCCGGAGAATCTTGTTACTTTACCTGATGGTCGTCCCCATCATGGACTCTCTTTCCCCAGCATGTCGGCCGTCTCCGTCATTGCTTCATCCCCAGCAGTCATCCTCTGCCCGACGGTCGTCCTCCGTCGCCCGCACTTTATAATCATACTTTACTTCCTTTTACAATCTATATCCCTTTTCTTCTTCATCTAGTGAGTGCAAATCTTGGACTGTCTTTGGTATTCAACCACAAGTTATCTTGTTTGTCTGATAAGCCGTTGCTTACATCCTGCACAGCTAACTCATGTTTGAATAGGGGCAGCTGTAAACACCCCAAATTTGCCCTCACCCATTTCACCATGGCTTGTGATCTTTTCATGTGCATAAGTTCAATCATATCATCTCATTTTGCATTTTTGCTTCACTGCATTGGTTCAAAGTCATCTGCATCTAGGGTTTGTGATCTGAGCCATCCCTGAGCCATTTGAGCCACTCCAAGAGTCTCCAATCATCTCAAGAGGGTCCATGTATGTTCAAGCATCATATTATATCCTCCCAAGATCAAGAAAGCCAGAAAATCACAAGAACTGAGAAAGGCATGGAAGCAGAGCCAAGCTTAACTGCATAGATGACCTAAAATTAGGGTTTTGGTTTCAGAGGCCATAACTCCAAATTTTTTGGTCATTCTTGTTTCTATTGGTCTCTATATGATATGAGGATCATGCATACCAATTTTCATGAAGAAATTCAATGGGGAAGGCATCTGACCAATAGATGACTTCTTGAACAAGTCAGTGCAAAATCAGGGCATCTGAGGCCCCCCATCATCCAACCAAAGGGTCTTCTCCATCATTTTGGGTGTATATGATCTTTATTTGATATTAGAAGAAGTTAGAAGTTCACAAAATTTAAGAATTTCAAGCCATTTGCAAAGTTGCCATTTTGGGAAAGTGACTTGTAATGCAAACTTGCCATTTTGGGAAAGTTTTTCAACCTCCTCTTTTGGATTCAAAAATGCTTCAAATGAAAAATTCTTGGTCATGAAAGTTGTATATTGGATCATTACCTTTTCAAAAAGTACAAGAACTTGATCTAATTCATCTTAGAACTCAAGTTATGGCTTTCCAAAGTTGGGAAAAATCACAAAATTTCACTTATGTACCAAAGAGGGAAACTTGCAAAAACTCTTGTCAAACCAATTTGTGACCTCAAAGTGACTTCTAACCATTACACAAACATCATACATGACCTATAATTCAGAATTGCCCAAAGAAATCCCAAGTTCATGCCTTGATCATCAAGTATTTCAAAAGGGGCCAAAACCTTCACAAATTGCAAAACCACCAACAAACTTCATTCCACTTGATATTTTGCCTCAATCTGAATTCCATGGCTGCCCATGAATCAAGCTGCGCCAGACACTCCCTTGTCCTCATCCTGCCATGAGCCCATACCTCCAAGTACACCTTTCTTGACTTTTTGCAAAATGAGCCATACCAATCACACTGCTCCACAACAACTCTCTGCCCAATCAGAAAATGTTATGTGGACCTCAAGCAAGCCATTTCATACAACAACACAACCTGAATCCTCCCATAACTCAGCATTCATCAAAACTCCCCCTTTTGCATTTCTCTTCGAAACTCAGCACTCAAGCCACAAACCTCCAAACAAACTCCATAGAACAACTCACCATCACTCTCTGATCATTTCCCAACCATCACCTTGCCCTGAAACCCCCCATATCAAAAACACGATTTCCCTCCCTCCTTGAACTGAACTTCAGCAAACTTCCAAAAGAGTCCACAAAAGCTTCATCCAAGCATCCCAGAAGCAAGAGGGAGTCAAAAGAAGGTGGTTTGCATTAAGAAGAAGGCCCAGGCAGCTCCATTGGCAAAGCTTCATCTCAGGTATCAAGTGAAATAAATGTTGTTTGTTTGTTTGTTGATTCGTGTTCCATGAAGTTTGGGGTTTGATTCTGGGCAGTTTTTAGGGCTTGGGGTGGCTTAGGGAGGGAGTTAAGGTTTTGGGGTGACCGGAGAAGATGACTGGAGCTCTCTCCGGTCACCTGGAAATAATTAGGGTTTGATTTAGGGTTAATTAAGCTAGTTTAAATTCTGAACATAGGATCATGTTTACCCGCGCACACGAATGGCCCAGATCATTCCAATTAGCCCTAATCCTGATTATTTAAATTAATTAACTTTAATTAGCCAGATACAATCCCAGCCTTACATTCACGCGTGCAGTCTCCCTAGGTTTGAATCCTGACCATAGATCCTGTTGACTTTCCTTTTTCTTTTATTTTATTTCATTTTTATTCATTTCTTTTGCACATTTAATTTTAAATAGTAAAATACATCAAAAAATTCTGAAATTTTTTATTAAATCTTTTATGAATTTTCAGAACCCAAAAATATTTTTATTTTTATTTTTTGCATTAAAAATTATTTTTAAATCATTTAAATGTTTATTATTAATTAGTTAATGGAAATTAATTAATTAAAAATACATTTAGGTATTTAAAAATCCCAAAGAAAATTCAGAGAACATTTTCAAACATTTACAAACATTTACAAACTCACAAGACAAATTTCTTTTTGGTTTTGATCATGCTTTGACAATTTTCATTTGAATTAGGGTTCTTTAATTTGAATATTTTTAACCCTAATTTCAAAAATTCATAACTTTTGATCCAAGTTGAGTTTGTGAATGGTTATTTTTGCATTATGTTAAGCATACTTTCAAGCATCCAAAAACATTTTTGTTTCATTTTTATCTTTCATTTTCCATCTGTTTGGCATTTTTCCTTTAGGATCATCCTTAAAACCCTAGAAAATTAGGAAAATCATAAGTCCTTTAGGGTTTAGCTTCTGACCTTCCCCTTTGGGCAGTGAACTTGTATAGGTTTAGGGTACCCTTGATTCCATTTTCAATTTTTTATCTTGTCATTTTCTTCTGATTTTGAATTTTGCATTGCATCTTGTACATAAACCCTAATCTTTGCCTCCATTTGCATTCATCCTTCATATGCTTGCATACATGAACTTGCCATGACATTTTGTGCCTTCATATGACTTCTAAGACATCTTAGGACACATTAGACTCGTGTTTGATCATTGCATAATCCATTTGCCATGCTTTTGCTTTCATTTGATGTCATAAGTTTTCATGAACTTTCATGCTTACTTCCATGTCCCATTTGCATCTTCATTGCTTGTATGATCATCCTCATCTCTTGACATGCTTTCATACCATCTCATAGCATCATTTGAATCATGGTTATGCTTCTTACTTTGGCTTTCATCTTGGCATTTCATCTCATTTTCATTTCATTTCTTTTCTTGTTGCTAACTTTTCAGGTGGTAAGTGTTTGAGAAGTGAATTTGCCTTCACTTCTCATAATCTCTTCTCATCTCTTTTATGCATTCTTTGCTGAATTTTACTTGTTAATTAGAGTGAGCTTGCTCATTCATGCTCCTCTCTCTCTTTCTTTCTTCAAGCAACTTATCTTCTTAAGTGAAGTAAGTTGTCTTGCTTCTTTCTGCTTCTCCTCCTTCCATCTTCCTTGTTCCTTGGTGGCTTTTCCTTGAAGATCTTCTTTCAAGCTTCATAAACCCTAGGAACGTCCAAGCATGATCACAATTAGGGTTTGATTATTCCCCCCATTAGTTTTACCTTTGTGTCATCTTTGAGTCTTCTCTTCTCATCTCTTAATCAAGGACTAAACCTTAAAGGTTTTAAGGCTTTGCGATTAAGGTTATGCATGTATCCTTCTATTAGGATGGAGTGTATAACTTTAATCCTAAATGTTAAACCCTTAATGTGTTTAAACCCCTTTAATCAACTCACCTAATAATCACTAAGACATCAAGCTTGTAACTTGGGCCTTGCATTAGGGTTCTAATTCTTCCTTAATTGGTTAAGAAGGACTAACCCTAGTGCTAATGGACAAGTCCTCCTCAAGTTGTCTTACAAACCATAAAATCCATTTCTTAATCTTACCATTAACTAAAATCCACTTTAAAAGGCTTTGTTTTGTCATGAGGTTAATCCCTAATCATGGATTAAGTTGAGGAGCTTTCCTCAACTTAAATGTTCTCATCTATTATCCTTCTATTAGGATGGTGTAATGAGTCTATTAAATCCTTGAGTATGGCTTAAACGCATTACTTAACACTAAACAAAAACTCCAAAAACATCTAAATAATTGCAAGTAGGTTAATGATCTTAATCCTACACCATGGTGATTAAGTGTGAAGTATTTACTTCATGCATTAGGTATTCTCATTACCCCTAATCAGAGGGAGGATGTGATGAGTTTACTAACCCTTGGTTTAGGCTTAAGCTCATTTTCTTATGACAAACTCCAAAAACAATAAACGATTAAAAACACAAAAACAAACAATAATCATCTCCTCCGGGATTCTTTTCTCATCATCTTCACTCACAAACGATAACTTGCTTCTTCCGTCTAATGCAAGACAGTTTGCACCTGAGCCAGACAGATCATACACTTGAGCATAGACAAGTAAGCAGTTCACAAGTCAATTTATATTTCAGTCTCTTTGAGTCAAACTATGGTGTTCTGACTTCCTCATTGCACGAGAGGATACGTAGGTATAACTTAACAGTTATCGAACAAAAGTCTCTGTCTATTCCCCCCTCTCCAGCATTATTCTTTGAGCCTCATAGTCTTGAGCTTCACATTCTTTCCTTACACTGACACTCTTTTGTTCCATTTCACATTTCTTTTTGCACTGACACTTGCATTCTTTTCCAGCTTTTGCACACAAAATAGCACTGACACTACCCTTTCAAAACACAAACTTTCAAGCGTGGATCCCGTCGAGTACGACAGACAATCTGGGTGCTAATACCTTCCCAGGTTGTAACCAACCCCCTTTCTCAGTTTCTCTGGTTCGCAACCATCTTATACATCTTTTCTTAGGTTTATGCAGCATTACCTTTCCTTCGGGATAAAAATGCCTAGCTGGCGACTCTTTTCAGTTCACCCTCTTGTTCTCTCTTTCGCTGACCGTTCGCGTCTGTACCCCTCCTGACCTGGGTGTCATTTGGCGGGAGCGACAATAGGTAGTGGAAGGGTGGATTTGATGCCTTGATCAAATTCACTGACGCAATTCCTCTACTTTTCAGGTGAAGAAGTGCTCGTTGATCTGTATGATCTTTCATTCGAGGAAGATACTCGGGAGGACTCTAGATCCTCACCTACCGTTCCGAGCAATCCCGACATCTCTTTGGAGGATTCTGATTCTACTGAGGTGGGCGAAGCGGCCACCACTTCTGGGGGAGCGGCCGATGCTTAAGAGATTTCTGACGAAGGAAACGAGGTCCCTGTGCCTGAGGGATGGGTAGTGGAGGATTTATTGGACAAGGTCTCGAGCTATACTCGATCGAGGAGGGAGCCGTTGCCCGTGGTGGGGGATCCCGTGCACTATGTGTAAACACCCCAAATTTTCCCTCACCTATTCACACCATGGGTTGTGATCATTTCATATGCATAAATCCAAACACAGCATCTCATATTACATTTTTGATTCACTGCATTGGTTCAAAGTCATCTGCATCTAGGGTTTGTGATCTGAGCAATCCATGAGCCATTTGAGCCACTCCAAAGGCCATCAATCACTTCAAAGGGGTCCATGTATTTTCAAGCATCATATTATATCCTCTTAAAGTCAAGAATGCCAAAGAATCACAAGAACTGAGAATGGCATGGAAGCAGAGCCAGGTCTGACTGCACAGATGACCTAAAATTAGGGTTTTGGTTTCAAAGGCCATAACTCCAAATTTTTTGGTCATTCTTGTTTCTATTGGTCTCTATATGGTATAGGGATCATGCATATCAAGTTTCATGAAGAAATTCCATGGGGAAGTCATCTGATCAAGAGTTGACTTTTTAAGCAAGTCAGTGCAAAATCAGGGCATCTGAGGTCCCCAATGACCCAACCAAAGGGTGTTCTTCATCATTTTGATTGTGTATGATCTTTATTTGATCATAGAAGATGTTAGAAGTTCACAAATTTGAAGAATCTCAAGTCATTTGCAAAGTTGACTTTTTGGGAAAGTTGACTTATAATGAAAATTGCCATTTTGGGAAACTTTTTCAACCCTTGCTTTTTGATTCAAAAATGCTTCAAATGAAAAAACTTTTGTCATTAAAGTTGTAGAATGGATCTTTCCCTTTTCAAAAAGTACAAGAACTTGACCTAATTCATTTTGGATCAAAAGTTATGGCTTGTCAAAGTTGGGAAAAATCACATAATTTGAAGTTTTCTACCAAAGAGGCATTTTGCAAAATGCTATGATCAAGTGTTCTAAAGGCCTCAAATGTGTACAATTTCTTCACAACATGATCACATGACCTCTAAAATTCAGAATGGGCCAAGAAACTTTGCATTTTGATGCCTTGAATCACAAGAATTTCCAAAGGGGCCAAACCTTATGAAATTTGCAAAACACTACACAAACCATAAACCACTTGCTGAATCATCTCATAAACAATTCCATGGACCTCCTTAAACTCAGCTGAGCAAGGACAAGCCAATGAGCTAGCTACACCATTGCCCATACCTCAAGTACACAACTTTTGACTTTTTGGCAAGAACACCCATACCAATCCCACAGTGACACAACAACTCTCTGCCCAATCCAGATCTTACAAACACACTCCAAGGTTTCATTTTCATAACACAACTCATTCTGATCTTGCCCACAAGCCATAGTTACCAAAATCTCTCCAACTTGCATTTTCATTCGAAACACTCTCCACAAGCCTCAAACACAAAAACAAACTTCACAAACAGTCTCAGCACACTTCACTGATCACAAACCACCCATCACCATAGCCTGAAACTCCCTGAATCAAAAACACGATTTCAACACACCCTTGACCTGAGCTTCTGCCAACTTTCTCTAGAGGCCACATAAACTCCAACTAAGTGTCAAAAGCTTCTAAGGAGGATCATTGGGACTTGTTTGAGCCAAAGAAACAACCAGAAAGCTCCTGAATCGAAAGCTCAATCTCAGGTAGCATGGTGAACAATTTTTCCAGAACTTTAATTTCTTGTTAGAATATTGTTTTGTATGTTGCCCTGATCATGGGGATCTATTTATTTTTGAAAATGAGCCAGAAACAAGCATGTTATGATGTTCTGAAAGTTTGACCTAAAAACTTCTTTGATTCGATTCGTGTTTGTGTTGGAAGTTAAACATGATTTTGTGCTTGATTCGTGTTTGGGGTGGGTAGAGGATGAATTCTGGAGAGTTAGAGCTTTTGAAATGGCCTGGAGAGTGAGATTGAGTTTTTGGTTGGCCGGAGAAGATGACCGGAACACTGTTTCGGTCATCTGAAAGTCATTAGGGCATTTAATTAGGGTTTAATCATAATTAGGAGATTTTGAATGCTGGCCGTCCAGATGAGCGCCAAGTCAATTCGCGCGCGTGTGAGTTTGAACCTCAGCCTTTGATTCTGTTGACTTTCATATTTTTCAGTTTAATTTCATTTTATTTTCATTTAATTCCATTTGTTTTCTACATTTAATTTAAAATAGCAAAACACTTTGAAAAATTCTGAAAATTTTTGTCAAAGCTTTTATTAATTTTCAGAAACCAAAAACATTTTTATTTTTATTTTTTGCATTAGAAAATATTTTTAAATCATTTAAAAGTTTATTTTTAATTAATTAATGAGAATTAATTAATTAAAAATACTTTTAGGTATTGAAAAATCACAAAAAAAATTCATGAAACATTTAAAATCATTTAGAAACATTGTCCAACTCTCAAACTAAATTTCTTTTTTGATCTTGATATCTTTTGACAATTTTCCATGGAATTAATTTCATTTCAAAGCATTATTTTGATCCAATCTTCAAAAATTCATTTCTGCCTAGCCTCTAAGAGTTGGACCTTGATTCTTTTTGCATTGCATCTTGTTTAGCATGTAGTTTGTGGGATTAAATTGGCATGATTTGATATTTCATTTTCAATTTGTTTGACATTTTTCTTGATAAGGTACCATAAAACCCTAGCAATCTTAGAAAATTCATAACCCTCATTAGGTTAAGAGTTAGAACCCCTCCTTTGGGCAGTGAGTTTGTGTAGGTTTAGGGCTCCTTTGAATGCTTTTTTTAATTTTTTATCATGATGTTTGCTTCTGGTTTTGATTTTTGTTTTGTGCATTGATCATAAACCCTAATTTGGGCTTTCATTTGCATCCATCCTCCATTTGCTTGCATACCATGACTTGCCATGACATTTTATGCATCCATTTGATTAATAATGCATCTTAGGACATATTAGAATCATGTTTGATAATTGCATCTTTCATTTTCCATGTTGTATGTCATTTGCATTCCATAACTTTTCATATATGTTCATGGTTCTAAGCATGCTTCTCTTGCATCCATATGTTTGTATGGTCATTCTCATGCCTTGCCTCATGTTTGCATCATCTCTTAGCATCATTAGCATCATATTCATGCTTCTGGTTTTGATTTGCATCATGCCATTTCATCTCATTTTGCATAGCATTGCGTTTCTTTCACTAACTTTTCAGGTGGTAAGTTGTTTTGAGAAGTGAATTTGCTTTCACTTCTCACAATTTCATTTCATCTCCTTTATGCATCATTGCTGCATTTTATCTTGTGTTTGAGTTTGAGCTTGCTCTTTCTCCTTCATCTTACTTTCTTTCTTCAAGTGACTTGTCTTCTTAAATGAAGCAAGTTACTTTGATTCTCTTTGCTCCTTTCATCTGCTTCCTGGTGGTTTCTCTGAAGATCTTTCTTGTAAACCTCACAAATCCTAGGAAAAACCAAGCATGACAATAATTAGGGTTTTGATTAGTCCCCCATTTAGATTTTACCTTTGTGTCTCATTGAGTCTTCTCTTCTCATCTCATAATCAGGGACTAAACCCTAAAGGCTTTAAGGCTTTGTGATTAAGCTTATGCCTGCATCCTTCTATTAGGATGGAGTGTATAACTTTAATCCTAAGTGTTAAACCCTCAATGTGTTTAAATCCTTTAATCAATTCACTTAATAATCATCAAGACATCAAGCTTGTAACTTGGGCCTTGCATTAGGGTTCTAATTCTTCCTTAATTGGTTAAGAAGGACTAACCCTAGTGTTAATGGACAAGTCCCCCTCAAGTTGTCTTACAAACCCTAAAAATCACTTCATCATCTTATCATTAATTAAAATCCATTTAATGAAGGCTTTGTTTTGTCATGAGTTTAATCCCTAATCATGGATTAAGTTGAGGAGCTTTCCTCAGCTTAAACACTCTCATCTATTATCCTTCTATTAGGATGGTGTAATGAGTCTGTTTAATCTTTGATTATGGCTTAATCTCATCACTTAACACTAAACAAAACCACAAAAACATCTAAATAATCACAAGTAGGTTAATGATCTTAACCCTACACCATGGTGATTAAGTGTGAGAAGCTGACTTCACACTTAAGGCATTCTCATTACCCCTGATCAGAGGGAAGATGTGATGAGTTTACTAAATCCATTGGTTTAGGCTTAAGCTCATTAACTTATGACAAACTTTCAAAAGCAATAAAAGACTAAAAATACAAAAACAAACAATAATCGTCTCCTCCGGGATTCTTTTCTCATCACACTCATTCACAAACGAGAACTTGCTTCTTCCGTCTAATGCAAGACAGTTTGCACCTGAGCCAGACAGTTCATACACTTGAGCATAGACAAGTAAGCAGTTCATCAGTCAATTCATCTTTCAGTCTCTTTGAGTCGAACTACGGTGTTCTGACTTCCTCATTGCACGAGAGGATACGTAGGCATAACTTAACAGTTATCGAACAAAAGTTTCTGTATATTCCCCCTCCTTCAGCATTATTCTTTAGTCTCATGATCTTGAGCAACTTGTTCCTGTTCTCACACTGACACTTCTTTATACACTTCACATACTTCACTTTACACTCCTTTTACACTGACACCTGTACATCCTTTTCCAGCTATTATACACAAAATGCACTGACACTACCCCTTTAAAACACAAATCTTTTAAGCGTGGATCCCGTCGAGTACGACGGACAACCTGGGTGCTAATACCTTCCCAGGTTGTAACCAACCCCCTTTCTCAGTCTCTCTGGTTCGCAACCGTCTTATCCATATCTTTCCAAGTTTATGCAGCATTACCTTTCCTTCGGGGTAAAAATGCCTAGCTGGCGACTCTTTCCTTTCTTGAGTTCACTCCTGTGTGTTCTCACTTCATCCTTTCGCCGACCGTTCGCGTCTGTACCTTATTTGAGTCAGTCTCATTTATCGGGAGCGACAACTTGGCGACTCTGCTGGGGACTCTTATACTGTAACCAGGGCTTCTGGTTCTTTTTGTGGGTTCCTCCTAGCGCTTGTTTGATTTGTGTTTACTGGGGTGTTATGTGCTATTTGTGTTTGTATATTTATTTTATTTACTGCTTTATGTACAGTTATTTATTGCTTTCTTTACAACTTTATATACATCATACTGTCATACTGTTATCTGGCTGGATCTGGGTTTTTTTTGTCTTGGTGGGTGGGGTTTTCATTGAGAGTTTAAGGTCCTATACCTGGGACCTGAGTGACACCTAGGCTAGAGTGGTTCATGTTCTTTCCCATTCCATTTCGGTCTGGTGCGGGAATATGAAACACGGTTCAGATATGGGTTTCTTCTTGAGAACTCTATGCTACAGATTTCCTGTAGTGCTAGGGCTATCTGGGAAGCCTGCTAAGTCTGGATGACCTTTACTATGACCTTCAGAAACTGAGGTGAATTAGTGGAGGATTTTTTATGGTTATTGTGAACACTGTACCTCCGGGTTAGAAGTGTTTACACTTCTCATAACTGATCCAAGTCTGAGGATCCTTGTTTTAGAACACCACCTGTGAGGGGGGTTGGGCTGTTTACAGGTTTGCAGGAACCATTGGCCACATCATACCCTGATACTTATTATGTCTGAGAATGCTTCACTTTGGACAGTTCTTGTGATTTAACCCTGGACATGTGGCTCTTTATTTGAGTCCCCCACCTTGGTTACTGGACTTATGAACCTCCATCTGGATTTCTTGAACATACAGGGACTTATACCAAGGCAGTAATCAGATCCAGCTTGATCCAAACCCTTGCATATCATTTGCATACATCATCATTGCATCATTTAACATTTGCTTATTTGTTTTTCAGGGTATCTATTACATTTGGCTTGGTTTTGACCCCTTCATCTGCATAGGCCCTTGCTCACTAGCTATCTGCTTCAGCTACCTTCATCAGCTACCTGCTTCAGTTACCTGCATCCTCAGTATCAGCCTGTCAGTGGCCCATCTCCAGTGTTAGTCTCCATCCTCAGCATCTGTCTCAGCTCTTCACCAGCAGACATGGCACCCAAGAAGAGCAACATCTCATATCATTTCTTTGAGCCTGAGCTGACTGGCATCAGGAAGGTCCAGGCCCTTATTACTCCAGACCATATACCACTATTCAGAGAACATTATGGAGGCATCCTTGATGTGGTTATGGATTTGGACCCTTCTCAGAGGAGCTTGATTCACACTTGCCTACAGTTCTATGATCCTCCTTTGAGATGCTTCACCTTCCAGAATTTTCAGTTGGGACCTCTGTTGGAGGAGTATTCATCACTGATTGGTGTACCTGTCAGGGGTGGTGTCCCCTTCAACCCTGAGATGGCTTTTCCCAGTAATGAAGAAGTGGCAAAAGCACTGCATCTGGAACCTGTTCTGATTGAGCAGAGCATGACAACAAAGGCTGGAATCTCTGGCCTGCACTTGGATTTCTTGACTTCTCAGGCTATCCTGAAGGCCTCCCTGGGAGAATGGAAGGCAGTCTGTGCATTGTTAGCCCTCAATATATATGGGGTTATACTTTTTGCAGATGAGCCCAAGTTTATCAGCAAGAATGCCATTCATCTTTTCATCCTGAGGAACCCAGTACCCACCTTACTGGGAGATTTCTACTACTCTGTTCACCAAAGGAATGAAAAGCAAAGAGGAAGGTTGGTGAGATGCTGTGCTCCCCTGTTCCATACCTGGCTGCTCAGACACTTGCCCAAGACTGATGCATTCTTGAATCCTCACCAACAGAAGAATTGGGCTAGGAGACTTATTGCTTTAACCTCAGATGACATCAGGTGGTGCACCCAGAGCACCAAGGGCAGGGACATCATTACTAGTTGTGGGCAGTTCCCTAATGTACCTCTGATAGGAGTGAAGGGTTGCATCAACTACAACCCTCTGCTATTCAAAAGACAATTGGGCTATGCATTGGTCCACCCTCCTAGAGTACAAGATTTGGCTGAAACCCTTTATTGTGAGATTAAGCCTAATCTGGCTGTTGTCAGGCAAGCATCCTGGGCTTGGGACAACGTCCAGACTAAGGGGATGGCCATTCTTGGGAGATGCAACAATGTGGCCTCAGCTCAGTACTATGAGTGGTCTCATGCTAGGGCTCAAACTTCTGGGATGCCTTTCACCATTGAGGATGCACCTGGACAATCCACAGCACCACCTCCAGCCACTGTCAGCCTGGAAGAGTTTGAGAAGCTAAAAGAGAGGAATGAGAATTTGTCCGAAGCCCTAAAGAGAACCCTCTGGGAGAGGAGTGATGGTCGTCTGGACATTGAAAGGTTAGAAAAGCTTAAGGTGGAGCATCTAGCCAGGATTGAGAAGTCAGAGGACTACATCAAGAAGTTAAGAGCTGGGGAGCAGATTTTGAAGAATGCCTATAAAGAGGCCCAGTTTCAGAAGGCTAGGACTGATCTCTATCTGAAGGAAAGTCAAGCTAGGTGGGTCAGGATCACTGAAGCTCGCACTTAAGAGGATAAGAGAACTCAGGACAAGATTGAGCAGTTGGAGGCTAATGCAAAGGAGCAACAAGAAGCCTTGCTAGCAGCCCAGAAGGAAATCTCAAAATTAAAGCTTAGGGCTGGTGTGAAGAGGTCAAAGGACCAAGGCAGACACAAGAAGCTAACCACTGCTATCACCACCAGGAATCTTTTTATCAGGAACCTCACAGAGCATCCAGCTGACCCTGTAACTGAAGCACTTCTGAAGGTAGTTAAGGAGGATGAGTTTGGTCTTGGTGTCTGACTTTTGCTTGTTGTTGCTTTCATTTCATGTACTTTTCTTTTTTATGTTGTATTTTGACCCCTCAGGGGCATATATTGTAAAAAACAAACTATGTATGATTCACCATTTGTAATATATTCATCAGTTTGTTTCTCTTTCTCCCAAGCAACATCAAAGCATCTTCCTCAGGGGTCTGGAAAGGTCAAAACCAAATGCCAAGCCGGATACCTTGGAAACGAATAAGCATACTGCATTGCATACTAACTTTTGTTTTGTTGTAGGTTTTTGTTTTGTTTGTTACTAACTCTGTTGTGATTCAGGAACTATTGCTCGCCGTCGGGTGTTCCCACTCAACCGTCCGCACAGATATCCCACTCGCAACAACCTTCCGGGTATACAAATGGATCAAGTACAGCAGGACCTTACAGAGGTCAGGACTCAAATGGCCAATGAGAGGCTAGAAATGAGAAACCAGATGACCCAGTTCATGGAGGTGATGAATGGCTTGGCTCAAAGCCAAGAAAGATTAAGGGCATTGGTAGAAAGACAGACCCAGGAGGAACCCCATCTAGGGACTGGAGGAACGAGCAACAATGAGAGGGTTCAGCCTCATGTTAATCCACCTGTGTATGGGCCTCATCTTCATCCAGATATCAACATCCCTGCTAATGTACAAGGGAATGCTACTGCGGGCAGAGTATTACAAGAAGACCCCCAAGAGGATCAATTCACTGTGATGGGAGCTGGGGATGAAGCCTATGACAGAAGGCTAGATGAAATTGTTGAGAAATTGAGATCCCTGGAGTCTCAGAATTCCCTGGGCTTTGATGTCATGGACATGAGTTTAGTGGACGGGGTAAGGATTCCCCACAAGTTTAAACCTCCGTGCTTCGAGAAGTACAACGGAACTTCCTGTCCACGAACCCACTTGCAATCCTTTCTGGGGAGGCTGAAGGCATACACCATGGATGAAAAACTATGGATGTTTTACTTTGAAGATAGTTTAACTGGGGCTTCAAGGGAATGGTACTCTCACTTGACTAGAGCAACCATCAGAAGCTGGAAGGACCTAGCTGAGGCCTTCATCAGACAATACCAGTACAACTTGGACATGGCTCCTAACAGGACCCTCCTGATGGGAATGTCTCAGTCATCCAGGGAAAGCTTCCGGGAATACGCCCAGAGGTGGAGACAGCTTGCTGCTGCTGTCCAGCCACCCATGTCGGAAAGGGAAATGGCCGACATGTTTATGAACACCCTCCAAGGGACATACATTGACAGGCTAGCTGCCTTTTCTTCCACCAGCTTCGCTGACGTAGTCATAGCTGGAGAAAGGATTGAAAGCCTATTAAAGATGGGCAAGATTTCTGACAATGGTGCGAGCTCGTCCAGCAACCCCAGGAAACCTTTTGTGGGGCCAAGAAGGACCGGTGAGACTAATGCTATTCAGGCCAACAGGGGCAGACCTCAGTATGTTCATAGGTCAGTGGCAGCTGTCACTATTCCCGCTCCAATTCCTCAGCAACCAGCATACCAACCACAACAACAACCCCACTACCAGCAACAAGTTCAATATCCGCCTCAGAGAAACTATAACAACAGCAACAACAACAATCAACAAAGACCATTTCAACAGAGACCATCTCAGGCCAATAGGGTGATTGATCCAATCCCTATGCCTTATGCCGCTTTATTGCCACAGCTCCTGAAGCTCAATTTGGTTGAGTTAAGGACGTTGGCACCACCAGATCCTTCCAGTCTGCCAAGAAATTATGACGCCAACGCCAGGTGTGCTTTTCACTCCAATGCACCTGGCCACAGTACAGAGAAGTGCAGAGCTTTACAGATGAAGGTACAAGACCTGGTAGATTCTAAAGCTCTAAACTTCGCACCCCCGCCAAATGTTAACAAGAACCCCATGCCCAACCACGGAGGACCCAGAATCAATGCTATTGAGGAAGATAAGCCGTCTTTCTTAATAACCAGTGTTGGGCAGATTCGGACACCCCTGGTAGAGATTAAAGCTCAACTCCTAGAATGCCAGATATTCCCTGGGTGTGAGCTCGGGTGCGGTTATTGCAACATTTCGGTAAATGGGTGTGATAACTTCAGAAGCGGCATAGATGGTCTTATCCAGAGTGGCCTACTTCAAATCACAACATCAACACCTTAAAATCCAGCAATCTCTCCGACAACAGTTCCTGAGTCTCCTACAACTACAACAACAATTATTCCAAACAATTCTTCAGTTTCATCAACAAATGCTTCAAATATCACTTCAACAAACCAGATATCAACCGCCATCTCTTCTACAACATCAGCACCCCTTTATTCAGAATCTTCTGCAACACCAGCAGATATCTCAGCAGTCACTATTTATTATGATCCGTCAAGTATTCCTCCGAACAACAATTTCCAACAACAAACGGTGGCATCTCCTGTCAGGTCACCGGTTACCATCTACTACGATCCACACACCATTTCAACACCCTCCTCTGCTGCAGTCAGTCCGGTTACCATCACGGTGCCTGGACCAGTTCCATATGAAAGCAGTAATGCCATCCCTTGGCATTATGGCTCTGACCTTTACTGCAATGGGGAGAAAATCACTCTTGACTCTTCAACCTCTTCTCCACAGATTGACAATGTCGGGGGAGGCGGAGGCTTCACCAGAAGCGGACGCCTTTTTGCCTCGCAAACACAAAGACCTAATGCTGAAGCAGAAGCTGCTGCCAAGGCAAAGGGAAAGAGTGTAATATCTGAAGAACCCATTCTCAAGGAAACACAGAAGACATATTTTGAACAAGATGTAGACGAGTTTATGAGAATTATCAAGAGGAGTGATTACAAGGTGGTGGATCAGCTTCACCAAACTCCCTCAAAAATCTCCATTTTATCCCTGCTGATGTGTTCCGAAGCTCACCGGAATGCATTACTAAAAGTCTTGCACGCAGCGTATGTGCCAGAGGAGATCACCGTTAATCAGCTGGAGACCGTGGTAGCAAATGTCAATACCAGCCATGGGTTGGGTTTTACCAATGCTGATCTAACAACTGAGGGATGCAACCACAACAAGGCTTTACATATCACCCTGGAATGCAAGGGTGCTGTTCTATCACATGTACTGGTAGACATTGGGTCTTCACTCAATTTTCTACCAAAGAAAGCCTTGGTGAAGCTGGAGTATGATGGCTTGGCATTGCGTCCAAGTAATTTGGTGGTAAGAGCATTCGATGGCTCTAAGAGATCAGTGCTAGGAGAGATTGATCTGCCTGTGATGATCGGCCCGCAGACTTTTAAAATTACCTTCTACGTGATGGACATTCAGCCGGCCTACAACTGTTTGTTGGGTAGACCTTGGATCCATGCCGCTGGCGCAGTTACGTCTACCCTTCACCAGAAGTTGAAATTCGAGTGGGAGGGCCAGATCATCACCATCTGTGGTGAAGAAGATATTTTTGTTAGCCATCTGGCTACGTACAAATATATTGAGATGGATGGAGAGATCCATGAAACCATGAGCCAGGGATTTGAAGCCCTGAACATTAATGAAGCATCTGCTGTACTTGGGACCTCCATGACATCTTATCAGCAAGCCAGGAAGGTTGTTGAAGAGGGGACTGCCCAAGGCTGGGGCAAGTTGCTGCCTGTGGAGAAGAAGGAGGACAGATTTGGGTTGGGTTACAAACCAACTCAACAAGATCAATCAGAGGCTGCTAAGAAGCCCAGCTTTGTCAGTGGGGGGTTGCTCACCCCTGATGCAGTGAACAACTTGGAAGATGAGTCGGAAGATGAGCGCAACCTGGAGAGCTGGATACGTCCAAGGATCCCGGGGAGCCGTATCTCAAACTGGTCTTCCCAGGAAATTATAAGGGTTACTCCTGCAGAGTAATTATTATTTCCTGTATTTTTTAAGCATGCATCAAGTCTTGCATCATGCCCAAGATGACAAGACTCATTTTGTAATCGGGCCATCTTGTAATTTTGTGCAAACAGATCAATCAATGAATATCTGACGTCTTTTGCAAATGAGTCTTTTCCTTTTTAGCTCACTGCTTTTCATTTTTCTTTTTGTACAAAAATAAAATGGCAATGTTTTCAAAATGATAAACTTCATTTCACTTTTTTCTAAAACAAGATTAAAATCGATCACTAAAATGAACGATCTAAACCCTTGCAGAGAGTGCCTTTCAGACTGCACCGACTGTAACACGGTGGGAGAACTGACTTTAGTTATGTTGCGGATAGCAAGAGTCGCCACCGACTTTTATTTTATCCAAAGAAAAGGCATAAAAGAACAGGAAAGACCTTTTTAAAAGATTTTTGGGTCTGGGGGGTAGGTTATGTAAAGGGAAGGTGTTAGCACCCTTTACATCCATGGTTATCCATGGGCTCTTAGTTACTTAGCTCACTTTAAAATGTTTTTGAAAATGTGAAGTGTGTAAATAGAAATTTTCATATTAGTTTGATAATGATCCATGTACGGATGCGTAAAAAACTTGTGTTTGAAAATTGTTTGAAATTTGTGAAGTGTTTGAAAAGTTTTTGAATAGTGAGCAAGTAACTATGAGAAACCTACCCTAAGTTTAAGTCTTTTCTGTTCTTGAATCCTTTAAGTGGTAAGACTATCCCTATTATTAAGGAATAGGTAGTCATTACCTTGGATGTGTGGGGCAAGTGAGGGTCATTTGTTTAATATAGGCAATTGTAGGGTGTATTAAGCAATTCTGGAGGGACTGTCATCTTTATTCGGAAGGGACAAGATCATTACGAAGGCAACATTCGAAAAGGGACTTGATCTTTTATTTGTTAAGGGACTAGATGACTTTACTTTTAAGGGACTTTTGCTTTATACACCCTACTTGACCTGTTTGATTAGGCAACAATGAGAGGTAACCCTAGAAAGTGAGATGGCGATCAAAGATCGACTTACGTGTGTGAGTGTTTAATTTTAAATATTTATCTTTAAAATTAAGTGATCTAAATTAATTTTAAATGACATACATGTTACACTCCCTATTTTTACTAACCATGGCATAAAATTAAATAATTTAAACATTATAAAAATATTACATCCAGGAGCAATTACATAATAATAATAAAAGCAATTTAAATAAATAAGCAAAAATAAAATAATAAGCAAAATAAATAAGCAATATAGTTGGGGTTAGTGAAAATAATAATAATAATCACAATTTAAAAATAAATGGGGTTAGTAATAAACATGATTAATAATAATAATAAGCAAAAATATTAAAATAATTAAAAGATCAAATTTTTATATGAACAATTATTTAAGATTAATAAGAAAAATATAAACAATTGTATTAATTATAAAGTTTTAATATAGAAAAATAAGTTAATGATAAACATATTATAGAAATAAATATAATTACAAAATTAATTTAACATATATGCAAAATTAAAATATAAACAATTTAGGTCTTATTTAAAAAAAAAGATTAATTATGATTATATTTACAAAATTTAACTATATTAAATAAAATACATACATGATTAAAAAAAATGATCATACAATTATATTTATAAATTTAAGGATTATAATAAAATTTTATTTACTAATTAAAATTATAAACAAGAATTACAATTAGGTTTTTTAGAAAAATTATTAAGATTAATTAGGATTTAATAAAAATTAGGGTTTTATATACATTTTTTAGAATAATAAAATAATTATATATATAATTTTAATACTATTAATAATTTACAAAAAAAAAAAAAAAAAATTTCTTATAACATTAAAAAGGATGAATTTAAAATAATATGAACATACTATTTATTATTTGAATTTATTTAAGATAGAAAATTAATTAAACCAAAAAAAATAAGGAAAAGAATGAGAAAATAAAAAATCTGCTTGGGCTGGGATTTGAACCCAGTCCCTAAGCTTGCAGACTCCAAGACCTGCCTTCCATCCGCTGGGCCATGCGCACGTTGGCAGTAGAAGCAAGGGACTAATCCCTTTTGTTCTCAACCTGGAAAAATCATAGCAAAAATAAAAACAACACAAAAGGGCCTGGGGAGATTCGAACCCAGGTCCCTTACAATACACACAAACATTCTTTCCATCCAGCCGGGAGGGCGCATCTGATAGTACAATGGCTATGATTAATTATATATTAAAACCAATGAATATCATGAAAAAGCAACAAAAAGATGGTGCCTCCAGGATTCGAACTCAGGTCTCACACCATGTTGCGTACATGCCAAAACCACCAGGGCACCTGCGCGTTGGTGACAATAATGCAACACAAATGAATAAAATATAAAGATGGAAATTTGAAATTATATTTCGCCCAAGTCAGCTTCATCTTCAACCTTGAATTCGTAGGATTTCCTGCGAATTTTCCTGGGAAAACTCCTGCGAATTCTCATGCGTTTTAAACCTGGGAATCCTATACATCATCCTACAAGTACAATTTCATCAAATTGAACATACAAACATGATCTATGCAATGAATACAGTCCAACCATGGGTCCATTAGTTATTTATATTAGGTATTCCGTGAACCCCTAATTTTGCAGCTCTAACCCTAGCCATGGCAGTTCGCGATTCAAGCCATGAAGCTTTGATTTAACTGTCCAGAAACACTCTATACAACATCACAAACATGATTAAACAAACAAAATTCATTAAAACGCATTGAATTAGTGAAATCGAAAAAACTCATATTCAAGAACAAACATGATTCGGTTTATGCCATATGAGTGGTTTTGGATGCAAATAGGTATTGGTTTCAACTCAATGATGTCCAAGGATCATTGCTATGTGCTCAAATTACCTTCAAATGCCTTGTATGTGGAAATCCGAATTTGAGTTTGGAGAGGTTTTTTGGTTTGTGAAACTTACTCTTGGGAGGCAGAAAATTCGTGGCTTGTGATTGTAATGTGTTCTCTTATATGTAATGAATCAAATTAGGTTAAAAGATTGGACCATCCTTTGGATAATTTGGATCAATAAGATTGAAAAATATCATGTCTTAAAATCCAAATATTTTTGATATATCCTTGCTATTTTAAGACAATCATCATAACTCCCATATCAATTTGATCCAAGACATATTTATGATTTTCTAGAAGCTCAATCATTTTTTAATCTTTGATTTTTATATTTTATTTTAATTTAAAATGATTTTTAATGAATTAAATCAAAATAAATATAAATAAAATGATAAAAAATCTGATTTTTAAGGTCTTGGGTCGTGCATGAGGTTATAGTGTGGATTGGGCCATCATATGGCAAACCCATTTGGAAGAAATTAGTTTTAGACCTCCATTTTCTTCATAAACCAACCAAAAATTTCCCAACTTTGCAAGGGCACATATCCTTCAATTTTAATGGTATGAGGGTGTTCTTGGACATTTTGGAAAGCTTGAAGAGTCCTCTAACCAACCCCACTGGTTTCATGTCCATATCATTTACCATTCTCAAGTTATGCCCTTTTGAAGTTGTTGACTTTTTGTTGACTTTCAAAAGGACCTATAATGTCTTAGCTCATACCTTCCAAATGAAGCATTTTTGGGCTTGGCTTGTGAGACACAAAGTTGTAGAGAATTAAATTTCCTTCAAAATGAGCTTTGGATGGAGACTTGGTGATGAAGCATGTGAAAGTTATGGCTGGTCAAAGTTTAGTTGACTTTTACTGAGGAAACCCTAATTTAGAAACTCCTGATTCTTGATGATCTGAAATCTCCTTGATGAATCATGATCAACCCTTGATCAAATGATGAATTTTACTTCATATACTTGATGTTGGCAAAAAATCATGAAGTTTGACTTTGGTTTGACCACAGTTGACCTCAGTTTGACTTTTTAACTGCTTTGACTGATTTTGACTTATCTGATCATCTGACTGAGCAAACTTTTGAGAAAAGTCTTGAAACTTGTCATGGGGGTTCTTACACTCATATAAGATGTTATGAAGCTCACTTGAAGTCTTGGAAGTTCATTTAGCCTGATTAAAGTCAAAACCCTAGTTTTGGATGCACTGCTTAGGAGGTGCATTGTTTGAGGGGATTGCCAACTCTTCTGACTATTTGTGAACTTTGTGAACCTTGTGAACCATCATAAAATGTATCGTAAACCTCATGGGAGGTCTTGTGAACCTTGTGAACCTTGTGAGCCTCATAAAGTGACTTGTAGACTTCATGAACCTCATGAAAGGTCTTGTAAGCATTGTGAATCTTGTGAACTTTGTGAACCTCATAAAGTGACTTGTAGACTTCATGAACCTCATGAAAGGTCTTGTAAGCATTGTGAATCTTGTGAACCTTGTGAACCTCATAAAGTGACTTGTAGACTTCATGAACCTCATGAAAGGTCTTGTAAATGTTGTGAATCTTGTGAACCTTGTGAACCTTCTTAGCACACAAAGTCTTGTATTGTGAGGGCAAATTTTGGGGTGCAACAGCTGCCCCTGTTCAATTTTCTGAAACCTGAGGGGTTAGATTGGTATATTTTCTAGTCGTGACCTGGAAGGTTGAAGGGGATTGAACACAAAAGCCCAAAAATTTGCACTCACCGGTGCGTAGAGTGATACTGATGACTAGTTGTAGGTGCTTGAGTGGGCTTAAAGATGCCACTTGGAGAAAAGTTCTTTAAATACATCTCTTGGAGGATAAAGCAGTCCAAAATATGAAGATATAATGATAGCTTTCAGGAGGATAAAGCAGTCCTGAGGTAGTGATAGCTTTCAGGAGGATAAAGCAGTCCTGAGGTAATAGTAGCTTTCAGGAGGATAAAGCAGTCCTGAGGAAGTGGTAACCTTTGGGAAGATAACAACGGCCCAAAGTAATAATATGCTTTCAGGAGGATAACAACGTCCTGAGGTATAAGAGGCTTTCAGGAGGATAAAGCAGTCCTGAGGTAATAATGCTTTCAGGAGGATAAAGCAGTCCTGAGGGGTTGATAATATGTTTTCAGGAGGATACAGCAGTCCTGAGGTAATAATGTGCTTTCAGGAGGATAAAGCAATCCTGAGGGAATGATATGCTTTCAGGAGGATAAAGCAGTCCTGAGGGAGTAAGCTTTCAGGAGGATAAATCAGTCCTGAGGTGATGATATGTTTTCAGGAGGATAAAGCAGTCCTGAGGTAATAACAACTTTTGGGAAGATAAACAACGGCCCAATAGTCACAATTTGTTGATGAAATTTGTCTGTTGGAGAACTAACCTGAAAACAAGGTAGCATCCTGTATGATAATATTAGTTTATGCATTATGTATGCATGTATAGTATGATGTACTTAAGTAATGTATTATGCATCTATGTATATGTATGGTATGGTATGATGTAAATGATGTATGTATGATATGATGCTGCCGGAAGCGTCTGGATATCTTCGTTTAATAACTGCTGGCCAGGGAAAATAAATCCCGGTTTGTTGATGAAGAGTATGGAGAATTAGTTCCCGTCTTGTTTGATAAGAAGGTATACATAACCTCCTGTCTGCTGGGGATAGTAAGGTATATATAACCTCCCGTTTGCTGGGGATAGTAAGGTATATATAACCTCCCGTCTTCGTTCGCCGTACTCTTAATGGAAAGTAAATTCCCGAATATCCGTATGAGGATAAAAGAGATGGATATAAATTCCAGGGGAGATGTGACTTTATGAAGATGGATCTGCCCTACTGAGGGAACTTGTAACTGTCTTGTGGGAATGAACCGGCGAAGCTTCGTTGAAATCCTTTCCTCGTTTGTCCTTAGTAAATACTATTACTGCATTTTCATGCATTTCTGGTAAACATCAATCATATTAAGCGTCTATGCATTTCTGGTAAACATCAATCATATTCAAAAGCATACATACATTCAAACACAACCAACGGACGTTTCGCTTATGTAAATAGGGTAAAAGTAAATCTGGATTCAGAGGGAAAAGTAAAGCTGAACTTGAAAACAGAATCGTTTCAACTTCGAGAGTGTATAACCAATTGGATTTGGAGCTCCTGAAATTTTTAACTTTCCTGAATATCTTCCCAGAAATCCTCATAGCTGGATCTGAAGACATGATACTGACACCATCTGATACTACTGGCGTAGACAATCAATTTCCACCATGGCTTCTGCTGAGAATCCAATATCAAGGTAACATAATGAGAGGAATGTGTCTTCAAATTGTGATGGACCATATACGCTCCAGGTATTAGATTTGAAGAGAAAGCATTGCCCCTTGGTTGAGGATGAATTATCCCATAATGGAAGTATCTGAATGGAGCTACCTCAAACAGAATGCCCCACAATAATATGCTCCTGACATCATGAACTTCGTAACGTTACCTTTGGTAATTCAAATACATGAGGAAAGCTGTCCCTGGCTATTAAGCACTGTTGACTCTGGACCTGATTGCCCCAAATGAATTGAACAGTAAGTTGGTATGCCCCTTGACTGGGAAACAGTGACTATGCCCCTGGCATTATGAACTTTGTAATGTTACCCTTGGCACTTCAGATAGATGAGGAGATCTGCCTCTGGCTGCTTAAACATAGTTGAATCTTGTCCTGATTGCCCCAAATGAGTTAGGAAGTATCATGGCCTGCCCCCTTGATTGAGAGATAATGATTATGCCCCTTTGTATGCATGGACTTTGATCCAGGAAGCAACTTTGTTTATCGGAAGGACTTTGGTTCATTGAATGTTCATCCTGTAAGTTTCTCCATTTGTCAAACACTCAGGTATATGCAAACAAATATATTCAAAAATGCAATGCTTATGTCTGTCTTGAAGTTTTGAAATACATTATTTTAGAAAAACTGTTTTTTTTTTTTTTGAAAACTGTAATATTAACTCAAGTTTTATAATAAGCCCTAAAGGAGTCAGGATACCTTTTTGTAGCAGTACGTTTTCGAACTAACCATGCTTCAGTTAGGACTTTTAAAGGGTTATAATGTGGCTTGGTTCATGGTTTTAAGAAACAAAGGATATAGGCTCAAATTTTATTTGTACCCAACCCAATCTCCATGATGTTCTTCAGTCCTATGCTCAGTTAACTTATGCATTGAAATTCCAAAGAAGTTTGGTATTGAAACACTGATATTTGTGATGGTTCAGAAACCCAAAATTTATTTGAATATTCAGTCATCTTTCTTTGTTGAGGATTCATACTGACCCTTTTTTTTCTTTTAACTTTGTTATCCCTTCTTTTTGCCTGAACTGTTTATTTTAAGGTTACAGTCAGCGGGATGTCTTAATTTTTATTAAGTCTCCTTCATAGGTTTTGACTTAGTGAGCTTTCCTTTTGCTGGATATTGACTGTCAGGTTTAATGATTACAGAGAACCATCATTAGTTGTGTACAACACAAACAATTGGCATATTTGAGTTAACTGAGTAACTACCCTGCCCCAGGTTATGAATAAGGGTTTTGATTTGTGCGAGAATAAAAACTCCTACTTCATAGGCTCAAAAAGGTTGACTAGGGATTAACTTCATTATATCTCCACTGTTTAGGAATTGAAACAATGCATGTACATCGTCAGCATAGTCTGTTCAAAAGCATACTGCCTAATATTATGGTATTGTTTTCATCATCCTCCCTCTACAGGCTTATAGCTTTATCAGGAGTTAAATATCACAGGATAGAAATAAGAAGCATAATTCAAAATATAGTGGAACAAATGGATTAATTCAAGACAAACATATGCAATGCATTAATGAAAACAAAAGTTTAACATGATAGTAAGTGTTCAAACAAATAAAAGAAATTACAAATGAAAATTCAAATGTTGTCCCATCCAGTTGGCTGAATGTCCTCAATTGCAATCTGTGAACTTTGAGGAGCAGTATACTTCACCATGAAATTAAATTTACCACTTGGATGTCCCAAGGTGCCCCATATCTCAACAGGAATAGGTAGGCTTCCTTTCTTGCTACACTGGGCAACTTGTCTTGCAGCTTCGGTGTTTGATGGGTGATAGTAGAATTCAACTTGACCTTCTGGAGTAACCTCTAGGATTCCTTCGTCAATCAGGTCTTGGATCTTTTTCTTCAATGTCCAACAACTATTAGTATCATGTCCAGGACAGTTGGAGTGATACCCACACCTTGCCTTGGGATTATAGCGAGGAGAGGAAGTTTTAGGATTTTGAGGAGGATTTTTCAAGGAAATTAGTTTCATCTCCAACAAGCATTGCAGAACTTGTGACATTGGAGTGCTGAACTTGATAAACTGCCTTCTATATTTCTTGTGTTGAGGTGGATTAACCTTATCAGGTCTTTCTTCTTTAACTGAAGAACAATCAATGGCAACCTGTTTCTTACCTTCTTTTATCCTCATCTTCCTTTCAACCACATCAGCTTGCTTTAACGGAGGTTGACTGACAATTAGATTCCTGACTCCACTACTTTGAAGTTTGTGAACAAAGGTTCTTAGTTCTTCTTGCTCCTGAGCTAAACTTTGAATAAGAGCCACCTGGTTATTCATCTGGGTCCTCATTCCTGTCATCTCAGCTTGTAGTTGTTTCAGCTGATCATCCTTGTTGTCCTCAGGATTCTTCTTCTTAGCCAGCAGTGTCTTCAATTCATCCTGCCCCTTGAACAAGTTCAGGATCAGCTCTTGGAACTGGGCATTCTGAGCCTGGAGATCTTTGACTGTTTGTTCGAGAGCCATTGCTGAAATAAACAGCGAGAAGATAAGAAACCTGTGCACAATAAACCTGTGATGCAATGATATGGAATGCATATGCAATGTTTTCAAGGACCGCAGGATTTAAATTTGTTTAAACAACCAGAAAGTAAACTTTTATTAGTGATAAATTTGTTTGCCCCTTGGGCTTACAAACAAAATGAATACAAAAAAATGGGGTTTTAAGTCTCCCATGGACGTTTCCTCTTTGTGTTGAGGTACGAGTTGAGGTTACGCTCCTCATGAAGTTGTTTTGTTAGCTCCAAGATGCTTTCTTGACTTGCTTTGTAATGAGTCTCAAAAGTATCTTTTTGCTCCTACAACTGGATCCAGGACCTCTATAGCTCTTCCATGTCAGTGGGCATGTCTATCTGAGATAAGCTTCCATAGGAATAGTGTACTTGGGCTCCAGAGTCTTGCTGTCAACCTTGTTTACTTTACCCCATGCTCGTATAAACCTTTGACAGTAACCTTGCAGATCGTTGTCGTAATCAAACACAATACCCTGAATCAACATGTCATGAGGACCATCACTCCGAGCATAATCAAACCGACGTAAAGCTAAGAAAGGGTTGTAGGTAATGCCCACTCTTATGCCAAGGAGTGGCACATTAGGGAACTCCCCACAATGGTCAATGATAGTAACATTCTCCATGGACCTGGAGCACCAATGAATATCTTAATGCGAGAGTGACATGATCCTCTTGGACCACCTGAACCCTTGCTCATTCTTCATCACTGAGCGAGGAAGGTGAGAAATAAACCACCTAGATAGCAAAGGTATGCAACACATCAAAGTTCCTCTTACCCTTGTAGTACGGGTATGAAGAGAATGTAGGATGTCTCCAAGCAATGTAGGCACTGGATTGTGACTCGGGAATATGTTGATGGCATGAACATCTATGAACTGATCAGGATTGGGGAACAATACTAAGCCATAAATCAGCAAGGCTAAGATCTCCTCAAAAGCATCATAGCTCATAGCTTTCAAGAACATTTGAGCCTTCTCTATTAACACCTTAGCAAGAATACCCTTAACTCCGCTTCTCGTTTCTAGAACAATGTCAGACTTCTTCAGATGTGGAGCTGCAGCAATAACCTCAGGTTTAAGCTCTTTTTCCAAGCCTGAGAATGGTTTCTGATCAAGAACAGGTATGCCCAGGAGTTTGGAGAATTCCTCCATGGTAGGAACCAGCTGGTAGTCGGGGAATGTGAAGCAATGGTGCTTAGGATCAAAGAACTGAAACAAAACACTCATCATGTCTTCATTGAACCCGGAGGTGACTAGATCCAATAGGTGACCATGTCTCTTGTTAAACTGGGAATGATCAGACACTTGAGAAACCAACTCTTTGAGCTTAGCAGGTATGCCTACAAAGTTGATCCTGATAGTGTTTCTACGAGCAGAAGCCATGACCTGCAACAAAGAACAAAGATAAATCCTTTGGTCCTTGAAATGGTTAGTGAAAATGCTATGCTTATGATGCATGATGATGTCATGATGTTATGCTCAATCACAAACATGTGGCACACACAAACAAGTCACACCATAGCCCTAGGTTTAAAGGCTTGCATGAGGTTCAAAGGTAAATACCCTCCCCTGAAGTTTAGTTGGTTCATCCTATCCTATAAAAGTAACCATGTTCTAAGGGATCTCAATATCATTGATCCTTCACAAGGGTGGTTGTTCAGTAGGCAACTTACTTGCCAACCAAAACCCTCCAAGTTTAGAATCTCAATGAGCGTAGTATCGAGTATCAACCAACTTCAGTCTGCACCAAAGCCGGTTATCTCACTACTTTCTAAAGGCCAAGATGAGTTAACTAGGGTTCTAAAAGTTAGTTAGTGCATTGACAACATATGGCAGCCTCATATTATCCTCAACTTGACTTAAGGAACATAAGCACCAACCAAGAAGTCACACTAACTATGGCCACCAGATCAACCATATCGGTATACGCCGTACAGTTTCCTTGGTCTATTGCCATTTACCTAAGGTACACTAGATCTGGGTTAGGATCTTTTACACATAAGAGCCCAACAAGTAATATAAAGCAAACAAGGCAAACAATTTAAGTGATCTAATTCCTAAGGGTACCCCTCTTTAATATTAAATCCCCAGCAGAGTCGCCAGTTCTGTAACACGGTGGGAGAACTGACTTTAGTTATGTTGCGGATAGCAAGAGTCGCCACCGACTTTTATTTTATCCAAAGGAAAGGCATAAAAGAACAGGAAAGACCTTTTTAAAAGATTTTTGGGTCCGGGGGGTAGGTTATGTAAATGGAAGGTGTTAGCACCCTTTACATCCATGGTTATCCATGGGCTCTTAGTTACTTAGCTCACTTTAAAATGTTTTTGAAAATGTGAAGTGTGTAAATAGAAATTTTCATATTAGTTTGATAATGATCCATGTACGGATGCGTAAAAAACTTGTGTTTGAAAATTGTTTGAAATTTGTGAAGTGTTTGAAAAGTTTTTGAATAGTGAGCAAGTAACTATGAGAAACCTACCCTAAGTTTAAGTCTTTTCTGTTCTTGAATCCTTTAAGTGGTAAGACTATCCCTATTATTAAGGAATAGGTAGTCATTACCTTGGATGTGTGGGGCAAGTGAGGGTCATCTGTTTAATATAGGCAACTGTAGGGTGTATTAAGCAATTCTGGAGGGACTATCATCTTTATTCGGAAGGGACAAGATCATTACGAAGGCAACATTCGAAAATGGACTTGATCTTTTATTTGTTAAGGGACTAGATGACTTTACTTTTAAGGGACTTTTGCTTTATACACCCTACTTGACCTGTTTGATTAGGCAACAATGAGAGGTAACCCTAGAAAGTGAGATGGCGATCAAAGATCGACTTACGTGTGTGAGTGTTTAATTTTAAATATTTATCTTTAAAATTAAGTGATCTAAATTAATTTTAAATGACATACATGTTACACTCCCTATTTTTAGTAACCATGGCATACAATTAAATAATTTAAACATTATAAAAATATTACATCCAGGAGCAATTACATAATAATAATAAAAGCAATTTAAATAAAAAAGCAAAAATAAAATAATAAGCAAAATAAATAAGCAATATAGTTGGGGTTAGTGAAAATAATAATAATAATCACAATTTAAAAATAAATGGGGTTAGTAATAAACATGATTAATAATAATAATAAGCAAAAATATTAAAATAATTAAAAGATCAAATTTTTATGTGAACAATTATTTAAGATTAATAAGAAAAATATAAACAATTGTATTAATTATAAAGTTTTAATATAGAAAAATAAGTTAATGATAAACATATTATAGAAATAAATATAATTACAAAATTAATTTAACATATATGCAAAATTAAAATATAAACAATTTAGGTCTTATTTAAAAAAAAAAAGATTAATTATGATTATATTTACAAAATTTAACTATATTAAATAAAATACATACATGATTAAAAAAATGATCATACAATTATATTTATAAATTTAAGGATTATAATAAAATTTTATTTACTAATTAAAATTATAAACAAGAATTACAATTAGGTTTTTTAGAAAAATTATTAAGATTAATTAGGATTTAATAAAAATTAGGGTTTTATATACATTTTTTAGAATAATAAAATAATTATATATATAATTTTAATACTATTAATAATTTACAAAAAAATAAATAAATAAATTTTCTTATAACATTAAATAGGATGAATTTAAAATAATATGATCATACTATTTATTATTTGAATTTATTTAAGATAGAAAATTAATTAAACCAAAAAAAATAAGGAAAAGAATGAGAAAATAAAAAACCTGCTTGGGCTGGGATTTGAACCCAGTCCCTAAGCTTGCAGACTCCAAGACCTGCCTTCCATCCGCTGGGCCATGCGCACGTTGGCAGTAGAAGCAAGGGACTAATCCCTTTTGTTCTCAATCTGGAAAAATCATAGCAAAAATAAAAACAACACAAAAGGGCCTGGGGAGATTCGAACCCAGGTCCCTTACAATACACACAAACATTCTTTCCATCCAGCCGGGAGGGCGCATCTGATAGTACAATGGCTATGATTAATTATATATTAAAACCAATGAATATCATGAAAAAGCAACAAAAAGATGGTGCCTCCAGGATTCGAACTCAGGTCTCACACCATGCTACGTACATGCCAAAACCACCAGGGCACCTGCGCGTTGGTGACAATAATGCAACACAAATGAATAAAATATAAAGATGGAAATTTGAAATTATATTTCGCCCCAGCCAGCTTCATCTTTAACCTTGAATTCGTAGGATTTCCTGCGAATTTTCCTGGGAAAACTCCTGCGAATTCTCATGCGTTTTAAACCTGCGAATCCTATACATCATCCTACAAGTACAATTTCATCAAATTGAACATACAAACATGATCTATGCAATGAATACAGTCCAACCATGGGTCCATTAGTTATTTATATTAGGTATTCCGTGAACCCCTAATTTTGCAGCTCTAACCCTAGCCATGGTAGTTCGCGATTCAAGCAATGAAGCTTTGATTTAACTGTCCAGAAACACTCTATACAACATCACAAACATGATTAAACAAACAAAATTCATTAAAACGCATTGAATTAGTGAAATCGAAAAAACTCATATTCAAGAACAAACATGATTCGGTTTATGCCATATGAGTGGTTTTGGATGCAAATAGGTATTGGTTTCAACTCAATGATGTCCAAGGATCATTGCTATGTGCTCAAATTACCTTCAAATGCCTTGTATGTGGAAATCCGAATTTGAGTTTGGAGAGGTTTTTTGGTTTGTGAAACTTACTCTTGGGAGGCAGAAAATTCGTGGCTTGTGATTGTAATGTGTTCTCTTATATGTAATGAATCAAATTAGGTTAAAAGATTGGACCATCCTTTGGATAATTTGGATCAATAAGATTGAAAAATATCATGTCTTAAAATCCAAATATTTTTGATATATCCTTGCTATTTTAAGACAATCATCATAACTCCCATATCAATTTGATCCAAGACATATTTATGATTTTCTAGAAGCTCAATCATTTTTTAATCTTTGATTTTTATATTTTATTTTAATTTAAAATGATTTTTAATGAATTAAATCAAAATAAATAAAAATAAAATGATAAAAAATCTGATTTTTAAGGTCTTGGGTCGTGCATGAGGTTATAGTGTGGATTGGGCCATCATATGGCAAACCCATTTGGAAGAAATTAGTTTTAGACCTCCATTTTCTTCATAAACCAACCAAAAATTTCCCAACTTTGCAAGGGCACATATCCTTCAATTTTAATGGTATGAGGGTGTTCTTGGACATTTTGGAAAGCTTGAAGAGTCCTCTAACCAACCCCACTGGTTTCATGTCCATATCATTTACCATTCTCAAGTTATGCCCTTTTGAAGTTGTTGACTTTTTGTTGACTTTCAAAAGGACCTATAATGTCTTAGCTCATACCTTCCAAATGAAGCATTTTTGGGCTTGGCTTGTGAGACACAAAGTTGTAGAGAATTAAATTTCCTTCAAAATGAGCTTTGGATGGAGACTTGGTGATGAAGCATGTGAAAGTTATGGCTGGTCAAAGTTCAGTTGACTTTTACTAAGGAAACCCTAATTTAGAAACTCCTGATTCTTGATGATCTGAAATCTCCTTGATGAATCATGATCAATCCTTGATCAAATGATGAATTTTACTTCATATACTTGATGTTGGCAAAAAATCATGAAGTTTGACTTTGGTTTGACCACAGTTGACCTCAGTTTGACTTTTTAACTGCTTTGACTGATTTTGACTTATCTGATCATCTGACTGAGCAAACTTTTGAGAAAAGTCTTGAAACTTGTCATGGGGGTTCTTACACTCATATAAGATGTTATGAAGCTCACTTGAAGTCTTGGAAGTTCATTTAGCCTAATTAAAGTCAAAACCCTAGTTTTGGATGCACTGCTTAGGAGGTGCATTGTTTGAGGGGATTGTCAACTCTTCTGACTATTTGTGAACTTTGTGAACCTTGTGAACCATCATAAAATGTATTGTAAACCTCATGGGAGGTCTTGTGAACCTTGTGAACCTTGTGAGCCTCATAAAGTGACTTGTAGACTTCATGAACCTCATGAAAGGTCTTGTAAGCATTGTGAATCTTGTGAACCTTGTGAACCTCATAAAGTGACTTGTAGACTTCATGAACCTCATGAAAGGTCTTGTAAGCATTGTGAATCTTGTGAACCTTGTGAACCTCATAAAGTGACTTGTAGACTTCATGAACCTCATGAAAGGTCTTGTAAATGTTGTGAATCTTGTGAACCTTGTGAACCTTCTTAGCACACAAAGTCTTGTATTGTGAGGGCAAATTTTGGGGTGCAACACCGACAACAACACAGCTATGACTTCGTATGACTTTGACAATCCAATTAATCAAGCTGATGAAGGGGTTGAAGAAGATTATGAGCTTCCTGAAGAGCTAGCCAGGTTGTTAAGGCAAGAGGAGAAGGTTATCACTCCTCATCAGGAGGAGATTGAAACGGTTAATCTTGGTACGGAAGAAGACGTGAAAGAGGTTAAGATCGGGGCATGCTTACAAGACTCAGTAAAAGAACAGTTGATTGACATGCTTCGGGAGTATGTGGATGTGTTTGCTTGGTCTTATCAGGACATGCCGGGGTTGGACACGGATATTGTCATGCACAAGCTGTCGTTGAAAGAGGACTGCCCGCCAGTTAAACAGAAGCTGCGTCGTACTCGCCCAGATATGGCAATGAAGATAAAGGAAGAGGTGCAAAAGCAGTGGGACGCCGGGTTCCTTGCTGTAACTAGCTATCCGCCGTGGGTTGCTAATATTGTACCTGTGCCTAAGAAAGACGGCAAAGTGAGAATGTGTGTGGACTACCGAGACCTGAACAGAGCCAACCCAAAAGATGACTTCCCATTACCTCACATTGATGTATTGGTGGATAATACGGCTCAGTTCTCGGTGTTCTCCTTCATGGATGGATTTTCGGGATACAATCAAATCAAGATGTCACCTGAAGACATGGAGAAGACAACTTTCATCACACCCTGGGGCACGTTCTGTTATAAGGTGATGCCATTCGGACTGAAGAATGCTGGTGCAACATATCAATGGGCTATGGTAACATTATTCCATGACATGATCCATAAAGAAATCGAATGTTATGTGGATGACATGATTGCCAAGTCCCTCATAGAAGAAGACCACCTGGTAAATCTGCTGAAACTATTCAAGCGTCTGAGGAAGTACCAACTGAAATTGAACCCCAACAAGTGCACATTCGGGGTGCGATCTGGTAAGCTGCTGGGATTTATTGTAAGCGAGAAAGGGATTGAAGTTGACCCTGATAAAGTCAAAGCCATTCAAGAAATGCCTGCACCGAAGTCCGAAAAAGAAGTTCGGGGGTTTCTGGGTAGATTGAACTACATTTCAAGGTTCATATCTCACCTTACAGCAACTTGTGAGCCTTTATTCAAGCTGTTAAGAAAAGAACAAACGGTCAAGTGGAACGAAGACTGCCAGAGGGCCTTTGACAAAATCAAGGAATACTTACAAGAACCTCCAATCCTTATGCCTCCAGTTGAAGGAAGACCTCTAATAATGTACTTGACAGTATTAGAAGAGTCAATGGGGTGTGTGTTGGGCCAGCATGACGAGTCTGGTCGAAAAGAGTATGCAATATACTACCTAAGCAAAAAGTTTACCGACTGTGAACAACGTTATTCACTGCTCGAGAAAACTTGTTGTGCTTTAGCATGGGCTGCTCGCCGACTGAGACAGTATATGTTGACCCACACTACTCTATTGATATAAAAAATGGACCCAGTTAAGTACATTTTTGAGAAGCCAGCACTTACCGGACGGGTTGCGAGATGGCAAATGATCCTCACAGAATATGACATCCAGTACACATCTCAGAAAGCCATCAAGGGCAGTGTATTGTCTGATTATCTTGTTGAGCAACCTATTGATGATTACCAGCCTATGAGATTTGACTTCCCTGATGAAGACATCATGTTCATAAAAGCAAAAGATCATGAAGAGCCTGTTCACACTGAAGGGCCTGACCCAGAGGAAGAATGGACTATGATGTTTGATGGGGTTGTTAATATGAATGGTCGTGGTGTTGGTGCAGTACTCATTACACCTAAGGGAGTTCACATGCCTTTCTCGGCAAAGCTCACCTTTAACTGCACTAACAACAAAGCTGAATACGAAGCCTGTATTATGGGTCTTGAGGAAGCCATTGACCTCAGGATCAAAACATTGACTGTATTTGGAGATTCAGCTTTGGTAGTTAATCAAACCAACGGCAAATGGTACACTCACCAAGAGCATCTAATCCCATACCGTGACTATACAAGGAGATTATTGACTTTCTTCACAACGGTCAAGCTTGAGTATATCCCTCGGGACGAGAATCAGTTTGCAGACGCTCTTGCCACCATTTCGTCCATGATCAAAGTTCAAGCTGCCAACTTTGTACCTCGGATTTCAGTGTCCAGACTTGACAGACCAGCATATGTATTTGCAGCAGACGTTGTCAAGGATGATAAGCCTTGGTTCCATGACATTAAGTGCTTCTTGGAGGATCAAACATACCCACCTGGGGCATCTTCCAATGATAAGAAGACTTTAAGAAGGCTCGCTGGTAGTTTCTTTCTGAATACTGATGGTTCCCTGTACAAGAGAAACTTTGATATGGTACTCCTCAGATGCGTTGATAGATCAGAAGCAGACTTGTTGATGCACGTGGTGCATGAAGGATCCTTTGGTACCCATGCTGGAGGACATGCAATGGCTAAGAAATTACTAAGATCAGGCTATTACTGGATCACAATGGATGCCGATTGTTGTGCATATGCCAGAAAATGCCATAAATGCCAGATCTATGCGGATAAAGTGCATGTGCCTCCCAATCCGCTGAATGTGATGTCTTCTCCCTGGCCCTTTGCCATGTGGGGCATTGACATGATTGGCAAAATTGAACCGACTGCTTCAAATGGCCACAGATTCATCCTGGTAGCCATTGACTATTTTACCAAGTGGGTTGAAGCAGCCTCCTATGCAAATGTTACAAGGCAAGTGGTAGCCCGATTTCTGAAAAGAGACATCATCTGTCGGTATGGAGTGCCCGAGCGAATCATTACTGATAATGGTTCCAACTTAAACAACAAAATGATGGCAGAGCTATGCCGAGACTTCAAGATCCAACACCACAATTCTTCTCCTTACAGGCCAAAGATGAACGGCGCTGTTGAGGCAGCTAATAAGAATATCAAGAAGATTGTGCAGAAGATGGTAGTCACCTACAAAGACTGGCATGAGATGCTACCATTTGCCTTGCATGGGTACCGCACGTCAATCAGAACATCCACTGGGGCAACACCGTATCAGCTTGTGTATGGTACGGAAGCAGTCTTACCAGTTGAAGTGGAACTACCTTCCCTACGGGTACTGATGGATGTTAAGCTGAACGAAGCAGAATGGGGCCGTCCCGATACGAACAACTGAGTCTGATTGAAGAGAAAAGATTAGCTGCAATTTGCCATGGGCAGCTATATCAGAAAAGAATGAAGAAAGCCTTCGATCAGAAAGTCAGGCTCCGAGAATACCAAGTAGGAGATCTTGTGCTGAAAAGAATCCTCCCTCCTCATACAGACCACAGGGGCAAGTGGACTCCGAACTATGAAGGGCCATTCGTGGTAAAGAAATTTTTCTCTGGTGGAGCACTGATGCTCAGCACTATGGATGGTGAAGACTTCCCGTCCCCTGTGAATTCAGATGCAGTTAAAAAATACTTCGCATAAAAAAATGACCCGCTGGACATAAAAACAGAATGTAAGTCCAGGCAAAAATAGGGCATCCCGACGAATCAAAAACAGAATAAAAGACTCGGGCAAAAATAAGGGAAAATAAACAAAAAAAATGTACACTCGCTGAGTTGAAAAGCCGCATTGGACAACTCAGGCAAAAATGGGTACCCCAATGGATCGAAAACCCGAAAGGGCGATCCATGCAAAATAGGGAATAAGCGAACAACTGCATTCTGAATTCGTCTGTATCACTTACAACTTGGTAAGCTTCGGAAGGATCAAGCTTCTTTCAGAATCAGCCTTCTTCAGAAAAGCAAGACGAGAAGAACGTCAAATGTCATACGAGTCATAGCAAAAGGGAAGCTCCTTGAAGCGTCGTCAACATTGCCAATATTTTGTTTCTCAATTTGTAACAATCCCCTCATTTTAGGGGATATGTTTCTTTGACTGTATCTTGCTAATTCAAAGCATATGAATTAATAAAATCATATTTTCAGTCATGTCTCGTCCCGTACATTTTATTTTCATTTGCAAAATGTCCGATGTCTTTAAAATATTGATTGCATAAATACAGATGCTTCTCTTCTGAAGAATACGTGCTTACAGGAAATATATTTACTCCCGGGAGTGTCTGGACTCTTACAACGGAGTCTGGTAAGGGATACCTCGGGATTACTTGTGCGTTTCTATCTTTGCAGGATTGCAGGTATCCGAAACACGACGTGGGGCACGAAAGCTTCATCCCAGCAAGCTGGCAAATCAACACTCACTCAGTCTTAGCACCCAAAGTGCTTTCTCCCCAGCTGAGTTGCCACTTGTCATTTCTCCCCAGCCGAGGTGCCAATCATTCTTCCTCCTCAGCCGAGTACAAAAGCCAGGGAACCATCTCCCCACAGAGTGCCAACCTCTACCCGGAAAAACAACACACAAAGGAATCACAACAGAGTGACGAAGGCTTCTACAAACCCCAGATGGGTCCCTCATTACCAAGGATGGGTCTATTAGTGACCTATTCCCCCAAGCAGATACATCTCATCAGATCTACCAATGATCTCATCCCCAGCTGGGATGTCCACTTCAAACAGATCGACCAGAAATCTTCGTGGCAACGGGATCCGAATCCCGGATCGTTATCTTTGCATAATCATAGCATTCTCATCATATTCACCCCACAAAGCGTAGCATTCCGTTTAATACGGAGCATTACGGCAAAAAATCAAACATATTGCATAATCATAAGCCGTGGTCTGAATCGAACACTTGTGAGTATTGACAACCCATCAACAATATACAGAATACTCCCCGGATTCCTCGGCATAGAGCTAAAACTAAAGCAGTTGTTTTGCACTCGCAAACACCAGTACATACTCCTTGTGGCACCCGTCCGTGTCATCATTCCCCAGTAGAGTCTCCCGGGCTTTCTTTACAAACAAACACTTCTTTTGCAAGTATGTATCCTTTCCTGACACCCGTCCGTGTCATATCCCCGGTAGAAAGCCAAAGCGTCCCCTTTTGCACTCACAGATACATATATATACAACTTTCTTGGCATCCGTTCGTGTCACTTTCCCCAGCATAATTACCTAAACACTTTGTAAAGCATACTTGTTTATAATATACCTCTTGACACTCGTCCGTGTCACTCTCCCCAGCAGATTGAACACTCAACTATACATCACTCATACTTATTTCACTTATACAGATATTCGTCCGTATCTTCTATACACCACTTATATCCTCTCAGATTCGACACTAGTCCATGTTCTTTGTTAATCAGTTGGTACTCGTCCGTACCATCATCTCAGATCATGCGTCAAGCGTTTGTTTCTACCTGATACCCGTCCGTATCATAGTCTTAGGGATGCTCGTCCGCATCTTTAATCCGTATACTGTGTCAAACACTCTTGTCTTCTTGAATATAGACCCTCGTCTGTGTCTACTATTCCCCAGAAGAGTCCCCCCAGAATCAACACTCGTCTGTGTTCCTTGTTAACCAGTTGATACTCGTCCGTATCATCATCTCTGAACACGTGTCAATATTTGTTTCTACCCGATACTCGTCTGTATCATAGTCTTAAGGATGCTCGTCCGCATCTCTAATCTATACACAGCGTCAAAACACTTATACCTTTTATTTCTTGGATATAAACACTCGTCCGTGTTTACTACTCCCTAGTAGATCGCCCTCAAAGCAAAATTTCTTTTCTATCTGACATTCGTCCTATGTCATGATAAACCCTGAGAGCAGTCGTACCCTGCTAGGTGATCGTCCTTCACCTCTTGATGATCGTCCTTAATCATGCTCATCCGATGGCCGTCCCCATCGTCGACCTTTTCTATCCGGCATTCGTCCCATGTCGTGATATTTAGCAGCCGTCCCCTGCTAGGTGATCGTCCTTCACCCCTCTTGATGATCGTCCTTCATCATTTTTATCCGATGGCCGTCCCCATCGTTGATCTTTTTATCTGACATTCGTCATGATAAACCTTGAGAGCAGCCGTCCCCTGCTAGGTGAGCGTCCTTCACCTCTTGATGATTGTCCTTCATCATGCTCGTCCGATGGCTGTCCCCATCGTTGACATTTTATCCGACATTCGTCCAATGTCGCGATACTTTCGGCAGCCGTACCCTGCCAGGTGATCGTCCTTCACCTTTGATGACCGTCCCTCATCATTATTTCATTTATTCTTTAACCCGATGGCCGTCCCCGTCGTGGTCCCTTTTCCTTTTCCTGATGATCGTCCTTCATCAGTTTAGCCCGATGGCCGTCCCCATCGTTGTTTACATTACTTTATGAACCTGATGACCGTACCTCATCATTTATTTTTACATGTTCCCCAAAGAATCTTAAAGCTTTACTTGATGGCCGCCCCATCATAATCTTATATCCCCAGCATGTCGGCCGTCCCCGTCATTGCTTTATTTCACACATTCTCCCCAGCATGTCGGCCGTCCCCGTCATTGCTCTTTCCCCAGCAGTCGTCCTCTGCTCGGCGGTCGTCCTCCGTCGCTCGCACTTTATAATTATTTTATTTTCCTTTACAATCTATATCCCTTTTCTTCTTCATTCTGTGAGTGCAAATTTTGGACTGTCTCTGGTATTCAACCACAAGTTATCTTGTTTGCCTGTTAAGCCGTTGCTTACATCCTACACAGCTAACTCATGTTTGAATAGGGGCAGCTGTAAACACCCCAAATTTGCCCTCACCTATTCACACCATGGGTTGTGATCATTTCATATGCATAAATCCAAACACAGCATCTCATATTACATTTTTGATTCACTGCATTGGTTCAAAGTCATCTGCATCTAGGGTTTATGATCTGAGCAATCCATGAGCCATTTGAGCCACTCCAAAGGTTATCAATCACTTCAAAGGGGTCCATGTATGTTCAAGCATCATATTATATCCTCTTAAAGTCAAGAATGCCAAAGAATCACAAGAACTGAGAATGGCATGGAAGCAGAGCCAGGTCTGACTGCACAGATGACCTAAAATTAGGGTTTTGGTTTCAAAGGCCATAACTCCAAATTTTTTGGTCATTCTTGTTTCTATTGGTCTCTATATGGTATAGGGATCATGCATATCAAGTTTCATGAAGAAATTCCATGGGGAAGTCATCTGATCAAGAGTTGACTTTTTAAGCAAGTCAGTGCAAAATCAGGGCATCTGAGGTCCCCAATGACCCAACCAAAGGGTGTTCTTCATCATTTTGATTGTGTATGATCTTTATTTGATCATAGAAGATGTTATAAGTTCACAAATTTGAAGAATCTCAAGTCATTTGCAAAGTTGACTTTTTGGGAAAGTTGACTTATAATGAAAATTGCCATTTTGGGAAACTTTTTCAACCCTTGCTTTTTGATTCAAAAATGGTTCAAATGAAAAAACTTTGGTCATGAAAGTTGTAGAATGGATCTTTCCCTTTTCAAAAAGTACAAGAACTTGACCTAATTCATTTTGGATCAAAAGTTATGGCTTGTCAAAGTTGGGAAAAATCACATAATTTGAAGTTTTCTACCAAAGAGGCATTTTGCAAAATGCTATGATCAAGTGTTCTAAAGGCCTCAAATGTGTACAATTTCTTCACAACATGATCACATGACCTCTAAAATTCAGAATGGGCCAAGAAACTTTGCATTTTGATGCCTTGAATCACAAGAATTTCCAAAGGGGCCAAACCTTATGAAATTTGCAAAACACTACACAAACCATAAACCACTTGCTGAATCATCTCATAAACAATTCCATGGACCTCCTTAAACTCATCTGAGCAAGGACAAGCCAATGAGCTAGCTACACCATTGCCCATACCTCAAGTACACAACTTTTGACTTTTTGGCAAGAACACCCATACCAATCCCACAGTGACACAACAACTCTCTGCCCAATCCAGATCTTACAAACACACTCCAAGGTTTCATTTTCATAACACAACTCATTCTGATCTTGCCCACAAGCCATAGTTACCAAAATCTCTCCAACTTGCATTTTCATTCGAAACACTCTCCACAAGCCTCAAACACAAAAACAAACTTCACAAACAGTCTCAACACACTTCACTGATCACAAACCACCCATCACCATAGCCTGAAACTCCCTGAATCAAAAACACGATTTCAACACACCCTTGACCTGAGCTTCTGCCAACTTTCTCTAGAGGCCACATAAACTCCAACTAAGTGTCAAAAGCTTCTAAGGAGGATCATTGGGACTTGTTTGAGCCAAAGAAACAACCAGAAAGCTCCTGAATCGAAAGCTCAATCTCAGGTAGCATGATGAACAATTTTTCCAAAACTTTAATTTCTTGTTAGAATATTGTTCTGTATGTTGCCCTGATCATGGGGATCTATTTATTTTTGAAAATGAGCCAGAAACAAGCATGTTATGATGTTTTGAAAGTTTGACCTAAAAACTTCTTTGATTCGATTCGTGTTTGTGTTGGAAGTTAAACATGATTTTGTGCTTGATTCGTGTTTGGGGTGGGTAGAGGATGAATTCTGGAGAGTTAGAGCTTTTGAAATGGCCTGGAGAGTGAGATTGAGTTTTTGGTTGGCCGGAGAAGATGACCGGAACACTGTTTCGGTCATCTGAAAGTCATTAGGGCATTTAATTAGGGTTTAATCATAATTAGGAGATTTTGAATGCTGGCCGTCCAGATGAGCGCCAAGTCAATTCGCGCGCGTGTGAGTTTGAACCTCAGCCTTTGATTCTGTTGACTTTCATATTTTTCAGTTTAATTTCATTTTATTTTCATTTAATTCCATTTGTTTTCTACATTTAATTTAAAATAGCAAAACACTTTGAAAAATTCTGAAAATTTTTGTCAAAGCTTTTATTAATTTTCAGAAACCAAAAACATTTTTATTTTTACTTTTTGCATTAGAAAATATTTTTAAATCATTTAAAAGTTTATTTTTAATTAATTAATGAGAATTAATTAATTAAAAATACTTTTAGGTATTGAAAAATCACAAAAAAATTCATGAAACATTTAAAATCATTTAGAAACATTGTCCAACTCTCAAACTAAATTTCTTTTTTGATCTTGATATCTTTTGACAATTTTCCATGGAATTAATTTCATTTCAAAGCATTATTTTGATCCAATCTTCAAAAATTCATTTCTGCCTAGCCTCTAAGAGTTGGACCTTGATTCTTTTTGCATTGCATCTTGTTTAGCATGTAGTTTGTGGGATTAAATTGGCATGATTTGATATTGCATTTTCAATTTGTTTGACATTTTTATTGATAAGGTACCATAAAACCCTAGCAATCTTAGAAAATTCATAACCCTCATTAGGTTAAGAGTTAGAACCCCTCCTTTGGGCAGTGAGTTTGTGTAGGTTTAGGGCTCCTTTGAATGCTTTTTTTAATTTTTTATCATGATGTTTGCTTCTGGTTTTGATTTTTGTTTTGTGCATTGATCATAAACCCTAATTTGGGCTTTCATTTGCATCCATCCTCCATTTGCTTGCATACCATGACTTGCCATGACATTTTGTGCATCCATTTGATTAATAATGCATCTTAGGACATATTAGAATCATGTTTGATCATTGCATCTTTCATTTGCCATGTTGTATGTCATTTGCATTCCATAACTTTTCATATATGTTCATGGTTCTAAGCATGCTTCTCTTGCATCCATATGTTTGTATGGTCATTCTCATGCCTTGCCTCATGTTTGCATCATCTCTTAGCATCATTAGCATCATATTCATGCTTCTGGTTTTGATTTGCATCATGCCATTTCATCTCATTTTGCATAGCATTGCATTTCTTTCACTAACTTTTCAGGTGGTAAGTTGTTTTGAGAAGTGAATTTGCTTTCACTTCTCACAATTTCATTTCATCTCCTTTATGCATCATTGCTGCATTTTATCTTGTGTTTGAGTTTGAGCTTGCTCTTTCTCCTTCATCTTACTTTCTTTCTTCAAGTGACTTGTCTTCTTAAATGAAGCAAGTTACTTTGATTCTCTTTGCTCCTTTCATCTGCTTCCTGGTGGTTTCTCTGAAGATCTTTCTTGTAAACCTCACAAATCCTAGGAACAACCAAGCATGACAATAATTAGGGTTTTGATTAGTCCCCCATTTAGATTTTACCTTTGTGTCTCATTGAGTCTTCTCTTCTCATCTCATAATCAGGGACTAAACCCTAAAGGCTTTAAGGCTTTGTGATTAAGTTTATGCCTGCATCCTTCTATTATGATGGAGTGTATAACTTTAATCCTAAGTGTTAAACCCTCAATGTGTTTAAATCCTTTAATCAATTCACTTAATAATCATCAAGACATCAAGCTTGTAACTTGGGCCTTGCATTAGGGTTCTAATTCTTCCTTAATTGGTTAAGAAGGACTAACCCTAGTGTTAATGGACAAGTCCCCCTCAAGTTGTCTTACAAACCCTAAAAATCACTTCATCATCTTATCATTAATTAAAATCCATTTAATGAAGGCTTTGTTTTGTCATGAGTTTAATCCCTAATCATGGATTAAGTTAAGGAGCTTTCCTCAGCTTAAACACTCTCATCTATTATCCTTCTATTAGGATGGTGTAATGAGTCTGTTTAATCTTTGATTATGGCTTAATCTCATCACTTAACACTAAACAAAACCACAAAAACATCTAAATAATCACAAGTAGGTTAATGATCTTAACCCTACACCATGGTGATTAAGTGTGAGAAGCTGACTTCACACTTAAGGCATTCTCATTACCCCTGATCAGAGGGAAGATGTGATGAGTTTACTAAATCCATTAGTTTAGGCTTAAGCTCATTAACTTATGACTAACTTTCAAAAGCAATAAAAGACTAAAAATACAAAAACAAACAATAATCGTCTCCTCCGGGATTCTTTTCTCATCACACTCATTCACAAACGAGAACTTGCTTCTTCCGTCTAATGCAAGACAGTTTGCACCTGAGCCAGACAGGTCATACACTTGAGCATAGACAAGTAAGCAGTTCATCAGTCAATTCATCTTTCAGTCTCTTTGAGTCGAACTACGGTGTTCTGACTTCCTCATTGCACGAGAGGATACGTAGGCATAACTTAACAGTTATCGAACAAAAGTTTCTGTATATTCCCCCTCCTTCAGCATTATTCTTTAGTCTCATAATCTTGAGCATCTTGTTCATGTTCTCACACTGACACTTCTTTATACACTTCACATACTTCACTTTACACTCCTTTTCACTGACACCTGTACATCCTTTTCCAGCTATTATACACAAAATGCACTGACACTACCCCTTTAAAACACAAGTCTTTTAAGTGTGGATCCCGTCGAGTACGACGGACAACCTGGGTGCTAATACCTTCCCAGGTTGTAACCAACCCCCTTTCTCAGTCTCTCTGGTTCGCAACCGTCTTATCCATATCTTTCCAGGTTTATGCAGCATTACCTTTCCTTCGGGGTTAAAATGCTTAGCTGGCGACTCTTTCCTTTCTTGAGTTCACTCCTGTGTGTTCTCACTTCATCCTTTTGCCGACCGTTCGCGTCTGTACCTTATTTGAGTCAGTCTCATTTATCGGGAGCGACACTATGTTGTGACTTTCCCAGGTGACGATGATAGGATATACTCAGATTTTCGGGGATCGAAATTTTCAATGTACGAGTATGTCTTCACGACTCTAGGGGTCAGGCTGTCGTTCATCGACCTGGTTTTCTCGATGTTGGGCCACTTGGGAGTGGCGCCCTCTCAATTGCATCCCAACTTTTACGCTTTTATGAGGGTGTTCGAGCTGACGTGCTCGCATCTCGGGGCCGGGGCTACTCTCCCTCTATTCTTCCGACTTTTCTCCCTGCAACACCAGGTCGGGAGAGGAGGAATTCTAAAAGGCTTCATTTCATTTAAGCAGCGGACTAAGATTTTCAGGGCACACTCGGAATCTATCTGCTCATTTAAGGACGACTATTTCCTAGTCGAACTGTCGACTACTGCGGCAACCCGGTCGATTAGCTTCTGCGTGATCGACACTGATGCAAACGGGGTGCCCAGGCTTGACGATCAAGGGATGGAGGTTCCCCGACGGATTTGGAGGTTCCCCTTCTTGTGTGGCCATTTTCACTATGATACCCCTGTGAGCGAGTTTATCCAGATCAGGGATAGGTTGAACAACGATGACGATGCCAACTTTGAAGAGTTTCGCAAGCTGGTGGCATCCTTTACACCGATCCTGATGTTCGACAGAGAGGGTAAAAAGATGCTCGATGTTGATGAGGGGGAAGTTGTAGAACGTCCCCTGATCGATATAATTGCGCTCCTCGCCTGTAAAAACAAGTAGGAGGTGTCTGAATTTTTTGGTACTCATAGTCGTGCTTAATTTTATCTTGTATGATGATCTGCGTGTTTGCATTGCTCGATACTAACTATATTTCTTTGTCTTTTTGAAGCTTCTATGGCCAAGCCCTTCGACAAAATCCAAGAAAAATTACGGCATTCCAACAAAAGGAAACTTAAGACCGTCCAAACCTGGCTGACGGGAAATGCCACAAGTGGCTCAGACTCGGATCCAACGGGTCAAGGCTCTCCGGGCGTAAATTCTTCCTCTCAATTGAAAAAGAACAAAGGTGGTACGACTGTGTTGGATCTAACAACTAACGCTCCCCCCAATCAAAAACATGTTCTGCCCCCATGTTTTGTGAAGCACAATTTCTTTGAGGACAAGGCTTTGGAAGTCGAACGGGCGGACACACTGCTCCTCGAGAAGATGGATCATCCTGCTCGAAGACTGTCGCTGGCGCATGATACTAGTGATATCATGAGGGTGCTGACTATGGCCTCGATGTTGGTCGAGGGTAATCCTAGGCATGAGCGGGAGGTCAACCACCTGAAGTCCCTCCTGGCGGCGTCTGAAGTGAATGCGAAGAAGTCTGCCGAGGAGGCGACCAAGTCGCTTAAGGAGCATGCTGAGGTGATTGCTAAGCTTGAGGTGGACAAAAGGAAGGCCCTCGACCACAACAAGAGGCTGAAAGATGCCTTCATGCCCAAAGCAGACGAGGACGATGACACCAAAGTCTTGATGACCCATGCACACTTCCTTGCCCGGTTGGACCAGGACTATGAGGAGTTGAGGGAGACGACCAAGCTGAGCTTTCAAAATGTTGTTGACCAGATCAAGGTACTTCATCCAGAAATGGATCTTGACACCGATTGGATTAACTACCTATATAAGGTCGCGGACGGTCAGATCATTGTTCCTGATGACATGATTGTTGATGATACCCAGCTCGACGAGCCTGTTCAACTTGTCTAGAATGAAATCCAGCCGATCCAGAGCGATGGTCAACCTGACACCCACGTGGATGAATGGAACTAGTTCGTTCTGCGTGTCGTAGTGTTGTAATTTAATTTTATTTTCTTTCTCGGGGACCTGGTCCTCGTTTTATGTAATTTTGAACAAGTCGGCCCCTCGGGGTCACAATCTTTCAATTAAAGTTTTCGGCCTTGGTGGTCGTTTTATCATCTTTGCAATGATTTTATTGTTATACATAATTGTTCTTCTATTGGAGGACCTTTAACTTGAATATATGTTTTTTTCACTAAGTACTTTACACTCAACACTTGTTTGGTCATAACGCTGATCATAGAAATGCGAGAACTTGCTTGAGTAGGGGGACAATGCTTGTTGAAAGGTATGGTCCGTTGGTTAGGGGAACCAAACAGGAGTGCAGAGGCTTGCTCTGATGTAGTGCCCAAGTCAAGATTATGGTTCGGGTTCCGTGGCTTGAACGTCCCATCACGAGCTGGGGTTCTGCTTGGTCGTGGCACTTACGCAACGACAGACTCGTTTGAGTATCCGTCTGTGCGACAGTTACCTCCCTCGGGCGCGAGGGGGATCCTGATGGTTAAAAGGTATTGGACTGCAATACTTGTACCCAGGAACATAGTTTGGTCGGACCGTCTGCTCCTCGTCTTGGAGTCGAGCAGGGGTGACGTTTGTACTAACTGTAGTATTATTTGAGTTTCTCGATGTTCCACAGCCAAGCGAGCTATTCCCCTTGTAGATTTTCTAAGTAATAGGATTTTCGGTCTTTAATAGGACACGATATGGACCTTCCCAATTTTGGGCCAGCTTCCCCTCCTAGGAGTCTTTGTGGTTTCTCCTCAAGACGAGACTGCCAACCTCGAACGCTCGTCTGATGACCCTGGCGTCATGTCGAGCTGCTATTTTTTGCTTGAGAGCGGTTTCTCGAAGAGCGTCTCCCAATCGTATTTCTTCGTCCAGGTCGAGCTCTTCATGAAGCATCTCAGAATTAGTGTCCTGATCCATGGGTGATTTTGTTCGCCTGGACAGGATGTGCATTTCTATGGGTATGACAACTTTGGTCCCACAAGCTAGTCGGAACGGGGATTCCCCGGTTGTTAAATGAGGAGTGGCTTTGTATGCCCAAAGTACGCTATGCAGTTCTTTGACCCAACGTTTTTTTATGCTCGTCTAATCTTCTCTTTAATCCCCTTAGGATCACCCTGTTCGTAGCTTCCGCCTGCCCGTTAGTCTGAGGATGTTAGACTGAGGCGAAGTGTTGTTTGGTCCCTACCGAGGTTACGAATTCCTGGAAATACTTATTAGTGAATTGGGTTCCATTGCCTGTTACGATGTCAAGCAGTACTCCGAACTGAGCAAGGATGTTTCGTTTGAAGAAGCGTAGGATGTTGAGTGCAATGATTTTAGCCAAAGCTTCTACCTCTATCCACTTAGTGAAGTAGTCGATGCCTACGATGAGGTATTTGTTCTGACCTGAGCCGACAACAAAAGGGCCTAGGATGTCCAGCCCCCACTAGGAGAACGACCATGGGGAGGATAGCGACTTCATCCCGGTAGGTGGTGCTATGTGTACGTCACCGTGCCGTTGGCATTTATCGCATTTCTTGACATGCTATTTTGCATCGTTTTGCATTGTCAGCCAATAATATCCTGCTCGTAGGACTTTGCGTGCTAATGATCTCCCGCTCGGATGTTGCGCATTAATTCCTTCGTGGACTTCTCTCAATACATGTGGTATGTTTTCTTCTTCAACGCATTTGAGGAGGGGCGTAGAGAAACCTCTATGGTACATCTTGCTTCCGACCATGACGTACGAGCAAGCCCTGCGTCGCACGATATTGGCTGCCTTTGGGTCTGTCGGTAGGTCCTCTATGGTCAAATTATTGAACACCGGGGTCATCCAACAATTAGCGTCGCCCACGATGTTGACATCTATCAGGGCCGAAGGTTGTCCGATGCTAGGTCGAGGGAGTACCTCTTGTATTACAGACTTATTGCCTCTCTTCCTCTTAGTACTGGCTAATTTGGACAAGATATCCGCTCGGGTATTATTTTCGCGTGGAATGTGCTTAACTTCTACGGACGTAAATAGTTTTAGTTTCTCTTTGACCAAGGATAAGTATTCGGACATGTCATTTTCAGCTTGGAAATCTCCTCGTACTTGGTTGGAAACCAGCTGGGAGTCTGTGCATATAATGATATCATCTGCACCAAAGTCATCTACTAGGCGTAGGCCGGCCAGGAAGGCCTCGTATTCCGCTTGATTGTTGGAATTGGGGAAGGATAAAGTTAAGGAAACCTCGATGATGGTTCCCTCTTTGTTTTCCAACATAATCCATGCACCGCTACCTGCCGAGCTAGAAGCTCCGTCCACGAAAATGGTCCACTTGGATGTGGGCGCTGGTGTTTGCTCGGGAAAGGTGAGCTCTGCTACGAAATCGGCCAAGGGTTGGGCCTTCAGAGCTTTCCTACCCTCATACCTAATGTCAAACTCAAACAATTCCAATGACCATTTTAGCTTTCGTCCAGCCATGTATGGCCTTCCGAGCAGTTGCCTAATGGGTTGGTCGGTTCTCACGACAATCGTATGTGTAATACCTCAAAAATTTGCCCTCATATTTTTTTCTCTCTATTGGCTCATTGTTTCGCATGCATCTGCATTCCTCATCAGTTCATTAGCATCATAATAGTGCATTTCATGGATTTATAAGGCATGTGATTCGGGCCCTGTGAATTTAGGGTTTCGTACCTTATCTGTATCCGCCAGGGATTAGAATGGTGGAGAATATTCACTGGACAACGATTCCACTTCAAATGCGGTTGTTCAGTTATGTTTCGATCCGGATAGGAGTTTGACCTAATTTTGGTCAAACTATCAAAAGATCACTGCAATTGCAAGATTATTTTGGACCACTGGACCATTTCTTAGACAGTGCATATTCAAAGATCATGTTGTCGTGTGCTGAGATTCATCCGTTTGACGAACAGTGTTTGGTGTGAAGTTTGGTTCGAATCCTCAGTTTATCAGTGATTCATCTGGATTCGAATGGTCATGGCATGTTTCAGACGATTCGAGGAGTTGTGACTAATCTGAAAAATATTCATTGGCTCAGAAGTGGTCGTGTTTATAGATTTGTGGAAAGATTTCAAAATAGGTTTTGGGCTAAAATCAATATTTCTCCAGTTATTCAAAGCTATAGTCAATCATCCACCCCATCATATCCATCCTCAAGGAATCATGCATCAAGGCCAAAATATGGGTTTCACTCTTCAAATTAACCATTAGATGCCTCATCAAATGAGCAACATGGGCATTGGCATCACCCCCTCAATATCCCCAGCATCAGGCTGCAAAATATACCTCGGAAAACTATTCCAGTCAAAATAACTCATCCTGAAACGCACGAAAAGCTCACACGCCATTAAGGAGTTTTGGGTGCAATGTCTCAAGTGTATAGTGTCCTTGTCCAATTTGTGGAATTGCTCTCATCATGGGGAATATTTTCCTAAATTTCTTATGTCTGGTGCACGTGCCCTTTTCCAGCAGATTATTTATGCACACAGGAAATCGTTTGACGCGGATAAATATGCTGCAATTAAGTTTAACTTTTCTTCTTTCGAGAGAAACATAGCTACAGAAGAAAGCATCCATTTGGTGAGCTTGCTTCATCACGACACCACAGATTGAAAAACAATGTGAATAAGTTCATTGTTCCCCTGCTTAGGGAGCTTTATCTTCAGTCCACTACTTCTGATTTTAATTTCAATTATACTATTGGTTGTGCATGGGTGCACATTGGAGTATTGCGCATTCATCTCTTGCTTAGCTATAATGAAGTTGATCCTGCCATGAAGCACTGTTGCAAGTACACTCAGCTCGAAGAAACAATATCATCACTTAAACTTGAAATTCAGGTGCAGAAAGAGTGTGGGTATTTAGCAGGACAGTTTTTGACAGTAGAAGCTGACAAAAGTAAGGCTAAATCTGGTTGAGTCTCATTCCTGCTCATCTCATACAAAACAGAATGTTGCTCTAAAGTTCACAAAATGTCATACACCAAAAAGTTCATACAAAAGTTCATACAAGAGTTCATACAAAAGTTCATACAAGAGTTCATACAAAAGTTCATCCTAAAGTTCTAAAATTCATCAAAATGTTATACACAAAAGAGAATATTGGTGCATTCATAAGCATGATCCCTCATTTCTTTGTTGTCTCAACTCAGAACTTCCTTGGTATGGTGAGTGTCTCGAAACTACCAGCTTCCGCTTCCACTAGTGCTTCAAAGCAAACAGTTTCTGCAGGTAAGCTGCAAGATCTTTGCATCCATTGTGCTTCATGAGAATTCCAGCGGCAACATGTACATGAAGTCATAAAAGAAACACTAAGTTAGATAAGGATAGCAAGAGGACCCTCTATCCGTGGTGCAAGTGATGAAGATTAAAACAGAAATCAAGTCAGTTACCAATTGATGGTAGGAAAACAATTATAGCAGGACCAATATTTATTCAAAAAAACTCAATAAAAAAATCCTCCAATCAACAGTTTTCATGGAGCAAAGCTTTCAACTTCACCATTATCAGTCTCCAATATATTAAGAGTTCAAAACAATGATGAAGGAAGATGAATAAGAATTCACATGCTTCATCATCTAAACAAGATAATGAGATGTTATGTCCTAGGAAGATTGCTGGAAACAGTCAGGTGAGAAGATCGGGAAAGGAAAGGCTAGATGTTGTGCGTGACCAACCTGAAGATTTAACTGCCGTGCAAAACCAATGCGAAGAGCTTGCTGGATCTGCTTCATCCAGTTTAAGTCCACAATGGGCTTCATTCATTTTTCCTCCAAAAAAACGAAAATCTGCAAAATGAAAAAAGTCAGTTACAAGTTTCTAATCATTGGTAACTGATTCTACAGAAATTAAAACTTGCCTAACTAACTTTTTTTTTTCTGGAAACTTCATTTAACTTCATCCCTTTCTGTAATTTGTTTTTTTCACTACTCAGTTCTTTCACCTGCACATCCCAATGAGTTTCAATAATGTTAATAACAGAACTGAAACTAACTTTCACAACCAGAATAACAGAAAAGTTTCTAGAACCTCACCTGAATTCGATATAAATCAAGCTCACCAGAATTTCATTTTTTTTGGCTTGACATTTTTCGATCCCTTCCCAAAAAATCTCTTCCAGACTTCAATCTCTTTTCAATCTTCCTCACCCTTTCTTCAATCCTCTTCATAGTTTTCTTCTTCATTCTTCACCCTTCCCCAATCTTCCCTCTCCTAATCTGTGTCTTTCTTATTCCTCCATCTATGTCCACTGCACGAATTGAATATGGCAAACTATCAATGTCAATAGGGGTGTAAGAGATGAAAAGCCCGAATGTACCGAAAGCTAAGGCAACAATATTCAAAGTTGTAGCCAAGATTCTGAGATATTCATACCTGAGGAGAAAACTCCATCATCAACAATCGATGTCGATGTTTTCCGCAGGAAGAAGCAGCTGGATCTATACCAATCGGAGATACGATCGCCTCGGCTCATCACTGAATTGTTTCTTTCACGGCTTTATTCGTCAACAACGTGCAAACACTAACCTGCACACACGGGAGCATATCAAGATCATACGCACGAGAAGAAGAGTGGACCAAGAAGGAAGGAGCAAGAGAGATACCTGTGAAGCGGCGATTTTGGAAAGCCGTTAACCCTTGCATCATCTTCATTGGCTTATTTTTCAGTCATCAATCGAGACTTCAACACGTCGTCACCTGCACAGATTCGAACACGGCGCCTCATCGTCCTTTCCGCTCATAATCCCTGACAAAAGCTTATTCGCTCCCAGGGGCGACATTCTTCTCTTTGTTTGTAGGCTTCAATTCTTTGCGTTTTGACTTTGTGAGATAGAGCTGTGAGGGATTCACTTTCAAATTGGGGATTAGGTTAATAATTAGGGTTTTCATTTGGTTGAATTAAGGAGGTGATGGTTAAGACGGTGATGAATTCGAAGAAGAGGAGGAAGTTGAGGTGGTGACGGTGGCGTTGGGTTTCGGAAAGAAGAAGGAAACGGAAGAAGGTGATGGTTAGGACGGGGATGAATTCGGAGAAGAAGAACGGATGTGAGATGGTGATGTTGATGGAAGAAGAAGAAGATAGAGGAAGGAGAGGAGAGCGGCGGGTGAGAGAGAGGAAGAAGGGGAAACTAGGGTTAGGATTTTCTGAGTTTGTGTTGTTTTATAAAACTGAATTATCAATTTAATGGGATTGCATTAATGTATAATTCAAACCGTTAATAGAAATTAATCCCATTTAATTATGATAATCCACCTTTAATTCGTTTCAACTCCCCATTTAATTCCCTAAGATTCCCCAAAATTACCGTTGGACTATGGGGTGAAATTTGGCTGATGAAGTCCAGCCATACCGACGGTGACACTTGTCACCGTCCGGTAGGCTCAAGCATTTTTCTATTAACACCCCACTTCTGAGCCAATATTGTAAACAAGCTAAAAATTTGCTATCTACACCTCTTAGCAAGCTTGCGAAAATGGGCTTCATAACACTGCTAATTTAACCCCCATTTGGGGCCCGTCATAAAAATAAGCAAAAAGACTGCTATCCGCACCCCCTGGTTCCCAGCAAAAATGGGCCCTCTTATCCTTGCTTTTCACACCCCTGGTTGTTAAGCCCATTAGAAAAATAGCTAGAATAAATTTCTAAAGTCACCTCCCCTCCATTTTCTTTAAATTTTAGTTTTTAGTTTTATATAGTTTGGAAATAATTCACCTAAAAATAGTAAAATGATTAGGAAAATTCTATAAAAATTTGAGTAGATTTTTAATTTATATTAGAATTGTTTAGAACTTTATTTTTCTATGTTTTCTTTATTTTTGATTTTATTGTGAATTTTTATGTAAATAGTTCTTAATGAATTTCCTTCAATTGCTCATAAACTTGTAGATTTTATATTTTAACTTTCCATAATATTTTTTGTCCATTCTTTTTACTATAGTTAGAGGATCCATAGTAGTACTTAGGGTAATTTTAGTGGATTTTTAGGACATTTTATCTTAGGTTTTAGTGGCTTAATCCTTAGGAAATAGTAGTTAATTCTTAGGTGGAAATAATGATTTTTTAGGCATAACAAAATTACGATTTTTTGGGATCCCTTTTAACACAATGTTATAGGTAGTTTTAGGACCCCATAGATTAAATTTCATAATTTTTCCAGAAGTTTTTGCTAGTATTTTAGGATATTAATTCTTAGGCCTTTATGCATATAATTTCCATTAGTTTAGGCTATGATATTAAATTTCAATAAAAAAATAGTTTAGCTAGATTTAATCCTAGGATTTAATATAGATTTAGATTAGTTTAGATTCTGATTTTTTAAAAGGAAAACATTAGGTAGTGACTTTATTTTAGAACTTAGGTTTAGGATTCATTTTAATTAGACTTAGAATAAAAATTAGGACTATTTTAGTTTATACCTTTAATTGAATTGTTTTGAATTTTATTCTTACTTTCAAAATTTTAATGTTTGGTATGTTGATTAATATTTCAATTGCTTATAGGTTTTCCCTTGGATTTAGAATCGACTTATCTTCCTTAGGAAGTAAGTTGCATTCTATTAGTTCTAAGTTCTTTTTCCATTAGGTTTAGAAAACCTCATTAACCATAGGATTTCCCATGTAAATAAATCAATAAAATTAGGGTTGTGTCTTAGTTCCCATTATATTTTCCCTTTCTCAACTTGAGTCATTCTTTCTCATCTCATAAATAAAAACAATAAAACACCTAATAAAGGTTGGATGTTCTTATACGCCATGAGACTTTGTTATGGAGTACTTATACGCGTCCTGTTTCGGGCGAGGTGTAAGTATTTACCACGATGGATAGGTCTTAGTATGAGAATGTTCACAAACAAATTCAAAACACTTCTCATAAAAGACAAAAACAAATAATAAGCGACTATCCTGCGGGAACTTCTCTTCTCATCTCATTCACTCACAACGCGAACTCGCGACGACTTGTCTTTCATGCAAGACGGTAAACGCACTCGTACCAGACGAGCCTGCAACACCTGAGCATCGACATACGCAGTTTAAACTATAAAAAACACAAACAAATAGTTCCCACCTTAGTTAGGCGAACTACGTCGACTCTGATCCTCATTTTCCCGATGAGGTACGTAGGCAGCGGGGTAGGGCCCGTTCGAGCACATTCTTTATTTTCCCTACATTTACTCCTTTCTTTTCATCCTCTTTTCCAATTCCTTTCTCATTTCCATTCTTATTCCAGTTAGCAGTTATTTGTTCAGCAGCATCTTATTTCTCACCCTTTGAAGCAAACAAGCAAGCGTGGATCCCGTCGGGTACGGCCTTGTCCTTTCTTTCTTCCTCGGGTTTGTGCAACATTACCTTTCCCATTCTTTCGGGATAAAAATGTCTGGCTGGCGACTCTACCTTTTCCGCGCCACTTTCGCGTTTGTACTAGGATGAAAATCCCGAGAGCGACAGCTGGCGACTCTGCTGGGGATCGAACCCAGAATCTCTGGTTTCCCTTGTAGAGTCAATCCTAGCGCCTGTTTGATTTTGTTTCTTTGGGTGTTTATCTGTTTGTTGTTGTGTGCTTTATTTTAGCTTTACTGTTTTTATTTACAGTTCTTTACAGCTTTACTTTACCGCATTTATTTACCGCTTTCAGTATTTATTTTCCATGCATCATATTATACTAGACTGACTGGCTGTGCTGGTTTTCATTTTTTTCTGCAGGATGGGAGTTACTGTGAGATAAGCCAAATACCCGGCTTGAGTGCACTATAGGATTAGCGTGGACAGACATTGTACTTCCATGGTATCTCACCATGATGAGTGGCGATGTGTTCCACACCCAGATTGCGACCTTCTTGGAACTATTCTGTGTGGGGATTACCTCACTTCAGGGTACGACCTTGATAGTTATGTGCATCTGGTGACCGATCTTCGAGGACCTTAATGGGAACACCCCTCTCCAGTGATGACAGTGGCAGACCACATTTGTTGGCAAACCCACTCGTATCCGAGGGTCCATTGGGAACTCGCATTGGATGGCCTGGTTCTCTCATAGGAATTCAGTTAAAGCAAACTGTTCGTATGACGGTAGTATTGCACCCTTCGGGATGAATGTACTATTGTTTCTCGATTCAGTGCTTGAAGCTGGAGACTTGTGAGGGATGCTTGTTTTTTCCGGACTCAACTGAGGCCTCCCTGAGTAGTACATAATGCCAAACCGATTCCCTGATTTGGTCATGAGCCATTTCTCGGAAATGGTGAATTTTTTATTGCTATTCGGCTTTGAGAGTCCGTGATGTTGACCCGAGTAGCACACCCGTGAGATTGGGAGGGGTTTACAGGTTTGGAGAAACCCTAATACCTTCAGCATACCCACTTTGCCTTTGGTTCAATTTTGTGATCTGGATTTCTGGTTCTAAAATATGGATCCCGGATTATAGGGATTATTATTGTGATATGTGGATATTGTGATCTTGCACCGACACCTGATTATATGATTGGCACATCACATACACTTCACTGATCACATGCCTTGCCTTGCTTAAGCATCATATCATCATTAATCATTTGTGTTTCTTTTATTCTCAGGGTTTGCATTACTTCCGGTTCCTGGTCATATCTTTGCTTCAGAATGGAAGACGCCAGAAAGAAGAATATTTTCTACAAATTTTTTTATACTAAGGTGGACTTGCTCAAGCAGATGGTGTCTCTCATTACCCCGGGTCATTTGGAATTCTTCAAACAGCAATATGGTGATATTCTGGACATGGTGTTCAATTTGGATAGTTCGCAAAAGAGTGCCATTCATACCTTGCTACAGTACTATGACCCTAGACTCCGATGTTTCACATTTCCAGATTTCCAGCTAGGTCCATTGCTAGAAGAGTATGTTGAGATTTTGGGACTGCCTATCAAAGATCAGATTCCTTTCAATTCAGAAATGACAAGACCGACTCATGCTGACATCGCTAAGGCTCTTTATTTGAGCCCATCAGAGGTATCTGCTAATATGGTTGCCACCAAGGCAGGAGTGCTTGGTTTTCCCTTAGAGTTTCTGGTCAGAAGAGCTGAAGAATGTGCCGTGGAAAAGAAGTGGGATTCAGTTTACGCCATCTTGGCATTATCTGTGTACGGGATAGTTTTGTTTGCTGACATGGAGAAGTTCGTGGATATGAATGCCATTCATTTGTTCGTGATGAAGAATCTGATGCCTACTCTCCTGGGTGACTTGTATTATTCAGTGCACTATAAGAATGAGAAGAGACGAGGTGGCTTGGTTAGATGTTGTGCCCCGTTGTTCTACACATGGTTTATGAGGCACATCCCTGTTACTGGAGTATTCACGGATCCCAAAGTAATCTGGTCGCAAAAGCTAAGCGCGTTGACTGCCAAAGACATTAGATGGTTCACCTTAAGGCTAAAAGGGAAAGAGCTCATCTCCAGCTGTGGAAAGTATCCTAATTTTCCCCTCTTAGGAGTAGCTGGGGGCATTAATTACAACCCCATACTCTTGAGAAGACAATTGGGATATGCTTTGAAGAATGTTCCCAAGGATTCAGAGTTGGATCAGACTTTTTATTTTCCTGTGAAGGACAATCTCCCATTGGTACGGGAAGCTGCAGGTGCTTGGAAATTGATTAATAGAAAGGGTATAGAACGCTTGGGCAGGAGTAATAACCAAATGTTTCCCGAGTTTGAAGCATGGGTAGTTCCTGCCCAAAGACTCACCTGCAGGCTTTCTATCGGAAGATCGCCGCTCACACTCGGGATGAAAAACTCTGGATGTACTACTTCCAGGATAGTCTATCCGGAGGGTCCTTGGAATGGTATATGAAGCTAGAGAGAAGTTCGGTAAGAAGATGGAAGGAATTGGGAGAAGCCTTCCTCAAGCAGTATCAGTATAATATCGGCATGGCGCCCAGTCGCACCCAACTTCAGAGTTTGACTCAGAGGAGCTCGAAGAGTTTCAAAGATTACGCACAAAGGTGGCGTGAAGTAGCCGCTCGAGTGCAACCGCCTTTGTTGGAGAGTGAAATGGTTGACCTGTTCCTGGATACCCTCCCAGGGCATTTCATGGAAAGGCTAGTTGGATGTTCTTCAAGTGGATTTTCTGACATCATCTTGACTGGCGAAAGGATAGAAAGTTGGCTCAAGCAAGGGAAGATTCAGAATGGAGGCGCTTCAAGTTCTGGTATTAAGAAACCCTTCGTGAAAAGAAGAGAAGGAGATACCGGTGCAGTGTACGCGCAGAGGGGAATGATCAACAGAGGATTTTATCAGCAAGTGGCCCCTGTCACTATTTCAACTCCACCTGTTCAATAGCAAGTCCAACCACCGCAGCCGCAACGCTCGCAAGGGTATCAACAAAAAGCTCCTCGTTCATATTACCCTCAGAGACCCAAGGAAAGACATTTCGAAGTTCCGCCGATGTCCTATTCACAGCTTTTGAAGAATCTTCTACAGCTTCATATGATTCAGCTCCGAACTCTACAACCTCCGAAGCCAGGCCAGATCCCCGAGGGTTATGATTCAAATGCCAGATGTGAATTTCATTCCGGAGCTCCCGGACATACCACAGAGAACTGTAAAGAACTGAAGCATGTTATTCAAGACCTACTGGATACTAAAGCAATTAACTTTTCTCCTTCTCCTAATGTAATTCAGAACCTCATGCCTCTTCACAGAGGTACGGTTGGGGCAGTTGATGAAGGGGAGAACCTGAACTTGGTATGTGATGTTAACGACTTGCAGACTTCATTGATTGTTGGTAAGGTTTGCTTGTTAAAGAAAGGTATCTTCCCTGGATGTGAAGAAGATTGTCTGGAATGGGCTGAAGCTACAAATGGTTGTGAGCAGTTGAAAGCCGGAATCTAAAATATGATTAATGAGGGAATGTTGCAGTTTGACAAGGTTGTAAAAGAAAGCGAAGTCTCCACAGTAAATATCTTCTATGATCCATCTCAAGTTCCCTCACGGGCCAAAGCGGCACCGATAACCATCACCACAGCAGGACCCGTAATGTATCAGAGTGACAGAGCTATTCCTTGGAATTATGGTGGTGAAGTATACTGTAACGGCCAGAAGCAAGAGTTGGCCACGTCTAGTACAACCCCAGCTCAAGTAGAGAATGTTAGAGTGGGGGGCTTTACTAGAAGTGGAAGGTTGTTTGCGTCGGAAACATTAAGGAATAATGTGATACCACCCCGAGACACTGCAGAAGCCCAGGCTAGAGCAAGAGGGAAGCAGCCAGCAGTTTTCAATGATCCTGCACCAGCAACTGATCTAGACCTCACCTTTGATAAAGAAGCTGAAGAATTTCTGAGGATTATCAAAAAGAGTGACTACAAGATTGTGGACCATCTGCAGCAGACGCCGTCAAAGATTTCCATCTTGTCCTTGCTCATGTGTTCTGATTCTCACAGGAAGGCTCTCCTGAATATTCTGAACAAGGTGTATGTGCCTCAGGATATTTCAGTAAATCAGTTGGAAGCGGTGGTATCTAGCGTCAATGCCAGTCACGGATTGGGTTTCACAGACTTGGATCTAACTTCTGACGGGCGTGCTCATAATCGGGCATTGCATATCTCTCTAGAATGTAAAGGAGCAGTACTCTCTCACGTGTTGGTAGATACTGGATCGTCGTTGAACGTATTGCCTAAGAAAGCACTGATGAAGTTGGATTATGATGGGGTGGTTCTAAAGCCCATTGACCTAGTAGTTCGAGCATTTGATGGGTCGAGGAGATCGGTGTTCGGAGAGGTGGAATTACCCATTAAAGTAGGTCCACAGATCTTCAATACCATGTTTTACGTGATGGATATCCAGCCTGCATACAGTTGTTTACTCGGAAGACCTTGGATACATTCAGCAGGAGCGGTATCGTCCATACTCCATCAGAAGTTAAAGTTCGTCTGGGAGGGTCAAATTGTAACTATCAGTGGGGAAGAAGATATTTTCGTTAGTCATCTGGCTTCATTCAAATGTGTGGAGATGGATGGCGAAATAGTTGAGACCCCATGTCAGGCTTTTGAACCCTTAAAGTCTGAACAAGCATCCGCAGTGGCAACTTCTCCTAAAGAACCGAAGAAGGGGGTTTCCATAGCCTCTTATAAGCAAGCGCTTGAATTGGTAGAATCTGGGGTACGAGAAGGCTGGGGCAGTCCAGTAGAAGTGCCAGAGAAGAAAGATATGTTCGGAATTGGTTATCATCCTGGGAAGTCATCATCTGGACCAAATGCTAAAGGTTGTCAGAGCCCGGTCACTTTCACGAGTGCGGGAGTGGTAGACTACGGAAACATCAGTGCTGTGCAGGATGACGCAGTCGATAGTGACTGTGACCTAGATGAATGGATCAGGCCTGCCGTTCCAGGGACTCAGCTTAGCAACTGGACATCAGAAAGGCTTATTTCAGCACCTCTTTCGAAGAGTAATAATTTTTTGTTTTTGTTTTTCCTGTATTAAAGCACTATGTCTTGCCCGAGGCATAGTAGCTCTTTGTCAGGGTTCATTTGTTCATTAACACAATCATAAATAAAGCTGACATTTCACATTCATTCATGTTGTTCTTTGTCTTTCATTTTTTACTTTTGTTTTTCAAAAAGAAAGAAAAGTTTTAAAATGGCAATGTTTCTCATTTTCTCAAGTTGTTGCTAAAGCCTTGCATGAATCACCATTCATGAAGGTGCTCGTCACCGGATCTTATCAATGACGACCCTATTATGGCTGAGTATGACTTCGACAATCCAATTTATCAAGCCGATGAGGAAGGTGAAGAGGATTGCAAACTACCTGAAGAATTGGCCAGACTGCTTAAACAGGAGGAAAAGATGATTCAGCCGCACGAAGAAGTCGTCAAAGTAATAAACCTGGGCACTGAAGAAGACAAGAAGGAAGTCAAGATCGGAGCTGCATTAGAAGAATTTTTCAAGACTCGTTTGATTGCTATGCTTCGAGAGTATGTTGATGTCTTCACGTGGTCTTACCAAGATATGCTGGTTTAGACACTGACATTGTGGTGCACAAGCTGCCTCTCAAAGAAGATTGTCCTCCAGTAAAGCAGAAGTTGAGGCGCACACGTCCAGATATGGCAATAAAGATAAAAGAAGAAGTACAAAAACAGTTTGATGCTGGCTTCTTGGCCGTGACCAGTTATCCTCCGTGGGTTGCTAACATTGTGCCGGTTCCCAAGAAAGACAGTAAAGTCAGAATGTGTGTAGACTACAGGGATTTGAATAGGGCCAACCCCAAAGATGACTTCCTTCTACCTCACATAGATGTACTTGTCGATAATACTGCTCAGTTTTCCGTGTTCTCCTTCATGGATGGATTCTCCAGCTATAATCAGATTAAGATGGCTCCAGATGACATGGAAAAGACAACTTTCATCACTCCCTAGGCACCTTCTGTTACAAGGTCATGCCATTTGGTTTGAAGAATGCAGGAGCCACTTATCAGCGAGCAATGGTGATGCTATTTCACGACATGATCCATCATGAAATTGAGGTTTATGTTGATGATATGATAGCAAAGTCCCATACCGAGGAAGAGCAATTGGTTAATCTAGCGAAGTTGTTTGACAGACTTCGGAAGTTCAGACTGAGGTTGAATCCAAATAAATGTACCTTCGGGGTCCGTTTTGGCAAGTTACCCGACTTCATTGTTAGTGAGCGAGGAATTGAGGTTGATCCAGCCAAGGTGAAAGCTATCCAAGAGATGCCTGAGCCGAAGACTGAAAAGCAAGTGCGTGGCTTCTTAGGGAGACTAAACTACATTGCACGGTTTATTTCTCACCTAACGGCCACGTGTGAACCCATCTTTAAGCTTCTGAGGAAGAATCAGGCCATTAAATGGAACGAAGACTGCTAGCAAACTTTTGACCGAATCAAAGAATACATGTTGGAGCCTCCAATTCTTATGCCTCCAGTGCCAGGGAGACCTTTGATTATGTATCTTACGGTGCTTGAAGGATCGATGGGATGTGTGCTGGGTCAGCAGGACGAGTCTGGTCAAAAAGAGCACACCATTTATTACCTTAGCAAAAAGTTTACCGATTGTGAGACACGCTACTCACTACTCGAAAAAACTTGCTGTGCTTTGGCATGGGCTGCTCGCCGACTAAGACAGTACATGCTGACTCACATTACTCTCTTAATTTCCAAGATGGATCCTGTGAAATACATCTTTGAAAAGCCAGCTCTGACGGGAAGAGTAGCCCGGTGGCAGATGATATTAACGGAGTATGACATACAATACACTTTGCAGAAGGCAATCAAAGGAAGTGTGTTGTCAGAATACTTGGCTCAGCAGCCAATCGATGATTATCAACCCATGAGGTTCGAGTTTCCGGATGAGGACATCATGTTCCTCAAGTCAAAAGATTATGAAGAACCACTTCCGGAGGAGGGGTCAGACCCTGAATCCAAATGGATGTTGATGTTTGACGGGGTTGTGAACATGAATGGGAGTGGAGTAGGTGTTGTTATCATCTCGCCAGAAGGGTTCCATACACCTTTAGCTGCTTGATTAACTTTCGAATGCACTAACAATGAGGCGGAGTATGAAGCTTGTATCATGGGGATCGAAGAGGCAATCGACTTGCGAGTCAAAAACCTCGAGACCTTCGGAGATTCTGCTTTGGTGGTAAATCAAGTCAATGGCAAATGGCTGGTTCATCAACCTCATTTGCTCCCTTACAGAGACTATGTCAGGAGGCTGTTAACTTTCTTCACCGAAGTCAAGCTGAATTACATTCCTCGAGATGAAAACCAATTCGCCGATGCTTTGGCAACTTTGTCGTCCATGACTAAAGTCTGTCAAGAGAATTTCGTGCCCCGAATTACTGTCTCCCATCTTGAAAGACCCGCTTATGTCTTTACTGTCGACGATGGTGAAGATTATAAGCCTTGGTATCATGATATCAAGCAATTCCTGAAGGCTCAAGAATACCCGGCTGGGGCATCTAGTAAGGATAAGAAGACCCTTAGAAGACTGGCAGGAGGTTTCTTCTTGAATCAAGATGGTGTGTTGTACAAGCGGAACTTCGACATGGTGCTGCTCAGATGCGTGGATAGACACGAAGCAGACATGTTAATGCAGGAGGTTCACGAAGGCTCCTTTGGTACCCATGTCGGAGGGCATGCTATGGCCAAGAAATTGTTGATATCGGGATACTATTGGATTACCATGGAATCTGATTGTTGTAAATACTCCCGTAAATGCCACAAGTGTCAAATTTATGCCGACAAGGTCCATGTGCCTCCGAATCCGTTGAGTGTCATGTCTTCACCATGGCCGTTCGCCATGTGGGGCATTGATATGATTGGAAAGATTGAGCCAACAGCTTCTAATGGTCATCGCTTCATCCTAGTTGCTATTGATTATTTTATGAAGTGGGTTGAAGCGGCGTCTTACACCAATGTCACTAAACAAGTGGTCGCCCGATTTATTAAACGAGACATCATTTGCCGGTACGGAGTACCTGAAAGGATCATTACTGATAATGGTTCAAATCTCAACAACAAGATGATGGCTGACTTGTGTCGAGACTTCAAAATAGAACACCACAACTCTTCTCCATATCGCCCGAAGATGAATGGCGCTGTCGAGGCGGCCAGTAAGAACATCAAGAAGATTGTGCAGAAGATGGTTATGACATACAAAGACTGGCATGAGATGTTACCATTCGCGTTGCATGGGTACAGAACGTCAGTACGTACTTCAACAGGGGCAACCCCGTTCTCACTGGTGTATGGTATGGAGGCAGTCCTACCAATCGAAGTGGAAATCCCCTCGTTGAGGTTGATGATGGATATTAAGCTAGATAAAGCTAAGTGGCTCCGATCCAGATATAATCAATTGAGCCTCATTGAAGAGAAACGTCTAACAGCTGTATGCCATGGGCAGTTGTATCAGCGACGGATGAAGCAGGCTTTTGATAAGAAGGTGCGACCACAGAGGTACACGCCAGGTGACTTAGTGCTGAAGAGGATTCTTCCTCCTCTCAACGATCACAGGGGCAAGTGGACACCCAATTATGAAGGACCGTTCGTGGTTAAAAAGGTTTTCTCAGGCAGAGCCTTGATGCTGAGAACCATGGACGGAGAAGACTTCCAATCCCCTGTTAATGCGGACGCAATAAGAAAATACTTCGTGTAAAAAGACCCGCTGGATAAAAACAGAATAAAGATCCAGGCAAAAAATGGGCATCCCGGCGAGCCAAAAACAAAATAAAAGGCTCGGGCAAAAGTTAGGGAAATCTTGAAAAAAAAAGTACACCCGCTGAGTTGAAAAGCCACATCGGACAACTCAGGAAAAAAAGGGTATCCCGGTGGATTGAAAACCTGAAAAGGCGATCCACGCAAAAGAGGGATTAACACGAATGACTGCGATCTGCGAGATCCGTAACTTATCTATAGTTGAGGTTATCCTAAGGGTTGAAGATCAGTTCACTTACTTTTTCTCAAGAGGCAGAGCGAGCGGAGCGTCTTGAAGACATACGAGTCATAACCGGGTTGAGACTTGATGAGATCCACTTCTCACATTGCCAATAGGATAGTTTGTTTTCCTTTTTGGTTGTTCCCTCTTTCTAGGGAACTGCTTCCTTTGTATTGCCTATTCATGGCCATTTTTCCGAATCAATAAAAATTCAACTTCAGTCAATTTGACTTTTTTGCTTCTTGTTTTTGCTTTTCTCATCTAGCATTGATTGATTGTGAAAACGTCTAGCAAATTGTGAATTACATTGTGTTGTGAACATTTGAATGCTTTCTAACCCGTACAGGAGGACGAAAACATTTAATACAACTCTGAAAGGGTGTCGAGATGCCCAGATAATGATTCATACTACGAGCCTGAGGCAGGCAGGCCCAAACTAACTCTCTATGTTGCAGGTACTATTGATTGTGTTCATGCAGGTACAGGTACTGGTGTTGCTAACAAAGCTAACAACAATTTCCCAGGAGGAGCATTCCCTTATGTTTAAACAGGAGCAGGTGTCTCCCAGGGTGTCTCCAATCATCCCTAGTGAAGTGAAAGTTGGAGTTTCTCCCAGCAAGGTAGCAGAAGGTGGGAGTCATCCACAAGCAGAAGTTTCCCTTCAGACAAGGGCAATTCTCAGCAGTATAAGGAGTGTCTTGCCTCCCTATTAGTTGCTTCCTCAGCAGTATCATGCCTTTGGTTCCCAGCCAAGTCAGGAGGTCTTCGCTTCCCCATCAGAGTTCAAGAAGGGTCCATCTCCAGCAGGGTCTTGGAACTCCAAATCTTAAAAGTCCAATTTATTTTTGGCAATGGCGGCTGTTCAGATCCGGTGCATCATTAACAACATTCCCCACAGAGTTTTTTCCTCCTCACCAGGACTAACTAGATCAATGCAGTGATCATCAATTTTCCCCAGTCAAGCCATTTGGGATAATTGCAGTCTCCTTATCAGGAGATCTCTTTGAATTTGCATACGCATAATCATCATTACATTTGCATCCTCCAAAGCGTAGCATTTCCATCCTCATGGAGCATTACGCCATAAATTCAAACATATGCATGCCAGCATGGGCCCGTTTTGAGGTATATTACATACGACCTATAACATCTTCTCAACCTGAAGTACTCCGCACAGAGGATACCAATGTCATTTTCCAGACATCCTTATCTTTTCAAGTCAATGTTTGTCACTTATTCCGCGCCTTGTTTGGTACAACAGTCGCGTCACAGGTTCCCGTTTTGTACAACGGTCCTGTTTGCCTGGGCTCTCGTTTATGTACAACAATCTCGTTCCATCTTGTCCTATTTTCTTTGTTGTGTTTGGTTATCAGTCGAGGCTGGTATACCTTTGCGTCTCCATTCGAGGATGGTTTCGTGTTAGATCCGAGGGTCTTTTTAGAATTGTCATTCGAGGATGGCATTCTTTTCTTCAAGTCCTTCTGCGGTTGGTCTTGTTGTCGTGGCTATCATTCGAGGATGATAGACCATTTTGAGCTTATTGATTGAGGTCAGTTTGTCTCATTTGCAAAGTCTGTCTGAGGTCAGCTTTGTGTTTGGTTATCAGTCGAGGCTGGTATACCATTGCGTCTCTATTTGAGGATGGTTTCATGTTAGATCCGAGGATCTTTTGAGAATTGTCATTCGAGGATGGCATTCTTTTCTTCAAATCCTTCTGAGGTTGGTCTTGTTGTTGTGGCTATCATTCGAGGATGATAGACCATTTTGAGCTTATTGATCGAGGTCAGTTTGTCTCTTTTGCAAAGCCTGTCTGAGGTCAGCTTTGTGTTTGGTTATTAGTCGAGGCTGGTATACCTTTGCGTCTCCATTCGATGATGGTTTCGTGTTAGATCCGAGGATCTTTTGAGAATCGTCATTCGAGGATGGCATTCTTTTCTCCAAGTCCTTCTGTGGTTTGTCTTGTTTGTTTTTGTTGTGGCTATTATTCGAGGATGGTAGTCCACTTTTTGAGCTTATTGATTGAGGTCAGTTTGTCTCTTTTGCAAAGTCTGTCTGAGGTCAACTTTGTGTTTGGTTATCAATCGAGGTTGGTATACCTTTGCATCTCCATTCGAGGATGGTTTCGTGTTAGATCCGAGGATCTTTTGAATTGTCATTCGAGGATGGCATTTCTTTTCTTCAAGTCCTTCTGCGGTTGGTCTTGTTTGTTTTTGTTGTGGCTATTATTCGAGGATAATGGTCCACTTTTTGAGCTTATTGATTGAGGTCAGTTTGTTTCTTTCGCAAAGTCTGTCCGAGGTCAGTCTTTGTTGTTGATGGTTATCGCCTGCGACCGGTATACCACTGCGTTTTTCGAGGATGTTTTTAGTACTGGATTCGAGGATCCCGTGTGAGTTGTCATTCGAGGATGGCATTCTTCCCAACATATTTTATTACCCACAGTGTGCAAATTTTCAGGTTCTATTCGATTATTCAATCACTCCACGCCTTGAACATCTAAAAGTTGTTGTATTTATTCGTTCAGGCTTGCAAATGATTGAATAGGGGCAGCTGTAATACCTCAAAAATTTTCCCTCATATTTTTTTTCTCTATTGGCTCATCGTTTCGCATGCATCTGCATTCCTCATCAGTTCATTAGCATCATAATAGGGCATTTCGTGGATTTATAAGGCATGTGATTCAGGCCCTGTGAATTTAGGGTTTCGTACCTTATCTGTATCCGCCAGGGATTGGAATGGTGGAGAATATTCACTGGACAACGATTCCACTTCAAATGCGGTTGTTCAGTTATGTTTCGATCCGGATAGGAGTTTGACCTAATTTTGGTCAAACTATCAAAAGATCACTGCAATTGCAAGATTATTTTGGACCACTGGACCATTTCTTAGACAGTGCATATTCAAAGATCATGTTGTCGTGTGCTGAGATTCATCCATTTGACGAACAGTGTTTGGTGTGAAGTTTGGTTCGAATCCTCAGTTTATCAGTGATTCTTCTGGATTCGAATGGTCATGGCATGTTTCAGACGATTCGAGGAGTTGTGACTAATCTGAAAAATATTCATTGGCTCAGAAGTGGTTGTGTTTATAGATTTGTGGAAAGATTTCAAAATAGGTTTTGGGCTAAAATCGAGATTTCTCCAGTTATTCAAAGCTATAGTCAATCATCCACCCCATCATATCCATCCTCAAGGAATCATGCATCAAGGCCAAAATATGGGTTTCACTCTTCAAATTAACCATTAGATGCCTCATCAAATGAGCAACATGGGCAATGGCATCACCCCTCAATATCCCCAGAATCAGGCTGCAAAATATACTCCTCGGAAAACTACTCCAGTCAAAATAACTCATCCTGAAATGCACGAAAAGCTCACACGCCATCAAGGAGTTTTGGGTGCAATGTCTCAAGTGTAGAGTGTCCTTGTCCAATTTGTGGAATTGCTCTCATCATGGGGAATATTTTCCTAAATTTCTTATGTCTGGTGCACGTGCCCTTTTCCAGCAGATTATTTATGCACACAGGAAATCGTTTGACGCGGATAAATATGCTGCAATTAAGTTTAACTTTTCTTCTTTCGAGAGAAACATAACTATAGAAGAAAGCATCCATTTGGTGAGCACTCTTGTTGCTTCATCACGACACCACACATTGAAAAACAGTGTGAATAAGTTCATTGTTCCCCTACTTAGGGAGCTTTATCTTCAGTCCACTACTTCTGATTTTAATTTCAATTATACTATTGGTTGTGCATGGGTGCACATTGGAGTATTGCGCATTCATCTCTTGCTTAGCTATAATGAAGTTGATCCTGCCATGAAGCACTGTTGCAAGTACACTCAGCTCGAAGAAACAATATCATCACTTGAACTTGAAATTCAGGTGCGGAAAGAGTATGGGTATTTAGCAGGACAGTTTTTGACAGTAGAAGCTGACAAAAGTAAGGCTAAATCTGGTTGAGTCTCATTCCTACTCATCTCATACAAAACAGAATGTTGCTCTAAAGTTCACAAAATGTCATACACCAAAAAGTTCATACAAAAGTTCATACAAGAGTTCATACAAAAGTTCATACAAGAGTTCATACAAAAGTTCATCCTAAAGTTCTAAAATTCATCAAAATGTTATACACAAAAGAGAATATTGGTGCATTCATAAGCATGATCCCTCATTTCTTTGTTGTCTCAGCTCGAAACTTCCTTGGTATGGTGAGTGTCTCGAAACTACCAGCTTCCGCTTCCACTAGTGCTTCAAAGCAAACTGTTTCTGCAGGTAAGCTGCAAGCTCTTTGCATCCATTGTGCTTCATGAGAATTCCAGCGGCAACATGTACATGAAGTCATAAAAGAAACACTAAGTTAGATAAGGATAGCAAGAGGACCCTCTATCCGCGGTGCAAGTGATGAAGATTAAAACAGAAATCAAGTCAGTTACCAATTGATGGTAGGAAAAAAATTATAGCAGGACCAATATTTATTCAAAAAAAACTCAATAAAAAAATCCTCCAATCAACAGTTTTCATGGAGCAAAGCTTTCAACTTCACCATTATCAGTCTCTAATATATTAAGAGTTCAAAACAATGATGAAGGAAGATGAATAATAATTCACATGCTTCATCATCTAAACAAGATAATGAGATGTTATGTCCTAGGAAGATTGCTGGAAAACGTCAGGTGAGAAGACCGGGAAAGGAAAGGCTAGATGTTGTGCGTGACCAACCTGAAGATTTAACTGCCATGCAAAACCAATGCGAAGAGCTCGTTGGATCTGCTTCATCCAGTTTAAGTCCACAATGGGCTTCATTCATTTTTCCTCCAAAAAACCGAAAATCTGCAAAATGAAAAAAGTCAGTTACAAGTTTCTAATCATTGGTAACTGATTCTAACAGAAATTAAAACTTGCCTAACTAACTTTTTTTTCTTCTGGAAACTTCATTTAACTTCATCCCTTTTTGTAATTTGTTTTTTTTCACTACTCAGTTCTTTCACCTGCACATCACAATGAGTTTCAATAATGTTAATAACAGAACTGAAACTAAATTCCACAACCAGAATAACAGAAAAGTTTCTAGAACCTCACCTGAATTCGATATAAATCAAGCTCACCAGAATTTCATTTTTTTTGGCTTGACATTTTTCGATCCCTTCCCAAAAAATCTCTTCCACACTTCAATCTCTTTTCAATCTTTCTCACCCTTTCTTCAATCCTCTTCATAGTTTTCTTCTTCATTCTTCACCCTTCCCCAATCTTCCCTCTCCTAATCTGTGTCTTTCTTATTCCTCCATCTATGTCCACTGCACGGATTGAATATGGCAAACTATCAATGTCAACAGGGGTGTAAAAGATGAAAAGCTCGAATGTACCGAAAGCTAAGGCAACAATATTCAAAGTTGTAGCCAAGATTCTGAGATATTCATACCTGAGGAGAAAACTCCATCATCAACAATCGATGCCGATGTTTTCCGCAGGAAGAAGCAGCTGGATCTATACCAATCGGAGATACGATCGCTTCGGCTCGTCACTGAATTGTTTCTTTCACGGCTTTATTCGTAAACAACGTGAAAACACCAACTTGCACACACGGGAGCATATCAAGATCATACGCATGAGAAGAAGAGTGAACCAAGAATGAAGGAGCAAGAGAGATACCTGTGAAGCGGCGATTTTGGAAAGTCGTTAACCCTTGCATCATCTTCATTGGCTTATTTTTCAGTCATCAATCGAGACTTCAACACGTCGTCACCTGCACGGATTCGAAAACGGCGCCTCATCGTCCTTTCCGCTCATAATCCCTGACAAAAGCTTCTTCGCTCCCAGGGGCGACATTCTTCTCTTTGTTTGTAGGCTTCAATTCTTTGCGTTTTGACTTTGTGAGATAGAGCTGTGAGGGATTCACTTTCAAATTGGGGATTAGGTTAATAATTAGGGTTTTCATTTGGTTGAATTAAGGAGGTGATGGTTAAGACGGTGATGAATTCGAAGAAGAGGAGGAAGTTGAGGTGGTGACGGTGGCGTTGGGTTTCGGAAAGAAGAAGGAAATGGAAGAAGGTGATGGCTAGGACGGGGATGAATTCGGAGAAGAAGAACGGATGTGAGATGGTGATGTTGATGGAAGAAGAAGAAGATAGAGGAAGGAGAGGAGAGCGGCGGATGAGAGAGAGGAAGAAGGGGAAATTAGGGTTAGGATTTTCTGAGTTTGTGTTGTTTTGTAAAACTGAATTATCAATTTAATGGGATTACATTAATGTATAATTCAAACCGTTAATAGGCATTAATCCCATTTAATTATGATAATCCACCTTTAATTTGTTTCAACTCCCCATTTAATTCCCTAAGATTCCCCAAAATTACCGTTGGACTATGGGGTGAAATTTGGCTGTTGAAGTCCAGCCATACCGGCGGTGACACTTGTCACCGTCCGGTAGGCTCAAGCATTTTTCTATTAACACCCCACTTCTAAGCCAATATTGAAAACAAGCTAAAAATTTGCTATCTACACCTCTTAGCAAGCCTGTGAAAATGGGCTTCATAACACTGCTAATTTCACCCCCATTTGGGGCCCGTCTTAAAAATAAGCAAAAAGGCTGCTATCCGCACCCCCTGGTTCCCAACGAAAATGGGCCCTCTTATCCTTGCTTTTCACACCCCTGGTTGTTAAGCCCATTAGAAAAATAGCTAGAATAAATTTCTAAAGTCACCTCCCCTCCATTTTCTTTGAATTTTAGTTTTTAGTTTTATATAGTTTGGAAATAATTCACCTAAAAATAGTAAAATGATTAGGAAAATTCTATAAAAATTTGAGTAGATTTTTAATTCATATTAGAATATTTTAGAACTTTATTTTTCTATGTTTGCTTTATTTTTGATTTTATTGTGAATTTTTATGTAAATAGTTCTTAATGAATTTCCTTCAATTGCTCATAAACTTGTAGATTTTATATTTTAACTTTCCAGTAATCTTTTTTGCCCATTCTTTTACTATAGTTAGAGGATCCATAGTAGTACTTAGGGTAATTTTAGTGGATTTTTAGGACATTTTATCTTAGGTTTTAGGCATAGCAAAATTACGATTTTTTAGGATCCCTTTTAACACAATGTTATAGGTAGTTTTAGGACCCCATAGATTAAATTTCATAATTTTTCCAGAAGTTTTTGCTATTTTTTTAGGATATTAATTCTTAGGCCTTTATGCATATAATTTCCATTAGTTTAGGCTATGATATTAAATTTCAATAAAAAAATAGTTTAGCTAGATTTAATCCTAGGATTTAATATGGATTTAGATTAGTTTAGATTCTGATTTTTTAGAAGGAAAACATTAGGTAATGACTTTAGTTTAGAACTTAGGTTTAGGATTCATTTTAATTAGACTTAGAATAAAAATTAGGACTATTTTAGTTTATACCTTTAATTGAATTGTTTTGAATTTTATTCTTACTTTCAAAATTTTAATGTTTGGTATGTTGATTAATATTTCAATTGCTTATAGGTTTTCCCTTGGCTTTAGAATCGACTTATCTTCCTTAGGAAGTAAGTTGCATTCTATTAGTTCTAAGTTCTTTTTCCATTAGGTTTAGAAAACCTCATTAACCATAGGATTTCCCATGTAAATAAATCAATAAAATTAGGGTTGTGTCTTAGTTCCCATTAGATTTTCCCTTTTTCAACTTGGGTCATTCTTTCTCATCTCATAAAGAAAAACAATAAAACACCTAATAAAGGTTGGATGTTCTTATACACCATGAGACTTTGTTATGGAGTACTTATACGCGTCCTGTTTCGGGGCGAGGTGTAAGTATTTACCACGATGGATAGGTCTTAGTATGAGAATGTTCACAAACAAATTCAAAACACTTCTCATAAAAGACAAAAACAAATAATAAGCGACTATCCTACGGGAACTTCTCTTCTCATCTCATTCACTCGCAACGCGAACTCGCAACGACTTGTCTTTCATGCAAGACGGTGAACGCACTCGTACCAGACGAGCCTGCAACATCTGAGCATCGACATACGCAGTTCAAACTGTAAAAAATACAAACAAATAGTTCCCGCCTTAGTTAGGCAAACTACGTCGACTCTGATCCTCATTTTCCCGATGAGGTACGTAGGCAGCGGGGTAGGGCCCGTTCGAGCACATTCTTTATTTTCCCTACATTTACTCCTTTCTTTCCATCCTCTTTTCCAATTCCTTTCTCATTTCCATTCTTATTCCAGTTAGCAGTTCTTTGTTCAGCAGCATCTTATTTCTCACCCTTTGAAGCAAACAAGCAAGCGTCGATCCCGTCGGGTACGACGGACAATCTGGGGTGCTAATACCTTCCCAGGTCGTAACCGACTCCCGAATCCAGATCTTTGGTTCGCAGGACCTTGTCCTTTCCTTCTTCCTCAGGTTTGTTAAACATTACCTTTCCCATTCTTTCGGGATAAAAATGTCTGGCTGGCGACTCTACTTTTTCCGCGCCACTTTCGCGTTTGTACTAGGATGAAAATACCGGGAGCGACAGTATGGGCCAAGAAATAGTTTCTAAGCCTTCTTGTTGCAAAGAGGAGGGCCATCGCCACCTTTTCGATTTGCTGATACTGCAACTCTGGGCCATGCAAAGCCTTGCTCGTGAAGTAAATCAGTTTCTGCCCTTCAGGCAATTCACAAATGAGAGCTATGCTCACGATCCTGTTTGCGACTGCGAGGTAAAGATATAGAATTTCGCCTTCATTAGGCCTGGAGAGCACTGGAGGCTCGGATTATGCTTTTTTCAAATGGGTCAGGGCTGGCTCGCAGTCATCTGTCCATTCAAAAATTGACTCCTTGCGAAGGAGCTTGTAGAATGGAAGAGTGTACTGGGAAGATTTAGCCACGAACCGAGCGAGTGAAGCGAGCACTCCGTTTAACGATTGTATAAATTTCTTAGAGTTTGGTGTAGGAATCTCTATAAATGTTCGATATTTTTCGGGATTGGCTTTGATTCCCTGCTCGGTCAGATAAAACCCGAGGAACTTGCCCGCCCGAACTCCGAACGTGCATTTTTCAGGATTGAAACACATTTTTCATTTTCGAGCTTGGTCTGATACTTTTCAAAGGTGGGAATCGTGATTTGTATCTTGTTGATATTTAAGGATCATGTCGTCCATGTATACTTCGAGCATGTCTCCGATTTCTTCTCGGAAAACTTTGTTCATCATGCGCTGATAAGTAGCGTCTGCGTTTTTCAGGTTGAACGGCATAACGTTATAATAATAGTTGCCCGATTCGATCATGAAGGCCATTTGCTTTTTGTCGGTCATGGCCATGGGGATTTGATTGTATCCCGAATAGGCTTCCATAAACGATAGCAGTTTGAAACCGGCCGAGTTGTCGACCAGTTTGTCAATATTCGGTAAGGGATAAGCGTCTTTCGGGCAAGCTCGGTTAAGATCGGTATAGTCAACACACATTATTCATTTTCCATTCGACTTTTTAACGAGTACAACGTTTGAGAGCCAGGTTGTGTACCTGGCCTTTGTTACAAAGTTTGCCTCTAAGAGGTCTTCTACATCTTTTTCGGCCACTTTGGTTTTCTCGGTCGACTATTTCCTCCTGCCTTGGGCAACAACTTTGTGAGCAGGATCAATGGAGAGGTGGTGGCAGGCCACATCTGGGTCGAGTCCGGGCATCTTTGTTGCACTCCAAGCGAATAGGTCGGCATTCCCTTTCAGGTATGTTTCCAGCTGTCTCTTTGCCAGGTCTGGGAGGTGAGCTGCAATCTTTACGCATCGATTTGGATCTTCCCCTAGAGGGATCAGCTCAAATTCACCGTCCATGATTGGTTGGGCTAATGAAGTGGATGGTTGCTGGGAGCTTTCGCCTTCGTCTGGGAACCTGAAGTTTAGGTCGATGGAGTCGACCCGAGGGAGAGACTTGGGCACTTATGAGTTCTCGGAAGATGCCGAGGTGGAAGCTTTGGGCTGGTATGATATTGAGTTGAGGCCTTTAGAGGCTGCTTCAAAGCAGCTACGGGAAGCTTCGACATCGACGTGCAAGGTGGTTACTCTTCCCGGTGTTGTGTAGTATTTCATCTTCAGATGAACAGTTGACGGAATAAAAATGAGTTCAGCCAACGTCGGTCGGCCAAGAATGCACTGGTAAAGGGATGGACAGTCGACCACCACAAACTGGACGAGGACGGATCGAGCGGTCTCTGCTGCTCCAAAAGTGATGATAAGGTCGATGTAACCCCATGGTCGAGATACCGCCTCGTTAAAACCCTGTAGGTCGGGTCCTATGTAAGATGTTAGGTGAGTCTCGTTCAGCTAAAGTGTTGAGAACAATTGTGAATACATGATGTCACACGAACTGCCTTGGTCGACTAGTATTCTGTGAACGTCGAAATTGGCCATCTGATCCCGAACGAGAAAAGGGATGCTGGCATTGGGTGCCCCTCCTAGCAGTTCCTCTTTGTAAAAGGAAATAGGCATAGAGTTGCTTTTGGGTGGATCCAAAGTGGCGTTATGGGTTGGTCCCTTTGCAATCAGTTGGTCGAACTTCCTCGTCACGGAACCGACGATGATCTTGTTGAATCCTCCCCCCTGAAATCACCATTGCATAGGGGAATACTTCCCAAAGACTATGGTACGACAGATACCCTGGACTTCCCAGATGATCGGGTAGAAAGAAATCCTCAGGTCGGTAGATGTTGAGGGCGGCCTGCATCTTGGTGTCTGCGGGCACCACTACCGCTTCTTCGACCTTCTTGGTTTCTTGCGCCTCCGGTCTGGAGGTTTCTTTGGATTTTGTAAACTATTTGAGGTGGCCGTCCTTTATGAGTATCTCAATCACGTCCTTCAGATGGATGTAATATTCAGTATTGTGCCTGTGGCTTTTGTGGAACCTGCAATATTTGGTTTTGTCGGTGCCCGACTTGTTAGGTAGTTGCTCGGGAAAGCGAACTCTTGCTTGTCGAAACTCCGAATTAGCGCACTCGGACAATATTTTGTCCCTCGATACCGAGAGAGGTGTGTACTCATGAAAGCGACCTATCGGCCCCTCTGCTCCCGCGGTTCACGGGGGCGATCTTCCTTTCTTTTGTCTCCTCCTCGACGAGATGTCGAGGGCTCATCAGTTTTGGAAGGATTGGCGTCCTCCCGACTCCTGGAAACACAAACATAATTGGTCGCTTGCTTCTCCTTGTACTGGATGTACGCCTGAGCCTTCAGGAGGAAAACGTCCAGAGTGGCGGGCATCTTGATGCCTACCGCCTGGTGGAAATCGGTGGACAGGCGTAACCCGTGCTCTAGCAAATACTTCTTCATATCATCCGTGGTGGAAACCTGGACGGCTTCTTTGTTGAACCTTTCGATATAGGTTCTGAGTGGTTCGTCATTTCCCTGAATAATAGCTTCGAGCGGCGCTTCTGTCTTGGGATGGCACCGGGATGCAGTGAAATTCCTGGAGAAAGTTCGACCGAGTTGCCTCCATGAGGTGATGAACTCTGGTTCGAGACTCTTATACCAAGTCATCGCCCCTTTCCTTAAGGTGGTCGGAAAGAGACTGCACTTAATTGCTCCCTGGATGCCTCTATAATCGAGCAAGGCGTCAATGTTTTCGATGTGTTCATTTGGGTCTGTCGTCCTATCATACGAACCAAGGGGTGGAGGTTTCTTGAGTCCTCACGATAGTTTGGTAGCCATGATCTCAGAGGACAGTGAGCCTCTGATATCATCCTCGTTACTAGATGTGAACGAGGGAGATCGTGAATGGCGTCTTCTGTTTTGTCGCGAAGACGGAGATTTTGATCTATTCTTTCTTGATCGTCTTGGAGACGGTTATCGGGATCGTCTCCTCTTCTGAGGAAGAGAGCGTTGCTCTTCATTCTTCAAGCTCTGGCGAGTCTTGGTTGGTACAAGCGAGCGACGTCTTTGTGGAGGCGATCGGACCCGTTTCCTGATGGAAGATTCTTCATGGTGGCCTTTGCCCTTTCTTTTGTGGGGAGATGGGATGCGTCGTCCCTGGTGCCTTTTCAAAGAGCGAGATGATCGGCGGCCAGTTTCTTCGAGGCGGGCTATCTTCTCGCTGTGTGCGAGGAGCAGGAGGTTGGTTTGGTTGAGCGTCTCAGCTGACGCAGCGAAGTCTGACCCTTCTGGTGCAACCAGGGAGGGAATGGCCTCTGGATGACTCTCGAGCGGTTGATCACGCTCGGGAGAGGGTGAAACGGTTTTTCCGTCTTGGCGATCTTGGACGGTTTCTTCAAGTGTGGGGGTGATCACGTTACTTTCCCGTTGGGTAAGCAGAACACCATCAGCAGTCCGGGCTTCGTACGGATTGTCACGAGCAGCCATGGATCTTTAGAGAGAAAACTTTGGTTCTTGGGAGTCTTTGAAGAAGAAGAACGGGGAAATCAGTTTCCCACAGACGGTGCCACCTGATTGTACCTAAAAATAAGGATCTGATGTGGCCGACGTTGTAAACACCCCAACTTTTCCCTCACTCATATCACACCATGGCTTATGATTTTTTATGATTGCATAAGTTTAAGCATATCATCTCATATTGCATATTTGTTTCATCTGCATAGTTCAAGTTCATTTGCATCTAGGGTTTGTGATTTGAGCAATCCAAGGATCCATCTGAGCCACTCCAAAGGTTTCCAATTGTTCCAAAAGGGTCCATGAGTGTTCTATCATCATATTATATCCCTCAAAGTTCAAGGAAGTCAAGAAATCACAAGAATTGGCAAGGCATGGAAGCAGAGCTAGGGTTTTCACTACACAGATGACCAAAATTAGGGTTTTGGTTTCAGAGGCCATAACTCCAATTTTTGTGGTCATTCTTGTTTCTAATGTTCTTAAGATGTTATAAGGATCATGTGTACCAAGTTTGATGAAGAAATTCATTGTGGAAGTCATCTGTTCACTGGGTTACTTCTTGAGCAAGTCAGAGCAAAATCAGGGCATCTAAGGCCCCCAACAATGGAACCAAAGGGGTATTTTCATCAAATTGAAGTTATATGATCTTTATTTGATCATTGAAGTGCTTGGAAGTTCACAAAATTGAAGAAATTTATGCTAAACCAAAAGTTGCCAAAAATGGAAATGACTTGTAATGGAAACTTTCCATTTTGGGAAAGTTCTTCAACCTCCTCTTTCTCAACCAAAAATGCTTCAAATGAAACATTCTTGGTCATGAAATTTGTAGATTATGTTTTTCCCATTTCAAAAAGTACAAGAAAATGTTCTAATTCATTATGAAACTCAAGTTATGATCCTTCAAAGTTGGCAAAAATCCTATAATTTTTAAGAATGCACCAAAGAGGATTTTTTGCAAAACCATTTGCCAAGCCATTTCATGACCTCTAATGCATCTCTAAACATCATAACGTCATAGTACAACTCATTTTGATCAGAATTGGCCCAAGAATCATACACTTTCATGCCTTGAACTTCAAGAAATCTTAAAAGGGGCCAAAGCTTCTCAAATTTGCAAAATGGTACAAAACTTTCCATACACTTGCATCAGCACACCAAATCTGTTTCTATAGCTTCCCTTGATCTCTGCTGAGCCAAGCCATGCCCAAATCCAGACCTTCCATGTGCCCATACCTCAAGTACAACCAACCTTGACTTTTTGCAAATCACCCCATACCAATCAGCATAGCCCACACCAACTATTCTGACCTATCACAACTTCACATACAGGCCTCAAGGGATTCATTTTCATACACACACAAGCCTGCAAGCTCTCATACATTCAGATTGCCAAAATCCCTTTCAAACTTCATCTCTTCGAAATTCATAAACCAGCCATCAAAACTCAAAGCAAACTTCACCAATCATCTCCACATACTCCTCAGATCATTTCCCAACCATTAAACAAGCCTGAAACCTCAAGAATCCAAAACACGATTTCCCTCAACTCTGAATTGAAACCTCAAAAAGAGTTCATATAAACTCCTTTCAAGCATTCCAGAAGCATAAGGGGATCAAGGGGAGTGGTTTAGCACCAAAGAAGAGCCCAGAAAGTTCCAGTTTCGAAAGCTTCAACTCAGGTAACCTCAAGAACATTTTTTCCAGAAATGTGTTTTTAAGTTCTTATATTGTTCTATATGTTGCACTGATCATGGGGATGTGTTTGGTTTTGAAAATGAGCAAGAAATAAGCATGTACTGACTGTCTGAAACTTTGCCCGTGAAAATGATTTTGTTTGATTCTCTTGATTCATGAAAAATAAATGGATTTTGTTGTTGGATTCTTGTTTAGGATGTTTAGTTGAGTGAATCTGGAGAGTTTGATGCGTTTTAGTGGCGTTTTGCGGGAGATGACATGGGAGGTTGGCCGGAGAAGACGACTGGAACACTGTTCCGGCCGTCTGAAGTTAATTAGGGTTTAGGGTGAGTTTGAATGTCAGCCCTTGGATGGCCTTTCCCGCGCGTGTTTGGACGGATGAGATTAGTCATTAAGTTTTAATCAGGATTAATTAATTTAATTAATTGAAATTAGGTCAAAATCAATCCCAGCCCTTGGTTTGCGCGCTGGTCAATGGTCCCCCCCAGTTTAAATCTCAGCCTTTGGATTGTCATACCTTCCCTTTATTTTATTTTTATTTCATTTTCTTTGTATTTTATTTCATATATTTATTAAAAATAGCAAAAATGATTTAAAAAATCAGAAATTTTTTATCAAGATTTTTATTAATTTTCAGAAACCAAAAATATTTTTATTTTTATTTTTTGCATAAAAATTGTATTTTTAAAATATTTTAATGTTTATTTTAATTAATTAATGGAAATTAATTAATTAAAATAGCATTTAAGTTTCTAAAAATCACCAAAAAAATCAGAGAACATTCTTAGACATTTAGAAACATTTACAAACTCACCATACAAATTTCTTTTTGGTTTTGATCATGCTTTGACATTTTTCAATGAATTAGGGTTCTTAAAATTGTTCATTCTCTAACCCTAACTTCAAAAATTCATAACTCTTAAACCAAGTTGAGTTTGTGAATGGTTCTTTTTGCAATGTTCTATGCATGGCTTCTAGCATCCAAAACAATTTTTGGTTTATTTTTATCTTGCATTTTCAAATTATTTGGCATTTTACATTGAGGATCACCCCAAAAAACCCTAGAAACTTAGGAAATTCATAACTCCTTCTAGGTTTAGCTTCTGACCTCCCTCTTTGGATGGTAACCTAGTGTAGGTTTAGGGTTCCTTTGAGTGAATTTTCAATTTTTTATAATTTCATTTGCTTCTATTTTGATCATATGCATCTCATGTTGCCTTAAAACCCTAATTTTGCATCTTCACTTGTATTCATCTTGCATATGCATCCATACATGAACTTTCCATGACATTTCATGCATTCATATGTCATCTTAGACATCTTAGGACATGTTAGAATCATGTTTGATCATTTCTTCATTCATTTGCCATGATTTGCATTCATTTCTATTCATTAACTTTCATGAACTTCCAAACTTCAAAGCATGCCTACATGACATCCCATTCTTTGTATGATCATTCATATACACTTTGTATGTCTTTACATCATGTCATAGCATCATTTGCATCATGTGTATGCTTCTGGTTTTGATTTTTTTCTTTGCATATATATTATTCCATTTCATTTCTTTCCTTATGCATCTTGTGCTAACTTTTCAGGTTAATGGTAAGTTGTTAGAGAGGTGAATTTGCCTTCACCTTGTCGCTCCCGGGATTTTCATCCTAGTACAAACGCGAAAGTGGCGCGGAAAAGGTTAGAGTCGCCAGCCATACATTTTTATCCCGAAAGAATGGGAAAGGTAATGTTGCACAAACCTGAGGAAAAAGGAAAGGACAAGGTCCTGCGAACCAAAGATCTGAGTTCGGGAGTCGGTTACGACCTGGGAAGGTATTAGCACCCCAGATCGTTCGTCGTACCCGACGGGATCCATGCTTGCTTGCTTGTTTCAAAGGGTGAGAAAAATATAAATGCTGCTGAATAAAACCACTAATTGGAAATTGGAAATGGGAAATGAGAAAGGAATAAGAAAATGAAAATGGAAAGAAAGGGGAAATGTAGGGAAATGAGGGTCAGAGTCGACGTAGTTCGCCTAACTAAGGCGGGAACTATTTGTTTGTGTTTTTTACAGCTGGAACTGCGTATGTCTATGCTCAGGTGTTGCAGGCTCGTCTGGTACGAGTGCGTTTACCGTCTTGCATGAAAGACAAGTCGTCGCGAGTTCGCGTTGTGAGTGAATGAGATGAGAAAGAGAAGTTCCCGCAGGATAGTCGCTTGTTATTTGTTTTTGTCTTTTATGAGAAGTGTTTTGAATTTGTTTGTGAACGGTCTTGTACTAAGACCTATCCATCGCGGGAAGTACTTACACCTCGCCCCGAAACAGGACGCGTATAAGCACTCCGCAACAAAGTCTCGTGTCGTACAAGATTGTTCGGCTTTTATTCTTAAATGTTTTATTGCTTTTCTTCATGAGATGAGAAAGAATGACTCAAATTGCAAAAGGAAAAAAAAACTAAGGGGGACTAAGACTCAATCCTAATTTTGTTTATTTATTTACAAGAGGTCCTAATGGTTTGTGAGGTATTATAATCCTAATGGAAAAAACTAGAAACTACTAGAATTCAACTTACTTCCTAAGGAAGTTAAGTTGATTCTAAGAACAATGGGGAAACCTATTCAATTGATAAAATCAAAGGATAAGGCAAAGCATTAAAATTGAATTAAGAAATAAAATTCTAAACAAAACATTTAAAGGCATGAAAATAGTCCTATTTATTTATTCTAATCCTAATTAAAATGAAACTTAAACCTAAATTCTAAATCAAAGTCAAGCCTAATATTTTCCTTCTAAACATCCAAATTTAAACTAACCTAAGTCTATATTAAATTCTAAGACTAAATCTAATCTAAACGATTCTTTTATTGGACTTTATTTTAATGGCCTAAACCAATGGGAAATACACACAACAAACCTAAGAATTAATATTCTAAAAAAAAAAATCTAAACTTCTGGAAAAATTATGAAAAATAAACCATGGGGACCTAAAATTACCTATAACATTGTACTAAAAGGAATCCTAAAAAATACTATTTTTTATATGCCTAAAAATTGTTTATTCTCAGCTACAAATTAATCCCTAATTTCTAAGGAACTAAGCCTCTAAACCTAAGATGAAATGATCTAAAAAATCCACAAAAATTAATCTAAGTACTATTATGAGTCATCTAACTATAGTAAAAAGAATGGCCAAAAAAAGTTACTGGAAAGTTTTAAAAAATAAAATTAACAAAATCATGGACAATTGAAGAAAATTCATTAAGAACTATTTATATGAAAAATCAACATAAAATCAAAAATAAAGCAAAATCAGAAAAATAAAGTGTCCAATATTTCTAATGTGAATTAATAGCCTACTTGATTTTTTATAGAATTTTCCTAAGCATTTTTCTATTTTTATTTGATTTATTTTGAAACTATATTAGCTAAAATATAAATTCTAAAAAAAGAAATAGAAAAGGGAAATGGAGGTGAGAAGAGTGATTTCTTTAGTTGTTCTTTTTACTGGGCCTGAAAACAGGGGGTGAAAATAGCAAGAAAAGCAAGCCCATGCGCAGGATTGGCCTAGGGGTGCAGGAAGTGATATTTTTGAATTCATTTTATTAGTGGGCTTAAGATAGGAGGTGTGAGCAGAAAAATAATCAGGCCCATTTGCGCAAGCCCTGGGGAGGTGTCTACAGCAAGGTTTTTTATTGTTTTTCTAAATGGCTTACGAAAGGGGTGCCAATAACAAAACGAAATGGGCCTAAAGATTCAACATTAAACTCTTATGGAATCAAAACAGTAAATTAATGAAATTAAGTAATACATAATGATCCTTTAAATCCTATTAAACCCCTAATTAATTTGTAATCCTAATCAATTATAAACATTATAACATAAAATCAACAAAAGGCTGAATCACGATGAAACCCTAAAAACCTTCCTCGAACTCCCGCGGCGCCCATCCTCTTCACGCCGTCCCTACCAATGCCGCAGCCTCACCGTCTTCTTCGTCCAAGCCAAACCCCATCCGCCTTCAAACCTCCACCAACCTCTCCCGTTCCCACCTCTCTCAAGCTCTTCCTCACAAAACCCTCATCACCGTCGCCGCCGCGGTTTCTCGTCCATAATCTCCCTCAATATCAGCTTTTCAATATAACCACCTTCTTATCTTACCCCTAAACACAAATCCGTACATAGATTCTTCAGAAGTTCAAACTAACGGCGGGATCGATTGACTCCTAACTCGAATTTAATGAAACAAATCACGTTCACCGCTGCGCCTCAAGAATCATACAAAAATGGGAGCCTCAATCATACTAGAGTTCAAAAATGGTTGTGTACCTTGCGAATCTTGACTGGATATGTGCTTCTGCAAAGGTGTCTCACTCGATCCTCTTTTAACTTCCTCTATGTTTTTGCCTTACGATTCCGAATTGAGTCATTTTCTGTGATTGCTGCCGTTCACCTTTGATGCAGGAATTAGCTCAGGATCTGTGATAATTGATGAAGATGACCGTGGCCTGATATTGATGCCGATTGACGAAAACGGTGGACGAGCTTCAATTTGAATGAGGGTGAAGATAGCCGTTGCGAAGAGTTGTTGAAAGTGTTGATTCGATTACGACATTGAGTAATCTGGATCTTGCAGGTTTCGGTTGTGGTGATTGAAGGAATCTGTTATGGATGATTGACAGAGGGTAACAAATGCGTAGGATGCAGTTCATAATCTCAAACGAGCCATGTCATTCAAAAATGGCTGCATAAGAACAAGCTGCGGTTATGGAGAGGCCTTGTAGCAACTATGAGAAGAGAGATGAAATTGAGATGGGAGAATTTGTGTATAGCAGACTGAAGAAGAAGAAATGAGAAGTTATGAATCGAAGAAGAAGATTGGAGTGTGAAGAATGGTTCCGATTTATAGACGGCTGGAAGAAGGCTCTGGAAACTTCAGGTAAAGCTTCTAGAATTCTGTTATAAAATTAGTTAGAATTCAGTTAGTTATTGATTCTGTTATGCACTTTTTAATTCCCCCTTCCCATTCTGTTTGTCATGTTATCAGCCTCTTATCAGTTAAGGTTTCTAACTGTTTTATTCCCATTTTTTTTCCAGTGAAATTTGGTTGATGAGGATTACTCTTGCACTAGAAATTGATATATCACCATGCAAGCATTCTGTTGTCGCACAGGAATTGAAACTTTGCTTCGTGTCATTTTGAGATGATCCACACTTTTCATCATCTGAGGCTTCAGAAAAATCCCTTCGGCTTTATTATGCACTTCAAGTGATTTTCCAATTTCCCTTAGCAGGTTAGTGAGCACATTTATCACAGAAAATATTACCCAGAAAGCAAAAGGGCAGGTTCAGTGAGAATGATGTCATCCCAGTCACACAACCATCTGAAGAACTTGATTGCACTGTAAATTTGCAATTGGTGACACCAGAAGTCTTGAACAATGTAACTTTCAATAAGAAATCCTTATTGGCAAGCAGTCCCATATGCCATCACAAGCAAGAGTCATAAATTCATCCTTATCATACAACTCAACAGTACCCAAGATTGATGGCTTCAGCTTATGTGTAGAGAACTTCAAGTTATCAACTTTCTCAACCTGTTGTTATTATGTATTTTCCTATGAACTATGAGGGACTCTTTTATTGTTGTCATTTTGTTTCTACCTTTTTTTGTGTTAAGATCTGTTTGAACTAGTAAAGGGATTGTTGAGATTTTAGTGAATCATCAATTTGTTGTATTTGAAACATTTTGGTTATTCTGTATTTGAAGGGTTGGAGAGTTTTAGAAGTTAGAGAATAACTTGCAATAGATATTCAAAAAAAATGACTTTGCGATAAACAACAATAAACTGAACCACCACCGCATGCTGTTTTATCCTTATCCACAAAGATTAATCCACCACAACTACTTCTTTTAGCCACAAAATACCTACCATAATCAAGGGAAGGATTTAAAGAGAGAGAGAGATAAATGAGATTGAGTGGGAGAAAAGGAGGTAGTTGAGGAGAAGGAGCAAGCGTGATTTGAGTACAGTCGAAGTGGAAATTGTTTGTATGAGAAATGAATAGGATATGAAGTGAGTCCCGCAAGAATTAACATAAAATTGGCTCAATGAAATATGGTTAAGGATAATAACTTGGATAATAAAATCACATATGAATTGAATAATTGACTTTTCATTTGAATAATGGAATAAAAAAAGAAATTGTTGGATCTTTAAGATGGAGAATGAAATTCCGAAATGAATAATGGCTTGACTTTAGAAAAGAAAAGGGCTTAATGTTGAAAAGAAATGGTTGATGTTTAGAGACAAATGACATGAAAAATGGAATGTTAGAAAAGTGAATATGGACACACAAAAATGACTTTGGCTAACGAAACGGGATAAGATCATGGTGAATCAATAAAAAAAATGGTGAATTAAATCGAATTGGAAAATGGATATGTAAAATGGAGGTGGCTTGTATTTGAAATAGAATCAAGAGCTAGAACTTGAACTCCAATAACTGGGCATTCTCTTTAAACCTAAATCCAATCCTTCAACATAATCCATTCTTAAGAACTTTGGTGCCACCCTAAACTCCGCACAATCTCGAATTATTATTCCATAAACAAAAGGATCGAAACCACCCTTCGATACACTGGACCTCAATTGGTGAAGTGCCCTCCAAATCAAAATCATGAACAAGAACTCCAAGTTTCCCTTGAGATACTCAATGATGAGGAATAAAACTTGAGATGTTGAGAAGAACCAATGCTCTTATCTCAAGCGAATCTGATTGAACACCTCAGTAATGGATCGGATGCACCAGTGGATATTCTCCACAAGTTCAATCCCTGATAGATACGGATAAGGTACGAAACCCGAGATTCAAAGGGCCTGAATCACATGCCTTATAAAACCATGAAATGCACTACTATGATGTTAATGAACTAATGGGACATGCAGATGGATGCGAAACGATACGCCAGTTAAGGGTAATAAATAAAGGCAAATTTTGGGGTATTACAGCTGCCCCTATTCAATCAACTGCGAACCTAAACGGATAATTGCAACGGCCTTTATACGTTCGAGGTGTGGAGTGATTGAATACTCGAATAAAACCTGAAAATTTGCACACTGAGGGTAACGGAAATGCCATCTGCCCATTTATTTATTTATGTATTTTTTTGATTTTGACCTCTGAATAGGTAGCGGGGAAAGAACCAGGTGGAAATATGCTGGGAAGAATGCCATCCTCGAATGACAACTCACACGGGAGCCTCGGATCCAATACTAAAACTAACCTCGCATAGGAACACAACGGTGTATCGGCCGCAGGCAATAACCATCAACAACAAAGACTGACCTCAGACAGACTTTGCGAAAGAGACAAACTGACCTCGATCAATAAGCTCGAAAAGTGAACTACTATCCTCGAACAATAGCCACACAAAACAAACAAGACCAACCTCAGAAGGACTTGAAGAAAAGAAATGCCGTCTTCGAATGACAATTCAAAAGATCCTCGGATCTAACACGAAACCATCCTCGAATGGAGACGCAAAGGTATACCAGCCTCGACTGATAACCAAACACAAAGCTGACCTCAGACAGGCTTTGCAAAAGAGACAAACTGACCTCAATCAATAAGCTCGAAAAAGTGAACTACTATCCTCGAATAATAGCCACACAAAACAAACAAGACCAACCTCGGAAGGACTTGAAGAAAAGAAATGTCATCCTCGAATGACAAATCAAAAGATCCTCGGATCTAACACGAAACCATCCTCGAATGGAGACGCAAAGGTATACCAGCCTCGACTGATAACCAAACACAAAGCTGACCTCAGACAGACTTTGCAAAAGAGACAAACTGACCTCAATCAATAATCTCGAAAAAGTGAACTACTATCCTCGAATAATAGCCACACAAAACAAAAACAAGACCAACCGCAGAAGGACTTGAAGAAAAGAAATGTCATCCTCGAATGACAAATCAAAAGATCCTCGGATCTAACACGAAACCATCCTCGAATGGAGACGCAAAGGTATACCAGCCTCGACTGATAACCAAACACAAAGCTGACCTCATACAGACTTTGCAAAAGAGACAAACTGACCTCGATCAATAAGCTCAAAAAATGAACTACTATCCTCGAATAATAGCCACAACAACAAGACCAACCTCAGAAGGACTTGAAGAAAAGAAATGTCATCCTCGAATGACAAATCAAAAGATCCTCGGATCTAACACGAAACCATCCTCGAATGGAGACGCAAAGGTATACCAGCCTCGACTGATAACCAAACACAAAGCTGACCTCAGACAGACTTTGCAAAAGAGACAAACTGACCTCGATCAATAAGCTCAAAAAGTGAACTACTATCCTCGAATAATAGCCACAACAACAAGACCAACCTCGGAAGGACTTGAAGAAAAGAAATGCCATCCTCGAATGACAATCCAAAAGATCCTCGGATTAACACAAAACCATCCTCGAATGGAGACGCAAAGGTATACCGGCCGCAGGCGACAACCAGAAACAAAGAAAATAGGACAAGATGGAACGGGGTCATTGTACACAAACGAGAGCCCATGCAAATAGGACCGTTGTACGAAACGGGGACCTGTGACGCGACTGTTGTACCAAACAAGACGCGGAATAAGTGACAAACATCGACTTGAAAAGACAAAGATGTCTGGAAAACGATATTGGTATCCTCTGTGCGGAGTACTTCAGGTTGAGAAGATGTTATAGGTCATATGTAATATACCTCAAAACTGGCCCATGCTGGCATGCATATGTTTGAATTTATGGCGTAATGCTCCATGACGATGGAAATGCTACGCTTTGGAGGATGCATATGTGATGATGATTATGCGCATGCAAATGCAAAGAGATCTCCTGATAAGGAGACTGCAGGTATCCCAGATGGCTTGACTGGGGAGGAACGATAATCACTGCATTGATTTGGTTCATCCTGATGAGGAGGAAACAACTCTGCGGGGAAAGCTGTTAATAATTCACCAGCTCTGAACAGCCGCCATTGCCAAAAATAAATTGGACTTTGAGATTGGAGCGCCAAGACCCTACTGGAGATGGACCCTTCTTGAACTCTGGTGGGGAAGTGAGGACCCCCTGGCCTGGCTGGGAACCAAAGGCATGATATCGCTGAGGAAGCAACTGCTGGGGAGGCAAAACACTCCTTATACTGCTGATAATTGCCCTTGTCTAAAGGGAAACTTCTGCTTGGGGGTGACACCCACTCTCTACTACCTTGCTGGGGGAAATTTCAACTTCCACATGGCTGGGGATGATTGGAAACACCCTTGTAGATACCTGTTCCTGTTCAAACAAAAGGGAATGCCCCTCCTGGATAATAGTTGTTAGCTTTGTTAGCACACCAGTACCTGTACCTGCATGAACACAATCGATAGTACCTGCAACATAGAGAGTTAGTTTGGGACCCGCTTGCCCCAGGCTCATAGCATGAATCATTGTCTGGGCATTTCGACACCCTTTCAGAGTTGTATTAAATGTTTCTATTCTCCTGCACGAGTGAGAAAGCATTCAAATGTTCATAACACAATGCATGTTACCATTTGCTAGACGTTTTCACAATCAATCAATGCTAGATGAAAAAATCAAAAACAAAGAGGCAGAGTAGTCAATTGACTGAAGTTGAATTCTTATTGATTTGGAAAGGTGGCCCTAAATAGGCAATACAAAGGAAGCAGTTCCCTAGAATGAGGGAACAACTAAAAAGAAAAAATAAACTATCCTATTGGCAATGCGAGAAGTGAAACTCATCAAGTCTCAACCCAGTTATGACTCGTATGTCTTCAAGACGCTCCGCTCGCTCTGCCTCTTGAGAAAAAGTAAGTAAACTGATCTCCAACCCTTAGGATAGTCTCAACTGTAGGTAGGTCATGGATCTCGCAGATCACAGTCGTTCGTGTTAATCCCTCTTTTGCGTGGATCGCCCTTTCAGGTTTTCAATCCACCGGGATACCCTTTTTTGCCTGAGTTGTCCAATGTGGCTTTTCAACTCAGCGGGTGTACATTTTTTTCAAGATTTCCCTAACTTTTGCCTGAGCCTTTTATTCTGTTTTTGGCTCACCGGGATGCCCATTTTTTCCTAGATTATTATTCTGTTTTTATCCAGCGGGTCCTTTTTTATACGAAGTATTTTCTTACTGCGTCTGCGTTGACAGGGGATGGGAAGTCTTCTCCGTCCATGGTTGTCAGCATTAAGGCTCCGCCTGAGAAAACCTTCTTAACCACGAACGGTCCTTCATAGTTGGGTGTCCACTTGCCCCTGTGATCGTTGAGAGGAGGAAGAATCCTTTTCAGCACTAAATCTCCTGGCATGTACCTCTGTGATCGCACCTTCTTGTCAAAAGCCTGCTTCATTCATCACCGATACAACTGTCCATGGCATACAGCTGCTAGACGCTTCTCTTCAATGAGGCTCAATTGATTATATCTGGATCGGAGCCACTCAGCTTCATCTAACTTGATATCCATCATCAACCTCAACGAAGGGATTTCCACTTCGATTGGTAGGACTGCCTCCATACCATACACCAATGAGAATGGAGTTGCCCCAGTTGAAGTGCGTACTGATGTTCTGTACCCATGTAGCGCGAATGGTAACATCTCATGCCAGTCTTTGTACGTCACAACCATCTTCTGCACAATCTTCTTGATGTTTTTATTAGCCGCCTCGACGGCGCCATTCATCCTCGGACGATATGGAGAAGAATTGTGGTGTTCTATTTTGAAGTCTTGACACAAGTCAGCCATCATCTTGTTGTTGAGATTAGAACCATTATCAGTAATGATCCTTTCAGGGACTCCGTACCGGCAGATGATGTCTCGTTTAATAAATCGGGCGACCACTTGCTTAGTGACATTGGTATAGGACGCCGCTTCAACCCATTTCGTGAAATAATCAATAGCAACTAGGATGAAGCGATGACCATTAGAAGCTGTTGGCTCAATCTTGCCAATCATATCGATGCCCCACATAACGAACGGCCATGGTGAAGACATGACACTCAACGGATTCGGAGGCACATGGACCTTGTCGGCATAAATTTGACACTTATGGCATTTACGGGAGTATTTACAACAATCAGATTCCATGGTAATCCAATAGTATCCCGATCTCAACAATTTCTTGGCCATGGCATGTCCTCCAGCATGGGTACCGAAGGAGCCTTCGTGAACCTCCTGCATTAACATGTCTGCTTCGTGTCTATCCACACATCTGAGCAGCACCATGTCAAAGTTCCGTTTGTACAACACACCATCTTGATTCAAGAAGAAACCTCCTGCCAGTCTTCTAAGGGTCTTCTTATCCTTACTAGATGCCCCAGCCAGGTATTCTTGAGCCTTCAGGAATTGTTTGATGTCATGGTACCAAGGCTTGTTATCTTCACCATCATCAACTGCAAAGACATAAGCGGGTCTTTCAAGCCGGGAAATCGAAATTCGAGGCACGAAATTCTCTTGACAAACTTTAATCATGGACGACAAAGTTGCGAGAGCATCGGCGAACTGGTTTTCGTCTCTAGGAATATAGCTCAGCTTGACCTTGGTAAAGAAAGTTAACAGCCTCCTGAGATAATCGCTGTAAGGAATCAAACGAGCTTGATGAACCAGCCATTTACCATTAACTTGATTTACCACCAAAGCAGAATCTCCGAAGATTTCCAGGTTCTTGACTCGCAAGTCTATTGCCTCTTCGATCCCCATGATACAAGCTTCATACTCTGCCTCATTGTTAGTGCACTCGAAGGTCAACCGAGCGGCTAAAGGTGTGTGGACCCCTTCTGGCGAGATAATAACAACACCTACTGCACTCCCATTCATGTTTACAGCCCCGTCGAACATCAACTTCCATTTGGATTCAGGGTCGGGCCCCTCCTCCGGAAGTGGTTCTTCGTAGTCTTTAGACTTGAGGAACATGATGTCCTCATCCGGAAACTTAAACCTCATGGGTTGATAATCATCGATCGGTTGCTGGGCTAAGTATTCTGACAACACACTTCCCTTGATCGCTTTTTGTGAAGTGTATTGTATGTCATACTCCGTTAGTATCATCTGCCAACGGGCCACTCTTCCTGCCAAAGCCGGCTTCTCAAAGATATATTTCACAGGATCCATCTTGGAAATTAAGAGAGTAGTGTGAGTCAGCATGTACTGTCTTAGTCGGCGAGCAGGCCATACCAAAGCGCAGCAAGTTTTCTCGAGTAGTGAGTATCGCGTCTCACAATCGGTAAACTTTTTGCAAAGGTAATAAATGGCGTGCTCTTTTCGACCAGACTCGTCCTGCTGACCTAGCACACACCCCATCGATCCTTCAAGCACAGTAAGATACATAATCAAAGGTCTTCCCGGCACTGGAGGCATAAGAATTGGTGGTTCTAACAAGTATTCTTTGATTCGGTCGAAGGCTTGCTGGCAGTCTTCGTTCCATTTAATGGCCTGATTCTTCCTCAGAAGCTTAAAGATGGGCTCGCACGTGGCCGTTAGGTGAGAAATAAACCGTGCAATGTAGTTTAGTCTCCCTAAGAAGCCATGCACTTGCTTTTCAGTCTTTGGCTCAGGCATTTCTTGGATAGCTTTCACCTTGGCTGGATCAACCTCAATTCCTCGTTCACTAACAATGAAGCCGAGTAACTTGCCAGAACGAACCCCGAAGGTACACTTATTCAGATTCAACCTCAGTCTGAACTTCCGAAGCCTGTCAAACAATTTTGCTAGGTTAACCAAGTGCTCTTCCTCTGTCTGGGATTTCGCTATCATGTCATCAACATAAACCTCAATTTCATGATGGATCATGTCGTGAAACAACGTTACCATTGCCCGTTGATAGGTAGCTCCTGCATTCTTCAAACAAAATGGCATAACCTTGTAACAAAAGGTGCCCTAAGGAGTGATGAAAGTCGTTTTTTCCATGTCCTCGGGAGCCATCTTGATCTGATTATAGCCTGAGAATCCGTCCATGAAGGAGAACACGGAAAACTGAGCAGTATTATCGACAAGTACATCTATGTGAGGTAAAGGGAAATCATCTTTGGGGCTGGCCCTATTCAAATCCCTGTAATCCACACACATCCTGACTTTGCCATCTTTCTTGGGAACTGGCACAATGTTAGCAACCCACGGAGGATAACTGGTCACGGCCAAGAAGCCAACATCAAACTGTTTTTGCACTTCTTCTTTTATTTTAATTGCCATGTCTGGACGCGTGCGCCTCAACTTCTGCTTTACCGGAGGACAATCTGCTCTGAGAGGTAGCTTGTGTACCACAATGTCAGTGTCTAAACCAGGCATATCTTGGTAGGACCATGCGAAGACGTCAACATATTCTCGAAGCATAGCAATCAAACGAGTCTTGACAGATTCTTCTAATGCAGCTCCGATCTTGACTTCTTTTTTGTCTTCTTCGGTACCCAGGTTTATTACTTCGACATCTTCTTCGTGCGGTTGAATCATCTTCTCCTCCTGTTTAAGCAGTCTGGCCAATTCTTCGGGTAGATCGCAATCCTCTTCACCTTCCCCATCGACTTGATAAATTGGATTGTCGAAGTCATACTCACCCATAACAGGGTCGTCATTGATAAGATCCGATGACGAGCACCTGCATGAATGATGATTCATGCAAGGCTTTAGCAACAACTTGAGAAAAATGAGAAACATTGCCATTTTAAAACTTTTCTTTCTTTTTGAAAAACGAAAGTAAAAAACGAAAGACAGAGAACAACATGAATGAATGTGAAACGTCAATTTTATTTATGATTGTGTTAATGAACAAATGAACCCTTACAAAGAGCTACTATGCCCCGGGCAAGACATAGTGCTTTAATACAGGAAAACAGAAACAACAAAAAAATTATTACTCTTCGAAAGAAGTGACTGAAATGAGCCTTTCTGACGTCCAGTTGCTAAGCTGAGTTCCTGGAGCGGCAGGCCTGATCCATTCATCTAAATCACAGTCACTATCGACAGCTTCATCCTGCACTGCGCTGATGTTTCCGTAGTCTACCACTCCAGCACTTGTGAAAGTGACCGGGCTCTGACAACCTTTTGCACTTGGTTCAGACGAAGATCTTCCAGGGTGATAGCCAATCCCGAACATGTCTTTCTTCTCTGGCACTTCGACTGGACTGCCCCAGCCTTCTCGTACTCCAGATTCTACTAATTTAAGCGCTTGTTTATAAGAGGCTATGGAAACCCCCTTCTTCGGTACTTCAGGAGAAGTTGCCACTGCGGATGCTTGCTCAGACTTCAAGGGCTCAAAAGCCTGACATGGGGTCTCGACTATTTCGCCATCCATCTCCACATATTTGAATGAGGCTAGATAACTGACGAAGATATCTTCTTCCCCACTGACAGTCACAACTTGACCCTCCTAGACGAACTTTAACTTCTGATGGAGTGTAGACGAAACCGCTCCTGCCGAATGTATCCAGGGTCTTCCGAGTAAACAACTATATGCTGGCTGGATATCCATCACGTAAAACGTGGTACTGAAGATCTGTGGACCTACCTTGATGGGTAATTCCACCTCTCCAAATACCGATCTCCTTGACCCATCAAATGCTCGAACTACTAGGTCACTGGGCTTTAGCACCACTCCATCATAGTCCAGCTTCATCAATGCTTTCTTAGGCAAGACGTTCAGAGATGATCCAGTATCTACCAACACGTGGGAGAGTACTGCACCCTTACACTCTAGATAGATATGTGTCGCTCCCGATAAAATGGGACTGGCCCAAATAAAGGTACAGACGCGAACGGTCGGCGAAAGGGACAATGAGAACACACAGCCGTGAACTCACTGGAGATGAATAGAGTCGCCAGCTAGGCATTTTTATCCCAGAGGAAAGGTAATGCTGCATAGACCTAGAAAAAGATGGATAAGACGGTTGCGAACCAGAGAGACTGAGAAAGGGGGTTGGTTACAACCTGGGAAGGTATTAGCACCCAGATTGTCCGTCGTACTCGACGGGATCCACGCTTGCAAGATTTGTGTTTTAAAGGGGTAGTGTCAGTGCAATCTGTGTATAAAATAGCTGGAAAAGAATGTACAGGTGTCAGTGTAAGAGAAGTGTGAAGTGTATATGTGAAGTGTCAGTGTAGGAACAAAGAATGAGATGCTCAAGATCATGAGGCTTGGGATAAAGCTGGAAAGAGGGGGAATATACAGAGACTTTTGTTCGATAACTGTTAAGTTATGCCTACGTATCCTCTCGTGCAATGAGGAAGTCAGAACACCGTAGTTCGACCCAAAGAGACTGAAGATGAATTGACTGATGAACTGCTTACTTGTCTATGCTCAAGTGTATGACCTGTCTGGCTCAGGTGCAAACTGTCTTGCATTAGACGGAAGAAGCAAGTTCTCGTTTGTGAGTGAATGAGATGAGAAAAGAATCCCGAAGGAGACGATTATTGTTTGTTTTTGAGATTTCAATCTTTTATTGCCTTTTTTGAATTTGTCATAAGTTAATGAGCTTAAGCCTAAACCAATGGATTTAGTAAACTCATCACATCATCCCTCTGATTAGGGGTAATGAGAATACCTTAAGTGTGAAGTCAGCTTCTCACACTTAATCACCTTTGATGCCGGATTAAGATCATTAACCTACTTGTGATTATTTAGATGTTTTCATTGTTTTTGTTTAGTGTTAAGTAATGAGATTAAGCCATAATCAGGGATTAAACAGACTCATTACACCATCCTAATAGAAGGATAATAGATGAGAATGTTTAAGCTGAGGAAAGCTCCTCAACTTAATCCATGATTAGGGATTAAACTCATGACATAACAAGCCTTTGATTAAGTGGATTTTATTTAATGGTATGATGATGAAGTGATTTTTATGATTTGTAAGACAACTTGAGGGGGACTTGTCCATTAACACTAGGGTTAGTCCTTCTTAACCAATTAAGGAAGAAATAGAACCCTAATGCAAGGCCCAAGTTACAAGTGTGATGTCTTGATGATTATTAAGTGGATTGATTAAGAGATTTAAACACATTAAGGGTTTAACACTTAGGATTAAAGTTATACACTCCATCCTAATAGAAGGATGCAGGCATAAGCTTAATCACAAAGTCTTAAAGCCTTTAGGGTTTAGTCCCTGATTATGAGGTGAGGAGAGATGACTCAAAAGAGACACAAAGGTAAAACTAAGAGGGGAGACTAATCAAAACCCTAATCATTGTCATGCTTGGTTGTTCCTAAGGTTTGTGAGGTTTACAAGAGAAGTCTTCAATGGAACCTCCAGGAAGCAGATGAAAGGATCAAGAGAAGCAAAGTAACTTGCTTCATTCAAGAAGTCAAGTCACTTGAAGAAAGAAAGTAAGAAGAACAAGAATGAGCAAGCTCAATCTCATACACAAACAAAAATGCAGCATGGATGCAAGAGAGATGAAAAGAAAAGTTGTGAGAAGTGAAGGCAAATTCACTTCTCAAAATCACTTACCACCTGAAAGATTAGAAAAGAAATGCAATGCAATGCAAAATGGGATGAGATGACATGATGAGAAGCAAAACCAGAAGCATTTACATGATGCTAATGATGCTATGTGATGCTACAAACATGAGGCAGCACATGGAAATGATCATACAAGTTCATGAATGCAAATGAAGCAAGTTAAGAAGCATGGACATACATGGAAGGTTATGAAGTGCACATGGCATACAACATGGCAAATACATGATGAAATGATCAAACATGCTTTCAATATGTCTTATGATGTCAAATGAATCAAATGGATGCTTGAAATGTCATGGCAAGTCATGTTATGCAAGAGAATGCAAGATGGATGCATATGGAAGCCCAAACTAGGGTTTATGAACAATACATCAAACAAAAGCCAAAATCAGAAGCAAACCCTAAGATAAAAAATTGAAAATGCCACTCAAAGGTCCCCTAATCCTATACTAAACCAATGCCCAAAGGAGAGGTTTCAACTCTTAACCAAATTCAAGTTATGGTTTTCTTAAGATTCCTAGGGTTTTAGGGTTCCCAAGCAAGAAAATTACCAAACAAATTGAAAATGAAAGATCAAATCATGGCCATTTAATCTCACAAACTACATGCTAAACACAATGCAATGCAAAAAGAATCAATGCCCAACTCTTCATGGATAGGCAGAAATGATTTTTGGAACTTTGGATCAAAATAATGCATAAAAATGATTTTTATTCAATGAAAAAATTCTCAAAATGCATCAAGATCAAAAAATAAATTTTGTTTGAAGGTTGGACAATGTTTCTAAATGTCTTAGAACATTTCATGAATTTTTTGGTGATTTTTAAATACCTAAAAGTATTTTTAATAAATTAATTCTCATTAATCAATTAAAAATAAACTTTTAAATATTTTAAAATACTTTTTTAATGCTAAAAATAAAAATAAAAATATTTTTGTGTTTTAAAAATTAATGAAACTCTTGACAAAAAGTTTCATAATTTTTAAAACAATTTTGCTATTTTAAATAAATTGTACAAAACAAATATGAAATAAATGAATTAAACAAAGAAAATGGGAAAGTCAACTGAATGGAGGGCTGGGATGGATTCTGGGTTTGAATGGGTTGACTGCGCGCGCAGATCAAGGGCTGGAATTCAAACTTCTTAATTCTGATTTATGAATTAATTAATTATGGTTTAGGGTTTAATGACGAATCTGGACCATTCACACGCGCGGCAAGTCAACCAGTCAAAGCAATCTAACGCTCCAGATTCAAATGCTCATTAATAACCTGATTAAACCCTAATGATTTTCAGGTGGCCGGAGAAGACCTCCGGTCGTCTTCTCCGGTGGGAACCCCACCTGAAAATCCCTAAAAAACCTCAAAACGCAACCAAAATGAAAACCAAGCATACAGAAATGATTCCCATAACCCACTGAATCAAAACCCCATCACAAACATCATTTATATTCCCTCAAATTCATGAATCGAAACGAAACATTTTTTAGGTCAGGGAGTTTCAGAACGCAATTAAACTCTTATTTCATCACCATTTTCAAAACTAAAGGCATCAGAACAATCAGTGAATCATGAAGAACAACTTAAGAACTTAAAAAATGATTTCTGGAAAAAATGTTCTTGAGCTACCTGAGTTTCGAAGCTTTCACTCTTGCAACTTTCTGTCCCCTTCCTTTGATGAAAACCACTCCTTATGACCCCCTGATGATGTTTGGATGCTTTGAAGAAATTTATGTTGGCTGGTTAAGGAGTTTGAACAGCTTCTGCTCAAGCTCAGTTGAAAATGGTGTTGGTGATTCAGGCTGTTTCAGGCAAAGGTGAAGGGTTCTTTATGATCAGGATGATGAATGAAGGAGGTTTATGAAGTTTGTTCAAGTGTTTGTGGCCTCTGGAATGAGTTTCGAAAGCGTTGGCTTTGAGAGTGAAAAATGGAAGAGTGATGTTCTTGCTTGGTTCAGGCCTAAGTCTTGCTGGTTTTGGCTTAGTGAAGCAAGGTGAGTTGATCAGTGAAACTGGTTTTTGTGTTTGTGAGCTGTATGGAGAGATTCGAAGAGTTTTGCTTGAGGGAGTGAGTTTGTCAATGTGATGCTCTTGTGTGTTTCAGCCTTGCTTGATGTATGAAATGGCTAGCATTTTGTCCACATAAACATCTCTCATTGGTCAGATGATGTGACCTGGCCTGCTGTGATAGGTAAGTTCACTTTTGCAAAATGTCAACTTTGGTGTAAGGAAAGCATGGGTTGAACCCTAGGCTAGTACAAGCATGTGGGCTGGCGCAGCATGGTGTGTGAGGGATGCTAGCATGGTTCAGCAGCCAAGGCAACAAGTGGGTGAGGTGTGATGATAGTTTTTGCAAGTTGATCACTTTTGGTTCATATGAAACTTTCTCATCCCACAAGCCATGAAACATGAGAAGTTTTGGTTCAAATCTGATTTTTAGGTCACATGTGATGTTTGTGTAATGGTTAGACATGAACTAGAAGCTACAAATGCCTTGGTACAAAGTTTTTGCAAGTTTCTCATTTGGTGCATGTCTTGAAAATTAGTGATTTTTGCCAACTTTGACACACCATAACTTTTGATCCAAAATGAATTAGATCATGTTCTTGTACTTTTTGAAAAGGGAAAGATCTAATCTACAACTTTCATGACCAAAGTTTTTCCATTTGAAGCATTTTTGGATCAAAAAGCAAGGCTTGAAAAGTGGCATAAAATGACATATTCTTCAAAAGTCAACCATGCCCTAAAAAGTCAACTTTGCAAAAACTTGTAAATCTTGAATTTTGTGAACTTCAACCTTCTTCCATGATCAAATAAAGATCATATACACTCAAAATGATGAAGATCACCCCTTGGTTGGGTCATTGGGGGTCTCAGATGCCCTGATTTTGCACTGACTTGTCCAGAAAGTCAACCTTTGATCAGATGACTTCCCCATGGAATTTCTTCATGAAAATTGATATGCATACTCCCTATACCATATAGAGACCAATGGAAACAAGAATGACCAAAAAAATTGGAGTCATGGCCTCTGAAACCAAAACCCTAATTTTAGGTCAACTGTGCAGTTAAACCTGGCTCTGCATCCATACCAATCCCAGTTCTTATGATTCTTTGGCATTTTTGACTTTGAGAGGATGTAATATGATACAAGAACACACATGGATCCCTTTGAAGTGATTGATGGCCTTTGGAGTGGCTCAAGAAGTTCTTGGATTGCTCAGATCACAAACCCTAGATGCAGATGACTTTGAATCTATGCAGTGAATCAAAAATGAGATATGAGATGATATGATTGTGTTTATGCATATGAAATGATCACAAGCCATGGTGTGAATGGGTGAGGGAAAATTTGGGGTGTTTACAGCTGCCCCTATTCAAACATGAGTTAGCTGTGCAGGATGTAAGCTACGGCTTAACAGGCAAACAAGATAACTTGTGGTTGAATACCAAAGACAGTCCAAAATTTGCACTCACAGAATGAAGAAGAAAAGGGATATAGATTGTAAAAGAAAGATAAAGTATATTGTAAAGTGCGGGCGACGGAGGACGACCGTCGAGCAGAGGACGACTGCTGGGTAAAGAGCAATGACGGGGACGGCCGACATGCTGGGAAAAGTGTGTGAAGTAAAGCGATGACGGGGACGGCCGACATGCTGGGGATAAAGGTAAAGCCAAGACGGGGACGGACGACTAGCTGGAAAAATAAGATTATGATGGGGACGGCCATCAAGACAAAGTTGTAAGATTCTCTGGGAATAGTGAAACATGACGGGGACAGCCATCAAGTTCATAAAGCAAAATAACCGACGATGGGGACGGCCATCGGGCTAAAAAGAAAAGGGACCACGACGGGGACGACCATCGGGTTTAAAGAATAAATGAAATAAACAGATGATGAGGTACGGTCATCAAAGGTGAAGGACGATCACCTAGCAGGGGACGGCTGCTCTGTTGGGGTTAAGATGAGGGACGGTCATCTAGGGTGGAGGACGACCACCGGGCAGGGTACGGTTGCCGAAAATATCACGACATAGGACGAATGTCGGATAAAAGGTCAACGATGGGGACGGCCATCGGACGAGCATGATGGAGGACGACCATCAAGAGGTGGAGGACGACCACCTAGCAGGGAACGGCTGCTCTCAAGGTTTCTCATGACATAGGACGAATGCCAGATAACCAAAAATCAACAATGGGGACGGCCATTGGATAAAATGATGAAGGACGATCATCAAGAGGTGGAGGACGACCACCTAGCAGGGGACGGCTGCTAAATATCAACGATGGGGACGGCCATCGGACGAGCATGATGGAGGACGACCATCAAGAGGTGGAGGACGACCACCTAGCAGGGTACGGCTGCTCTTAGGGTTTACCATAACACAGGACGAGTGTCAGATAAAAAGGAAGATTTGCTTACTTGGCGATCTACTGGGGATATAGTAAACACGGACGAGTGTTTACAACCAAGAAAAGAAAGTATAAGTGTTTAGATGTTGTGTATAGATTAAAGATGCGGACGAGCATCCTTAAGACTATGATACGGACGAGTATCATGTAGAAACAAAAACCGACACGTGTTCAGAGATGATGATACGGACGAGTATCAACGGGTTAACAGAGAACATGGACGAGTGTTGCATCTGAGGGGACTTTTCTGGGGAATAGTAGACACAGACGAGTATCTATATTCAAGAAGACATGAATGTTTGACACAGTGTATGGATTAAAGATGCGGACGAGCATCCTTAAGACTATGATACGGACGAGTATCATGTAGAAACAAACACTTGACGCATATTCTGAGATGATGGTACGGGCGAGTACCAACTGGTTAACAGAGAACATGGACCAATGTTGAATCTGCGGGGATATAAATGGTGTATACAAAATACGGACGAGCATCTGTATAAGTGTAACATGAGTAGTATGAGTGGTGTATAGATGAATGTTTATCTGCTGGGGAGGGTGACACGGACGAGTGTCAAGAGAGAAAAGTATAATAATATCAACAAGTATATAGGTTGTAAAAGTGTAAGCGACTGCGCTGGGGATATGACACGGACGGGTGTCAAGAAAATGTATATACAAGAGTATCTGTGAGTGCAAAGAGGATGTCCTTGGCTTCCCGCTGGGGATATGACACGGACGGGTGTCAGGAAGTATCTGTAATACGGGTGGTTTTGTTTGTAAAGAGTGTTCAGGCGACTTTACTGGGGAGTGATGACACGGACGGGTGTCAAAAGGAGTATATACTGGCGTTCGTGATTTGTGAGGCCACTGCTTTTGCTGGGGACTCTGGTGGGGATTTTGGGGAAAGTATTCCGCATTCTGACGAATGGTTATTATTCACAAGGGTCTGATTCACAACATGGCTTATGATTATGCTATGTGTTTGATTTTTGCCGTAATGCTCCGTATTAGACGGAATGCTACGCTTTGTGGTGTGAATATGATGCGAATGCCATGGTTATGCAAAGATACCAAACCGGGATTCGGATCCCAATGCCGCGAAGATCACTGGTCGATCTGTTTGAGGTGGACATCCCAGCTGGGGATGAGATCATTGGTAGATCTGATGATATGATATTTGCTTGGGGATATAGGTCACCGATTGACATATCCTTGTAATACAGGACCCAGCTGGGGTTTGTAGAAGCCTTCTGTACTCTGTTGTGACTCCTTCATGCGTTGCTCTTCTGAATAGCGGCTGAGGATTCCGTGGGGAGATGATTCCCTGACTTCTGCATTCTGCTGAGGAAGAATGATTGGCACTACGGCTGGGGAAATTGACAAGTGGCAACTGGCTGGGGAAAGTTGTTGGCAACTCAGCTGGGGAGAAAACACCTCTGGTGCCAAGAGTGAATGTTGATTTGCCAGCTTGCTGGGACGTATCTTGCATGCCCCAAGGGGCGTTCTGGATACCTGCAATCCTGCAAAGATGAGGAAACGCACAAATGGTCCCGAGGTATCCTTTACTGGATTCCGTCATAGGAGTTAAGCACTTTCAAGAGTAAGTATATTCCCTGCAAGCATGTGTTTTTTGAAGAAAAGCATCTGTACTTATGCAATCAGTTTTTTAGAGACATCAGACATCCTTTGCAAATAAAAATGTATAAGACGTGACATGACTGGAAAATCTGATTTTATTGATTCATGTGCCCTGAATTGGCAAGATACAATCAAGGAAACATATCTCCTGAAATGAGGAGATTTGTTACAAATTGAGAAACAAAGTGCTGGCGATGTTGACGACGCTTTGATGAGCTTCCTCTTCTGCTATGACTCGTATGACTTTTGACGTTCTTCTCATCTTGCGTTCTGGAGAAGGTTGATTCTAATTGAAGCTTGATCCTTTCGAAGCTTACCAAGTTGTAGGCGATACAAACGAATTCAGAATGCAGTTGTTCGCTTATTCCCTTATTTTGCATGGATCGCCCTTTCGGGTTTTCAATCCATCGGAATACCCATTTTTGCCTGAGTTGTCCAATGCGGCTTTTCAACTCAGCGGGTGTACAATTTTTTTGTTTATTTTCCCTTATTTTTGCCCGAGTCTTTTATTCTGTTTTTGACTCGCCGGGATGCCCTATTTTGCCTGGACTTACATTCTGTTTTTGTGTCCAGTGGGTCATTTTATGCGAAGTATTTTTTAACTGCATCTGAATTCACAGGGGACGGGAAATCTTCACCATCCATGGTGCTGAGCATCAGTGCTCCACCGGAAAAAACTTTCTTTACCACAAATGGTCCTTCATAATTTGGAGTCCACTTGCCCCTGTGGTCTGTATGAGGAGGGAGGATTCTTTTCAAAACAAGATCTCCTACTTGGTACCCTCGGCGCCTGACTTTCTGATCGAAGGCTTTCTTCATTCTCTTCTGATATAACTGCCCATGACAGATTGCAGCCAATCTCTTCTCTTCGATCAGACTCAGTTGTTCGTATCGGGCCCGAACCCATTCTGCTTCACTCAGTTTAACATCCATTAGTACTCGTAGGGAGGGTAATTCAACTTCAACAGGTAGGACTGCTTCCATACCATACACAAGCTGATACGGTGTTGCCCTAGTGGATGTTCTGATTGACGTGCGGTACCCATGCAAGGCAAACGGTAGCATTTCATGCCAGTCTTTGTAGGTGACTACCATCTTCTGCACAATCTTCTTGATATTCTTGTTTGCTGCCTCAACAGCGCCGTTCATCTTTGGCCTGTAAGGAGAAGAATTGTGGTGTTGGATCTTGAAGTCCCGGCATAACTCAGCCATCATCTTGTTGTTTAAATTGGAACCATTATCAGTAATGATTCGCTCGGGAACTCCATACCGACAGATGATATCTCTCTTCAGAAATCGGGCTACCACTTGCCTTGTAACATTTGCATATGAGGCTGCTTCAACCCACTTGGTGAAATAGTCGATAGCGACCAAGATGAATCTGTGGCCATTTGAAGCAGTTGGTTCTATCTTGCCGATCATGTCAACGCCCCACATGGCGAAGGGCCATGGTGAAGACATTATGTTCAAAGGATTGGGAGGTACATGCACCTTGTCTGCATAGATCTGGCATTTATGGCACTTTCTGGCATAAGCACAACAGTCTGCATCCATTGTGATCCAGTAATGGCCTGATCTTAGCAATTTCTTAGCCATGGCATGCCCTCCTGCATGGGTACCAAAGGATCCTTCATGCACTTCGTGTATCAACAAATCTGCTTCCGTCTTGTCAACACATCGGAGGAGTACCATATCAAAGTTCCTTTTGTATAAAGATCCATCAGTGTTCAGAAAGAAACTACCAGCAAGCCTTCTCAAAGTCTTCTTATCATTGGAAGATGCCCCAGGTGGGTATGTTTGATCCTCCAAGAAGCATTTAATGTCATGGAACCAAGGCTTATCATCTTTGACAACTTCTGCTGCGAACACATATGCTGGTCTATCAAGTCTGGACACTGAAATTTGAGGTACAAAGTTGGCAGCTTGAACTTTGATCATGGATGAAATGGTAGCAAGAGCATCTGCAAACTGATTCTCGTCCCGAGGGATATACTCAAGCTTGGCTGTTGTGAAGAAAGTCAATAACCTTCTTGTATAATCCCTGTAAGGTATCAGATGATCCTGGTGGGTGTACCATTTCCCGTTGGTCTGATTAACTACCAGAGCTGAATCTCCGAATACGGTCAATGTCTTGATCCTGAGGTCAATGGCTTCCTCAAGACCCATAATGCAAGCTTCATATTCAGCTTCGTTGTTAGTGCAGTTGAAAGTGAGTTTTGCCGAGAAAGGCATGTGAACTCCTTTTGGTGTAATGAGTACTGCACCAACACCACGACCATTCATATTAACAGCCCCATCAAACATCATAGTCCATTCTTCTTCCGGGTCAGGCCCTTCAGTGTGAATAGGCTCTTCATGATCTTTTGTTTTAATGAACATGATGTCTTCATCAGGGAAGTCAAATCTCATAGGCTGGTAGTCATCAATGGGTTGCTCAGCAAGATATTCAGACAATACACTGCCCTTGATGGCTTTCTGAGAGGTGTACTGGATGTCATATTCTGTGAGAATCATCTGCCATCTTGCAACCCGTCCGGTAAGAGCTGGCTTCTCGAATATGTACTTAACTGGGTCCATCTTCGAGATCAATAAAGTAGTGTGGGTCAACATATACTGTCTCAGTCGGCGAGCAGCCCACGCTAAAGCACAACAAGTTTTCTCGAGCAGTGAATAACGTTGTTCACAGTCGGTAAACTTTTTGCTTAGGTAGTATATTGCATACTCTTTTCGACCAGACTCGTCATGCTGGCCCAGCACACACCCCATTGACTCTTCTAATACTGTCAAGTACATTATCAGAGGTCTTCCTTCAACTGGAGGCATAAGGATTGGAGGCTCTTGTAAGTACTCTTTGATCTTGTCGAAAGCCCTCTGGCAGTCTTCGTTCCACCTGACCGTTTGTTCTTTTCTCAACAACTTGAACAAGGGTTCGCAGGTTGCTGTGAGGTGAGATATGAACCTTGAGATGTAGTTCAATCTACCTAGGAACCCTCGAACTTCTTTCTCAGTTTTCGGTGCAGGCATCTCTTGAATAGCTTTGACTTTATCAGGGTCAACTTCAATCCCTTTCTCGCTTACAATAAAACCCAGCAGCTTACCAGATCGCACCCCGAATGTGCATTTGTTGGGGTTCAGCTTCAGTTGGTACTTCCTCAGACGCTTGAATAGCTTCAGCAGATTCACCAGGTGATCTTCTTCAGTAAGGGACTTAGCGATCATGTCATCCACATAACATTCTATTTCTTTATGGATCATATCGTGGAATAATGTCACCATAGCCCGTTGATATGTGGCACCAGCATTCTTCAGTCCGAATGGCATCACTTTGTAACAGAATGTGCCCCAAGGTGTAATGAAGGTTGTCTTCTCCATGTCTTCAGGTGACATCTTGATCTGATTGTATCCTGAAAATCCGTCCATGAAGGAGAATACCGAGAACTGAGCCGTGTTATCCACCAATACATCAATGTGAGGTAATGGGAAGTCGTCTTTCGGGCTGGCTCTGTTCAGATCCCGGTAGTCAACACACATCCTTACTTTGTCGTCTTTCTTAGGCACAGGTACTATATTAGCAACCCACGGCGGATAGCTAGTTACGGCAAGGAACCCGGCGTCCCATTGCTTTTGTACCTCCTCCTTGATTTTCATAGCCATGTCTGGGCGAGTACGGCGCAGCTTCTGTTTAACCGGTGGGCATTCTTCTTTCAAAGGCAGCTTGTGCACAACAATGTCGGTGTCCAACCCTGGCATATCTTGATACGACAAAGCAAACACATCCACATATTCTTGAAGCAGATCAATCAGTTGTCTCTTCACTGAGTCTTGCAGGCAGGCCCCGATTTTAACCTCTTTCACGTCTTCATTTGTACCAAGATTAATCACTTCAACCTCCTCCTGATGAGGAGTGATAACCTTTTCCTCTTGTCTCAACAACCTGGCTAGCTCTTCAGGAAGCTCATACTCTTCTTCAACCCCTTCATCAGCTTGATTGATCGGATTGTCAAAGTCATACGAAGTCATAGCCGTGCTGTTGTCGGTGCTGTCAGGAAGGCACTCTCTGCAAGGGTTCAATTTGTTCATTTTAGTGATTGATTTTAATCTTGTTTAAAAAAGGTGAAATAAAGTTATCATTTTGAAAACATCGCCATTTATTTTTTGTACAAAAAGAAAAATGGAAAAACAGTGAACGAAAAGGAAAAAGACTCATTTGCAAAAAGATGTCTGATATTTCATTGATTAATCTTGTTTGCACAAAAAGTACAGATGGCCCGATTACAAAATGAGTCTTGTCATCTTGGGCAAGATGTAAGACTTTGATGCATGCTATAAAAATACAGGAAATAATAATTACTCTGCATGAGTAACTCTTATAATTTCCTGGGAAGACCAGTTTGAGATACTGCTCCCCGGGATCTTTGGACGAATCCAATTCTCCAGATTGCGCTCCTCTTCCAGCTCGTCTTCCAAATTGTTGATAGCATCAGGGGTGAGCATCCCCCCACTGACAAAACCGGGCTTCTCAGCAGCCTCTGCTTGATTTTGTTGAGTTGGTCTGTAACCCAACCCAAATTTGTCTTTCTTCTCCTCTACAGATAAAACCTTGCCTCAGCCTTGGGCAGTTCCTTCCTCAACAACCTTCCGGGCTTGTTGATAAGATGACATGGAGATTCCAGATACAGCAGATGCTTCATTAACATTCAGGGCCTCAAACCCTTGGCTCATTGTTTCATGGATCTCCCCATCCATCTCAATATACTTATAGGTAGCCAGGTGGCTAACAAATATATCCTCCTCCCCACAGATAGTAACAACTTGGCCTTCCCACTCAAATTTTAACTTCTGGTGAAGGGTAGACGTTACTGCGCCAGCGGCATGAATCCATGGTCTACCCAACAAACTGCTGTAGGCAGGCTGAATGTCCATCACGTAGAAGATCGTTTTAAAGGTTTGTGGGCCAATCGTTACAGGCAGCTCAATTTCTCCCAGAACCGATCTCTTAGAACCATCAAAGGCTCTTACTACCAGGTTACTGGGACGCAATGCTAATCCTTCATACTCTAGCTTCACCAGGGCCTTTTTCGGTAAGACATTAAGGGATGATCCTGTGTCTACCAGCACATGGGAAAGGACTGCACCTTTACATTCCATGGTGATGTGCAAGGCCTTGTTATGGTTGCGGCCTTCCGTTGTCAAGTCAGTATTGGTGAACCCTAGCCCATTGCTAGCAGTAACATTTCCGACCACAGTTTCCAACTGATTGACGGTGATCTCTTCAGGCACGTAAGCTGCGTGCAAGACTTTAAGTAGTGCATTCCGATGGGCTTCGGAGCACATAAGCAATGATAGAATGGAGATCTTGGAAGGCGTCTGATGAAGCTGATCCACTATTTTGTAATCACTCTTCTTGATGATTCTCATGAACTCATCAACTTCTTGATCAAAGGGTGTTTTCAAAGTTTCCTTAGTAGCTTGATCTTCCTGCACCGGGCTCTTTCCTTTTGCCTTGGCAGCAGCTTCTGCTTCGGCAGTGGGTCTTTGAATTTGTGGAGCAAAGAGACGTCCGCTTCGAGTGAAGCCTCCGCCTCCTCCCACATTGTCTATTTGTGGTGCAGGTGTTGATGGTTCAAGGGTGATTTTCTTTCCTTCGCAGTATACGTCGGAGCCGTAGTGCCAAGGGATGGCCCTATTGCTTTCATAAGGTACTGGTCCAGGCACTGTGACAGTGACTGGACTAATGGCGGCTGCAGAAGGGACTGTGATAGTTTGTGGATCATAATAAATTGTGACTGGTGCTCTGATGGGAGCAGCACTTTCTGAGTTGTAGGCAGAGTTGTTTTCAGGATCATAAAATATTGTGACAGTTGAGACATCTTCAGAGTTTGTTGTTGGTGTTGTAGGAGACATTGTTGGAAGGATGGACGTTGTTGTTGTAGGAGATTCAAACTGGAGTGGCGCTGAAGTTGTAGAAGGGAAATTTGTTGATGGCTGATCAGTTGAGATGATAGATGAAGTATTTGTTGATGAAGCCGAAGAATTGTCAGGAACAATGGTTGCTGCAGTTGTAGGAGATACAGGAATTGCTGCTGATGAGATTGCTGGATTTGTTGGAAATGATGTGGTGATCTGAAGTTGGCCACTCCGAATGAGACTATCTATGCCATTCCTCAGGTTATCGCACCCATTTACTGAAATATTGCAGTAAGCACACCCTAACTCACACCCCGGGAACATTTGACATTCGAGGAGCTGAGCCTTAATCTCCACCAACGGTGTCCGAATCTGACCCACACTGGTTATTAAATAAGACGGCTTGTCTTCTTCAATAGCGTTGATTCTGGGACCACCGTGGTTTGGCATGGGGTTCTTGTTGACATTGGGTGGTGGTGCGAAATTCAGGGCCTTAGAGTCTACCAGGTCTTGTACCTTCATGTGCAAGGCTCTGCACTTTTCTGTACTGTGGCCAGGTGCATTTGAATGAAAAGCACATCTGGCGTTGGAGTCATAATTCCTGGGTAGACTGTTGGGATCTGGAGGTGCCAATGTCCTTAGCTCAACTAGGTTGAGTTTTAGGAGTTGTGGCAGCAATGTAGCATATGGCATAGGGATCGGATCGATCACCCTGTTGGCTTGAGATGGCCTCTGCTGGAACGGCCTTTGCTGGTTATTGTTGTTGGTGTTACCGTTATTGTAATTTCTCGGAGGATACTGATTCTGTTGATGGTACTGAGGTGGTTGCTGATAGTTTTGCTGCGGAGGTTGATAGGCTGGTTGTGGATGAGCTGGAGCGGGAATGGTGACTGCTGCCACAGATCTATGAACATATTGGGGCCTGCCCCTGTTGGTGTGGATGGCATTGGTCTCACCAGTCCTTCTTGGGCCCGCAAAAGGCTTTCTTGCATTACTGGATGAGCTTGCACCGTTGTCTGAGATCTTACCCATCTTCAATAGGCTTTCAATTCTCTCCCCGGCTATGACTACATCTGCAAAGCTGGTAGATGAGAAAGCAGCTAGCCTATCAATGTAAGTCCCCTGAAGGGTGTTCATGAACATATCAGCCATCTCTCTTTCTGACATAGGTGGCTGGACAGCAGCAGCAAGCTGTCTCCATCTTTGAGCATATTCTCGGAAGCTCTCTCTAGATGACTGTGACATTCCCATTAGGAGGGTCCTGTTGGGTGCCATATCCAGATTATACTGATACTGTCTGATGAAGGCCTCTGCCAGGTCCTTCCAGCATCTAATACTTGCTCTTGTCAGATGGGAATACCATTCCCTCGAAGCTCCAGTCAAGCTATCCTCAAAATAGAACATCACAGCTTCTCGTCCATGGTATAGGCCTTTAGCCTCCCGAGAAAAGATTGTAGATGGGTTCGGGGACAGGAAGTCCCATTATACTTCTCAAAGCATGGTGGCTTAAACTTGTGAGGAATCCTGACCCCATCTACCAAGCCCATATCCATAACATCAAAACCCAAAGAGTTTTGAGACTCTAAGGATCTTAATTTCTCAGCTATCTCATCCAACCTTCTATCATAAGCTTCTTCCCCGGCTCCCATTACTGTGAACTGGTCTTCTTGGGGGTCTTCTTGCAGTACCCTCCCTGCTGTGGCAGTCCCTTGTATATTGACAGGGATGTTGGCCTCTGGATGGAGGTGGGGTCCAAAGACTGGGGGATTGACATGGGGTTGGACTCTATCATTGTTGCTAGTCCCAGCAGTCCCTGGCTGATGATCTTCCTGATTTCTCCCTTCCACCAGTGCTCTGAGCCTCTCCTGACTTTGAGCCATGTTGTTCATTACTTCCATAAAATGTGTCATTTGGTTCCTCATTTCCAACCTCTCATTGGCCATTTGGTTCCTGACCTCTGTAAGGTCCTGCTGCATCTGATCCATCTGTATGCCCGGAAGATTGTTACGGGTTGGATATCGGTGCGGACGGTTGAGGGGAAACACTCGGCGTCGAGCAATAGTTCCTGAACATCACAACAGAGTTAGCAACAACAAAACAAAAAACCTACAAAACAAACAAAGGGTTAGCATGCAATGCAGTATGCTTATTTGTTTTCAAGGTATCCGGCTTGGCATTCAGTTTTGACCCTTCCAGACCCTTGAAGGTGATGCTGATGTTGCTTTCGAAGTAAACTCGGATGGAACAAACTAATACATATATTACAAAAAGCCAAAGGTACACAGTTTGTTTACAAATACAAGCCCTCTGAGGGGTCAAAACACATTACAAGAAAATAAAAGTACATGGAATGAAAGCAACAACAAGCAAATGGTCAAACACCAAGACCAAACTCATCCTCCCGAACTTCCTTGAGAAGTGCCTCGGTCACAGGATCAGCTGGACGCTCCGTGAGATTCCTGATAAGGAGGTTCCGGGTAGTAACAGTTGTAGTTAGCTTCTTGTGTTGACTTTGGTCCTTTGACCTCTTCACTCCAGCTCTGATCTTCAGCTCTGATATCTCCCTCTGGGCTGCTGCCAGGGCTTCTTGTTGCTCTTTTGCACTAGCTTCCATCTGCTCTATCTTGTCTTGGACCCTCTTGTCCTCCAGAGTACGAGCCTCGGTGATCCTGACCCACCTAGCCTGACTCTCCTTCAGATACAAGTTTGTCCTGGCTTTCTGGAACTGAGCTTCTTTGCAAGCATTCTTCAAAATCTGTTCTCCAGCCCTAGACTTCTTAATGTAATCTTCAGACTTCTCAATTCTAGCCAAATGCTCCACTTTCAACTTTTCCAACCTTTCAATATCCAATCTACCATCACTCCTCTCCCAGAGGGTCTTCTGTAGAGCTTGAGTCAGTTTCTCATTTCTCTCTTTCAGCTTCTCAAACTCCTCTAAGCTGACAGTTGCTGGAGGTGGTGCTGTGGAAGGCCCAGGCATATCTTCTATAGTAAAGGGCATCCCAGAGAATTGAGCCCTGGCATGGGACCAATCATAGTATTGTGCTGATGCCACATTGTTACACTTCCCCAGGATGGTTACCCCCTTAGTCTGCACATTGTCCCAGGCCCAGGCTGCCTGCCTAACAATAGCCAGATTAAGCTTGTTCTCACAATAAAGAGTCTCAACCAAGTCCTGTGCCTTAGGAGTGTGGACCAGTGCATAGCCCAGTTGTCTTTTGAACAGCAGAGGGTTGTAATTAATACTACCTTTAACTCCTATCAGGGGCACATTGGGAAAATGCCCACAGCTGGTGATGATATCTCTGCCTTTTGTGCTTTGAGTGCACCACCTGATATCAGCTGAAGTTAGAGTAGTAAGTCTTCCAGCCCAGTTTCTCTGCTGATGAGGGTTCAAAAATGCATCTGTCCTGGGCAGATGCCTGAGAAGCCAAGTATGGAACAATGGAGCACAACACCTTACTAATCTTCCCCTCTGCTTTTCATTCCTCTGATGCACTGAATAGTAGAGATCCCCTAATAAAGTTGGCACTGGGTTCTTTAGAATGAACAGATGGATTGCATTCTTGCTAATAAATCGAGGCTCATCTGCAAATAGTATGATCCCATATATGCTCAAGGCCAATAAAGCACAGACTGCTTTCCACTCTCCTAAAGAAGCTTTCAGGGTAGCTTGAGAGATTAAGAAGTCCAGATGCAGGCCAGGGATTCCAGCCTTAGAAGTCATATGCTGCCCAATCAGGACTGGTTCCAGATGTAATGCCTTTGCTACCTCTTCATTACCAGGAAAGACCATCTCAGGGTTGAAAGGGACTCCACCCCTGATAGGTATACCAACTAATGATGAGTATTCTTCCAATAAGGGGCCCAGCTGAAAGTCCTGAAAAGTGAAACATCTCAGTGGGGGATCGTAAAACTGAAGGCAAGTGTGGATCAGGCTTCTCTGTGAGGGGTCCAGATCCATAACCATATCAAGTATATCTCCATGGTGTTCCCTGAACAGTGGTATATGGTCTGGAGTGATCAGGGTCTGAATCCTCCTGATGTCAGCTAACTCTGGCTGGAAGAAGTGGTAGGTGATGTTGCTCTTTTTAGGTGTCATGATGTTGAGACTGAGTAGAGACAAGTGCTGATGATGATACTGAAGAATGGGCCACTGATTGGCTGGTGCAGGTGACTGGAGTAGACAGCTGATAGCTGAAGCAGGTGCTGATGAAGATAGGTCAATACTGAAGATGGGGTCAAAACCAAAACCAAATGAAGATGGATACCCTGAAACAACAAATAAGCAAATGTCAATATGATGCAATGATTATGTATGCAAATGATATGCAAGGGTTTGTGACTGAGCTGGATCTGATCAAATGCTCTGATAGAAGTCCATGTGTGTAAGAAATCCAGATGGAGGTCTATAAGTCCAGTAACCAAGGTGGGGGACTCAAATAAAGAGCCACATGTCCAGGGTTTAGAATCACAAGAACTGTTCCAACATGGAGTATTCTTAATCAAATCAAAGTAACAGGGTATTCTGAGGTCAAGGTACCTGCAAACCTGTAAACAGCCCAACCCCCTCACAGGTGGTGTTCTAAAACAAGGATCCTCAGACTTGGATCAGTTATGAGAAGTGTAAACACTTCTAACCCGGAGGTACAGTGTTTACAATAACCATAAAAGTTCCTCCTCTAATTCACCTCATTTTCTGAAGGTCAATACTAAAAGGTCATCCAGACTTAGCAGGCTTCCCAGATAGCCCTAGTACTGCAGGAAATCTGCAACACAGAGTTCTCAAGAAGAAACCCATATCTGAACCGTGTTTCATATTCCCGCACCAGACCGAGATGGAATGGGAAAGAACATGATTCACTCTAGCCTAGGTGTCACTCAGGTCCCAGGTATAGGACCTTAACTCTCAATGAATCACCCACCCACCAAAGCAAACAAACAGATCCAGCCAGCAGCACAGTATGACAATATGATATAATGCAAAGCTATAAAGAAGACAGTAAAGCAGTTGTACATAAAGCAAAAATAAGTACAAATATACAAACACAAATAAGCACATAACACCCCAGTAAACACAAATCAAACAAGCGCTAGGAGGAACCCACAAAAAGAACCAGAAGCCCTGGTTACAGCATAAGCATCCCCAGCAGAGTCGCCAAGCTGTCGCTCCCGATAAAATGGGACTGGCCCAAATAAAGGTACAGACGCGAACGGTCGGCGAAAGGGACAATGAGAACACACAGCCGTGAACTCACTGGAGATGAATAGAGTCGCCAGCTAGGCATTTTTATCCCGGAGGAAAGGTAATGCTGTATAGACCTAGAAAAAGATGGATAAGACGGTTGCGAACCAGAGAGACTGAGAAAGGGGGTTGGTTACAACATGGGAAGGTATTAGCACCCAGATTGTCCATCGTACTCGACGGGATCCACGCTTGCAAGATTTGTGTTTTAAAGGGGTAATGTCAGTGCAATCTGTGTATAAAATAGCTGGAAAAGAATGTACAGGTGTCAGTGTAAGAGAAGTGTGAAGTGTATATGTGAAGTGTCAGTGTAGGAACAAAGAATGAGATGCTCAAGATCATGAGGCTTGGGATAAAGCTGGAAAGAGGGGGAATATACAGAGACTTTTGTTCGATAACTGTTAAGTTATGCCTACGTATCCTCTCGTGCAATGAGGAAGTCAGAACACCGTAGTTCGACCCAAAGAGACTGAAGATGAATTGACTGATGAACTGCTTACTTGTCTATGCTCAAGTGTATGACCTGTCTGGCTCAGGTGCAAACTGTCTTGCATTAGACGGAAGAAGCAAGTTCTCGTTTGTGAGTGAATGAGATGAGAAAAGAATCCCGAAGGAGACGATTATTGTTTGTTTTTGAGATTTCAATCTTTTATTGCCTTTTTTGAATTTGTCATAAGTTAATGAGCTTAAGCCTAAACCAATGGATTTAGTAAACTCATCACATCATCCCTCTGATTAGGGGTAATGAGAATACCTTAAGTGTGAAGTCAGCTTCTCACACTTAATCACCTTTGATGCCGGATTAAGATCATTAACCTACTTGTGATTATTTAGATGTTTTCAATGTTTTTGTTTAGTGTTAAGTAATGAGATTAAGCCATAATCAGGGATTAAACAGACTCATTACACCATCCTAATAGAAGGATAATAGATGAGAATGTTTAAGCTGAGGAAAGCTCCTCAACTTAATCCATGATTAGGGATTAAACTCATGACATAACAAGCCTTTGATTAAGTGGATTTTATTTAATGGTATGATGATGAAGTGATTTTTATGATTTGTAAGACAACTTGAGGGGGACTTGTCCATTAACACTAGGGTTAGTCCTTCTTAACCAATTAAGGAAGAAATAGAACCCTAATGCAAGGCCCAAGTTACAAGTGTGATGTCTTGATGATTATTAAGTGGATTGATTAAGAGATTTAAACACATTAAGGGTTTAACACTTAGGATTAAAGTTATACACTCCATCCTAATAGAAGGATGCAGGCATAAGCTTAATCACAAAGTCTTAAAGCCTTTAGGGTTTAGTCCCTGATTATGAGGTGAGGAGAGATGACTCAAAAGAGACACAAAGGTAAAACTAAGAGGGGAGACTAATCAAAACCCTAATCATTGTCATGCTTGGTTGTTCCTAAGGTTTGTGAGGTTTACAAGAGAAGTCTTCAATGGAACCTCCAGGAAGCAGATGAAAGGATCAAGAGAAGCAAAGTAACTTGCTTCATTCAAGAAGTCAAGTCACTTGAAGAAAGAAAGTAAGAAGAACAAGAATGAGCAAGCTCAATCTCATACACAAACAAAAATGCAGCATGGATGCAAGAGAGATGAAAAGAAAAGTTGTGAGAAGTGAAGGCAAATTCACTTCTCAAAATCACTTACCACCTGAAAGATTAGAAAAGAAATGCAATGCAATGCAAAATGGGATGAGATGACATGATGAGAAGCAAAACCAGAAGCATTTACATGATGCTAATGATGCTATGTGATGCTACAAACATGAGGCAGCACATGGAAATGATCATACAAGTTCATGAATGCAAATGAAGCAAGTTAAGAAGCATGGACATACATGGAAGGTTATGAAGTGCACATGGCATACAACATGGCAAATACATGATGCAATGATCAAACATGCTTTCAATATGTCTTATGATGTCAAATGAATCAAATGGATGCTGGAAATGTCATGGCAAGTCATGTTATGCAAGAGAATGCAAGATGGATGCATATGGAAGCCCAAACTAGGGTTTATGAACAATACATCAAACAAAAGCCAAAATCAGAAGCAAACCCTAAGATAAAAAATTGAAAATGCCACTCAAAGGTCCCCTAATCCTATACTAAACCAATGCCCAAAGGAGAGGTTTCAACTCTTAACCAAATTCAAGTTATGGTTTTCTTAAGATTCCTAGGGTTTTAGGATTCCCAAGCAAGAAAATTACCAAACAAATTGAAAATGAAAGATCAAATCATGGCCATTTAATCTCACAAACTACATGCTAAACACAATGCAATGCAAAAAGAATCAATGCCCAACTCTTCATGGATAGGCAGAAATGATTTTTGGAACTTTGGATCAAAATAATGCATAAAAATGATTTTTATTCAATGAAAAAATTCTCAAAATGCATCAAGATCAAAAAATAAATTTGGTTTGAAGGTTGGACAATGTTTCTAAATGTCTTAGAACATTTCATGAATTTTTTGGTGATTTTTAAATACCTAAAAGTAATTTTAATAAATTAATTCTCATTAATCAATTAAAAATAAACTTTTAAATATTTTAAAATACTTTTTTAATGCTAAAAATAAAAATAAAAATATTTTTGTGTTTTAAAAATTAATGAAACTCTTGACAAAAAGTTTCATAATTTTTAAAACAATTTTGCTATTTTAAATAAATTGTACAAAACAAATATGAAATAAATGAATTAAACAAAGAAAATGGGAAAGTCAACTGAATGGAGGGCTGGGATGGATTCTGGGTTTGAATGGGTTAACTGCGCGCGCAGATCAAGGGCTGGAATTCAAACTTCTTAATTCTGATTTATGAATTAATTAATTATGGTTTAGGGTTTAATGACGAATCTGGACCATTCACACGCGCGGCAAGTCAACCAGTCAAAGCAATCTAACGCTCCAGATTCAAATGCTCATTAATAACCTGATTAAACCCTAATGATTTTCAGGTGGCCGGAGAAGACCTCCGGTCGTCTTCTCCGGTGGGAACCCCACCTGAAAATCCCTAAAAAACCTCAAAACGCAACCAAAATGAAAACCAAGCATACAGAAATGATTCCCATAACCCACTGAATCAAAACCCCATCACAAACATCATTTATATTCCCTCAAATTCATGAATCGAAACGAAACATTTTTTAGGTCAGGGAGTTTCAGAACGCAATTAAACTCTTATTTCATCACCATTTTCAAAACTAAAGGCATCAGAACAATCAGTGAATCATGAAGAACAACTTAAGAACTTAAAAAATGATTTCTGGAAAAAATGTTCTTGAGCTACCTGAGTTTCGAAGCTTTCACTCTTGCAACTTTCTGTCCCCTTCCTTTGATGAAAACCACTCCTTATGACCCCCTGATGATGTTTGGATGCTTTGAAGAAATTTATGTTGGCTGGTTAAGGAGTTTGAACAGCTTCTGCTCAAGCTCAGTTGAAAATGGTGTTGGTGATTCAGGCTGTTTCAGGCAAAGGTGAAGGGTTCTTTATGATCAGGATGATGAATGAAGGAGGTTTATGAAGTTTGTTCAAGTGTTTGTGGCCTCTGGAATGAGTTTCGAAAGCGTTGGCTTTGAGAGTGAAAAATGGAAGAGTGATGTTCTTGCTTGGTTCAGGCCTAAGTCTTGCTGGTTTTGGCTTAGTGAAGCAAGGTGAGTTGATCAGTGAAACTGGTTTTTGTGTTTGTGAGCTGTATGGAGAGATTCGAAGAGTTTTGCTTGAGGGAGTGAGTTTGTCAATGTGATGCTCTTGTGTGTTTCAGCCTTGCTTGATGTATGAAATGGCTAGCATTTTGTCCACATAAACATCTCTCATTGGTCAGATGATGTGACCTGGCCTGCTGTGATAGGTAAGTTCACTTTTGCAAAATGTCAACTTTGGTGTAAGGAAAGCATGGGTTGAACCCTAGGCTAGTACAAGCATGTGGGCTGGCGCAGCATGGTGTGTGAGGGATGCTAGCATGGTTCAGCAGCCAAGGCAACAAGTGGGTGAGGTGTGATGATAGTTTTTGCAAGTTGATCACTTTTGGTTCATATGAAACTTTCTCATCCCACAAGCCATGAAACATGAGAAGTTTTGGTTCAAATCTGATTTTTAGGTCACATGTGATGTTTGTGTAATGGTTAGACATGAACTAGAAGCTACAAATGCCTTGGTACAAAGTTTTTGCAAGTTTCTCATTTGGTGCATGTCTTGAAAATTAGTGATTTTTGCCAACTTTGACACACCATAACTTTTGATCCAAAATGAATTAGATCATGTTCTTGTACTTTTTGAAAAGGGAAAGATCTAATCTACAACTTTCATGACCAAAGTTTTTCCATTTGAAGCATTTTTGGATCAAAAAGCAAGGCTTGAAAAGTGGCATAAAATGACATATTCTTCAAAAGTCAACCATGCCCTAAAAAGTCAACTTTGCAAAAACTTGTAATTCTTGAATTTTGTGAACTTCAACCTTCTTCCATGATCAAATAAAGATCATATACACTCAAAATGATGAAGATCACCCCTTGGTTGGGTCATTGGGGGTCTCAGATGCCCTGATTTTGCACTGACTTGTCCAGAAAGTCAACCTTTGATCAGATGACTTCCCCATGGAATTTCTTCATGAAAATTGATATGCATACTCCCTATACCATATAGAGACCAATGGAAACAAGAATGACCAAAAAAATTGGAGTCATGGCCTCTGAAACCAAAACCCTAATTTTAGGTCAACTGTGCAGTTAAACCTGGCTCTGCATCCATACCAATCCCAGTTCTTATGATTCTTTGGCATTTTTGACTTTGAGAGGATGTAATATGATACAAGAACACACATGGATCCCTTTGAAGTGATTGATGGCCTTTGGAGTGGCTCAAGAAGTTCTTGGATTGCTCAGATCACAAACCCTAGATGCAGATGACTTTGAATCTATGCAGTGAATCAAAAATGAGATATGAGATGATATGATTGTGTTTATGCATATGAAATGATCACAAGCCATGGTGTGAATGGGTGAGGTCAAATTTGGGGTGTTTACAATATGCAATGCCCGATTATGAGCACGCCCATCAGAAGTTAAGTCCAAGTCTGTGAAACCCAATCCGTGACTGGCGTTGACGCTGGACACCACCGCTTCTAGCTGATTTACAGAAATATCCTGAGGTACGTATGCTTTGTTCAGAATATTCAGGAGAGCCTTCCTGTGAGAGTCAGAACACATGAGCAATGACAAGATGGAGATCTTCGACGGCGTCTGCTGTAGATGGTCCACAATCTTGTAGTCACTCTTCTTGATGATCCTCAGGAATTCTTCAGCTTCTTTATCAAAGGTGAGGTCTGGATCAGTTGATGATGTTGGATCATTGACAACTACTGGTTGCTTCGCTTTTGCTCTAGCTTGGGCTTCGGCGGTATCTCTGGGAGGTATCACATTGTTTCTCAGTGTTTCCGGCGCAAACAATCTTCCACTTCTAGTAAAGCCCCCTACTCCAACGTTCTCTACTTGAGCTGGGGTTATACTAGTCGTGGCAAAATCTTGCCTCTGGCCGTTGCAGTACACTTCACCACCATAGTTCCAAGGAACAGCTCTGTCACTTTGGTACATTACTGGTCCAGCCGTGGTAATGGTTATTGGTGCCACTCTGGCCCGCGAAGGAACTTGAGATGGATCATAAAAAATAGTTACTGTGGAGACTTCACTTTCTTTTACAATCTTGTCAAATTGCAGCACTCCTTCATCAATCATGCCTTGGATTCCGGCCTTTAACCGTTTACAACCGTTTGTAGCTTCGGCACATTCTGGGCAATCTTCTTCGCACCCGGGGAAGATACTTTTCTTTAACAAGCAAACTTTAACAGCAATCAACGAAGTCTGCAAGTCGTCAACATCACACACCAAATTCAGGTTCTCCCCTTCATCAATTGCCCCAACTGTACCCCTGTGAGGAGGCATGGGGTTCTGAAGCACATTAGGAGAAGGAGCAAAGTTGATCGCTTTAGTATCCAGTAAGTCCTGAACAACATGCTTCAATGCTTTACAGTTCTCAGTAGTATGGCCGGGAGCTCCGGAATGAAATTCACATCTATCATTTAAGTCATAACCCTCAGGAATTTTGCCTGGCTTCAGAGGTTGCAAGGTTCGGAGCTGAATCATTTGAAGCTGTAAGAGATTCTTCAAAAGCTGTGAGTAAGACATCGGTGGAGCTTCAAAATGTCTATCCTTCGGCCTCTGAGGGTAGTATGGACGAGGGGCTCTTGGCTGATACCCTTGTGAGCGCTGCAGCTGTGGAGGCTGGACCTGCTGTTGAACGGGCGGAGTTGAAATAGTGACAGGGGCCACTTGCTGATAATATCCTTGGTTAATCACTCCCCTCTGTGCGTACACTGCACCTGTTTCTCCTTCCCTCCTTTTCACAACGGGTTTCTTGATACCAGACCCTGAAGCACCTCCATTCTGAATTTTCCCCTGTTTGAGCCAGCTTTCTATTCTTTCTCCAGTCAAGATAATGTCCGAGAAACCACTTGAGGAACAACCAGCCAGCCTTTCCATGAAATTCCCTGGGAGGGTATCCAGGAAAAGGTCGACCATCTCTCTCTCCAATAAAGGTGGTTGCACTCGGGCGGCTACCTCATGCCACCTCTGTGCATAATCTTTGAAGCTCTCCGAACTCCTTTGCATCAAGCTCTGAAGCTGAGTGCGGCGGGGTGCCATGTCAATGTTGTACTGATATTGCCTGAGGAAGGCTTCTCCCAAATCCTTCCAACTTCTAATAGAGCTCCTCTCCAACTTCATGTACCACTCCAAGGATCCTCCGGAGAGACTATCCTGGAAGTAGTACATCCAGAGTTTTTCATCTCGCGTGTGGGCCGCGATCTTCCGGTAGAAGGCCTGCAGGTGAGTTTTCGGGCAGGAGCTGCCGTTGTATTTATCAAAAGCTGGTGGTCTGAACTTGTGTGGAATGACCACCCCAGGTACTAAACCCATATCCGACACATCAATCCCTAAAGTGTCTCTACACTCGAGGGCTTTGACCTTCTCCGCAAGCACCAAGAAGTCATTAAGATTTCCATCACCGCCGAAACCCATGTCATTGTTGAAATACTGGAATTGGTCCTCTTGCCTGTCTTGCACTGGAATGTAAGTTGCCATAGCTGGATCTGGAATATGAGGTCCACCGGGGCCGTTGTTGGCGTTGGGAGGAGCCCCTAGCCCGCCGGAAGTGGTCGCCTGAGCGTTAGTATTAGGAGGAGTTAACCCTTGAATTGCATTTCTCAGCTCTTGTTGCCCCTGAGCCATCCCTTGCATTAGGGTCATGAATTCTGCCATCTTGGTACGGACTTCATTGAGCTCTGTCTGCATGGCGTCCATTGCTGTTCTTTGATTGTTGCGGGTCGCGTACCGATGAGGGATATCTTGTCGGAGGTACCGGGTCTTGGCGGCTCTCGCAATCTTTGCCTGAAACACAGATAAATTAAGCATCCCGAAGAAAAACCTGCAAAGGCAAAGACAAAATGCAAATGATGTGTATGCAATGCAATGTGTTCCTTTTATTCCCGAGACTTTTCCCGTTTCCGGTCCTGGCATTAAGAAGATAAGAATTGGGAAGAAGACCCAAGTAATATTCAAATATAATGACGGCTGTGGAGAATTGGTGCTCATTACCCCGTGTCGGTGCAACAAATAACGAACAAGAGATTCAGAACAAATCAATCATGTAAACCAGAGTTTGAAAATACAAAGTCCCCGAAGGGTGCCAATCACAATAACAACAAAAGTACATCAAATATAAGGAATCCCACAACAAGCCTGTGGGTAATCCAAGTACAATAACATGAAATTAAACCCTAGGGAACTCTAAATCTTGCAATCTCCAGCTAAGGTGCTTGACGCTCTGGAACAGCTGAACTACATCTGGATGACCGGGCTCCTGGATGAGTCTCTGGATGAGGAGGTCCCTCGTATCAGAAGAAGCGTGTAACTCCTCAATCTGCTGTAGGAATGCTGTCTCATTCTCTTTGCTTTGACTCGACTCGGCCTTCGACCTCTTCACATCAGCTTTCAACTTCAAGTCTTCAATTTCCTTTTGAGCTTCCTTCAATGCTTGTTGGCTTTCTGCTAAGCGTTGGAGACGGCCTTTCTCTTGATTATAAGCCTTCCTGAGGAGTTCTTTCTGCCCATCCAAAGAATCCTGAAGACTTTTGATTTCCAGCTCGTGCTTGGCGTCTAACTCCCTTTGCTTCTTCAAATGATCGGCCCATTTTTCTTGCCATAAAGTAACAGCTTCATTGGCTTCACTCAGATCTTTCTTCTCTCTTCGGTGTTGGGCCGTCTTGTGAGTCTCAGCTAACCCTTTTTTTTCGGAAGTAGAGCTCTCTATCTTCAAAGTCCTTCTGCTTGAGACGAACTGTTTCCTCGGCTTGTACAGCTCTATCTTCTAACTGACGGTTCTGAATCATCAATCTTTGACAAGAATTATGAGCCTCTTGATTCTCAACCCTAAGCTGCTTGACCAAAGCTTCTAACTTCTGATAATCCTCCAAAGGCACTGTAGTAGGTGGTGGTAACGGTGCAGAGAAAGGGATTAGAGTCACTTGGGCTTTTTCTCTTACCCACGCTTCAAACTCGGGAAACATTTGGTTATTGCTCCTGCCCAATCGATCTATACCCTTTCTAATAACCATTTTCCAAGCACCTGCAGCCTCCCGCACCAATGGGAGATTATCCTTCATAGAAAAATAAAAGGTCTGATCCAACTCTGAATCCTTGGGAACATTCTTCAAAGCGTATCCTAATTGTCTTCTCAAGAGTATGGGGTTGTAGTTAATGCACCCAGCTACTCCTAAGAGGGGAACATTAGGATACTTTCCACAGCTGGAGATAAGCTCTTTCCCTTTTAACCTTAAAATGAACCATCTGATGTCTTTGGCAGTCAACATGTTGAGCTTTTGCGACCAGATTACTTTGGGATCCGTGAACACTCCAGTAATAGGGGTGTGCCTCATAAACCATGTGTAGAACAACTGAGCACAACATCTAACCAAGCCGCCTCGTCTCTTCTCATTCCTATAGTGCACTGAATAGTACAAGTCACCTAGGAGAGTAGGTACCGGATTCTTCAACACAAACAAATGAATAGCATTTATGTCCACAAACTTGTCCATATCAGCAAACAAAACTATACCATACACAGATAATGCCAAGATGGCGCAAACTGAATCCCACTGCTTTTCCACGGCACATTCTTCAGCTCTTCTGACCAAAAACTCTAAGGGAAAACCAAGCACCCCGGCCTTGGTGGCAACCAGATTAGCAGATACTTCCGATGGGCTCAAATAAAGAGCCTTAGCAATGTCAGCGTGAGTCGGCCTTGTCATTTCTGAATTGAAAGGAATCTGATCTTTGATAGGTAGTCTCAAAATCTCAACATACTCTTCTAGCAGTGGACCTAGCTGGAAATCTGGAAATGTGAAGCATCGGAGTCTAGGATCATAGTACTGTAGCAAGGTATGAATGGCACTCTTCTGCGAACTATCCAGGCTGAACACCATGTCCAAAATATCACCATATTGCTGTTTGAAGAAATCCAAATGACTCGGGGTAATGAGAGACACCATCTGCTTGAGCAAGTCCACCTTGGTATCAAAAAACATGTAGAAAATATTCTTCTTTCTGACGTCTTCCATTCTGAAGCAAAGATATGACCAGGAACCGGGAGTAATGCAAACCCTGAGAATAAAAGAAACACAAATGATTAATGATGATATGATGCTTATGCAAGGCAAGGCATGTGATCAGTGAAGTGTCTGTGATGTGCCAATCAAATAATCAGGTGTCGGTGCAAGGTCCATATATCACAATAATCATCCCTCTGATCCGGGATCCATATCTTAAGAACAGAAATCCAGATCACAAAACTGAACCAAAGGCAAAGTGGGTATGCTGAAGGTATTAGGGTTCCTGCAAACCTGTAAACCCCTCCCAATCTCACGGGTGTGCTACTCGGGTCAACATCACGGACTCTCAAAGCCGAATAGCAATAATACGTTCACCATCTCCGAGAAATGGCTCATGACCAAATCAGGGAATCGGTTTGGTATTATGTACTACGCAGGGAGGTCTCAGTTGAGTCCGGAAAAACAAGCATCCCTCACAAGTCTCCAGCTTCAAGCACTGAATCGAGAAACAATAGTACATTCATCCCGAAGGGTACAATACTATCGTCATACGAACAGTTTGCTTTAACTGAATTCCTATGAGAGAACCAGGCCATCCTATGCGAGTTCCCAATGGACCCTCGGATGCGAGTGGGTTTGCCAACAAATGTGGTCTGCCACTGTCATCACTGGAGAGGGGTGTTCCCATTAAGGTCCTCGAAGATCGGTCACCAGATGCACATAACTATCAAGGTCGTACCCTGAAGCGAGGTAATCCCCACACAGGATAGTTCTAAGACGGTCGCAATCTGGGTGTGGAACACATCGCCACCCATCATGGTGAGATACCATAAGAGTACAATGTTTGTCCACGTTAAACCTATGGTGCACTCAAGCCGGGTATTTGGCTTATCTCACAGTAACTCCCATCCCACAGAAAAAATGAAAACCAGCACAGCCAGACAGTCCAGTATAATATGATGCATGGAAAATAAAATACTGAAAGCGGTAAATAAATGCAATAAAGTAAAGCTGTAAAGAACTGTAAATAAAAACAATAAAGCTAAACCAAAGCACTCAGCAACAAACATATAAACACCCAAAGAAACAAAACCAAACAGGTGCTAGGATTGACTCTACAAGGGAAACCGGAAGAATCAGGTTAGTCCCCAGCAGAGTCGCCAGCTGTCGCTCCCGGGATTTTCATCCTAGTACAAACGCGAAAGTGGCGCGGAAAAGGTTAGAGTCGCCAGCCAGACATTTTTATCCCGAAAGAATAGGAAAGGTAATGTTGCACAAACCTGAGGAAAAAGGAAAGGACAAGGTCCTGAGAACCAAAGATCTGAGTTCGGGAGTCGGTTACGACCTGGGAAGGTATTAGCACCCCAGATCGTCCGTCGTACCCAACGGGATCCACGCTTGCTTGCTTGTTTCAAAGGGTGAGAAAAATATAAATGTTGCTGAATAAAACCACTAATTGGAAATTGGAAATGGGAAATGAGAAAGGAATAAGAAAATGAAAATGGAAAGAAAGGGGAAATGTAGGGAAAATAAAGAATGTGCTCGAACGGGCCCTACCCCGCTGCCTACGTACCTCATCGGGATAATGAGGATCAGAGTCGACGTAGTTCGCCTAACTAAGGCGGGAACTATTTGTTTGTGTTTTTTACAGCTGGAACTGCGTATCTCTATGCTCAGGTGTTGCAGGCTCGTCTGGTACGAGTGCGTTTACCGTCTTGCATGAAAGACAAGTCGTCGCGAGTTCGCGTTGTGAGTGAATGAGATGAGAAAGAGAAGTTCCCGCAGGATAGTCGCTTGTTATTTTTTTTTGTCTTTTATGAGAAGTGTTTTGAATTTGTTTGTGAACGGTCTTGTACTAAGACCTATCCATCGCGGGAAGTACTTACAACTCGCCCCGAAACAGGACGCATATAAGCACTCCGCAACAAAGTCTCGTGTCGTACAAGATTGTTCGGCTTTTATTCTTAAATGTTTATTGCTTTTCTTCATGAGATGAGAAAGAATGACTCAAATTGCAAAAGGAAAAAAAACTAAGGGGGACTAAGACTCAATCCTAATTTTGTTTATTTATTTACAAGAGGTCCTAAAGGTTTGTGAGGTATTCTAATCCTAATGGAAAAAACTAGAAACTACTAGAATTCAACTTACTTCCTAAGGAAGTTAAGTTGATTCTAAGAACAATGGGGAAACCTATTCAATTGATAAAATCAAATGATAAGGCAAAGCATTAAAATTGAATTAAGAAATAAAATTCTAAACAAAACATTTAAAGGCATGAAAATAGTCCTATTTATTTATTCTAATCCTAATTAAAATGAAACTTAAACCTAAATTCTAAATCAAAGTCAAGCCTAATATTTTCCTTCTAAACATCCAAATTTAAACTAACCTAAGTCTATATTAAATTCTAAGACTAAATCTAATCTAAACTATTCTTTTATTGGAATTTATTTTCATGGCCTAAACCAATGGGAAATACACACAACAAACCTAAGAATTAATATTCTAAATAAAATATCTAAACTTCTGGAAAAATTATGAAAAATAAACCATGGGGACCTAAAATTACCTATAACATTGTACTAAAAGGAATCCTAAAAAATACTATTTTTTATATGCCTAAAAATTGTTTATTCTCAGCTACAAATTAATCCCTAATTTCTAAGGAACTAAGCCTCTAAACCTAAGATGAAATGATCTAAAAAATCCACAAAAATTAATCTAAGTACTATTATGAGTCATCTAACTACAGTAAAAAGAATGGCCAAAAAAAGTTACTGGAAAGTTAAAAAATAAAATTAACAAAATCATGGACAGTTGAAGAAAATTCATTAAGAACTATTTACATGAAAAATCAACATAAAATCAAAAATAAAGCAAAATCAGAAAAATAAAGTATCCAATATTTCTAATGTGAATTAATAGCCTACTTGATTTTTTATAGAATTTTCCTAAGTATTTTTCTATTTTTATTTGATTTATTTTGAAACTATATTAGCTAAAATATAAATTCTAAAAAAAGAAATAGAAAAGGGAAAGGGAGGTGAGAAGAGTGATTTCTTTAGTTGTTCTTTTTACTGGGCCTGAAAACAGGGGGTGAAAATAGCAAGAAAAGCAAGCCCATGCGCAGGATTGGCCTAGGGGTGCAGGAAGTGATATTTTTGAATTCATTTTATTAGTGGGCTTAAGATAGGAGGTGTGAGCAGAAAAATAATCAGGCCCATTTGCGCAAGCCCTGGGGAGGTGTCTACAGCAAGGTTTTCTATTGTTTTTCTAAATGGCTTACGAAAGGGGTGCCAATAACAAAACGAAATGGGCCTAAAGATTCAACATTAAACTCTTATGGAATCAAAACAGTAAATTAATGAAATTAAGTAATACATAATGATCCTTTAAATCCTATTAAAACCCTAATTAATTTGTAATCCTAATCAATTATAAACATTATAACATAAAATCAACAAAAGGCTGAATCACGATGAAACCCTAAAAACCTTCCTCGAACTCCCGCGGCGCCCATCCTCTTCACGCCGTCCCTACCAACGCCGCAGCCTCACCGTCTTCTTCGTCCAAGCCAAACCCCATCTGCCTTCAAACCTCCACCAACCTCTCCCATTCCCACCTCTCTCAAGCTCTTCCTTACAAAACCCTCATCACCGTCGCCGCCGCGGTTTCTCGTCCATAATCTCCCTCAATATCAGCTTTTCAATATAGCCACCTTCTTATCTTACCCCTAAACACAAATCCGTACATAGATTCTTCAGAAGTTCAAACTAACGGCGGGATCGATTGACTCCTAACACGAATTTAATGAAACAAATCACGTTCACCGCTGCGCCTCAAGAATCATTCAAAAATGGGAGCCTCAATCATACTAGAGTTCAAAAATGGTTGTGTACCTTGCGAATCTTGACTGGATATGTGCTTCTGCAAAGGTGTCTCACTCGATCCTCTTTTAACTTCCTCTATGTTTTTGCCTTACGATTCCGAATTGAGTCATTTTCTGTGATTGCTGCCGTTCACCTTTGATGCAGGAATTAGCTCAGGATCTGTGATAATTGATGAAGACGACCGTGGCCTGATATTGATGCCGATTGACGAAAACGGTGGACGAGCTTCAATTTGAATGAGGGTGAAGATAGCCGTTGCGAAGAGTTGTTGAAAGTGTTGATTCGGTTACGACATTGAGTAATCTGGATCTTGCAGATTTCGGTTGTGGTGATTGAAGGAATCTGTTATGGATGATTGACAGAGGGTAACGAATGCGTAGGATGCAGTTCAGAATCTCAAACGAGCCATGTCATTCAGAAATGGCTGCATAAGAACAAGCTGCGGTTATGGAGAGGCCTTGTAGCAACTATGAGAAGAGAGATGAAATTGAGATGGGAGAATTTGTGTATAGCAGATTGAAGAAGAAGAAATGAGAAGTTATGAATCGAAGAAGAAGATTGGAGTGTGAAGAATGGTTCCGATTTATAGACGGCTGGAAGAAGGCTCTGGAAACTTCAGGTAAAGCTTCTAGAATTCTGTTATAAAATTAGTTAGAATTCAGTTAGTTATTGATTATGTTATGCACTTTTTAATTCCCCCTTCCCATTCTGTTTGTCATGTTATCAGCCTCTTATCAGTTAAGGTTTCTAACTGTTTTATTCCCATTTTTTTCCAGTGAAATTTGGTTGATGAGGATTACTCTTGCACTAGAAATTGATATATCACCATGCAAGCATTCTGTTGTCGCACAGGGACTGAAACTTTGCTTCGTGTCATTTTGAGATGATCCACACTTTTCATCATCTGAGGCTTCAGAAAAATCCCTTCGGCTTTATTATGCACTTCAAGTGATTTTCCAATTTCCCTTAGCAGGTTAGTGAGCACATTTATCACAGAAAATATTACCCAGAAAGCAAAAGGGCAGGTTCAGTGAGAATGATGTCATCCCAGTCACACAACCATCTGAAGAACTTGATTGCACTGTAAATTTGCAATTGGTGACACCAGAAGTCTTGAACAATGTAACTTTCAATAAGAAATCCTTATTGGCAAGCAGTCCCATATGCCATCACAAGCAAGAGTCATAAATTCATCCTTATCATACAACTCAACAGTACCCAAGATTGATGGCTTCAGCTTATGTGTAGAGAACTTCAAGTTATCAACTTTCTCAACCTGTTGTTATTATGTATTTTCCTGTGAACTATGAGGGACTCTTTTATTGTTGTCATTTTGTTTCTACCTTTTTTTGTGTTAAGATCTGTTTGAACTAGTAAAGGGATTGTTGAGATTTTAGTGAATCATCAATTTGTTGTATTTGAAACATTTTGGTTATTCTGTATTTGAAGGGTTGGAGAGTTTTAGAAGTTAGAGAATAACTTGCAATAGATATTAAAAAAAAATGACTTTGCGATAAACAACAATAAACTGAACCACCACCGCATGCTGTTTTATCCTTATCCACAAAGATTAATCCACCACAACTACTTCTTTTAGCCACAAAATACCTACCATAATCAAGGGAAGGATTTAAAGAGAGAGAGATAAATGAGATTGAGTGGGAGAAAAGGAGGTAGTTGAGGAGAATGAGCAAGCGTGATTTGAGTACAGTCGAAGTGGAAATTGTTTGTATGAGAAATGAATAGGATATGAAGTGAGTCCCGCAAGAATTAACATAAAATTGGCTCAATGAAATATGGTTAAGGATAATAACTTGGATAATAAAATCACATATGAATTGAATAATTGACTTTTCATTTGAATAATGGAATAAAAAAAGAAATCGTTGGATCTTTAAGATGGAGAATGAAATTCCGAAATGAATAATGGCTTGACTTTAGAAAAGAAAAGGGCTTAATGTTGAAAAGAAATGGTTGATGTTTAGAGACAAATGACATGAAAAATGGAATGTTAGAAATGTGAATATGGACACACAAAAATGACTTTGGCTAACGAAACGGGATAAGATCATGGTGAATCAATAAAAAAAAATGGTGAATTAAATCGAATCGGAAAGTGGATATGTAAAATGGAGGTGGCTTGTATTTGAAATAGAATCAAGAGCTAGAACTTGAACTCCAATAACTGGGCATTCTCTTTAAACCTAAATCCAATCCTTCAACATAATCCATTCTTAAGAACTTTGGTGCCACCCTAAACTCCGCACAATCTCGAATTATTATTCTATAAACAAAAGGATCGAAACCACCCTTCGATACACTGGACCTCAATTGGTGAAGTGCCCTCCAAATCAAAATCATGAACAAGAACTCCAAGTTTCCCTTGAGATACTCAATGATGAGGAATACAACTTGAGATGTTGAGAAGAACCAATGCTCTTATCTCAAGCGAATCTGATTGAACACCTCAGTAATGGATCGGATGCACCAGTGGATATTCTCCACAAGTTCAATCCCTGATAGATACGGATAAGGTACGAAACCCGAGATTCAAAGGGTCTGAATCACATGCCTTATAAAACCATGAAATGCACTACTATGATGTTAATGAACTAATGGGACATGCAGATGGATGCGAAACGATACGCCAGTTAAGGGTAATAAATAAAGGCAAATTTTGGGGTATTACACACCTCCCACTTTATCTTCATCTTTTTCATTTGCATCTTGCTAGTTTCTTTGAAGTGAACTTGTTCACTTGAGTTCATCTCTCACTTTCTTTCTTTAAGTTACTTATCTTCTTCAATGAAGTAAGTAACTTATTTCTTCTGCTTCTTCCTCCTTTCTTCTGCTTCTTCCATTGGTGGCTTCCTTGAAGACCTTTCTCAAGCCTTACAAACCATAGGAACATCCAAGCATGATAATAATTAGGGTTGTGATTAGTCCCCCCTTAGTTTTTACCTTTGAGTCTTCTTTGTGTCTCTCTTCTCATCCCATCATTAGAGACTAAACCTTTAAGGCTTTAGGACTTTGGAATTAGGGTTATGCCTGCATCCTTCTCTTAGGATGGAGTGTATAACTTTAATCCTAAGTGTTAAACCCTCAATCCATCTAATAATCACTAAGACATTAACTTGTAACTTGGGCCTTACATTAGGGTTCTAATTCTTCCTTTATGGTTAAGAAGGACTAACCCTAGTGTTTAATGGACAAGTCCCCCTCAAGTTGTCTTACAAACCATAAAACTCACTTCTTAATCTCACTCTTAATTAAAATCCACTTTAATAAAGGCTTGTCATCTAATGATTTTAATCACTAATCATGGATTAAGTTGAGGTATCGTCCTCAGCTTAAATGTGCTCATCTATTATCCTTCTATTAGGATGGTGTAATGAGTTCACTAATCATTGATTATGGCTTAAACTCATTACTTAACACTAAACAAAAACCCAAAAACATCTAAATAATCACAAGTAGGTTAATGATATTAATCCCACATCATCATGGTAATTAAGTTGAGATGCTTATCTCATACTTAAAGTATTCTCATTATCCCTAATCAGGGAGGATATAATGAGTTTACAAACCTTTGATTTAGGCTTAAGCTCATTAACTTATGACAAACTCCAAAAATAATAACAAAACTGAAAACACAAAAACAAATAATAATCGTCTCCTTCGGGATTCTTTTCTCATCATACTCACTCATAAACGAGAACGTGCTTCTTCCGTCTAATGCAAGACAGTTAGCACTTGAGTCAGACGAGTCATGCACTTGAGCATAGACAAGTATGCAGTTCTCAGTCAATTCATCTTTTAGTCTCTTTGAGTCGAACTACGGTGTTCTGACTTACTCATTGCACGAGAGGATACGTAGGCATAACTTAATTGTTATCGAACAAAAGTCTTTGTGTCTTCCCCCTCTTCCAGCATTCTCATTTAAGCCTCAGTCCTGAGCACTTCACTCCTTTTTTTGCACTGACACTTGTATATTCTTTTTTCAGCTTTTGCACACAGACAACACATACACTTACCCCTTTAAACACAAACTTTCAAGCATGGATCCCGTCGAGTACAACGGACAATCTGGGTGATAATACCTTTCCAGGTTGTAACCAACCCCCTTTCTTAGTTTCTCTGGTTCGCAACCGTCTTATCCATCTCTTTCTAGGTTTATGCAGCATTACCTTTCCTTCGGGATAAAAATACCTAGCTGGCGACTCTTTTCATTTCATCTTCATTCCTCCTTTCGCCGACCATTCGCGCTTGTACCAGGATGCAAATCTTCGGGAGCGACAGCTTGGCGACTCAGCTGGGGACCCTTATATTGCTACCAGGGCTTCTGGTTCTTTTTGTGGGTTCCTCCTAGCGCTCGTTTGATTTGTGTTTACGGGGGTGTTATGTGCTACTTGTGCTTATTTATTGCTTTATTTATTGCTTTCTGTACAGCTTTATTTATTTCTTTCATTTATAGTTTTTATACATTTCATACTGTCATTATCATATGTGTTGGATCTGCTGTCTTCTTGGTGGGTGGGGATCATTGAGTGGTTAAGGTCCTATACCAGGTACCTGAGTGACACATAGGCTAGAGTGGCTTCATATTCTTTCCCATTCCATTTCGGTCTGGTGCGGGAATATGAAACACGGTTCAGACATGGATTTCTTCTTGAGAACTCTTTGCTACGGATTTCCTGTAGTACTAGGGCTATCTGGGAAGCCTGCTAAGTCTGGATGACCTTTTATGACCTTCAGCATCTGAGGTGAATTAGAGGAGGATCTTTTATGGTTATTGTAAACATTGTACCTCCGGGTTAGAAGTGTTTACACTTCTCATAACTGATCCAACTCTGAGGATCCTTGTTCTAGAACATTTCATGTGAAGGGGTTGGGATGTTTACAGGTTTGCAGGAACCATTGGCCTCATCATACCTTGTTACCAGTTTTGTTCTAAGAATGCACCACTTTGGACAGTTCTTACAAAACGCTGGATTTATGACTCTTTATTTGAGTCCCCCACCTGGTTACTGGTTTTCTAAGCCTCCATCCGGACTTATGAACACACATGGACCCTATCAAGGCAGATAACAGATCCAACACTTGATCACAAACCCTTTGCATATCATTCTGCATACATCATCTTTGCATCATTTAACATTTGCCTATTTGTTTTACAGGGTATCCACCTTATTATCTTTGGTTTGGTTTTGACCCGTTCTGCTACTCAGACTTCTTCAGTTATCTGCACCAGCATCTTCATCAGAGTTCCTTCTCCAGCTTTCATTAGTTTGTCTTCATCAGAGACTCTTCACTAGCATTTGCACCAGAATCTCTTCCCAGTTCTCTCCATCAGCTGTCTTCATCAGAGACACTTCTTCAGCATCTTCTTCAGTGACCTTCATCAACAGTCACCCTCAGTACTCTTCACCAGCACCCATCATCGGCATGGACATTTCCAGGAAGAGCAACATCACATACCACTTCTTTGAGCCTACTCTGACAGGCATTAGACAAATCCAGTCTCTCATTACTTCTGATCATGTCCCACTATTTAGAGAACATTATGGTGGAATATTGGACATGATCATGGATCTGGATGCATCCCAGAGGAGCATGATCCATACTTGCTTGCAGTTTTATGACCCTCCTCTCAGATGCTTCACATTCCCTGATTTTCAGTTGGGACCTCTGCTAGAAGAGTTCTCCATGGTGTTAGGTGTCCCTATCAGGAGGGGGGTTCCTTTCAACCCTGAGATGGTTGCTCCCAAGAATGAAGACATAGCTAAGGCATTGCATTTGGAGCCTGCCCTCATTGATCAGAGCATGACCACCAAGGATGGAGTTTCAGACCTTCACTTGGATTTCTTGATCTCCCAGGCCACCCTGCATGCTGCAATAGGGAAGTGGGGTGTTGTTTGTGCTCTCCTGGACCTCAACATATATGGAGTCATCTTGTTTGCAGACGAGCCAAAGTTTGTAAGCAAGAATGTTATTCACCTGTTCTTACTGAGAAACCCAGTGCCTACCTTGCTTGGAGACTTCTATTATTTAGTACACCAGAGGAATGAGAAGCAAAAAGGAAGATTGGTCAGATGTTGTGCTCCTCTCTATTACTGTTGGCTGCTAAGACACTTGCCGAAATCAGATACTTTCCTGAACCCTCATCAGCCAAGGAACTGGGCTAAGAGATTGATTTCCCTTACATCAGAAGACATCTGATGGTGCACTCAGAGCACCAAGAGCAAATAAATCATTACTAGCTGTGGACAATATCCTAATGTGCCTTTGATTGGAGTAAAAGGATGCATCAACTACAACCCTTTGCTTTTTAAGAGACAATTAGGGTATGCTTTGGTTCATCCTCCAAGAGGGCAAGACTTGACTGAGACCTTCTATTGTGAAATCCAGCACAACTCTGCTATTGTCAGACAGGCAGCCTGGGCCCGGGATAACATTCAGACTAAGGGGACAGCCATTCTAGGTAAGTGCAACAATATAGCCTCAGCACAGTATCTTGATTGGTCTCGTACTAGGGCACAGATCACCCGGATGCCATTCATCTTAGAAGATGTACCTGGACCTTCAACAGTGCAACCTGCAGCTACTGTCAGTTTGGAAGAGTTTGAGAAGCTGAAGGAAAGAAATACCCAGCTCTCTGAGGCTTTGATGAAGACCCTCTGGGAGAGGAATTATAGCCTTCTAGATATGAGAGGTTAGAGAAGCTCCAGATTGAGCACTTGACCAAGATTGAGAAGACGGATGACTACATCAGAAAGGCTAGAGGAAGAGAGTTAGTGCTGAAGAAAACTTGCAAGGCAACAAAGACTCAGAAGGCTAGGACAGAGCATTACTTAGAGGAGAGCCAGGCTAGGTGGATCAGGATCACTGAGGCCCGTGCACAAGAAGATCAAAGGACTCAAGCTAAGATAGAGCAACTAGAGGCTAGTGAGAAGAAGAATCAGGAAGCTTTGATAGTAGCACAGAAAAAGATCTCTGAGTTGAAGCTCTGAGCGGGGTTGAAGAGGTCAAAGGATCAGGATAAGCACAAGAAGTTGACCAGTGCCATTGCTACTAGGAATCTCCTCATCAGGACTATTACAAAGCACCCGGTTGGTCCAGTGACTGAGGCCCTCCTGAAAGAAGTCAGAGAAGATGACTTTGGGCTGGATGTTTGACTCTTTTTGTTTGTACTTCATTTTGATTATATTTTCTTTTTGTTGATGTATTTTGACCTGCCATGGGAATGTTATTGTAATCAAACTATGTATCTTCACTCTCTGTAATATATTTGGTTTGTATTATTTTTGGTGGGCTTTTATCTCTCTCTGTAACATCATCACCATTTCCTCGAGGTCTGGAAAGGTCAAAACTAAAGAACCAAAACGGATACCCTTGGAAGACAAATAGGCATCCTGCATTGCATACTAACATTATCTTTGTTTTATAGGTTTTTTGTTTTATTGTTGTTTCTCACTTTGTTGTGGTTTCAGGAAACATTGCTCGCAGAAGAGTGTTCCCTGTCAACAGAATACACCGGTACCCAACAAGAAACAACCTTCCGGGGCTACAGATGGATCAAGTTCAACAAGACCTGAATGAAGTGAGGGCCCGTATGGCCAATGATGGGTTGAGATGAGAAATCAGATGAATCAATTTATGACAATGATGACTGGCTTAGCTCAGAGCCAGGAAAGACTGAGGGAGTTGGTTGAGCGACAAACTCCCGAGGAACACCATCCAGGTACAGGGGTACCAGTAACAGCGATCACGTGTAGCCTCGCACTGATCCACCAGAGTTTGGACCTCATCTGAATCCAGACGTCAATGCCATAAGAAATACCCAGGGTAACACTACTGGAGGAAGGGTCTTACAGGAGGATCCTCAAGAAGAGCAGTTTACTATGGTAGGGGCTGGAGACGAAGTTTACGACCGTCGGTTAGATGAAATTGCAGAGAAACTGAGGTCTCTTGAATCCCAAAACTCTCTAGGTTTTGATGTCATGGACATAGGATTGGTGGAAGGGGTGAGAATTCCTCACAAGTTCAAACCCCCATGTTTTGAAAGATATAATGGCACATCCTGCCCACGTACCCACCTTCAGTCTTTCTTGGGAAGATTAAAAGCATACACCATGGACGAGAAGCTGTGGATGTTTTACTTCGAGGATAACTTGACAGGGGCATCCCGAGAATGGTACTCCCACTTGACCAGAGCCACAGTTAGAAATTGAAAAGACTTGGCTGAAGCTTTCATCTGTCAATATCAATATAATCTAGACATGGCCCCAAATAGGACCCTTCTAATGGGAATGTCTCAGTCTTCCCGTGAAAGCTTTAGAGAGTATGCCCAAAGGTGGAGGCAACTAGCTGCTGCAGTTCAACCCCCAATGTATGAAAGGGAGATGGTAGACATGTTCATGAATACTCTCCAGGGTACCTATATTGACAGACTGGCTGCATTTTCTTCCACCAGCTTTGCAGATGTGGTGATAGCTGGGGAAAGAATAGAGAGCCTACTAAAGATGGGAAAGATCTCTGACAACGGTGCCAGTTCAAGCAGTACAAGAACGCCATTTGCTGGGCCCCGTAGATCTGGTGAAACAAACTCTGTACACATGGGAAGAGGGAGACCCCAATATCTGCCCAGAACAGTTGTTGTTGTTACTATCCCTGCTCCACCTCCTCAGTACACTCAACAACCATAGCACTTTCCGCAACAACCACATTTTCCTCAACAGAGATCATACAACAACAATAACAACAATCAACAACAACGCCCTTTTCAACAGCGGCCATCTCAGATCAACAGGGTGATTGACCCTATTCCAATGCCATATGCTACACTGCTGCCACAACTCCTAAAGCTCAATCTTGTTGAGTTAAGGACATTGGCTCCACCTGATCCTCCGAACCTTCCAAGAAATTACGATGTCAACGCTAGGTGTGCTTTTCATTCCAACGCACCTGGTCACTCTACGGAAAAATGCAGAGCTCTGCATATGAAGGTCCAGGATCTGGTAGATTCAAAGGCCCTGAACTTTGCACCACCTCCCAACGTCAGGAAAAATCCTATGCCAAGCCACAGTGGGACGAGGATTAATGCTATAGAGGAAGGCTCACCCATGAGTTTAATAGAAGATATTGCAAGTATTCAGACACCTCTGGCAGAGGTTAAAGCCCAGCTTTTGAAATGCCAAGTGTTTCCAGGTTGTGAGGCCTGTTGTGAATTATGCAAACTTTCCGAGAATGGGTGTGCGAGCATGAGGAATGGCATCAATGGTTTGATTAAAGAAGGCATTCTGCAAATAACCACAACCGTTTCTACAACACCAGCAACTCCTTTTACAGCAACAAATGACTCTTCTATAACTGCAACAACAATTGTTCCTACTGATTCATCTACAACTCCAGCAACCATTTCTTCCATCGCTTCAACAAACAACAGTTCCATATCATCTCCTTCTACAACTCCAGCAACCACCAACAATGATGTCTCCATAGTTACTATTTATTATGACCCGACAACAGTCCCAAATTCCAGCAACTTTCAACAACAATCTCAGCAATAGTTTCAACCAAGCTTCAATTCATCACCACCAACATCCACCAGAAGTCCTATCACTATCTTCTATGATCCACATACAATTACGGTTCTAACATCTGCTGTAGTGAGCCCAGTCACCATCACGGTGCCAGGGCCAATTCCATATGATAAAGACAGTGTTGTACCATGGAATTATGGTGCTAACCTTTACTGAAACGGAGAAAAAGTCCTTCTTGATTCTTCAGTTCCTACCCCACAAGTGGACAATGTCGGGGGAGACAGAGGCTTCACCCGAAGCGGACGCCTCTTCGCGTCACAAGCTCCAAGAACTAATACTGAGGCAGAGGCTGTTGCCAAAGCCAAAGGGAAGAGTGTGATACCTGAAGAACCTGCACCAAAAGAGAGTCATAAATCATCCTTCGATCAGGATGTGGATGAATTTATGAGGATAATTAAAAGAAGTGACTACAAAGTTGTGGATCAGCTCCACCAGACCCCTTCTATGATCTCTATATTATCCCTACTGTTGTGTTTCGAATCTCATCGGGATGCACTACTCAAAGTTCTGCACACTGCCTACGTGCCAGAAGAAATCACAGTGAATCAGCTGGAAACAGTGGTGTCAAATGTCAATACTAGCCATGGGCTAGGTTTCACTGATGCTGATTTGACAATAGAAGGACGTCACCACAACAAAGCTTTGCACATCACCCTGGAGTGCAAAGGAGTTGTACTCTCTCATGTTCTTGTAGACACTGGGTCCTCACTCAATGTCCTACTGAAGAAAGCTCTTGTCAAGCTCGAATATGATGGAATAGCTCTCCGACCAAGCAACCTTGTGGTCAGGGCTTTTGATGACTCCAAAAGATCTGTTCTTGGAGAGGTGGAGCTACCAGTGATAATCGGTCCGCAGGTCTTTAAGACTACTTTCTATGTGATGGACATTCAGCCGGCCTACAGTTGTTTATTGGGTCGACCATGGATTCACGCCACAGGCGCAGTAATGTCGACCCTTCACCAGAAATTGAAATATGAGTGGGAAGGGCAGATTATTACCATCTGTGGTGAAGAGGACATATTTGTTAGCCATATGGCTACATACAAGTATATTGAGATGGATGGTAAAATCCCTGAAACTATGAGCCAAGGGTTCGAGGCCCTGAATGTCAGTGAGGCGACGACTGAAGTATTTGCTGCATCCCAGGAGGATAGGATGGGTACTTCAATTGTCTCCTATCAGTAAGCCCGAAAGGTTGTTGAAGATGGTAATGCTCAAGGCTGGGGCAAGCTGCTTCCAGTGGAGAAGCAGGAAGACAGATTTGGTTTGGGTTACAAACCATTCCGACAAGATCAATCAGAGGCTGCAAAGGAGCCCAAGTTCATCAGTGGGGGGATGCTCACCCCAGATGCTGTTAACAACCTGGAAGACGAGGCGGAAAGCGACCGCAACCTGGAGAGCTGGATACGTCCAAGGATCCCGGGGAATCAAGTCCTTAACTGGTCTTCCCAGGAAATTATAAGGGTTACTCCTGCAGAGTAATTATTATTTCCTGTCTTTTTAGCATGCATCAAGTCCTGCATCTTGCCCAAGGTGTCATGACTCATTTTGTAATAGGGCCATATTGTAATTTTGTGCAAATGGATTAATCAATGAATATCGTACATCTTTTGCAAACGAGTCTCTTTTTTCGCTCACTGTCTTTTCATTTTTCACTTTTGTACAAAACAATAAAATGGCAATGTTTTCAAAATAAATAACTTCATTTTTCACTTTTTCTAAACAAGATTAAAATTGATCACTAAAACGAACAAATCTCAACCCTTGCAGAGATTATCCTCCAGATTGCACCGACAACAACATTGTTATGACCTTGTATGACTTCGACAATCCAATTAATCAAGCTGATGAAGGGGTTGAAGAAGACTATGAGTTACCTGAAGAGTTAGCCAGGTTGTTAAGGCAAGAAGAGAGTGATTACTCCTCATCAGGAGGAGGTTGAAACAGTTAACCTTGGTATGGAAGAGGATTTGAAAGAAGTAAAGATTGGGGCCGGTTTGCAAGCTTCAGTAAAAGAACAGCTTATTGACATGCTTCGAGAATACGTCGACGTCTTTGCTTGGTCCTATCAAGACATGCCAGGTCTAGATACGGATATTGTTATGCACAAGCTGCCATTGAAAGAAGAATATCCTCCAGTGAAGCAGAAGCTACGCCGTACTCGCCCGGATATGGCCATGCAGATTAAGGAAGAAGTACAAAAATAGTGGGACGCCGGTTTCCTTGTTGTAACTAGTTACCCACCGTGGGTCGCTAATATTGTACCAGTGCCTAAGAAGGATGGCAAAGTACGGATGTGTGTGGATTACCGGGATCTGAACAGAGCTAGCCCAAAGGATGATTTCCCATTACCTCACATTGAGGTATTGGTCGACAACTGATACCGAGAAAAAGTTTTGTTTTATTACTATGTTTCAATGCCGTTTTATCGCACATTTATCGTTTTAACACCCGATTCTTCGAGTTTTCTTTGTCATTTTGCAGGTATATCAATTATAGAGCTAAATCATAAGCCAAAAGTGAAATGAGCAAAAACAACCATGAAAAGAAGAAGAAGAGAGGAATTCTGCATAATCTGCATAATTTGCAATTGTCGCGACCGTCACCATGGAGTCATGACCATGACACGCTAAAAGGACCAGTCACGGTCGTCACCAATCCCTCACGACCGTGACGCGCTAAATACAAGGATAACGAACGTGACACCCTTGTCACGAACGTGACAAGGGGAAAATAGGTTTACTTAGTAAGAATTGGTCATGAACGTGCTACGTGAAGTCATAGTTTTTCCTATTCTTCCGCAGACCCAGTAACATAACTTTTCCCTGGATTCTCTCAGCAACTACGAAGCCCACGCATTATTCCAACTGCCAAGCCCAAATTATGTTTCCTATAAATAGCTTTATTTCAAAGTAGAAAGTACAGAGTTTTATTTTAATTTTTTCTTGCGGAAGCTCTGCCGTATTTCCATTGCACCCTATTTCATTTATTTTTCCAGCAATTGTTCTGTTTTTGTTTTATTTTCTATATCCCAACCAAATCAAATAACAATTTCCAACATTAGGAAATTGTTATTATTTAATTTCTTTCAAGCCTTCAGCATTTCGTTTTTGTAATTTTATTTCCGACTCCGGTCCGCACTCCGAGCTTGCCAGATTGTGGAAGAAGGAGTTTGACATTATTTTTTATTATTCAGGTTTTTAATTAATTCGCATTTATATTAATGTTAAGAATTTACTTTTATTTCTTTATAATGCATATTTTAATTATTGTTCCTCTGTTTCTGCATCTGTCTGGTACAACAAATATGAGTAGCTAAACACTTTAGGCGGTATGTAATTAAAATACACTGAATCGGTATAATCAATTCTAGGCTTAAAATAATTAAGAACTTAAAATTCTGACTATGACTTTTTATTATAAAATTAATCTTTTTGTTACGAGAGTAAGGAAAGTGTAATAGGTTAGGTCGAGACCACGAGAGTGTGAGATTTTAACCAGATAGCTAAAGTTAGGCATTTAATTTAAACACAGCGAGAGCGCTTTAAAATGAATTAGACTTATTAAGTTTCCAAAAATTATTTCTAAACACTTATGGGCTAGCGAGAGCAGGCATAGGGCTTTAGGAGTAAGATCTGAGATAAGACCACAAGAGTGTGAGTTAAAGGTATTTAAACTGATAACCTCTACAGAATAAATTAAGTGAACTATCCTTATAAGCCTAGGTTAGATTGACCCGCCTAAGTTAACATAATTACATACTGACCGCCTTATTATTATTTTATTAAACTAAAATTTAATTCCCGTCTTTAATCCTTAAAACAACCAAAAAAATCGTGACAACCATTCACCTTAAATATTACGCTAGTCCTTCGCATTCCAGCACTAAGTAATCATAAAGTCCCTGTGGGATCGATAATCTTAAATATTACTTCGATAGGCTGTGCGCTTGTAGTTAAGATACCACTAGACACATATTAGATAACGTCTTTAGCCCATCAAGTTTTTGGCGCCGTTGCCAGGGACCTTAATTTAGTTACTAGTGCACTTTAGAGTAGCATTGTCTAGACTAAGGTAACAACTATTTATTTTCTTAATCTAATTTCCCGAGTGTATGCCAAGTACTCGCTCTCAAGGCGAAGACTTGCAACCTCTAATCCCAGAATCGGAACGCTTATTACACGTAAGAAGACGAATATTTGATTACGAACGAAATTACAACATTCCAGATCTTCAAATAGATCCACCTAAACCAGTCGGAACATCAAAGGACGCAGAGATGGCTGAAGAACCGAATCATCCACTCAAATATTACGCTAGTCCTTCGCAAGCTGAACGCATTCCAGCATTGCCGCACCGGCTATCAACCGAAACGATTTCGAACTGAAACCTTCGCTGATATCAGTCGTGCAACAAAATCAATTCGCCGGAAATCCTACCGAGGATCCAAACCTTCATCTTTCGATATTTGTGCAATACGCAGATACCGTAAAAGCCAATGGAGTTACCCAAGAAGCTATTAGACTACGTCTTTTTCCTTTTTCACTTCGAGACAGAGCGAGAGCCTGGCTTCAATCTCTACCCTCGAATTCAGTAACTACGTGGGAGGAACTAAAGAGAGTCTTCTTGACCAAATATTTCCCACCTAGCAAGACAGCTATGCTAAGAGCTCAGATCAACGGATTTAAGCAAAAGGAAAACGAATCACTTTTCGAAGCTTGGGAACGCTATAAAGATATGCTGAGACTTTGTCCACATCACGGATTAGTAGAATGGATGGTCATCCATACCTTCTACAATGGACTTTTGTACAATACAAGAATGACAATTGACGCTGCCGCAGGCGGCGCACTAATGGACAAAGAATATAACGATGCTTATGCGCTTATCAAGAGTATGGCTCAAAACCATTACCAATGGGGAAGCGAGAGAGTCGCAACTGAGAAACCAACAAAAGGAGGTATGTACGAAGTAACTAGTATGGACCAAGTCAATGCAAAGTTTGACCAACTAAACCAAAAGATCGACAACTTGGCCATAACACCAACAGCCACCGTGGCTGCAGAAACACCTAACTGTGAGTTATGTGGAGTTCCAGGACATGCTGTCCCTGATTGTCAACTATTAGCAGGAATTCCCACAGATCAAGTGAATTATGCTCAAGGAAACCCGTACTCAAACACATACAACCCAGGTTGGAAGAATCATCTGAACTTCTCCTATAAGAACAACAATGCTTTATACGCACCAGGTCAAGCACCAGCTACACCACCAGGATATCAAAAGACTGCTCCTAATGTCCCTAGAAAATCGAACCTTGAGTTGATGATGGAGAACTTCATAGCTACCCAATCTCTAACAAACAAGGAATTCTTAAACCAAAACATACACACTAGTGAGCAGATTAAGCAATTAGTGAGCAAGGTAGATGCATTAGCTACACATAACAAAATGCTTGAAACTCAGATTTCACAAGTAGCTCAACAACAAGCACCTACCGCTACACCAGCTGGAGTATTTCCTGGACAACCTCAACCTAATCCGAAAGGACAGGCCAATGCTGTGATATTAAGAAGTGGCAAGGAACTTGACGGACCTACCGATCCAAGACTTGACAATCCAGCCATGTACCAAAAACCGGATAAACCGACTGAAATGGTGAACGAACCAGAAGAAAAGGAAGATAATCAAGAGGTAGTGGAGAAAGAAAAGCCTTATGTGCCTCCACCACCCTATAAACCACCAATTCCGTACCCTCAGAGATTAACCAATTCCAAGACGATGGGCCAGTTTAAGAAATTTGTTGAACTTTTGAAACAGTTGAATATTACTATTCCATTTACAAAAGCTATCACTCAAATGCCCTCGTATGCTAAGTTTTTAAAAGAAATCTTATCCAATAAGAAAAAGATAGAGGATAACGGAACCGTTACACTTACTGCTGAGTGTAGCGCAATAATTCAGAATAATATGCCTCCTAAGCTAAAAGATCCAGGAAGTTTCTCTATACCCTGTGTAATAGGAAAATTCGTCATTGACAAAGCTCTATGCGATTTAAGAGCCAGTATCAGTGTTATGCCCTTAACGATTTGCAAAAGGCTAGACATGGGAGACCTAAGACCAACTAAAATGTCTGTTCAACTAGCCGATCGCTCTATTAAATATCCTGTAGGCATACTAGAAAATGTCCCAGTACGTATAGGACAATTCTATATTCCTACTGATTTCATAATCATGGACATCTCTGAAGACTCCACTACACCTATCATACTAGGAAGACCATTCTTAGCTACAGCCGGAGCTATAATAGACGTAAAGAAAGGAAAGCTAACCTTTGAAGTAGGTGAAGAGAAAGTTGAATTTATTTTAACACAATTCTTACAATCACCAGCTATAGAGGATACATGCTATCTATTGGACGTAATTGACGAATGTGTAAGAGAAATGGAAATGAAAGAAACTACCTATTCTGAAATTATGAAAATTCAAATCCCTCCGATTTTCGAAGACGATAATTGGCGTGAACCATATCAGGATGATAGTCTAAGCGAAAGTTTAGCACTTACACCGGATCCCATGCCAAGTAAGAATAAACCTACATTAGGGTTAAAAACTTTACCTAAAAACCTAAGATACGAATTCTTAGACGTCGAATGTACAAGACCAGTTATAATCAATTCCTGTTTAGGAACAATTGAAACAAAGAAACTTTTAGATGTCTTAAAGAAATATCCAACTGCATTAGGATATAACATATCTGATCTCAAAGGAATATGCCCTTCAATCTGTATGCATCGTATTCTGCTAGAAGAAGATTGCAAAACCTCCAGAGAATCTCAAAGAAGAATTAACCCAATCCTTAGCACTGTAGTAAAGGAAGAAGTTAAGAAACTACTAGATGTTGGAATAATATATCCAATCTTTGATAGTAAATGGGTTAGTCCAGTACATGTAGTACCAAAGAAAGGAGGTATCACTGTTGTGAAAAATGCTAAAGGAGAATCAATATCACAAAGAGTAGTGATAGGACATAGAGTGTGCATCGATTATCGTAAACTAAACAAAGCCACTCGAAAAGATCATTTTCCGCTACCTTTTATAGATCAAATGTTAGAACGATTGGCCAAGCATTCATATTTCTGTTATCTTGATGGTTACTCAGGATTTTTCCAAATCCCTATCCACCCAGATGATCAAGAGAAGACTACATTCACATGCCCTTATGGAACGTTCGCTTATAGACGAATGCCCTTTGGATTATGCAACGCTCCTGCAACCTTTCAAAGATGTATGATGTCAATCTTTGCAGATTTCATAGACAACATTATGGAAGTGTTCATGGACGACTTCTCTGTATGCGGGCAAAGTTTTGAAGGATGTCTATCAAATTTAGAAATGGTGTTAGAAAGATGTGTAAAAGTAAACCTCGTGCTTAACTGGGAGAACTGTCATTTCATGGTCAGAGAAGGAATCGTACTAGGACACGTTATATCTGACAAGGGAATTGAAGTTGATAAAGCTAAGATAGAAGTCATAAAAGATCTTCAACCCCCTAAAACCGTTCGAGAAATACGAAGCTTTTTAGGACACGCCGGTTTCTACCGACGATTCATCAAAGATTTCTCGAAAATCACTAAACCTCTTACCGGTTTATTAATGAAAGACGCTGAGTTCATATTCAATGAAGATTGTCTTAAAGCATTCGAAACTCTAAAAACAGCCCTCATCACCGCACCAATCATGCAACCCCCTGACTGGAGATTACCTTTCGAAATCATGTGCGATGCGAGTGACTATGCTGTAGGCGCAATTCTAGGACAGAGGAAGGACAAGAAACTTCACGCAATTTACTATGCCAGTAGAACCTTAGATTCTGCTCAGATGAACTACGCCACTACTGAAAAAGAATTGTTAGCAATTGTCTTTGCGCTTGACAAATTCCGTTCTTACCTAGTGGGAGCGAAAATAATCATTTACACAGACCACGCTGCTATCAGATATCTATTAACTAAGAAAGATGCTAAACCAAGACTCTTGAGATGGATTTTACTCTTACAAGAGTTTGATCTTGAAATAAAAGATAAGAAAGGTACTGAAAACGTTGTAGCGGACCATTTATCAAGAATAGAAGGTATTAAACCCGAACAAGTGCCGATTAACGATGATTTTCCGTATGAACAGCTGATAGCACAAATAGGAAGCGACCCAGTTCAGTTAGACATAGATGAACCAGAACCCGTGGAAACAATCCAAACAACCGTAGGACTGCCATGGTACGCTGACATTGTCAACTACCTAGCTGCAGGAGCTCTTCCACCCGACTTAACCTATCAGCAAAAAAAGAAATTTTTTCACAATCTCAAACATTACTATTGGGATGAACCATTATTGTTCAAAAGAGGACCCGACGGAATCTTTCGCCGATGTATTCCCGAAGAAGAAATAGAAGATGTCATTGCTCATTGCCATTCATCTCCTTATGGTGGACATGCAAGCACTTCCAAGACTTGTGCAAAAATCTTACAAGCCGGCCTATTCTGGCCTAATTTATGGAAAGATGTCCACATCGCTGTTATAAATTGCGATCTGTGTCAACGCACCGGTAATATTTCAAGAAGAGATGAAATGCATCAAAAAGGAATATTAGAAGTAGAAGTCTTTGACGTCTGGGGAATAGATTTCATGGGACCATTCCCATCATCTTTCGGTAATAATTACATACTCGTAGCTGTCGATTACGTTTCAAAATGGATTGAGGCTATAACTTCTCCTACAAATGACACACGAGTAGTAATAAAGCTTTTAATAAATATAATCTTTCCTAGATTTGGTGTGCCTAGACTCGTCATAAGTGACGGTGGCTCGCACTTCATTTCAAAAATCTTTGACAAATTACTATCTAAGTATGGAGTCAGACACCGTGTAGCAACACCATATCATCCACAAACAAGTGGACAGGTCGAAGTCTCGAACAGAGAAATTAAACAAATCTTAGAAAAGACTGTCGCCATATCTCGGAAAGATTGGTCATCTAAACTTAATGAAGCTTTATGGGCTTATAGGACAGCTTACAAGACACCCATAGGAACTACACCTTTCAAATTAGTATATGGAAAGTCTTGCCACTTCCCGGTATGTCGCTCCCACTAAATGAAGCCGGGTCAAATAGGGTACAGACGCGAACGGTCGGCGAGAGGAACAATGAGAACACACAGCCGTGAACTCACTGGAGATGAATAGAGTCGCCAGCTAGGCATTTTTATCCCGGAGGAAAGGCAATGCTGCATAGACCTGGAAAGAGATAGATAAGACGGTTGCGAACCAGAGAGACTGAGAAAGGGGGTTGGTTACAACCTGGGAAGGTATTAGCACCCAGATTGTCCGCCGTACTCGACGGGATCCACGCTTAAAAGATTTGTGTTTAAAAGGGGTAGTGTCGGTGCAATTTGTGTGTAAGAGCTGGAAAAGGATGTACAGGTGTCAGTGTAAAAGAAGTGAAGTGTATAAATGATGTGTCAGTGTAAAAACAAGAATGAAATGCTCAAGAATGAGGCTTAAAGAATAATGCTGGAAGGAGGGGGAATATACAGAGACTTTTGTTCGATAACTGTTAAGTTATGCCTACGTATCCTCTCGTGCAATGAGGAAGTCAGAACACCGTAGTTCGACCCAAAGAGACTGAAAGATGAATTGACTTGTGAACTGATTACTTGCCTATGCTCAAGTGTATGACCTATCTGGCTCAGGTGCAAACTGTCTTGCATTAGACGGAAGAAGCAAGTTCTCGTTTGTGAGTGAAGGTGATGAGAAAAGAATCCCGGAGGAGACGATTATTGTTTGTTTTTGTGTTTTCAGTCTTTTATTGCTTTTGAAAGTTTGTCATAAGTTAATGAGCTTAAGCCTAAACCAATGGATTTAGTAAACTCATCACATCTTCCCTCTGTTTAGGGGTAATGAGGATACCTTAAGTGTGAAGTCAGATTCTCACACTTAATCACCTTTGATGCAGGATTAGGATCATTAACCTACTTGTGATTATTTAGATGTTTTTGGTGTTTTTGTTTAGTGTTAAGTAATGAGGTTAAGCCATAATCAAGGATTAAACAGACTCATTACACCATCCTAATAGAAGGATAATAGATGAGAATGTTTAAGCTGAGGAAAGCTCCTCAACTTAATCCATGATTAGGGATTAAACTCATGACAAAACAAGCCTTTGATTAAGTGGATTTTATTTAATGGTAAGATGGTGAAGTGAGTTTTATGATTTGTAAGACAACTTGAGGGGGACTTGTCCATTAACACTAGGGTTAGTCCTTCTTAACCATTTAAGGAAGAATTAGAACCCTAATGCAAGGCCCAAGTTACAAGTGTGATGTCTTGATAATTATTATGTGAATTGATTAAAGGAGTTGAACACATTAAGGGTTTAACACTTAGGATTAAAGTTATACACTCCATCCTAATAGAAGGATGCAGGCATAAGCTTAATCACAAAGCCTTAAAGCCTTTAGGGTTTAGTCCCTGATTATGAGGTGGGAAGAGAAGACTCAAGAGAGACACAGAGGTAAAACTAAAAGGGGAGACTAATCAAAACCCTAATCATTGTCATACTTGGTTGTTCCTAAGGTTTGTGAGGTTTTCAAGAGAAATCTTCAATGGAACCACCAGGAGGCAGATGAAAGGATCAAGAGAAGCAAAGTGACTTGCTTCATTCAAGAAGTCAAGTCACTTGAAGAAAGAAAGTGGGAAGAAGAAGAATGAGCAAGCTCAAACCCAAACACATATAAAAATGCAGCATGTATGCAAGGGAGAGATGAGAAGAAAGTTATGAGAAGTGAAGGCAAATTCACTTCTCAAAGTCACTTACCACCTGAAAGGTTAGAAAAGAAATGCAATGCAATGCAAAATGGGATGAGATGACATGATGAGAAACAAAACCAGAAGCATTTACATGATGCTAATGATGTTATGAGATGCTACAAACATGAGGCAGCACATGGAAATGATCATACGAGTTCATGGATGCAAATGAAGCAAGTTAGGAAGCATGGACATACATGAAAAGTTATGAAGTGCACATGGCATACAACATGGCAAATACATGATGCAATGATCAAACATGCTCTTAATATGTCTTATGATGTCAAATGAATCAAATGGAGGCATGGAATGTCATGGCAAGTCATGTTGTGCAAGAGAATGCAAGATGAGTTCATATGAAAGCCCAAACTAGGGTTTATGAACAATACATCAAACAAAAATCAAAATCAGAAGCAAACCCTAAGATAAAAAATTGAAAATGCCACTCAAAGGACCCCTAATCCTATACTAAACCAATGCCCAAAGGAGAAGTCTCAACTCCTAACCAAACTCAAGTTATGATTTTTACAAGTTTGCTAGGGTTTTAGGGTTCCTAAACAAAAGAAATGTCAAACAAAATGAAAATGAAAGATCAAATCATGGCCATTTAATCTCATAAACTACATGCTAAACACAATGCAATGCAAGAAGAATCAATGTCCAACTCTTCATGGATAGGCAGAAATGATTTTTGGAACTTTGGATCAAATTAATGCATAAAAATGATTTTAAATCAATGAAAAATTCTCAAAATGCATCAAGATCAAAAAATAAATTTGGTTTGAAGGTTGGACAATGTTTCTAAATGTCTTAGAACATTTCATGAATTTTTTGGTGATTTTTAAATACTTAAAAGTATTTTTAATAAATTAATTCTCATTAATCAATTAAAAATAAACTTTTAAATATTTTAAAATACTTTGTAAATGCTAAAAATGAAAATAAAAATATTTTTGTGTTTTAAAAATTAGTGAAACTCTTGACAAAAAGTTTCATAATTTTTAAAACAATTTTACTATTTTAAATAAATTATGCAAAACAAATGAATTAAATGAAAATAAAAATGAATTTAAACTGAATTAATGAGAAGTCAACAGATCTGATGGCCTGGATTCAAAGTCACACGCGCGGGAGTTGACTAGGCGCGCATCTGGATGGCCTACGTTCAAACTGACTTAATTACACTTAGCCCTAATTAATCAAACCCTAATTACTTTCTGATGACCGGAACAGTGGTTCCGGTCATCTTCTCCGACGAGACAAAGTGCTAACTCCTTCTACACGTTACGAAAATGAAATCTAATTGAACAGAAATGATCCCCACTCACTCACGAATCAAAACCCTCAATCAAAACAAATTTATTTTTCCAGGAATGGCTGAATCGAAGCAAACAAGAACTAGGGCAAAAACGTTTCAGAGACTGATTAAACTCTCATCTCTCCACCATTTTCAAAACTAAAGATATCAGAGCAATCAGTGAAGCATGGAGAACAACTTTAGAACTTAAAAATCCATTTCTGGAAAAAAAGTTCTTGAGCTACCTGAGTTTCGAAGCTTTCAATCCAGCAACTTTCTGCCCTCTCCCTTTGATGCAATCCACTCTACTTGGTCCCCTGATGATCCTTGAATGCTTAGAAGGAGTTTATGTTGGTTGGTTAAGGAGTTTGAACAGCTTCTGCTCAAGCTCAGTTGAAAATGGTGATGGTGATTCAGGCTGTTTCAGGCATGGGTGTGGGGTTCTTTATGACCAGTGTGATGAATGGAGAAGGTTTATGAAGTTTGTTCAAGTGTTTGGGAGTTGTGGCATGTGATTCGAAAGTTTCTGCTTTGGGGGGTGAAAAATGGAAGAGTGATGTTCTTGCTTGGTTCAGGCCTAAGTCTTGTTGGTTTTGGCTCAGTGAAGCAAGGTGAGTTGATCAATGGATTTGGTTTTTGCGTTTGTGAGTTGTGGAGACAGATTCGAAGAGAAATGCAAAATGGGGTGAGTTTGTGTATGCTGTCTTAGGGCTTGTTTCAGGCTGGCTTCTTATGTGAAATGGCTAGCAAATGGATAGTATAAACAACTCCAATTGGTCAGATGATGTGACCTGGCCTGCTGTGATAGGTAAGTTCACTTTTGCAAAATGTCAACTTTTTGGTAAGAGAGGCATGGGCTTGGTTCTAGGCAGGTACATGTGTGTGGGCTGGCGCAGCATAGTGTGGAAGAGAGGCTAGGAAGGTTCAGCATGCTAGGCACCAAGTGGGTGAAGTGTGATGAGTGGTTTTGCAACTTGCTTACTTTTGAAACCTCATGAAAATCTCTTGTTTTGCCAACCATGAACATGTGATCTTTTGGTTCAATTCTGATTTTTAGAACTCATGTGATGTTTGTGCATTGGTTTGATGTGAACTAGAGGTCACAAATGGCCTTGATACATGATTTTGCAAATTTTCCAATTGGTGCATATCTTGAAAATTAGTGATTTTTGCCAACTTTGTCACACCATAACTTTTGATCCAAAATGAATTAGGTCATGTTCTTGTACTTTTTGAAAAGGGAAAAATGTATTCTACAACTTTCATGACCAAAGTTTTTCCATTTGAAGCATTTTTGGATCAAAAAGTAAGGTTTGAAAAGTGACCTAAATTGACAAATTCCTTAAAAGTCAACTATGCCCTAAAAAAGTCAACTTTGCAAAAACTTCAAATTCTTGATTTTTGTGAACTTCAACCCTCTTCCATGATCAAATAAAGATCACATACACTCAAAATGATGAAGATCACCCATTGGTTGGGTCATTGGGGGCCTCAGATGCCCTGATTTTGCACTGACTTGTCTGAAAAGTCAACTCTTGATCAGATGACTTCCCCATGGAATTTCTTCATGAAAATTGATATGCATACTCCCTATACCATATAGAGACCAATGGAAACAAGAATGACCAAAAAAATTGGAGTTATGGCCTCTGAAACCAAAACCCTAATTTTAGGTCAACTGTGCAGTCAAACTTGGCTCTGCTTCCATACCAATCCCAGTTCTTGTGATTCTTTTGCATTTTTGACTTTGAGAGGATGTAATATGATATAAGAACACTCATGGATCCCTTTGAAGTGATTGATGGCCTTTGGGAGTGGTTCAAGAGGCTCTTGGACTGCTCAGATCACAAACCCTAGGTGCAGATGACTTAGAAACTATGCAGTGAATCAAAAATGAGATATGAGATGATATGATTGTGTTTATGCATATGAAATGATCACAAGCCATGGTGTGAATGGGTGAGGGCAAATTTGGGGTGTTTACAGCTGCCCCTATTCAAACATGAGTTAGCTGTGCAGGATGTAAGCGACGGCTTATCAGGCAAACAAGATAACTTGTGGTTGAATACCAAAGACAGTCCAAAATTTGCACTCACAGAATGAAGAAGAAAAGGGATATAGATTATAAAAGAAAAATAAAGTATATTGTAAAGTGTGGGCGACGGAGGACGACCGTCGAGCAGAGGACGACTGCTGGGTAAAAGGCAATGACGGGGACGGCCGACATGCTGGGGATAAAAGGTAAAGCCAAGACGGGGACGGCCGACTAGCTGGACAAAAATAAAATTATGATGGGGACGGCCATCAAGATAAAGTTGTAAGATTCTCTGGGAGTTAATGAAACATGACGGGGACGGCCATCAAGTTCATAAAGTAAAGCAACCGACGATGGGGACGGCCATCGGGCTAAAAAGAAAAGGGACCACGACGGGGACGGCCATCGGGTTAAAGAATAAATGAAATAAACAGATGATGAGGTACGGTCATCAAAGGTGAAGGACGATCACCTAGCAGGGGACGGCTGCTCTGTTGGGGTTAAGATGAGGGACGGTCATCTTAAGCGGAGGACGACCACCTGGCAGGGTACGGCTGCCAAAAATATCAACGATGGGGACGGCCATCGGATAAAAGGTCAATGATGGGGACGGCCATCGGACGAGCATGATGGAGGACGACCATCAAGAGGTGGAGGACGACCACCTAGCAGGGGACGGCTGCTCTCGAGGTTTCTCATGACACAGGACGAGTGCCAGATAACCAAAAATCAACAATGGGGACGGCCATTGGATAAAATGATGAAGGACGATCATCAAGAGGTGGAGGACGACCACCTAGCAGGGGACGGCTGCTAAAAATCAACGATGGGGACGGCCATCGGATGAGCATGATGGAGGACGACCATCAAGAGGTGGAGGACGACCACCTAGCAGGGTACGGCTGCTCTCAAGGTTTATCATGACACAGGACGAGTGTCAGATAAAAAGGAAAATTTGCTTTGTTGGCGATCTACTGGGGAATAGTAAACACGGACAAGTGTTTACAACCAAGAGAAGAAAGCATAAGTGTTTAGGTGTTGTGTATAGATTAAAAATGCGGACGAGCATCCTTAAGACTACGATACGGACGAGTATCGGGTAGAAACAAACTGACTAATGTTCAGAGATGATGATACGGACGAGTATCAACGGGTTAACAAAGAACACGGACGAGTGTTGAATCTGAGGGGACTCCTGGGGAATAGTAGACACAGACGAGTATCTATATCCAAGAAGACAAAAGTGTTTGACACGGTGTATGGATTAAAGATACGGACGAGCATCCTTAAGACTATGATACGGACGAGTATCATGTAGAAACAAACATTTGATGCATATTCTGAGATGATGGTACGGACGAGTACCAACTGGTTAACAAAGAACAAGGACCAATGTTGAATCTGTGGGGATATAAATGGCATATACGAGATACGGACGAGTATCTGTATAAGTGTAACATGAGTAGTGAGTATGAGTTTTGTATGGATGAGTGTTTATCTGCTGGGGAGGGTGACACGGACGAGTGTCAAAAGGAGAAAAGTATGATATCAACAAGTATATGGGCTGTAAAAGTGTAAGCGACTGCGCTAGGGATATGACACGGACGGGTGTCAAGGAATTGTATATACAAGTATAGGTGAGTGCAAAGAGGATGTCTTTGGCTTTCTACTGGGGTATGACACGGACGGGTGTCAGGACGTATCTGTAATACGGGTGATCTTGTTTGTAAAGGATATTCAGGCGACTTTACTGGGGAGTGATGACACGGACGGGTGTCAACTGGTGTTTGTGGATTGTGAGGCAACTGCTTTTGCTGGGACTCTGGTGGGGACAGTTTCTGTGTATTGATGAATGGTTATTATTCACAAGAGTCCGATTCACAACATGGCTTATGATTATGCTATGTGTTTGATTTTTGCCGTAATGCTCCGTATTAGACGGAATGCTACGCTTTGTGGGTGGATATGATGCGAATGCCATGGTTATGCAAAGATACCAAACCGGGATTCGGATCCCGATGCCGCGAAGATCACTGGTCGATCTATTTGAAGTGGACATCCCAGCTGGGGATGAGATCATTGGCAGATCTGATGATATGATATTTTCTCGGGGATATAGGTCACCGATTGACATATCCTCGTAATATAGGACCCAGCTGGGGTTTGCAATAGCCTTCATCACTCTATTGTGACTCCTTCATGCGTTGTTCTTCTGAAAAGAGGCCGAGGATTCTGTGGGGAGATGGTTCCCTGACTTCTGCATTCTGCTGAGGAAGAATGATTGACACTACAGCTGGGGAAATTGACAAGTGGCAACTGGCTGGGGAAAGTTGTTGGCAACTCAGCTGGGGAGAAAACACCTCTGGTGCCAAGAGTGAGTGTTGATTTGCCAGCTTGCTGAGATGTAACTTGCATGCCCCAAGTTGCGTTCTGGATACCTGCAATCTTGCAAATATAAGGAAACGCACAAATGGTCCCGAGGTATCTTTTACTGGATTCCGCCATAGGAGTCAAGCACTTTCGAGAGTAAGTATATTCCCTGTAAGCATGTGTTTTTGAAGAAAAATATCTGTACTTATGCAATCAGTTTTTAGAGACATCAGACATCCTTTGCAAATAAAAATGTATAAGACGAGACATGACTGGAAAATCCGATTTTATTAATTCATGTGCCCTGAATTGGCAAGATACAGTCAAAGAAACAAATCTCCTAAAATGAAGAGACTGTTACAAATTGAGAAACAAAGTGCTGGCGATGTTGACGACGCTTTAAGGAGCTTCCTCTTCTGCTATGACTCGTATGACTTTTGACGTTCTTCTCGTCTTGCTTTCTGAAGAAGGCTGATTCTGATTGAAGCTTGATCCTTTCGAAGCTTAACAGGTTGTAGGCGATACAGACGAATTCAGAATGCAGTTGTTCGCTTATTCCCTTATTTTGCATGGATCGCCCTTTCGGGTTTTCAATCCATCGGGATACCCATTTTTGCCTGAGTTGTCCAATGCGGCTTTTCAACTCAGCGGGTGTACACATTTTTTATTTATTTTCCCTTACTTTTGCCCGAGTCTTTTATTCTGTTTTTGACTCGCCGGGATGCCCTATTTTTGCCTGGACTTACATTCTGTTTTTATGTCCAGCGGGTCGTTTTATGCGAAGTATTTTTTAACTGCATCTGAATTCACAGGGGACGGGAAATCTTCACCATCCATGGTGCTGAGCATCAGTGCTCCACCGGAAAAAACTTTCTTTACCACAAATGGTCCTTCATAATTTGGAGTCCATTTGCCCCTGTGGTCTGTATGAGGAGGGAGGATTCTTTTCAGCACAAGGTCTCCTACTTGGTACTCTCGGTGCCTGACTTTCTGATCGAAGGCTTTCTTCATTCTTTTCTGATACAGCTGCCCATGACAGATTGCAGCCAATCTTTTCTCTTCAATCAGACTCAGTTGCTCGTATCGGGACCTAACCCACTCTGCTTCGTTCAGTTTAACATCCATCAGTACCCGTAGAGAGGGTAATTCAACTTCAACTGGTAGGACTGCCTCCATACCATACACAAGTTGATACGGTGTTGCCCCAGTGGATGTTCTGATTGACGTGCGGTACCCATGCAAGGCAAAAGGTAGCATTTCATGCCAGTCTTTGTAGGTGACTACCATCTTCTGCACAATCTTCTTGATATTCTTATTAGCTGCCTCAACAGCGCCGTTCATCTTTGGCCTGTAAGGAGAAGAATTGTGGTGTTGGATCTTGAAGTCCCGGCACAGCTCTGCCATCATTTTGTTGTTCAAGTTGGAACCATTATCAGTAATGATTCGCTCGGGAACTCCATATCGACAGATGATATCTCTCTTCAGAAATCTGGCTACCACTTGTCTTGTAACATTGGCATAGGAAGCTGCTTCGACCCACTTGGTGAAATAATCAATGGCAACCAGGATGAATCTGTGGCCGTTCGAAGCAGTTGGCTCAATCTTGCCAATCATATCAATGCCCCACATAGCAAAGGGCCATGGTGAAGACATGATGTTCAAAGGATTGGGAGGCACATGCACCTTATCTGCGTAGATCTGGCATTTGTGACATTTTCTGGCGTAAGCACAACAGTCTGCATCCATTGTGATCCAGTAATAACCTGATCTTAACAGTTTTTTAGCCATGGCATGCCCTCCATCATGGGTACCAAAGGATCCTTAGTGCACTTCATGCATCAACAAGTCTGCTTCTGTCTTATCAACACATCTGAGGAGTACCATATCAAAGTTCCTTTTGTATAAAGACCCATCAGTGTTCAGAAAGAAACTACCAGCAAGCCTTCTCAAAGTCTTCTTATCATTGGAAGATGCCCCAGGTGGGTATGTTTGATCCTCCAAGAAGCATTTAATGTCATGGAACCAAGGCCTATCATCTTTAACAACATCTGCTGCAAATACATATGCTGGTCTATCAAGTCTGGATACTGAAATCTGAGGCACAAAGTTGGCAGCTTGAACTTTGATCATGGATGAAACGGTAGCCAGAGCATCTGCGAACTGATTCTCGTCCCGAGGGATATACTCAAGCTTGACCGTTGTGAAGAAGGTCAATAACCTCCTTGTATAATCCCTGTAAGGTATCAGATGATCCTGGTGGGTGTACCATTTTCCGTTGGTTTGATTAACTACCAGAGCTGAATCTCCGAATACAGTCAATGTCTTGATCCTGAGGTCAATGGCTTCCTCAAGGCCCATAATGCAAGCTTCGTATTCAGCTTCGTTGTTAGTGCAGTTGAAAGTGAGTTTCGCCGAGAAAGGCATGTGAACTCCTTTAGGCGTAATGAGTACTGCACCAACACCACGACCATTCATATTAACAGCCCCATCAAACATCATAATCCATTCTTCTTCCGGGTCGGGCCCTTCAGTGTGAATAGGCTCTTCATGATCTTTTGATTTTATGAACATGATGTCTTCATCAGGAAAGTCAAATCTCATAGGCTGGTAGTCGTCAATAGGTTGCTCAGCAAGATATTCAGATAGCACACTGCCCTTGATGGCTTTCTGAGAGGTGTACTGGATGTCGTATTCTGTGAGAATCATTTGCCATCTTGCAACCCGTCCGGTGAGAGCTGGCTTCTCAAATATGTACTTAACTGGGTCCATCTTTGAAATTAATAGAGTAGTGTGGGTCAACATATACTGTCTCAGTCGGCGAGCAGCCCACGCTAAAGCACAACAAGTTTTCTCGAGCAGTGAATAACGTTGTTCACAGTCGGTAAACTTTTTGCTTAGGTAGTATATTGCATACTCTTTTCGACCAGACTCGTCATGCTGGCCCAGCACACACCCCATTGACTCTTCTAATACTGTCAAGTACATTATTAGAGGTCTTCCTTCAACTGGAGGCATAAGGATTGGAGGCTCTTGTAAGTACTCCTTGATCTTGTCAAAAGCCCTTTGGCAGTCTTCATTCCACCTGACCGTCTGTTCCTTTCTTAACAGCTTGAACAAAGGCTCACAGGTTGCTGTGAGGTGAGATATGAACCTTGAGATGTAGTTCAATCTACCTAAGAACCCTCGAACTTCTTTCTCAGTTTTCGGTGCAGGCATCTCTTGAATAGCTTTGACTTTATCAGGGTCAACTTCAATCCCTTTCTCGCTTACAATAAAGCCCAGCAACTTACCGGATCGCACCCCGAATGTGCACTTGTTGGGGTTCAGCTTCAATTGGTACTTCCTCAGACGCTTGAATAACTTCAGTAGATTCACCAGGTGATCTTCCTCTGTAAGGGACTTGGCGATCATATCATCCACATAACATTCTATTTCTTTATGGATCATATCGTGGAATAATGTCACCATAGCCCGTTGATATGTTGCACCAGCATTCTTCAGTCCGAATGGCATCACTTTGTAACAGAACGTGCCCCAAGGTGTGATGAAGGTTGTCTTCTCCATGTCTTCAGGTGACATCTTGATCTGATTATATCCTGAAAATCCGTCCATGAAGGAGAATACCGAGAACTGAGCCGTGTTATCTACCAGTACATCAATGTGAGGTAATGGGAAATCATCTTTCGGGCTAGCTCTGTTCAGATCCCGATAGTCAACACACATTCTTACTTTGCCGTCTTTCTTAGGCACAGGCACTATATTAGCAACCCACGGTGGGTAGCTAGTCACAGCAAGGAACCCGGCGTCCCACTGCTTTTGTACCTCTTCTTTGATCTTCATTGCCATGTCTGGGCGAGTACGGCGCAACTTCTGTTTGACCGGTGGGCACTCTTCTCTCAAAGGTAGCTTGTGCACAACAATGTCGGTGTCCAGTCCTGGCATATCTTGATACGACCAAGCAAACACATCCACATACTCTTGAAGCAGGTCGATCAGTTGTCTCTTCACTGAGTCTTGCAGGCAGGCCCCGACTTTAACCTCTTTCACGTCTTCATCTGTACCAAGATTAATCACTTCAACCTCCTCCTGATGAGGAGTAATAACTTTCTCCTCTTGTCTCAACAACCTGGCTAGCTCTTCAGGAAGCTCATATTCTTCTTCAACCCCTTCATCAGCTTGATTGATCGGATTGTCAAAGTCATACGAAGTCATAGCCGTGCTGTTGTCGGTGCTGTCAGGAAGGCACTCTCTGCAAGGGTTCAGTTTGTTCATTTTAGTGATTGATTTTAATCTTGTTTAAAAAAGGTGAAATGAAGTTATCATTTTGAAAACATCGCCATTTATTTTTTGTACAAAAAGAAAAATGGAAAAACAGTGAACGAAAAGGAAAAAGACTCATTTGCAAAAAGATGTCTGATATTTCATTGATTAATCTTGTTTGCACAAAAAGTACAGATGGCCCGATTACAAAATGAGTCTTGTCATCTTGGGCAAGATGCAAGACTTTGATGCATGCTATAAAAATATAGGAAATAATAATTACTCTGCATGAGTAACTCTTATAATTTCCTGGGAAGACCAGTTTGAGATACTGCTCCCCGGGATCTTTGGACGAATCCAATTCTCCAGATTGCGCTCCTCTTCCAGCTCGTCTTCCAAATTGTTGATAGCATCAGGGGTGAGCATCCCCCCACTGACAAAACCGGGCTTCTCAGCAGCCTTTGCTTGATGTTGTTGAGTTGGTCTGTAACCCAACCCAAATTTGTCTTTCTTCTCCTCCACAGATAAAACCTTGCCCCAGCCTTGGGCAGTTCCTTCCTCAACAACCTTTCGGGCTTGTTGGTAAGATGACATGGAGACTCCAGATACAGCAGATGCTTCATTAACATTCAGGGCCTCAAACCCTTGGCTCATTGTTTCATGGATCTCCCCATCCATCTCAATATACTTATAAGTAGCCAGATGGCTAACAAATATATCCTCCTCCCCACAGATAGTAACAACTTGGCCTTCCCACTCAAATTTTAACTTCTGGTGAAGGGTAGACGTTACTGCGCCAGCGGCATGAATCCATGGTCTACCCAACAAACAGCTGTAGGCAGGCTGAATGTCCATCACATAGAAGATCGTTTTAAAGATTTGTGGGCCAATTGTCACAGGTAGCTCAATCTCTCCCAGAACCGATCTCTTAGAACCATCGAAGGCTCTTACTACCAGGTTACTGGGACGCAATGCTAATCCTTCATACTCTAGCTTCACCAGGGCCTTTTTCGGTAAGACATTAAGGGATGATCCTGTGTCTACCAGCACATGGGAAATAACTGCGCCTTTACATTCCACGGTGATGTGCAAGGCCTTGTTATGGTTGCGGCCTTCCGTTGTCAAGTCAGTATTGGTGAACCCTAGCCCGTTGCTAGCAGTAACATTTCCAACCACGGTTTCCAATTGATTGACAGTGATCTCTTCAGGCACGTAAGCTGCGTGCAAGACTTTGAGTAGTGCATTCCGATGGGCTTCGGAGCACATAAGCAGTGATAGGATAGAGATCTTGGATGGCGTCTGGTGAAGCTGATCCACTATTTTGTAATCACTCTTTTTGATGATTTTCATGAACTCATCAACTTCCTGATCGAATGGTGTTTTCAAAACTTCTTTAGCAGCTTGATCTTCCTGCACCGGGCTTTTTCCTTTTGCCTTAGCAGCAGCTTCTGCTTCGGCAGTGGGTCTTTGAATTTGTGGAGCAAAGAGACGTCCGCTTCGAGTGAAGCCTCCGCCTCCTCCCACATTGTCTATTTGTGGTGCAGGTGTTGATGGTTCAAGGGTGATTCTTTGTCCCTCGCGGTATATGTCAGAGCCGTAGTGCCAAGGGATGGCCCTACTACTTTCATAAGGTACTGGTCCAGGCACTGTGACAGTGACTGGACTAATGGCAGCTGCAGAAGAGACTGTGATAGTTTGCGGATCATAATAAATTGTGACTGGTGCTCTGGTGGGAGCAGCACTTTCTGAGTTGTAGGCAGAGTTGTTTTCAGGATCATAAAATATTGTGACGGTTGAGACATCTTCAGAGTTTGTTGCTGGAGTTGTAGGAGACATTGTCGGAAGGATGGATGTTGTTGTTGTAGGAGATTCAAATTGGAGTGGTGCTGAAGTTGTAGAAGAAAAATTTGTTGATAACTGATCAGTTGAGATGATAGATGAAGTATTTGTTGATGAAGCCGAAGAATTGTCAGGAACAATGGTTGCTGCAGTTGTAGGAGATACCGGTATTGTTGCTGATGAGATTGCTGGATTTGTTGGAAATGATGTGGTGATCTGAAGTTGGCCACTCTGAATGAGACCATCTATGCCATTCCTCAGGTTATCGCACCCATTTACTGAAATATTGCAGTAAGCACACCCTAACTCACACCCCGGGAACATTTGACATTCGAGGAGCTGAGCCTTAATCTCTACCAACGGCGTCCGAATCTGACCCACACTGGTTATTAAATAAGACGGCTTGTCTTCTTCAATAGCGTTGATTCTGGGACCACCGTGGTTTGGCATAGGATTTTTGTTGACATTGGGTGGTGGTGCGAAATTCAGAGCTTTTGAGTCTACCAGGTCTTGTACCTTCATGTGCAAGGCTCTGCACTTTTCTGTACTATGGCCAGGTGCATTCGAATGAAAAGCACATCTGGCGTTGGAGTCGTAGTTCCTGGGTAGACTGTTGGGATCTGGAGGTGCCAATGTCCTTAGCTCAACTAGGTTGAGTTTCAGGAGTTGTGGCAGCAATGTAGCATATGGCATAGGGATCGGATCGATCACCCTGTTGGCTTGAGATGGCCTCTGCTGGAATGGCCTTTGCTGGTTATTGTTGTTGGTGTTGCTGTTGTTGTAATTTCTCGGAGGATACTGATTTTGTTGATGGTACTGAGGTTGTTGTTGATAGCTTTGTTGAGGAGGTTGATAAGCTGGTTGTGGATGAGCTGGAGCGGGAATGGTGACTGCTGCCACAGATCTATGCACATATTGGGGCCTGCCCCTGTTGGTGTGGATGGCATTGGTCTCACCAGTCCTTCTCGGGCCCGCAAAAGGCTTTCTTGCATTACTGGATGAGCTTGCACCGTTGTCTGAGATCTTTCCCATCTTCAATAGGCTTTCAATTCTCTCCCCGGCTATGACTACATCTGCAAAGCTGGTAGATGAGAAGGCAGCTAGCCTATCAATGTAAGTCCCCTGAAGGGTGTTCATGAACATATCAGCCATCTCCCTTTCTGACATAGGTGGCTGGACAGCAGCAGCAAGCTGTCTCCATCTTTGAGCATACTCTCGGAAGCTCTCTCTAGATGACTGTGACATTCCCATTAGGAGGGTCCTGTTGGGTGCCATATCCAGATTATACTGATACTGTCTGATGAAGGCCTCTGCCAGGTCCTTCCAGCATCTAATAGTTGCTCTTGTCAAATGGGAATACCATTCCCCCGAAGCTCCAGTCAAGCTATCCTCAAAATAGAACATCCAAAGCTTCTCGTCCATGGTATAGGCCTTTAGCCTCCCGAGAAAAGATTGTAGATGGGTCCGGGGACAGGAAGTCCCATTATACTTCTCAAAGCATGGTGGCTTAAACTTGTGGGGAATCCTGACCCCGTCTACCAAGCCCATATCCATAACATCAAAACCCAAAGAGTTTTGAGACTCTAAGGATCTTAATTTCTCAGCTATCTCATCCAACCTTCTATCATAGGCCTTTTCCCCGGCTCCCATCACTGTGAACTGGTCTTCTTGAGGGTCTTCTTGCAGTACCCTCCCTGCTGTGGCAGTCCCTTGTATATTGACAGGAATGTTGGCCTCTGGATGGAGGTGGGGTCCAAAGACTGGGGGATTGACATGAGGTTGGACTCTTTCATTGTTGCTAGTCCCAGCAGTCCCCGGCTGATGATCTTCCTGATTTCTCCCTTCCACCAGTGCTCTGAGCCTCTCCTGGCTTTGGGCCATGTTGTTCATTACTTCCATAAACTGTGTCATTTGAGTCCTCATTTCCAACCTCTCGTTGGTCATTTGGTTCCTGACCTCAGTAAGGTCCTGCTGCATCTGATCCATCTGTATGCCCGGAAGATTGTTACGGGTGGGGTACCTGTGTGGTCGGTTGAGTGGAAACCCTCGTCGTCGAGCAATAATTCCTGAACATCTCAACAGAGTTAGCAACAACAAAACAAAAACCTACAAAACAAACAAAGGGTTAGCATGCAATGCAGTATGCTTATTTGTTTTCAAGGCATCCGGCTTGGCATTCAGTTTTGACCCTTCCAGACCCTTGAAGATGATGCTGTTGATGTTGCTTTCGAAGTAAACTCGGATGGAACAAACTAATACATATATTACAAAAGGCCACTGGTACATAGTTTGTTTACAAATACAAGCCCTCTGAGGGGTCAAAATATATTACAAGAAAATAAAAGTACATGGAATAAAAGCAACAACAAGCAAATGGTCAAACACCAAGACCAAACTCATCCTCCCGAACTTCCTTGAGAAGTGCTTCGGTCACAGGATCAGCCGGACGCTCCGTGAGGTTCCTGATAAGGAGGTTCCTGGTAGTAACAGCTGCAGTTAGCTTCTTGTGTTGACTTTGGTCCTTAGACCTCTTCACTCCAGCTCTGATCTTTAGCTCTGATATCTCCCTCTGGGCTGCTGCCAGGGCTTCTTGTTGCTCTTTTGCACTAGCTTCCATCTGCTCTATCTTGTCTTGGACCCTCTTGTCCTCCAGAGTACGAGCCTCGGTGATCCTGACCCACCTAGCCTGACTCTCCTTCAAATACAAGTCTGTCCTGGCTTTCTGGAATTGGGCTTCCTTGCAAGCATTCTTCAGGATTTGCTCTCCAGCCCTAGACTTCTTAATGTAATCTTCAGACTTCTCAATTCTAGCCAGATGTTCCACTTTCAACTTCTCCAACCTCTCAATATCCAGTCTGCCATCACTCCTCTCCCAGAGGGTCTTCTGTAGAGCTTGAGTCAACTTCTCATTTCTCTCTTTCAATTTCTCATACTCCTCTAAGCTGACAGTTGCTGGAGGTGGTGTTGTGGAAGGCCCAGGCATATCCTTTATAGTAAAGGGCATCCCAGAGAATTGAGCCCTGGCATGGGACCAATCATAGTACTGGGCAGAGGCTACATTATTGCATCTTCCAAGAATAGTTATCCCCTTAGTCTGCACATTGTCCCAGGCCCAGGCTGCCTGCCTAACAATAGCCAGATTAAGCTTGTTCTCACAATAAAGAGTCTCAACCAAGTCCTGTGCCTTAGGAGTGTGGACCAGTGCATAGCCCAGTTGTCTTTTGAACAGCAGAGGGTTGTAATTAATACTACCCTTAACTCCTATTAGGGGCACATTGGGGAAATGCCCACGGCTGGTGATGATATCCCTGCCTTTTGTGCTTTGAGTGCACCACCTGATATCAGCTGAAGTAAGAGTAGTAAGTCTTCCAGCCCAGTTTTTCTGTTGATGAGGGTTCAAAAATGCATCTGTCTTGGGCAAATGCCTGAGAAGCCAAGTATGGAACAAAGGAGCACAGCATCTTACTAATCTTCCCCTCTGCTTTTCATTCCTCTGATGCACTGAATAGTAGAGATCACCCAATAAAGTTGGCACTGGGTTCTTTAGAATGAACAGATGGATTGCATTCTTACTAATGAATCGAGGCTCATCTGCAAATAATACAATCCCATATATACTCAGGGCCAACAAAGCACAGACTGCTTTCCACTCTCCTAAAGAAGCTTTCAGGGTAGCTTGAGAGATCAAGAAATCCAGATGCAGGCCAGGAATTCCAGCCTTAGAAGTCATATGCTGCCCAATCAGGATTGGTTCCAGATGCAATGCCTTTGCCACCTCTTCATTACCAGGAAAGACCATCTCAGGGTTGAAAGGGACTCCACCTCTGATAGGTATACCAACTAATGATGAGTATTCTTCCAATAAAGGGCCCAATTGAAAGTCCTGAAAAGTGAAACATCTCGGTGGGGGATCATAAAACTGAAGGCAAGTGTGGATCAGGCTTCTCTGTGAGGGGTCCAGATCCATAACCATATCAAGTATATCTCCATGGTGTTCCCTGAACAGTGGTATATGGTCTGGAGTGATCAGGGTCTGAATCTTCCTGATGTCTGCTAGCTCTGGCTGGAAGAAGTGGTAGGTGATGTTGCTCTTTTTAGGTGCCATGATGTTGAGACTGAGTAGAGACAAGATCTGATGATGATACTGAAGAATGGGCCACTGATTGGCTGGTGCAGGTGACTGAAGTGGATAGCTGATAGCTGAAGCAGGTGCTGATGAAGACAGGTCAATACTGAAGATGGGGTCAAAACCAAAACCAAATGAAGATGGATACCCTGAAACACAAATAAGCAAATGTCAATATGATGCAATGATTATGTATGCAAATGATATGCAAGGGTTTGTGACTGAGCTGGATCTGATCAAATGCTCTGAAATAAGTCCATGTGTGTAAGAAATCCAGATGGAGGTCTATAAGTCCAGTAACCAAGGTGGGGGACTCAAATAAAGAGTCACATGTCCAGGGTTTAGAATCACAAGAACTGTTCCAACATGGAGTATTCTTAATCAAATCAAAGTAACAGGGTATTCTGAGGTCAAGGTACCTGCAAACCTGTAAACAGCCCAACCCCCACACAGGTGGTGTTCTAAAACAAGGATCCTCAGACTTGGATCAGTTATGAGAAGTGTAAACACTTCTAACCCGGAGGTACAGTGTTTACAATAACCATAAAAGTTCCTCCTCTAATTCACCTCAGTTTCTGAAGGTCAATACTAAAAGGTCATCCAGACTTAGCAGGCTTCCCAGATAGCCCTAGCATTGCAGGAAATCTGCAACACAGAGTTCTCAAGAAGAAACCCATATCTGAACCGTGTTTCATATTCCCGCACCAGACCGAGATGGAATGGGAAAGAATATGATTCACTCTAGCCTAGGTGTCACTCAGGTCCCAGGTATAGGACCTTAAACTCTCAATAGAACACCCACCCACCAAAGCAAACAAACAGATCCAGCCAGCAGCACAGTATGACAATATGATATAATGCAAAGCTATAAAGAAAGCAGTAGACAACTGTACATAAAGCAAAAATAAATACAAATACACAAACACAAACAACACATAACACCCCAGTAAACACAAATCAATCAAGCGCTAGGAGGAACCCACAAAAAGAACCAGAAGCCCTGGTTGCAGTATAAGGGTCCCCAGCAGAGTCGCCAAGCTGTCGCTCCCACTAAATGAAGCCGGGTCAAATAGGGTACAGACGCGAACGGTCGGCGAGAGGAACAATGAGAACACACAGCCGTGAACTCACTGGAGATGAATAGAGTCGCCAGCTAGGCATTTTTATCCCGGAGGAAAGGCAATGCTGCATAGACCTGGAAAGAGATGGATAAGACGGTTGCGAACCAGAGAGACTGAGAAAGGGGGTTGGTTACAACCTGGGAAGGTATTAGCACCCAGATTGTCCGCCGTACTCGACGGGATCCACGCTTAAAAGATTTGTGTTTAAAAGGGGTAGTGTCGGTGCAATTTGTGTGTAAGAGCTGGAAAAGGATGTACAGGTGTCAGTGTAAAAGAAGTGAAGTGTATAAATGATGTGTCAGTGTAAAAACAAGAATGAAATGCTCAAGAATGAGGCTTAAAGAATAATGCTGGAAGGAGGGGGAATATACAGAGACTTTTGTTCGATAACTGTTAAGTTATGCCTACGTATCCTCTCGTGCAATGAGGAAGTCAGAACACCGTAGTTCGACCCAAAGAGACTGAAAGATGAATTGACTTGTGAACTGATTACTTGCCTATGCTCAAGTGTATGACCTATCTGGCTCAGGTGCAAACTGTCTTGCATTAGACGGAAGAAGCAAGTTCTCGTTTGTGAGTGAAGGTGATGAGAAAAGAATCCCGGAGGAGACGATTATTGTTTGTTTTTGTGTTTTCAGTCTTTTATTGCTTTTGAAAGTTTGTCATAAGTTAATGAGCTTAAGCCTAAACCAATGGATTTAGTAAACTCATCACATCTTCCCTCTGTTTAGGGGTAATGAGGATACCTTAAGTGTGAAGTCAGATTCTCACACTTAATCACCTTTGATGCAGGATTAGGATCATTAACCTACTTGTGATTACTTAGATGTTTTTGGTGTTTTTGTTTAGTGTTAAGTAATGAGGTTAAGCCATAATCAAGGATTAAACAGACTCATTACACCATCCTAATAGAAGGATAATAGATGAGAATGTTTAAGCTGAGGAAAGCTCCTCAACTTAATCCATGATTAGGGATTAAACTCATGACAAAACAAGCCTTTGATTAAGTGGATTTTATTTAATTGTAAGATGGTGAAGTGAGTTTTATGATTTGTAAGACAACTTGAGGGGGACTTGTCCATTAACACTAGGGTTAGTCCTTCTTAACCATTTAAGGAAGAATTAGAACCCTAATGCAAGGCCCAAGTTACAAGTGTGATGTCTTGATAATTATTATGTGAATTGATTAAAGGAGTTGAACACATTAAGGGTTTAACACTTAGGATTAAAGTTATACACTCCATCCTAATAGAAGGATGCAGGCATAAGCTTAATCACAAAGCCTTAAAGCCTTTAGGGTTTAGTCCCTGATTATGAGGTGGGAAGAGAAGACTCAAGAGAGACACAAAGGTAAAACTAAAAGGGGAGACTAATCAAAACCCTAATCATTGTCATACTTGGTTGTTCCTAAGGTTTGTGAGGTTTTCAAGAGAAATCTTCAATGGAACCACCAGGAGGCAGATGAAAGGATCAAGAGAAGCAAAGTGACTTGCTTCATTCAAGAAGTCAAGTCACTTGAAGAAAGAAAGTGGGAAGAAGAAGAATGAGCAAGCTCAAACCCAAACGCATATAAAAATGCAGCATGTATGCAAGGGAGAGATGAGAAGAAAGTTATGAGAAGTGAAGGCAAATTCACTTCTCAAAGTCACTTACCACCTGAAAGGTTAGAAAAGAAATGCAATGCAATGCAAAATGGGATGAGATGACATGATGAGAAACAAAACCAGAAGCATTTACATGATGCTAATGATGTTATGAGATGCTACAAACATGAGGCAGCACATGGAAATGATCATACAAGTTCATGGATGCAAATGAAGCAAGTTAGGAAGCATGGACATACATGAAAAGTTATGAAGTGCACATGGCATACAACATGGCAAATACATGATGCAATGATCAAACATGCTCTTAATATGTCTTATGATGTCAAATGAATCAAATGGAGGCATGGAATGTCATGGCAAGTCATGTTGTGCAAGAGAATGCAAGATGAGTTCATATGAAAGCCCAAACTAGGGTTTATGAACAATACATCAAACAAAAATCAAAATCAGAAGCAAACCCTAAGATAAAAAATTGAAAATGCCACTCAAAGGACCCCTAATCCTATACTAAACCAATGCCCAAAGGAGAAGTCTCAACTCCTAACCAAACTCAAGTTATGATTTTTACAAGTTTGTTAGGGTTTTAGGGTTCCTAAACAAAAGAAATGTCAAACAAAATGAAAATGAAAGATCAAATCATGGCCATTTAATCTCATAAACTACATGCTAAACACAATGCAATGCAAGAAGAATCAATGTCCAACTCTTCATGGATAGGCAGAAATGATTTTTGGAACTTTGGATCAAATTAATGCATAAAAATGATTTTAAATCAATGAAAAATTCTCAAAATGCATCAAGATCAAAAAATAAATTTGGTTTGAAGGTTGGACAATGTTTCTAAATGTCTTAGAACATTTCATGAATTTTTTGGTGATTTTTAAATACTTAAAAGTATTTTTAATAAATTAATTCTCATTAATCAATTAAAAATAAACTTTTAAATATTTTAAAATACTTTGTAAATGCTAAAAATGAAAATAAAAATATTTTTGTGTTTTAAAAATTAGTGAAACTCTTGACAAAAAGTTTCATAATTTTTAAAACAATTTTACTATTTTAAATAAATTATGCAAAACAAATGAATTAAATGAAAATAAAAATGAATTTAAACTGAATTAATGAGAAGTCAACAGATCTGATGGCCTGGATTCAAAGTCACACGCGCGGGAGTTGACTAGGCGCGCATCTGGATGGCCTACATTCAAACTGACTTAATTACACTTAGCCCTAATTAATCAAACCCTAATTACTTTCTGATGACCGGAACAGTGGTTCCGGTCATCTTCTCCGGCGAGACAAAGTGCTAACTCCTTCTACACGTTACGAAAATGAAATCTAATTGAACAGAAATGATCCCCACTCACTCACGAATCAAAACCCTCAATCAAAACAAATTTATTTTTCCAGGAATGGCTGAATCGAAGCAAACAAGAACTAGGGCAAAAAAGTTTCAGAGACTGATTAAACTCTCATCTCTCCACCATTTTCAAAACTAAAGATATCAGAGCAATCAGTGAAGCATGGAGAACAACTTTAGAACTTAAAAATCCATTTCTGGAAAAAAAGTTCTTGAGCTACCTGAGTTTCGAAGCTTTCAATCCAGCAACTTTCTGCCCTCTCCCTTTGATGCAATCCACTCTACTTGGTCCCCTGATGATCCTTGAATGCTTAGAAGGAGTTTATGTTGGCTGGTTAAGGAGTTTGAACAGCTTCTGCTCAAGCTCAGTTGAAAATGGTGATGGTGATTCAGGCTGTTTCAGGCATGGGTGTGGGGTTCTTTATGACCAGTGTGATGAATGGAGAAGGTTTATGAAGTTTGTTCAAGTGTTTGGGAGCTGTGGCATGTGATTCGAAAGTTTCTGCTTTGGGGGGTGAAAAATGGAAGAGTGATGTTCTTGCTTGGTTCAGGCCTAAGTCTTGTTGGTTTTGGCTCAGTGAAGCAAGGTGAGTTGATCAATGGATTTGGTTTTTGCGTTTGTGAGTTGTGGAGACAGATTCGAAGAGAAATGCAAAATGGGGTGAGTTTGTGTATGCTGTCTTAGGGCTTGTTTCAGGCTGGCTTCTTATGTGAAATGGCTAGCAAATGGATAGTATAAACAACTCCAATTGGTCAGATGATGTGACCTGGCCTGCTGTGATAGGTAAGTTCACTTTTGAAAATGTCAACTTTTTGGTAAGAGAGGCATGGGCTTGGTTCTAGGCAGGTACATGTGTGTGGGCTGGCGCAGCATGGTGTGGAAGAGAGGCTAGGAAGGTTCAGCATGCTAGGCACCAAGTGGGTGAAGTGTGATGAGTGGTTTTGCAACTTGCTTACTTTTGAAACCTCATGAAAATCTCTTGTTTTGCCAACCATGAACATGTGATCTTTTGGTTCAATTCTGATTTTTAGAACTCATGTGATGTTTGTGCATTGGTTTGATGTGAACTAGAGGTCACAAATGGCCTTGATACATGATTTTGCAAATTTTCCAATTGGTGCATATCTTGAAAATTAGTGATTTTTGCCAACTTTGTCACACCATAACTTTTGATCCAAAATGAATTAGGTCATGTTCTTGTACTTTTTGAAAAGGGAAAAATGTATTCTACAACTTTCATGACCAAAGTTTTTCCATTTGAAGCATTTTTGGATCAAAAAGTAAGGTTTGAAAAGTGACCTAAATTGACAAATTCCTTAAAAGTCAACTATGCCCTAAAAAAGTCAACTTTGCAAAAACTTCAAATTCTTGATTTTTGTGAACTTCAACCCTCTTCCATGATCAAATAAAGATCACATACACTCAAAATGATGAAGATCACCCATTGGTTGGGTCATTGGGGGCCTCAGATGCCCTGATTTTGCACTGACTTGTCTGAAAAGTCAACTCTTGATCAGATGACTTCCCCATGGAATTTCTTCATGAAAATTGATATGCATACTCCCTATACCATATAGAGACCAATGGAAACAAGAATGACCAAAAAAATTGGAGTTATGGCCTCTGAAACCAAAACCCTAATTTTAGGTCAACTGTGCAGTCAAACTTGGCTCTGCTTCCATACCAATCCCAGTTCTTGTGATTCTTTTGCATTTTTGACTTTGAGAGGATGTAATATGATATAAGAACACTCATGGATCCCTTTGAAGTGATTGATGGCCTTTGGGAGTGGCTCAAGAGGCTCTTGGACTGCTCAGATCACAAACCCTAGGTGCAGATGACTTAGAAACTATGCAGTGAATCAAAAATGAGATATGAGATGATATGATTGTGTTTATGCATATGAAATGATCACAAGCCATGGTGTGAATGGGTGAGGGCAAATTTGGGGTGTTTACAGCTGCCCCTATTCAAACATGAGTTAGCTGTGCAGGATGTAAGCGACGGCTTATCAGGCAAACAAGATAACTTGTGGTTGAATACCAAAGACAGTCCAAAATTTGCACTCACAGAATGAAGAAGAAAAGGGATATAGATTATAAAAGAAAAATAAAGTATATTGTAAAGTGTGGGCGACGGAGGACGACCGTCGAGCAGAGGACGACTGCTGGGTAAAAGGCAATGACGGGGACGGCCGACATGCTGGGGATAAAAGGTAAAGCCAAGACGGGGACGGCCGACTAGCTGGACAAAAATAAAATTATGATGGGGACGGCCATCAAGATAAAGTTGTAAGATTCTCTGGGAGTTAATGAAACATGACGGGGACGGCCATCAAGTTCATAAAGTAAAGCAACCGACGATGGGGACGGCCATCGGGCTAAAAAGAAAAGGGACCACGACGGGGACGGCCATCGGGTTAAAGAATAAATGAAATAAACAGATGATGAGGTACGGTCATCAAAGGTGAAGGACGATCACCTAGCAGGGGACGGCTGCTCTGTTGGGGTTAAGATGAGGGACGGTCATCTTAAGCGGAGGACGACCACCTGGCAGGGTACGGCTGCCAAAAATATCAACGATGGGGACGGCCATCGGATAAAAGGTCAATGATGGGGACGGCCATCGGACGAGCATGATGGAGGACGACCATCAAGAGGTGGAGGACGACCACCTAGCAGGGGACGGCTGCTCTCGAGGTTTCTCATGACACAGGACGAGTGCCAGATAACCAAAAATCAACAATGGGGACGGCCATTGGATAAAATGATGAAGGACGATCATCAAGAGGTGGAGGACGACCACCTAGCAGGGGACGGCTGCTAAAAATCAACGATGGGGACGGCCATCGGATGAGCATGATGGAGGACGACCATCAAGAGGTGGAGGACGACCACCTAGCAGGGTACGGCTGCTCTCAAGGTTTATCATGACACAGGACGAGTGTCAGATAAAAAGGAAAATTTGCTTTGTTGGCGATCTACTGGGGAATAGTAAACACGGACAAGTGTTTACAACCAAGAGAAGAAAGCATAAGTGTTTAGGTGTTGTGTATAGATTAAAAATGCGGACGAGCATCCTTAAGACTACGATACGGACGAGTATCGGGTAGAAACAAACTGACACATGTTCAGAGATGATGATACGGACGAGTATCAACGGGTTAACAAAGAACACGGACGAGTGTTGAATCTGAGGGGACTCCTGGGGAATAGTAGACACAGACGAGTATCTATATCCAAGAAGACAAAAGTGTTTGACACGGTGTATGGATTAAAGATACGGACGAGCATCCTTAAGACTATGATACGGACGAGTATCATGTAGAAACAAACATTTGATGCATATTCTGAGATGATGGTACGGACGAGTACCAACTGGTTAACAAAGAACAAGGACCAATGTTGAATCTGTGGGGATATAAATGGCATATACGAGATACGGACGAGTATCTGTATAAGTGTAACATGAGTAGTGAGTATGAGTTTTGTATGGATGAGTGTTTATCTGCTGGGGAGGGTGACACGGACGAGTGTCAAAAGGAGAAAAGTATGATATCAACAAGTATATGGGCTGTAAAAGTGTAAGCGACTGCGCTAGGGATATGACACGGACGGGTGTCAAGGAATTGTATATACAAGTATAGGTGAGTGCAAAGAGGATGTCTTTGGCTTTCTACTGGGGTATGACACGGACGGGTGTCAGGACGTATCTGTAATACGGGTGATCTTGTTTGTAAAGGATATTCAGGCGACTTTACTGGGGAGTGATGACACGGACGGGTGTCAACTGGTGTTTGTGGATTGTGAGGCAAATGCTTTTGCTGGGACTCTGGTGGGGACAGTTTCTGTGTATTGATGAATGGTTATTATTCACAAGAGTCTGATTCACAACATGGCTTATGATTATGCTATGTGTTTGATTTTTGCCGTAATGCTCCGTATTAGACGGAATGCTACGCTTTGTGGGTGGATATGATGCGAATGCCATGGTTATGCAAAGATACCAAACCGGGATTCGGATCCCGATGCCGCGAAGATCACTGGTCGATCTATTTGAAGTGGACATCCCAGCTGGGGATGAGATCATTGGCAGATCTGATGATATGATATTTGCTCGGGGATATAGGTCACCGATTGACATATCCTCGTAATATAGGACCCAGCTGGGGTTTGCAATAGCCTTCATCACTCTGTTGTGACTCCTTCATGCGTTGTTCTTCTGAAAAGAGGCCGAGGATTCTGTGGGGAGATGGTTCCCTGACTTCTGCATTCTGCTGAGGAAGAATGATTGACACTACAGCTGGGGAAATTGACAAGTGGCAACTGGCTGGGGAAAGTTGTTGGCAACTCAGCTGGGGAGAAAACACCTCTGGTGCCAAGAGTGAGTGTTGATTTGCCAGCTTGCTGAGATGTAACTTGCATGCCCCAAGTTGCGTTCTGGATACCTGCAATCTTGCAAATATAAGGAAACGCACAAATGGTCCCGAGGTATCTTTTACTGGATTCCGCCATAGGAGTCAAGCACTTTCGAGAGTAAGTATATTCCCTGTAAGTATGTGTTTTTGAAGAAAAATATCTGTACTTATGCAATCAGTTTTTAGAGACATCAGACATCCTTTGCAAATAAAAATGTATAAGACGAGACATGACTGGAAAATCCGATTTTATTAATTCATGTGCCCTGAATTGGCAAGATACAGTCAAAGAAACAAATCTCCTAAAATGAAGAGACTGTTACAAATTGAGAAACAAAGTGCTGGCGATGTTGACGACGCTTTAAGGAGCTTCCTCTTCTGCTATGACTCGTATGACTTTTGACGTTCTTCTCGTCTTGCTTTCTGAAGAAGGCTGATTCTGATTGAAGCTTGATCCTTTCGAAGCTTAACAGGTTGTAGGCGATACAGACGAATTCAGAATGCAGTTGTTCGCTTATTCCCTTATTTTGCATGGATCGCCCTTTCGGGTTTTCAATCCATCGGGATACCCATTTTTGCCTGAGTTGTCCAATGCGGCTTTTCAACTCAGCGGGTGTACACATTTTTTATTTATTTTCCCTTACTTTTGCCCGAGTCTTTTATTCTGTTTTTGACTCGCCGGGATGCCCTATTTTTGCCTGGACTTACATTCTGTTTTTATGTCCAGCGGGTCGTTTTATGCGAAGTATTTTTTAACTGCATCTGAATTCACAGGGGACGGGAAATCTTCACCATCCATGGTGCTGAGCATCAGTGCTCCACCGGAAAAAACTTTCTTTACCACAAATGGTCCTTCATAATTTGGAGTCCATTTGCCCCTGTGGTCTGTATGAGGAGGGAGGATTCTTTTCAGCACAAGGTCTCCTACTTGGTACTCTCGGTGCCTGACTTTCTGATCGAAGGCTTTCTTCATTCTTTTCTGATACAGCTGCCCATGACAGATTGCAGCCAATCTTTTCTCTTCAATCAGACTCAGTTGCTCGTATCGGGACCTAACCCACTCTGCTTCGTTCAGTTTAACATCCATCAGTACCCGTAGAGAGGGTAATTCAACTTCAACTGGTAGGACTGCCTCCATACCATACACAAGTTGATACGGTGTTGCCCCAGTGGATGTTCTGATTGACGTGCGGTACCCATGCAAGGCAAAAGGTAGCATTTCATGCCAGTCTTTGTAGGTGACTACCATCTTCTGCACAATCTTCTTGATATTCTTATTAGCTGCCTCAACAGCGCCGTTCATCTTTGGCCTGTAAGGAGAAGAATTGTGGTGTTGGATCTTGAAGTCCCGGCACAGCTCTGCCATCATTTTGTTGTTCAAGTTGGAACCATTATCAGTAATGATTCGCTCGGGAACTCCATATCGACAGATGATATCTCTCTTCAGAAATCTGGCTACCACTTGTCTTGTAACATTGGCATAGGAAGCTGCTTCGACCCACTTGGTGAAATAATCAATGGCAACCAGGATGAATCTGTGGCCGTTCGAAGCAGTTGGCTCAATCTTGCCAATCATATCAATGCCCCACATAGCAAAGGGCCATGGTGAAGACATGATGTTCAAAGGATTGGGAGGCACATGCACCTTATCTGCGTAGATCTGGCATTTGTGACATTTTCTGGCGTAAGCACAACAGTCTGCATCCATTGTGATCCAGTAATAACCTGATCTTAACAGTTTTTTAGCCATGGCATGCCCTCCAGCATGGGTACCAAAGGATCCTTCGTGCACTTCATGCATCAACAAGTCTGCTTCTGTCTTATCAACACATCTGAGGAGTACCATATCAAAGTTCCTTTTGTATAAAGACCCATCAGTGTTCAGAAAGAAACTACCAGCAAGCCTTCTCAAAGTCTTCTTATCATTGGAAGATGCCCCAGGTGGGTATGTTTGATCCTCCAAGAAGCATTTAATGTCATGGAACCAAGGCCTATCATCTTTAACAACATCTGCTGCAAATACATATGCTGGTCTATCAAGTCTGGATACTGAAATCTGAGGCACAAAGTTGGCAGCTTGAACTTTGATCATGGATGAAACGGTAGCCAGAGCATCTGCGAACTGATTCTCGTCCCGAGGGATATACTCAAGCTTGACCGTTGTGAAGAAGGTCAATAACCTCCTTGTATAATCCCTGTAAGGTATCAGATGATCCTGGTGGGTGTACCATTTTCCGTTGGTTTGATTAACTACCAGAGCTGAATCTCCGAATACAGTCAATGTCTTGATCCTGAGGTCAATGGCTTCCTCAAGGCCCATAATGCAAGCTTCGTATTCAGCTTCGTTGTTAGTGCAGTTGAAAGTGAGTTTCGCCGAGAAAGGCATGTGAACTCCTTTAGGCGTAATGAGTACTGCACCAACACCACGACCATTCATATTAACAGCCCCATCAAACATCATAATCCATTCTTCTTCCGGGTCGGGCCCTTCAGTGTGAATAGGCTCTTCATGATCTTTTGATTTTATGAACATGATGTCTTCATCAGGAAAGTCAAATCTCATAGGCTGGTAGTCGTCAATAGGTTGCTCAGCAAGATATTCAGATAGCACACTGCCCTTGATGGCTTTCTGAGAGGTGTACTGGATGTCGTATTCTGTGAGAATCATTTGCCATCTTGCAACCCGTCCGGTGAGAGCTGGCTTCTCAAATATGTACTTAACTGGGTCCATCTTTGAAATTAATAGAGTAGTGTGGGTCAACATATACTGTCTCAGTCGGCGAGCAGCCCACGCTAAAGCACAGCAAGTTTTCTCGAGCAGTGAATAACGTTGTTCACAGTCGGTAAACTTTTTGCTTAGGTAGTATATTGCATACTCTTTTCGACCAGACTCGTCATGCTGGCCCAGCACACACCCCATTGACTCTTCTAATACTGTCAAGTACATTATTAGAGGTCTTCCTTCAACTGGAGGCATAAGGATTGGAGGCTCTTGTAAGTACTCCTTGATCTTGTCAAAAGCCCTTTGGCAGTCTTCATTCCACCTGACCGTCTGTTCCTTTCTTAACAGCTTGAACAAAGGCTCACAGGTTGCTGTGAGGTGAGATATGAACCTTGAGATGTAGTTCAATCTACCTAAGAACCCTCGAACTTCTTTCTCAGTTTTCGGTGCAGGCATCTCTTGAATAGCTTTGACTTTATCAGGGTCAACTTCAATCCCTTTCTCGCTTACAATAAAGCCCAGCAACTTACCGGATCGCACCCCGAATGTGCACTTGTTGGGGTTCAGCTTCAATTGGTACTTCCTCAGACGCTTGAATAACTTCAGTAGATTCACCAGGTGATCTTCCTCTGTAAGGGACTTGGCGATCATATCATCCACATAACATTCTATTTCTTTATGGATCATATCGTGGAATAATGTCACCATAGCCCGTTGATATGTTGCACCAGCATTCTTCAGTCCGAATGGCATCACTTTGTAACAGAACGTGCCCCAAGGTGTGATGAAGGTTGTCTTCTCCATGTCTTCAGGTGACATCTTGATCTGATTATATCCTGAAAATCCGTCCATGAAGGAGAATACCGAGAACTGAGCCGTGTTATCTACCAGTACATCAATGTGAGGTAATGGGAAATCATCTTTCGGGCTAGCTCTGTTCAGATCCCGATAGTCAACACACATTCTTACTTTGCCGTCTTTCTTAGGCACAGGCACTATATTAGCAACCCACGGTGGGTAGCTAGTCACAGCAAGGAACCCGGCGTCCCACTGCTTTTGTACCTCTTCTTTGATCTTCATTGCCATGTCTGGGCGAGTACGGCGCAACTTCTGTTTAACCGGTGGGCACTCTTCTCTCAAAGGTAGCTTGTGCACAACAATGTCGGTGTCCAGTCCTGGCATATCTTGATACGACCAAGCAAACACATCCACATACTCTTGAAGCAGGTCGATCAGTTGTCTCTTCACTGAGTCTTGCAGGCAGGCCCCGACTTTAACCTCTTTCACGTCTTCATCTGTACCAAGATTAATCACTTCAACCTCCTCCTGATGAGGAGTAATAACTTTCTCCTCTTGTCTCAACAACCTGGCTAGCTCTTCAGGAAGCTCATATTCTTCTTCAACCCCTTCATCAGCTTGATTGATCGGATTGTCAAAGTCATACGAAGTCATAGTCGTGCTGTTGTCGGTGCTGTCAGGAAGGCACTCTCTGCAAGGGTTCAGTTTGTTCATTTTAGTGATTGATTTTAATCTTGTTTAAAAAAGGTGAAATGAAGTTATCATTTTGAAAACATCGCCATTTATTTTTTGTACAAAAAGAAAAATGGAAAAACAGTGAACGAAAAGGAAAAAGACTCATTTGCAAAAAGATGTCTGATATTTCATTGATTAATCTTGTTTGCACAAAAAGTACAGATGGCCCGATTACAAAATGAGTCTTGTCATCTTGGGCAAGATGCAAGACTTTGATGCATGCTATAAAAATATAGGAAATAATAATTACTCTGCATGAGTAACTCTTATAATTTCCTGGGAAGACCAGTTTGAGATACTGCTCCCCGGGATCTTTGGACGAATCCAATTCTCCAGATTGCGCTCCTCTTCCAGCTCGTCTTCCAAATTGTTGATAGCATCAGGGGTGAGCATCCCCCCACTGACAAAACCGGGCTTCTCAGCAGCCTTTGCTTGATGTTGTTGAGTTGGTCTGTAACCCAACCCAAATTTGTCTTTCTTCTCCTCCACAGATAAAACCTTGCCCCAGCCTTGGGCAGTTCCTTCCTCAACAACCTTTCGGGCTTGTTGGTAAGATGACATGGAGACTCCAGATACAGCAGATGCTTCATTAACATTCAGGGCCTCAAACCCTTGGCTCATTGTTTCATGGATCTCCCCATCCATCTCAATATACTTATAAGTAGCCAGATGGCTAACAAATATATCCTCCTCCCCACAGATAGTAACAACTTGGCCTTCCCACTCAAATTTTAACTTCTGGTGAAGGGTAGACGTTACTGCGCCAGCGGCATGAATCCATGGTCTACCCAACAAACAGCTGTAGGCAGGCTGAATGTCCATCACATAGAAGATCGTTTTAAAGATTTGTGGGCCAATTGTCACAGGTAGCTCAATCTCTCCCAGAACCGATCTCTTAGAACCATCGAAGGCTCTTACTACCAGGTTACTGGGACGCAATGCTAATCCTTCATACTCTAGCTTCACCAGGGCCTTTTTCGGTAAGACATTAAGGGATGATCCTGTGTCTACCAGCACATGGGAAATAACTGCGCCTTTACATTCCACGGTGATGTGCAAGGCCTTGTTATGGTTGCGGCCTTCCGTTGTCAAGTCAGTATTGGTGAACCCTAGCCCGTTGCTAGCAGTAACATTTCCAACCACGGTTTCCAATTGATTGACAGTGATCTCTTCAGGCACGTAAGCTGCGTGCAAGACTTTGAGTAGTGCATTCCGATGGGCTTCGGAGCACATAAGCAGTGATAGGATAGAGATCTTGGATGGCGTCTGGTGAAGCTGATCCACTATTTTGTAATCACTCTTTTTGATGATTTTCATGAACTCATCAACTTCCTGATCGAATGGTGTTTTCAAAACTTCTTTAGCAGCTTGATCTTCCTGCACCGGGCTTTTTCCTTTTGCCTTAGCAGCAGCTTCTGCTTCGGCAGTGGGTCTTTGAATTTGTGGAGCAAAGAGACGTCCGCTTCGAGTGAAGCCTCCGCCTCCTCCCACATTGTCTATTTGTGGTGCAGGTGTTGATGGTTCAAGGGTGATTCTTTGTCCCTCGCGGTATATGTCAGAGCCGTAGTGCCAAGGGATGGCCCTACTACTTTCATAAGGTACTGGTCCAGGCACTGTGACAGTGACTGGACTAATGGCAGCTGCAGAAGAGACTGTGATAGTTTGCGGATCATAATAAATTGTGACTGGTGCTCTGGTGGGAGCAGCACTTTCTGAGTTGTAGGCAGAGTTGTTTTCAGGATCATAAAATATTGTGACGGTTGAGACATCTTCAGAGTTTGTTGCTGGAGTTGTAGGAGACATTGTCGGAAGGATGGATGTTGTTGTTGTAGGAGATTCAAATTGGAGTGGTGCTGAAGTTGTAGAAGAAAAATTTGTTGATAACTGATCAGTTGAGATGATAGATGAAGTATTTGTTGATGAAGCCGAAGAATTGTCAGGAACAATGGTTGCTGCAGTTGTAGGAGATACCGGTATTGTTGCTGATGAGATTGCTGGATTTGTTGGAAATGATGTGGTGATCTGAAGTTGGCCACTCTGAATGAGACCATCTATGCCATTCCTCAGGTTATCGCACCCATTTACTGAAATATTGCAGTAAGCACACCCTAACTCACACCCCGGGAACATTTGACATTCGAGGAGCTGAGCCTTAATCTCTACCAACGGCGTCCGAATCTGACCCACACTGGTTATTAAATAAGACGGCTTGTCTTCTTCAATAGCGTTGATTCTGGGACCACCGTGGTTTGGCATAGGATTTTTGTTGACATTGGGTGGTGGTGCGAAATTCAGAGCTTTTGAGTCTACCAGGTCTTGTACCTTCATGTGCAAGGCTCTGCACTTTTCTGTACTATGGCCAGGTGCATTCGAATGAAAAGCACATCTGGCGTTGGAGTCGTAGTTCCTGGGTAGACTGTTGGGATCTGGAGGTGCCAATGTCCTTAGCTCAACTAGGTTGAGTTTCAGGAGTTGTGGCAGCAATGTAGCATATGGCATAGGGATCGGATCGATCACCCTGTTGGCTTGAGATGGCCTCTGCTGGAATGGCCTTTGCTGGTTATTGTTGTTGGTGTTGCTGTTGTTGTAATTTCTCGGAGGATACTGATTTTGTTGATGGTACTGAGGTTGTTGTTGATAGCTTTGTTGAGGAGGTTGATAAGCTGGTTGTGGATGAGCTGGAGCGGGAATGGTGACTGCTGCCACAGATCTATGCACATATTGGGGCCTGCCCCTGTTGGTGTGGATGGCATTGGTCTCACCAGTCCTTCTCGGGCCCGCAAAAGGCTTTCTTGCATTACTGGATGAGCTTGCACCGTTGTCTGAGATCTTTCCCATCTTCAATAGGCTTTCAATTCTCTCCCCGGCTATGACTACATCTGCAAAGCTGGTAGATGAGAAGGCAGCTAGCCTATCAATGTAAGTCCCCTGAAGGGTGTTCATGAACATATCAGCCATCTCCCTTTCTGACATAGGTGGCTGGACAGCAGCAGCAAGCTGTCTCCATCTTTGAGCATACTCTCGGAAGCTCTCTCTAGATGACTGTGACATTCCCATTAGGAGGGTCCTGTTGGGTGCCATATCCAGATTATACTGATACTGTCTGATGAAGGCCTCTGCCAGGTCCTTCCAGCATCTAATAGTTGCTCTTGTCAGATGGGAATACCATTCCCCCGAAGCTCCAGTCAAGCTATCCTCAAAATAGAACATCCAAAGCTTCTCGTCCATGGTATAGGCCTTTAGCCTCCCGAGAAAAGATTGTAGATGGGTCCGGGGACAGGAAGTCCCATTATACTTCTCAAAGCATGGTGGCTTAAACTTGTGGGGAATCCTGACCCCGTCTACCAAGCCCATATCCATAACATCAAAACCCAAAGAGTTTTGAGACTCTAAGGATCTTAATTTCTCAGCTATCTCATCCAACCTTCTATCATAGGCCTTTTCCCCGGCTCCCATCACTGTGAACTGGTCTTCTTGAGGGTCTTCTTGCAGTACCCTCCCTGCTGTGGCAGTCCCTTGTATATTGACAGGAATGTTGGCCTCTGGATGGAGGTGGGGTCCAAAGACTGGGGGATTGACATGAGGTTGGACTCTTTCATTGTTGCTAGTCCCAGCAGTCCCCGGCTGATGATCTTCCTGATTTCTCCCTTCCACCAGTGCTCTGAGCCTCTCCTGGCTTTGGGCCATGTTGTTCATTACTTCCATAAACTGTGTCATTTGAGTCCTCATTTCCAACCTCTCGTTGGTCATTTGGTTCCTGACCTCAGTAAGGTCCTGCTGCATCTGATCCATCTGTATGCCCGGAAGATTGTTACGGGTGGGGTACCTGTGTGGTCGGTTGAGTGGAAACCCTCGTCGTCGAGCAATAATTCCTGAACATCTCAACAGAGTTAGCAACAACAAAACAAAAACCTACAAAACAAACAAAGGGTTAGCATGCAATGCAGTATGCTTATTTGTTTTCAAGGCATCCGGCTTGGCATTCAGTTTTGACCCTTCCAGACCCTTGAAGATGATGCTGTTGATGTTGCTTTCGAAGTAAACTCGGATGGAACAAACTAATACATATATTACAAAAGGCCACTGGTACATAGTTTGTTTACAAATACAAGCCCTCTGAGGGGTCAAAATATATTACAAGAAAATAAAAGTACATGGAATAAAAGCAACAACAAGCAAATGGTCAAACACCAAGACCAAACTCATCCTCCCGAACTTCCTTGAGAAGTGCTTCGGTCACAGGATCAGCCGGACGCTCCGTGAGGTTCCTGATAAGGAGGTTCCTGGTAGTAACAGCTGCAGTTAGCTTCTTGTGTTGACTTTGGTCCTTAGACCTCTTCACTCCAGCTCTGATCTTTAGCTCTGATATCTCCCTCTGGGCTGCTGCCAGGGCTTCTTGTTGCTCTTTTGCACTAGCTTCCATCTGCTCTATCTTGTCTTGGACCCTCTTGTCCTCCAGAGTACGAGCCTCGGTGATCCTGACCCACCTAGCCTGACTCTCCTTCAAATACAAGTCTGTCCTGGCTTTCTGGAATTGGGCTTCCTTGCAAGCATTCTTCAGGATTTGCTCTCCAGCCCTAGACTTCTTAATGTAATCTTCAGACTTCTCAATTCTAGCCAGATGTTCCACTTTCAACTTCTCCAACCTCTCAATATCCAGTCTGCCATCACTCCTCTCCCAGAGGGTCTTCTGTAGAGCTTGAGTCAACTTCTCATTTCTCTCTTTCAATTTCTCATACTCCTCTAAGCTGACAGTTGCTGGAGGTGGTGTTGTGGAAGGCCCAGGCATATCCTTTATAGTAAAGGGCATCCCAGAGAATTGAGCCCTGGCATGGGACCAATCATAGTACTGGGCAGAGGCTACATTATTGCATCTTCCAAGAATAGTTATCCCCTTAGTCTGCACATTGTCCCAGGCCCAGGCTGCCTGCCTAACAATAGCCAGATTAAGCTTGTTCTCACAATAAAGAGTCTCAACCAAGTCCTGTGCCTTAGGAGTGTGGACCAGTGCATAGCCCAGTTGTCTTTTGAACAGCAGAGGGTTGTAATTAATACTACCCTTAACTCCTATTAGGGGCACATTGGGGAAATGCCCACGGCTGGTGATGATATCCCTGCCTTTTGTGCTTTGAGTGCACCACCTGATATCAGCTGAAGTAAGAGTAGTAAGTCTTCCAGCCCAGTTTTTCTGTTGATGAGGGTTCAAAAATGCATCTGTCTTGGGCAAATGCCTGAGAAGCCAAGTATGGAACAAAGGAGCACAGCATCTTACTAATCTTCCCCTCTGCTTTTCATTCCTCTGATGCACTGAATAGTAGAGATCACCCAATAAAGTTGGCACTGGGTTCTTTAGAATGAACAGATGGATTGCATTCTTACTAATGAATCGAGGCTCATCTGCAAATAATACAATCCCATATATACTCAGGGCCAACAAAGCACAGACTGCTTTCCACTCTCCTAAAGAAGCTTTCAGGGTAGCTTGAGAGATCAAGAAATCCAGATGCAGGCCAGGAATTCCAGCCTTAGAAGTCATATGCTGCCCAATCAGGATTGGTTCCAGATGCAATGCCTTTGCCACCTCTTCATTACCAGGAAAGACCATCTCAGGGTTGAAAGGGACTCCACCTCTGATAGGTATACCAACTAATGATGAGTATTCTTCCAATAAAGGGCCCAATTGAAAGTCCTGAAAAGTGAAACATCTCGGTGGGGGATCATAAAACTGAAGGCAAGTGTGGATCAGGCTTCTCTGTGAGGGGTCCAGATCCATAACCATATCAAGTATATCTCCATGGTGTTCCCTGAACAGTGGTATATGGTCTGGAGTGATCAGGGTCTGAATCTTCCTGATGTCTGCTAGCTCTGGCTGGAAGAAGTGGTAGGTGATGTTGCTCTTTTTAGGTGCCATGATGTTGAGACTGAGTAGAGACAAGATCTGATGATGATACTGAAGAATGGGCCACTGATTGGCTGGTGCAGGTGACTGAAGTGGATAGCTGATAGCTGAAGCAGGTGCTGATGAAGACAGGTCAATACTGAAGATGGGGTCAAAACCAAAACCAAATGAAGATGGATACCCTGAAACACAAATAAGCAAATGTCAATATGATGCAATGATTATGTATGCAAATGATATGCAAGGGTTTGTGACTGAGCTGGATCTGATCAAATGCTCTGAAATAAGTCCATGTGTGTAAGAAATCCAGATGGAGGTCTATAAGTCCAGTAACCAAGGTGGGGGACTCAAATAAAGAGTCACATGTCCAGGGTTTAGAATCACAAGAACTGTTCCAACATGGAGTATTCTTAATCAAATCAAAGTAACAGGGTATTCTGAGGTCAAGGTACCTGCAAACCTGTAAACAGCCCAACCCCCACACAGGTGGTGTTCTAAAACAAGGATCCTCAGACTTGGATCAGTTATGAGAAGTGTAAACACTTCTAACCCGGAGGTACAGTGTTTACAATAACCATAAAAGTTCCTCCTCTAATTCACCTCAGTTTCTGAAGGTCAATACTAAAAGGTCATCCAGACTTAGCAGGCTTCCCAGATAGCCCTAGCATTGCAGGAAATCTGCAACACAGAGTTCTCAAGAAGAAACCCATATCTGAACCGTGTTTCATATTCCCGCACCAGACCGAGATGGAATGGGAAAGAATATGATTCACTCTAGCCTAGGTGTCACTCAGGTCCCAGGTATAGGACCTTAAACTCTCAATAGAACACCCACCCACCAAAGCAAACAAACAGATCCAGCCAGCAGCACAGTATGACAATATGATATAATGCAAAGCTATAAAGAAAGCAGTAGACAACTGTACATAAAGCAAAAATAAATACAAATACACAAACACAAACAACACATAACACCCCAGTAAACACAAATCAATCAAGCGCTAGGAGGAACCCACAAAAAGAACCAGAAGCCCTGGTTGCAGTATAAGGGTCCCCAGCAGAGTCGCCAAGCTGTCGCTCCCACTAAATGAAGCCGGGTCAAATAGGGTACAGACGCGAACGGTCGGCGAGAGGAACAATGAGAACACACAGCCGTGAACTCACTGGAGATGAATAGAGTCGCCAGCTAGGCATTTTTATCCCGGAGGAAAGGCAATGCTGCATAGACCTGGAAAGAGATGGATAAGACGGTTGCGAACCAGAGAGACTGAGAAAGGGGGTTGGTTACAACCTGGGAAGGTATTAGCACCCAGATTGTCCGCCGTACTCGACGGGATCCACGCTTAAAAGATTTGTGTTTAAAAGGGGTAGTGTCGGTGCAATTTGTGTGTAAGAGCTGGAAAAGGATGTACAGGTGTCAGTGTAAAAGAAGTGAAGTGTATAAATGATGTGTCAGTGTAAAAACAAGAATGAAATGCTCAAGAATGAGGCTTAAAGAATAATGCTGGAAGGAGGGGGAATATACAGAGACTTTTGTTCGATAACTGTTAAGTTATGCCTACGTATCCTCTCGTGCAATGAGGAAGTCAGAACACCGTAGTTCGACCCAAAGAGACTGAAAGATGAATTGACTTGTGAACTGATTACTTGCCTATGCTCAAGTGTATGACCTATCTGGCTCAGGTGCAAACTGTCTTGCATTAGACGGAAGAAGCAAGTTCTCGTTTGTGAGTGAAGGTGATGAGAAAAGAATCCCGGAGGAGACGATTATTGTTTGTTTTTGTGTTTTCAGTCTTTTATTGCTTTTGAAAGTTTGTCATAAGTTAATGAGCTTAAGCCTAAACCAATGGATTTAGTAAACTCATCACATCTTCCCTCTGTTTAGGGGTAATGAGGATACCTTAAGTGTGAAGTCAGATTCTCACACTTAATCACCTTTGATGCAGGATTAGGATCATTAACCTACTTGTGATTATTTAGATGTTTTTGGTGTTTTTGTTTAGTGTTAAGTAATGAGGTTAAGCCATAATCAAGGATTAAACAGACTCATTACACCATCCTAATAGAAGGATAATAGATGAGAATGTTTAAGCTGAGGAAAGCTCCTCAACTTAATCCATGATTAGGGATTAAACTCATGACAAAACAAGCCTTTGATTAAGTGGATTTTATTTAATTGTAAGATGGTGAAGTGAGTTTTATGATTTGTAAGACAACTTGAGGGGGACTTGTCCATTAACACTAGGGTTAGTCCTTCTTAACCATTTAAGGAAGAATTAGAACCCTAATGCAAGGCCCAAGTTACAAGTGTGATGTCTTGATAATTATTATGTGAATTGATTAAAGGAGTTGAACACATTAAGGGTTTAACACTTAGGATTAAAGTTATACACTCCATCCTAATAGAAGGATGCAGGCATAAGCTTAATCACAAAGCCTTAAAGCCTTTAGGGTTTAGTCCCTGATTATGAGGTGGGAAGAGAAGACTCAAGAGAGACACAAAGGTAAAACTAAAAGGGGAGACTAATCAAAACCCTAATCATTGTCATACTTGGTTGTTCCTAAGGTTTGTGAGGTTTTCAAGAGAAATCTTCAATGGAACCACCAGGAGGCAGATGAAAGGATCAAGAGAAGCAAAGTGACTTGCTTCATTCAAGAAGTCAAGTCACTTGAAGAAAGAAAGTGGGAAGAAGAAGAATGAGCAAGCTCAAACCCAAACGCATATAAAAATGCAGCATGTATGCAAGGGAGAGATGAGAAGAAAGTTATGAGAAGTGAAGGCAAATTCACTTCTCAAAGTCACTTACCACCTGAAAGGTTAGAAAAGAAATGCAATGCAATGCAAAATGGGATGAGATGACATGATGAGAAACAAAACCAGAAGCATTTACATGATGCTAATGATGTTATGAGATGCTACAAACATGAGGCAGCACATGGAAATGATCATACAAGTTCATGGATGCAAATGAAGCAAGTTAGGAAGCATGGACATACATGAAAAGTTATGAAGTGCACATGGCATACAACATGGCAAATACATGATGCAATGATCAAACATGCTCTTAATATGTCTTATGATGTCAAATGAATCAAATGGAGGCATGGAATGTCATGGCAAGTCATGTTGTGCAAGAGAATGCAAGATGAGTTCATATGAAAGCCCAAACTAGGGTTTATGAACAATACATCAAACAAAAATCAAAATCAGAAGCAAACCCTAAGATAAAAAATTGAAAATGCCACTCAAAGGACCCCTAATCCTATACTAAACCAATGCCCAAAGGAGAAGTCTCAACTCCTAACCAAACTCAAGTTATGATTTTTACAAGTTTGTTAGGGTTTTAGGGTTCCTAAACAAAAGAAATGTCAAACAAAATGAAAATGAAAGATCAAATCATGGCCATTTAATCTCATAAACTACATGCTAAACACAATGCAATGCAAGAAGAATCAATGTCCAACTCTTCATGGATAGGCAGAAATGATTTTTGGAACTTTGGATCAAATTAATGCATAAAAATGATTTTAAATCAATGAAAAATTCTCAAAATGCATCAAGATCAAAAAATAAATTTGGTTTGAAGGTTGGACAATGTTTCTAAATGTCTTAGAACATTTCATGAATTTTTTGGTGATTTTTAAATACTTAAAAGTATTTTTAATAAATTAATTCTCATTAATCAATTAAAAATAAACTTTTAAATATTTTAAAATACTTTGTAAATGCTAAAAATGAAAATAAAAATATTTTTGTGTTTTAAAAATTAGTGAAACTCTTGACAAAAAGTTTCATAATTTTTAAAACAATTTTACTATTTTAAATAAATTATGCAAAACAAATGAATTAAATGAAAATAAAAATGAATTTAAACTGAATTAATGAGAAGTCAACAGATCTGATGGCCTGGATTCAAAGTCACACGCGCGGGAGTTGACTAGGCGCGCATCTGGATGGCCTACATTCAAACTGACTTAATTACACTTAGCCCTAATTAATCAAACCCTAATTACTTTCTGATGACCGGAACAGTGGTTCCGGTCATCTTCTCCGGCGAGACAAAGTGCTAACTCCTTCTACACGTTACGAAAATGAAATCTAATTGAACAGAAATGATCCCCACTCACTCACGAATCAAAACCCTCAATCAAAACAAATTTATTTTTCCAGGAATGGCTGAATCGAAGCAAACAAGAACTAGGGCAAAAAAGTTTCAGAGACTGATTAAACTCTCATCTCTCCACCATTTTCAAAACTAAAGATATCAGAGCAATCAGTGAAGCATGGAGAACAACTTTAGAACTTAAAAATCCATTTCTGGAAAAAAAGTTCTTGAGCTACCTGAGTTTCGAAGCTTTCAATCCAGCAACTTTCTGCCCTCTCCCTTTGATGCAATCCACTCTACTTGGTCCCCTGATGATCCTTGAATGCTTAGAAGGAGTTTATGTTGGCTGGTTAAGGAGTTTGAACAGCTTCTGCTCAAGCTCAGTTGAAAATGGTGATGGTGATTCAGGCTGTTTCAGGCATGGGTGTGGGGTTCTTTATGACCAGTGTGATGAATGGAGAAGGTTTATGAAGTTTGTTCAAGTGTTTGGGAGCTGTGGCATGTGATTCGAAAGTTTCTGCTTTGGGGGGTGAAAAATGGAAGAGTGATGTTCTTGCTTGGTTCAGGCCTAAGTCTTGTTGGTTTTGGCTCAGTGAAGCAAGGTGAGTTGATCAATGGATTTGGTTTTTGCGTTTGTGAGTTGTGGAGACAGATTCGAAGAGAAATGCAAAATGGGGTGAGTTTGTGTATGCTGTCTTAGGGCTTGTTTCAGGCTGGCTTCTTATGTGAAATGGCTAGCAAATGGATAGTATAAACAACTCCAATTGGTCAGATGATGTGACCTGGCCTGCTGTGATAGGTAAGTTCACTTTTGAAAATGTCAACTTTTTGGTAAGAGAGGCATGGGCTTGGTTCTAGGCAGGTACATGTGTGTGGGCTGGCGCAGCATGGTGTGGAAGAGAGGCTAGGAAGGTTCAGCATGCTAGGCACCAAGTGGGTGAAGTGTGATGAGTGGTTTTGCAACTTGCTTACTTTTGAAACCTCATGAAAATCTCTTGTTTTGCCAACCATGAACATGTGATCTTTTGGTTCAATTCTGATTTTTAGAACTCATGTGATGTTTGTGCATTGGTTTGATGTGAACTAGAGGTCACAAATGGCCTTGATACATGATTTTGCAAATTTTCCAATTGGTGCATATCTTGAAAATTAGTGATTTTTGCCAACTTTGTCACACCATAACTTTTGATCCAAAATGAATTAGGTCATGTTCTTGTACTTTTTGAAAAGGGAAAAATGTATTCTACAACTTTCATGACCAAAGTTTTTCCATTTGAAGCATTTTTGGATCAAAAAGTAAGGTTTGAAAAGTGACCTAAATTGACAAATTCCTTAAAAGTCAACTATGCCCTAAAAAAGTCAACTTTGCAAAAACTTCAAATTCTTGATTTTTGTGAACTTCAACCCTCTTCCATGATCAAATAAAGATCACATACACTCAAAATGATGAAGATCACCCATTGGTTGGGTCATTGGGGGCCTCAGATGCCCTGATTTTGCACTGACTTGTCTGAAAAGTCAACTCTTGATCAGATGACTTCCCCATGGAATTTCTTCATGAAAATTGATATGCATACTCCCTATACCATATAGAGACCAATGGAAACAAGAATGACCAAAAAAATTGGAGTTATGGCCTCTGAAACCAAAACCCTAATTTTAGGTCAACTGTGCAGTCAAACTTGGCTCTGCTTCCATACCAATCCCAGTTCTTGTGATTCTTTTGCATTTTTGACTTTGAGAGGATGTAATATGATATAAGAACACTCATGGATCCCTTTGAAGTGATTGATGGCCTTTGGGAGTGGCTCAAGAGGCTCTTGGACTGCTCAGATCACAAACCCTAGGTGCAGATGACTTAGAAACTATGCAGTGAATCAAAAATGAGATATGAGATGATATGATTGTGTTTATGCATATGAAATGATCACAAGCCATGGTGTGAATGGGTGAGGGCAAATTTGGGGTGTTTACAGCTGCCCCTATTCAAACATGAGTTAGCTGTGCAGGATGTAAGCGACGGCTTATCAGGCAAACAAGATAACTTGTGGTTGAATACCAAAGACAGTCCAAAATTTGCACTCACAGAATGAAGAAGAAAAGGGATATAGATTATAAAAGAAAAATAAAGTATATTGTAAAGTGTGGGCGACGGAGGACGACCGTCGAGCAGAGGACGACTGCTGGGTAAAAGGCAATGACGGGGACGGCCGACATGCTGGGGATAAAAGGTAAAGCCAAGACGGGGACGGCCGACTAGCTGGACAAAAATAAAATTATGATGGGGACGGCCATCAAGATAAAGTTGTAAGATTCTCTGGGAGTTAATGAAACATGACGGGGACGACCATCAAGTTCATAAAGTAAAGCAACCGACGATGGGGACGGCCATCGGGCTAAAAAGAAAAGGGACCACGACGGGGACGGCCATCGGGTTAAAGAATAAATGAAATAAACAGATGATGAGGTACGGTCATCAAAGGTGAAGGACGATCACCTAGCAGGGGACGGCTGCTCTGTTGGGGTTAAGATGAGGGACGGTCATCTTAAGCGGAGGACGACCACCTGGCAGGGTACGGCTGCCAAAAATATCAACGATGGGGACGGCCATCGGATAAAAGGTCAATGATGGGGACGGCCATCGGACGAGCATGATGGAGGACGACCATCAAGAGGTGGAGGACGACCACCTAGCAGGGGACGGCTGCTCTCGAGGTTTCTCATGACACAGGACGAGTGCCAGATAACCAAAAATCAACAATGGGGACGGCCATTGGATAAAATGATGAAGGACGATCATCAAGAGGTGGAGGACGACCACCTAGCAGGGGACGGCTGCTAAAAATCAACGATGGGGACGGCCATCGGATGAGCATGATGGAGGACGACCATCAAGAGGTGGAGGACGACCACCTAGCAGGGTACGGCTGCTCTCAAGGTTTATCATGACACAGGACGAGTGTCAGATAAAAAGGAAAATTTGCTTTGTTGGCGATCTACTGGGGAATAGTAAACACGGACAAGTGTTTACAACCAAGAGAAGAAAGCATAAGTGTTTAGGTGTTGTGTATAGATTAAAAATGCGGACGAGCATCCTTAAGACTACGATACGGACGAGTATCGGGTAGAAACAAACTGACACATGTTCAGAGATGATGATACGGACGAGTATCAACGGGTTAACAAAGAACACGGACGAGTGTTGAATCTGAGGGGACTCCTGGGGAATAGTAGACACAGACGAGTATCTATATCCAAGAAGACAAAAGTGTTTGACACGGTGTATGGATTAAAGATACGGACGAGCATCCTTAAGACTATGATACGGACGAGTATCATGTAGAAACAAACATTTGATGCATATTCTGAGATGATGGTACGGACGAGTACCAACTGGTTAACAAAGAACAAGGACCAATGTTGAATCTGTGGGGATATAAATGGCATATACGAGATACGGACGAGTATCTGTATAAGTGTAACATGAGTAGTGAGTATGAGTTTTGTATGGATGAGTGTTTATCTGCTGGGGAGGGTGACACGGACGAGTGTCAAAAGGAGAAAAGTATGATATCAACAAGTATATGGGCTGTAAAAGTGTAAGCGACTGCGCTAGGGATATGACACGGACGGGTGTCAAGGAATTGTATATACAAGTATAGGTGAGTGCAAAGAGGATGTCTTTGGCTTTCTACTGGGGTATGACACGGACGGGTGTCAGGACGTATCTGTAATACGGGTGATCTTGTTTGTAAAGGATATTCAGGCGACTTTACTGGGGAGTGATGACACGGACGGGTGTCAACTGGTGTTTGTGGATTGTGAGGCAAATGCTTTTGCTGGGACTCTGGTGGGGACAGTTTCTGTGTATTGATGAATGGTTATTATTCACAAGAGTCTGATTCACAACATGGCTTATGATTATGCTATGTGTTTGATTTTTGCCGTAATGCTCCGTATTAGACGGAATGCTACGCTTTGTGGGTGGATATGATGCGAATGCCATGGTTATGCAAAGATACCAAACCGGGATTCGGATCCCGATGCCGCGAAGATCACTGGTCGATCTATTTGAAGTGGACATCCCAGCTGGGGATGAGATCATTGGCAGATCTGATGATATGATATTTGCTCGGGGATATAGGTCACCGATTGACATATCCTCGTAATATAGGACCCAGCTGGGGTTTGCAATAGCCTTCATCACTCTGTTGTGACTCCTTCATGCGTTGTTCTTCTGAAAAGAGGCCGAGGATTCTGTGGGGAGATGGTTCCCTGACTTCTGCATTCTGCTGAGGAAGAATGATTGACACTACAGCTGGGGAAATTGACAAGTGGCAACTGGCTGGGGAAAGTTGTTGGCAACTCAGCTGGGGAGAAAACACCTCTGGTGCCAAGAGTGAGTGTTGATTTGCCAGCTTGCTGAGATGTAACTTGCATGCCCCAAGTTGCGTTCTGGATACCTGCAATCTTGCAAATATAAGGAAACGCACAAATGGTCCCGAGGTATCTTTTACTGGATTCCGCCATAGGAGTCAAGCACTTTCGAGAGTAAGTATATTCCCTGTAAGCATGTGTTTTTGAAGAAAAATATATGTACTTATGCAATCAGTTTTTAGAGACATCAGACATCCTTTGCAAATAAAAATGTATAAGACGAGACATGACTGGAAAATCCGATTTTATTAATTCATGTGCCCTGAATTGGCAAGATACAGTCAAAGAAACAAATCTCCTAAAATGAAGAGACTGTTACAAATTGAGAAACAAAGTGCTGGCGATGTTGACGACGCTTTAAGGAGCTTCCTCTTCTGCTATGACTCGTATGACTTTTGACGTTCTTCTCGTCTTGCTTTCTGAAGAAGGCTGATTCTGATTGAAGCTTGATCCTTTCGAAGCTTAACAGGTTGTAGGCGATACAGACGAATTCAGAATGCAGTTGTTCGCTTATTCCCTTATTTTGCATGGATCGCCCTTTCGGGTTTTCAATCCATCGGGATACCCATTTTTGCCTGAGTTGTCCAATGCGGCTTTTCAACTCAGCGGGTGTACACATTTTTTATTTATTTTCCCTTACTTTTGCCCGAGTCTTTTATTCTGTTTTTGACTCGCCGGGATGCCCTATTTTTGCCTGGACTTACATTCTGTTTTTATGTCCAGCGGGTCGTTTTATGCGAAGTATTTTTTAACTGCATCTGAATTCACAGGGGACGGGAAATCTTCACCATCCATGGTGCTGAGCATCAGTGCTCCACCGGAAAAAACTTTCTTTACCACAAATGGTCCTTCATAATTTGGAGTCCATTTGCCCCTGTGGTCTGTATGAGGAGGGAGGATTCTTTTCAGCACAAGGTCTCCTACTTGGTACTCTCGGTGCCTGACTTTCTGATCGAAGGCTTTCTTCATTCTTTTCTGATACAGCTGCCCATGACAGATTGCAGCCAATCTTTTCTCTTCAATCAGACTCAGTTGCTCGTATCGGGACCTAACCCACTCTGCTTCGTTCAGTTTAACATCCATCAGTACCCGTAGAGAGGGTAATTCAACTTCAACTGGTAGGACTGCCTCCATACCATACACAAGTTGATACGGTGTTGCCCCAGTGGATGTTCTGATTGACGTGCGGTACCCATGCAAGGCAAAAGGTAGCATTTCATGCCAGTCTTTGTAGGTGACTACCATCTTCTGCACAATCTTCTTGATATTCTTATTAGCTGCCTCAACAGCGCCGTTCATCTTTGGCCTGTAAGGAGAAGAATTGTGGTGTTGGATCTTGAAGTCCCGGCACAGCTCTGCCATCATTTTGTTGTTCAAGTTGGAACCATTATCAGTAATGATTCGCTCGGGAACTCCATATCGACAGATGATATCTCTCTTCAGAAATCTGGCTACCACTTGTCTTGTAACATTGGCATAGGAAGCTGCTTCGACCCACTTGGTGAAATAATCAATGGCAACCAGGATGAATCTGTGGCCGTTCGAAGCAGTTGGCTCAATCTTGCCAATCATATCAATGCCCCACATAGCAAAGGGCCATGGTGAAGACATGATGTTCAAAGGATTGGGAGGCACATGCACCTTATCTGCGTAGATCTGGCATTTGTGACATTTTCTGGCGTAAGCACAACAGTCTGCATCCATTGTGATCCAGTAATAACCTGATCTTAACAGTTTTTTAGCCATGGCATGCCCTCCAGCATGGGTACCAAAGGATCCTTCGTGCACTTCATGCATCAACAAGTCTGCTTCTGTCTTATCAACACATCTGAGGAGTACCATATCAAAGTTCCTTTTGTATAAAGACCCATCAGTGTTCAGAAAGAAACTACCAGCAAGCCTTCTCAAAGTCTTCTTATCATTGGAAGATGCCCCAGGTGGGTATGTTTGATCCTCCAAGAAGCATTTAATGTCATGGAACCAAGGCCTATCATCTTTAACAACATCTGCTGCAAATACATATGCTGGTCTATCAAGTCTGGATACTGAAATCTGAGGCACAAAGTTGGCAGCTTGAACTTTGATCATGGATGAAACGGTAGCCAGAGCATCTGCGAACTGATTCTCGTCCCGAGGGATATACTCAAGCTTGACCGTTGTGAAGAAGGTCAATAACCTCCTTGTATAATCCCTGTAAGGTATCAGATGATCCTGGTGGGTGTACCATTTTCCGTTGGTTTGATTAACTACCAGAGCTGAATCTCCGAATACAGTCAATGTCTTGATCCTGAGGTCAATGGCTTCCTCAAGGCCCATAATGCAAGCTTCGTATTCAGCTTCGTTGTTAGTGCAGTTGAAAGTGAGTTTCGCCGAGAAAGGCATGTGAACTCCTTTAGGCGTAATGAGTACTGCACCAACACCACGACCATTCATATTAACAGCCCCATCAAACATCATAATCCATTCTTCTTCCGGGTCGGGCCCTTCAGTGTGAATAGGCTCTTCATGATCTTTTGATTTTATGAACATGATGTCTTCATCAGGAAAGTCAAATCTCATAGGCTGGTAGTCGTCAATAGGTTGCTCAGCAAGATATTCAGATAGCACACTGCCCTTGATGGCTTTCTGAGAGGTGTACTGGATGTCGTATTCTGTGAGAATCATTTGCCATCTTGCAACCCGTCCGGTGAGAGCTGGCTTCTCAAATATGTACTTAACTGGGTCCATCTTTGAAATTAATAGAGTAGTGTGGGTCAACATATACTGTCTCAGTCGGCGAGCAGCCCACGCTAAAGCACAGCAAGTTTTCTCGAGCAGTGAATAACGTTGTTCACAGTCGGTAAACTTTTTGCTTAGGTAGTATATTGCATACTCTTTTCGACCAGACTCGTCATGCTGGCCCAGCACACACCCCATTGACTCTTCTAATACTGTCAAGTACATTATTAGAGGTCTTCCTTCAACTGGAGGCATAAGGATTGGAGGCTCTTGTAAGTACTCCTTGATCTTGTCAAAAGCCCTTTGGCAGTCTTCATTCCACCTGACCGTCTGTTCCTTTCTTAACAGCTTGAACAAAGGCTCACAGGTTGCTGTGAGGTGAGATATGAACCTTGAGATGTAGTTCAATCTACCTAAGAACCCTCGAACTTCTTTCTCAGTTTTCGGTGCAGGCATCTCTTGAATAGCTTTGACTTTATCAGGGTCAACTTCAATCCCTTTCTCGCTTACAATAAAGCCCAGCAACTTACCGGATCGCACCCCGAATGTGCACTTGTTGGGGTTCAGCTTCAATTGGTACTTCCTCAGACGCTTGAATAACTTCAGTAGATTCACCAGGTGATCTTCCTCTGTAAGGGACTTGGCGATCATATCATCCACATAACATTCTATTTCTTTATGGATCATATCGTGGAATAATGTCACCATAGCCCGTTGATATGTTGCACCAGCATTCTTCAGTCCGAATGGCATCACTTTGTAACAGAACGTGCCCCAAGGTGTGATGAAGGTTGTCTTCTCCATGTCTTCAGGTGACATCTTGATCTGATTATATCCTGAAAATCCGTCCATGAAGGAGAATACCGAGAACTGAGCCGTGTTATCTACCAGTACATCAATGTGAGGTAATGGGAAATCATCTTTCGGGCTAGCTCTGTTCAGATCCCGATAGTCAACACACATTCTTACTTTGCCGTCTTTCTTAGGCACAGGCACTATATTAGCAACCCACGGTGGGTAGCTAGTCACAGCAAGGAACCCGGCGTCCCACTGCTTTTGTACCTCTTCTTTGATCTTCATTGCCATGTCTGGGCGAGTACGGCGCAACTTCTGTTTGACCGGTGGGCACTCTTCTCTCAAAGGTAGCTTGTGCACAACAATGTCGGTGTCCAGTCCTGGCATATCTTGATACGACCAAGCAAACACATCCACATACTCTTGAAGCAGGTCGATCAGTTGTCTCTTCACTGAGTCTTGCAGGCAGGCCCCGACTTTAACCTCTTTCACGTCTTCATCTGTACCAAGATTAATCACTTCAACCTCCTCCTGATGAGGAGTAATAACTTTCTCCTCTTGTCTCAACAACCTGGCTAGCTCTTCAGGAAGCTCATATTCTTCTTCAACCCCTTCATCAGCTTGATTGATCGGATTGTCAAAGTCATACGAAGTCATAGTCGTGCTGTTGTCGGTGCTGTCAGGAAGGCACTCTCTGCAAGGGTTCAGTTTGTTCATTTTAGTGATTGATTTTAATCTTGTTTAAAAAAGGTGAAATGAAGTTATCATTTTGAAAACATCGCCATTTATTTTTTGTACAAAAAGAAAAATGGAAAAACAGTGAACGAAAAGGAAAAAGACTCATTTGCAAAAAGATGTCTGATATTTCATTGATTAATCTTGTTTGCACAAAAAGTACAGATGGCCCGATTACAAAATGAGTCTTGTCATCTTGGGCAAGATGCAAGACTTTGATGCATGCTATAAAAATATAGGAAATAATAATTACTCTGCATGAGTAACTCTTATAATTTCCTGGGAAGACCAGTTTGAGATACTGCTCCCCGGGATCTTTGGACGAATCCAATTCTCCAGATTGCGCTCCTCTTCCAGCTCGTCTTCCAAATTGTTGATAGCATCAGGGGTGAGCATCCCCCCACTGACAAAACCGGGCTTCTCAGCAGCCTTTGCTTGATGTTGTTGAGTTGGTCTGTAACCCAACCCAAATTTTTCTTTCTTCTCCTCCACAGATAAAACCTTGCCCCAGCCTTGGGCAGTTCCTTCCTCAACAACCTTTCGGGCTTGTTGGTAAGATGACATGGAGACTCCAGATACAGCAGATGCTTCATTAACATTCAGGGCCTCAAACCCTTGGCTCATTGTTTCATGGATCTCCCCATCCATCTCAATATACTTATAAGTAGCCAGATGGCTAACAAATATATCCTCCTCCCCACAGATAGTAACAACTTGGCCTTCCCACTCAAATTTTAACTTCTGGTGAAGGGTAGACGTTACTGCGCCAGCGGCATGAATCCATGGTCTACCCAACAAACAGCTGTAGGCAGGCTGAATGTCCATCACATAGAAGATCGTTTTAAAGATTTGTGGGCCAATTGTCACAGGTAGCTCAATCTCTCCCAGAACCGATCTCTTAGAACCATCGAAGGCTCTTACTACCAGGTTACTGGGACGCAATGCTAATCCTTCATACTCTAGCTTCACCAGGGCCTTTTTCGGTAAGACATTAAGGGATGATCCTGTGTCTACCAGCACATGGGAAATAACTGCGCCTTTACATTCCACGGTGATGTGCAAGGCCTTGTTATGGTTGCGGCCTTCCGTTGTCAAGTCAGTATTGGTGAACCCTAGCCCGTTGCTAGCAGTAACATTTCCAACCACGGTTTCCAATTGATTGACAGTGATCTCTTCAGGCACGTAAGCTGCGTGCAAGACTTTGAGTAGTGCATTCCGATGGGCTTCGGAGCACATAAGCAGTGATAGGATAGAGATCTTGGATGGCGTCTGGTGAAGCTGATCCACTATTTTGTAATCACTCTTTTTGATGATTTTCATGAACTCATCAACTTCCTGATCGAATGGTGTTTTCAAAACTTCTTTAGCAGCTTGATCTTCCTGCACCGGGCTTTTTCCTTTTGCCTTAGCAGCAGCTTCTGCTTCGGCAGTGGGTCTTTGAATTTGTGGAGCAAAGAGACGTCCGCTTCGAGTGAAGCCTCCGCCTCCTCCCACATTGTCTATTTGTGGTGCAGGTGTTGATGGTTCAAGGGTGATTCTTTGTCCCTCGCGGTATATGTCAGAGCCGTAGTGCCAAGGGATGGCCCTACTACTTTCATAAGGTACTGGTCCAGGCACTGTGACAGTGACTGGACTAATGGCAGCTGCAGAAGAGACTGTGATAGTTTGCGGATCATAATAAATTGTGACTGGTGCTCTGGTGGGAGCAGCACTTTCTGAGTTGTAGGCAGAGTTGTTTTCAGGATCATAAAATATTGTGACGGTTGAGACATCTTCAGAGTTTGTTGCTGGAGTTGTAGGAGACATTGTCGGAAGGATGGATGTTGTTGTTGTAGGAGATTCAAATTGGAGTGGTGCTGAAGTTGTAGAAGAAAAATTTGTTGATAACTGATCAGTTGAGATGATAGATGAAGTATTTGTTGATGAAGCCGAAGAATTGTCAGGAACAATGGTTGCTGCAGTTGTAGGAGATACCGGTACTGTTGCTGATGAGATTGCTGGATTTGTTGGAAATGATGTGGTGATCTGAAGTTGGCCACTCTGAATGAGACCATCTATGCCATTCCTCAGGTTATCGCACCCATTTACTGAAATATTGCAGTAAGCACACCCTAACTCACACCCCGGGAACATTTGACATTCGAGGAGCTGAGCCTTAATCTCTACCAACGGCGTCCGAATCTGACCCACACTGGTTATTAAATAAGACGGCTTGTCTTCTTCAATAGCGTTGATTCTGGGACCACCGTGGTTTGGCATAGGATTTTTGTTGACATTGGGTGGTGGTGCGAAATTCAGAGCTTTTGAGTCTACCAGGTCTTGTACCTTCATGTGCAAGGCTCTGCACTTTTCTGTACTATGGCCAGGTGCATTCGAATGAAAAGCACATCTGGCGTTGGAGTCGTAGTTCCTGGGTAGACTGTTGGGATCTGGAGGTGCCAATGTCCTTAGCTCAACTAGGTTGAGTTTCAGGAGTTGTGGCAGCAATGTAGCATATGGCATAGGGATCGGATCGATCACCCTGTTGGCTTGAGATGGCCTCTGCTGGAATGGCCTTTGCTGGTTATTGTTGTTGGTGTTGCTGTTGTTGTAATTTCTCGGAGGATACTGATTTTGTTGATGGTACTGAGGTTGTTGTTGATAGCTTTGTTGAGGAGGTTGATAAGCTGGTTGTGGATGAGCTGGAGCGGGAATGGTGACTGCTGCCACAGATCTATGCACATATTGGGGCCTGCCCCTGTTGGTGTGGATGGCATTGGTCTCACCAGTCCTTCTCGGGCCCGCAAAAGGCTTTCTTGCATTACTGGATGAGCTTGCACCGTTGTCTGAGATCTTTCCCATCTTCAATAGGCTTTCAATTCTCTCCCCGGCTATGACTACATCTGCAAAGCTGGTAGATGAGAAGGCAGCTAGCCTATCAATGTAAGTCCCCTGAAGGGTGTTCATGAACATATCAGCCATCTCCCTTTCTGACATAGGTGGCTGGACAGCAGCAGCAAGCTGTCTCCATCTTTGAGCATACTCTCGGAAGCTCTCTCTAGATGACTGTGACATTCCCATTAGGAGGGTCCTGTTGGGTGCCATATCCAGATTATACTGATACTGTCTGATGAAGGCCTCTGCCAGGTCCTTCCAGCATCTAATAGTTGCTCTTGTCAGATGGGAATACCATTCCCCCGAAGCTCCAGTCAAGCTATCCTCAAAATAGAACATCCAAAGCTTCTCGTCCATGGTATAGGCCTTTAGCCTCCCGAGAAAAGATTGTAGATGGGTCCGGGGACAGGAAGTCCCATTATACTTCTCAAAGCATGGTGGCTTAAACTTGTGGGGAATCCTGACCCCGTCTACCAAGCCCATATCCATAACATCAAAACCCAAAGAGTTTTGAGACTCTAAGGATCTTAATTTCTCAGCTATCTCATCCAACCTTCTATCATAGGCCTTTTCCCCGGCTCCCATCACTGTGAACTGGTCTTCTTGAGGGTCTTCTTGCAGTACCCTCCCTGCTGTGGCAGTCCCTTGTATATTGACAGGAATGTTGGCCTCTGGATGGAGGTGGGGTCCAAAGACTGGGGGATTGACATGAGGTTGGACTCTTTCATTGTTGCTAGTCCCAGCAGTCCCCGGCTGATGATCTTCCTGATTTCTCCCTTCCACCAGTGCTCTGAGCCTCTCCTGGCTTTGGGCCATGTTGTTCATTACTTCCATAAACTGTGTCATTTGAGTCCTCATTTCCAACCTCTCGTTGGTCATTTGGTTCCTGACCTCAGTAAGGTCCTGCTGCATCTGATCCATCTGTATGCCCGGAAGATTGTTACGGGTGGGGTACCTGTGTGGTCGGTTGAGTGGAAACCCTCGTCGTCGAGCAATAATTCCTGAACATCTCAACAGAGTTAGCAACAACAAAACAAAAACCTACAAAACAAACAAAGGGTTAGCATGCAATGCAGTATGCTTATTTGTTTTCAAGGCATCCGGCTTGGCATTCAGTTTTGACCCTTCCAGACCCTTGAAGATGATGTTGTTGATGTTGCTTTCGAAGTAAACTCGGATGGAACAAACTAATACATATATTACAAAAGGCCACTGGTACATAGTTTGTTTACAAATACAAGCCCTCTGAGGGGTCAAAATATATTACAAGAAAATAAAAGTACATGGAATAAAAGCAACAACAAGCAAATGGTCAAACACCAAGACCAAACTCATCCTCCCGAACTTCCTTGAGAAGTGCTTCGGTCACAGGATCAGCCGGACGCTCCGTGAGGTTCCTGATAAGGAGGTTCCTGGTAGTAACAGCTGCAGTTAGCTTCTTGTGTTGACTTTGGTCCTTAGACCTCTTCACTCCAGCTCTGATCTTTAGCTCTGATATCTCCCTCTGGGCTGCTGCCAGGGCTTCTTGTTGCTCTTTTGCACTAGCTTCCATCTGCTCTATCTTGTCTTGGACCCTCTTGTCCTCCAGAGTACGAGCCTCGGTGATCCTGACCCACCTAGCCTGACTCTCCTTCAAATACAAGTCTGTCCTGGCTTTCTGGAATTGGGCTTCCTTGCAAGCATTCTTCAGGATTTGCTCTCCAGCCCTAGACTTCTTAATGTAATCTTCAGACTTCTCAATTCTAGCCAGATGTTCCACTTTCAACTTCTCCAACCTCTCAATATCCAGTCTGCCATCACTCCTCTCCCAGAGGGTCTTCTGTAGAGCTTGAGTCAACTTCTCATTTCTCTCTTTCAATTTCTCATACTCCTCTAAGCTGACAGTTGCTGGAGGTGGTGTTGTGGAAGGCCCAGGCATATCCTTTATAGTAAAGGGCATCCCAGAGAATTGAGCCCTGGCATGGGACCAATCATAGTACTGGGCAGAGGCTACATTATTGCATCTTCCAAGAATAGTTATCCCCTTAGTCTGCACATTGTCCCAGGCCCAGGCTGCCTGCCTAACAATAGCCAGATTAAGCTTGTTCTCACAATAAAGAGTCTCAACCAAGTCCTGTGCCTTAGGAGTGTGGACCAGTGCATAGCCCAGTTGTCTTTTGAACAGCAGAGGGTTGTAATTAATACTACCCTTAACTCCTATTAGGGGCACATTGGGGAAATGCCCACAGCTGGTGATGATATCCCTGCCTTTTGTGCTTTGAGTGCACCACCTGATATCAGCTGAAGTAAGAGTAGTAAGTCTTCCAGCCCAGTTTTTCTGTTGATGAGGGTTCAAAAATGCATCTGTCTTGGGCAAATGCCTGAGAAGCCAAGTATGGAACAAAGGAGCACAGCATCTTACTAATCTTCCCCTCTGCTTTTCATTCCTCTGATGCACTGAATAGTAGAGATCACCCAATAAAGTTGGCACTGGGTTCTTTAGAATGAACAGATGGATTGCATTCTTACTAATGAATCGAGGCTCATCTGCAAATAATACAATCCCATATATACTCAGGGCCAACAAAGCACAGACTGCTTTCCACTCTCCTAAAGAAGCTTTCAGGGTAGCTTGAGAGATCAAGAAATCCAGATGCAGGCCAGGAATTCCAGCCTTAGAAGTCATATGCTGCCCAATCAGGATTGGTTCCAGATGCAATGCCTTTGCCACCTCTTCATTACCAGGAAAGACCATCTCAGGGTTGAAAGGGACTCCACCTCTGATAGGTATACCAACTAATGATGAGTATTCTTCCAATAAAGGGCCCAACTGAAAGTCCTGAAAAGTGAAACATCTCGGTGGGGGATCATAAAACTGAAGGCAAGTGTGGATCAGGCTTCTCTGTGAGGGGTCCAGATCCATAACCATATCAAGTATATCTCCATGGTGTTCCCTGAACAGTGGTATATGGTCTGGAGTGATCAGGGTCTGAATCTTCCTGATGTCTGCTAGCTCTGGCTGGAAGAAGTGGTAGGTGATGTTGCTCTTTTTAGGTGCCATGATGTTGAGACTGAGTAGAGACAAGATCTGATGATGATACTGAAGAATGGGCCACTGATTGGCTGGTGCAGGTGACTGAAGTGGATAGCTGATAGCTGAAGCAGGTGCTGATGAAGACAGGTCAATACTGAAGATGGGGTCAAAACCAAAACCAAATGAAGATGGATACCCTGAAACACAAATAAGCAAATGTCAATATGATGCAATGATTATGTATGCAAATGATATGCAAGGGTTTGTGACTGAGCTGGATCTGATCAAATGCTCTGAAATAAGTCCATGTGTGTAAGAAATCCAGATGGAGGTCTATAAGTCCAGTAACCAAGGTGGGGGACTCAAATAAAGAGTCACATGTCCAGGGTTTAGAATCACAAGAACTGTTCCAACATGGAGTATTCTTAATCAAATCAAAGTAACAGGGTATTCTGAGGTCAAGGTACCTGCAAACCTGTAAACAGCCCAACCCCCACACAGGTGGTGTTCTAAAACAAGGATCCTCAGACTTGGATCAGTTATGAGAAGTGTAAACACTTCTAACCCGGAGGTACAGTGTTTACAATAACCATAAAAGTTCCTCCTCTAATTCACCTCAGTTTCTGAAGGTCAATACTAAAAGGTCATCCAGACTTAGCAGGCTTCCCAGATAGCCCTAGCATTGCAGGAAATCTGCAACACAGAGTTCTCAAGAAGAAACCCATATCTGAACCGTGTTTCATATTCCCGCACCAGACCGAGATGGAATGGGAAAGAATATGATTCACTCTAGCCTAGGTGTCACTCAGGTCCCAGGTATAGGACCTTAAACTCTCAATAGAACACCCACCCACCAAAGCAAACAAACAGATCCAGCCAGCAGCACAGTATGACAATATGATATAATGCAAAGCTATAAAGAAAGCAGTAGACAACTGTACATAAAGCAAAAATAAATACAAATACACAAACACAAACAACACATAACACCCCAGTAAACACAAATCAATCAAGCGCTAGGAGGAACCCACAAAAAGAACCAGAAGCCCTGGTTGCAGTATAAGGGTCCCCAGCAGAGTCGCCAAGCTGTCGCTCCCACTAAATGAAGCCGGGTCAAATAGGGTACAGACGCGAACGGTCGGCGAGAGGAACAATGAGAACACACAGCCGTGAACTCACTGGAGATGAATAGAGTCGCCAGCTAGGCATTTTTATCCCGGAGGAAAGGCAATGCTGCATAGACCTGGAAAGAGATGGATAAGACGGTTGCGAACCAGAGAGACTGAGAAAGGGGGTTGGTTACAACCTGGGAAGGTATTAGCACCCAGATTGTCCGCCGTACTCGACGGGATCCACGCTTAAAAGATTTGTGTTTAAAAGGGGTAGTGTCGGTGCAATTTGTGTGTAAGAGCTGGAAAAGGATGTACAGGTGTCAGTGTAAAAGAAGTGAAGTGTATAAATGATGTGTCAGTGTAAAAACAAGAATGAAATGCTCAAGAATGAGGCTTAAAGAATAATGCTGGAAGGAGGGGGAATATACAGAGACTTTTGTTCGATAACTGTTAAGTTATGCCTACGTATCCTCTCGTGCAATGAGGAAGTCAGAACACCGTAGTTCGACCCAAAGAGACTGAAAGATGAATTGACTTGTGAACTGCTTACTTGCCTATGCTCAAGTGTATGACCTATCTGGCTCAGGTGCAAACTGTCTTGCATTAGACGGAAGAAGCAAGTTCTCGTTTGTGAGTGAAGGTGATGAGAAAAGAATCCCGGAGGAGACGATTATTGTTTGTTTTTGTGTTTTCAGTCTTTTATTGCTTTTGAAAGTTTGTCATAAGTTAATGAGCTTAAGCCTAAACCAATGGATTTAGTAAACTCATCACATCTTCCCTCTGTTTAGGGGTAATGAGGATACCTTAAGTGTGAAGTCAGATTCTCACACTTAATCACCTTTGATGCAGGATTAGGATCATTAACCTACTTGTGATTATTTAGATGTTTTTGGTGTTTTTGTTTAGTGTTAAGTAATGAGGTTAAGCCATAATCAAGGATTAAACAGACTCATTACACCATCCTAATAGAAGGATAATAGATGAGAATGTTTAAGCTGAGGAAAGCTCCTCAACTTAATCCATGATTAGGGATTAAACTCATGACAAAACAAGCCTTTGATTAAGTGGATTTTATTTAATGGTAAGATGGTGAAGTGAGTTTTATGATTTGTAAGACAACTTGAGGGGGACTTGTCCATTAACACTAGGGTTAGTCCTTCTTAACCATTTAAGGAAGAATTAGAACCCTAATGCAAGGCCCAAGTTACAAGTGTGATGTCTTGATAATTATTATGTGAATTGATTAAAGGAGTTGAACACATTAAGGGTTTAACACTTAGGATTAAAGTTATACACTCCATCCTAATAGAAGGATGCAGGCATAAGCTTAATCACAAAGCCTTAAAGCCTTTAGGGTTTAGTCCCTGATTATGAGGTGGGAAGAGAAGACTCAAGAGAGACACAAAGGTAAAACTAAAAGGGGAGACTAATCAAAACCCTAATCATTGTCATACTTGGTTGTTCCTAAGGTTTGTGAGGTTTTCAAGAGAAATCTTCAATGGAACCACCAGGAGGCAGATGAAAGGATCAAGAGAAGCAAAGTGACTTGCTTCATTCAAGAAGTCAAGTCACTTGAAGAAAGAAAGTGGGAAGAAGAAGAATGAGCAAGCTCAAACCCAAACACATATAAAAATGCAGCATGTATGCAAGGGAGAGATGAGAAGAAAGTTATGAGAAGTGAAGGCAAATTCACTTCTCAAAGTCACTTACCACCTGAAAGGTTAGAAAAGAAATGCAATGCAATGCAAAATGGGATGAGATGACATGATGAGAAACAAAACCAGAAGCATTTACATGATGCTAATGATGTTATGAGATGCTACAAACATGAGGCAGCACATGGAAATGATCATACAAGTTCATGGATGCAAATGAAGCAAGTTAGGAAGCATGGACATACATGAAAAGTTATGAAGTGCACATGGCATACAACATGGCAAATACATGATGCAATGATCAAACATGCTCTTAATATGTCTTATGATGTCAAATGAATCAAATGGAGGCATGGAATGTCATGGCAAGTCATGTTGTGCAAGAGAATGCAAGATGAGTTCATATGAAAGCCCAAACTAGGGTTTATGAACAATACATCAAACAAAAATCAAAATCAGAAGCAAACCCTAAGATAAAAAATTGAAAATGCCACTCAAAGGACCCCTAATCCTATACTAAACCAATGCCCAAAGGAGAAGTCTCAACTCCTAACCAAACTCAAGTTATGATTTTTACAAGTTTGCTAGGGTTTTAGGGTTCCTAAACAAAAGAAATGTCAAACAAAATGAAAATGAAAGATCAAATCATGGCCATTTAATCTCATAAACTACATGCTAAACACAATGCAATGCAAGAAGAATCAATGTCCAACTCTTCATGGATAGGCAGAAATGATTTTTGGAACTTTGGATCAAATTAATGCATAAAAATGATTTTAAATCAATGAAAAATTCTCAAAATGCATCAAGATCAAAAAATAAATTTGGTTTGAAGGTTGGACAATGTTTCTAAATGTCTTAGAACATTTCATGAATTTTTTGGTGATTTTTAAATACTTAAAAGTATTTTTAATAAATTAATTCTCATTAATCAATTAAAAATAAACTTTTAAATATTTTAAAATACTTTGTAAATGCTAAAAATGAAAATAAAAATATTTTTGTGTTTTAAAAATTAGTGAAACTCTTGACAAAAAGTTTCATAATTTTTAAAACAATTTTACTATTTTAAATAAATTATGCAAAACAAATGAATTAAATGAAAATAAAAATGAATTTAAACTGAATTAATGAGAAGTCAACAGATCTGATGGCCTGGATTCAAAGTCACACGCGCGGGAGTTGACTAGGCGCGCATCTGGATGGCCTACATTCAAACTGACTTAATTACACTTAGCCCTAATTAATCAAACCCTAATTACTTTCTGATGACCGGAACAGTGGTTCCGGTCATCTTCTCCGGCGAGACAAAGTGCTAACTCCTTCTACACGTTACGAAAATGAAATCTAATTGAACAGAAATGATCCCCACTCACTCACGAATCAAAACCCTCAATCAAAACAAATTTATTTTTCCAGGAATGGCTGAATCGAAGCAAACAAGAACTAGGGCAAAAAAGTTTCAGAGACTGATTAAACTCTCATCTCTCCACCATTTTCAAAACTAAAGATATCAGAGCAATCAGTGAAGCATGGAGAACAACTTTAGAACTTAAAAATCCATTTCTGGAAAAAAAGTTCTTGAGCTACCTGAGTTTCGAAGCTTTCAATCCAGCAACTTTCTGCCCTCTCCCTTTGATGCAATCCACTCTACTTGGTCCCCTGATGATCCTTGAATGCTTAGAAGGAGTTTATGTTGGCTGGTTAAGGAGTTTGAACAGCTTCTGCTCAAGCTCAGTTGAAAATGGTGATGGTGATTCAGGCTGTTTCAGGCATGGGTGTGGGGTTCTTTATGACCAGTGTGATGAATGGAGAAGGTTTATGAAGTTTGTTCAAGTGTTTGGGAGCTGTGGCATGTGATTCGAAAGTTTCTGCTTTGGGGGGTGAAAAATGGAAGAGTGATGTTCTTGCTTGGTTCAGGCCTAAGTCTTGTTGGTTTTGGCTCAGTGAAGCAAGGTGAGTTGATCAATGGATTTGGTTTTTGCGTTTGTGAGTTGTGGAGACAGATTCGAAGAGAAATGCAAAATGGGGTGAGTTTGTGTATGCTGTCTTAGGGCTTGTTTCAGGCTGGCTTCTTATGTGAAATGGCTAGCAAATGGATAGTATAAACAACTCCAATTGTTCAGATGATGTGACCTGGCCTGCTGTGATAGGTAAGTTCACTTTTGAAAATGTCAACTTTTTGGTAAGAGAGGCATGGGCTTGGTTCTAGGCAGGTACATGTGTGTGGGCTGGCGCAGCATGGTGTGGAAGAGAGGCTAGGAAGGTTCAGCATGCTAGGCACCAAGTGGGTGAAGTGTGATGAGTGGTTTTGCAACTTGCTTACTTTTGAAACCTCATGAAAATCTCTTGTTTTGCCAACCATGAACATGTGATCTTTTGGTTCAATTCTGATTTTTAGAACTCATGTGATGTTTGTGCATTGGTTTGATGTGAACTAGAGGTCACAAATGGCCTTGATACATGATTTTGCAAATTTTCCAATTGGTGCATATCTTGAAAATTAGTGATTTTTGCCAACTTTGTCACACCATAACTTTTGATCCAAAATGAATTAGGTCATGTTCTTGTACTTTTTGAAAAGGGAAAAATGTATTCTACAACTTTCATGACCAAAGTTTTTCCATTTGAAGCATTTTTGGATCAAAAAGTAAGGTTTGAAAAGTGACCTAAATTGACAAATTCCTTAAAAGTCAACTATGCCCTAAAAAAGTCAACTTTGCAAAAACTTCAAATTCTTGATTTTTGTGAACTTCAACCCTCTTCCATGATCAAATAAAGATCACATACACTCAAAATGATGAAGATCACCCATTGGTTGGGTCATTGGGGGCCTCAGATGCCCTGATTTTGCACTGACTTGTCTGAAAAGTCAACTCTTGATCAGATGACTTCCCCATGGAATTTCTTCATGAAAATTGATATGCATACTCCCTATACCATATAGAGACCAATGGAAACAAGAATGACCAAAAAAATTGGAGTTATGGCCTCTGAAACCAAAACCCTAATTTTAGGTCAACTGTGCAGTCAAACTTGGCTCTGCTTCCATACCAATCCCAGTTCTTGTGATTCTTTTGCATTTTTGACTTTGAGAGGATGTAATATGATATAAGAACACTCATGGATCCCTTTGAAGTGATTGATGGCCTTTGGGAGTGGCTCAAGAGGCTCTTGGACTGCTCAGATCACAAACCCTAGGTGCAGATGACTTAGAAACTATGCAGTGAATCAAAAATGAGATATGAGATGATATGATTGTGTTTATGCATATGAAATGATCACAAGCCATGGTGTGAATGGGTGAGGGCAAATTTGGAGTGTTTACACGGTAGAACTAGAACACAAAGCATATTGGGCGATCAAAACTCTCAATATAAACTATAATGCTGCAGGAGAAAAGTGAATCCTTGATATTAACGAATTAGAAGAATTAAGGTTAGATGCTTATGAGAATGTTAAGATATATAAAGAAAGAACTAAGCGATGGCACGATAAACGCCTATCTAGGAAAGAATTTAGTGTTGGAGACGTTGTACTCCTCTTTAATTCAAGACTTAGGCTCTTTCCTGGAAAACTAAAATCTAGATGGTCAGGACCCTTTGAAATAACTAGAGTGTTCCCGAGCGGAGCGATAGAAATTAAGGGTAGGAATAGTGAACCGTTCACAGTAAACAGACAACGTTTAAAACATTACCATAAAGTTGAAAATAGAGATTATGCAAATAGTCTAAGGCTTTTAGAGTTGTCCACTAATTTCCCTGATTAATCTACACCTAAGCATTACATCAGGCTTTTGACGATAAAAACAACGCTTAGTGGGAGGCAACCCATTTTATCATTTATCATTTATCGTTATATTGTTTTATCATTTTATCATTTTATTGTTTTATTTCATTATTATTATTATTATTGCTTTTATTTATGCATTTATTTTCTTATTTTCCTTATTTTAATTTTTAAATCACTTTTACAGATTTTCTAAAGTCTTTTCCACTTTCCTTCTCCCCCTGATTTGTTTCCTCCATATTTACACTAACTATGGCTAACCAACCGAGAAACATTATGGAAACCAAATTTAGAGGTAGGAACCAGAGAATGAAATTTGAAGAGTTATCACAGAGACCAATGGATTTGACTCTGTACTCGGATGATCTGACTATGGAAACCTTAGGTATACATGATAGCATCCTATACTTGTTTAACCAACTTGGATGGGAGAATGCACTGATAAAACAAAAGTTTGTGACTTACCGCGAGCTCACCCTTGAGTTCCTAAGCTCCTTAATTTACTTACCCGAGCGCGGTTTTGGATTCAGGAAAGGATTTATCAGTTTCCGACTATTCGGAATAGAATATGACTTTAACCATAGAGAACTAGCTGACTTATTAGGATTCCCTAGTGGACCCTTCGCTTTTACTACCACACAGGTAGAATTGATGGACATTGAGCTGGACTTCTTTTGGGGAACCTTAACCCGAAATTACCATCCTGAGCCAAATAACATGAACAATGATGAGATACATAACCCTGCTATCCGCTATTTCCATAAGATCCTTGCCCACACCTTCTTTGGGAAAGAAGAAAACCTTACTGGAGTATCTAAAGATGAGATATTCATTATGTCATGTCTGACTAATGGACAACCAGTTAATGTTGTGCCTTTCATGATGCAAACCTTCACCCGAATCCAAGAAGAACCTGATCTACCCATATTGGTAGGAGGTCTTGTCACCATGATTGCTGATGCCTTAGGACTTAGATACCAATTACACAGGTGTAACCGTTTAGGTACCATCCGTCCTATGAATCTGAACTTTTGCTTTAACCGCCATATCATAAGAAATTTAGGACAACCACCTTACGAGTACCTAATCAGGAATGAAGTAGTAACCATGTTCACACTACCAAACCATGCTAGAGTCAGTGTTCATAATAAAGATAATTGGCTTTATGAGCTTACCCCTCCTGACTATCCATCCACTCCCGAAACACCACAATCTTACAAGATAAGGGATGATATAATGACCGATGTAGAAAGTGACCCTGAGACACCTCCTGGTTACCATGACATTGCACACACTGATGAAGTGATTGAAACCCCTGAAGTAAATCAAGTAGAATATGCTGACAACTTGAAGAAAATTATGAATACTCTTGAAGTTTACCAAGCCGATATTAATACTGTTAAAGATGAGATTAAAAGCATGCGATTGGACGTTATAGGTTTAACTGACATAACGTGTGAGCAATTCTACCACCTAAACTCCGCAATTGAAGATTTGAAGAAGCACTTTTGAAAAATGCTGTAGTGATTTAACTTATTTTACTTCTTGTTTTTGTTTCTAGTTAGTTTTAACATTTCGCAAACATTTTTGTACCTTATTTTTATTAATGTAATTTTCCTTCAATTATATCAAAAGCAAAGAGCTTCTAGTTTTACCATTTTCCAATTTAATCAATTTCTATGATTTCCATTAGTTACTATTATATTTAAATTGATTAATATTTTATGATTTCTCGTGTGATGAAATTTGCTGCTAATTTATGTTGATCAAATAATATATATTGTTTGTGTTGGAATTAAAATAAGAAGTGATAATAAAAAGAAAAATTGCATTGAACGTGTGAGATAATGCATTCTGTGAAGAAAATATTATAAGATTTTAATCCCTCACGGTCGTCATCATTCTCTCACGATCGTGACCAGCTAATTAGCGTGTCACGACCGTCACTCACCCATCACGACCGTGACGACCCTGTTATACGAATTCTGAGAAACAGAACCGTTCTTCTTTGCAGAAACCACTTTTCCACTTCCACAAAAATTAGAAACCCACCATTATCTCCTCACAATCCCGTAACCTCCCATTACCCTAAATAAATTCCATTAACCTCTCCATTTATTCCAAACCTCTCACATTCACTTCTTTCACTATAATCAGAACCAAATTCTTCACATTTTTCATTTTTCTCACAAAACTCAAAAACCTCTCATCTCTCATTCCAGTACTTGCATGCAATGGAAGAAATTCAATTTAGAGATGGTGAACATGGAGAAACTCAAAGACAAAAGTTCATCAGGTTTCAGAACCGTGGCGTCCAACCCACTCGGTATGTCGACATTGACTGCTTGAGGGAGTTGGGACTGCTCAACGGCGTGAAGCTCCTGCTTAGGCATGTTGGTTTGTGGCACTTGTGCAGTCAACCACAGCCAACATTCGAACTCCTCACATTGGAATTTCTGAGTTCGTTTCAATATGTTACACCTCCCGGTTCATCAAGTCAACTCACCGACATTGCAAAGTTCAGAATGCTCGGCCGAGAGTTCGAAATTACACAAACAAGGATCGCCGAACTGTTAGGTTTCGATCACGGTGACGATGCTCATCTCCGCGTTCCGGACAACTTCAGCGAAACCGCTTTCACCTTATGGCACGACATCACCAACACCCGTGCTACTGCCTTTCAGAGTCTGAATGCTACCCACATCCATAACCCGGCGATCCGATATTTTCATCGCATCATCTGCAATACTATTTTTGCAAGAGAGAGCAATCACAAGCTTAACTCCAAGGAGCTCCTGTTCTTGCACTGTGCCTAAAATGACGAGCGCATCAATGCTTCCCCATTCCTTTTATCACATATACAGTCTGTAGTGCAACGAGGCGCAACCCCCTTCTACATAGGCGGGATTGTCACCACCCTCGCCATTCAGCTGGAGCTTGGTGACTTGATTATCCATTTGCCTCTCAGAGCCGCAGAGTTGCTTACAAAGAACTATTGCAGGTCCGCCCACTTGATTTCTCAGAGAGAGGATGGCAGGTTCAACCCTGTTATCCAAGGCACCATTTATCACCACATCACCTTGTCGTGCCGTAACCGCATCGATCCGTCCAACCGAGCCAACTGGCTATTTGCTTTACCGGGTGCTGCAGGCCACGTCCCCATTATTGATGAGCAGGCCGATCCACCAGTGGACGATATGCAAGATACCATGGATGCTGCTAACCCTGTACAGGACATTCCTGAGTCCTCCACCCGACAGCCACCTGCGCAAGAATTCACACTTGAAGACATCCTCCGTGCGATTCATCAGCAGAACCAGATGAATGTCGCACTAGAGCGAAGGCAAAAAGAGCAACATGATGCACTACTTTCAGCTGTTGCCACCAACCAGAGGGCGACAAATGAGAAGCTCGGAGAGATTTTTAGTGAGCTAGAGGCTTTGCGTATTGATATCACTGCTCTCACCGGCACCGGTTCTGATCCTGAAGCGACTCCGACCAGACGCTCCCGCACTAGAAGCCGAGGCCGTGGTCGTCAGCAGCCTTAGTTTATGTTTTTGATTATGTTTTTCCATTTCCGTTGTTTGTATTGTATTTTACCCGCTATTATATCACAACATTGAGGACAATGTCTGATATAGTGTGGGAGAGATACCTTTCCTTTTTCCGCATTTCCCTTTCCGCACTTTCCATTCCTTTGTATTTCCCTTTCGTATTTTAATGAAACAAAGTAATATTTGTGTTATTTCTTTAGTTTCGAATTTTCCCCGTTTATTTAGCCATACCGAAAAAAAATTTATTTTTTATCTTCGCATTACCCGACTTACCTATGAAGTCATAGTTAGGAAGCTGAGAACGATTCAACAAGATCAATACAATCTTGACACCTTAGACTTCCCACTTAAGCATTCAGTTCCGATAATTGTTACGACTACACCTTAAGTTTCAGTTCAAAAGTAACCCCTAGTAGTTTATACTAGCAGTCAGCACCGTCTGAACACAAACCACGTGGGGAGCCGATGAACATAAGTGTTTGATGCCTAATCTATGATGATCCTTCATATCTCGAAGCCAATAAAAAGAAATTTCACCAAAGTACACGGTCGCATATAAGAAACGAGAAATATGAGAAGGAGTCCATTGCGGGTTGGTTCAGAGGTACCTGGTTCTGAACTTGGTAGGGCGTGCTACGGCTCGATCCCCCACAACCTCCAAATCGGATAATATATATAGGGTTGCCACATTCGTGTACCAGACCCCGTGCTTATAAAGGATCAAAGTCACTAACCGGCTACTCCACTACGTGCGTGCTAAGGCAAAGGGCTTAATCTGATTGCGCTAGAATGAAACCGGGTGAAATAAGATCGAAAGACTCTAGGTGGAATCGTAACGCAATTACCGAATGTTTCGTTTAACGGGAAGTCGACGACTTAGCTTGTTGCTTGTGTCATTAGTGTATCGTTAGTGTTTTATTCTAGTACCGGTTTATCTGGCAAAACGATTCCTCGTATGGTTTGTTATGTGTGTGCGTCAATGGAAACCTGTCCGATCATTTTTCAACCGACTATTTGCTTGAGGACAAGCAAAGGTTTAAGTTTGGGGAAGTTTGATAACGAGAAAAGTATCGTTTTATTACTATGTTTCAATGCCGTTTTATCGCACATTTATCGTTTTAACACCCGATTCTTCGAGTTTTCTTTGTCGTTTTGCAGGTATATCAATTATAGAGCTAAATCATAAGCCAAAAGTGAAATGAGCAAAAACAACCATGAAAAGAAGAAGAAGAGGGAATTCTGCATAATCTGCATAATTTGCAATTGTCACGACCGTCACCATGGAGTCACGACCGTGACACACTAAAAGGAGCAGTCACGGTCGTCACCAATCCCTCACGACCGTGACGCGCTAAATACAAGGATAACGAACGTGACACCCTTGTCACGAACGTGACACCCTTGTCACGAACGTGACAAGGGGAAAATAGGTTTACTTGGTAAGAATTGGTCATGAACGTGCTACGTGAAGTCATAATTTTTCCTATTCTTCCGCAGACCCAGTAACACAACTTTTCCCTGGATTCTCTCAGCAACTACGAAGCCCACGCATTATTCCAACTGCCAAGCCCAAATTATGTTTCCTATAAATAGCTTTATTTCAAAGTAGAAAGTACAGAGTTTTATTTTAATTTTTTCTTACGGAAGCTCTGCCGTATTTCCATTGCACCCTATTTCATTTATTTTTCCAGCAATTGTTCTGTTTTTGTTTTATTTTCTATATCCCAACCAAATCAAATAACAATTTCTAACATTAGGAAATTGTTATTATTTAATTTCTTTCAAGCCTTCAGCATTTCGTTTTTGTAATTTTATTTCCGACTCCGGTCCGCACTCCGAGCTTGCCAGATTGTGGAAGAAGGAGTTTGACATTATTTTTTATTATTCAGGTTTTTAATTAATTCGCATTTATATTAATGTTAAGAATTTACTTTTATTTCTTTATAATGCATATTTTAATTAGTGTTCCTCTGTTTCTGCATCTGTCTGGTACAACAAATATGAGTAGCTAAACACTTTAGGCGGTATGTAATTAAAATACACTGAATCGGTAAAATCAATTCTAGGCTTAAAATAATTAAGAACTTAAAATTCTGGCTGTGACTTTTTATTATAAAATTAATCTTTTTGTTACGAGAGTAAGGAAAGTGTAATAGGTTAGGTCGAGACCACGAGAGTGTGAGATTTTAACCAGATAGCTAAAGTTAGGCATTTAATTTAAACACAGCGAGAGTTCTTTAAAATGAATTAGACTTATTAAGTTTCCAAAAATTATTTCTAAACACTTATGGGCTAGCGAGAGCAGGCATAGGGCTTTAGGAGTAAGATCTGAGATAAGACCACGAGAGTGTGAGTTAAAGGTATTTAAACTGATAACCTCTACAGAATAAATTAAGTGAACTATCCTTATAAGCCTAGGTTAGATTGACCCGCCTAAGTTAACATAATTACATACCGACCGTCTTATTATTATTTTATTAAACTAAAATTTAATTCCCGTCTTTAATCCTTAAAACAACCAAAATATCGTGACAACCATTCACCTTAGCTAAACTAGTAAACCCTCTAGCACTAAGTAATCATAAAGTCCCTGTGGGATCGATAATCTTAAATATTACTTCGATAGGCTGTGCGCTTGCAGTTAAGATACCGCTAGACACATATTAGATAACGTCTTTAGCCCATCAACAACACAGCTTAGTTCTCGGTATTTTCTTTCATGGATGGATTTTCAGGGTATAATCAGATCAGAATGTCACCCGAAGACATGGAAAAAACAACCTTCATTACACCTTGGGGCACATTTTGTTACAAGGTAATGCCTTTTGGATTGAAGAATCTCGGTGCTACTTATCAACGAGCTATGGTAACATTATTCCACGACATGATCCACAAAGAAATTGAATGCTACGTGGATGACATGATTGCCAAGTCCCTCACTAAAGAAGATCATCTGGTAAATCTGCTAAAGTTGTTCAAGCGTCTAAGAAAGTATCAGTTGAAGCTAAACTCCAACAAATGCACATTCGGCGTGCGGTCCGGTAAACTGCTGGGATTTATCGTAAGTGAAAAAGGAATTGAAGTTGATCCTGATAAAGTCAAGGCCATTCAGGAGATGCCTGCACCGAGGACTGAAAAAGAAGTCCAGGGGTTCCTAGGTAGATTGAACTACATTTCAAGGTTCATATCTCACCTCACTGCAACCTGTGAGCCCCTGTTCAAATTGTTAAGAAAGGAAAAAACGGTCAAGTGGAACGAAGATTGTCATAAGGCTTTTGACAAAATCAAGGAGTACTTAAAAGAACCTCCGATTCTTATGCCTCCAGTGGAAGGAAGACCTCTAATAATGTACCTGACAATATTAGAAGGATCAATGGGGTGTGTGTTGGGCCAGCATGACGAGTCTGGTCGAAGAGAGTATGCAATATACTGCCTAAGCAAAAAGTTTACCGACTGTGAATAACGTTATTCACTGCTCGAGAAAACTTGTTGTGCTTTAGCGTGGGCTGCTCGCCGACTAAGACAGTATATGTTGACTCACACTACCTTGTTGATTTCAAAAATGGACCCCGTCAAGTACATATTTGAGAAGCCAGCACTTACCGGAAGGGTTGCAAGATGGCAAATGATTCTGACAGAGTATGACATTCAGTACACATCTCAAAAGGCCATCAAAGGCAGTGTACTGTCTGACTATCTAGCTGAGCAACCCATTGATGATTACCAGCCCATGAGATTTTACTTCCCTGATGAAGACATCATGTTTCTAAAAGCAAAAGATCATGAAGAGCCTGTTTACACTGAAGGGCATGATCCAGAAGAAGAATGGACTATGCTGTTTGATGGGGCTGTCAATATGAATGGTCGCGGAGTTGGTGCAGTTCTCATTACGCCTAAAGGAGTTCATATGCCTTTCTCGGCGAAACTCACCTTTGCCTGCACTAACAGCGAAGCAGAATATGAAGCGTGTATCATGGGTCTTGAGGAAGCCATTGACCTCAAGATCAAGACTTTAACTGTATTCAGAGATTCAGCTCTGGTAATCAATCAGACTAACGACAAAGGGTACACTCACCAAGAGCATCTGGTTCCATACCGTGACTATACGAGGAGATTATGACTTTCTTCACAACAGTCAAACTTGAGTACATCCCTCGAGACGAGAATCAGTTCGCAAATGCTTTGGCTACCATTTCCTCCATGATCAAGGTTCAAATTGCAAATTATGTGCCTCGGATTTCGGTATCCAGACTAGACCGACCAGCATACGTATTCTCTGTTAACATTGCTAAAGATGACAAGCCTTAGTTCCATGACATCAAAAGCTTCTTAGAGGATCAAACATACCCACCTGGGGCATCATCCAATGATAATAAGACATTAAGAAGATTGGCCGGTAGTTTCTTCCTTAATGCTGATGGTTCATTATACAAGCAAAACTTCGACATGGTTCTGCTCAGATGTGTTGATAAGAAGGAAGCAGGCCCGCTGATGCACGAGGTGCACGAAGGTTCTTTCGGTACCCATGTCGGAGGACATGCAATGGCCAATAAATTATTAAGATCAGGTTACTACTGGATCACAATGTATGCAGACTGTTGTGCCTATGCCAGAAAGTGTCATAAATTCCAGATTTATGCAGATAAAGTGCATGTGCCTCCAAATCCTTTGAACGTGATATCTTCACCTTGGCCCTTTTCCATGTAGGGCATTGACATGATTGGAAAGATCAAGCCGACTGCTTCAAATGGCCACAGATTCATCCTGGTAGCCATTGATTACTTCACTAAATGGGTCGAAGTAGCTTCGTATGCAAACGTCACCAGACAAGTGGTAGCCAGATTCCTAAAAAGAGACATCATCTGTCGATATGGAGTACCCTAGCAAATCATTACTGATAATGGTTCCAATTTGAACAATAAAATGATGGCAGAACTGTGCCGGGACTTCAAAATCCAACATCGCAACTCTTCTCCTTACCGGCCAAAGATGAATGGCGTTGTTGAGGCAGCTAACAAAAACATTAAGAAGATTGTGCAGAAGATGGTAGTTACTTACAAAGATTGGCATGAAATGCTACCATTTGCCTTGCATGGGTATCGAACCTCAATCAGAACATCCACTGGGGCAACACCTTATCAACTGGTATATGGTATGGAAGCTGTCCTACCTATTGAAGTTGAACTACCCTCCTTACGAGTAATGATGGATGTAAAGTTGGACGAAGCAGAATGGGTCCGATCTCGGTACAATCAATTGAATCTAATCGAAGAAAAGAGATTAGCTGCAATCTGTCACGGGCAGCTATATCAAAAAAGGATGAAGAAAGCCTTCGATCAGAAAGTCAGGCTTCGGGAATACCAAGTGGGAGATCTTGTGCTGAAAAGGCTTCCTCCTCCTCATACAGACCACAGGGGCAAGTGGACTCCTAATTACGATGGTCCATTCATAGTAAAGAAGGTTTTCTCCGGTGGATCATTGATGCTCACTATTATGGATGGTGAATATTTCTTATCCCCTGTGAATTCAGATGCAGTTAAAAATTACTTCGCATAAAATGACCCGCTAGACATAAAAACAGAATGTAAGTCCAGGAAAAAATAGGGCATCCCGACGAGTCAAAAACAGAATAAAAGACTCGGGCAAAAATAAGGGGAAAAAATGTACACCCGCTGAGTTGAAAAGCCGCATTGGACAGCTCAGGCAAAAATGGGTATCCCGGTGGATCAAAAACCCGAAAGGGAGATTCACGCAAAATCAGGGAATAAGCGAACAACTACATTCTGAATTCGTCTGTGTCACTCACAACACGGCAAACTTCAAAAGGATAAAGCATCAGTCAGAATCAACCGTCTTCAGAAAGCAAGATGAGAAGAATGTCAAGGTCATACAGGTCATAGCAAAGGAAGTTCACTGGAGCATCGTCAACATTGCCAGCACTTTTACTTTTTCAATTTGTAGCAATCTCCTCATTCCAGGGGATTTGTTTCTTTGACTGTATCTGCCAATTCAGGGCACCCAAATTAATAAAATCAGAGTTTTCAGTCACACCTCGTTTTGTAAATTTTTGTTTCGTTTGCAAAATGTCCAATATCCATGATATAATATTTGCATAAAACAAATGAGTCATTCTTAATAAATGCTTGCAGGAAATATATTTACTCTCAGGAATATCTAACTCCTACGCGGAATCCGGTAAGGGATACCTCGGGATGCTTGTGTGTTTCTTTGTCTTAACAGGTTACAGGTATTCAATACACAGCATGGGTCATGCCAAGCATTACTCCCCCATCATACCTCCTCCCCGAGCAGTATTTGGAATGCTTTCCCCCAGCAGATTTGTCAAAGCCTCCTCATCCCTAGCACAGGTCTACTCAACAGGAGCATCCCCAGCCAAATTCCCCACAGAGTTTCCATCCTCTCCCCAGAAGAGCAATGCCTGAAACTCCTACACAACAAAGTGACGAAAGCTTCCTTATCCCCAGATGGGTTTCTCCTTACAGGATAGGTCTATCAATGATTTATTTCCCCAAGCAGAGTCATATCCTAACAGATCCACCAATGATCTTCCCCAGCTGGGATATCCCTCCAAGCAGATCAGCCAGAGATCCAATCTTCAGTGGGATCCAAATCCCGGATCAGTTTCTCTTTGCATACTCATAGCATTCGCATCATTTTTCCCTGCAAAGCGTAGCATTCCGTATAATACGGAGCATTACGACAAAAATCAAACATTTGCATGATCACAAGCCAGGTTCGAGCCAGTCGCCTGCAAATACCATCAATATTTCATCGGCAATATATATAAAGCTCACATCCCTTGCAAATAAAAGCCAAAGCGTCCCCTCTGCACTCTCTTACACAAATTCCTGTTACGTATACTCTTTCGACACTCATCCGTGTCATATCATTCCCCTGCAGATATAAGCCAAAACACCCTCTTTGCATTCTCAAAAACAAATACCTATACATGCTCTTTTGACACTCGTCCGTGTCACTTTTCCCCAGCACGGTTTCCAAAACACTTGTTACCAATCAAATACTTGTTTATAATACACCCCTTTCGACACCCGTCTGTGTCATCCTATCCCCACAGGTCACCAGAACACCTTTTACACTCTCACATGCAAATATTTGTTCATAACCAGTACATATTTGACGCTCGTCCGTGTCATACTTCCCCAGCAAGTCAAACACTCGTCTGTGTCTTGTTTCTGCTTCACTAACAAATCAATACTCACTCATACTTATACAGAAGTCTTCGATACTCGACTGTATCCTCTTTTTATATATATTACTCTTCAAACAGATTTGACACTCGTCTGTGTTCTTTGTTAACCAGTTGATACTCGTCCGTATCATCATCTCTGAACATGCGTCAACGTTTGTTTCTACCGATACTCGTCCATATCATGGTCCTAAGGATGCTCGTCCGCATCTTTAATCTAACATATCGTCAAACACTTATACCTTTTATTTCTTATTTCTTGAGCGTAAGCACTCATCCGTGTTTACCATTCCCCACCAAAACAACTTTTCTTCTATCCGACATTCGTTCTATGTCGTGATACTTTCGGAAGCCGTACCCTGCCAGGTGATCGTCCTTCACCTTTGGATGACCGTCCTTCATCCTTTCCCCAGCGGAGTCTCCATTATTGGAACCTTTTCTATCCGACATTCGTCCTATGTCGTGATATTTAGCAGCAGTACCCTGCTAGGTGATCGTCCTTCACCTTTTGATGACCGTCCCTCATCATTTTATCTGATGGTCGTCCCCATCGTTGATCTTGTTATCCGACATTCGTCCTATGTCGTGATAAAGAGCAGCCGTCCCCTGTTAGGTGATCGTCTTTCACCTCTTGATGATCGTCCTTCATCATGCTTATCCGATGGCCGTCCCCATCGTCGACCTTTTTCTATCCGACATTCGTCATATGTCGTGATAAAGAGCAGCCGTCCCCTGCTAGGTGATCGTCCTTCACGTTTGATGACTGTCCCTCATCATTATTTCATTTATTCTTTGAACCAATGGTCGTCCCCATCGTTATTTACTTTACTTTACAAATCCGATGGTCGTCCCCATCATTGCCTTTACTTTAATCCCCAGAGAATCTTATTTCCTTACCTGATGGTCGTCCCCATCATGGTATCTTTACCTTTCCCCAGCTTGTCGGCCGTCCCCGTCATTGCTTTATCCCCAGCGGTCGTCCTCTTCTCGATGGTCGTCCTCCATCGTCCGCATTTTAATAATCATACTATACTGTCTTTTACAATTTATATCCCTTTTCTTCATCTCCCCAGCGAGTGCAAATTTTGGACTGTCTTTGGTATTCAACCACAAGTTATCTTGTTTGTCTGTTAAGCCAGACGCTTACATCCTGCACATCTAACTCATGCTTGAATAGGGGCAGCTGTAAACACCCCAAATTTGCCTCACTCATATCACACAATGGCTTGTGATTTTTCATGATTGCATAAGTTTAAGCATATCATCTCATATTGCATATTTGTTTCATCTACATAGTTCAAGTTCATCTGCATCTAGGGTTTGTGATCTGAGCAATCCAAGGATCCATCTGAGCCACTCCAAAGGTTTCCAATTGTTCCAAAATGGTCCATGAGTGTTCTGTCATCATATTATATCCCTCAAAGTTCAAGGAAGTCAAGAAATCACAAGAACTGGCAAGGCATGGAAGCAGAGCTAGGGTTTTCACTACACAGATGACCAAAATTAGGGTTTTGGTTTCAGAGGCCATAACTCCAATTTTTTTGGTCATTCTTGTTTCTAATGTTCTTAAGATGTTATAAGTATCATGTGTACCAAGTTTGATGAAGAAATTCATTGTGGAAGTCATCTGTTCACTGGGTAACTTCTTGAGCAAGTCAGAGCAAAATCAGGGCATCTGAGGCCCCCAACAATGGAACCAAAGGGGTATTTTCATCAAATTGAAGTTATATGATCTTTATTTGATCATTGAAGTTCTTGGAAGTTCAAAAAATTGAAGAAATTTAAGCTAAACCAAAAGTTGCCAAAAATGGAAATGACTTGTAATGGAAACTTTCCATTTTGGGAAAGTTCTTCAACCTCCTCTTTCTCAACCAAAAATGCTTCAAATGAAAAATTCTTGGTCATGAAAGTTGTAGATTAGGTTTTTACCTTTTCAAAAAGTACAATAACATGTTCTAATTCATTATGGAACTCAAGTTATGATCCTTCAAAGTTGGCAAAAATCCTATAATTTTCAAGAATGCACCAAAGAGGATTTTTTGCAAAACCACTTGCCAATCCATTTCATGACCTATAATGCATCTCTAAACATCATACCATCATAGTACAACTCATTTTGATCAGAATTGGCCCAAGAATCATACACTTTCATGCCTTGAACTTCAAGAAATCTTAAAAGGGGCCAAAGCTTCTCAAATTTGCAAAATGGTACAAAACTTTCCATACACTTGCATCAGCACACCAAATCTGTTTCTATAGCTTCCCTTGATCTCTGCTGAGCCAAGCCATGCCCAAATCCAGACCTTCCATGTGCCCATACCTCAAGTATAACCAACCTTGACTTTTTGCAAATCACCCTGTAACACGGTGGGAGAACTGACTTTAGTTATGTTGCGGATAGCAAGAGTCGCCACCGACTTTTATTTTATCCAAAGGAAAGGCATAAAAGAACAGGAAAGACCTTTTAAAAGATTTTTGGGTCTGGGGGGTAGGTTATGTAAAGGGAAGGTGTTAGCACCCTTTACATCCATGGTTATCCATGGGCTCTTAGTTACTTAGCTCACTTTGAATTGTTTTTGAAAAGGTGAAGTGTGTGGATAGAAATTTTCATAAGAGTTTGATAATGATCCATGTACGTATGCGTAAAAAACTTGTGTTTGAAAATTGTTTGAAATTTGTGAAGTATTTGAGAAATTTTGAATAGTGAGCAAGTAACTATGAGGAACCTACCCTAAAGTTTAAGTCTTTCTGTTCTTTATCCTTTAAAGGGTAAGACTATCCCTATTATTAAGGAATAGGTAGTCATTACCTTGGATGTAAGGGACAAGTGAGGGACATCTGTTTAATGAAGGCAACTATAGGGTGTATTAAGCATTTTTGAAGGGACTGTCATCATTATTCGAAAGGGACAAGATTTTTATGAAGGTAACCATTAAGGGACTTGATCTTTGATTATGAAGGGACTAGATGACTTTTCTTTTAAGGGACTTTGCTTTATACACCCTACTTGACCTTTTTGAATAGGCAACATTGAGAGGCAACCCTAGAAAGTGAGATGGCGATCAAAGATCGACTTACGTGTGTGAGTGTTTAATTTATATTTATCTTATAATTTAAATGATCTAAATTCAATTTTAAATATCATACATGTTTACACTCCCTATTTTACTAACCATAGCATAAAAATTAAATAATTTAAATATTTACAAAAATTACATCCAGGAGCATTTACATAATAATAATAAGCAATTAATAATAAATAGCAAAATAATAAATAATTATAATTGGGTTAGTGAAAATAATAATAATAAAAATAATACCAAATTTAATGGGGTTAGTAATAATAATAATAATAAATCACAATATATATAAATAGGGTTAGTAATAATAAAATAGATATGAAAATAAATAGCATTAATGATAAAATAAATAAGAATATTAGCATAATAATTAAAGGATCAAATTTTTATGAACAATTATTATTTAAGATTAAGAAGAAAATATAAACAATTAATTATCATAAAGTTTTAAATGCTATAAAAATTAGGTTAATTATAAACATATTATGAAAATAAATTATATTAGATTAACAAGTTTTAATTATTTTTTAAACATATATTAAAAATTATTTACATGCAAGAATTAAATTATGAACACATTATAGAATATATATATATATATATATATATATATATATATATATATATATATATATATATATATATATATATATATATATATATTATGAAAATAGGATTAATTATAATTGAATAACCATATAATTATATTCACAAAAATTAAATTATCAATTTTTAACTATAACAATTATGCAAAAATAAACAATTTATGTCATATTTACATATTATAAAAATAAATTAATTTTTAAACATATTCACATACAAAAATTTAAATTATAAACAATTTATGGAATTTAATTATAATTAACAAAATTTTAATATTAAGCATATTTATATATAAGATTATAAACAATTTATATAATATATACATATGATGAAGGTTTATATATAAAAAATAAATTAAAGATTTAAAAGAAAATTATGGATTAAAAAAAATTAGGGTTAACTTAATTATTTACAAATTAGAATTATTTTTAAATTATATGATAAAATAAAATAACATTTATATGATAATAATAAAAAAAAAGTTATTAGAATTAATAAAGATGAATTAGGGTTTATGAAGATTTTAGAATAGAAAAAATTAGGTTTACAACTTAATTATTTACTAATTTTAATTAAGAAAAATAATAATAATAATTAAACAAAGAAAAATAAAGAGAGAAAGAAAAAAGAAGGGAGGCCTGGTTTTGAACCCAGGACCTCCCAATACCTGGAAGAAGACATTGCCACTGGGCTGCGCACGCAGCTGGTGATATGGAACCACCAAACATCCATCATATTGTAAAGCAAGTGAAATAATTGAGAAAAGAAAAAAAATGCTGAGGGCTGGACTCGAACCCACGCCCTGATGACTATAACCATCAACACTTCACCAACTGAGCCAAACGCCTTATCTGTGAATAAACTAACAAACATATATTATAAAAATGAGTCAAATTTTGAATTCTGATTTCGCGCCACAGCTGCTTCATCTTCAACCTCCTGACTTGCGAAATTACCTACGAATTTTGTTGCCACTTTTCCTGCGAATTTTCCTGCACTTGAAACCTGCCAATCTCATATCATCATGAATATGCAACCATTCATCAAATTAAACACATGGTTATGATCACCACACTTCACACAGTTCATTTATGTCCTTAAAATTAATTTATATGGTCTAAATCAAAGAACCCTAATTATGGTTCAAGAACCCTAACAATGGCCGTTTTCGGTTCATAGCCTTATCCTTCAATTTCTTTGTCCAGAAAGCATCTATACATCATCACTAACACAAATATATAGTTAGAATTCATTATCATTGCATAAATAATCCAAATCGAAAAAAATAAAAGTATGAACAATATGGATTCGGGTTGTGTGTATGAGCATGAGTTGAATGCGTTTGAGGGTTGGGATAGACTCAGTGATGTCCAAAGATCATCTCTATGTCTTCAAAATACCTTTTTCTGCCCTTTAAAGATGAATCCGAATTTGAATTTTTTGATGAACTTTTGAAGTTTAAATGTGTTGTTTGAGGCTGCAAAATCGTGAGTTTATGCTTGCTATGTGTTGTATATATATGATATAATGAAATTAGGTCAAGAGATTAATCAAAACTTTGGATTTTTGGACCTTTTTAGATTGAAAAATATTTGATCTTAAAACTTGAATATCCTTGATCTCACATTGCTATTTTGGGATGATTTTCATAACTCTTGTATCAATTAGATCAAAATATCATTTATGACATTCTAGAAGCAAGATAATTTTAAATCTTCACTATTTCTTATTTTATTTGAATTTAAAATAATTTTTAATATAAAAAATCATAATAAATAAAAATAAAATAAATAAAATAATGAAAATATTAAGTTAATTTCGTGCAAGATGTCTTGGTGTGGATTGGGTCATCATATGGCAAGCCCATTTGGAAGAAATTGGTTTTAGACCCCCATTTTCATCATAAACCAACTCAAAATTTCCCAACTTTGCAAGGGCACATATCCTTCAATTTTAATGTTATGAGGGTGTTCTTGGACATTTTGGAAAGCTTGAAGAGTCCTCTAAACAACCCCACTGGTTTCATGTCCATATCATTTACCAATCTCAAGTTATGCCCTTTTGAAGTTGTTGACATTTTGTTGACTTTCAAAAGGACCTATAATGTCTTAGCGCATACCTTCCAAATGAAGCATTTTTGGGCTTGGCTTGTGAGACACAAAGTTGTAGAGAATTCAATTTCCTTCAAAATGAGCTTTGGATGGAAACTTGGTGATGAAGTATGTGAAAGTTTTGGCTGGTCAAAGTTCAGTTGACTTTTACTAAGGAAACCCTAATTTAGAAACTCCTGATTCTTGATGATCTGAAATCTCCTTGATGAATCATGATCAACCCTTGATCAAATGATGAATTTTACTTCATATACTTGATGTTGGCAAAAAATCATGAAGTTTGACTTTGGTTTGTCCATAGTTGACCACAGTTTGACTTTTTAACTACTTTGACTGATTTTAACCTATCTGATCATCTGACTGAGCAAACCTTTGAGAAAAGTCTTGAAACTTGTCATGGGGGTTCTTACACACATATAAGATGTTATGAAGCTCACTTTAAGTCTTGGAAATTCATTTAGCCTGATTAAAGTCAAAACCCTAGTTTTGGATGCACTACTTAGGAGGTGCATTGTCTGAGGGAATTGTCAACTCTTCTGACTATTTGTGAACTTTGTGAACCTTGTGAACCATCATAAAATGTCTTGTGAACCTTGTGAACCTCATGGGAGGTCTTGTGAACCTCATAAAGTGTCTTGTAGACTTCATGAACCTCATGAAAGGTCTTGTAAGTATTGTGAATCTTGTGAACCTTGTGAACCCCATAAAGTGACTTGTAGACTTCATGAACCTCATGAAAGGTCTTGTAAGTATTGTGAATCTTGTGAACCTTGTGAACCTTCTTAGCACACAAAGTCTTGTATTGTGAGGGCAAATTTTGGGGTGCAACAGCTGCCCCTGTTCAATTTTCTGAAACCTGAGGGGTTAGATTGGTATATTTGCCAGTCGTAACTTGGAAGGTTGAAGGGGATTGAACACAAAAGCCCAAAAATTTGCACTCACCAGTGCGTAGAGTGATGCAGGTGACTAGTTGAATATGCTTGAGTGGGCTTAAAGATGCCACTTGGAAAAACTGGAGATGGGCTTAGAGATGCCATCTAAAGAACTGGATGTGATGATAGCTTTGTGTTTATATTGGATCTCAGTACTAGGTCTTCGTATAGGCCGTCTCTGAATCGTTTATAATTTGAATTTGTTGAATAGACCAGTAGAAATAAATCTTCGTGACGATTATCTCTTCTGGAAATATCTTGGATTAGGGAATAGGTCTTTTTACAGACCGTTTGCCTACTCTCCAAGGTCAAAAGAATGTCAGAATTTGTTCTTCTGAAAAATATCTTGAACCAGGGAATGGATCTTTTTACAGACCGTTTGCCTGCTATTCAAGGGCCAAAAAAAAGTGTCAGGATTAACTCCTGAAAATATCCTGGATTAGGGAATGGATCTTCTTACAGACCGTTTGCCTACTCTCCGAGGAAATAGATTAAATCTTCTGAAAATATCTTGAACCAGGGAATGGATCTTTGTACAGACCGTTTGCCTGCTATTCAAGACCAGATAGATGAAATCTTCTGAAAATATCCTGGATTAGGGAATGGATCTTCTTACAGACCGTTTGCCTACTCTCCGAGGAAATAGATTAAATCTTCTTGAAAATATCTTGAACCATGGAATGGATCTTTGTACAGACCGTTTGCCTGCTATTCAAGACCAGATAGATGAAATCTTCTAAAAATATCCTGGATTAGGGAATGGATCTTCTTACAGACCGTTTGCCTACTCTCCGAGGAAATAGATTAAATCTTCTTGAAAATATCTTGAACCAGGGAATGGATCTTTGTACAAACCGTTTGCGTGCTATTCAAACCCAGATAGATGAAATCTTCTGGAAATATCCTGGATTAGGGAATAGATCTTCTTACAGACCGTTTGCCTACTCTCCGAGGACATCTTGAGTAATGTATGGATCATTTCTGACCTGTTGTGAATTGTTGATGCTGTTTTATCTGCATATAACTATCCTGCAAGGAGAATGTTAGTTTATGTAATATGAATGCATGCATAGTATGATCCACCTAAGTAAATGTATTATGCATTTATGGATATGTATGTTATGGTATGATGTAAATGATGTATGTATGATATGATACTGCCGGAAGCGTCTGGATATCTTCGTATAACAACTGTTGGCCAGGGAAAATAAATCCCGATTCGTTGTTGAAGAAAATGAGGAACTTGTTCCCGTCTTGTTTGATAATATATATTATACATAACCTTCCGTCTGCTGGGGATAGCAAGGTATATATAACCTCCCGTCTGCTGGGGATAGTAAGGTATATATAACCTCCCGTCTACTGGGAATAGTAAGGCATATATAACCTCCCATCTTCGTTCGTCGTACTCTTATTGGAAAGTAAAATCCCGAATATCCGTATGAGGATAAAAGAGATGGATATAAATTCCAGGGGAGATGTGACTTTATGAAGATGGATTTATCCTACTGAGGGTTTTGTAACTGTCTTGTAGAGATGAACCGGCAAAGCTTTGTTGAAATCCTTCCCTCGTTCGTCCTTAGTAAACATTATTACTGCATTTTCATGCATTTCTGGTAAACATCAACCATATTAAGCATTTATGCATTTCTGGTAAACATCAATCATATTCAAAAGCATACATACATTCAAACATAACCAATGGACGTTTTGCTTGTGTAAATAGGGTAAAAGTAAATCTGGATTCAAAGAGAAAAGTAAAGCTGAACTTAAAAACAGAATCGTTTCAACTTCGAGAGTGTATATCCAATTGGATTTAGAGCTCCTGAAATCCATAACTTTCCTGAATACCTTCCCAGAAATCTTCATAGTTGGATCTGAAGACATGATACTGACACCATCTGATACTACTGGCGTAGACAATTAATTTCCACCATGGCTTCTGCTGAGAATCCAATATCAAGGTAACACAATTAGAGGAATGTGTTTTCAAATTGTGATGGACCATATACGCTCCGGATACTAGATTTGAAAAGAAAGCATTGCCCCTTGGTTGGGGATGAATTGTCCCATCATGGAAGTATCTGTAATGAGCTACCTCAAGAGAAACAAGCAGAATGCCCCATAAGCATATGCCCCTGGCATTGTGAACTCTGTAATGTCACCTTTGGTAATTCAACTGTATGAGGAAAAATGCCCCGGGTTATTAAGCACGGTTGAGTCTGGACCTAATTGCCCCAAATGAATTGAACAGTAACTTGGTATGCCTCTTGACTGGGAAACAGTGACTATGCCCCTGGCATTATGAACTTTGTAATGTTACCCTTGGCACTTCAGATAGATGAGGATATATGCCTCTGGCTGCTTAAACATAGTTGAATCTTGCCCTGATTGCCCCAAATGAATTAGGAAGTATCATGGCCTGCCCCCTTGATTGGGAGATATTGACTATGCCCCTTTGTATACATGGACTTTGATCCAGGAAGCAACTTTGTTTATCGGAAGGACTTTGGTTCATTGAACATTCATCCTGTAAGTTTCTCCATTTGTCAAACACTCAGGTATATGCAAACAAATATATTCAAAAATGCAATGCTTATGTCTGTCTTGAAGTTTCTGAAAAAGAATTATTTTAAAACTTTTTTTTTTAGAAAACTGTGATATTAACTCATGTTTTATAATAAGCCCTAAAGGAGTCAGGATACCTTTGTGTAGCAGTACGCTTTCGAACTAACCATGCTTCAGTTAGGACTTTTAAAGGGTTATAACGTGGCCTGGTTCACGGTTTAAGAAACAAAGGATAAAGGCTCAAATTTTATTTGTACCCAACCCAATCTCCATGATGTTCTTCAGTCCTATACTCAGTTAACTTATGCATTGAAGTTCCAAAGAAGTTTGGTATTGTAACACTGATATTTGTGATGGTTCAGAAACCCAAAATTTATTTGAACTTTTAGTCATCTTTCTTTGTCGAGGATTCATAGTTACCTCCCTTTTTTTTTTTTTTGGCTTTATTATCCCTTCCTTTTGCCTGAACTGTTTATTTCAAGGTTACAGTCAGTGGGATGTCTTAATGTTTTACTAAGTCTCCTTCATAGGTTTTGACTTAGTAAGCTTTTCTTTTGCTGGATATTGACTATCAGGTTTAATGATTACAGAGAACCATCATTAGTTGTGTACAACACAAGCAATTGGCATATTTGAGTTAACTGAGTAACTACCCTGCCCCAGGTTATGAATAAGGGTTTTAATTTGTACGAGAATAAAAACTCCTACTTCATAGGCTCAAAAGGGTTGATTAGGGATTAACTTCCTTATATCTCCACTGTTTAGGAATTGAAACAATGCCTGTACATCGTCAGCATAGTCTGTTCAAAAGCATACTGCCTAATATTATGGTATTGTTTTCGTCATCCTCCCTCTACAGGCTTATAGCTTTATCAGGAGTTAAATATCACAAGATAGAAATAAGAAGCATAATTCAAAATATAGTGGAACGAATGGATTAATTCAAGACAAACATATGCAATGCATTAAAGAAAACAAAAGTTTAACATAATAGTAAGTGTTCAAACAAATAAAAGAAATTACAAATGAAAAAATTCAAATGTTGTCCCATCCAGTTGGCTGAATGTCTTCAATTGCAATCTGTGAACTTTGAGGAGCAGTATACTTCACCATGAAATCAAATTTACCACTTGGATGTCCCAAGGTGCCCCATATCTCAACAGGAATAGGTAGGCTTCCTTTCTTGTTATACTGGGCAACTTGTCTTGCAGCTTCGATGTTTGATGGATGATAGTAGAACTCAACTTGACCCTCTGGAGTAACCTCTAGGATTCCTTCGTCAATCAGGTCTTGAATCTTTTTCTTCAATGCCCAACAGCTATTAGTATCATGTCCAGGACTGTTGGAGTGGTACTCACACCTTGCCCTGGGATTATAGCGAGGAGAGGAAGTTTTAGGATTTTGAGGAGGATTTTCCAAGGAAATTAGCTTCATCTCCAACAAGCATTGCAGAACTTGTGACATTGGAGTGCTGAACTTGATAAACTGCCTTCTATATTTCTTGTGTTGAGGTGGATTAACCTTATCAGGTCTTTCTTCTTCAACTGAAGAACAATCAATGGCAACCTGTTTCTTACCTTCTTTTATCCTCATCTTCCTTTCAACCAAATCAGCTTGTTTTAATGGAGGTCGACTAACAATTAGATCCCTGACTCCATCACTTTGAAGTTTATGGACAAAGGCTCTTAACTCTTCTTGCCCCTGAGCTAAATTTTGAATAAGAACCACCTGGCCATTCATCTGGGTCCTCATTCCTGTCATCTCAGCTTGTAGTTGTTTCAGCTGATCATCCTTGTTGTCCTCAGGACTCTTCTTATTAGCCAGCAGTGTCTTCAATTCATCTTGCCCCTTGGACAAATTCAGGATCAGCTCTTGGAACTGTGCATTTTGTGCCTGGAGATCCTTAACTGTTTGTTCAAGAGCCATTGCTGAAATAAACAGCGAGAAGATGAGAAACCTGTGCACAATTATAAACCTGTGATGCAATGAAATGATATGTGAATGCATATGCAACGTTTTCAAGGACCGCAGGATTTAAATTTGCTTAGACAAACAAGAAGGTAAACTCTTATTAGTAATAAATTTGTTTTGCCTCTTGGGCTTACAAAAAATGAAATGAGATAAGTACAAAAGATGGGGTTTTAAGTCTCCCATGGACGTTTCCTCTTTGTGTTGAGGTATGAGTTGAGATTTCGTTCCTCATGAAGTTGCTTTGTTAGTTCCAGGATTCTTTCTTGGCTTGTTTTGTAATGAGCCTCAAAAGTATCCCTTTGCTCCTTCAATTGGATCCAGGATCTCTGTAAGTCTTCCATGTCAGTAGGCATGTCTGGGTGAAGGATGGTATAAGTAGTGTCTCCTTCAGCAACAGGTTCCATGGTAACTGGCAGGATAGCAGGATATGATATCATGAGAGTCTGAGCACGAGATCGCACCCATATGAGATAAGCTTCCATAGGAATAGTGTACTTAGGCTCCAGTGTCTTGCTGTCAACCCTGTTTACTTTTCCCCATGCTCGTATGAATCTCTGACGGTAACCTTGAAGATCGTTGTCGTAATCAAACACAATGCCCTGAATCAACATGTCATGTGGACCATCACTTCGAGCGTAACCAAACTGTCGTAAAGCTAGTGAAGGGTTGTAGGTGATGCCTCCTCTTATGCCTAGAAGTGGCACATTAGGAAACTCCCCACAACGGTCAATGATAGTGACATTCTCCATAGATCTGGAGCACCAATGAATATCTGAATGCGAGAGTGACATGATCCTTTTGGACCACCTGAAACCTTGCTCATTCTTCATTACTGAGCGAGGAAGGTGAGAAATAAACCACCTAGATAGCAAAGGTATGCAACACATCAAAGTTCCTCTTGCCCTTATAGTACGGGTATGAAGAGAATGTAGAATGTCCCCAAGCAATGCAGGCACTGGATTGTGACTCAGGAAAATGTTGATGGCATGAACATCTATGAACTGATCTGGATTGGGGAACAATACTAAGCCATATATCAGCAAGGCTAAGATATCCTCAAAAGCATCATAACTCATAGCCTTCAAGAACATTTGAGCCTTCTCTATCAACACCTTGGCTAGAACACCCTTGACACCACTTCTCGTTTCTAGAACAATATCAGACTTCTTCAGATGTAGAGCTGCAGCAATAACCTCAGGTTTAGGTTCTTTCTCCAAGCCTGTGAATGGTTTCTGATCAAGAACAGGTATGCCCAGAAGTTTAGAGAACTCTTCCATGGTTGGAACCAGCTGATAGTCGGGGAATGTGAAGCAATGGTGCTTAGGATCAAAGAACTGAAACAGGACACTCATCATGTCTTCATTGAACCCTGAAGTGACTAGATCCAATAGGTGACCATGTCTCTTGATGAACTGGGAATGATCAGACACTTGAGAAACCAACTCTTTAAGCTTAGCAGGTATGCCCACAAAGTTGATCCTGATGGTGTTTCTACGAGCTGAAGCCATGACCTGCAACAAAGAACAAAGATAAATCCCTTGGTCCTTGAAATGGTTAGGGAAAATGCTATGCTTATGATGCATGATGATGTCATGATGTTATGCTCAATCACAAACATGTGGCACACACAAGCAAGTCGCACAATAGCCCTAGGTTTAAAGGCTTACATGAGGTTCAAAGGTAAGTACCCTCCCCTGAAGTTAGATGGTTCATCCTGTCCTATAAAAGTAATCAGGTTCTAAGGGATCTCAATATCATTGATCCTTCACAAGGGTGGTTGATCAGAAGGCAACTTACTTGCCAACCAAAACCCTCCAAGTTTAAGATCTCAATGAGTGTAGTATCGAGTGTCAACCAACTTCAGTCTGCACCAAAGCCGGTTACCTCACTACTTTCTAAAGGCCAAGATGAGTTAACTAGGGTTCTAAAAGTTAGTTAGTGCATTGACAACATATGGCAGCCTCATATTATCCTCAACTTGACTTAAGGAACATAAGCACCAACCAAGAAGTCACACTAACTATGGCCACCAGATCAACCATATCGATATACGTCGTACAGTTTCCTTGGTCTATTGCCATTTACCTATGGTACACTAGATCCGGGTTAGGACCTTTCACACATAAGAGCACCCCAACAAGTAATATAAAGCAAACAAGGCAAACAATTTAAAGTGATCTAATTCCTAAGGGTACCCCTCTTAAATACAATTCCCCAGCAGAGTCGCCAGTTCTGTAACACGGTGGGAGAACTGACTTTAGTTATGTTGCGGATAGCAAGAGTCGCCACCGACTTTTATTTTATCCAAAGGAAAGGCATAAAAGAACAGGAAAGACCTTTTAAAAGATTTTTGGGTCCGGGGGGTAGGTTATGTAAAGGGAAGGTGTTAGCACCCTTTACATCCATGGTTATCCATGGGATCTTAGTTACTTAGCTCACTTTGAATTGTTTTTGAAAAGGTGAAGTGTGTGGATAGAAATTTTCATAAGAGTTTGATAATGATCCATGTACGGATGCGTAAAAAACTTGTGTTTGAAAATTGTTTGAAATTTGTGAAGTATTTGAGAAATTTTGAATAGTGAGCAAGTAACTATGAGGAACCTACCCTAAAGTTTAAGTCTTTCTGTTCTTTATCCTTTAAAGGGTAAGACTATCCCTATTATTAAGGAATAGGTAGTCATTACCTTGGATGTAAGGGACAAGTGAGGGACATCTGTTTAATGAAGGCAACTGTAGGGTGTATTAAGCATTTTTGAAGGGACTGTCATCATTATTCGAAAGGGACAAGATTTTTATGAAGGTAACCATTAAGGGACTTGATCTTTGATTATGAAGCGACTAGATGACTTTTCTTTTAAGGGACTTTGCTTTATACACCCTACTTGACCTTTTTGAATAGGCAACATTGAGAGGCAACCCTAGAAAGTGAGATGGCGATCAAAGATCGACTTACGTGTGTGAGTGTTTAATTTATATTTATCTTATAATTTAAATGATCTAAATTCAATTTTAAATATCATACATGTTTACACTCCCTATTTTACTAACCATAGCATAAAAATTAAATAATTTAAATATTTACAAAAATTACATCCAGGAGCATTTACATAATAATAATAAGCAATTAATAATAAATAGCAAAATAATAAATAATTATAATTGGGTTAGTGAAAATAATAATAATAAAAATAATACCAAATTTAATGGGGTTAGTAATAATAATAATAATAAATCACAATATATATAAATAGGGTTAGTAATAATAAAATAGATATGAAAATAAATAGCATTAATGATAAAATAAATAAGAATATTAGCATAATAATTAAAGGATCAAATTTTTATGAACAATTATTATTTAAGATTAAGAAGAAAATATAAACAATTAATTATCATAAAGTTTTAAATGCTATAAAAATTAGGTTAATTATAAACATATTATGAAAATAAATTATATTAGATTAACAAGTTTTAATTATTTTTTAAACATATATTAAAAATTATTTACATGCAAGAATTAAATTATGAACACATTATAGAATATATATATATATATATATATATATATATATATATATATATATATATATATATATATATATATATATATATATATATATATATATATATTATGAAAATAGGATTAATTATAATTGAATAACCATATAATTATATTCACAAAAATTAAATTATCAATTTTTAACTATAACAATTATGCAAAAATAAACAATTTATGTCATATTTACATATTATAAAAATAAATTAATTTTTAAACATATTCACATACAAAAATTTAAATTATAAACAATTTATGGAATTTAATTATAATTAACAAAATTTTAATATTAAGCATATTTATATATAAGATTATAAACAATTTATATAATATATACATATGATGAAGGTTTATATATAAAAAATAAATTAAAGATTTAAAAGAAAATTATGGATTAAAAAAAATTAGGGTTAACTTAATTATTTACAAATTAGAATTATTTTTAAATTATATGATAAAATAAAATAACATTTATATGATAATAATAAAAAAAAAGTTATTAGAATTAATAAAGATGAATTAGGGTTTATGAAGATTTTAGAATAGAAAAAATTAGGTTTACAACTTAATTATTTACTAATTTTAATTAAGAAAAATAATAATAATAATTAAACAAAGAAAAATAAAGAGAGAAAGAAAAAAGAAGGGAGGCCTGGTTTTGAACCCAGGACCTCCCAATACCTGGAAGAAGACATTGCCACTAGGTTGCGCACGCAGCTGGTGATATGGAACCACCAAACATCCATCATATTGTAAAGCAAGTGAAATAATTGAGAAAAGAAAAAAAATGCTGAGGGCTGGACTCGAACCCACGCCCTGATGACTATAACCATCAACACTTCACCAACTGAGCCAAGCGCCTTATCTGTGAATAAACTAACAAACATATATTATAAAAATGAGTCAAATTTTGAATTCTGATTTTGCGCCACAGCTGTTTCATCTTCAACCTCCTGACTTGCGAAATTACCTACGAATTTTGTTGCCACTTTTCCTGCGAATTTTCCTGCACTTGAAACCTGCCAATCTCATATCATCATGAATATGCAACCATTCATCAAATTAAACACATGGTTATGATCACCACACTTCACACAGTTCATTTATGTCCTTAAAATTAATTTATATGGTCTAAATCAAAGAACCCTAATTATGGTTCAAGAACCCTAACAATGGCCGTTTTCGGTTCATAGCCTTATCCTTCAATTTCTTTGTCCAGAAAGCATCTATACATCATCACTAACACAAATATATAGTTAGAATTCATTATCATTGCATAAATAATCCAAATCGAAAAAAATAAAAGTATGAACAATATGGATTCTGGTTGTGTGTATGAGCATGAGTTGAATGCGTTTGAGGGTTGGGATAGACTCAGTGATGTCCAAAGATCATCTCTATGTCTTCAAAATACCTTTTTCTGCCCTTTAAAGATGAATCCGAATTTGAATTTTTTGATGAACTTTTGAAGTTTGAATGTGTTGTTTGAGGCTGCAAAATCGTGAGTTTATGCTTGCTATGTGTTGTATATATATGATATAATGAAATTAGGTCAAGAGATTAATCAAAACTTTGGATTTTTGGACCTTTTTAGATTGAAAAATATTTGATCTTAAAACTTGAATATCCTTGATCTCACATTGCTATTTTGGGATGATTTTCATAACTCTTGTATCAATTAGATCAAAATATCATTTATGACATTCTAGAAGCAAGATAATTTTAAATCTTCACTATTTCTTATTTTATTTGAATTTAAAATGATTTTTAATATAAAAAATCATAATAAATAAAAATAAAATAAATAAAATAATGAAAATATTAAGTTAATTTCGTGCAAGATGTCTTGGTGTGGATTGGGTCATCATATGGCAAGCCCATTTGGAAGAAATTGGTTTTAGACCCCCATTTTCATCATAAACCAACTCAAAATTTCCCAACTTTGCAAGGGCACATATCCTTAAATTTTAATGCTATGAGGGTGTTCTTGGACATTTTGGAAAGCTTGAAGAGTCCTCTAAACAACCCCACTGGTTTCATGTCCATATCATTTACCAATCTCAAGTTATGCCCTTTTGAAGTTGTTGACTTTTTGTTGACTTTCAAAAGGACCTATAATGTCTTAGCGCATACCTTCCAAATGAAGCATTTTTGGGCTTGGCTTGTGAGACACAAAGTTGTAGAGAATTCAATTTCCTTCAAAATGAGCTTTGGATGGAAACTTGGTGATGAAGTATGTGAAAGTTATGGCTCGTCAAAGTTCAGTTGACTTTTACTAAGGAAACCCTAATTTAGAAACTCCTGATTCTTGATGATCTGAAATCTCCTTGATGAATCATGATCAACCCTTGATCAAATGATGAATTTTACTTCATATACTTGATGTTGGCAAAAAAATCATGAAGTTTGACTTTGGTTTGTCCATAGTTGACCACAGTTTGACTTTTTAACTACTTTGACTGATTTTAACCTATCTGATCATCTGACTGAGCAAACCTTTGAGAAAAGTCTTGAAACTTGTCATGGGGGTTCTTACACACATATAAGATGTTATGAAGCTCACTTTAAGTCTTGGAAATTCATTTAGCCTGATTAAAGTCAAAACCCTAGTTTTGGATGCACTGCTTAGGAGGTGCATTGTCTGAGGGAATTGTCAACTCTTCTGACTATTTGTGAACTTTGTGAACCTTGTGAACCATCATAAAATGTCTTGTGAACCTTGTGAACCTCATGGGAGGTCTTGTGAACCTCATAAAGTGTCTTGTAGACTTCATGAACCTCATGAAAGGTCTTGTAAGTATTGTGAATCTTGTGAACCTTGTGAACCCCATAAAGTGACTTGTAGACTTCATGAACCTCATGAAAGGTCTTGTAAGTATTGTGAATCTTGTGAACCTTGTGAACCTTCTTAGCACACAAAGTCTTGTATTGTGAGGGCAAATTTTGGGGTGCAACACACCCCATACCAATCAGCATAGCCCACACCAACTATTCTGACCTATCACAACTTCACATACATGCCTCAAGGGATTCATTTTCATACACACACAAGCCTGCAAGCTCTCATACATTAAAATTGCCAAAATCCCTCTCAAACTTCATCTCTTCGAAATTCATAAACCAGCCATCAAAACTCCAAGCAAACTTCACCAATCATCTCCACATACTCCCCGAATCATTTTCCAACCATTAAACAAGCCTGAAACCTCAAGAATCCAAAACACGATTTCCCTCACCTCTGAACTGAAACATCAAAAATAGTCCATATAACTCCTTTCAAGCATTCCAGAAGCATAAGGGGATCAAAGGGGGTGGCTTAGCACCAAAGAAGAGCCCAGAAAGTTCCAGTTTCGAAAGCTTCAACTCGGGTAACCTCAAGAACATTATTTCCAGAAATGTGTTTTTAAGTTCTTATATTGTTCTATATGTTGCACTGATCATGGGGATGTGTTTGGTTTTGAAAATGAGCAAGAATTAAGCATGTACTGACTGTCTGAAACTTTGCCCGTGAAAATGATTTTGTTCGATTCTCTTGATTCATGAAAAATAAATGGATTTTGTTGTTGGATTCTTGTTTAGGATGTTTAGTTGAGTGAATCTGGAGAGTTTGATGCGTTTTAGTGGCGTTTTGAGGGAGATGACATGGGAGGTTGGTCGGAGAAGATGACTGGAACACTGTTTCGGCCGTCTGAAGTTAATTAGGGTTTAATTAGGGTTTAGGGTGAGTTTGAATGTCAGCCCTTGGATGGCCTTTCCCGCGTGTGTTTGGACGAATGAGATTAGTCATTAAGTTTTAATCAGGATTAATTAATTTAATTAATTGAAATTAGGTCAGAATAAATCTCAACCCTTGGTTTGCGCGCTGGTCAATGGTCCCCCCAGTTTAAATCTCAGCCTTTGGATTGTCATACCTTCCCTTTATTTTATTTTTATTTCATATATTTATTAAAAATAGCAAAAATGATTTAAAAAATCTGAAAATTTTTATCAAGACTTTTATTAATTTTCAGAAACCAAAAATATTTTTATTTTTTGCATAAAAATTGTATTTTTAAAATATTTAAATGTTTATTTTAATTAATTAATGGAAATTAATTAATTAAAATAGCATTTAAGTTTCTAAAAATCACCAAAACAATCAGAGAACATTCTTAGACATTTAGAAACATTTACAAACTCACCATACAAATTTCTTTTTGGTTTTGATCATGCTTTGACATTTTTCAATGAATTAGGGTTCTTAAAATTGTTCATTCTCTAACCCTAACTTCAAAAATTCATCACTTTTTAACCAAGTTGAGTTTGTGAATGGTTATTTTTGCAATGTTCTATGCATGGCTTCTAGCATCCAAAATTATTTTTGTTTTATTTTTATCTTGAATTTTCAAATTATTTGGCATTTTACATTGAGGATCACCCCATAAAACCCTAGAAACTTAGGAAATTCATAACTCCTTCTAGGTTTAGCTTCTGACCTCCCCCTTTGGATGGTAACCTAGTGTAGGTTTAGGGTTCCTTTGAGTGCATTTTCAATTTTTTATAATGTCATTTGCTTCTGTTTTGATCATATGCATCTCATGTTGCCTTAAAACCCTAATTTTGCATCTTCACTTGTATTCATCTTGCATATGCATCCATACATGAACTTTCCATGACATTTCATGCATTCATATGTCATCTTAGACATCTTAGGACATGTTAGAATCATGCTTGATAATTTCTTCATTCATTTGCCATGATTTGCATTCATTTCTATTCATTAACTTTCATGAACTTCCAAACTTCAAAGCATGCCTACATGACATCCCATTCTTTGTATGATCATTCATATACACTTTGTATGTCTTTGCATCATGTCATAGCATCATTTGCATCATGTGTATGCTTCTGGTTTTGATTTTTGTCTTTGCATATACATCATTCCATTTCATTTCTTTCCTTATGCATCTTGTGCTAACTTTTCAGGTTAATGGTAAGTTGTTAGAGAGGTGAATTTACCTTCACCTCCCACTTTCGCTTCATATTTTTCATTTGCATCTTGCTGGTTTCTTTGAAGTGAACCTGTTCACTTGTTTTCATCTCTCACTTTCTTTCTTTAAGTTACTTATCTTCTTCAATGAAGTAAGTAACTTATTTCTTCTGCTTCTTCCTCCTTTCTTCTGCTTCTTCCATTGATGGCTTCCTTGAAGACCTTTATCAAGCATTACAAACCATAGGAACATCCAAGCATGATAATAATTAGGGTTGTGATTATTCCCCCCTTAGTTTTTACCTTTGAGTCTTCTTTGTGTCTCTCTTCTCATCCTATCATTAGAGATTAAACCTTTAAGGCTTTAGGACTTTGGAATTAGGGTTATGCCTGCATCCTTCTCTTAGGATGGAATGTATAACTTTAATCCTAAGTGTTAAACCCTTAATTTGTTTAAACCTCTTAATCAATCCATCTAATAATCACTAAGACATTAACTTGTAACTTGGGCCTTACATTAGGGTTCTAATTCTTCCTTTATGGTTAAGAAGGACTAACCATAGTGTTTAATGGACAAGTCCCCCTCAAGTTGTCTTACAAACCATAAAACTCACTTCTTAATCTCACTCTTAATTAAAATCCACTTTAATAAAGGCTTGTCATCTAATGATTTTAATCCCTAATCATGGATTAAGTTGAGGTATCTTCCTCAGCTTAAGTGTGCTCATCTATTATCCTTCTATTAGGATGGTGTAATGAGTTCACTAATCCTTGATTATGGCTTAAATTCATTACTTAACACTAAACAAAAAACCCAAAAACATCTAAATAATCACAAGTAGGTTAATGATCTTAATCCTACATCATCATGGTAATTAAGTTGAGATGCTTATCTCGTACTTAAAGTATTCTCATTATCCCTAATCAGGGAGGATATAATGAGTTTACAAACCTTTGATTTAGGCTTAAGCTCATTAACTTATGACAAACTCCAAAAACAATAACAAAACTGAAAAACACAAAAACAAACAATAATCGTCTCCTTCGGGATTCTTTTCTCATCATACTCACTCATAAACAAGAACTTGCTTCTTCCGTCTAATGCAAGACAGTTAGCACTCGAGCCAGACGAGTCATGCACTTGAGCATAAACAAGTAAGCAGTTCACAGTCAATTCATCTTTTAGTCTCTTTGAGTCGAACTACGGTGTTCTGACTTCCTCATTGCACGAGAGGATACGTAGGCATAACTTAACTATTATCGAACAAAAGTCTTTGTATCTTCCCCCTCTTCCAGCATTCTCTTTTAAGCCTCAGTCCTGAGCACTTCACTCCTTTTATTGCACTGACACTTGTATATTCTTTTTCCAGCTTTTGCACACAGACAACACATACACTTACCCCTTTAAACACAAACTTTCAAGCGTGGATCCCGTCGAGTACGACGAACAATCTGGGTGCTAATAGCTTCCCAGGTTGTAACCAACCCCCTTTCTCAGTTTCTCTGGTTCGCAACCGTCGTATCCATCTCTTTCTAGGTTTATGCAGCATTACCTTTCATTCGGGATAAAAATGCCTAGCTGGCGACTCTTTTCATTTCATCTTCATTCCTCCTTTCGCCGACTGTTCGCGCTTGTACCGGGATGCAAATCTTCGGGAGCGACAGACGTCGAGCGTGGATGAATCACGGTTGATGGTGAGAGAAAAGGGAGTGTACCTGCAAGGCACTCCGATGCTAAAGTCAGAGAGCGAGCAACAAGTGAGCAAGTACGAGATTTAGAGTAAGAAATTGAATACCGGACCCTCTCAAATGAGAGGGTTTATATAATATCCCAAGTGCATGGCTATTGGTCCCTTTCATTGGGCTTGGATCGTGGATACCCCAATAATCGGTAACTGCCAGAAACTAACCGTTGGAGTGACGCTTGGACTGCTCGGACGAGACTCTGGTCGGATGATGTTAATACCGAGCGAAGGGCTTGTCGGACAAGCGTTCCACGACCGATCCTGGGAGATTCGGCCCTTGCTGGGTGCGAATCATGGTCGGCGGCGTTGGTAGCTGGTCGGATGGACTTTCGGGCAGACTGGGAATGCATCTGGTGCCAAAGAGTTGTTGGGTCGTCATGGGCTAGAAGATGGATTGGGCCCAAGTCTGAGAATTGAGTCAGTCCGGAATATATATATATATATATATATATATATATATATATATATATATGGCCGTCTCCAAAAATTCAGAGACCACGTTCCAATTTTTGAAATAGACCTTAATAAAAAAATGTTATTTTTTTATTAAAATTAAAAATAATACTAAAATTAATGAAAAAAAATTATTTACATATATTTTAATAATATAATTATTGTGAATCTTTAAGAATTTAATTATATTTGAAAATATATTTAAAAAATTTAAATATTTAATTTAAGCTGATGGAAATATAGGCGTTGATAAATAATATACACTTGAAATGAAATTGCATTATTCGCGGTTGGTTCGGTGGTACGTAACCAAAACACAATTGAATTAAACCGAACACGGGTTTGAAACCCAATTTACTAAACTTTGACAGTTTTTGTCAAATAATACAATTTAATTATAAAAATTATTTTTAGTATGAATCGAACCCATCACCTTTTATTAAAAATATAGGTACCTAGTTGTTGTGTTGATGAACATATAGTTACAAAATATTGTAACAGATAATATAAATATAATTATTACATATTTATAATATTAAAAAATAAATTGAGGCCCTATTTTTTGGAGGTCCTGTGCAACGGACCAGGTTGCACGGACCCAAATTCAACCCCGATATATATATATATATATATATATATATATATATATATATATATGGGGAGAGAGGTGGGGATCAATTTATTCTAACAATTAGTTTTTTTTAATTTATTTCAAATTCATAGTCTTTAAATTGAATCTAAGTTAATTAAGTAAAAGACTAATTTAATCATTAAATTATATTTAATTCAAAGGTTGTGATTTGAAGTAAATTATAAAAAAAAAATTGAGAGTAAGTTGATTCAAGAGTAAGTATCCTACTTCAAATTACAAACTTTAAATTAGATTCAATAAAATGGTTATAAATATAAATATTAATTTATTATTTGATTGAATCTAATTTAAAAATTATAATTATGAAATAAATTAAAATAATTTATTTTTAAAATAAATTGATTCTATCTTTTTATATATTATCCATAGAAAAATATTTTATTTTTATTTTAAATAATAAGGCCGAAAGTTATAATAGGGACAGAGATATTTTAAATGAGAGAGAAATATATCTTAGCGAATAAACCATAGCATGGCCCAGCGGCGCACACAAGTAATAAGAAGAGTGGACTCTACACACAGCCTCTCACGAATGAGTAGGATAGTATTCCACGTAGCCCTAGTTTTAACCATATATGTAACCTAGTTAACAAATACCCGGCTATATAATACTCCCTTGCATTCAGTGCCCAAAATATCTTTCTTTTACATCTATTCCTTCTCCGTCCCTAATTAGAGTTTTTCGATGGGCTCTTCTGATGCTGAGTACCGCTGCTTCGTCGGTGGCCTTTCCTGGACCACCGACAGCGAAGGCCTCACCAAAGCCTTCTCTACTTACGGCGAAATTACCGATTCCAAGGTCCGTTTGTTGCAGGCTTTGGATCTGATACGATCTGGATTCGAATCACATTCTGGTCTATGATCTCTTTGTTACTTGATCTATCCTGTTACTGTTACTGTTTCTGTTTCTGTTACTATATCATATGATTCTTATGTTACTCACACCAATAGGTACGTTCATCTTCATCTTTTCATAAAAAGGCGAAGATTGATCGGTTACTATTCGGTTCTAGTACTGTTTTTCGTGTTTTTTTGTTAGGTCTGAGTTTTTTTTGTTGTTAATTTGATTGTTCAGGTTATTATGGATCGTGATACTGGACGGTCAAGAGGTTTTGGATTTGTGACGTTTGCTGCGGAGCAATCTATGAGAGATGCGATAGAAGGGATGAACGGTCAGGATGTTGTTGGTCGTAATATTACTGTGAATGAAGCTCAGTCCCGTAGTAGAGGTGGAGTAGGTGGTGGTGGGTACGGTGGAGGAGGTGGTGGTTATGGAGGAGGTGGTCTTCGTGATGGTGGATACAACAGAAACGGTGGTGGTGGAGGAGGTGGATATGGTGGTGGTGGAGGAGGTGGTTATGGTGGTGGAGGAAATGGTGGATATGGTGGTGGAAGAGATCGTGGCTATGGAGGTGGTGGCGGTGATAGATATGGAGGCGGTGGCGGTGATAGATATGGTGGTGGTGGAGGAGGCGGTGGCGGAGGCTACTCTCGTGGGGGCGGCGGCGATGGTAGTCGTGGTGACTGGAGAAATTAGGCCAAAGTTTACCCGTTCGGGATTTAGGATTATGAAATTCTCATATTTCTTTAGATGGATGATTTAGTTGTTTGAATATATGGTATCTGTTTCGTTATGGTTTAGTTTTCTGTGTCTTGTTTTTGTACTTCTGAATCTTTTCTATATATAAACGATCCATTGAAATGATAAACACCATCAATTAGTAATTTGAATAAAATATGCTTAAATAGTGAATTTCGTTCATAACTATGTACCCATGCGGTCTGACGCTAGTTAGGTATCTTGTGTATGGTTATGAATTGCATTGAACCCTTAATAAACGGAAATAATATAAAAGGCTTGCTATTTATTTAGTACGAAATCGTAACACACGAAGGCAGAAAATAGTTACTTATTAAAAAATCTAAATTGCGTTTTTTTACTGATATAGGGGGGTGGTTAGTGTAATTCTTATATTTCAATTCGTAACAAATAGTATTTTCCATAATATAAATATAGCAAAAATAAATCATACGAAAATAATTGAGTGTTTTAAAAAATGATGGCATTCAAAGGCCGGCTAGTTAAATTGTATGAGTTTGAAATGTAATGAGATTTTAAAGGACAATGAAATATTTTATAGTGTGTATATGACCAGATTTCAGACGATAATGATAAAGTTTTAAACTTAGTAATATTTAATTCATATATACAAATATGTCCAAGACCCCGTTGATCATGTGTTACGATAATGAGAAACAAGTGTTTTTATATTTTAATCTAAATTGTTTTTCGTTGATAACGATGAAATAAAAGTATTATTATTCTTAAAAAGTAAACTTAAAAAGTAAATTTTGTAATTGATTCCGAGTAAATTTAGCTAATATTGATGAGTTTCAAATAATCTGGATACTCTGTATGTTTCGAGGGAAAGTTATAATGAAAATAGGAAATTGACCTGACAGAATTAAAACAAAGTCCACCATATTCATGTAAAGGATTGGTTCCGTCGAACGGAAAGAATTCAGTCGAACCTGAAAAGAATGAGAAATTTACTAAGAGAACTTATACATTCGACGTCACCAAGTGTGACGAAATCTTCGACTTACTAGTTAAAGATGACCAAATGATAGAACCACCAGGCACAAAAGTGCCTCCTATGGAACAACAGAAAAAAAGAGGTTTTTGTAAGTACCATGATTTTCTAGGTCATAAAACGTCTCAATGTTTCCTTTTCAGAAATCTCGTACAGAATGCCATCCGCGAAAGAAGGTTGAAGTTCGATGACAAGCAGAAATAACAGATGAAAATTGATTCGAATCCTATGCAGAACATTGAAGCCCACTATGCTGAGCCATCCATCATAAACATGGTGGAGGTCGAAGAGGGTTCTGAATACAATTTTGAGATGGTGGAAGCCACCGAAGGTTTCGAAACTAACATCAACATGGTGGAGATTGCTGATAATCTCGTAGACCATGAAGAAGTCACTGAACGACAAAATGTTGAACACCTTGTGAAGGGAGATTCAACTGGCTGCACCAACAAGGAAGCTACTGAAGGCCTAAATGACACAAACAAAGTTGAAGCCACTGAAGGTTACAACAAAGCAAGTAATGACGAGATCATTGAGGGTTCCGTCGAAAAGAAAATGAAGGCTACTGAAAGCCTCAATATAACAAAAAACCGAGAAACTGCTAATAATTTGATCAACACTAAAAAGGAGGCCACTGAAGGCGACATTGTCGAAAAGAAGGCCACTGAAGGCCTCCCTATCAAAATTGAGGATGATAAGGATGCTACCAAGATGAAGGCAAGGATTGATGAAGGTCCTGAGAAGCCAGTCATGTATGGAATCTTACGTAGAACAATGGAAGATCCCCGAGGAAAGTCAGTCGAAGACTGCTGCCAAAATGTCTGCGGAGACTTATCCCCAAATGAAGAGTATGACTCAACAAAGGAGATAGGTGAAACTGAGCAAGCACTTATTGAGAAGATGAACAAATTAAATATTGGTGATGGAAAGACGGCCAATATCAACATGGTGGAAACATCCCAGAAAAATCAGGCACAGGCTGCCGAAGAACGCCGTCGAGAGGAGTACCAGAGGTTGGCGTATCCAAAATAAGATGGAAGCTTGATCGAGTTCATCCAAAAGTGTCAAAGGAAAAAGGCTGAAGTGATGTTGTGCCCATGTTGCAGCGTTATCTTCGACAGAAAGGCATCAAACAATCTGGAGGTGATAGAGAAGCCCAAGAGAAAAAGAAACTGGGGGGGCAATCCCAGCTGCCAAAACAGAGAGATACGATCCAAGAAGGAGTGAACACCACCAACAAAGGATTGGAGGTAGAAATTATAATTCGTACAAACTAACAAACAAAGTTGCTGACGATAGATGGGTGCAACCAATTAGGGACGCTCAGGGACGAAAAGAATGGAGAAGTTTCGACGTTCAAAGAGGCCCTTTGGTAGTGGAAAGAAATGAAGTTGGAAAACGCAAACCAAGAACTTATCCTTCCGAAAACTATAAGGGTAAGAATCCTATGACAAAGTTCCAGTGAAGGAGGTTCCAAAGGCATAAGAGAGCAGAGAAAGAGGCTGCAGAAAGAAGCATGGTCGAAAAGGATGTCGTCAAGAGAAACGAAGCTGCATCCAGCAACAACATCCAAGGGATGGACCAAAAAGAATCATCCCACAGCAATAATCTGTTGGATTTATTAATTCAGCGTCACCCTTAGGGATTCGATGGGCTTAACATCCCAAACCATGGAGCTTAATAGGCGCAGCCCCTTGAGGACTTTATACTATAAGGAAATAAAGTTGCGCCTTCACTAACAGCAATTGCTTTTAGTGCAGTGGTAAGCGCTTGATCCTACAAGTGGTATCTGAGCAAGGTCATGGGTTTGAATCCCCCCGGCTGACACTGGGGGGGGATTGTTGGATTTATTAATTCAGTGTCACCCTTAGGGATTCGATGGGCTTAACATCCCAACCCATGGCGCTTAATAGGCGCAGCCCCTTGAGGACTTTATACTATAAGGAAATAAAGTTGCGCCTTCACTAACAGCAATTGCTTTTAGTGCAGTGGTAAGCGCTTGATCCTACATAATCCAGGAAACAAGGTCGAACAAATGAAGCCCAAAGAAAAAGCCCAAGAGGATGAGGAGATGACTGATGATTTCCAATCCGACTCAGAGGCGTCCTTTGATGTCGTCTGCAATGTGGTCTCGGTCCTGCCCAGAGACTATGACAGGGTGATGGAGGTCGAAGACAAAGACAACAATATGGAGGAAGAACAAATGGCACATATACATGTTTTCTACTATATAATGAACAATGGTTGCGTGGAAGAACAAAATGCGTTTTTTGAAAGGCCAAATGACTCAATGAAAGGGCACTTAAAGCCCTTGTTCATAAAAGGAATAGTTGAGTGTTGGAGTGAATAAGATACTGATAGATGGGGGAGCAACAGTAAACTTGATGCCTCATTTTATGTTAAAGAAAATTGGTAAGGATGATTCCGACGCTAAACCTCATAATATGATGTTGTCAAATTATGAAGGAAAATAGGAACCACCATGGGTTTTATCCAGGTGGATTTAACTGTCGGAACCATAACAAGACCGTCGATGTTCATGGTGATCGCTTCAAAATCAAACTATAATTTGCTTCTTGGAAGAGAATGGATACACGGTGTAGGGGTTGTACCCTTGTCAATGCACCAATGAATAGATATCTGGAAAACAGATGGTATAGTCGAGAACATCGAAGCGGACCAAAGTTACTTTATGTTTGAAGTGAACCACGTGGACCGTCTAAGTTTCGACAAGAACCTGGCTCACATACCCCCATGTAGCCCAACAGATTTCGACCTCAAGGCGACTGATAATGCCTACTGCTCAATGTACCTCCACCCAACGTATGGTTTTCAGTGGGATAAAGAAGTGGTTGATGAGTCGAGTTTTATATGGGGGATTTCCCATATAGAACCAACTGGGCGGGGAAGTGAATTCGACGACAATGACTGAAGTATCAGCGCTCGAAATAATTACAGCTTACATAGCCGAAAATAAACTAAAAGTGGCACTTGAAGACGAAGTAAAATATATGGCTGTCAAAGCCAACCAAAAAGATTCTGACAATCAATGTCCTCAAAGAGACGTTGAAAATGGTCAGATGGGCGAATGACAACATCAAAAGCTTGACGCCATTTATGATAACAAACCTTTAGGGTTCGAAAAAGATCCAGTGTCGACCAACATGAAGATGGTAGCACAAGATCCATTAGAAGAAATAAATCTGGGACTGGGGGCAGAAAAAAGGCCAACTTACATAAGTGCCAAGATGGACCGTCAGTTCAAAGTCGAAATAGTCCATTTACTGCAAGAATTCAAAGGTTGTTTCGCATGGGACTATGACGAGATGCCTGGTTTAAACAGAAGTTTGGTCGAATTGAAGCTTCCCATAATGGAAGGAAAGAAGGGCTCCAAGACGCTTCGCACCAGAAATTTTGTCAAAGATAAAAGAAGAGGTCGAAAGACTTCTGAAATGAAAATTCATCCGCACGGTCAGGTATGTCGATTGGATTGCAAACATAGTTCCTGTAATTAAGAAAAATGGAAAACTTAGGGTATGTATTGATTTTCGAGACTTGAACTCAGCTACCCCAAAGGATGAATACTCTATGCCAATAACGGAAATGCTCATAGATTCGACATTTGGCCATGAGTACTTAAGCATGTTAGACGGATACTCTAGTTATAATCAAATTTTCATTGCCGAAGAAGATGTTCCTAAGACAGAATTTCGTTGTCCTTGAGCAATATGAACTTACGAATGGGTAGTAATGTCGTTCGGTCTGAAAAATGTTGGAGCGACTTATCAACGTGCTATGAATTCTATTTTCCATGATTATATTGAAAATTTCATGCAAATTTACATTGATGATATTATGATTAAGTCTGTTTCAGGAAAAAATCATATAGACTACCTTCGACAATACTTTGAAAGGATGAGGAAGTTTGGTTTAAATATGAATCCCCTAAAATGCACTTTCGGTGTGCAGGCGGGTGATTTCTTAGGCTTTGTGGTCCACAATAAGGGGATTGAAATAAATGAAAACAAAGACAAAGCTATAATGGAGGCGAAAGCGCCATCAACAAAAAAAGAACTGCAGTCTCTGCTGGGGAAAATCAACTTTCTCAGGAGGTTCATCTCTAACCTTAGTGGAAAGACGCAGGCCTTATCACCTCTACTTCGACTGAAGAAGGGAGATTTCACATTGGGGAAAGAACAACAAGCTTCATTCGACAAGATCAAAGAGTACTTGTCAAGTCCTCCAATTCTAATGTCCCCTTGTAGAAAGAGAAGCATGAGGTTGTACATTTTGGCATCAGATAAAACACTAGGAAGCATGTTGTGCCAAGAAGATGAAAATAGCGTCAAAAGGACCATCTACTACCTCAGCAGAGTCCTGAATGATGTCGAAACTAGATATAGTGTTATAGAAAAATTGTTTTTATGTGTATACTTTTCTTGTATAAAGTTAAAGCACTATATAAAACCTGTTGATGTATACATTTCTTCTCATTTCAACGTAATAAAATAGATGTTATCTAAGTCTATTTTACATTGTAGAATTGGGAAGTGGGCTTTGGCATTGATAGAATATTCCCTGAAATACTTGCCTTTAAAAGCATTTAAGGGACAAGTGGTTGCTGATTTCATAGCAGACCACTCAATAAGTGAAAATGGGGTGGAATATGTCAAATTAGAACCATGGAAATTATATTTCGACGGTTCCAGTCATAAGAATGGAACGGGTGTTGGAATATTAATAATTTCTCCTAACAAAATTCCAACAAAATTCAAGTATAGTGTCGAAGGTCTGTGTTCGAATAACGAAGCAGAATACGAAGCATTGATTGCTGGACTTGAGATCTTGTTGGAATTGGGGGAAATGAGAGTCGAAATAATGGGTGACTCTAAATTGGTAGAAAAACAATTGACCAAATAATATAAATGTGTAAAAGAGAATTTGATTATGTACTTCGTAATAGCCAATAAACTTCTCAAAAGATTCGACAATGTGACCATCAGGCATATACCCAGGATGGAGAATCAAGAGGCAAATGATCTTGCTCAAATTGCATCTAGGTATAAGGTGTCGAAAGAGAATCTAGAAAAGGCTATTGAAGTTAGAGGAAGAGTTATATCCACCAAGTTGTCTCCATCAGATTTAGAAACAATAAAGTTAGGATATGGTGACGAAGAAAATTTTGAAATTTTCAATGTAGATGATTCAAGAGTTGGAGATTGGAGAAAACCCATCAAGGATTATCTACAAGACCCGAATATATGGCATTAAAGTCATTAAAAAACAAATTCCAAGTAAACTTAATAAAAAATAATACATCAAATTATCCCTATTACAATTTAATGTTAACAAAAGACTTCTTCAATTCCTCAAATTTCTTCTTTTGAAGTTCGAGTCGACGATCGCAAAAACTTCTATTAGTCGAAAGGCTTTCAATCTCTTGGGTGAGCATTTGAGCCCTTTCGGCATGATGAACACCCACCTATAGCTCATCGTCGATCTCGTCTTATTTAGGTTGTTGGAGGGCTTCCTTACGCCTTTGTTCCTGAGAAATCTTCGTTTGGAGCATAGCTATCTGTTTCTCCCACTTTTGGATATTGTCGTCACATTCAGAAATCTCGTTGGTGTAAGTTTCAGAAAGCTGTTGTGTCATACCCCAAATTTGTCCTACCTTTTTAAATTTTCATTTATTCGATTTTATTTTCACTTTGCATCATTTGTACAAGATCGCCCATTTTTCATTATAATGTCTAAAACTGTCAGCCAAAATAAATTCTCGGATATATAGACAGACCAGTTGAATTAATTTTTAAAAGTACATAAAATTAGTAGATAGAAAATTTCAAAATCAAGCTTGCAGATATCATTATTCCTAATCTGTGTTTCACGTAGTTCAACCTGGCGTGCTCATTTTATTTTTTCGGCAACCTTTTCATTCGTATGTTTTTGATCATTTGATCCATTTAATCGGTCTACTTATTTTGAAATCTGAGGAATCGTTGTATTTTTTCGAATCGTTTATGTCACGCTGTTTATTTTAGTGCATTCAATTTAATTTTTTCGAGAATTTGTACGCCCGATTTTTGTTAATAATTGGTCTCTTTTTTTTCTTAAATAATTAGAATTAATTAGATTTAGTTATTACCTTTTATTTATTTGTTTTTTTATTCTTATTCTTATCATCAAAATATTCTTTTCTCTTGTATATTCAAAATATTTGAGTGACATGCATTAGTTTTTTTTCTACTTGTCACATGAACAGTTGTCACTAATTTTACACTCTTTTGTGGATAAGAATGTAGTACAATAGATAGAAATTGAAGAACAAGATTCCATCCACTAAGAAACGTGTCTCGTATGTGATAAATGGATGAATTTTTTCATGCACAAATAACACTCTCTCACGCCACTCTCACTCGCAAGAAAAAGGACGGAAAATCAAGGACCTCTCTCTCCTGACAGTTATTAATGCTTGGCTCCCCTCTTAATAGGTTCCTCATTCTTTCGCGTGACTGTATCCTCAATTCCATAATGGAAAGAGAAAAACAAACCACTCCCTCATGCATAAAATCATCAGCTCATCCACTCACTCACGACCACAAATGATTCTCACCCTCTCTGCAAGTGAACAAAAGGAGTGGATATGAATAGAGAAAAGAACCCACATATATTCTCTCCACTCTACTACCACCTTCAATACACACTTTCCCTCAACAATAATCTTTTTCCTCAAAAATCACAACAAATCACACAAACCATAACTTTCATAATCCTTCTTCAGCTCACTACAACCTCAAACTACCGTTATTGTTAACTCACCATAAAAATCGCACCACCACAAAAAATCATGCCACCGACTATACCAGATTTGTCGTCATAGCATAACCACCATTTCAACTACTTTCAAACACGCTCGTCGGAACGCAATCCACACGCGGTCAAAATCACACCATCTTGAGTAATACTCAACTACGCAGCAGGTCGGTTGCTGTCTATTCGACAACAATCACAAACTTTCAGCAAAAACTCAGTGGCGCGGTCTGAACTAAGCAGTTTGCAGCGGAGGTTTCTGTGTCGGTAACGCTTTCATCTTCTTTTATGTTATTCTCATTGTTGTTATTCTGTTTTTATAGTTTTAATATCAGTTTTGTTTCTTTTTTCTGTCATTGTTGTTTGATTGATGATGATTGATTGTTAGGTTTCATTGTGTAGCGGTAAAATCATGAGTGTAAGTTATTAGCTAACTTAACTCAAGGTAAACAGAGTCGCCACCGCGCTTTTATTTTATTCCAAAAGGAAAAGGGAAAAAGAGCGAATACAACCTAATGAATCTAAAAGCAAGAAAGCTAAAGAAACACATCAGAGAAACAGGTAAGGGGATAGGTTACACGATGGGAAAGTTTTACGCACCCAAAATGTCCGTGGTACTCCACGGGAGACCTTTGAAAAATTTACCGCTTTTGGTTTGAAAATGGTTTGTTTGAAAGAGATTGAAGAGATGAGAAGAGAAACGTTTTTTAATATTTTTGTGTTTGAAGAGGTTTAACGCATCATGCCTACGTACCCACAAAGTGCAATGCGAGATCAAAACCTCGTAGTTCGTGGTACAAAATTTGAAAAGAAACAATGAGTTGAATTGATTTTAAAATGTAGAGATAAGTCGTCATTCTTTAGCGAATAATTCCGCTAGAAAGAATGAATCATATCTAAACATATGAAAAGAAAAGTGCACGAAGGCACAAAAACAATTGAGTGAGTTTTGAATTTTTTAAAGTCTTTGAGAAGAAAATTTTGATATGCTTATATGGATTAACATTTGTTAAGAAAATGGAATGAAAAGGTAAAATCGCTTGACATAAGTCAAGGTTTGATTATGAAAACATTTGAAGTTTGAAAACAAAGAAGATTTGAAAATAGGGAGAAGATTTGAAAATTTAAGAAGTGGGAGGAGATGAAGTGACTATCCTAAGACTTGAATGAAAAAGTTAAGAGAAGAGCGATCAAATCGTATGATGAACATCCTTCAAAGCAAACGGATTTCCATCTTCATAGACAAATGAACTAAATCGAGGCCAAGGTCTTCAATCGATAATCACTTGAGCAAAGGGAGAGATCCTAAAATCTAAGTCCAACTCCAAGTCCAATGCTAAGGATAGTGGCCATAGTCCAAGAATTAAAGTCACAAGTCTTTTTTTAGATGTTTGATCTATTATTAATGATTTTTGTGTCCAAACGGACAAATAGAAAATCAATCAACAAATAATAAGAGCAAATAATAAACATGATATGGATGAGTAAAACAAAATAGAATAAAGACAATAAAAATGTTAAGAAATTAAATGTTAGTAACAAAAGAAATAAAAAGGCAAGAATCTAAAATATTAATAGTAGTAATAGTATAATAATATTCATATAATAATGGTATGGTGAACTTAATCAACCGAAACCAAAAAGGAAAGTAACCACAATCGAAGGCAACCGGATCCGCTTAGCATCTTACACTATAGCGATTAATCAAGGCAAACCGAACCGAATTCAATGAAATTTGAAAGGCGATTGCGAGACCCAAAGCACCTACGCATCAAAAATTCGCAAGTCTCGATTCTTGAAGCAATATGATTAACCACTTTGGGATTACGCGATCAACAAGAGATCCGGTCCACGAAAGTGTAAGTACCCAATTCGATTTTTATTCCGAAGTCGGGACACATTTAGGTCTATGTTAAGCAATCGCCGAGTAATTTACGAAGTAATTACCCTACAAATGAGACTGGCCACCACCAATTATGGTGCATAATGTTAGTGCTAATGCATGCGAGATAAACAATATGTAAATCGTTATCCGAACGCGATATCATACAAAACTAAAGATGAATACCAAATTGAGCCGTACTTATGGTATTCTTCCATCCTTAAGTTCAATCACTCATCTTGGTGGATTCAAGCATGAAAATGTATCACTAATGCAAAGTACCTTAAATGAATTGAATAATCCACTTAAAGGTAGTTTTGAATTAATGAACATTAACTTCTCTAATCTACACCCAAAGTCCATTGAAATTAAGGAGGAATTACTCCCAAAAATGCTTCCCAAGGTAAAAATAAAAGGGAGGAAGAAGAAGAAGAAAAAGGAACCAAAAAGGGGCTTGAAACAAACCAAAAACACCATTCTGACTTGTGTTAACCGGTTAACCAATTGGTTAACCGGTTAACGCAAGCAGATTTTGGAAAATTTATGCTGTTTTTAAACTGGTTAACCGGTTAACGCTGTACCAGATGCTGAAAAATGCAGGAAATTCAGCATGATCCATTTTGAAACCTTTTCTCAAACATTGGATGATCATGATCTAAATTTGCACGAATTTAAAACCAAAATACAGTGGAATCCCTGCAATCAAACAACAAATAAAGATCCGAAGGATCTAGAAACAAAAGCACCAAAGATCTACATCTTGAATGTTGATGGTGAATATGGGTTTATGGAGGAAGATGAATTACCAAAAGCTTTTCTTCAAATTAAACCAACACAAGCTTAGATCTACTGAAATTGATGAGCAAAAGAATGAAAGGATGAAGGTCTAGCTCAAGTTAATCAAGAATTCAATGTGAATTCTTGATAACTTCAAAAGAAAGAAAGATGAGCTTTGGAGAATTTTGGTGTTGGGGGAGTATTTTGCAAGAGGTTTTGTGGCTATCAAAAGCTTATGGAATGAATGAAATTGAGGTCCTATTTAAAGGCCTTAGGTATGGAAATTTGGTGGAATGGAGCTTGCTTTGGTAATTTGAATTTAGGTTTGGTAATTGGAATTTTTGGTGGGAAATGGAAAAGAGTGGTGATTAGTGAGGGTTTATGGTAGGAAATGATCAAAGTGATGTAGAGAAATCAGCAACCAATGGATCTAGAATATTCCAATTAAATCAATGATCTAAGGGTGCTGAATTTGAATAAAAAATTCAAATTTCGCACTGGTTAACCGGTTAACCAAGCTGAATTTTGAATTTTTTGTTCAAAAATAGCTGCTTGGTTGTTTCGGCCCGATTCTTTTGTACGTCGAAGAAATAAACACCTGAACCTTGGAGATCCTTTGAATGAATCAATTAACTTGGGAAATCCTTGATCTGATAATTTTGAATTATTTGCGTATCGTCTTCGACTTTTGTGAAATTTACTCAAGTTGCAGGACTGCTATTTTTTGGCATTTTTATATGGTTCCTCTTCCTGAAAAAAAAAGTAGCAAAAGGAAACAAAATATTTTTGGATTTTGATTAATGGTTAGTAAATATAATCAAATAAAACAATTAAAGACAACGGTGATCCCCTGTGAGGCATAATCCTAACCCGAGAAGAACCGTGCAACCAGTGCGATCTTGTTTGTATGCGAAAATGCGGATGAAATGCGAAGAAATCTTAGGGAAAAAATTAGGGTGCTACAGCTGCCCCTATTTAAGTTTCTTCAATCTGGAGATATGAAGATTGACATCTTCGTCTCTACAAGATGGGAGAGACTTAAATACAGAAAACCCAAATTTTTGTCCTAAGAAAACAATGATATGATATGAATATGATATGCAAGCCCAAGATCTTTGTGGGGAAAATATGACCACCAGAGGAAAGAAAAAAAACTTGGGGACACAGAAGAAAATCCCGCTGGGGAAACAAAAGACAACATGAGAGTTCACCAGGAAAATAAATCACTAGATAGCTGATTCCACTTGGGAAAAGATATAATGATATAATCAAAGTACAAGATTCAACAAGGGAAAGAATAAATACTCTGCCAGGGAATATCAACCAAACAAAATATTCAAGTCCAAAAATGGAGGAGTACCAAGTTGGAAACGAATTATCAACTACCGGTTTACTGGGTAGGAAAACAAAGGACTCGACTATCAATTTACTGGATAGGAGCAAAACAAAGAGGGATAAACTCCACTACCTTTTTACTGGGCAGAAAAAATCTCAACTACCTGATTTACTAGGTAGGAGCTCAAGCAAAGGGAAACAACTTCTATTACCTTTTTACTAGGTAAGAAGAAGCACTCTCGACTACCGGATTTACTGGGTATGAGTACAAGTAAAAGAACTTGATCAATTTGGTATTATTACCCACTATCGATTAACTGATAGCTTAATTCCAAAGTAATATACTCAAGCTAGAGAAAACGTTGCCCACTATCAAACTATGATAGCTTAATTCCAAAGCAATATTACTCACAAAAGGGGACCAAAGTTCAATCCAAGAACAAATTGGAGAGAAACGGTCAAACAAGACTCATCCCGAGGAGGAAATATCTAAATTGGGGAAATTCCATCCAGATAATAAACTGGGGAGGAAACTGAATCAACATCATCCATGAGAAACAAACTCAGTGGGGAATTAGAAATGATTAACACTTTCTGCTTAATGGTTGATACTCTAATATTGAGAGGAAGACAACACACACACTCTGTGGGGAAAATCCACACCAAAGAGTAGGGAACAATGATAAATGCAAGAATGAAAGAAAATGATGCTATGCTTATGCGTATGAATATGCGTATGAATATGCTGACAAAACAGACATAAAGATACGAAACAGTGACATGAACATCACAACAACCAGATACTCGGCTAATCCCAAGGTAACAATGCAGGGAATCATGCTGGAGATTCAATTTGACATCCCGCAGGGGAATGTCAAAAGCCATCAAAGGCATAAAATCCTACTACAAGGCTTAACTCAAGATGAGAAAATTTCTGCTAGGGATCCAATTCACAAAACAAACTTCAAGAATCCACTAACAAAACAAAATCTTCCATTCATTGGGGAAAGAGGGGAATGTCCCTGCTAACACTGATGGGAACAAATATCTTCATAACTCTGTTTGGGGAAACAAGATAAAGATCTATCAGTGATGCAAATAAAACATAATCCATTAGATCATCAAACATCTATTCTGCATAGGGATATCACCCTGCTGAGAAAAGGTAAAAATCTGCCGAGGATGGGGAAAAGCTTCCATAATCCTCTCGACAAAAGTATTCTTGCTAAGAATCAAACTTTGAGAGGAAAAATCGTCATATCACTCCTGCTCCACTTGGGGATATAGTGCAAGACCTGCTGAAAATCACATAGGAACCTGCTGACTACTAACACATGCAAACCTACTGGAGATCCGCATGGGGATATCAGAAGATATCATCATAGCCAAAACACAGTTACGAGGGATTTAAAATCAATACCCACCATCAGGTAAAAGAAAACCTCCAAAATGACTGCTATATCAATACTTCTATTCAAGGATGCAATCAACTCCAGCTGAGGAACAAGAACTCGACTGAGGATTTCCAATGCTTCTCAAATTAGAGATAACTTGCTGAGGAAGAGATCAAAACTCAGCTAGGGATTCTTAAGAACATCCCTTCCAAAAATTCTTCTGGGGGAGACATTGGAACTCAAATACAATCTCCGTTCATGCTTATTGTTGGGGAACAAAACATCATTAACATCAACCTGCCAAGACTATTCAGGAACTTCACATGGACACAACCGAATCAAACCCTGCTTTGGGAGAGACAAGTTACACACATCCAGACTTTACCATCTTTGGAATCACTATTGATATCCTTTCTTTGTTCACATATTAAAAGAAAAATGTTTTTATAATCTTCAAAGATTAAATTTATTAAATTTGTTTCAAAAATCATCATCAACAATAAATTGAAATTTTTGTAAACAGAAACAATATAAAGAATTGCAAACAATTGAATAAAAGCTCACATTCATTGATAGAATGGTAGTCAGCAAATGGCATGACTCCATGGATCATTACAAGTTTGAAAAATGGTAAATACATGGAAAAGGGCTACATTGAAATACAATGATCACTATTCCCCCTATCAACTTTGAACTCCGCTGTGTCTGAAACTTCAGTAAAGGATGAGTGAATAAGAATCTTTGATGGGAAATTCTTCTGAGGGATAGAATCTGAAATCTTCGGTCGTTACATGTGATCCAGTCTGTCGACGCAGTTACTTGCCATGATCCGTAACTTTTGCCTAGATTGCCCTTTCGGGTTTTCAATCTACCGGGATAATTATTTCTGTTTATGTCTCTAATTTTTTCCTGGACCGCCCTTCCGGGTTTTCAATCCACTGAGACGCTCATTTTTGCCTAAGCCGCCCTTTCGGGTTTTCAACTTAGCAAGCTGTTCTTTTATTATTTTTTAGGCGAAGTATTTCTTGACTGCATCCGCATTCACAGGACGAGTGATCTCCTCACCATCCATAGTTGTAAGAATTAATGAACCGCCAGAGAAGGCTTTCTTGACAACATATGGGCCATCATAGTTCGGAGTCCACTTGCCCCGAGAATCTTTAATGAAAGACTGAATCTTTTTGAGCACGAGGTTGCCTTCTCTGAATACACGAGGTTTGAGCTTCTTGTCAAAAGCTTTCTTCATTCTTTGCTGGTACAATCTACCATGACACAAAGTTGTTATTCTCTTTTCATCAATCAAATTCAACTGATCAAATCTACTCTAACACCATTCAGTCTCAGTCAACTGGCTTCCATCAGAACTCTCATTGATGGGATCTCAACTTCGACGGGGAGCACTGCTTCTGTACCATAAACAAGTGAGAAAGGGGTTGCCCTTGTTGAAGTGCGGACAGATGCACGATACCCATGCAAAGCAAAAGGGAGCATCTCATGCCAGTCCTTGTATGTCACAACCATCTTCTGAATGATCTTCTTAATGTTCTTATTTGCAGCTTCAACAGCCCCATTCATCTTCGGTCTATAAGGAGAAGAATTATGGTGTTGAATCTTGAACTCTTCACAAAGTTCTTTCATCATCTTATTATTCAAGTTCGAACCATTATCAGTAATGATTCTATTCGGAACACCATATCTGCAGATAATGTTATTCTTGATAAACCGAACCACAACTTGCTTGGTCACATTAGCATATGATGCCGCTTCCACCCGCTTGGTGAAATAGTCAATTGCCACAAGAATAAAACGATGTCCATTCGAAGCCTTGGGTTCAATCATACCAATCATATCAATTCCCCACATAGAGAAAGGCCATGGGGAAGAAATCACATTGAGAAAAGCTGGTGGCACGTGAATCTTATCAGCATACACTTGACACTTATGGCACTTTTTCACATACTTGCAACAATCAGATTCCATTGTCAGCCAATAGTAACCTGCTCTCAACATCTTTTTAGCCATTGCATGCCCATTAGCATGAGTTCCAAAAGATCCTTCATGAATTTCTTTCATTAACATGTCTGCTTCGTGTCTATCCACGCATCTGAGCAAGACCATGTCAAAATTCCTCTTATAAAGCACATTTCCATTCAGGAAGAAATTGCCTGCCAATCTCCTCAAAGTCCTCTTATCTTTATCGGATGCCCCAAGTGGGTATTCCTATCTCTGGAGGAAACATTTAATATCATGATACCAAGGCTTGTCATCATGGACCTCTTCAACTGCAAACACATGAGTTGGTCTTTTAAGTCGCATCACTCTGATCATGGGAACATCATTCCACTGGTGCACCTTTATCATAGAAGCTATAGTTGCTAAAGCATCTGCCATCTGATTCTCATCACGAGGAAATAATGAAACTCAACTTTAGTGAAGAAAGTTGATATCTTCCTGGCATAATCTCTATAAGGGATCAAGTGGGGTTGATGAGTTACCCACGTGCCCTAGATCTGATTGATTACCAAGGCAGAATCTCCGTACACGTCAAGATGCTTAATCCTCAGATCAATAGCTTCCTCAAGACCTATAATACAGGCTTCATACTCAGCTTCATTATTGGTACAAGGAAAAGTCAACCTCGCAGCAAAAGGAATATGTGAACCATGGGGAGTAATGATCATTGCCCCAATTCCTCTTCCGCGTGCATTTACAACACCATCAAAAACTAAATCCCATCGAGATCCAGGCTCCGGCCCTTCTTCGATCAAAGGTTCATCACAATCTTTCATTTTCAAGTACATCACATCCTCATCTGGAAAATCAAACTTGATAGGCTGGTAATCATCAATTGGTTGATGTGCCAAATGGTCAGCCAAGATACTACTTTTTATAGCTTTTTGAGCTCGGTACTCGATATCATATTCTGACAATAACATTTGCCAACGAGCAATCCTCCCAGTCAAAGCAGGCTTTTCAAATATATACTTGATTGGATCCATTTTAGAGATAAACCAAGTTGTATGGTTCAGCATATACTGGCGAAGACGCTTTGCAGCCCAAGCTAAGGCACAACAAGTTTTTTCAAGCATGGAGTACCGAGACTCACAATCAGTAAATTTCTTACTCAAGTAATAAATTGCATATTCTTTTCTTCCAGATTCATCTTGCTGACCAAGCACACAACCCATGGAATCTTCCAACACAGTTAAGTATATGATCATCAGTCTACCTTCCACCGGAGGAGACAAGATAGGAGGTTCAAGCATATATTCTTTGATACTTTCAAATGCCTTTTGACAATCATCTGTCCAGACACAACCTTTATCTTTCCGAAGCAACTTGAAGATCGGAGCACATGTGGCAGTCATGTGAGAGATAAACCTCGAAATATAATTCAAACGGCCCAAGAATCCTCTTACTTGCTTTTCAGTTCTTGGAGCAGGCATTTCTTGAATAGCTTTCACTTTATCAGGATCAACTTCAATGCCTCTTTGGCTGACAATGAAACCTAACAACTTTCCAGAACGTACACCAAATGTGCACTTATTCGGATTCAAATGAAGCTTAAACTTTCTTAACCTCTGAAACAACTTCAACAAATGTTCAACATGATCTTCTTCAGTCCTCGACTTAGCGATCATATCATCAACATATACCTCGATTTCTGTGTGCATCATATCATGCAAAAGTGTGGTCATAGCTCTTTGGTATGTCGCACCAGCATTCTTCAATCCAAAGGGCATCACTCTGTAGCAGAATGTTCCCCATGGTGTAATAAATGTGGTCTTTTCCATGTCCTCGGGTGCCATCTTTATTTGATTATAACCGGAAAATCCGTCCATAAAAGAAAACACATCAAACTTAGCCGTATTATCTACCAACATATCAATGTGTGGCAATGGAAAATCATCTTTCGGACTGGCCTTATTCAAATCTCTGTAATCAACGCACATTCGGACTTTTCCGTCCTTCTTTGGAACAGGAACAATATTGGCCACCCATTGAGGATAATTAGATGTCACAAGAAAACCTGCATCAATCTGCTTTTGAACCTCCTCTTTGATCTTTACTGCCATATCAGGATGGGTTCTTCTCAACTTTTGCTTCGCAGGTGGACATTCAGGCTTCAACGGCAATCTATGCTCCACAATATCAGTATCAAGCCCTGGCATGTCTTGATAAGACCAAGCAAATACATCAACATACTCTCTAAGAAGCTCTACAATCCTCTTCTTAACATCAGGACCAAGAAATGCTCCGACTTTGACTTCTTTCTTATCATCTTCAGAACCTAAGTTGACCATCTCTGTAGACTCTCCATGAGGCTGAATAACCTTTTCCTCGTGCTCAAGCCACCGAGAAATCTCGTCAGGAATCTCTTCAACATCCTCTTCCTCAGCTTCAAACATAGGGGATTCAAAGTTGGGAGAGGGCATAAGATCATTGTTTTCAATGGGTTTATCAATCAATCTGCACAATGATTTTATTTTTATTTTAGAGTATGAACAAAAATGCAAACATTATGCAGATAAACAATTATTATTATTTTGAGTTTTTTATGTTACCATTTTTTCAGAATAAAGCAAAAAGGAAAAACACATATGGAAATAACAAAATGGCATTTTATTGATGATGATAAAATTTGAAACAAAGCCCAACAGACATCACTTTCACCTTGGGTAGAGTGAAAGGATTTTTGAAGGAAAATAAAACAAATTACTTTGAAGCATGAACAATAAAAGGAACATCAACAGCAATCCAGTTCTTGCAAATCTTTCTGTGCGTAACAAAGTTAGGCATTTCTTCATCTTCATCATCTTCAATGATGGCAGCAGCGGAATGATCGTTGATAAACCCATCACTTCGGAAACCTTCCTGAATAGTCTTCGGGTCATTGAGAACCACACCTGGTGCAAAGCCGATACCAAATCCTTCCTTGTTGTCGACAGCATCAATAATTCGTCCCCAACCGTCAGATTGACCAGTTTCAAGCATACGTAGAGCATCCTTGAGAGAAGACATAGGCATGGCATTCTTCTTAGCAACATTATCCACAACAGAAAGAGCTTGAAATGAAGTTCCCACCTCTTCTTCAGCATCAATATAGGAGAAAGATGACAAATTGCTCACAAGCATCGCCCTTTCGCCGCCAATGGTCACTAATTTTCCCTCTTTCACAAACTTCAGCTTCTGATGAAGAGTGGATGTCACAGCTCCTGCCTCATGAATCCAAGGTCTTCCAAGGAGACAACTTTAAGCGGGGCGTATATCCATTACTTGAAAAGTAATTTAGAATATAAACGGACCAATAAGAAAAGGAAGATCCACTTCACCAATCACTGTCTTCTTCGATCCGTCGAAAGCTTTCACAATAATCCCACTATGCCTCATGGGAGCACCTTGGTACGCAAGCTTTGACAAAGTCGACTTTGGCAGCACATTCAGAGAAGATCCAGTATCAACTAGCACCTTAGACATAGCACCTTCCTGACAGTTCACTGAAATATGCAGAGCCGAGTTATGATTCCTTCCTTCTTCAGGCAAATCATTATCATAGAAACTTAAGTTGTTGCACGATGTGATATTAGCCACAATACTATCAAACTGGTCAACAGTCACATCATGGTCAACATAAGCTTGATCAAGAATCTTCTGCAAAGACTGCCTATGAGCCTCAGAGCACATCAAGAGTGATAAAACTGATATCTTCGACGGAGTATGCAACAACTGCTCAGTAACGTTGTACTCACTTTTCTTTATCAATTTTAACACCTCATCTTCACTATCACCAAATTGACATGATCGGGCAACAGCATCCATAATCTGTTTACTCGCACTTGTATCTTCAACTCTCTTCGGAGGATCTGAAGCATAAACTCTACCACTTCGGGTAACCTTTGTCACATCAGCAATTCTAACCACAGACTTTGGAGAAGGAATAGGAACTTCCCTACCATTTTCTATCATCGTAGCATTATACCGGTACGGAACAGCTTTATCAGACTCATATGGCATTGGACCAGGCAAATTAATCACCAATGGAGTAACAACATATTTGCGGCTATCAAAAGAAATAACCACCTTCTCAGGAACAACCCTCTCAACAATATTGAACTGAGGCATAATAACATTCACTTCATTTTCATACTCATATCTTTTTGCGGTCACTTCAATCAACTTATCATCCATCATCTTTTGAATATCTCTCTTAATAATCACGCAACCACGATGGTTCACCGAGCAGATGCAACATCCAGCATAATCGTGATCAATATCGTGATATTCACTTAAGAAAGCATGCATCTCAACCAAAGACCTTCGAATATGGCGAACCTCATAAATCTTGAACAAACCAGGACAACCATCAACCATATTCACAGACGTATTACCATGCTTCGACAGCGGATTTGTCTTCACATTTGGATTAACATCATTGAAAAACAGAACATTGTTCCTCATCAATTTCTGTACTTCAAACTTCAATGGATAACAGTTCTCAACATCATGCCCCGGGGCACCTTGATGAAAAGCACAGCGAGCCTCTGGCTTATACCACCATGGGATAGTCTCTGGAACTGGAGGTGGAGAACGTGTTTGCATAAGATTCTTTGCAATCAAAGATGGAAGTAAGTCCGCATACAACATTGGAATGGGATCAAAACTCGGCTTATCCCGAACCTGTTGATTACCACCTTGTTGCACAGAAGGTTGTTGATAACGAGACTGGTACTTTGGAACTGTTGGCACAGTTGGAGCCACATTAATCATCGGAGTTACAGAAGCTACATGATGCGGATGGTGATTCTCACGACCACGAGGCCTTCTATAACTTTCACGAGACACAACATTAGTCTCACCTTCTTTCTTTTTACCAAAATTGAACCTTCTAGAGCTTGAGCCATTACTATTCTCTTGACTTAACCGTCCTTCACGTACACCTTCTTCTAAACGTATCCCCATACTCACCATTTCAGTGAAATCAGAAGGAGCACTTGCTATCATCTTCTCATAGTAGAAAGAACCTAAAGTTTTCAAGAAGATCTTCGTCATTTCTTTCTCTTCCATAGGAGGAACAATCTGAGCTGCCAGCTCGCGCCATCTCTATGCATACTCTTTGAAAGTCTCTTTGTCTTTCTGAGACATAGCGCGAAGCTGATCTCTATCTGGTGCCATATCAACGTTATACTTGTATTGCCTCACAAAATCCTCTCCCAAATCATTGAAAGTCTTGATTTGGCTATTATCCAAACTCATATACCATCTCATGGCTGCACCGGTCAAACTATCCTGGAAATAGTGAATCAGCAGCTTATCATTGTCTGTCTGAGCAGACATCTTTCTAGCATACATAGTCAAATGACTCAAAGGGCAAGTGTTGCCTTTATACTTCTCGAACTCAGGCAACTTGAATTTGTACGGAACTTTAACATTAGGGACCAGACAAAGGTCATAAGCATCTTTTCCGAACAAATCCTTATGCTTCAAGGCTCTCATCTCCTTTTGTATCTCAGCAAAGCGTCCTTGGAAATCATCAAGTCTTTCAATCACACCAGCACCTTCACTGGGCTCAGCATGGTAAATCATTTCATCATGGTGCGGAATAATGTGCATCACAGGTGGTGCAGTAGTCATAACTGGAGGAAGAGTAGTCATCACCGGTGATAGAGTATTAAATGCAGTAGTCTCAGGAGGAGGAGGATGATAACCAGCAGGAATGAAATCAACCGGCATGCCCCAAGGTGTGCCAGAAGGCATAAGATAGCGAGGAGAGATGACAATTTCAACAGGAATTGATGCAGTAACAATCTCGGAGATGACTGTATTCTGAACAGGAGAATTAGGAGGAGGTGGCTGATTCTGAGCAGCCACCAAGCCTTCCATCATGGCAGAAACTCTTTCCAAGCTTTCCTTCAGATATGTAACCTCCTCGCGCAGCTCGCGTTTCTCTTGTTGTAGGGTTTCCATCATCTTCTTCCGATTAGCTCGAGTATCAAATCGGTGAGTCAGCTTGACAGGAGAACTGAATGAAGACCAAGAAACAACATAAGATCCCTGGCGAACACTCAAAAAGCAAGACAAATGCGGGTATGATGCATGGTATGCGTATGCAAATGCAAAGATTTCAAAGGACTATAAGATAACTTGCAATATTTATAAAGAAACACTTTTTGAAATACTTAAAAAAAACTCATTCTCATTAAAATCAAAGTAAGGATTACAAGTGAAGTACAAGCCTTAACAATCCTAATACATGAGAGAAAAGATAAACTAGGCCTAGGGAATCATATCCGAAGAAGATCCGAATCCTGGCTGGTACTTCATGTGAATTCTCCTAATCTCCTTCTTGTACTGATCTTCCATGTCTTCTTTATCCTTCACCAACTGATCAACAATGGCCTTCCAAGCACCGGATGTAGGAGGAATGGTAGATGGAGTACTAGAGGAAGATAAATCCTCTCTTGGCCTCTTCGTAACACGCCGCTCAAGTAACTCAATGAGATCATCCTTCTCCTTTAGTTGCTCTTGCATCGTAGTCTTCTCAAGTAGCCATTCTTCTTTCTATTTCTTCATCTTGTCCAACTCTTCTTGAAGAGCCACCTTCTCATCAACGGGAGGAAGAAAAGCGGACAATGGTAATATAGGAAACAAAGGCTCCTCAGGTGGATAAGGCATCTTGAGCTTGGAAGCCCTAGATCGAACCCACTGGATGTAACATTCGGAAGGAACAAGGTGTTGTCTTCCCAATTGACCTTTCTCTTTCCGATGTACCGCATGCCAAGAATGAGCAATCCTTTTCTTCATTTCTACATGATCTGCACCATTAAGAAAGAAGAAATGGGATAAGGAAAGATTGTTTGGTATGTCCTTTAAACAATATCCCAACTGTCGCCTAGCAAGAACAGGATTGTAACTAATTCCTCCACGTGTACCAAGAAGAGGTACATTAGGAAATTCTCCACAACTATCAATAAGCACTCCAGTATCATAATGAGAACAATACCATGTCATATCCTTATGAGAAAGTGACATAATCCTTTGAGACCATCTTCGATTCTCTCTATTGTCCTTGAAGACATCAGACTTTGGTAGGTGCGAAATAAACCACCTGTAGAGAAGAGGCGCACAACACACAATCTCCCCATCACCTTTGGAGGTCCTATAATGAAAAGCATGATACATGTCTCCAAGCAAAGTAGGTACCAGATTCTTCTTCAAGAAAATCTGAATAGCATTCTCATCCACAATACCATCTAAGTTAGGAAACAAGACAATCCCATAAATGAGAAAAGCAAGAATAGCCTCAAATGCATCCTTATGACCCAAAGTAAGTGAAGTAGATGCTTTCCCCATCAAGAACTTAGCATTAATACCACGAACACTCCCCTTTGGAAGAAACTTCCCATTAAGATCGGACTCCTTAAGAAAAAGGGATTTGGCGATGAATTTGATAGTAAGCTCCTTCTCTAAACCGCTGAAAAGAAATTCCTTGTCCAAAATAGGTAAACCTATCCAATGAGAGTACTCCTCCAAAGTCGGCACAAGCTGATAATCAGGGAAAGTGAAACAATGATGCAACATATCATAAAACGGAGCTAAGGTAGGGAGAATCCCCTCTGGTACATCGGTATCCAAAATAAACAAGAGCTTTCCATAACATTTCCGGAACTCTTGGGTATCAACCACCAATGCTCCTAGCCTTCTCAACTCCACTAGATTAGGATTCTTGAAGGTGTACTTATTTGTATTCCTCCTTTCAAAATTCATAATCATAGACATCTGAAATTTTGCAAAAGTTCCTTATGAGTCCCTTGAAATCTCAAAACAATGCTCATGAATGCATGATGGCATGTATGCAACAACCACAAACAAGATCACACAAAGCACACGGGTTCAGGTTCCGAGTCACGAGCATGAAGTCAAGGTAACAGAACACCAATCCCACACAGATAAGTACTAAGGTTTCGTCTTCATTGTACCTGCAGAAAACCAAAAGGGTGCTAACAGAGGTGCCCGGAGTTAACAACCATCTTTAGAATATCATCGGTACGTTGGATTACTCCCTAACTGATAATATTCTTAAAATAGACTTCATCCGAGTGTAGTATCGCGTGACAACCACCTTAGGTTTACACCCAGACAGTTTCCGCACTACGTTCCTAAATTGGCTTGGATGGGTTAAAGGTTCTACGGTCCTCATTATGATCAGCTCAAGGTCGGAAAATAATGCCACGTATGATTACTCATCATCACATTGATAATCCAAGAGAGACTAACCGAGTGGAGATTATCAAATTGATATAGCTTTGGACTACTCCATCGCTTATCGCTTCGAATATCGCCGTCCTATCATAAGTTCATCTCAGATCCGGGTTAGAATCTATCTCACTCAGAGGATCACCAAAACCGAAACAGAACAAACAAATAACAAACAAATCAAACCAAAGCAGTAAATAAATCAAAGTAGGCCGAATCCACTTAGAAATTACTCCCCAGCAGAGTCGCCACTTTTCTGTAGCGGTAAAATCATGAGTGTAAGTTATTAGCTAACTTAACTCAAGGTAAACAGAGTCGCCACTGCGCTTTTATTTTATTCCAAAAGGAAAAGGGAAAAAGAGCGAATAAAACCTAATGAATCTAAAAGCAAGAAAGCTAAAGAAACACATCAGAGAAACAGGTAAGGGGATAGGTTACACGATGGGAAGGTTTTACGCACCCAAAATGTCTGTGGTACTCCACGGGAGCCCTTTGAAAAATTTACCGCTTTTGGTTTGAAAATGGTTTGTTTGAAAGAGATTGAAGAGATGAGAAGAGAAACGTTTTTTAATATTTTTGTGTTTGAAGAGGTTTAACGCCTCATGCCTACGTACCCACAAAGTGCAATGCGAGATCAAAACCTCGTAGTTCGTGGTACAAAATTTGAAAAGAAACAATGAGTTGAATTGATTTTAAAATGTAGAGATAAGTTATCATTCTTTAGCGAATAATTCCGCTAGAAAGAATGAATCATATCTAAACATATGAAAAGAAAAGTGCACGAAGGCACAAAAACAATTGAGTGAGTTTTAAATTTTTTAAAGTCTTTGAGAAGAAAATTTTGATATGCTTATATGGATTAACATTTATTAAGAAAATGGAATGAAAAATTAAAATCGCTTGACCTAAGTCAAGGTTTGATTATGAAAACATTTGAAGTTTGAAAACAAAGAAGATTTGAAAATAGGGAGAAGATTTGAAAATTTAAGAAGTGGGAGGAGATGAAGTGACTATCCTAAGACTTGAATGAAAAAGTTAAGAGAAGAGCGACCAAACCGTATGATGAACATCCTTCAAAGTAAACGGATTTCCATCTTCATAGACAAATGAACTAAATCGAGGCCAAGGTCTTCAATCGATAATCACTTGAGCAAAGGGAGAGATCCTAAAATCTAAGTCCAACTCCAAGTCCAATGCTAAGGATAGTGGCCATAGTCCAAGAATTAAAGTCACAAGTCTTTTTTTAGATGTTTGATCCATTATTAATGTTTTTTGTGTCCAAACGGACAAATAGAAAATCAATCAACAAATAATAAGAGCAAATAATAAACATGATATGGATGAGTAAAACAAAATAGAATAAAGACAATAAAAATGTTAAGAAATTAAATGTTAGTAACAAAAGAAATAAAAATGCAAGAATCTAAAATATTAATAGTAGTAATAGTATAATAATATTCATATAATAATGGTATGGTGAACTTAATCAACCACAACCAAAAAGGAAAGTAACCACAATCGAAGGCAACCGGATCCGCTTAGCATCTTACACTATAGCGATTAATCAAGGCAAACCGAACCGAATTCAATGAAATTTGAAAGGCGATTGGGAGACCCAAAGCACCTACACATCAAAAATTCACAAGTCTCGATTCTTGAAGCAATATGATTAACCACTTTGGGATTACGCGATCAACAAGAGATCCGGTCCACGAAAGTGTAAGTACCCAATTAGATTTTTATTCCGAAGTCGGGACACATTTAGGTCTATGTTAAGCAATCGCTGAGTAATTTACGAAGTAATTACCCTACAAATGAGGCCGGCCACCACCAATTAAGGTGCATAATGTTAGTGCTAATGCATGCGAGATAAACGATATGTAAATCGTTATCCGAACGCGATACCGCACAAAACTAAAGATGAATACCAAATTGAGCCGTACTTATGGTATTCTTCCATCCTTAAGGTCAATCACTCATCTTGGTGGATTCAAGCATGAAAATGTATCTCTAATGCAAAGTACCTTAAATGAATTGAATAATCCACTTAAAGGTAGTTTTGAATTAATGAACATTAACTACTCTAATCTACACCCAAAGTCCATTGAAATTAAGGAGGAATTACTCCCAAAAATGCTTCCCAAGGTAAAAATAAAAGGGAGGAAGAAGAAGAAGAAAGAGGAACCAAAAAGGGGCTTGAAACAAACCAAAAACACCATTCTGACTTGTGCTAACCGGTTAACCATTGGTTAACCGGTTAACGCAAGCAGATTTTGGACAATTTGCACTATTTTTAAACTGGTTAACCGGTTAACCAAATGGTTAACCGGTTAACGCTGTACCAGATGCTGAAAAATGCAGAAAATTCAGCATGATCCATTTTGAAACCTTTTCTCAAACATTGGATGATCATGATCTGAATTTGCACGAATTTTAAAACCAAAATACAGTGGAATCCCTGCAATCAAACAACAAATAAAGATCCGAAGGATCTAGAAACAAAGGCACCAAAGATCTACATCTTGAATGTTGATGGTGAATATGGGTTTATGGAGGAAGATGAATTACCAAAAGCTTTTCTTCAAATTGAACCAACACAAGCTTAGATCTACTGAAATTGATGAGCAAAAGAATGAAAGGATGAAGGTCTAGCTCAAGTTAATCAAGAATTCAATGTGAATTCTTGATAACTTCAAAAGAAAGAAAGATGAGCTTTGGAGAATTTTGTTGTTGGGGGAGTATTTTGCAAGAGGTTTTGTGGCTATCAAAAGCTTATGGAATGAATGAAATTGAGGTCCTATTTAAAGACCTTAGGTATGGAAATTTGGTGGAATGGAGCTTGCTTTGGTAATTTGAATTTAGGTTTGGTAATTGGAATTTTTGGTGGGAAATGGAAAAGAGTGGTGATTAGTGAGGGTTTATGGTAGGAAATGATCAAAGTGATGTAGAGAAATCAGCAACCAATGGATCTAGAATATTCCAATTAAATCAATGATCTAATGGTGCTGAATTTGAATAAAAAATTCAAATTTCGCACTGGTTAACCTGTTAACCAAGCTGAATTTTGAATTTTTTGTTCAAAAATAGCTGCTTGGTTGTTTCGGCCCGATTCTTGTGTACGTCGAAGAAATAAACACCTAAACCTTGGAGATCCTTTGAATGAATCAATTAACTTGGGAAATCCTTGATCTGATAATTTTGAATTATTTGCGTATCGTCTTCGACTTTTGTGAAATTTACTCGAGCTGCATGACTGCTATTTTTTGGCATTTTTATATGGTTCCACTTCCTGGAAAAAAAAGTAGCAAAAGGAAACAAAATATTTTTGGATTTTGATTAATGGTTAGTAAACATAATCAAATAATACAATTAAAGACAACGGTGATCCCCTGCGAGGCATAATCCTAACCCGAGAAGAACCGTGCAACCAGTGCGATCTTGTTTGTATGCGAAAATACGGATGAAATGCGAAGAAATCTTAGGGCAAAAATTAGGGTGCTATACATATTTTTTCGATTATCGATGTTTTTGTTTGTGTTGGTGGCTCTACCGAGTTTCTTGGTGCAGCTTACAGTTATCATATTGGCATGTTGTTGTACATCTTGAGCATGTCTGGATACCCGTGATTCATGAGAAACACCAGATTTGAGTGTTGATTTTTGTTTATGAGTTAGAGATTTTGTGATATGCGTATTAACGATTCATTTTTTTTTGTTGAGTTTGGTTCTAATTCTTATAAAGCATTTAAAAACCATGTAAATAATTGCCTCATGATTGTTACTAGAAGTGTTTACGGTTATATTATTGTTTAATCCTTAGCTCTGCCATGAATAAACAAATTTATATTGGAATGACTTTGTGAGGTCCTTGCCATTATTCTCATATTCTGCAACGTAAAAGAAGAGTGAATATGTCTTTTTCTACAATATTTTGTTTGATTATTTAGTTAATAAGAGAAGGAAATCATGAATAGATTATGTTGTTTTTTGTTTATTAGATATTCATAGTTTTTATTCCTTTGTTCTTTTTCATGGCAAAATTAAAGAAATATAAGCTTGGTTTTATAAGGTAAGGTTAAGGATATTTGCTAAATGTTTGTCGTTAGTCATTGTTTTACTTTCCACGTTTTTGTAAACATTGTAATATCATCATACTGTAATTGCTTTTCAAATCTCAAAGTGGCTTATGACTCTCATTTTAAATTTCATTTAATTTGAATTGAAATTTGGATTAAAGGTGTATAGAGTTTTGTAATTATATTGTTAATTATTTGATTAGTTAATGGTGTATAGATTTTTGTAATGTTTTTGTTAATTATTTGATAATTTGATTTTCATATGCTTAGTTGATTTAATTGTATCTATTTGTGTTCATGTGAATTTCTCTTACAACAATATATTATAGTTTTTTTTTCTTCTCATGGTTTTCTTTTAAGATAATTGCTAGTTTTTATTATCCCCCCGTTAAAAAAATCATCAAAAAGAATATTCCAATAATCATTTAGATTTAGTTTGTTAGTTTAATTTAATTTTTAATTTGGTTCAAGTTTTTTAAATTCGTATCTTATTTTTATTTATTTATTTATTTATTTTATTTTTAGGGCCGGTGATATAACAAGAGGTCGACGTTTCGCCCGATTTCGTTAAATCGGTGATACTCAATCAATATGAGGCATATGAAATTTAAGTTCTTATTTTTCCATTTTTCCAATTTATTGTTATTTCACAAATTAATTTAATTCATTATTTTTATTTATTTATCAATTGTCACTTTATTTATTTTATTCAATTTATCTCTTGTTAATACATAAAACGATTCGACTCCTCATAGAGCGATTTTAACATTAAATCAGTTCTAAGGTAGTTAACGAACCACATTTCGACGAATCCGAAAAGGTCCAACGCCTCAAAATAGTTGCCTTCGAATAAAAAGGTTCAACGCCTCCCATTATTTTGTACGCATTTTATTTTCCGCATTTTATCGATTATTATTTCGTTCACGAATCCTTGGTCCAACGCCAAGCGTTTGCACTTGCACACCTGCACTTTATTTTTAGTTTGCGTTCTGTTTTCTATGATCCACTTCACCTTGTGAGCCGAGCGCATTGTGCCTCGCTAACAAACCACAAAATAAACCTCCATTTGCATTCACCCATAAACCTCAAAAAACCAAAATGTTTCGATTAGATCCACACCCTTGATCCAACGTCAAGCGGTCGTAGGTTAATAAAACACTTTAATAAATACGAGAAGAATTGTACGCCACGAGCCTTAAGTGGTAGAAAGGAGGACTACGAGCTTTCGTTACTCGCTCCGATTATTTTTGTCGCAAGACGCTCGTCTTGTTGGTTCGGAATGATCACCTTTACCCATACTCTTTAGTGCAATTCGACTCCTAAATCCTTTCATCGAAGAAAGGTAATAAAATCAACAACCACCCACCATAGTAGGCCAAACTATGAGGCTCTGACTTTCCCATTGCACGCGGGAGTACGTAGGCACAAGGATCTCAATCCTTGCCGAGCACCTAGGATCAATCTGCCTTATAATTTAAACTCATTTCCCTCTAGCAAGTATTTCGTTAAGCATAAACATCCTTTCGCGCGTGACAACTTAGATGGTTCCCATCGAGTACGATGGATGTAGGGGGTGATAATACCTTCCCCCTGCATAACCGACTTCCGAACCCAGGCAATGGTTGCGAGACCTTTGTCCTCATCCTCCTTTTCGATGGGTTTTATCTATATCTTCCATTTCCCTCTTCGGGAATAAATTAGAATTAGGTGGCGACTCTCATGTCTGCCCAGTGCGCGACTCTTCTTTTTAGATCGCGTAAGGTCGTATTTTTCGGGGTGCGACATGTTGCAACTCTAAGACTTTGTTGGTCGAAGTGGCCACATCATCCCATTCAGCAAGCTGAGTTTCATATTTCTTAGAGATTTGTTTTGAGAAGTCTTTGAGACGGTTCAAGTCTGCACTCACCAAGGCAAGTAAAGTAGTCAAGTCCATCACAAAACTACTTACTTCAGCAGGAGATTCCAAGACATGCACTTGCCTCAGGATTTTCATCAAGTCGAAGAAGGATGTAGGATTCTCTTCCTAAACCTTGAACAAATCCACATCAAGGATTTTCGTCCTAATCCCAGCCATTGTGGCATCAAGAGAATGCATACCAGAAGTAGCTCCAAAGGTGGTCGAAGTTATTTGGGAAGAATCTTGAAAATTGTAACGAGCGCTAAGCACATCTCTTAAATATTCCAAAGGCTTCTGCACTTTGAGGTTCTCAATTTCTTGGCGAGAGAGATTAGTTGAACTAGTGGACAATGAACCTCTTTTAGTTGTGATAGGAGGTGGTAGACTACTTTGTCCTTGAATGAACTCAGCGGTTGATTGTTTTGTGTTGCCATCATCACCAGCAGTTTCTCCTCTTTTGTCGTCCCCTTTTTCGACCTCAACATCAACATTCAATTCGTCACCTTTTTTGGCTGCATCTGATTTAGGAGGAGGATAAGGAGACTTGTTATCATAAAATTGGGGAGTGTCAGGAGATTGTTCTCTCTCTGCTGTTGACTCTTTTGTTGAATTTTTCGGAGAAACGTGGGGTGGTCTAGCAACTTTGTGAACATGATTCTTCTTAGGCGTTGGCACTTCTTCCTCTACGGGGTTTTCTTCGACATCAACCTGAAAGTGACTCCAAGATTAGGAAGCAAAACAAAAATAATAAGAAGTAAACCCATTCAATAGGATTGGTAAAAAAAAAGTTTTACCTTAGGTATTTCAGTATGTGTCACATCCTAAATTTTGACCGGATTTTTTTTCAATCTTTATTCATCTAACACATTTTATCGAATTATTCGATAGTCAGTCATTTTTGCATTTTTATCCATTAATCATTAATCATGCACTTTCTATTCAATTTTATCAATTAATGTCACCTTTTATTTATTTTAGAATTTGATTCAATTTTAGATTTTATTTAGAATATTTTGTCTCATTTTATAATTTTATAATTTAATCATTTTTTATTTTTATTTTAATCTCTATTTTGGTTTATTTTAATATTTGTTCAGAATTTCATTTTAGATTAATTTTATTTTTAATTCTATTTAGTTTAGTTCTTTTCATTAGTTTAAATTAGCTTAATTTTTTTATTAGATTATCTTAAATAGTTTTTTTAATTATTCGTATTTTATTTAGTCATAGTTTAATTAGTTTAATCTTTGATTAGTTTATTTTTAAATTTAATTTAGTTTAATTATTTAGTTTATCTCAATTAATTTAGCTGAATTAGTGTGTTTAGTTTTTATTTTTGTTTTAACTCTGTTCTCCAACAAGCTTTAGTGCTACACTCCAAATCCCATGTTACACACTGCCATCAGACCTGCATAACTTCTGTAACATTGACCAACCAAACTTGCACCAAAATGGGAGAATCCAAACCTGCATTTTTAAAAAGGGAGGTTACACATATTACACAAATAAATTAAACTTGTTGAACAAGATTACAGGTTGATTGGATAAAAAGGGGTAAACACACAAAGAGGAAAAAAAACAAAAAAACGAAAAAATCGCCACCAACCTTCAGCAAACAAACCACACTTCATACATTCTTCATAAAACCATGAAACTACCTTCATAAAAACCAATTCGACATCTTCCCAAATACCCAAACAAATCTTAAACCTTCAATAAATAACTCATTACCAACATACCTTCAACGCGCCTTCAACTTGTACAAGCCGAAACATGGACCCTTGCATAAAACCAACTCAAAACTAAAAACAAAATGGAGATGAAGTGATAACATAAATAAAAAAAACTGAATCCCTCACAGCCACAACCTTAACACGCAAAACCGCTGCAATAATTGTTGAGAGTGAAGCGTTCAAATCAGAAAAGGGAAACAGAAACCGAGCAACCACCACACCACAACAAACACCAAAACGCAAACCTTTGAAACATACCGTGAACTTCGTCGTGAAACCGCCTTCGCCAAAACCGCCATAAAATGCAAATCCAAAACCGCTTATCACCACCATCCATTTTCTACCAAAACCGCTTCGAAAATCGCACCCTTCCTTCCGTCACCGCTCAAATTCGCCGCCATAAATCCACCAAAACGCAGAAACGAGAGAGACCGAGATGAGTTGAATCGACGCCGACCAAAACTCTACAACCAAACCGCCAGCACCGTCGCGCCGTCGCCATTGTAATCGCAGGGTGGGTTTCTCTCTTGAAACGTGGTCTTGATGTAGAAGACTGTGACCTCTGTTGTTCAATTCTGAAACCCGTTTTTGTTTTTTCTTTTAAACTCGATTTCCTTTTTTGGTAAAACGTGTTTGTGTTAATACCACCAATATTTTTTCTTTTTCTTTTCCGTCAATGAATAACCCTGGTTCTCCTTTTCATGTTTAATATTTTTATATTTTTATTATTCTATTTTTTGTTTTAAACACTCCATGAAGTTTGTAATGGTCCTAGCCCATATATTCCTTTATCTGCACATCCAGAACCCACACATACCCTCCCTTTCGAATTTATTATTTTTTTTCCAGACTTGCTGGTAATGATTTAGGACTGAGTCCAAGAACTATGCAGATCCACTATTCACACACTGCATCGCAGCACCTAAACCCCCTCTCTGCTTTTCATTTTATTTATTTTGTTTTCAATCCATATTTATTTTAAGATTATGTGTTTTTGTTTTAAGTTCATTTATTTTAGATTTTAATTTTGTTTTGTCATCTCATCATTATTTAGAAAATATCTAAAAATATATTAGTAATCTCTAGTTTTATTTTTATTATTTGTTTTATTATTTTATATGGGGACAATGATATAACAAAGCCACGATAAATCGATTCTGAAAAATCGCGACCAATATGATGCCGTTTTCTTTTATTTAATTTATTTCACAATTTATTTTATTTTGTTTAGTCTATTTATTTATTTTATTTATTTTTTCATTTTAATATAATATTAAGTTTCGACGCCTCCGATTAATCCATACACTGCACACACGCTTTCTCTTGGAAAAATTACAACGAGACCCTTTTATTTCATCGCAATCCCGTGTAAATTATCATGTATTCCTCTCCCATTTATTTTGTACGCAATTTATCTTTCTGCCTTTATTTTACAGTTTCGTATTACTAGGAACACCTTTAGGGACTAGGATCCGAATTCACATACTCAACTAAAATATTTATACGCCTACATTTGCACACGCGTAAGTCGGTCACCTATGTGATTGCCATCCACACGACTCTACGCGTCATAAATTAATTAACGAGGAACTGAACTTCGGAATCTAGCATTATGCGGGTCTTTAATGAACCACACCTGGACTAGCCCCACACGTAGTGTTTCATTTACTCCTTTGTTATCTAAAACATTTAAACCCTAAAAGCATCCAAAACAAACACAAATACTTAATTCACAAATCAAATAACGGAGGAACTGGATTCTGGAGTCTAGCACTCCACATAGTCTTTGAGTTAAATCACTCATGGGCTAGCCCCACGCAATATGGTTTATTCACCTTCTCGTTCCTAAAATACTGAATCATACAAATTAATTCGCGAAAGAACTTAACCCTGGAGTCTAGCACTCCACGAGTTCTTGAATGCAATCAATCCTGGGCTAGTCCCACATGTTGTGGTCCATTCACTCTTTCTTCAAATACAACTTAAAATCCACCAACCAATACAAACCATTTTTCTAATTAATCAGCGAAGAAACTGAATTCTGGAGTCTAGCACTCCACATAATTCTTGAATGAAACACTCCTGGGCTAGCCCCACGCGACATGCTTCATTTGCCCTTTCGTTTTAAAACACCTTAAAAAGGTCAAACATCTTTTCTCTAAACGAACATTGTTTAAATCTTTCTATCTCGCAAACAAGCTAGCGCTTCAGCGTCCACCGTGAGTAAATAAGCCAACACTTAGCAGTTAGAAAGCGTTTTAAACAATTGTTCATTAAAAAACACAAACCGTAGTTGCACGAACTACGAAAATCTGACTTTCCCATTGCACAAGGGAATACGTAGGCACATGGATTTTAATCCTTCGCGAGCACAATAATAAAAAAATTTAATCATTTCTCCGTCATCTTCATAATAATAATAATTTAAAAACTCTTTTCCTTTAAGAACAAACATATTAACAAACATTCAAAAGACAAAGACATTAATCAACATTTAATCGCATAGTTAACTAAGAGGTTCCTGTTGAGTACAACGGACATGAGGGGTGCTAATACCTTCCCCTTGCATAACCGACTCCCGAACTTAGAATTTGGTCTCGTAAACCATTTCTTATCCTTTATTAGGTTGTATCTATATCTCCCTTTTCTCCCGTAGAATAAATAGAATTAGGTGGCGACTCTGTTGTTTCTTTCCGCATCCCATTGCGAGGATCATATTTTTCGAGGTACGACGGCTTGGCGGCTCTTCTGGGGACAACCTTGTGCTAGAGAGAGTCGAGCCTAACTTAGCCTTGTGTGCTTATTTGTTGATCTTGTCTTTTTGTCTTCTCTATGTTTGTTATTTATGTTTGTTTAGTTGTTCTTTCTCTTACTGCTTATTATTATACTTGTCTGTGGGATCTTGGGGTTACATTGCAAGTAAAAGATGAGTTGGGGAAAAATAAGAGGGAACACCTAGGTTAGAATTTGGTAGTTATTAGTGTTAGTCTCCAAGGACTCGCTCCTTGCAATCCTAGCATGAAATCTCCCCCAGATAGTTAGACTTTTCGTAGATCTTGTCGCAACGCAGCTAGCCTGTCGTGTGACCTGATTCACGAAAAGGCTGTGACTCTGGACCCCTAGAACCAGTTTCAATATTGGCAGTTGTGTAGTGTTAGTCTCCGAGGGCTAGCCCCTTTGTCAGCCTATCATGAGAACTCCACTCAAGGTAGACCTTATCGTTATTATCGTCAAATTGCAGCTAGCCTGCGGCGGGGCGTTAGTATGATAAATGTCCGTGACCTTGAGTTTCCTAAACCATCACCGTAGAAACTATCCCGTGAGTGTGTTTTTTGGTTACAAAATATAGAACCAATCTCTTACAACCTACCATTTAGGAAGTTTTGAGCTTTTCTAGCTTTAGAGTCTGTTTGTGCTTGTGATCCTAAGTATCCTTGCATTGCATCCATTTGCATACCATTGCATATGCATTGCATATCATTTTCTTTCCTGAGAGTAAGCTCATCCTCGTCCTGTGTCCATAACCCATAGTTGATTTTCCGACACTTACATTGGACTTAAAGTAGTTCTTGATTGATCATGGACCCTGAAGGAAAAAAATAGACCGTGTCAAGGGGAGACTTTGATTTGACAAATGACCATTTGTACCAACTACTGGATTCTTTGACAACTTTGACAAGGAGAGGGGATAACGTTCAACGAACTGCAGTAACTGGAGATGTCTTTCCACCTCAAGTGAACAACCTTGTTCAACCTCAACCTGCAAGGACCCAAGTTGGGGCACCCATTATTCAAGAGCATACCTTTATTCGAGATGGAAACTCCTTACCTCACGAGACCATTGATTACCAAAGCTTTGGGTTCTCTGAGCCAAATTCCTAAGGGGCAGTCGCAGTGAGGAAGACCAATAGACCAGAGGTTGCTGAGATGATTGAGAAATGTCGAGTGCTGAACAAAAGACTCAAAGCTGTAGAGGGGCATAATGATTTTGACCTGGATGCTTTAAACATGTGCTTAGTACCTGGTTTGGTTATACATCCAAAATTTGAAGCGCCTAACTTTCAGAAGTACAAAGGGGATAGCTGTCCAAAGCACCATTTGGTGATGTTCTGTCGAAAAATGACTGCATATGCTTTTGACAATAAGTTGATGATTCACTGCTTCCAAGATAGTTTGAGTGGGGCACTATTGAATTGGTACATGGAATGGAAAGAAGTCATATTTATTCATGGTTGGACCTAGCCAATGCTTTTGTGAAGCAATTCCAATACAATTTGGAAGAAGCTCCCAGTCGCTTTCACTTGAAGGACATATCTCAAGAAAGTGATGAGCCATTCAAAAGGTTCGTCCAGAGATGGAAAGAGTTTGCCGATCATGTTCAACTTCCGCTCTTAGAAAAAGAGTTAGTTGACCTGTTTATGGATACTCTGCATAGCCCATACTTTGATAATATGGTAGGCACCACATTAACAAGTTTCTCTGACCTGGTGAAAATGGGAGAACGTATTGAGAGTTGTCTCAAGAGTGGAAGAATCCAAGGCACCTCTAGTCTCCAGAGCATTGACAGTGAATCCCTTAGTGATTCCCAGAAGTAAGAAGAGGATGAGGCTGATTCAATTGAGGAATCTCCACAAGCTCCACACCCAATGCCATACTATCAGCATCCATATGTGTCAGCTGTTCAAAGTCAAAAACCTTTTGGGTCTACATATCTTATTCCATTTCCTCCACATGGTCGACATCCTCCCGTCTATCATCAACAACATATGCCACAACAACAACCATAACAACGGCAGCACGCTCCTCAACGACGACACCGGTATACTAAGAAGCCGAAGAGGCAATTTGATCCTTTGCCAATGCCATACAGTACATACTGCAGCGTTTGATCGATAATGGATTGGTAGATCCGAAGAAACTGAATCCAGTGATTCCTCCATACCCACCAGGCTTTGATCCTCATGCTCAATGTGGTTTCCATTCCAATGCACCAGGGCACTCAACTGAAGATTGCAAACAACTCCAGAACAAGGTTCAGGATCTGATTGAGTCCAGGTCCATCTCATTTATGCCTCAAGTTCTTCACATCATGTCAACCCTTCGTATGGTCATGCATGTCCATCAGTCTATACTATGGAAGAAATTGTAAAGAATGAGTGTGAAGAGGATTGGTGCACCGACACCAATGAGCATGACGACCTCCAACTCTGAAAAAGGAAGTTCAATTCCCTAAAGCTGGCATTCCCCTGTTTGTTTCAGCATTGTTGTATTTTCTTTGCATGTTGATTTTGTATTTGCTTGTTAGCATTTTTGTTTTGAATTGGCAAGATTAATGAAACATTTATGCATCTTTTGAATCGATCCATTCGTATTCACTCGTTTTCTTTCATTGTCATAAAAAACAAAAACATATTTCTCTCATTTTTATCAAACTTTTGTTTTAGCAAAGATTGGAGGGAGGATGATGAAAACCAGATACCTGAATTCTCCATTTGTATGCTCTCAATTAAAACCTTACTAATGATGTACATGCATTGTTTCAATTTCCCAAACACTGGTGAAATAAGGAAGATAATCCCTCGCTAACCCCTTCGAGCCTAGAAGTAGGAGTTTTCTTTTTCTAAAAGTGCTAGAACCCTTAATTTCAAACCTGGGGCATGGTAGTCGGTTCAATTAATCTGTTTGCATTCAATCTTTAAGAGATTCAGTCCATCATTCAAGAAGGATCAGTTATATTCTTTCCTCCGCGCATCAAAGAAGACGTGAAGGGTCAAGTTTGTAGTATTCATTTCTTATTCTCCAACAAAATGGCAGCCACAACTATTCAACAAAAGATAGAAAGGAAAAATAAATACAAAGAAAAAGTATGCTAAGTCAAAAACCAGAAAAAGACGACTTAGGCGAAAAATAATGGTCATCAAATCCTCAACAAATCAAGGATAAAACAAGGTGGCTGCCATCACTTTTAAATCCTGATCCTTATCATGCACCGTCAAAAGACTTTTGAGATCTGAATGTGTATGTTAATTTAAATGAACATATGATTGGAGTTCATCATGAAGAATGGGTGGGTTACAAATAAATTTTGAGCCTTTTATCCTTTATTTCAAAACCCGTGAACCAAGCCACGTTACAACCCTTAAAAGACCTAATTGAGGCAGGGTTTATTTCGAGAGCATACTACAACAAGGTTGTGTTAATCTGACTCCTAACGATCTTTGATAATCATTTGTATTGATCATATCATCTGCCATTCCATAAATGGCTAGATCCACTTTGTTTGTTTCAATAAACTCCATTGTATCACTATATACCAATAAATTGTGATTTCAAAAACTTGCATAAACGTTGCATTAAAATTTCCAATTTTTAAGTAAATAGTATTTATTTGCAAGTCAATTCAGCATCAAGGGAATCCTAACGAATGCAGCCAGTTAGGGAATTTAACTTGGTAAGAGAAGCCCAGCCAGGGGCAACCACTTCAAGGATCAGTCAATCTGAATCAATCTCTTCAAGAGTCAGCTACTCAGAGCTTGAACCTAATTCTCAAGACTCAGACTCGAATGAGCTATCACGAACAATTCAAGAGTTCAATGGCCAGTTAAATCAAAAGTTTCCCATCCCAGGAGTTGGGTAACCAGGGGCAAATCTCAAACATTCAAGCACTAGGGCAACCATTTCAAAGTCCATGCCATGTCAAGTTGTTTCCAAACCTTTTTGAAGAGGATATGTTCAAAAAACCATTGATTTGGGGCAAGATGAATCATACGGGGGCAAGTCCTCTCCATGCCTTCAAGGTTTTCAAGTAGACCTTATGCAACAACAAACTTTGAGTTCAAGACAGGTGTCAGGAATCATGTCGTCATCTTTGTCTCCTTCTGGAAAGTCTTTTTCAAAAGAACTATTCCATCCAATACCCATTACAGGGGCATATTTGGAAATCATTTGAATCGGTGTATCTTTCTCATGTGTTAATCACGTCGCTTCGCTCTTAGCGTTAGGCCCTGCTACTGTTCGGGCATATGCCCGCAATAGAAAAGAGTCATCCTTTGCAAAACAAGTCTCCTCTGACATGCAACCTTTTAAGTCAAATTGTCATTGGCACGAGTTCTGTTGAGCCGGTCTTGAAACCCTTTGCTTACAATCTAAGTCCATTTGATTTGGCATCATACATGTGTTTTCCTGATGGTTCCTGAAGGTCTTATTTTGACTCTTCGTTTAAGAAATTTCTAGAGGTTGGATGTTTTATCTTATTGAAGACTCCAACATTTCTTCATCACAACTCCCTTCAACACAACTTCAACCACCATCTCCAACAATCACAACAACCAAAAAACGAAACAGAAGAAGGGAAGAAGAATCTGAAACGGAGAGATCGAGATCGGACTCACCAAAACAAATGAAATAGAGAGAAGAGGAAGGAGACCGATCATTTCAAAAAGAAAATTAGATGAGGAACCTTGAAACCTTTAAGTACCCACAACCTGATCGGCGTTGTATCGCGGTTGAAATCTGATTTCTGACCGAAGCATAGAACTACCACGAGATCAGAGATGAAGATGTGAATGCTGAAACGCAAGAAATGGGGAGGTTCAGAGAGAAATGGAGCAAAACTTGTGAAATTGGAGTAGAAACAGATTTTTGCGTCGGTGATTGCAACTGTGAAAGGTTCGTCGGTGGGTGTTTGCAGAATGAGGATTCGTTCCTCTGTTTTGACTTTTCTGGAAACCTGACGCTGCGTACCTTGCTTTATATTTATTTTATTTTTATTACTTTTTCTATTATTTACTCTATTATATAATGACTATATTTTGTTTGTGATATTTCACCCAGCGGACCGTCCACGTATTCTTTCTTTTATTTTATATTTTATTGTTATATTTTTATTTTTCAGTGAACTCTTTTGTGAGTGATTGTTGGTGGGTTAAGTCCACCGAATGTTTCAGCTCATCACCCTATATCTAAACTTACACCCCACCTGCAATGTGTTTCATGGACCGGGCTTAGGCCCCTCGAATTTCTCCTCCCACCACCTTATTTTCCAGCGGACCCCCTTCTCTTGTTATTTCCTTATTGCATTGTAGTTTTTATTAACAATGGTTTATTATAATTTAGAATTTTATTAGGATATAATTTAGTTTTGCTTTATTTATCTTAATATAGTTCTGAATAAATTTTGTTTTGTTTTATATATAGCTTAGATTTTAATTTCAATTATTTTGGTTTAATTAAATATAATTTTGTTTAATCTTGGTTTTAGTTTGCGCCTGATGTTTTGTAGGCTTTTTGCTTGATGTTGACGTTTGCAGATGTTGCTTGATGATGATCTCGTGACTAACTATTTTCATAATCTTGCTTGGAATAATGAGATCTCTAGATGAAATTTGCACTTAGACTTTGATTTTTTTTAATTCTGGTTCTCTTTGTTGGTCGACTTGGATGCTGAGGCTTACATTTGACTTTTGTTTGATATCCTGATAATGGACACTTGTGTTTGGCTATTGAATCCTCTTTGGACTTGATACTTCTTTCTTGAACTTGCTAATATATATTGAAGAGGCAACAGACATTCTCCGTTAGGTACCACTGAGACCCGATTTTACCATTTGCATACTGCTTGCATCTGAAGTCCTACTGGTGTAGGCTCTGTCTGCGATTGTCTGATTATTATGTCGCATTCTTATCTTATAATTTTTGTTCTTTCTTCACTTGAACACTTATTTCTTTTTCATCTCAACTTCTTCCTCCATTTATTTTTATGCTTTCTTATCTTGTTTGAGATGTGCTTAGGCCATCCTTTCTTCTTCTTCTTCTTTCTTCCTCCTTTCTTCTTCTTTCTTCTTTCCTTCTTCATTAGGATAGATCTCAAGCCACACTAACCTTAGGACTACCTTTTCATGCTAACATTAGGATTAGTTATTCCCCATTAGACTTTTACCTTTCAGATCCTCTTTGGTTCTCTTTCTCTTCTCATCTTCACACAAAAACCTAAAAAAGACAATTAATAAGTGGTTGAAGTAGTCTCTTGTGTATAGCCTTATTACATGGGGCACTTATAGTCTTCCCATCTTGGGATAGTACAAGCTTTTCTAGTATGATGCACAAGTCTGATCATGAGACTATTTTCATAAAGAAAATCATAAAAGATACTTCTTCACACAAAGGTACAAAAACACTTAATAAGTTTAACGAGTTAGTGAGCTTAGGCCCTAATCTCTGGAGCCAAGTTTTGGGGATCTTCTCCTTACTTGGGTGTGCTTGTTCTATTATTCCATCTTGGAATGTAGTAGCAAGTACACATTCCATGGAAAAAGACTTGAGTTCACTTCCTTGTGACGCACAAATAAAAGCTTCTAAAAACACTAGACAAACAATAAACGTCTCTCCTTCGGGACTTCTTTTCTCATCCCATTCACTCCTTTATGTAAGAACTTGCTCCTACTTGTCATTTTGCAATACGGTAACGCACTCGTCCTCCGAGCCTGCAACACCTGAGCATTGACATAAGCAGTTCAATCTTAAAACACAAGCAATCTTTCCACCCCTAGTTAGGGGAACTACGGCGACTCTGATCCTCATTGTCCAGATGAGGTACGTAGGCAGTAGGGTAGGGCCCGTTCGAGCACACTCTTTTATTTTCCCTATATTTTCCCCCTTTCTTTTATTTTATCCAGTTTAATTCCTTTTCTTTGAAGCAGTTGTCATTTTCTTCACCCATTGAAACAGTTTCTTTGCAAGAGTGGATCTCGTCGGGTACGGCGGACGATCTGGGGTGCTAATACCTTCTCAGGTCGTAACCGACTCCCAAACTCAGTTTCTTTGGTTCGCAGGACCTGTGTCCTTCCTTCTCTTTTCTTCTGGTTTGTGCAGCATTACCATTCCCGTTCCTTCGGGATAAAATGTCTGGCTGGCGACTCTACCCTCTTCCGCGCCACTTTCGCGTTTGTACCAGGATGGAAATCCAGGGAGCGACACAGTTGACTGAAACCCTAATTGGTGATTGTGATGGCTCGAGGCCCAGATCACTGAGACTTTTGTACAATCTGAAATTCTGGCAACTGATATACAATGTCGAATACGATGTCACGACACCAATAACAAACAAGTTTAAAAACACAGTAAAAGACAAAGACATGAATAAAGAACACATAGAATTGTTAACCTAGTTTGGTGCAACTACACCTACTCTGGGGGCTACCAAGCCAGGAAGGAACTCCACTATCAGTAGTATCAATTCAAAGATCCACAACAAATACCCAATTTTGCAATCTTTTCACTTAATCCCTACCCAATGAAAGTTCTACCAAGGACTCCTAGATATGAAACCTCTCTCACTCCCCCTCAATCACAACAGTGATCTTAAACAAACAATCCAGAAAATACGAAGACACTCTACAAAACAATATTTGACCTTGATTAAAAGCTTCTATCAAATACAAACACTCTTGCTTGAAAGCTTTGAGTGGACAAAATGCAAATGCACACCTAGTCCAAAACAATCATCAAAAGTAAATTGCTTGAATCACAAGAGAACTAAAACACACACACACGTGAAAAACGCTGAATGAACAATCCTTATTTTCCATATCTTCACACTAGGGTAACGCAGCCTTTAAGTAGAACCTTGAATAGGCATAGGCATGCTGAACTTGCACAAATCAGATATAATATTTCCCTAAATAAAGGAACAAAAATAGCAAGAACAAATTCTGCTAAAATAACTCCAAGTTGAATCCTTCTTTTCCTTCTGATAAATTATGTAATTACACAACACAAATCTTAGGTTTTGATGACAGCAAAACGCACGCACAAAATAGGATTCACCTATGTCCTCAGGCCCAGTCAGAGATGTCATGACATCAGTCTTGACATCCTGATAAAAAACAGTTGCATACTAAAATCTTCACACCTGCATAATGCTTAAATCACATGTCATAACATTGCTTATGACATCCAGAGACAGATACAAGTTTTACCACAAAATGTAGCCAATCTAAAATATCTACAAACTCCCCCTTTGGCAAATTTTTGGCTAAAACAATTTAAGCATTATCCGAACATCATAAATCAAAAGAAAAAAAACACCAACAACAGCAGAAGGACACACATAGAGGACTCCCCCTCAAACCAATAGTTGTATCAGAATACAGCACAAAAAGAACATCAGTTGTATCAGACTACAGCACACTAGCAGCTGCTACAACCCAAAAGTTGTAACTCAACAAAAAAATAGAGAGATTTCATCTCCCCCTCAACCTTTTAACCCCATCCCTGCAGCACAAAAATACTGACTATACTAAAATAAATAGTATTCATCAGCACACACACATCAAAAGTAGGCTATCTAATTGCTCCCCCTTTTATCCATAAATTAAGCCAAACATGATCACAATCAGAAGGCAAAAGAAACAGATAAAACCACAAGTTCTTGAAGAGAAAACAATCCGGGTAAATCAGAACCCCATCAGAAACAAACTTCGACTTGTTCTTCACTCTCTTGACCACCATCCAAGTCACTTGCAATTTCATCTCCAGTCTACATCCTTTGACTAGACTTCCACAAGATAATAATTGCTACAAGCCCTCATAAAGATAGATTCCCAATTTTCCTCTTAGATTTTCAAACTGATTTGCATCCAAGGCCTTTGTGAATATCTCAGACAACTGTAGTTCAGTGGAAACATGCTCCAACTTGATCACTTTATCTTCCACAAGATCTCTAATGAAATGGTGCCTTATATCAATATGTTTTGTCCTACTATGCTGAATAGGATTCTTGGAAATATTGATTGCACTGAGATTGTCACAATATAATGTCATGAAATCCTAAGTGATATTATACTAAGATAACATTTGCTTCATCCAAACAAGCTGAGAACAAGTGCTACCAGCTTCTATATACTCAGCCTCTGCAGTAGATAAGGAGACGCATTCTGCTTTTTGCTAAACCAGAAAATAAGATTGTCACCTACAAAGAAACACCCTCCAGAAGTGCTTTTTTTGTCATCTGCACTCCCAACCCAATCAGCATCACAATATCCAGAAAAACAGGATCACTTCCATAAGAATAAAACATGCCATAATTACAAGTCCCATTCACATATTTTAGTATTCTTTTCACTTGATTTATGTGAGAGACCTTAGATTCTGCTTGATATCTGACACATACTCCAACAGGAAAGGCAATATCAAGTCTACTAGCTATTAGATACAACAGACTGCCTATCATGCTTCGATACAAGCTTTGATCAACACTTACACCTTTTTCATCTTTAGTCATCTTAATATGGGTATGTGTCGTACCTCGAAAAAATACGATCCTAAAACAAACAACAGAGCCGCCACCTAATTCTATTTATTCTACGAGAGAAAAGGGAGATATAGATACAACCTAAAGGAAGGATAAGAAATGGTTTACAAAACCAAATTCTAAGTTCGGGAGTCGGTTACACAATTGGAAGGTATTAGCACCCCTCACGTCCGTTGTACTCAACGGGAACCTCTTAGCTAATTATGCGATTAAATGTTTGATCTTAGTCTATGTCTTCTAAATGATTATTATTATGTTTGTTCTTAAGGAAATTAAATTTATTTTATTAATAAGTCGGAGAAAAGATTAAAAGTTTGTTATTATTGCGACGGAGAGAAAAAGATTGATTTTTTTTAATAGGGTGCCGGAGAGATAGTTAATTTTTTATTATTGTGCTCGCGAAGGATTAAAACCCCTGTGCCTACGTATTCCCTTGTGCAATGGGAAAGTCAGAGCTTCGTAGTTCGTGCGACTACGGTTTGTGATTTTTATTGAACAGTTGTTTAAAACGCATTCTACTGCTAAGCGTTGGCTTATACTCGCGGTGGAGGCTGAAGCGCTAGCTTGTTCGAGATATAGAATGATTTAAACAATGTTCATTTAGAGAAAAAGTGTTTAACTTTTGTTAAGATGTTTTAAACGAAAGGGCGAATGGAACACGTCGCGTGGGGCTAGCCCAAGAGCGTTTCATTCCAAAACGTGCGGAGTGCTAGACTCCGGAGTTCCGTCTTTCGCTGTTTAATATTGAAAATAATTTAAATTGGTTGGTGAGTTTTAAGTTGCTTTTTAAGATATAAAAGAGCGAATGGACCACGTTGTGTGGGGCTAGCCCAGCTGCAATCCATTTTAGAACGTGCGGAGTGCTAGACTCCGGAGTTCGATATTTTTCGTAATTTAAATTATAAAATGGAATGAATATTTTGGTATACGAATGGTGATTGAACACATCGCGTGGGGCTAGCCCAGTTGCGGTCCAATCCAGAACGTGCAGAATGCTAGACTCCGGAGTTCTGTTTTCGTACATTAATTTACGCAATTATTTATTTCGAAATACGAAAGGCGAATGGACCACGTTGTGTGGGGCTAGCCCACCTGCAATCCATTTTAGAATGTGCGGAGTGCTGGACTCCGGAGTTCTATTTCCGTATTTAAAATCTTTAAATAAGTTGAATAAATGTTATTATATTTTTAGACGTTTAGAATTGATGTGTTTTAAAACGAAGGAGTAAACGAACATTACGCGTGGGGCTAGCCTAGTTGTAGTTCGTTGAACGTGCAGAGTGCTAGACTCCGGAATTCTATTCCTTGTTAAATAATTTAAAAAATACGCAAAAAATGCAGACGGCGATCACATAATGATCGACTTACGTGTGTGCTAAATGTAGGTATAAATACTATACTTGGCATTGGACCAAGAAATTAAGATCTTGAAGATTATTAATACGGTTGGGCGATTCAAATTTTGTCTTAACAAATTATGATCAAGAATCAGGAATGATATTCGTGTTATACAAGTCAACATTATTAGTGTAAGACCAAATGATGAGCAAGAGAAGGAAAATGAGCAAACACCCTATAAATATAATAAATAAACTAATCTAAATAATTATTCACCAAGTCCAATTAATAAACTAATTAAATAGAAAATTGTTAACATAAAGAACTAAATAGCTACAGTTAACATAAATAATTAAATAGTTTCTTTTTTAAAAGAACAATTTAGAAAAGAAAAAAACCTTAAAGAAAATAGAACAAATCATAAGATAAAGACTATAAAAAACAAAAGGGGTGCTAGGAAGCCCAGCATTAAGGCCCATAAGGGCAAATCCGTGGGCGAACTGGAGTGGGTCGGATCGGGTCGATCCAAGACCCTGTTTCCTTTAAACACGAAAACGAAAGGTTCAGCAAGGAAACCCGATTGCCGCAGCGCAAAAAGCAGATGGGGAGAGGCACAAACATGTACAAGAACGAACAAATTTCTCTTCAAAAACAAACTTCCTCCACTCTGTAACCCTTTTCTTTTTCAATGGATTGTGCATCTGTAAACTAAATTTCCCACAAAACATCCTAACATAGAAAACAAACATGAATCATCCATAAAGGGAGCGTGAAATCAAACAAAAATAACAACAACGGATACCCTCATCCCTCGCAAACCCGATACCCTGTTTCAAATGTGCCTTTTGTTGATTACATGATACAAAGTACGAATCAACGAAAAATGAAAGAAAAATGAAGAAAAAGTAGCAACAGTTGAGTAAGGAAACGAAATCAAAAGGGTCTACCGATTTGGAAGCTTCAGAATACCTTAGTGAATGGTCTGTTTCCTCTAATCTTTCGCTCGCTTCTCTTCCTCTCTTACTTCTTCTGCGCGTTTCGTCTCTTTCTGATTCTTTATGAATACTGTGGTATGCTGAGTTGTTGCTGTTGGTGGTGGTTTAACAGGTTTTCATGGCGGTGGCAGCGGAGTTCACGCGGCGGATGCATCGGTGAGATTTGAGATTTTGTGTTTTGTGTGGGTTTGAAGACAGGGACGAAAAAGCGGAAAGGGTTTTGCGGAGGGCTTGTGTTTTATGGTTTCGGCGAGAACGATGACGTCTTGCGGTTTCAAGCGGCGGCGATGAACAGTCTGTTGCTGTTGGTTTGAGCGGTGAGGGTTGTGGCCATTTTCAGTGTTTTCGGTTTTATGTTGTTGAGTTGAGGTGCCCTTTTTGCGGGTCGGAGAAGATGTCAGTGTTTGAAGACTTCAAAGGTATGAAAAAAATTTCTTGCGTTTGACCTGTTTTTGTTGTATGGCCCTCTTTTCTTCTGACTTCGGGTTGTTGTTGTTTGATGCAAGATATCGGTACGACTCGCGGCGGATGAGTAATTTCTGGGCATTTGAATCAACTTCCAGAGTGGAACGAGCCAATCGACAGATTAACTATGCTATGTGTTTTTTCATCCTGTCACCTTCAGCTTCGCTTGCACCACTGAGAGAGTCAATGGGGGAACTCTGTGTATATGTGTGTCGCACAAAATTTATGACCAAGAAGAACTGCCCTCTTGCATCGCCATCTCTTCCTGTCTATTCTTCAACATCTAACAGGTTCTGCGGTGATGTTGATTGTTCGAGTTTCGTGGGGTTTGCTCTTTGAAACAAACTGAAGGTGATGTTCTTTGGTTTTGTTTTTCTGTTGTTGATGTTTTGGATGTGAGGCTTTTTTGATGTTTTTGCGGCCTGATGCAGGATGGTGATAACATCGACTTGTCGGTGGATATTTTTGCACAGTTGGAGAGATCTAAGGGTCACAAATGATGCAGCATTTCGGTGTTTATTGCAGGCGAGTCGTGAAGAACTTAAAACAGGTATATTCAAGGTTTTTTTATCCGTATTCCCCTCCTCTCTTGTTTTTTTTGTTAGTATGTGGCTAGGATTTATTTGTGGCTGGCTTAGTTTTTGTGATGGAGTTGGCTGGAGTTTTGAGTATGGTTGGAAGTGTTTGGTTGTGGTTTTTGTGAAATTGTGGCTGCAGATTTTTTCTAAAACTCTCCCCCTCCTTATTGAATAAAACAGTGAATTTATAGCATGGGATTAGGGTTTTGGTATTTTGAAAATGTTAGTAAACTTGCTAGCTAAGTTTGACTGAGTTTTGGGGAAAAAAATATTTGAGTTTGGATAGGGATGTGTGAGGGTAAAGCAGAGCATGTCTGCTGCACTTTTACTACAAATTTGTTTGCTTGTGAAGTGTAAAAAAAAGAAAAGTCTTGCTGCATTTTTGTGTTGTACTAACTTTTGCTTGGTGACTGCTTTTTTTTTTGACATTATGTTAAGACATGATATAAAGTGAAATAGTAAAAACAAAAGACTAGTGAATAATGAGTGAAATTGGTTTGAAATCCTATGTAACATACATGGAGCTGTTTTGAATTAATCATGAAATTGAAAGATGAACTTAAAAAATGAAAATTTGATAATAAACATGAATGATGTTTGGAATATGATGAATGATGCTAAATGCAATATGTTGAATTGATTGAATGAATATGATTATGTATGAGTTTGATAATGATTATGAGCATGATTTGGAATTTGTTTTAAATTTTGAAATGCTAACTTCTCTTTTTATTTCCTTCAAATTTTCATGTCAAAAAACAAAATGGAATGGGCATGGAGGTGGAGATTTGGTGATGATGCTAAAGAAGTGAAAGAGACTTGAAGTTGAAGAAAAAGACTTCAATCAAGAAGTGGTGCCAAAGATTCATCAAGACAACTTATATTTAAACTTGCTTTTCCTTATCTTGTAAATGTTTTAGGCTTAGAAACCATGTAACATTAGAAATTTGACATTGGCATGAGTTGGAATACATTTGGATATGGAATTCAAAAATTAGAAACTTGTTTTTACTATGAAAGGTACATGAATTTACAAATGCAAATGATGATTTGAAATGAGAAAAGGGAAAAGAAAATAGAATGAAATTGTCACCTTAATTTGAGTTTTTTGAAACAAAATTGAATTAAAATTGAATGGAAATTTGAAACAAAGTTGGAAAAGGACTTGAAGTTTAGAAAAGGAGTTTGAATTGAGAAATTGTATTTGAAACTTGAATAGGATCTAAAGTTTGGGAATAAACTTGAACCTTGAAATGAATTTGAAAAAGAAAGCTTGGAATGGAGATAGAATTTTTGAAGAAAATGGATTGAAAATTAGAAACAAGGAATTAAAATTAAATTTAGAGAAATGAAAAACTTGAAAGTGATTATAAATAAAAATAGAGAATAGGAAATAAAAAATTGGATAATAAAATTAAAAATTAAAAATAAATAAAAATGAAATAAATTAGAATTAAATTAGAATTTGAAAACTAAATAAATTAGAATTAATTTTAGAAATAAAACTTGACAAATAATAAAATTGGTTGCGAGAAAAAAACTAAAGTAACTAACTGCACCATGGTATACTAAAAATGATATGAATGTATGAATCAGAAAATAGGGGGAATATTTGGGGTGTGACAGTTGCCCCTATTTAAATAACTTTACCAGATAAAATGGGTGATGTTAATCCTCATAAAATCGGAGTGAAAGATATTTAAATATAGAAATAACCGAAAATTTTGCCCCTAAATGCAATGACATGCTACAAACTTATGAGGGATTCTTGTTTTGCTGGGGATGACGTGCGAGATGCAATGAACCTAAACATGCTGATTTTATGATGAATATGTTGAACATGGTATGATGAGGACAAATGCAAATAGTAATCCACATAAACGAAAACGAGGGTGAAGACTCACTGGGGATAACAATATGTTGGGGATGACAAGACGAAAACGGGATGTATTCAAAGTGATAATTCAGCAGGTTCAAGTGTAACTACTGGCACTAAGAATGACATAAGACGGAAAACAAAACGTAAGATTAAAGACAGACTAATCTGAAGTGATGAGTTAGCAAGTTCAAAGTGGTTGTTGGGGATCCCAATGCAACGATTCGGTGATTGAGAAAAAATGGAAAAGACCTCGACTCGGCAGCCAGGCGAACCAAATAGATGACCTTAACACGGCGGTCAGGAATAAACAAACATCGACATGGTGATCAGGAAATAAAATAACAGGTAACGACACGGTGGTCAGGAAATGAAAGACAGGCAACGACACGATGGTCAGGAAATAAAAGACAGGCGTCGACACGGTGGTCGTGAAATAAAATAACAGACATTGATGCGGTGGTCAGGAAATAAAATAACAGGCAACGACACGGTGGTCAGGAAATAAAAGACAGGCAACGACACGATGGTCAGGAAATAAAAGACAGGCAACGACACGGTGGTCAGGAAATAAAATAATAGACATTGACGCGGTGGTCAGGAAATAAAATAATAGACATTGACGCGGTGGTCAGGAAATAAAATAACAGACAACGACACGGTGGTCAGGAAATAAAATAACAGACATCGACGCGGTGGTCGTGAAATAAAAACAGGCAACGACACGGTGGTCTGGAAATAAAATAACAGGCAACAACACGGTGGTCAGGAAATAAAATAACAGATATTGACACGGTGGTCGTGAAAATAAAAGACAGACATTGACGCGGTGGTCAGGAAAATAAAAGACAGGCATCGACACGGTGGCCAGGAAATAAAATAACAGACATTGACGCGGTGGTCGGGAAATAAAATAACAGACATTGACGCGGTGGTCAGGAAATAAAATAACAGACAACGACACGGTGGTCAGGAAATAAAATAACAGATATCGACGCGGTGGTCGTGAAATAAAAACAGGCAACGACACGGTGGTCTGGAAATAAAATAACAGGCAACGATACGGTAGTCAGGAAATAAAATAACAGATATTGACACGGTGGTCGTGAAAATAAAAGACAGACATTGACGCGGTGGTCAGGAAAATAAAAGACAGGCATCGACACGGTGGCCAGGAAATAAAATAACAGACATTGACGCGGTGGTCGTGAAATAAAATAACAGACATTGACGCGGTGGTCGGGAAAATAAAAGACTGACATTGAATCCAGGGTGGTAAATCAACAGGTTCAAGTGTAACTGCTGATACCGAGGATAAAGAAAGCGAACACATTGTTTGGGCAGTGGCTCTCTGTAACCAACTGATACTAGGGGTAGGAAACAGCGTACTCAAATAGTCAACGGCTCCAAGAGACCGGCTGGTACTGAGAATAAAGACGAGAAGGTTGGATTTTTCAGCAAGATATCCAACCTCTAGAAATTCCTTAAACGAAAAATCAAGAGAAAACCTTCAGGAACCAACAGGAAACACATGTATGTGCCAAATTAAATGGACTTAGACTACAAGCAAAGGGTTTCATAATTAGCTTAAAAGATTTGCGCCAATGACAATTGGACTTCAGAGATTCTTGTAAAGTGACATTAGATTACATGTTAGAAGAGGCCTGTTTTGCAAGGTATGACTCCTTTCTACTGTGAGCAGATGCTCGATGAGTAAGTCGGTATCAAGGCTTAACACTAAGAGCGAAGCGACATGACTAGCACATGAGAAAGACACACCGACTCATATGATTTCCAAATATGCCCCTGGATGGGTATTTGATGGAATAGTTCTTGGGAGACGACTCCTCAGACAAAGATGACGACATGATTCCCGACACCCATCTTGAACTCGAGATTAATTGTTGCATAGGGCCTGCTTGAACAACTTAGGCATGGAGAGGACTTGCCCCTGTGTGATTCATCTCGCCCCTGAATCAATGGTTTTGAAATTTCCCTCTTTGCAAAAGGTTTGGATCAGCCTGCCATGACATGGCCTTTGAAATGGTTGCCCCGATGCTCGAACATCGGAAATTTTCCCCTGGTTATCTGATCCCTGGGATGGGAGACTTCTGGTCGGGCTGGCCATTGAAGTCTTGAATTCTTTCTGATAACTCGCTCAAGTAAGAGTCTTAAGGAAAGGTTCAACCTCTGAGGTGCTGACTCTTGAAGAGATTGATTCTGATCGACTTATTCTTGAAGTGGTTGCCCCTGGCTGGGCTTCTCTTACTAAGTCGAACTCCCTAACTGGCTGTGTTCGTCGGGATTCCATTGATGCTGAATTGACTTGCAAATAAACATTATGTATTTAAAAATTGGCAAATTTAATGCAACATTTATGCAAGTTTTTGAATCGCAATTTATTGGTATGATAGTGATACAGTGGAGTTGATTAAAATAAAATAAAGTGGATCTAGCCATTTCATGGAATGGCAGATCAAGTGATCAATACAAAATTTTAGCAAAGATCGTTAGGAGTCAGGTTAACACAACCTTGTTGTAGTATTCTCTCAAAATAAACTCTGCCTCAGCTAGGTCTTTTAAGGGTTGTAACGTGGCTTGGTTCACGGTTTATGAAACGAAAGATAAAAGGCTCAAAATTTATTTGTACCCATCCCATCTTCGTGATGAACTCCAATCCTATGTTCAGTTAACTTGACATACGCATTCATATCTCAAAACTATTTTGACAATGCGTGATAAGGATCAGGATTTGAAAGTGATGGCAGCTACCTTGCTTTATCCTTGCTTTGCTGAGGATTTGATGACTTCATTAATTTTCACCTAAGTCGTCTTTTCCTATTTTTTGACTTGGCGGACTTTTTCTTTGTATTTTTTTCCTTACGTCATTCCTTTGTTGAGTGGTTATGACTGCCATTTCATTGGAGGATAGAAAATACGTACTACAAGCATTTGGCTCTTCATGACTTCTTTGGTGTGTGAATGAAAGTACATTGCTGATCCTTCTTGAATGATAGAACGAATCTCTTGAAGATTGAATGCAAACAGATTAACTGAATCGACTACCCTGCCCCAGGTTTGAAATTAAGGGTTTTTGCATTTTTCGAAAAAGAAAACTCCTACTTCTAGGCTCGAAGGGGTTAGCGAGGGATTATCTTCCTTATTTCACCGGTGTTTGGGAATTTGAAACAATGCCTGTACATCATTGGCAAGGTTTTAATTGAGATCATACAAACGGAGAATTCAGGCATCTGGTTTTCATCATCCTCCCTCCAATCTTTGGTAAAACAAAAGTTTGATAGAAATATTTTTATTATATATTTTAATTATGAAAGAAAATGAGTGAATATGAATGGATTGATTCAAAAGATGCATAAACATTTCATTAATCTTGCCAATTCAAAACAACAATGCTTACAAGCAAATACACAAATCAACATGCAAATAAAATACAACAGCGCTGAAACAAACAGGGGATTGCCAGCTTTAGGGAATTGAAAATGTCTTGATTTACTGTCTTCAAGAGATGCACTAAGAAGTCACTCAGGCGAGAGGTTGACATGCACCAACAGGCTTTCTTCTGAAAAGGATATGTACCTCTTGTCGATCAATTGTTGTACCTTGGCTTGAAAAGCTCTGCAGTCTTCAGTTGAATGCCCCATTGATCCGGCATGATATCCACATTGCTCATGTGGATTATACTCAGGCGGGCATGGCTCTGTCAATGGCTTGAGAGACTTGGGAACCACCAATGAGTATTGAATCAAAGGTTGCAGAAGTTGAGTGTATGATAAAGGTACTGGTTGAAGAGGAGCATTCCTTCTTTCCAAATTGTTGCGAGGCTTATGTGGACTCTGATGCTGATTCAGATATCCTCGGCTCTGGTCTTGCTGACTTGGGCGAGAACTGTCCTTGATAACTGAAGTAGTGTCTTCAAATGAAAGAATGTCCTTCTCAATTAAATATTTCACAACGTGTTTTAAGGCATAACAACCTTCCAAATCGTGCCCTGAAGCACCATCATGGAATAGACAACGGACATTTGGATTATAGTTTGTTGGGAGTGGATCCGGTAAGGGACCAAAAGGCTTTGGAACAACCAATCCTTTCTTCAACAATGAAGGATATAATTCCGTGTAGGTCATAGGGATTTGAGGGGTTGGAGGCCTTCTCCCTTGTCTTCTACTCTGATTTGAGACACCTTCCGGGTAAGAATCCTGAGCTTTCAATCTCTAACAAGCTGGCACTATTGGCACACTAGGTACTGCTAGTCGCTTGTTGTGATGACTTTTAAGTTCTTCAAACCCGAAGTTGGATGTCACCCCTTTCGATCCACCTCCTACTTCTCTTTTGCTTTCGCCAGCAGGAGTGACGAAATTGAAATTCCAAGGTGGTATCCTGATACTCTTGTGAGAAAGCAAAGACGCTCCATCAGTTATGCGCGTGACCTGTTCTTTGTGGTACAAAATCTTAAGACCCTTCATAGGACTTTTTCCTTTCTTATCTCCTGGCTCAACAATCAAATTGTCTGTAATCGGCTCTCCTTCTTGGGGGACTAGCAACTTAATAACACTTTGTAACTCAAAACTCTGGCATTCTTCGATAGGGTGCCCCAAGGCTCCAGTGCGGTATCTACATTCAACCTCTGGATGGTCCTCTTCAAGGATTAACCTTTTGCTATGGATCAACCTTTGTACCCAGACTTTCAATTCAGGGCAAGTATTCAAATCATGTCCTACCACCCCTTTATGGAATTCACACATTGCATTTGTATCAGGGTTGTACCACGTATTTGGCGATGACACAGGTTTGTAAGGAGTTATCAATGAATTTTGGATAAGTAGCGGGTAGAGCTTGCTGAGTGGCACTGGAATGGGCTCGCAGTGAGCTTCACTCCCTTTGTTCTGACACTGCCCCTTGTTTCATTTTCGCTTCTTTTTCTGACCTTGAGAAGAAACTGCCAGAGGATATTGAGGCACTGATCTGAAAATCAGAGGTTGACTTTGACCTAGTAGGGAAGAGTCGTGGGCTAGCCGATGAGGAGTTGCCACAGGGAAACCTTCTTGACTTGAGGTAGCATCAAATGGATGTAGGGCATTAGCTTCCTCTGATGCGGTCAGGGGCACAGGGCGACCCTCCTTCTTCAACAAAGCTTGTAAGGTTTCCAAGACCCACTTCATCTGTTTTTTCAAGGAAATAACCTCTTCTTTTAACAATTCTTTACTTCTTCTCAGTTCATCCACTATTTCTTGAGACATGGTTCTTAGTTCTGAACACGTGCTGGGAATCAAATTGTTGACCCAAGACAAAGGATAGAATGAGCTTACTCTGAAGGAGGAAAATGATATGCAATGTAGATGCAATGGTATGCGAATGGATGCAAAGCAAGGATGGTTTCAAGGAACTCAAAAAGCAAATGCAAACATCCAATTATAAAAACTTTTCCCAAAAGGGATTATAAGCTGAAGTTGTCTATGGTTAAACTTGCGATGTTTGCAATAGACGTCTCTTTGTTCCTTGAAGACCTTACTGAAATGATGCATATGATGCTGAGATGCAAAGATGCAGGGATGCGAGGATGCAAGGTGCTGCAGGTAAATTCGGAGCCTTCCTAATAGGTGGGCTATAAAAGATTGGTTCTACGTTTTGCTACCCATAAGTCCCACTCACAGGATAGTTTCTACGGTGATGGCTTAAGGAAACTCAAGGTCACGGACGTTCATCGTACTAACGCCCCGTCGCAGGCTAGCTGCATTGTGATGATAATAACGATAAGGTCTACCTTGAGTGGAGTTCTCATGCTAGGTTGATAAAGGGGCGAGCCCTCGGAGCCTAACATTACACAACTACCAAAATTGAAACAGATCCTTGGGGGTCCCAAAATCATAGCCCTTTCCTGAATCAGGTCACGCGACAGGCTAGTTGCGTTGCGACAAGATCTACGAAAAGTCTAACTATCTGGGGGAGCTTTCATGCTAGGCGTGCAAGGAGCAAGTCCTTGGAGACTAACACTAATAACATACAATTCTAATCTTAGGTGTTCCCTCTGCTTTTTCCACCACTCAAATTTACTTGTAAAGTGACCCCGAGATCCCACAAATAATATAATGAGCGATAAACGAAAGCGGTAAAAAAACAAATAATCAAACATAAATAATAAACATAGAGAAGACAAGAAGAGATAAGATCAAACAAATAAACACACAAAGCTAAGTTAGGCTCGACTCTCTCTAGCATGGAGCTGTCCCCAGCAGAGTCGCCAACTGTCGTACCTCGAAAAAATACGATCCTAAAACAAACAACAGAGCCGCCACCTAATTCTATTTATTCTACGAGAGAAAGGGGAGATATAGATACAACCTAAAAGAAGGATAAGAAATGGTTTACGAAACCAAATTCTAAGTTCGGGAGTCTGTTACGCAAGGGGAAGGTATTAGCACCCCTCACGTCTGTTGTACTCAACGGGAACCTCTTAGCTAATTATGCGATTAAATGTTTGATCTTAGTCTATGTCTTCTAAATGATTATTATTATGTTTGTTCTTAAGGAAATTAAAGTCATTTTATTAATAAGTCGGAGAAAAGATTAAAAGTTTGTTATTATTGCGACGGAGAGAAAAAGATTGATTTTTTTTAATAGGGTGCCGGAGAGATAGTTAATTTTTTATTATTGTGCTCGCGAAGGATTAAAACCCCTGTGCCTACGTATTCCCTTGTGCAATGGGAAAGTCAGAGCTTCGTAGTTCGTGCGACTACGGTTTGTGATTTTTATTGAACAGTTGTTTAAAACGCATTCTACTGCTAAGCGTTGGCTTATACTCGCGGTGGAGGCTGAAGCGCTAGCTTGTTCGAGATATAGAATGATTTAAACAATGTTCATTTAGAGAAAAAGTGTTTGACTTTTGTTAAGATGTTTTAAACGAAAGGGCGAATGGAACACGTCGCGTGGGGCTAGCCCAAGAGCGTTTCATTCCAAAACGTGCGGAGTGCTAGACTTCGGAGTTCCGTCTTTAGCTGTTTAATATTGAAAATAATTTAAATTGATTGGTGAGTTTTAAGTTGCTTTTTAAGATATAAAAGAGCGAATGGACCACGTTGCGTGGGGCTAGCCCAACTGCAATCCATTTTAGAACGTGCGGAGTGCTAGACTCCGGAGTTCGATTTTTTTCGTAATTTAAATTATAAAATGGAATGAATATTTTGGTATACGAATGGTGATTGAACACATCGCGTGGGGCTAGCCCAGTTGCGGTCCAATCCAGAACGTGCAGAATGCTAGACTCCGGATTTCTGTTTTCGTACGTTAATTTACGCGATTATTTATTTCGAAATACGGAAGGCGAATGGACCACGTTGCGTGGGGCTAGCCCAGCTGCAGTCCATTTTAGAACGTGCAGAGTGCTGGACTTCGGAGTTCTATTTCCGTATTTAAAATCTTTAAATAAGTTGAATAAATGTTATTATATTTTTAGACGTTTAGAATTGATGTGTTTTAAAACGAAGGAGTAAACGAACATTACGCGTGGGGCTAGCCCAGTTGTAGTTCGTTTCAGAACGTGCGGAGTGCTAGACTCCGGAATTCTATTCCTTGTTAAATAATTTAAAAAATACGCAAAAAGTGCAGACGGCGATCACACAATGATCGAATTACGTGTATGCTAAATGTAGGTTTAAATACTATACTTGGCATTGGACCAAGAAATTAAGATCTTGAAGATTATTAATACGGTTGGGCGATTCAAATTTTGTCTTAACAAATTATGATCAAGAATCAGGAATGATATTCGTGTTATACAAGTCAACATTATTAGTGTAAGACCAAATGATGAGCAAGAGAAGGAAAATGAGCAAACACCCTATAAATATAATAAATAAACTAATCTAAATAATTATTCACCAAGTCTAATTAATAAACTAATTAAATAGAAAATTGTTAACATAAAGAACTAAATAGCTACAGTTAACATAAATAATTAAATAGTTTCTTTTTTAAAAGAACAATTTAGAAAAGAAAAAAACCTTAAAGAAAATAGAAAAAATCATAAGATAAAGACTATCAAAAACAAAAGGGGTGCTGGGAAGCCCAGCATTAAGGCCCATAAGGGCAAATCCGTGGGCGAACTGGAGCGGGTCGGATCGAGTCGATCCAAGACCCTGTTTCCTTTAAACACGAAAACGAAAGGTTCTGCAAGGAAACCCGATTGCCGCAGCGCAAATAGCAGATGGGGAGAGGCATAAACATGTACAAGAACGAACAAATTTCTCTTCAAAAACAAACTTCCTCCACTCTGTAACCCTTTTCTTTTTCAATGGATTGTGCATCTGTAAACTAAATTTCCCACAAAACATCCTAACATAGAAAACAAACATGAATCATCCATAAAGGGAGCGTGAAATCAAACAAAAATAACAACAACGGATACCCTCATCCCTCGCAAACCCGATACCCTGTTTCAAATGTGCCTTTTGTTGATTACATGATACAAAGTACGAATCAACGAAAAATGAAAGAAAAGTGAAGAAAAAGTAGCAACAGTTGAGTAAGGAAACGAAATCAAAAGGGTTTACCGATTTGGAAGCTTCAGAATACCTTAGTGAATGGTCTGTTTCCTCTAATATTTCGCTCGCTTCTCTTCCTCTCTTACTTCTTCTACGTGTTTCGTCTCTTTCTAATTCTTTATGAATACTGTGGTATGCTGAGTTGTTGTTGGTGGTGGTGGTTTAACAGGTTATCATGGCGGTGGTAGCGGAGTTCACGCGGCGGATGCGTCGGTGAGATTTGAGATTTTGTGTTTTGTGTGGGTTTGAAGACAGGGACGAAAAAGCGGAAAGGGTTTTGCGGAGGGCTTGTGTTTTATGTTTTCGGCGAGAACGATGACGTCTTGCGATTTCAAGCGGTGAGGGTTGTGGCCATTTTCAGTGTTTTCGATTTTATGTTGTTGAGTTGAGGTGCCCTTTTTGCGGGTCGGAGAAGATGTCAATGTTTGAAGACTTCAAAGGTATGAAATTTTTTTCTTGCGTTTGACCTGTTTTTGTTGTATGGCTCCCTTTTCTTCTGACTTCGGGTTGTTGTTGTTTGATGCGAGATATCGGTACGACTCGCGGCGGATGAGTAATTTCTGGGCATTTGAATCAACTTCCAGAGTGGAACGAGCCAATCGACAGATTAACTATGCTATGTGTTTTTTCATCCTGTCACCTTTAGCTTCGCTTGCACCACTGAGAGAGTCAATGGGGGAACTCTGTGTATATGCGTGTCGCACAAAGTTTATGATCAAGAAGAACTACCCTCTTTCATCACCATCTCTTCCCGTCTATTCTTCAACATCTAACAGGTTCTGCGGTGATGGTTGATTGTTCGAGTTTCGTGGGGTTTGCTCTTTGAAACAAACTGCAGGTGATGTTCTTTGGTTTTGTTTTTCTGTTGTTGATGTTTTGGATGTGAGGCTTTTTTGATGTTTTTGCGGCCTGATGCAGGATGGTGATAACATCGACTTGTCGGTGGATATTCTGCACAGTTGGAGAGATCTAAGGGTCACAAATGATGCAGCATTTCGGTGTTTATTGCAGGCGAGTCGTGAAGAACTGAAAACAGGTATATTCAAGGTTTTTTTATCCGTATTCCCCTCCTCTCTTGTTTTTTTTTGTTAGTATGTGGTTAGGATTTATTTGTGGCTGGCTTAGTTTTTGTGATGGAGTTGGCTGGAGTTTTGAGTATGGTTGGAAGTGTTTGGTTGTGGTTTTTGTGAAATTGTGGCTGCTGATTTTTTCTAAAACTCTCCCCCTCCTTATTAAATAAAACAGTGAATTTATAGCATGGGATTAGGGTTTTGGTATTTTGAAAATGTTAGTAAACTTGCTAGCTAAGTTTGACTGAGTTTTGGGGGGAAAATATATGAGTTTGGATAGGGATGTGTGAGGGTAAAGCAGAGCAGGTCTGCTGCACTTTTACTACAAATTTGTTTGCTTGTGAAGTGTAAAAAAAAGAAAAGTCTTGCTGCATTTTTGTGTTGTACTAACTTTTGCTTGGTGACTGCTTTTTTTTTGGCATTATGTTAAGACATGATATAAAGTGAAATAGTAATAACAAAAGACTAGTGAATAATGAGTGAAATTGGTTTGAAATCCTATGTAACATACATGAAGCTGTTTTGAATTAATCATGAAATTGAAAGATGAACTTAAAAAATGAAAATTTGATAATAAACATGAATGATGTTTGGAATATGATGAATGATGCTAAATGCAATATGTTGAATTGATTGAATGAATATGATGAATATGATTATGTATGAGTTTGATAATGATTATGAGCATGATTTGGAATTTGTTTTAAATTTTGAAATTCTAACTTCTCTTTTTATTTCCTTCAAATTTTCATGTCAAAAAACAAAATGGAATGGGCATGGAAGTGTAGATTTGGTGATGATGCTAAAGAAGTGAAAGAGACTTGAAGTTGAAGAAAAAGACTTCAATCGAGAAGTGGTGCCAAAGATTCATCAAGACAACTTATATTTAAACTTGCTTTTCCTTATCTTGTAAATGTTTTAGGCTTAGAAACCATGTAACATTAGAAATTTGACATTGGCATGAGTTGGAATACATTTGGATATGGAATTCAAAAATTAGAAACTTGTTTTTACTATGAAAGGTACATGAATTTACAAATGCAAATGATGATTTGAAATGAGAAAAGGGAAAAGAAAATAGAATGAAATTGTCACCTTAATTTGAGTTTTTTGAAACAAAATTGAATTAAAATTGAATGGAAATTTGAAACAAAGTTGGAAAAGGACTTGAAGTTTAGAAAAGGAGTTTGAATTGAGAAATTGTATTTGAAACTTGAATAGGATCTAAAGTTTGGGAATAAACTTGAACCTTGAAATGAATTTGAAAAAGAAAGCTTGGAATGGAGATAGAATTTTTGAAGAAAATGGATTGAAAATTAGAAACAAGGAATTAAAATTAAATTTAGAGAAATGAAAAACTTGAAAGTGATTATAAATAAAAATAGAGAATAGGAAATAAAAAATTGGATAATAAAATAAAAAAATAAAAATAAAAAAAATGAAATAAATTAGAATTAAATTAGAATTTGAAAACTAAATAAATTAGAATTAATTTTAGAAATAAAACTTGACAAATAATAAAATTGGTTGCGAGAAAAAAACTAAAGTAACTAACTTCACCATGGTATACTAAAAATGATATGAATGTATGAATCAGAAAATAGGGGGAAAATTTGGGGTGTGATAGTATGAGAAGGTGTTCTTTTGTGACTGACACTCTCTATTCCAAACTTCTTAACAATGTTTCTGGCATATTTGCTTTGAGAGAGAAAAATGGAATCTTCCATCTATTTAACTTGCAATCCAAGAAAAAGGTTAATTCTCCAACAAGGCTCATTTCAAATTTAGATTGCATTTGTTTGAAAAATTGTTTGACCATCTCATCTGACATTCCACCAAACATTATGCATCTTTTTTTACAGACACTCTCCATTCCAAACACTATGTCATCCATACCAGATATTGCTACACACACCACCACTCACAGATTCATTGAACTCCCCCACCCCCTTTTATTTTGAGTTTTTTTTATAAAAAGTGTTAAGTTATTGTTGTTTTTGGGCTTTCAAAGCCCACTGAGTTTTCTATTCTATTGCTACACCCACCATGTTGCGCCAAACCCCCTCTGTTTATATATTTTTTTAGATTTTCATTATTTTTTTTTATTTAACAATGTTAGAAGTTATTATTATTATTATTATTATTGTAGTTCCTATATTTTATTTTTATGATTCTCATTTTCTTTATTAGTATCCTCTTTGCATAAAAAAAATATTTAAAAAAAATAGTGAATATTTTCTTTTCCTTTGTTTTTTTAATCGGGCCAATGATATGTTAAACGGTCAAATTGTGTTCGATTTCCTTAAATCGGAAAATTTGATCAACATGAGGTCATTTAGTTTATTTTATTTTATTTTATTGTTTTATTTTCGATTTATGGTTGATGAACATCTAGATCTTGAGATTCGCCGCGAGCCGACTCGACATCTCGATTAAATGATGAGACCTATTTATTTTCCATTTTATTTCAATTTTATTTTCGCATTTCAACACAAATTAAGCTCGACTCCTCATAGAATGATTCTAACATTGAATCGGTTCTAAGGTAGTTAAAGAGCTACATTTCGACGCCTCCGGTTTAATTTTAAGCTCCAACGGCTCCGAATAGTTTAGGACACTTCACACACGCTTCCTCTTGGGAAAAATACAATGAACCCTTTTATTTCATGCAATTCCGTGTAATTTATTTTGTATCCCTCTCCCGATTACTTTGTATGCAATTTACTTTTCCGCTTTTATTTATCGTTTCGATCGTTAGGAGCACCCTTAGGGACTAGCATCGATTTCAACTCATTCTCGAACCCTTGGTCCAACACCAAGTGGTTTCACTCGTACACTCACACATTTTATTTGGTTATGGTTTCGTATTACTAGGAGAACCCCTAGAGACTAGGAATTGGATCCACCTAACCAATCAAACAATTAACCTCCATTTGTATTTACCCTTATAAGTTGGTCGCATCGTGCGCTGCCATCAAACTAATCAAACATTTTCCAATGCGCATACTCAATATTTTCATAATCAAATCACGAAAGAACTGAGTTATGGAGCCTAGCATTCCTTGAATTCTTGAATTAACGCTCCATGGGATGTTGTTCATTCAACCTTTCATCTTTAAAACACCTAACTCTTACATATCAAATAACGAAAGAACTGAGTTCTAAAGTCTAGCATTCCTTGAATTCTTGAATGAATACTCCTGAAGCCCGCTCTATGGGATGTGATTCATTCGCTCTTTTGTTCCTAAAACACTAAACAAGATCAAACATCTTTCTCTAAACGAACATTGTTTAAATCCCTTCTATCTCGCAAACAATCTAGCGCTTCAGCCTCCTACCGCAAGTAGATAAGCCAACGCTTAACATTTAGAGAGCAGTCTAAACAATCGTTCATTAAAAAACACCAACCTACTCGTAGTTAGTCGAACTACGACGCTCTGATTCCTCAAACGAGGATATGTAGGCATGAGGATCCCATTCCTTGGCGAGCACATTAACAACTAACTCTCCATTATCTCTCGCCCATGTTGCAATTGAGGCCACCATAACCATAGTATCGTGAACTACGAAGCTCTGACTTTCCCATTGCACAAGGGAATACGTAGGCACGAGGATCTCAATCTTTATCGAGCACCCTAGGAAAAAAACCACCCATCTCCCTGTAACCTTATATTAGAATTGTACGTATTTACTTTATTCGAAGAAAAGAGAAAGCATAAATCAACATTCAATCGCAAATTAAACTAAGAGGTTCCCGTTTAGTACAACGAACGTAAGGGGTGCTAATACCTTCCCCTTACGGAATCGACTCCCGAACCTAGAATCTGGTTTCGAAGACCATGTTCTATCCATTTTCAAAAGGTTTCTCGATATTTTCCTTTTCCTTAATTAGAATAAAATAAGTTCGATGGCGACTATGTTCGAACGAATGTTTTTTCCGCGGTCTTTTATCGCGAGGTCGTAAGTTTTCGAGGTACGACAGGAGTAATGATGTTGTCAAGACATTTTATGAAGAAAATGTGGCACCTTTCTGAGTTGTACTCTGATTTATTTAAGTGATTGTTGTGTTTTATTCTATGGGGTTAGAAGGGTGTTACATTTAACCTTTCAGAAGGGACTTCCATCGAGCCCTTAAGCAAGACTTGACAACAAGTGTTTGGAGTTTAATATATGTCGTACCTCTTAGGCGTGGATTATTGGAAATAATCATGTTCAAGGAGACACAAAATCCTTCAAGCGAGAGTCAAATTAGTTTGAGGAATCCAAGTTCCTGAGACACTGTAATGCATAGCGTGACTGATGAGACGTTGAGTCTCTCAATCGAGGCGTCAAACCTTTCAGGCGGGACTTCCATTGAGCCCTCATCTAAGACTTGGCACAAAGTCTCCAGGGCTTGATATAGGTTGTGCCTCTTAGGAGTGGATTACTGGAAATAATCCCGGCCAAAGAGATACTAAGTGTAACACCCTTCTACCCCACAAACAAATTATATAAATAAACTGAAATAATCAGAGTAACTCATAGAAGGTGTCACATTTCTTCATAAAACATCAATCCAAAATATTATATTAAAAATATTCTTTTCTCTAAAAATCAAAACTATCGCAGCAGAATCATATATTCATAAATATTTTCCTCATATCTCATTAAAACGTAAAGACCTTTTGGTCAAAGTCAACAATTATCATCATTCTCAATTAACATTTAACAACTCATAAAACTCATAATAACAAAGTGACAATCCAATCATATAAGTGTTCTATTCCCCCCGATGTTACATCTATCAGAGCAAGACACCAAACTCTTTAGACTTAAGCTTACAGCTTCCAACTAAGAATTCACGCACCGCGAACTCATCTTGGATATCTGCAAGTTACCCACAAAAGAGGCAACATTTCCAAGCAGGCAGGGTGAGAAATAATAATTCATTATAATAATACAAGGATATGGAATATAAATTAATCAAGCACAAATATATCATAACAACATCAACAACAAAATTCAGCAACAATCACAATCTCCAAAAACACATCCCTTACAAAGTGATGTCAACTACAATGAAATGCGTAATATGCATGTGGTACCAATTTTCTCCGTGAGATGGACACATGGCCATCAACCCTCCACAAGGGAGCACACCAAAATCACTGAATCACTTCAAATCCGCACAATGGGATTGAAGCTACCAAATAGGCCGAAGCCCCACCAAAAATATGCCATGAAATGCAACGATGCATTACTCCAATATAAATCACCGAAAAGTCAATAATGCATCATTCATTTCATGCTCAGAAAATCAATCATAAAATAATCATATATTTCATCATGACAACACATCGATAATACTTCTTTATCGATAATACAACAAAACAACTCCTTTGATCAACGAGGTAACAAAACAGCTTCTCTCATCAACATCAATAAATCATCAATTCACAATAACCTCATGTTTATAAGCATAAAACCAATTTTCAACAATACAACAAAACAACTTCTTTTATCAACAACAACAAATCATCAATTTATAATATAAATCATGTTTATAATCATAAAACCAATTCCAGCAATACAACAAAACAACTTCCTTCATCAACAACAACAAATCATCAACTTACAATAAAATCCTGTTTATAATCATAAAACCAACTCAACTTTTTCTAAATATTCATCATTGAAAAATGTCTCACTTCACTCATTTTATTTCATCAAATTAAAGTTCGTCTCGTTAGCTTTCTGACGCTTCAAACGGGACCTAAATCGGAGTTACGGATCAAAAGTTATGAATTTTTCAAAAGTAAAAGTGTCATTGTTACAGTGTTAACCGGTTAACCCATAGCGTTAACCGGTTAACGCCTCATTTGTTTTCCCAAAATGCTTATTTTTCACTGGTTAACCAGTTAACACCTATGGTTAATTGGTTAACACCTGGACATAAGCAATTTTCTGCTGTTTTTACGAATTCTACACCAAAATACCCCAATTTTTCATACGAGTTCATCCCAATGCAACCCAAAACTTCTTACAAAACAATAATTAATCACATACAACAATAATGCATCAATTCAAACATCAAACACACCATTCTAAATCATCTTATCAATCTTAATTCACTAATTCATACTCTTATACTCAATCTATGTAATCAAACATAACAATCACCAAAATCATACAAAACCTAATCTATTCATAAATCAATTCCTATAAAATTATAATAAGTTATGAAAACTCCTCATACCTTAGAGAATTACGTAGATTGACACTCTTCTCCAAGGTTCCTAGCAACTTCAAGACCTTAAGCTTCCTCTTCCTATTTTCCTTTCCTCGGAGCTCTTCTTCACCAAAAACACGAAAAGTGAGAACTTTTGATCGTGTTCTCCTATTTGGGTAAAATTATCTCAGTTTATGTTTTTCCCAACTTATCCTTACTCTTTTCTCATAAAGACCACCTTACCATTTTTTCAATATATTTTTATTATTAATAATAATATTATAATAATACATTAATTATTCATATTATATAAAAATACTCCTTATACTCCCAAAGGACCAACATAACCTCCATACTCCCACTTCTATTATTTTAAATAAAAAGCAATAATTCGAATAATACTACATGATTATTCTTATTATTAATATTAATAAAATAATTTCACCACAATGCATCGGGCCACATAACCACTTATTGTCAAAATCATCTTATATCCTCAAATAAGCAACAATTACTCATAATCGAATTTGGGGTGTTACACTAAGTCCCTTAGGAGATAGTCTAATTAGTTTGAGGAATTTAAGTTCCTCAGACGCTGTAATGCATATCCCGACTGATGAGACATTGAGTCTCTCAGGTGAGGCGTTTAACCTTTCAGGAGGGACTTCCACTAACCCTCAAGCAATACTTGACACCAAGTCTCTAGGGCTTGATATAAGTCGCACCTCTTAGCTGTGAATTGTTGGAATTAATCGAGCCAGAGGAAACACTAAGTCACTCAGGCGAAAATTATTGTGTGTTTTGGTCAGCTTATTCACATAGCCTAGGAGGGCAACAAGGGTCCTCCGATGAAGGTCCATCATTTGTATTTACCTCGTTGGATGATAGGGATCTTCCAGTGGAAGTATCGTGTACTTGTATTTTTCCTTGAAAGGCCGCAGTGATCCCATCTTGGGGATCCAACGAATGTTATTTCCTTTATGGGCGGCAAAGATTCCATCATGGGGATCCAACGCATGTAATCGCCTCTATAGGCGACAATGATCACATCCTGAGGATCCAACGCATGTAATTTCCTCTATAGGCAGCAAGGATCCCATTTTAGGGATCTACTGCATGTAATTGCATCTATGAGAGGCTTTCTTGTGGGCCTGGATTTTCTAATTAGATATGGAATAACAAATAGATATCGATAAATAAAGATGATGTGCCTCGTTAAAAACCCTTGCTCCATAAAAAACATAGAGGGAAAAGAGTGCACCTCAACAAGTAGATTGTCCTTACAATCGACAGAGTTTTAATCCTCACCTATGAAAAATTGCCAACTAAATAAATGAATAACAAAAACAAAATGACTACATCAATGATTCTAGAAAAAGGGGCACTCCATCTTGCTTTCAGGCTTCATCGTCTCCCGAGGTTAAATGGGAAGGTTCCTCGCTCTCACCCACCTCCTTAGGGGGTATTGTCCCCGAGTTGGCCTTATTTACCCTTATGCCCGAAAAGTACACCCTATTTAACTTTAAGCTTTTTGCATAACGTTTCATGGCGATCTCCTAGTTCCCTCAGACAACTCTTACTCACCCATCATAGAGCAAATACTTCATGCATAAGTACAAAGTAGGTAAATCGCTCCCAATCTGGTAAAGGTTGGTCGCCCAATAATAATATTATACGAAGGGGCATCAATGACTAGATACTTAACCTTTATTTCCTTGGCCAAGTTCTGCTCTCTAAAGGTGATTCGCAGGGTTAGGTACCCCTTCACTCGGACATTATCTCTTGATAATCCGACCAATGACTCTTTGAAAGGCTTCGAGTCTTCGGGATCGAGACAAAATCTCTCAAATGTGTTCCAATACAGTATGTCGGTGGAAATTTCTCGATCTCCCATTCCTTGAACTTGGTTGTTATGACCATGGGATAAATATCATTGTGGGGATAAACGACATACACATATTTCTCTAAAAAGACAATCACAACTTCTGGTATTTCCATACTCTTGTCCTGAAGGATGTTTTTTACGTTCATAATTTGATTTTATCTAATATTTTTAATAATGTTTTCTTTTTATATCTTTTAATATGTCCACATTATTTCTTATGTTTTTTAAATATATTTTAAATTATATTATGTTGTGTTTTTTAAATTTTATGAATGAATATTTCATAACTAAGTTATTATCAGATTTGTTTTCACTAAAAAAACAAATTTTTAATTAAAGAATAACAATAATCTTTTAGAAAAATTATTTCATCTTAAACATTTATTCTTATTCAACCTTTAACGATAACATTTAACGGAAAATGATTAAAAGTAAATTAAATATGAAATTATTTGTGTTTGGATATATCAAATTAAAAGTGATTTTGATATGAGATTAATTATTATGCACTATCAGTGTAAAAAATTTGCATCATCAATTCATCACAATCATTATTTTAAATATAATTAAAATAAAAATCAAATATAATTTTGGATCTGACAATTATTATTTATTGATAATGTAAAACTGTTTTACACTGGCATTTCAATTTCAATTAAATTCTTTTGAAATTTAATATTATTTGAATAACTTAAATAAAGTTGATTTGAAATATATAATTATTAAATTTGGGTTTTATATAATTAAATTATTAATTATAGGTTATGATAAAAAAAGAAAGAAGGAATGGGCTTGTGGATTGAAGAGCCCAATCCTCCTACTCCTTCTCTAACCTAGAAATAAAAACCGCAACACAGAGAAAAACCAATATCAGGATTAAGTCGCTTCTGGTTTTTATTTCTTCTTATATAGATTAGATTCATTCTCTCTCAATTTTTATCACCACTAGTTGTATTTTACCATTAATCCAATACAGGAAATATCAATCCCTCTGTCTTTTATTTTAGTTTCGAACTGCATATTACTGATTTGTTGGGGGCAGTGGTTGAAGCCTGTTGTTAACATTATTTTATTGTTTTAATGGATTCTGATTCTAAATCGCATCATCATACCGACGACAAGAATATGAATGAAAACTCAAATACTTGTAAAGTGATGTCAAAGCTGTTACTTCCTGAAGATTTAATGCTTCATATATTTCATTTGGTTCCAATTTATTGCCTTATCGGCTCTGCAAGGTATGTTTCCAAACATTGGGCTGCCTCTTTTAATCAACTCGACCCACGCCGTCTGCCTTCTACACCTGGTATTTTCATTGAAAACCCCTATTCCACAGGCAATTCATATTTCTTAGAATTCAAAGATGATGTGAATGGCAGATTTGAAACCATTTATTTACCTAAACCTCCAAATATGGGATTTGTAATCTGTACGTGTCATGGCATTTTGATGCTTTCGGCTCGCGATGGATACATTTACCTTGCAAACCCCATCCTCAAGTGCTGGCTTAGACTTCCTCTTCTTCCCACCTCTCAAACATCTATATGTATTAAGTATCAATGTACTATAGCATGTGTTCCTCGTACTGCCAAATTCAAGTTGTTCTTTCAAGACCTTGTTATGGTTTCGGGTACTCCTTTATATGTTTTCTATGTGTTAAGAGTTGGAATAGATAACTCATGGAAAGAGATAGCCAGAAAAGAAGCTCCCTTTTATACCCGTGTACCATGGAAACCACTTTATAGTGGAGGCAATGATCTCTATTGGATAACATTGGGGGGAATTATTGTGATCAATGTTGACAAGGAAATTATTGTACAAGAATATCCACTTTACCCGTCTCGTTTTAGATTGAAAACAGTTTATTTATGGACCGGTAATCACATTTCTTGCATTGTGACTAAACGTACTTTCAAAGCATATGAAATCCACAAAGCATATGAAATCCACATTCTGGATTTTGATTCTGGAAAATGGTCGCTTTATCATGAGATGGGACCATTTGCTTATACTGGTGGTCGTTATCTTGTTGAGGAACTAACGTTTCGACTGTGGATCAATGATCAAATTATCTATATGGTTGAATTATCAATGGTTGAATTATCAAAAGAAAGAATTCAATACAGATATTTTACTTACAATCTGAAGACCAAACAATTTAGAAAGATAGAGGAAATTGACGAGGACCACTACCATGAAGCATGGCTTCACACTAACACGCTAGTTTCTTTGTCAACTACTCCGGCATAGCTTTTCTTTTTCCTGGTATACTACATATGTAGTACTTTTATTTATATATTTGGAAACACTCAAAGGCATGTTTGCTTAGTTATTCTGTTTTTTATTTTTGCTGTTATTATTGATAATAATATTAACACCTTTTGCTTTGCTTACTCCGGTGAATGCTGACTTACTCGGATTTGAGTTAAAACTGTCTTCTCTTCTCTGTTGTTTTTCTTATCCTAGAAAGATATGTAATTTAAAATGAATACATTACAACTATTCTCTAAAGTAAAAAGCACTTTAGACTAACACCTATATGCTTCCTGGTATACCAAATGTTTCTATTTTGATTGAGACTGCGGTTACCATGTGAACCTTTATCTTGCAGTAAAATGCCAGAAAATGCAGCCGATGAGACTGTTGCAATTGCAATGCTGTTGTGGAGATCCATAAACTATTATATTGTAAGTTGTGTTATGCTTGTAAATGGGGTGACAAATATCATTTTATGACTAGTAACAAACTTGTTATACAACACGGGTTTCCGTCTGAGTCTGAATTCATATTAGGTTTTGTTAATTTTGAATTCATATTTTTTGATAGGTAACATTTAGTGAATTATAAACATAAACCAATAAATGATTCTTTTATCTAAGCAGTACATTAAAAAACAAAGGTAATATGAATGAAATATTCAATAGTATGCAGTTATTATAAACTTCAAAAGATAACATGTTAATATCCTAAACAATAACCATTAATTTTCATTTTTAAAATGCGGTAAACAACGTTAAATTAAGTGAGATTAGTTGCATTTGTTGTAAAAAGTGAGTGATTGTGTTCTCTTTCATAGGTTACCACCAACATAGATGCATCATCAACTGTTGCTCTCTCTACATGTTTTCTTACTGGATACCCTCTCATACTACTGCACTTGTAATATCCTTTGTTCATTTTCATTTTCAACACACGTAATCAGAATGAGTAAAACATTATGATGCAAAATTCATTTGAAGTACTTTGGATTGGATGAGGTGAACCCTTAATAGATTTATCTCTATCTGTGTGTGTGCGGGTGCGTCGAGAAGGAAACGACATCTCATATTTTCTTTGAGTGTCCTAATTTTTCAGGTACTTGGCAACGTGTTTCCAGCTGAATGGGCGTGTGCACTGCTTTTCAAAGAAAGTGTTGGGATCACCTCACATTTTCTTTGAGTGTCCTAATTTTTCAGGTACTTGGCAACGTGTTTCCAGCTGAATGGGCGTGTGCACTGCTTTTCAAAGAAAGTGTTGGGATCACCTTAAGCAGTTTGAAGCAATAGTTGGGTTTAGTAGTAAGGTATTAAGAAGTGTCAGGGTGGTGTGGTTCGCGTGCATATGGAGCATTTGGAAAGGAATAGTTTGCATTTTCGACAACAAAGTAGCCTCTGTCGACCAGATCATCAATAGTGTTCAAAGGATATCATGGAATTGGCCGAGAGGAAGTAGTATAACTTCGAGTGTAACCTGCATCAATGACATTTAAATACATTATTTATTATCAGATAGAGGGTGGAGGACAACCTATAGTCTTTGGGTCGTGTTGTTCCTGGTGGCGTCTGTTTGCAATCGTAAAGGATTAAATGTCCTTGGTGGGGATGACAATGGATCGGGTCGGGTGCGGGTTTCGCACTACCCAAACCCGCACCCGAAATCAACACCCAAATCCGAATCAAAGATTATTCGGGTGACAAAATAACACCCGCACCCACACCCACACCCGTTGGGTTCAGGTTTTTCCACCTAAACCCAAACCTGTAACAAAAACACAAATTTAATTTTATTTTTATTTTTTTTCAAAATATTTAATTAGTTTTCAAGTATATATATATATATATATATATATATATATATATATATATATATATATATATATATATATATATATATTATGATTTAGTACTTAGTTAATTATAAGAAGGAGTATAAGTTATATTTACTATTAAAATAATGTTGCTTACATAATAAGATTTCAATTAAAATTTTGCACACAAACATATATTTTGCACACCCTTAATTATAATTAAAATTGTAGATATGCTATTTCTACACCAAATACTTACACCAATACACTATTCACCGTATTTATACGATGAATAGTGTTTTTTAAATAAAATAATATTTTTAATGAACAATACACATGAATAGTGTACGTAAATAATACTTTGAATAATGCGTGTACAGTGCGCATGAACAGTAACATAAACATTAATTTTAAAGTAGTGAAACAAAATTGGTTAATACAGTATAAAAACTTGGTTAATGCAGTAATAAAGTTGGTTAATAAACGCTCAGGTATTAAAAATAATTTTTATCAGTCACCAAAGTTGGTTAATGCAGTGTAAAAACTTGGTTAATGCAGTAATGAAGTTGGTTAATGAACGTTCAGAAATTAAAAATAATTTTTAATAGTCATCAAAGTTGGTTAATGCATCGTAAAAACTTGGTTAATGCAGTAATGAAATTAGTTAATAAACGTTCATGTAATAAAAATATATAAAATAAATAATAAATATAATAATTTTTTATATTATTTTTAATAAATATATATATTATTATTATATTTCACTGTTCACCGATACGGTGAACAGTGAAATACGATGTAAGTGTAGAAAATGGTGTAAGAATATCATTTCTCATTTTTTTACAGACATGCTATTTCTACACCACATTTTACACCAAATATTTACACCAATACATTATTCATCGTATTTATACGGTGAATAGTATTTTTAAATAAAATAATATTTTTAATGAACAGTACACATGAACAGTGTACGTAAATAGTACTATGATTAATGCGTGTACAATGTGCATGAACATTAACATAAACATTAATTTTAATGTAGTGAAACAAAATTGGTTAATACAGTATAAAAATTTGGTTAATGCAGTAATAAAGTTGGTTAATAAACGCTCAGGTATTAAAAATAATTTTTATCAGTCACCAAAGTTGGTTAATGCAGTGTAAAAACTTGGTTAATGCAGTAATGAAGTTGGTTAATAAACGTTCAGATATTAAAAATAATTTTTAATAATCATCAAAGTTGGTTAATGCATTGCAAAAACTTGGTTAATGCAGTAATGAAATTGGTTAATAAACGTTCATGTAATAAAAATAATAAAAAATAAATAATAAAAAATAATTTTTTATATTATTTTTAAAAAATATATATATTATTATAATATTTCACTGTTCACCAATACGGTGAACAGTGAAATACGGTGTAAGTGTAGAAAATGGTGTAAGAATATCATTTCTCTATTTTTTATCATTGATAGTCAATGTTGGATAAATATCAAACACTACCGTTGAAATCGATAATAATAAAAATATTGAACATTAACATAAATGTAAATTTTTTCAAAAAAAACATCGTGAGACATTAATCTCGTGATGACACGTATATAATTCTAATAATCAGTTTTTAAAAACCGGACCGGCCGGTCGGACCGGTCGAATCGTAACCGATCTAGTTCAAATGTTAGATCGCTTATGTCATTGAACCGGTGTAAATCGAGAAAATAGAAAAAACTAGCGGTTTAATTACATTTTTTTTTAATTAATTAAATTTTTAATTTAAAAATTAAATTAAAAAATGAAATAAAAATTAAAAATAAAATTAGAATATAAAATGAAATAAAAAATAAAAAATAAAACAACGTAATGATATCTTTGACGAGTAAACTGTTTCGGATGTGGTTGATTTCACTGCAGATTATTTTAATATTAAAGAAGAAGATCTCAACATTGAAACAATTTTCCCTAATTTGAATTAAATTTGATAAACTTTGAAGTTATTTTGTTATAAACTATTTAATTAAATTATGTTGCAATTAGACTTTTTTTGCAATTAGACTTTGTAATTTTATACAAATTTGTTATGTATAATACTGTCGCTCCCATTAAAAGACACCCGGGTCAGATAGGGTACTGACGCGAATGGTCGGCGAGAGGAGAAGATGAAATGAAGTGAATAGAGTTGTCAGCTAGGCATTTTTATCCCGAAGGAAAGGTAATGCTGCATAAACCTGGAGAAAGATGGATAAGACGGTTGCGAACCAGAGAAACTGAGAAAGGGGGTTGGTTACAACCTGGGAAGGTATTAGCACCCAGATTGTCCGTCGTACTCGACGGGATCCACGCTTAAAAGACTGTGTTTAAAGGGGTAATGTATGTTTTATCTATGTTCAAAAGCTGGAAGAGAATATACAAGTGTCAGTGCAAAAGGTGAAGTGAAAATGCTCAAGAACTGAGGCTTAAAAAAATGCTGAAAAAGGGGGAAGACACAGAGACTTTTGTTCGATAACAGTTAAGTTATGCCTACGTATCCTCTCGTGCAATGAGGAAGTCAGAACACCGTAGTTCGACTCAAGGAGACTGAATGATAATTGACTTGTGAACTGCTTGCTTGTCTATGCTCAAGTGTATAACTCGTCTGGCTCGAGTGCTAACTGTCTTACATTAGACGGAAGAAGCGAGTTCTCGTTTATGATTGAAGATAATGAGAAAAGAATCTCGGAGGAGACGATTATTGTTTGTTTTTTGTGTTTTCAATCTTTTATTGTTTTTTTGTGTTTGTCATAAATTAATGATCTTAAGCCTAAACCAAGGGTTAGTAAAGTCATCATATCCTCCCTTTGATTAGGGATAATGAAAACACCTTAAGTATGAGGTAAATACCTCAAACTTAATTACCATGATGTAGGATTAAGATCATTAACCTACACTTGATTATTTAGATGTTTTTTTGGGGTTTTTGTTTAGTGTTAAGTAATGAGTTTAAGCCATAATCAAAGATTTAGTGAACCCATTACACCATCCTAATAGAAGGATAATAGATGAGCACACTTAAGCTGAGGAAGATACCTCAACTTAATCCATGATTAGGGATTAACCTCATGACAAAACAAACCTTTATTAAAGTGGATTTTAATTAAAGGGTGAGATTAAGAAGTGGATTTTATGATTTGCAAGACAACTTGAGGGAGACTTGTCCATTAACACTAGGGTTAGTCCTTCTAAACCAATAAAGGAAGAATTAGAACCCTAATGCAAGGCCCAAGTTACAAGCTATTGTCTTAGTGATTATTAAGATGGATTGATTAAGAGGTTTAAACAAATTAAGGGTTTGACACTTAGGATTAAATTTATGCACTCCATCCTAAGAGAAGGATGCAGGCATAACCCTAATCACAAAGTCTTAAAACCTTAAAGGTTTAGTCTCTAATGATGAGATGAGAGGAGAGACACAAAGAAGACACAAAGGCAAAAGCTAAATGGGGACTAATCAAACCCTAATTATTGTCATGCTTGGATGTTCCTATGGTTTTTTAGGCTTGCAAGAGATCTTCAGAGAAGCCACCAATGGAAGAAGCAGATGAAAGGAAGAGAAGCAGTAGAAACAAGTTACTTACTTCACTGAAGAAGATAAGCAACTTGGAGAAAGAAAGTGAATGATGAACATGAATGAGCAATCTCACTCTAAAGCAAAGAAAAATGCAGCAATGATGCATAAGAAGAAAGAGAAGAGAAATGAGAAGTGAAGGCAAATTCACTTCTCAAATTACTTACCACCTGAAAAGGTTAGCATAAAGGAAAGAAATGAAATGAAAATGAAACATATGTGTCACACCCCAAAATTTCACCCCTATATATATATATATATATATATATATATATATATATATATATATATATATATATATATATATATATATATATATATATATATATATATATATATATATATATATATATATATATATTTCTTTTTTTTTTTTCATTCGTTCATATCATCTTTGGTATACTGTGGTATATTGGTCACTTTAGTTTTTTTGTAACATTTTTTTATTATCTGTCAAGTTTTACTTCTAAACTTAATTCTAATCTATTTTTCTAATTCCGTTGTTCAACTCTAATTTAATTTTTTTTAGTTTATTCCGTTTCTATTATTTAATTTTATTTCCTATTCTCTATTTTCAATTTATACTCATTTTCAGGTATTATGTCTAAGTTTAATTTTATTTTCTATTTTTAATCCATCTTCAATTTTCTATTTATATTCCAGGTCTTAGTCCATAGTCCATTTTCAAATTTCAAGTTTCAAGTTTTAATTTATTTTATTTTATGTTTTCTTTTTTTTTTAAATTTAATGACAAAACTTTCACATTCCCATTCAAGTTCTAAGTTTCGATCCATTTCTTTTTAAAAAAATTCCTATTTCTAAGTGTTATTCCAATTCTTACTCAGTTCCAGAATTCCAATTTCATTCCCTAAAACTTCCAACTTTCAGTTGATTTTCAAGTCACTTTTCGATATTTCGCCTTTGTAACTTTGGTTTTGAAAAATATCTTTGGGAGTGTGTTAAAGGTTTATTCCCATTTTTTATGCTTTGACATTGGGAGAAGAAGTTTGCATGTATATATATTGCAGCAGGTGTTGCTGCCTCCCTTTTGACTTGTATGCCAAGATGTGAAACCAAGAAGCACGCAAGAGATCTTAGTTTACAAAAAAGTTGGGGTTGGGGGATTAACACAGTTGATGACTTAGGCCTTGATAGAAATGAAAATAAGGACATGGTTACACGGAATGCTTGGGATGCAAGTCCCAAAGTTGATTGGGGAGTTTAAATTACTTAAGAGAATTTGGCAGTCCATTTTGTGTTTAGATCGCAGGAATGGCTCAATTTTGTTTAAAGCTTTTCAAGGCCAAGTTCACAAATGATTTTAGAGTCATTACATACACATTTTGAGCTATGTTGCTAGGATTACAAGAGTTACAGACCTAATACAGATCCTACAAATTTCAATTCTGCCAAATTTAGAACTTCATCATGTCTTGTCTCATCCAGGCCTTCCAATCTTGGAAGTTGGCTCATTGGTTTGCCGAAGAGGGAAAGAAGTCAATGTATGACTTGATATGCAAGCCAAATGACCTGCTCTCGCTTATCGTTGGCGGTGAAAAGGCAGGTTACAGGTATCCAATGTAGAAGCTTCCCAGCATGTTAACACAAAACAAGAGATTGATTAGTGAAACAATAATGGAAGTCAATTCTATGCACACAAAAAGAGTTGAGTTATGCAGTAAATAATCCTTGTTTTACCGCAGTTGGAAATTAATTTTCAAAGTAACAAATGAACAAAGACAAGGAAACCAGCTGACTAATTCAATTCAATCCCAAACCAATTCATCCAATTCATTTCAAACTAAGAGCATTTAGTCAAAACCGAGGGTTTCATGAATTTAGAAAAAAACTTGGCAAAGAAGTATCAAAGGGGCCACCATATCAGTACAGCAAAAAGACAGGATAGAAGGGGGTCAGACCTGCTATAGCCGAATTCAGGCTTGCTGCAGGAACAAAGTTGCAGTTTGCAACAATTGGTCATGGTATCTTTTGGGTCTACGGCAAAGACCTGTGTTGTTGTTACACCAATTTGTGAAAGAAATTCATCCTTTAATCGAGGTATACCTGCCATAAAAAAGGACAACCCATCGGTATCAAACAAAGTACTGGTATTTTAAGCTTAATCAACAAGTTGGAGTTATAAAAAAAAGAAGCCCTAATATTGTCAATAAAAGGGGTTTTCGTTTTATCAGAAAAAGGGTAGCCATAACAAAAAAATACAGAGGAATTCAGACCTTTCCCTTGTTCCCAAATTCAGCATAACAACTCAGAAGAATACAAAAAACACATCAAAACAGGTCCTGCTTATAATTCAGACAACCCTGCAGTTCTTTTCCCACCCGAAGAGGAAAAGCTCTCCACTCCACAAGCTGTCCAGGCTCCTGATAATGACCTGACATAGGAATCAAACAAAAGATCAAAGCCAGAACTTCTTGGAAGGGTTTTTGGTTACAAATCAAACCCTAATCCCACCCCTATTTAAAAAGGGCGAAGCTCACAGAGAAGGGGGGGAAGGAACCGAAAAAAAGACATCAAAACAAATTTCAAAACAAATTTAGAAACACAACACAGAAAAGAACAACATCAAACATTTTTTAAGCAATCACAAGAAACACTGAGAGAACGGGAATACAACAAACACGGGAAACTCACTGTTCAAACCTTCGACCTTCAGTCAAGCATCGCGGACACCATCAAAACCACCGCCCTAGCCACTTCGCAAACCCAAATCCTTATCGCCGAACCACCCTTCTCTTTCGTTTCTGCAGTACCTTTCGAATCCAAACAAGCATCACTTATCAACAACACGAACAGAAGAAGGCGGCGAACAAGAGGAGAAGGAGGATAGCACGGCAAAGGCGTACCTGAAAGAGAACCCGAGTCGTCGTCCCGAGTCGTCGCCGGAGGTAGTTTCCGCATTTTTTGCTAACTCTGTACTTTCTTCATCTCAAATTGTCTTTGAATGTTGTAAAATGATTGTGAAATTAAGGTTTAAATGTTTGATTTGAGAATAACAATTGTATTGATTGAGAGAGATTTCGGCAAGATGACGAAATTGAAGAACGTTTGTGAGTGAGAGAGTTGGACGAGAGGTTTTGAGCGATTGAGTTCTACTGAACTTGGGAAAGAAATTTAGCGCCGTATAGTGTTAGGGTTTCATTTTACCCCCTTCAACATTAACCCAAACCGGGTCGCGGATCATACCCGCCCCGGAGCACCTGGCCAGCCCCCTTTGGGCCTTCCGCTGCGTTTCTTTGGCCCATTCCCGTATGCCTTTTTCTTTTCTTTCATTTATTTCTTTCTTATTATTTTTCTTTTCTTATATTATCTTATAGTTGTTTTGATGCAATTTTTTTTAGATTATATTTTGTTTTTTTAAGGAAAAGTAACAATAAAGGATATATCAGTTTTTTTTTTTTAAAATATATAGTATTAGGTTCAATTCCAAACTAAATTTTAATACCTATATTATTAGCTAGTTTTGTCAAGCATTTTAACTTAGTTTAGTTAGTCGGTTTTTTATTACCCGTTGAACGTCTTTATGCGATCGGTAAATTTACATTCCTTGCTTATTGTTTAGTTGTGTGACGATGATGTATGACTTATACGAATTTGTTTGTATTTTCACATTTCGACTATATTTTGTTAAGTAGAAAATATATGTGATAATAATAAACATGATCACCATTTAATAAATCATTTAAAAATAATAATAAATATCTTGGTCCAACACCAAGTGAGGAGTTCATCACGCCTACACGGCAAACACGTAAGTCGGTCTTATGATCGCCATCTGCACGTTTCGCGTTTCTTTTTAAGTTATTTTAACAAGGAATAGAGCTCCGGAGTCTAGCATTCCGCACGTTCTAGAACGAACGGCAACTGGGCTAGCCCCACGCGTTTTGTTCGTTCAATCCTTCGTTATTAATCACCTCAATTTTCAAACGTCTAAAAAACAAATATTCCAATCTATTTAAATTAAATTACGAAAAAGGAACTCCGGAGTCTAGCATTCTGCACGTTCTGGATTGAACCGCAAATGGGCTAGCCTCACGCGATGGTTCAATCACCATTCGTATGTCAAATATTCAAATCATTTATCTAATTAATTTACGAAAAAAGGAACTCCGGAGTCTAGCATTCCGCACGTTCTGGATTGAACCGCAAATGGGCTAGCCTCACGCAATGGTTCAATCACCATTCGTATGCCAAGTATTTAAACCTTAAATTAATTTAATCGTACGAAAACAGAGCTCCGGAGTCTAGCATTCTGCACGTTCTGGATTGAACCGCAAATGGGCTAGCCTCACGCGATGGTTCAATCGTCGTTCGTATACCAACAAATTTAAATCGTTTTTATAATTAATTATCGAAAGACAGAATTCCGGAGTCTAGCATTCCGCACATTCTGGATTGGACCGCAACATGGGCTAGCCCCACGCGATGTGTCCAATCGCCCTTTCGTTTAAAGCATCTTAACAAAGTCAAACACTTTCTTCTAAAACGAACATTGTTTAAATCATTCTATCTCTCGAACAAGCTAGTGCTTCAGCCTCCACCGCGAGTATAAGCCAACGCTTAACAGTAGAATGCGTTTTAAACAATTGTTCAATAAAAACCACAAACCGTAGTAGCACGAACTACGGAGCTCTGACTTTCCCATTGCACAAGGGAATACGTAGGCACGGGGATTTTAATCCTTCGCGAGCACCCTATTAAAAAAATCAACCTTTTTCTGTCACCCTAATAAAAAATTTAACTATTTCTCCGTTAAAAAAAAAATTAATCCTTTCTCCGTCTTAATAATAATTTAGAACTTTTAGAACAAACATTTTAATAATCATTTAGAAGACATAGACTTAAGATCACACATTTAATCGCACAATTAGCTAAGAGGTTCCCGTTGAGTACAACGGACGTGAGGGGTGCTAATACCTTCCCCTTGCGTAACCGACTCCCGAACTTAGAATTTGGTTTCGTTGACCATTTCTTATCCTTTATTAGGTTGTATCTATATCTCCCTTTTCTCTCGTAGAATAAATAGAATTAGGTGGCGGCTCTGTTGTTTTGTTTTTAGGATCGTATTTTTCAAGGTACGACAGTTGGCGACTCTGCTGGGGATATAGCTCCATGCTAGAGAGAGTCGAGCCTAACTTAGCTTTGTGTGTTTATTTGTTTGATCTTATCTCTTTTTGTCTTCTCTATGTTTATTATCTATGTTTGTTTATTTGTTATTTTACCGCTTTCCATTTATCGCTCATTATATTATTTATCTGTGGGATCTCGGGGTCACATTGCAAGTAATTTTGAGTGGTGGAAAAAGCAGAGGGAACACCTAAGTTTAGAATTGGATGTTATTAGTGTTAGTCTCCAAGGACTCGCTCCTTGCACGCCTAACATGAAAGCTCCCCCAGATAGTTAGACTTTTCGTAGATCTTGTTGCAACGCAGCTAGCCTGTCGCGTGACCTGATTCACGAAAGGGCTGTGATTCTGGGACCCCCTAGGACCTGTTTCAATTTCGGTAGTTGCGTAATGTTAGGCTCCAAGGACTCGCTCCTTGCACGCCTAGCATGAGAACTCCACTCAAGGTAGACCTTATCGTTATTATCGTCACAATGCAGCTAGCCTGCGGCGGGGCGTTAATACGATAAACGTCCGTGACCTTGAGTTTCCTTAAACCATCACCGTAGAAACTATCCTGTGAGTGGGACTTATGGGTGGTAAAACATAGAACAACTCTCTTACAGCCCACCTGTTAGGAAGGTTCTAAATTTACCCGCTGCACCCTCACATCCTTGCATCTCTGCATCTTAGCATCATACGCATCATTTTAGCAAATGCTTCAAGGAACAAAGAAGTTTTGTTGCAAACCTCATAAATTTTACCTGGAATGGATTTCAGTCCATTAGTTTTGGGAAATAACAAGAAACTTTACCCATTTTGACATTTTGCAACAACTTCCTAAGTCCCTTGAGGCATTTACTAAATTTTACTCATGTTTGCGTCTCTGCATCTGCATTCTGTCAAAACTCATTCTCGTCAACTCCTTTCCAGCTGTCACACTGAGGATCTCACGCAAGTATTCAACCCGAGCCCAGGCCAAGAAGAAAATGGCTGACAGGGACCCCGAAATGGACAAAGTGAATGAAGAGCTTTCTGATCTTCGTGGAAATATGGGTCAGATGATGGAAATGCTGCAGGTCATCCGTGCAAAATTAGACACCCAACAGACTGTAGTGTCAGAGATTGTCACTGCAACGACTGAGCCTACGTCATCAGTCACTACTCCTGTGACCTAGCCTCCTTTTGGGCTTCCTCATAGATTTGTACCTCCTCCTCAGGGTTTCGCTTCTCAAAGTTTTATTCCTTCTTCTCAAGGACTTACTGCTCAGGGTTTTTTCCCTCCTTCTCAAGGTTTCGCTTCTCAAAGTTTTATTCCTTCTTCTCAAGGACTTACTGCTCAGGGTTTCTTCCCTCCTTCCCAAGGCTTTGCTTCTCAAAGCTTCACACCTCCCTCTCAGGGTTTTGCGTTCACTTCCCAAGGTTTTGTACCTCCCCCTCAAGGATTTGCTGCTCAGCAGACTATTCCTGTGACTGTAAACACCCCAAATTTGCCCTCACCCATTCACACCATGGCTTGTGATCATTCTCATATGCATAAACACAATCATAACATCTCATATCCCATTTTTGTTTCACTGCATAGATTCAAAGTCATTTGCACCTAGGGTTGGTGATCTGAGCAACCCAAGAGCTTCTTGAGCCACTCCAAAGGTCATCAATCACTTCAAGAGGGTCTATGTGTGTTCAAGTATCATATCACATCTTCTCAAAGTCAAGAATGCCAAATAATCACAAGAACTGGGATTGGTATGGATGCAGAGCCAGGCTTAACTGCACAGATGACCTAAAATTAGGGTTTTGGTTTCAGAGGCCATAACTCCAAATTTTTTGGTCATTCTTGTTTCTATTGGTCTCTATATGGTATAGGGAGTATGCATATCAATTTTTATGAAGAAATTCCATGGAGAAGTCATCTGATCAAGAGTTGACTTTCTGAACAAGTCAGTGCAAAATCAGGGCATCTGAGGCCCCCAGTGACCCAACCAAGGGGTGATCTCCATCATTTTGAGTGTATTTGATCTTCATTTGATCATGGAAGAAGTTTAAAGTTCACAAAATTCAAGAATTACAAGTTTTTGCAAAGTTGACTTTTTAGGGCAAGTTTGACTTTTGAAGAATATGTCATTTTATGCCACTTTTCAAACCTTACTTTTTGATCCAAAAATGCTTCAAATGGAAAAACTTTGGTCATGAAAGTTGTAGAATAGATCTTTCCCTTTTCAAAAAGTACAAGAACATGACCTAATTCATTTTGGATCAAAAGTTATGGTTCATCAAAGTTGGCAAAAATCACTAATTTTCAAGTCATGCCCCAAATGAGAAACTTGCAAGAACTTTGTACCAAGGCATTTGTGACTTCTAATTCATGTCTAACCAATATGCAAGCATCATACAAGTTCTAAAAATCAGATTTGAACCAAAAGATCACATGTTTCATGGTTTGTGAAGCAAGATTTTTCCATGTGAACTAAAAGTGAGCAAGTTGCAAAACCATCATCACACTTCCATCCACTTGTTGCCTAGCCTGCTGAATCACACTAGCCTTTCCCCCATGCCTTGCTGCGCCAGACAAGCCCTTGGTACTTGGCTAGAAGTTGCCCATGCCCTCTCTTACAAGAAGTTGACATTTTGGCAAAAGTAGCTACACCAATCAATAAAGCACAAGTCACATCTTCTGACCAATCCCAATTGTTTATACTACTCAAATGCAAGCCAAACCAGCCAACACACAAGCCTGAAGCACACTAGAACTCAGCATCCCCATTTTTACTCCCTTGAGCAAAAACCTTCGAATCTCATCACACAACTCACAAACACAAAAACCCACTTCATAGATCAACTCAACATGTTCCTCTGATCAAAAAGCATCCATCATCATAGCCTAAAACCTCCAGAATCCCAAATACGATTTCTCTCCCCCATTGAACAGAATCTGCTCAAACCTTCAAACCAGCTACCACAAACTCTTTCCAAGCATTGAAAGCTTCTCAGGAGGTCAAGAGGAGCTGATTGCAAGCAAGAAACTAGCCAGAGAGTGTCAGAGATCAAAGCTCCAGTTCAGGTGAGCTTCATGAACATTTTCTCCAGAAATCTTTTTTTAAGTTCTAAATAGATTCTATATGGTCTCCTGATCATTCTGATGTCATTGGTTTCGAAAATGGTGGAAAAATAAGGATGTAATCGTGTTCTGAAAGTCTTGCCCTAATTTTTCTTTTGTTTCGATTCATGTGTTTGATGAAATATAAATGGTGTTTGTGTTAGGGTTTTGATCCAGTGGGTTGTGGGAATCATTTCTGTGTTCTTAGATTTCATTTTAGTTACGTGTTGAGAGTTTTAGAAATTTTCAGGTGGGGTTCCCACCGGAGAAGACGACCGGAGGTCTTCTCCGGCCACCTGAAAATAATTAGGGTTTTAATCCTGTAATTAAGGAAGTTTGAATCTGGTGTGTTAGATGCTTTGACTATTTTGACTTCGCGCGCGTGTGTGTGGCTGAGATTCACCATTAGAAACCCTAATCACATTTAATTAATTCATAATTTTGTTTAACTCAGTTTGAATATGGGCCACTGGATTGCGCGCGTAGTCAATCCCTCTTCTCCCAGGATTCATCTTGGCCCTCCATTCAGTTGACTTTTCTTTTTTCTTTATTTTTAATTCATTTGTTTCATATTTATTTGTACAATTTATTTTAAATAGCAAAAACCAGTTAAAAATTATGAAACTTTTTGTCAAGAGTTTCATTAATTTTTAAAACACAAAAATATTTTTATTTTTATTTTTTAGCATTAAAAAGTATTTTTAAATATTTAAAAGTTTATTTTTAATTGATTAATGAAAATTAATTTATTAAAAATACTTTTAGGTATTTAAAAATCACCAAAAAATTCATGAAATGTTTTAAGACATTTAGAAACATTGTCCAACCTTCAAACCAAATTTATTTTTTGATATTAATGCATTTTGAGAATTTTTCATTGAATTAAAATCATTTTGATGCATTATTTTGATCCAAACTTCAAAAAATCATTTCTGCCTATCCATAAAGAGTTGGACCTTGATTCTTTTTGCATTGCATTGTGTTTAACATGTAGTTTGTGAGATTAAATGGCCATGGTTTGATTTTTCATTTTCCATTTGTTTGGTAATTTTCTTGTTTAGGAACCCTAAAACCCTAGAAAACCTAGGAAAATCATAACTTGAATTTGGTTAAGAGTTGAAACCTCTCCTTTGGGCATTGGTTTAGTATAGGATTAGGGGTCCTTTGAGTGCATTTTTAATTTTTTATAATGTTGTTTGCTTCTGATTTTGGTTTGTGTTTGATGCTTTGATCATAAACCCTAATTTGGGCTTCCATATGCACCCATCTTGCATTTACTTGCATAACATGACTTGCCATGACATTCCATGCCTCCATTTGATTCATTGGACATCTTGAGACATATTAAAAGCATGTTTGGTCATTGCATCTTGCATTTGCCATGTTGTGTGCCATATGCATCCCATTACTTTTCATGTTTGTTCATGGTCCTTAACTTGCTCCATTTGCATCCATAAGCTTGTATGATCATTTCCATGTGCTGCCTCATGTTTGTAGCATCTCATAGCATCATTAGCATCATGTGTATGCTTCTGGTTTTGTTTCTCATCATGTCATCTCATCTCTTCTTGCATTGCATTGCACTTCTTTTCTAACTTTTCAGGTGGTAAGTAATCTTGGGAAGTGAATTTGCCTTCACTTCTCATAACTTCTTTTCATCTCTCTCTTGCATCCATGCTGCATTTTGTTATGTGTTTGAGATTGGGCTTGCTCATTCTTTTTCTCCTTACTTTCTTTCCTCAAGTGACTTGTCTTCTTAAATGAAGCAAGTTGCTTTGCTTCTCCTGATCCTTTCATCTGCTTCCTGGTGGTTTCTCTGAAGATTTCTCTTGTTAAATTTCACAAACCTTAGGAACAACCAAGCATGACAATGATTAGGGTTTTGATTAGTCTCCCCACTTAGTTTTACCTTTGTGTCTCTCTTGAGTCTTCTCTTCTCACCTCATAATCAGGGACTAAACCTTAAAGGCTTTAAGGCTTTGTGATTAAGTTTATGCCTGCATCCTTCCATTAGGATGGAGTGTATAACTTTAATCCTAAGTGTTAAACCCTTAATGTGTTTAACTCCTTTAATCAATCCATCTAATAATCATCAAGACATCAAGCTTGTAACTTGGGCCTTGCATTAGGGTTCTAATTCTTCCTTAATTGGTTAAGAAGGACTAACCCTAGTGTTAATGGACAAGTCCCCCTCAAGTTGTCTTACAAACCATAAAACTCACTTCTTCATCATATCATTAAATAAAATCCACTTAATCAAAGGCTTGTTTTGTCATGAGTTTAATCCCTAATCATGGATTAAGTTGAGGAGCTTTCCTCAGCTTAAACATTCTCATCTATTATCCTTCTATTAGGATGGTGTAATGAGTCTGTTTAATCCTTGATTATGGCTTAACCTCATTACTCAACACTAAACAAAAACCACAAAAACATCTAAATAATCACAAGTAGGTTAATGATCTTAATCCTACATCAAAGGTGATTAAGTGTGAGAATCTGACTTCACACTTAAGGTATTCTCATTACCCCTAAATCAGAGGGAAGATGTGATGAGTTTACTAACCCATTGGTTTAGGCTTAAGCTCATTAACTTATGACAAACTTTCAAAAGCAATAAAAGACTGAAAACTCAAAAACAAACAATAATCGTCTCCTTCGGGATTCTTTTCTCATCATCTTCATTCATAAACGAGAACTCGCTTCTTCCGTCTAATGCAAGACAGTTTGCACCTGAGCCAGACAGGTCATACACTTGAGCGTAGGCAAGTAAGCAGTTCACAAGTCAATTCATCTTTCAGTCTCTTTGGGTTGAACTACGGTGTTCTGACTTCCTCATTGCACGAGAGGATACGTAGGCATAACTTAACAGTTATCGAACAAAAGTCTCTGTATATTCCCCCTCTTTACAACATCTTTCTCTTAGCCTCATTATCATGAGCAATTCATTCTCATTCGTACACTGACACATCATTATACACTTCACTTCTTTTACACTGACACCTGTACATCCTTTTCCAGCTCTTTATACACAAATTGCACTGACACTACCCCTTTAAAACACAAATCTTTTAAGCGTGGATCCCGTCGAGTACGACGGACAATCTGGGTGCTAATACCTTCCCAGGTTGTAACCGACCCCCTTTCTCAGTTTCTCTGGTTCGCAACCGTCTTATCCATATCTTTCTAGGTTTATGCAGCATTACCTTTCCTCCGGGATAAAAATGCCTAGCTGGCGACTCTATTCATCTCCAGTGAGTTCACTGCTGTGTGTTCTCATTGTCCCTCTCGCCGACCGTTCGCGTCTGTACCTTTATCTGGGCCATGTCCCATTTATCGGGAGCGACAGCTTGGCGACTCTGCTGGGGAACCTTATACTGCAACCAGGGCTTCTGGTTCTTTTTGTGGGTTCCTCCTAGCGCTTGATTGATTTGTGTTTACTGGGGTGTTATGTGCTATTTGTATATTTTGTTTTGTTTATTGCTTTATATACAGTTGTTTTACTGCTTTCTTTATAGCTTTACATATATCATACTGTCATACTGTTCTGGCTGGATCTGGTTTTTGCTTTGGTGGGTGGGGTTCTATTGAGAGTTGAGGTCCTATACCTGGGACCTGAGTGACACCTAGGCTAGAGTGGTTCATATTCTTTCCCATTCCATCTCGGTCTGGTGCGGGAATATGAAACACGGTTCAGATATGGGTTTCTTCTTGAGAACTCTGTGTTGCAGATTTCCTGCAATGCTAGGGCTATCTGGGAAGCCTACTAAGTCTGGATGACCTTTAGTATTGACCTTCAGAAACTGAGGTGAATTAGAGGAGGATCTTTTATGGGTATTGTAAACACTGTACCTCCAGGTTGGAAGTGTTTACACTTCTCATAACTGATCCAAGTCTGAGGATCCTTGTTTTAGAACACCACCTGTGAGGGGGTTGGGCTGTTTACAGGTTTGCAGGTACCCTTGACCTCAGCATACCCTGTTACTTTGTTTGATTAAGAGTACTCCACTTTGGAACAGTTCTTGTGATTTTAACCCTGGACATGTGACTCTTTATTTGAGTCCCCCACCTTGGTTACTGGACTTATAGACCTCCATCTGGATTTCTTGAACACACATGGACTTATATCAGAGCAGTTAATCAGATCCAGCTCAGTCACAAACCCTTGCATATCATTTGCATACATCCTCATTGCATCATTTTAACATGTGTTTATTTGTTTTTCAGGGTATCCATCCTATCATTTTGGCTTAGTTTTGACCCATTCTTCAGCTTAGACCTATCTCCATCAGCACTTGCTTCAGCTATCAGCTACTTGCTTCAGTCACTTGCATCCTCAGTCTCAGCCTATCAGTGGCCTATCTTCAGTGTTGTCCTCAGTCATCATCATCAGCACCCATTCTTCAGCAACATGGCACCTAAGAAAAGTAACATCTCCTATCACTTCTTTGAGCCTGAGCTAGCTAGCATCAGGAGGATTCAGACCCTGATTACTCCAGACCATATACCATATTTCAGAGAACATTATGGAGGAATCCTTGATGTGGTATTGGATTTGGACCCTTCACAGAGGAGCCTGATACATACCTGCCTGCAGTTCTATGATCCTCCTCTGAGGTGTTTCGCCTTTCAGAACTTTCAGTTGGGACCATTGTTGGAAGAATACTCATCACTGGTTGGTGTACCCATCAGGGGTGGAATCCCCTTCAACCCTGAAATGGCTTTCCCAAGTAATGAGGAGATAGCAAAGGCATTACACCTGGAACCAGTTTTGATTAGGCAGAATTTGACATCTAAAGCTGGAATCTCTGGTTTTCATCTGGATTTCTTGATTTCTCAAGCTAGTCTGAAGGCCTCCCTGGGGGAGTGGAAGGCAGTCTGTGCTCTGTTGGCCCTTAGCATATATAGGATCATACTTTTTGCAGATGAGCCTAGGTTTGTTAGCAAGAATGCAGTCCATCTTTTCATCCTGAGAAACCCAGTGCCTACTTTACTGGGAGATCTTTACTACTCAGTTCATCAAAGGAATGAAAAGCAAAGGGGGAGATTAGTGAGATGCTGTGCACCTTTGTTCTATACTTGGCTGCTCAAGCATTTGCCAAAGACTGATGCATTCCTGAACCCTCACCAGCAGAAGAACTGGGCTAGAAGGCTTGTTGCTCTAACCTCAGATGATATCAGATGGTGTACTCAGAGTACTAAGGGCAGAGACATCATTACAAGTTGTGGGCAATTTCCCAATGTGCCTCTGATTGGAGTGAAGGGTTGCATCAATTACAATCCTCTGCTTTTCAAAAGACAACTGGGCTATGCACTAGTCCATCCTCCTAGGGCACAGGATCTGACTGAGACCCTTTATGTTGAAATCAAGCCTAATCTGGCTGTTGTCAGGCAGGCAACCTGGGCCTGGGACAATGTGCAGACTAAGGGAGTAACTATTCTTGGAAGATGCAATAATGTAGCCTCTGCCCAGTACTATGAGTGGTCTCATGCCAGAGCTCAAATTTCTGGAATGCCCTTCACTATTGAAGATATGCCTGGACCTTCCACAGCACCACCTCCGGCAACTGTCAGCTTAGAGGAGTTTGAGAAATTGAAAGAAAGAAATGAGAAGTTGACTCAAGCTCTACAGAAGACCCTCTGGGAAAGGAGTGATGGTAGGTTGGATATTGAGAGGCTAGAAAAGCTGAAGGTAGAGCATTTGGCTAGAATTGAGAAGTCTGAAGATTACATTAAGAAGTCTAGGGCTGGAGAACAGATCTTGAAGAATGCCTGCAAGGAAGCTCAGTTCCAGAAGGCCAGGACTGATTTGTATCTAAAGGAGAGTCAGGCTAGGTGGGTCAGGATCACCGAAGCCCGTACTCAAGAGGACAAAACAACTCAAGATAAGATGGAGCAGATGGAAGCTAATGCAAAAGAGCAACAGGAAGCCATGGCAGCAGCCCAGAGGGAGGTCTCAGAGTTGAAGATCAGAGCTGGTGTGAAGAGGTCTAAGGACCAGAGTCAGCACAAGAAGCTAACTGCAGCTATTGCCACAAGGAATCTCCTTATCAGGAATCTTACGGAGCGTCCAGCTGATCCTGTGACTGAAGCACTTCTCAAGGAAGTTCAGGAGGACGAATTTGGCCTTGGTGTTTGACCTTTTGCTTGTTGTTGCTTTCATTTTATATACTTTTCTTTATGTTGTATTTTTGACCCCTCGGAGGGCTTGTATTGTAAAAGAAACAAATATTGTATTATTTACCTTTTTGTAATATATGTGCTGGTTTGTTTTATCTGAATTCTTCAAGCAACATCACAAGCATCTTCTTCAAGGGGTCTGGAAAGGTCAAAACCAAGTACCAAGCCGGATACCTTGGAAACAAATAGACACACTGCATTGCATACTAACCTTTTGTTTTGTTTTGTAGGTTTTGTTTTATTGTTACTAACTCTGTTGTGATCTCAGGAATTATTGCTCGACGTCGAGGGTTTCCACTCAACCGTCCACACAGATACCCCACCCGCAGCAACCTTCCGGGCATACAGATGGATCAGATGCAGCAGGACCTTACAGAGGTCAGAAACCAAATGACCAACGAGAGGTTGGAAATGAGGACTCAAATGACACAGTTTATGGAGGTAATGAACAACATGGCTCAAAGCCAGGAGAGGCTCAGAGCACTGGTAGAAGGGAGAAACCAGGAAGACCATCAGCCAGGGACTGCTGGGACTAGCAATAATGAAAGAGTCCAACCTCATGTCAATCCCCCAGTCTTTGGACCCCACCTCCATCCAGAGGCCAACATCCCTGTCAATATACAAGGGACTGCCACAGCAGGGAGGGTACTGCAAGAAGACCCCCAGGAAGATCAGTTCACAGTGATGGGAGCTGGGGAGGAGGCCTATGATAGAAGGCTGGATGAGATAGCTGAGAAATTAAGATCCTTAGAGTCTCAAAACTCTTTGGGTTTTGATGTTATGGATATGGGCTTGGTAGACGGGGTCAGGATTCCCCACAAGTTTAAGCCACCATGCTTTGAGAAGTATAATGGGACTTCCTGTCCCCGGACCCATCTACAATCTTTTCTGGGGAGGCTGAAGGCCTATACCATGGACGAGAAGCTGTGGATGTTTTATTTTGAGGATAGCTTGACTGGAGCTTCGAGGGAATGGTACTCCCATCTGACAAGAGCAACTATTAGATGCTGGAAGGACCTGGCAGAGGCCTTTATCAGACAGTATCAGTACAACCTGGATATGGCGCCCAACAGGACCCTCCTAATGGGAATGTCACAGTCATCCAGGGAGAGCTTCCGAGAGTACGCTCAAAGATGGAGACAGCTTGCTGCTGCTGTCCAGCCACCTATGTCAGAGAGGGAGATGGCTGATATTTTCATGAACACCCTCCAGGGGACTTACATTGATAGGCTAGCTGCCTTCTCATCTACCAGCTTTGCAGATGTAGTCATAGTCGGGGAGAGAATTGAAAGCCTGTTGAAGATGGGTAAGATCTCAGACAACGGTGCAAGCTCATCCAGTAATGCAAGAAAGCCTTTCGCAGGCCCAAGAAGAACTGGTGAGACCAATGCTATTCACACCAACAGGGGCAGGCCCCAATATGTTCATAGGTTTGTGGCAGCAGTCACCATTCCCGCTCCAGCTCATCCACAACCGGCTTATCAACCACCGCAACGAAATTATCAGCAACAACCTCAGTACCAGCAATAAACTCAGTATCCTCCGAGAAATTACAACAACAGCAACACCAACAACAATAATCAGCAGAGACCATTCCAACAGAGGCCCTCTCAGGCCAATAGGGTGATCGATCCGATCCCTATGCCCTATGCCACATTGCTGCCACAACTCCTGAAACTCAACCTAGTTGAGCTAAGGACGTTGGCACCTCCGGATCCTAACAGTCTGCCCAGAAATTATGACGCCAGCGCCAGATGTGCTTTTCACTCAAATGCACCTGGTCATAGTACGGAAAAGTGCAGAGCTTTGCACATGAAAGTGCAGGATCTGGTGGATTCCAAGGCTCTGAACTTTGCACCACCACCGAATGTCAACAAGAACCCTATGCCACACCATGGTGGTCCCCGAATCAATGCTATTGAAGAAGACAAGCCGTCTTATTTAATAACCAGTGTGGGTCAGATTCGGACACCGTTGGTAGAGATCAAAGCTCAGCTCCTCGAATGCCAAATATTCCCAGGATGTGAGCTAGGGTGTGCTTACTGCAACATTTCAGTGAATGGTTGTGATAACTTGAGGGATGGCATAGATGGTCTCATCCAGAGTGGCCTGCTTCAAATTACAACATCATTTCCAACAAATCCAGCAATCTCATCAGCAACAGTTCCAGTATCTCCTACAACTGCAACAACCATTGTTCCGGACAACTCTTCAGCTTCATCAACAAGTTTTTCATCCGTCATCTCGACTAACCAGATATCAACCAACATTCCTTCTACAACCTCAGCACCACTCCATTTTGAATCTCCTACAACAACAACACCCATCCTTCCAACAATGGCTCCTACAACATCAGCAACAAACCATGAGGATGTCTCAACTGTCACAATTTATTATGATCCTGAAAACGACTCTGCCTACAACTCACAAAGTGCTACTCCCATCAGAGCACCTATCACAATATATTATGATCCACAGACTATCACGGTTCCTTCCGGAGCTGCCATCAGTCCAGTCACTGTCACGGTGCCTGGACCAGTACCTTATGAAAGCAGTAAGGCCATCCCTTGGCATTACGGCTCTGACGTATACTGCGAAGGACAGAAAATCACTCTTGAACCATCAACACCTGCACCACAAATAGACAATGTGGGAGGAGGCGGAGGCTTCACTCGAAGCGGACGTCTCTTTGCTCCACAAATTCAAAGACCCACTGCCGAAGCAGAAGCTGCTGCCAAGGCAAAAGGAAAGAGCTCGGTGCAGGAAGATCAAGCTATTAAGGAAACTTTGAAAACACCCTTTGATCAAGAAGTTGATGAGTTCATGAGAATCATCAAGAAGAGTGATTACAAAATAGTGGATCAGCTTCACCAGACGCCTTCCAAGATCTCTATCCTATCATTGCTTATGTGCTCCGAAGCCCATCGGAATGCACTACTCAAAGTCTTGCACGCAGCTTACGTGCCTGAAGAGATCACCGTCAATCAGTTGGAAACTGTGGTTGGAAATGTTACTGCTAGCAATGGGCTAGGGTTCACCAATACTGATTTGACTACGGAAGGTCGCAGCCATAACAAGGCCTTGCACATCACCATGGAATGTAAAGGTGCAGTCCTTTCCCATGTGCTGGTAGATACAGGATCATCCCTCAATGTCTTACCTAAAAAGGCCCTTGTGAAGCTAGAATATGAAGGATTGGCATTGCGACCCAGTAACCTGGTAGTGAGAGCCTTTGATGGTTCTAAGAGATCGGTTCTGGGGGAAATTGAGTTACCTGTAACGATTGGCCCACAAACTTTCAAAACGACCTTCTACGTGATGGACATTCAGCCTGCCTACAGCTGTTTGTTGGGTAGACCATGGATTCATGCCGCTGGCGCAGTAACGTCTACCCTTCACCAGAAGTTAAAATTTGAGTGGGAAGGTCAAGTTGTTACAATTTGTGGAGAGGAGGATATTTTTGTTAGCCATCTGGCTACTTATAAGTATATTGAGATGGAGGGGGAGATCCACGAGACGATGAGCCAAGGGTTTGAGGCCCTGAATGTTAATGAAACCTCTGCTGTGCTTGGGACCTCTATGACATCCTACCAACAAGCCCGGAAGGTGGTAGAAGAAGGAAACGCTCAAGGCTGGGGCAAACTGTTGCCTGTGGAGAAGAAAGAAGATAGATTTGGGTTGGGTTACAAACCAACTCAAGAAGATCAAGCAGAGGCTGCCAAGAAGCCCAACTTTGTTAGTGGGGGGATGCTCACCCCCGATGCTGTCAACAATCTGGAAGACGAGTTGGAAGAAGAACGCAACCTGGAAAGCTGGATTCGTCCAAAGATCCCGGGGAGCAGTATCTCAAACTGGTCTTCCCAGGAAATTATAAGAGTTACTCATGCAGAGTAATCATTATTTCCTGTATTTTTATAGCATGCATCAAGTCTTGCATCTTGCCCAAGATGACAAGACTCATTTTGTAATCGGGCCATCTGTACTTTTTGTGCAACAAGATTAATCAATGAAATATCAGACATCTTTTTGCAAACAAGTCTTTTTCTTTTCCGCTCACTGTTTTTCTATTTTTCTTTTTGTACAAAAAAAAATAAATGGCGATGTTTTCAAAATGGCAACTTTATTTCACTTTTCTAAACAAGATTAAAATCAATCACTAAAATGAACAAACTGAACCCTTGCAGAGAGTGCCTTCCAGACAGCACCGACAACAGCACGGCTATGACTTCGTATGACTCTGACAAACCGATCAATCAAGCTGATGAAGGGGTTGAAGAAGACTACGAGCTTCCTGAAGAGCTAGCCAGGTTGTTGAGACAAGAGGAGAAGGTTATCACTCCTCATCAAGAGGAGGTTGAAACGATTAATCTTGGTACAGATGAAGATGTGAAAGAGGTTAAAATCGGGGCCTGCTTACAAGACTCAGTAAAGAAACAACTGATTGACCTGCTTCAGGAATATGTGGATGTGTTTGCTTGGTCTTACCAGGATATGCCAGGGTTGGATACCGATATCGTCATGCACAAGCTGCCTTTAAGAGAAGAATGTCCACCGGTCAAACAGAAACTGCGCCGTACTCGCCCAGACATGGCAATGAAGATCAAGGAAGAGGTACAGAAGCAGTGGGACGCCGGGTTCCTTGCTGTAACTAGCTACCCGCCGTGGGTTGCTAACATAGTACCTGTGCCTAAGAAAGACGGCAAGGTGAGGATGTGTGTTGATTACCGGGATCTGAACAGAGTCAGCCCGAAAGATGATTTCCCATTACCTCACATTGATGTATTGGTGGATAATACGGCTCAGTTCTCGGTATTCTCCTTCATGGATGGATTTTCAGGATACAATCAGATCAAAATGTCACCTGAAGACATGGAGAAGACAACCTTCATCACACCCTGGGGCACGTTCTGTTACAAAGTGATGCCATTCGGATTGAAGAATGCTGGTGCAACATATCAACGGGCTATGGTAACGTTATTCCACGATATGATCCATAAAGAAATCGAGTGTTATGTGGATGACATGATTGCCAAGTCCCTCACGGAAGAAGACCACCTGGTAAATCTACTGAAGCTATTCAAGCGTCTGAGGAAGTATCAACTGAAGTTGAACCCCAACAAGTGCACATTCGGGGTGCGATCCGGTAAGCTGCTGGGTTTTATCGTGAGTGAGAAAGGGATTGAAGTTGACCCTGATAAAGTCAAAGCCATTCAAGAGATGCCTGCACCGAAAACTGAGAAAGAAGTTCGAGGGTTTTTGGGACGATTGAACTACATTTAAAGGTTCATATCTCACCTTACAGCAACCTGTGAACCCTTGTTCAAACTGTTAAGAAAAGAACAGACGGTCAGGTGGAATGAAGACTGCCAGAGGGCTTTTGACAAGATCAAAGAATATCTGCAAGAACCTCCCATCCTTATGCCTCCAGTTGAAGGAAGACCTCTGATAATGTACTTGACAGTATTAGAAGAGTCGATGGGGTGCGTGCTGGGCCAGCATGACGAGTCTGGTCGAAAAGAGTATGCAATATACTACCTGAGCAAAAAGTTTACCGACTGTGAACAACGTTATTCACTGCTCGAGAAAACTTGTTGTGCTTTAGCGTGGGCTGCTCGCCGACTGAGACAGTATATGTTGACCCACACTACTTTATTGATCTCAAAGATGGACCCAGTTAAGTACATATTCGAGAAGCCAGCGCTTACCGGACGGGTTGCAAGATGGCAAATGATTCTCACGGAATATGACATCCAGTACACGTCCCAGAAAGCCATCAAGGGCAGTGTACTATCTGAATATCTTGCTGAGCAACCTATTGATGACTACCAGCCTATGAGATTTGACTTCCCTGATGAAGACATCATGTTCATAAAAGCGAAAGATCATGAAGAGCCTGTTCACACTGAAGGGCCTGACCCGGAAGAGGAATGGACTATGATGTTTGACGGGGCTGTTAATATGAATGGTCGCGGTGTTGGTGCAGTACTCATTACACCTAAAGGAGTTCACATGCCTTTCTCGGCAAAACTCACTTTCAACTGCACTAACAATGAAGCTGAATACGAAGCTTGCATTATGGGTCTTGAGGAAGCCATTGACCTCAGGATCAAGACATTGACCGTATTCGGAGATTCAGCTCTGGTGGTTAATCAAACCAACGGCAAATGGTACACCCACCAGGATCATCTGATACCTTACAGGGATTATACAAGGAGGTTACTGACTTTCTTTACAACGGTCAAGCTTGAGTATATCCCTCGGGACGAGAATCAGTTTGCAGATGCTCTGGCTACCATTTCGTCAATGATCAAAGTTCAAGTTGCCAACTTTGTACCTCAGATTTCAGTATCCAGACTTGACAGACCAGCGTATGTATTTGCAGCAGATGTTGTCAAAGACGATAAGCCTTGGTTCCATGACATTAAGTGCTTCTTGGAGGATCAAACATACCCATCTAGGGCATCTTCCAATGATAAGAAGACTTTGAGAAGGTTTGCTGGTAGTTTCTTTCTGAACACTGATAGTTCCCTATACAAGAGAAACTTTGATATGGTACTCCTCAGATGCGTTGATAGAACAGAAGCAGACTTGTTAATGCATGAAGTGCACGAAGGATCTTTTGGTACCCATGCAGGAGGGCATGCCATGGCTAAGAAATTGCTAAGATCAGGTTATTACTGGATCACAATGGATGCAGACTGTTGTGCCTACGCCAGAAAATGCCATAAATGCCAGATCTATGCAGATAAAGTGCATGTGCCTCCCAACCCTTTGAACATAATGTCTTCACCATGGCCCTTTGCTATGTGGGGCATTGACATGATTGGCAAGATTGAACCGACTGCTTCAAACGGCCACAGATTCATCCTGGTCGCCATTGACTATTTTACCAAGTGGGTTGAAGCAGCCTCATATGCAAATGTTACAAGGCAAGTGGTAGCCAGATTTCTGAAGAGAGATATCATCTGCCGGTACGGAGTTCCCGAGCGAATCATTACTGATAATGGTTCCAACTTAAACAACAAAATGATGGCAGAGCTGTGCCGGGATTTCAAGATCCAACACCACAATTCTTCTCCTTACAGGCCAAAGATGAACGGCGCTGTTGAGGCAGCTAATAAGAATATCAAGAAGATTGTGCAGAAGATGGTAGTCACTTATAAGGACTGGCATGAAATGCTACCGTTTGCTTTGCATGGCTACCGCACGTCAATCAGAACATCCACTGGGGCAACACCGTATCAGCTTGTGTATGGTATGGAAGCAGTCCTACCGGTTGAAGTTGAATTACCCTCCTTACGGGTATTGATGGATGTTAAGCTGAACGAAGCAGAATGGGTTCGGTCCCGGTTCGAACAACTGAGTCTGATTGAAGAGAAAAGATTGGCTGCAATTTGTCATGGGCAGTTGTATCAGAAAAGAATGAAGAGAGCCTTCGATCAGAAAGTCAGGCACCGAGAGTACCAAGTAGGGGATCTTGTGTTGAAGAGAATCCTCCCTCCTCATACAGACCACAGGGGCAAATGGACTCCAAACTATGAAGGACCATTCGTAGTAAAGAAGGTTTTCTCTGGTGGAGCACTGATGCTCAGCACCATGGATGGTGAGGATTTCCCGTCCCCTGTGAATTCAGATGCAGTTAAAAAATACTTCGCATAAAAATGACCCGCTGGACATAAAAACAGAATGTAAGTCCAGGCAAAAATAGGGCATCCCGGCGAGTCAAAAACAGAATAAAAGACTCGGGCAAAAATAAGGGAAATAAACAAAAATGTACACCCGCTGAGTTGAAAAGCCGCATTGGACAGCTCAGGCAAAAATGGGTATCCCGATGGATTGAAAACCCGAAAGGGCGATCCAGGCAAAATGAGGGAATAAGCGAACAACTGCATGCTGAATTCGTCTGTATCACCTACAACTTGGTAAGCTTCAAAAGGATCAAGCTTCTTTCAGAATCAGCCGACTTCAGAAAGCAAGATGAGAAGAACGTCAAATGTCATACAAGTCATAGCAAGAGGGAAGCTTCTTGGAGCATCGACAACATTGCCAGCTTTTTGTTTCTCATTTTGTAACAATCTCCCCATTTTAGGAGATTTGTTTCTTTGACTGTATCTTGCCGATTCAGGGCACATAAATTAATAAAATCAGATTTTTGCAGTCATGTTTCGTCTTGTACATTTTTATTTGCAAAAAAAATGTCTGATGTCTCTAAAAAAACTAATTGCATAAGTACGGATGTTTTTCTTCAAATAATAATAAAAGCACATGCTTGCAGGGAATATACTTACTCTCAAGAGTGTCTAAACTCCTATGACGGAATCCAGTAAGGGATACCTCGGGATCATTTGTGCGTTTCTCTATCTTTGCAGGATTGCCGGTATCCAAAGCACAACTTGGGGCATGTAAGCTTCATCCCAGCAAGCTGACAAATCAACACTCATTCTCAGCACCCGAGGTGCTTTCTCCCCAGCTGAGTTGCCACTGATAACTTCCCCCAGCTAAGTTGCCACTTGTCAATCCCCCCAGCCGTGGTGCCGGTCATTCTTCCTCAGCAGAATACAAAAGTCAGGGAACCATCTCCCCACAGAGTCCTCAGCCTCTGTTCAGAAGAGCAACGCATGAAGGAATCACAACAGAGTGACGAAAGCTTCTACAAACCCCAGCTGGGTCCCTCATCACAAGGATATGTCCATCAGTGACCTATATCCCCCAAGCAGATACATCTCATCAGATCTACCAGTGATCTCATTCCCAGCTGGGATGCCCATTTTAAACAGATCAGCCAGAGATCTTCGCGGCAGTGGGATCCGAATCCCGGTTTGGTATCTTTGCATAATCATAGCATTCGCATCATATTCACCCACAAAGCGTAGCATTCCGTCTAATACGGAGCATTACGGCAAAAATCAAACACATAGCATAATCATAAGCCATGTTGTGAATCGAACGCTTGTGGATAATAACCGTTCATCAACAATATACAGAAAAATCCCCCCAGATTCCTCAGCAAAAGCAGTTGCCTCACAATTCACAAACACCAGTATATACTCCTTTTGACACCCGTCCGTGTCATCATTCCCCAGTAAAGTCGCCTGAACACTCTTTACAAACAAGACTACCCGTATTACAGATACTTCCTGACGCCCGTCCGTGTCATACCCCCAGCAGAAAGCCAAAGACATCATCTTTGCACTCACCTATACTTGTATATACATTTTCTTGACACCCGTCCGTGTCATATCCCCAGCGCAGTCTCCTACACTTTTACACCCCATATACTTGTTGATACCATACTTTTCTTCTTTTGACACTCGTCCGTGTCACTCTCCCCAGCAGTTAAAATACTCATCTATACAATATTCACACTCATACTTATACAGATACTCGTCCGTATCTTGTATATACCACTTATATCCCCACAAATTCGGCATTGGTCCATGTTCTTTGTTAACCAGTTGGTACTCGTCCGTACCATCATCTCAGAATATGCGTCAGGTGTTTGTTTCTACATGATACTCGTCCGTATCATAGTCTTGAGGATGCTCGTCCGCATCTTTAATCCATACACTTTGTCAAATACTCTTGTCTTCTTGAATATAGATACTCGCCTGTGTCTACCATTCCCCAGAAGAGTCCCTTCAGATTCAACACTCGTCCGTGTTCTCTGTTAACCCGTTGATACCCGTCCGTATCATCATCTCTGAACACGTGTCAGTTTGTTTCTACCCGATACTCGTCCGTATCGTCGTCTTAAGGATGCTCGTCCGCATCTTTAATCTATACACAAACCTCTAAACACTTATACCTTTTGTTTCTTGGATATAAACACTCGTCCGTGTTTACTATTCCCCAGCAAAGCAAATTTTCCTTTTATCTGACACTCGTCCTATGTCATGATAAATTTTGAGAGCAGCCGTACCCTGTTAGGTGGTCGTCCTCCACCTCTTGATGGTCGTTCTCCATCATGCTCATCCGATGGCCGTCCCCATCGTTGATATTTAGCAGCCGTCCCCTGCTAGGTGGTCGTCCTCCACCTCTTGATGATCGTCCTTCATCACTTTATCCAATGGCCGTCCCCATTGTTGATTTTGGTTATCTGACATTCGTCCTATGTCATGATAAACCTTGAGAGCAGCCGTCCCCTGCTAGGTGGTCGTCCTCCACCTCTTGATGGTCGTCCTCCATCATGCTCGTCCGATGGCCGTCCCCATCGTTGACCCTTTTATCCGGCATTCATCCTATGTCGCGATATTTTCGGCAGCCGTACCCTGCCAGGTGGTCGTCCTCCACCTTAGATGACCGTCCCTCATCTTAACCCCAACAGAGCAGCCGTCCCCTGCTAGGTGATCGTCCTTCACCTTTGATGACCGTACCTCATCATCTGTTTATTTCATTTATTCTTTAACCCGATGGCCGTCCCCGTCGTGGTCCCTTTTCTTTTTAGCCCGATGGCCGTCCCCATCGTCGGTTACTTTACTTTATGAACTTGGTGGCCGTCCCCGTCATGTTTCATTCGATCCCCAGAGAATCTTGTAGCTTTACTTGATGGCCGTCCCCATCATAATATCTTATTTTTCCCAGCTAGTCGGCCGTCCCCGTCTTGGCTTTACCTTTTATCCCCAGCATGTCGGTCGTCCCCGTCATTGCTCTTTACCCAGCAGTCGTCCTCTGCTCGACGGTCGTCCTCCGTCGCCCATACTTTACAATATACTTTATTTTCCTTTTACAATCTATATCCCTTTTCTTCTTCATTTTGTGAGTGCAAATTGTGGACTGTCTTTGGTATTCAACCACAAGTTATCTTGTTTGCCTGTTAAGCCGTCGCTTACATCCTACACAGCTAACTCATGTTTGAATAGGGGCAGCTGTAAACACCCCAAATTTGCCCTCACCCATTCACACCATGGCTTGTGATCATTCTCATATGCATAAACACAATCATAACATCTCATATCCCATTTTTGTTTCACTGCATAGATTCAAAGTCATCTGCACCTAGGGTTGGTGATCTGAGCAACCCAAGAGCTTCTTGAGCCACTCCAAAGGTCATCAATCACTTCAAGAGGGTCTATGTGTGTTCAAGTATCATATCACATCTTCTCAAAGTCAAGAATGCCAAAGAATCACAAGAACTGGGATTGGTATGGATGCAGAGCCAGGCTTAACTGCACAGATGACCTAAAATTAGGGTTTTGGTTTCAGAGGCCATAACTCCAAATTTTTTGGTCATTCTTGTTTCTATTGGTCTCTATATGGTATAGGGAGTATGCATATCAATTTTTATGAAGAAATTCCATGGAGAAGTCATCTGATCAAGAGTTGACTTTCTGAACAAGTCAGTGCAAAATCAGGGCATCTGAGGCCCCCAGTGACCCAACCAAGGGGTGATCTCCATCATTTTGAGTGTATTTGATCTTCATTTGATCATGGAAGAAGTTTAAAGTTCACAAAATTCAAGAATTACAAGTTTTTGCAAAGTTGACTTTTTAGGGCAAGTTTGACTTTTGAAGAATATGTCATTTTATGCCACTTTTCAAACCTTACTTTTTGATCCAAAAATGCTTCAAATGGAAAAACTTTGGTCATGAAAGTTGTAGAATAGATCTTTCCCTTTTCAAAAAGTACAAGAACATGACCTAATTCATTTTGGATCAAAAGTTATGGTTCATCAAAGTTGGCAAAAATCACTAATTTTCAAGTCATGCCCCAAATGAGAAACTTGCAAGAACTTTGTACCAAGGCATTTGTGACTTCTAATTCATGTCTAACCAATATGCAAGCATCATACAAGTTCTAAAAATCAGATTTGAACCAAAAGATCACATGTTTCATGGTTTGTGAAGCAAGATTTTTCCATGTGAACTAAAAGTGAGCAAGTTGCAAAACCATCATCACACTTCCATCCACTTGTTGCCTAGCCTGCTGAATCACACTAGCCTTCCCCCATGCCTTGCTGCGCCAGACAAGCCCTTGGTACTTGGCTAGAAGTTGCCCATGCCCTCTCTTACAAGAAGTTGACATTTTGGCAAAAGTAGCTACACCAATCAATAAAGCACAAGTCACATCTTCTGACCAATCCCAATTGTTTATACTACTCAAATGCAAGCCAAACCAGCCAACACACAAGCCTGAAGCACACTAGAACTCAGCATCCCCATTTTTACTCCCTTGAGCAAAAACCTTCGAATCTCATCACACAACTCACAAACACAAAAACCCACTTCATAGATCAACTCAACATGTTCCTCTGATCAAAAAGCATCCATGGGGCACGTATTGTTACCAAGTTATGCCATCTGCTAAGTTTGCTGTTTTCTCCTTCATGGACGGATTTTCGGGATATAACCAAATCAAGATGGATCCTGATGATATGGAAAAGACCACTTTTATCACACCATGGGGCACGTATTGTTACCAAGTTATGCCATTTGGTCTTAGAAATGCGGGAGCCACTTATCAAAGGGCAATGGTCACCCTCTTCCATGATATGATGCATAAGGAAATAGAAGTTTATGTGGATGATATGATTGCCAAATAACAAAGTGAGGAGGATCATTTGAGTCATCTCCTAAAGTTATTTGAGCGTCTCAGAAAGTTCCAACTGCGTCTGAATCCAGCTAAGTGTACCTTTGGTGTCCGATCAGGAAAGCTACTTGGTTTTATTGTTAGTCGGCAAGGAATTGAAGTAGATCCGGATAAGGTCAGAGCAATTCAAGAAATGCCAGCTCCAAAAACAGAAAAGCAAGTCAGAGGTTTCCTTGGAAGACTGAACTACATCTCCAGATTTATCTCCAACATGACTGCTACGTGTGAACCTCTATTCAAGTTGCTCCGGAAGAATCAGGCAATTGAGTGGAGTCTTGATTGTCAATTGGCTTTTGAGAAGATCAAGGTTTACCTGCAGGAACCTCCTATCTTAATCCCACCTACTCCAGGGAAGCCTCTCTTCATGTACCTGACTGTACTTGAGGGATCTATGGGTTGCGTATTAGGCCAACAGGATGAAACCGGTCGTAAGGAGCACGCCATTTATTACTTAAGCAAGAAGTTCACAGACTGTGAAAGCAGATATTCGCTTTTAGAGAAGACTTGTTGTGCTCTGGCGTGGGCGGCCAAACGTCTCAGGCAGTATATGATTTGTCACACCACTTTGTTGATCTCGAAGATGGATCCAATAAAGTACATCTTTGAGAAGCCTGCTTTGACTGGAAGACTCGCCCGTTGGCACATGTTGTTATCCGAATATGATATCCAGTATGTAACCCAGAAGTCTATTAAAGGCAGTGTTCTGTCTGAATACCTTGCTGATCATCCTGTCGAAGATTATGAACCTTTGAAGTTTGATTTCCCGGACGAGGACATTATGTTGATAAAGGACTGTGAAGTTCCAGGTCCAGATGAAGGTCCCGAGCCAGGTTCTCGTTGGAAGATGATGTTTGATGGTTCCTCTAACTACATGGGGCATGGTGTGGGAGCTGTCTTGATGAACCCTGATGGTGGTTACACTCTTTTCACGGCTAGATTGTGCTTTGAATGTACAAACAACATTGCTGAGTATGAAACATGTGTTTTAGGTATCGAAGCTGCAATCGATACCAGAATCAAGATCCTTGAAGTGTATGGAGACTCAGCCTTAGTAATTTACCAAGTCAAAGGTGAATGGGAGACCCGTGATGAGAAGTTGATCCCTTATCGGGCCCACATTGTGGAGTTAATTAAATACTTTGACGAAGTCACTTTTCATCATGTTCCAAGGGCAGAGAATCAAATTGCAGACGCTTTAGCTATGTTGGCGTCTATGTTTCAAGTCAGATTTCTTAATGAAGCTCCACTCATTACAATCGAGCGAAAAACTGCACCAGCCTACTGTCTACTGGTCGAAGAAGGAACTGATGAGAAACCATGGTTCTATGACATCAAGAACTTCTTGCAAAATCAAGAGTACCCAGCTGATGCAACAACTCTAGACAAGAAGACTTTGAGGAGGTTGGCATCCAAGTTTTTCCTCAGCAACAATGTACTTTACAAGAGAAATCATGATATGGTTCTGCTCAGATGTGTGGACAAGCGCGAAGCAGACTTATTGATCAGAGAGATCCATGAAGGATCATTTGGAACACATGCCAATGGACATGCCATGTCCAGGAAGATTTTGAGAGCTGGATACTTCTGGTTGACCATGGAATCAGATTGTTTCAAGTATGCCAGGAAGTGTCATAAATGCCAGATTTATGCCGACAAGGTGCACGTACCTCCGACACTTTTGAATGTTCTGTCATCGCCTTGGCCTTTCTCAATGTGGGGCATTGACATGATAGGGGCAATTGAGCCTAAAGCTTCCAATGGTCATCGATTTATCTTGGTTGCAATCGATTACTTTACCAAATGGGTAGAAGCAGCTTCCTACAGCAACGTGACGAAGCAAGTGGTTGCCCGTTTCATCAAGAACCAAATTATTTGCCGATATGGGATCCCAAGCCGAATCATCACAGATAATGGGACTAATTTTAACAACAAGACAATGAAGGAGTTGTGTGATACTTTCAAAATTGAACATCATAACTCGTCTCCGTATCGTCCGAAGATGAACGGAGCTGTTGAAGCTGCAAACAAGAACATCAAAAAAATCTTGCAGAAAATGGTGAAGACTTACAAAGACTGGCACGAGATGTTACCGTATGCCTTACACGGATATAGAACATCAGTTCGCACTTCAACAGGGGCAACCCCTTTCTCTTTAGTGTATGGGATGGATGCAGTTCTCCCTATCGAAGTGGAGATACCATCTTTGAGGATCTTGATGGAAACCAAACTGGAGGAAGCTGAGTGGGTCCAAAGCAGATATGACCAGCTGAATCTCATTGATGAGAAGAGAATGACCGCCATGTGCCATGGCCAGTTGTACCGAAGCGCATCAAGAGAGCTTTTGACAAGAAAGTCCATCTCCGAGAATTCAAAGAAGGAGATCTTGTACTCAAGAAGATCTTTCCAGTCCACAAAGAAATGCGTGGGAAATGGAGTCCTAACTATGAAGGCCCATATGTTGTGAAGGTGGCATTTTCCGGAGGTTCCCTAATCCTCACAACTATGGATGGTGAACAACTGAAACACCCGGTGAATTCTGATGCAATCAAAAAATATTATGCCTAAATAAAGCCCGATATGTCGAAAACCAGAAATGGCGACCTATGCAAAAATGGGTATCCCGGTGGATCATAACCTATGAAGGAGATCCAGGCAAAAGTTAGGGATAAAAATAAAAAAATAGAGCTCGCTAAGTTGAAAACCCGAAAAGGCGGCTTAGGCAAAAAAGAGCGTCCCGGTGGATTGAAAACCCGAAAGGGCGGTCCAGGCAAAAGTTAGGGACAAAGGCATTTGACTGTATCAGATGGTGTTTATCATTACTGAAGATCATTACCTGAAGACCAATCCAGTCGCTCTTGTCAGAAGAAAGGTGTTGGGCGGTTTTAGTTATTAGGGATTATAGTGGTCGTTGGATTCAATGTAGACCTTTCCCCATTGCCATTTTCAATTTGTAATTTTCCATGGAGTTTTTGCTATTGGCAAGCTACCATTCTTGAATGAAATACAACCTTTGCCTTTAAACTTTGTCGTTCAGCTTCTTATTTTCTTCGTTATGCAAAAGGTCTTTACTGAATTACAATTTAACTTTGAAAATGACAAAAAAAAAAATTTAGAAACAGTTTTGAAAACGTACGGGAAAACATTCAAATTTCTTTGACTTTAGAAAAATTAAAAGATTCTTTGTCTTCTAAAAAACCTTTGGCTGGTGACAACACTCTCATGCAATTATTACAGAAATCCCCACAGAGGATTAACAGCTGGTAGCACTCTTGGATGAATCCTTGGACCAAGCACCGATTTCCAAGTTTGAAGACATCTCCCCAGCATCTTTCTTATTGCTCATCTGAGTATTTGCGCTGAGATCCTACTCTTCCTGCTTTATCAAAACTCTCTGTCTCTCCATAGAGTCAGCATTTGCATATCATGATCATTCGCATCATGTTCATCGCATGAGCATTTGGCATAATCATCTGTCTATCCCCAGTTGTCGTCTGTCTAATCCCAGATCCAGATTACTGTCTTTTGTTATTTTAAGTCCATTGTTTGTTGGTACACCACAGTGTGGTTAATTTAGGTTTATCCCAGAAACACTGATATCCCCTGCAGAGGCCTTTCTTGATATGTGCTTTAATACAACCAATACTTCTTTTAAGCCCAATTATCATTGGCATGAATCCTTTAAGTTGTTTGCTTAAAACTTAGGACTGTCTAATTCAAATTCATTTGTGTTTCCCTAATAGCTCCTAAAAGTTTTTCTAAAAGTTATTTGTTTTAAGAATTTCCTGAGGTTGGTCATTTATCTCGCCAAAGACTCCAACATTTATTCTTATCTTCGAGTTTGGTCGCTCAGAGCCATTTGATTTATCTTTAAACGCTTCGCATGCTACTCCCAGTGTCAGTATGTATGCACAGAGCCACTGCCCGAATACTATTTTTCATTTTCCAATCCTTGATTTTCAACAGCTACACTTGAACCTGTTGATTTACTATCTTGGACTTATGACAGTTTATTTTTTTCTCCAACCACCGTGTTGAATTTTTTTTCTAGACCACCGTGTCTCTGTCTGCTATTTTATTTCCAGACCACCGTGTCTCTGTCTGCTATTTTATTTCCAGACCACCGTGTCTTTGTCTGTTGTTTTATTTCCAGACCACCGTGTCTTTGTCTGTTGTTTTATTTCCAGACCACCGCGTCTCTATCTGTCTTTTATTTCCTGACCACCGTGTCGTTGCCTGTTATTTTATTTCCAGACCACCGCGTCTCTGTCTGCTATTTTATTTCCAGACCACCGCGTCTCTATCTGTCTTTTATTTCCTGACCACCGCGTCTTTGCTTGTCATTTTATTTCCAGACCACCGCGTCTCTATTTGTCTTTTATTTCCTGACCACCGCGTCTTTGCCTGTCATTTTATTTCCAGACCACCGCGTCTCTATCTGTTATTTTATTTCCTGACCACCGCGTCTTTGCCTGTCATTTTATTTCCAGACCACTGTGTCACTACCTGAAATTTTATTGTCCTGACCACCGCGTCTTTGCCTGTCATTTTTATTTCCAGACCACCGTGTCGTTATCTGTTATTTATTTCCAGACCACCGTGTCGTTACCAGACCACCGCGTCTTTGCCTGTCATTTTATTTCACGACCACCGAGTCGATGTCTGTTATTTTATCGATCACCATGTCGTTGTTTGTTTATTCCTGACCGTTGTGTCATTGTCTGCTATTTGGTTCTCCTGGCTGCCGAGTCGAGATCATTTCTATTTTTCTCAATCACCGAATCGCTATATTGAGATCCCCAGTAACCACCTTTAACTTGCTGACCCATCACTTCAGTTAGTCTGGTCTTTAATCTTACGTTTTGTTTTCCGTCTTCTGTCATTCTTAGTGCCAGCAGTTACACTTGAACCTGCTGATTTATCACTTTGAATACTTCCTGTTTCTGTCTTGTCATCCCCGATATATTGTTACCCCCAGTGAGCCTTCACCCTCGTTTGCATTTTTTGTGGATCGCCGTTACATTTGTCTGCATCATACCGTATCCAGCATATTCATCATAAAAAAATCAGCATGTTAAGTTTCCTTGCATCTCGCATATCATATCCCCGACAAGAATCCCTCATAAGTTTGTAGCATGTCATTGCATTTAGGGGCAAAATTTTCGGTTATTTCTATATTTAAATACCTTTCACTCCGATTTTATGAGGATTAACATCACTCATTTTATCTGGTAAAATTATTTAAATAGGGGCAACTGTCACACCCCAAAATTTCACCCCTATATATATATATATATATATATATATATATATATATATATATATATATATATATATATATATATATATATATATATATATATATATATATATATATATATATATATATATATATATATATATTTTTCTTCTTTTTTTCATTCGTTCATATCATCTTTGGTATACTGTGGTATATTGGTCACTTTAGTTTTTTTGTAACATTTTTTTATTATCTGTCAAGTTTTACTTCTAAACTTAATTCTAATCTATTTTTCTAATTCCGTTGTTCAACTCTAATTTAATTTTTTTTAGTTTATTCCGTTTCTATTATTTAATTTTATTTCCTATTCTCTATTTTCAATTTATACTCATTTTCAGGTATTATGTCTAAGTTTAATTTTATTTTCTATTTTTAATCCATCTTCAATTTTCTATTTATATTCCAGGTCTTAGTCCATAGTCCATTTTCAAATTTCAAGTTTCAAGTTTTAATTTATTTTATTTTATGTTTTCTTTTTTTTTTTAAATTTAATGACAAAACTTTCACATTCCCATTCAAGTTCTAAGTTTCGATCCATTTCTTTTTAAAAAAATTCCTATTTCTAAGTGTTATTCCAATTCTTACTCAGTTCCAGAATTCCAATTTCATTCCCTAAAACTTCCAACTTTCAGTTGATTTTCAAGTCACTTTTCGATATTTCGCCTTTGTAACTTTGGTTTTGAAAAATATCTTTGGGAGTGTGTTAAAGGTTTATTCCCATTTTTTATGCTTTGACATTGGGTGAAGAAGTTTGCATGTATATATATTGCAGCAGGTGTTGCTGCCTCCCTTTTGACTTGTATGCCAAGATGTGAAACCAAGAAGCACGCAAGAGATCTTAGTTTACAAAAAAGTTGGGGTTGGGGGATTAACACAGTTGATGACTTAGGCCTTGATAGAAATGAAAATAAGGACATGGTTACACGGAATGCTTGGGATGCAAGTCCCAAAGTTGATTGGGGAGTTTAAATTACTTAAGAGAATTTGGCAGTCCATTTTGTGTTTAGATCGCAGGAATGGCTCAATTTTGTTTAAAGCTTTTCAAGGCCAAGTTCACAAATGATTTTAGAGTCATTACATACACATTTTGAGCTATGTTGCTAGGATTACAAGAGTTACAGACCTAATACAAATCCTACAAATTTCAATTCTGCCAAATTTAGAACTTCATCATGTCTTGTCTCATCCAGGCCTTCCAATCTTGGAAGTTGGCTCATTGGTTTGCCGAAGAGGGAAAGAAGTCAATGTATGACTTGATATGCAAGCCAAATGACCTGCTCTCGCTTATCATTGGCGGTGAAAAGGCAGGTTACAGGTATCCAATGTAGAAGCTTCCCAGCATGTTAACACAAAACAAGAGATTGATTAGTGAAACAATAATGGAAGTCAATTCTATGCACAAAAAAAGAGTTGAGTTATGCAGTAAATAATCCTTGTTTTACCGCAGTTGGAAATTAATTTTCAAAGTAACAAATGAACAAAGACAAGGAAACCAACTGACTAATTCAATTCAATCCCAAACCAATTCATCCAATTCATTTCAAACTAAGAGCATTTAGTCAAAACCGAGGGTTTCATGAATTTAGAAAAAAACTTGGCAAAGAAGTATCAAAGGGGCCACCATATCAGTACAGCAAAAAGACAGGATAAAAGGGGGTCAGACCTGCTATAGCCGAATTCAGGCTTGCTGCAGGAACAAAGTTGCAGTTTGCAACAATTGGTCATGGTATCTTTTGGGTCTACGGCAAAGACCTGTGTTGTTGTTACACCAATTTGTGAAAGAAATTCATCCTTTAATCGAGGTATACCTGCCATAGAAAAGGACAGCCCATCGGTATCAAACAAAGTACTGGTATTTTAAGCTTAATCAACAAGTTGGAGTTAAAAAAAAAAAGAATCCCTAATCTTGTCAATAAAAGGGGTTTTCGTTTTATCAGAAAAAGGGTAGCCATAACAAAAAAATATAGAGGAATTCAGACCTTTCCCTTGTTCCCAAATTCAGCATAACAACTCAGAAGAATACAAAAAACACATCAAAACAGGTCCTGCTTATAATTCAGACAACCATGCAGTTCTTTTCCCACCCGAAGAGGAAAAGCTCTCCACTCCACAAGCTGTACAGGCTCCTGATAATGACCTGACATAGGAATCAAACAAAAGATCAAAGCCAGAACTTCTTGGAAGGGTTTTTGGTTACAAATCAAACCCTAATCCCACCCCTATTTAAAAAGGGCGAAGCTCACAGAGAAGGGGGGGAAGGAACCGAAAAAAAGACATCAAAACAAATTTCAAAACAAATTTAGAAACACAACACAGAAAAGAACAACATCAAACATTTTTTAAGCAATCACAAGAAACACAGAGAGAACGAGAATACAACAAACACGGGAAACTCACTGTTCAAACCTTCGACCTTCAGTCAAGCATCGCGGACACCATCAAAACCACCGCCCTAGCCACTTCGCAAACCCAAATCCTTATCGCTGAACCACCCTTCTCTTTCGTTTCTGCAGTACCTTTCGAATCCAAACAAGCATCACTTATCAACAACACGAACAGAAGAAAGCGGCGAACAAGAGGAGAAGGAGGATAGCACGGCAAAGGCGTACCTGAAAGAGAACCCGAGTCGTCGTCCCGAGTCGTCGCCGGAGGTAGTTTCCGCATTTTTTGCTCACTCTGTACTTTCTTCATCTCAAATTGTCTTTTAATGTTGTAAAATGATTGTGAAATTAAGGTTTAAATGTTTGATTTGAGAATAACAATTGTATTGATTGAGAGAGATTTCGGCAAGATGACGAAATTGAAGAACGTTTGTGAGTGAGAGAGTTGGACGAGAGGTTTTGAGCGATTGAGTTCTACCGAACTTGGGAAAGAAATTTAGCGCCGTATAGTGTTAGGGTTTCATTTTACCCCCTTCAACATTAACCCAAACCGGGTCGCGGATCATACCCGCCCCGGAGCACCTGGCCAGCCCCCTTTGGGCCTTCCGCTGCGTTTCTTTGGCCCATTCCCGTATGCCTTTTTCTTTTCTTTCATTTATTTCTTTCTTATTCTTTTTCTTTTCATATAATATCTTATAGTTGTTTTGATGCAATTCTTTTTAGATTATATTTTGTTTTTTTAAGGAAAAGTAACAATAAAGGATATATCAGTTTTTTTTTAAAAAAAATATATAGTATTAGGTTCAATTCCAAACTAAATTTTAATACCTATATTATTAGCTAGTTTTGTCAAGCATTTTAACTTAGTTTAGTTAGTCGGTTTTTTATTACCCGTTGAACGTCTTTATGCGATCGGTAAATTTACATTCCTTGCTTATTGTTTAGTTGTGTGACGATGATGTATGACTTATAAGAATTTGTTTGTATTTTCACATTTCGACTATATTTTGTTAAGTAGAAAATATATGTGATAATAATAAACATGATCACCATTTAATAAATCATTTAAAAATAATAATAAATATCTTGGTCCAACACCAAGTGAGGAGTTCATCACGCTTACACGGCAAACACGTAAGTCGGTCTTATGATCGCCATCTGCACGTTTCACGTTTCTTTTTAAGTTATTTTAACAAGGAATAGAGCTCCGAAGTCTAGCATTCCGCACGTTCTAGAACGAACGGAAACTGGGCTAGCCCCACGCGTTTTGTTCGTTCAATCCTTCGTTATTAATCACCTCAATTTTCAAACGTCTAAAAAACAAATATTCCAATCTATTTAAATTAAATTACGAAAAAGGAACTCCGGAGTCTAGCATTCCGCACGTTCTGGATTGAACCGCAAATGGGCTAGCCTCACGCGATGGTTCAATCACCATTCGTATGTCAAATATTCAAATCATTTATCTAATTAATTTACGAAAAAAGGAACTCCGGAGTCTAGCATTCCGCACGTTCTGGATTGAACCGCAAATGGGCTAGCCTCACGCGATGGTTCAATCACCATTCGTATGCCAAGTATTCAAACCTTAAATTAATTTAATCGTACGAAAACAGAGCTCCGGAGTCTAGCATTCTGCACGTTCTGGATTGAACCGCAAATGGGCTAGCCTCACGCGATGGTTCAATCGTCGTTCGTATACCAACAAATTTAAATCGTTTTTATAATTAATTATCGAAAGACAGAATTCCGGAGTCTATCATTCCGCACGTTCTGGATTGGACCGCAACATGGGCTAGCCCCACGCGATGTGTCCAATCGCCCTTTCGTTTAAAACATCTTAACAAAGTCAAACACTTTCTTCTAAAACGAACATTGTTTAAATCATTCTATCTCTCGAACAAGCTAGTGCTTCAGCCTCCACCGCGAGTATAAGCCAACGCTTAACAGTAGAATGCGTTTTAAACAATTGTTCAATAAAAACCACAAACCGTAGTAGCACGAACTACGGAGCTCTGACATTCCCATTGCACAAGGGAATACGTAGGCACGAGGATTTTAATCCTTCGCGAGCACCCTATTAAAAAAATAAACCTTTTTCTGTCACCCTAATAAAAATTTTAACTATTTATCCGTTAAAAAAAAATTAATCCTTTCTCCGTCTTAATAATAATTTAGAACTTTTTGAACAAACATATTAATAATCATTTAGAAGACATAGACTTAAGATCAAACATTTAATCGCACAATTAGCTAAGAGGTTCCCGTTGAGTACAACGGACGTGAGGGGTGCTAATACCTTCCCCTTGCGTAACCGACTCCCGAACTTAGAATTTGGTTTCGTTGACCATTTCTTATCCTTTATTAGGTTGTATCTATATCTCCCTTTTCTCTCGTAGAATAAATAGAATTAGGTGGCGGCTCTGTTGTTTTGTTTTTAGGATCGTATTTTTCGAGGTACGACAATATGCAAAGGCAAAACCAAAACCAAAAGCAAACACATGATGCAAATGATGCTATGAGATGGTGCAAAAGCATGTCAAGTGCTATGAATGTTCATACAAGAGATGGAATGCAAAGGAAGCTTGCTTTGAAGTTTGAAAGTTCATGAAAGTTTATGAAATGAAATGAATGCACATCATGGAAAATGAATGAAGAAATGATCAAGCATGATTCTAATATGTCTTAATATGTCTAAGATGACATGTGAATGCATGAAATGTCATGGAAAGTTCGTGTATGGATGCATATGCAAGATGAATGCAAATGAAGATGCAAAATTAGGGTTATATGAAAGGATGAGATGCAAAAGTCAAAAACAGAAGCAAATCATAAGATAAAAAATTGCAAATGAACTCAAAGGAACCCTAACCCCATATTATATCACACCCCAAAGGAGGAGGTATAACTCTTAACTTAAAGAAAGTTGTGATTTTTCTAAGCTTGCTAGGGTTTTAGGGTACCTCAAAAGGGAAAATGCAAATCAATTTGAAAATGCAAGATAAATTTGTGAAAAAAAATATGCTAGATACTACATGCCATATGAAGATCAATGCAAAAAGAACCAATGTCAAACCCTTCATGGTTAGGTAGAAAAGAATTCTTGAAGTTTGGGTTCCAAAAAGGGATTTTTATGAACCCTAAATTCAAGAAAAATGTCAAAGTTGGATCAAAACCAAAATGAAATTTGTATGAATCGTTTGACAATGTTTCTAAATGTCCTAAGATGCAATGTGATTTTTTTTGGAATTTTTAGAAACCTAAATGGTATTTTAATTAATGAATTTTCATTAATTAATTAAAATAAACATTTATATATTTTTAAAATGTTTTTCTAATGCAAAAAATAAAAATAAAAATGTTTTTGGGTGGAGAAAAATATTTGAAATCAAAATGCAGAAGAAAAATATTTTTAGAATTTTCTAAGTATTTTAAATAAATTAGACAAAATAAAGGGAATAAAATGAAAATAAAATGAATTTAAATAAAAGTATGAGGATCCAAAGGCTGTGGTTTAAAGCTGGAAGATGAGGGTTGACTGGCGCGCAGATCAAAGGCCAGGATTCAAACTGACTTAATTCCAATTAATTAAATAAATTAATCCTGATTAATTCCTAATGATTCATCTCACCCGTCCAAACACGCGCGGGAAGCCTAATCCAACGCTCCACATTCAAAGTCACACTAAACCCTAATTATATCCTAATCCTTTTCAGGTGACTGGAACAGTGTTCCGGTCATCTTCTCCGGTGAGCTCAAAATCAAACTTCTTCCCTAGGCTGTTTCAAACGCTCTAAAGCTCCAAATCAACTCTCACACCTTCCTAAACCCAAATCTACCCTCAAAACAAATTTATTCTTCATCAATCATGTGAATCAAACAAAAACATATTTCACGGGCAGAGTTTCAGAGGTTCAATACAAGCGTATTTCTCACTCATTTTCAAAAGTAAATACATCATGATGATCAGCAAAGCATAAGGAACATTTCTATAACCTAAAATTACATTTCTAGAAAATTTGTTCTTGAGGTTACCTGAGCTTGAGCTTTCTCAGTTTGAAGCTTTTGGACCTCTTCTCTTGTGCAAACTCACTCCCCTTGACCTCCTGATGAAGCTGCAATGCTTGGAAGGAGCTTAGAATGGCTGGATTATGTGGTTGCACTTCAACTGGCCAGAAATCGTATTTCAGTTTTGGGTGCTTTGAGGCTTGTTTGATGGTTGATTGATGGCTGGAAAGAAAGTTTCGAAGGTTTTTGCTTTTGGGGTGATTTTTGGGAACTTTGTGATTCTGAGGTGTTAGGCTTGTGTGTTGTGTGTTATGAGTTGTGTTTGATCCACATAACAAGCTTTGATAGGTCAGAAGAGTTGTTGTGGCCTATGGTGATTGGTATGGGCTCTCTTGCAAAAAGTCAACAAAACTTGTACTTGAGGTATGGGCTCATGTTGCATCTGGCTTTTGGCTTGTCCTGGCTCAGCAAAGATCAAGGAGAGCCATGGAAAATGTTTTGTGGTGATTCAGCAAGTGTGTGAGAGGTTTTGTATCATTTTGCAATTTTGAGGAATTTTGGCCCCTTTGTGATTTCTTGTAGTTCAAGGCATGACATGAGATGGTTATTTGGGCAATTCTGATTCTTAGGCAATGCACTATGTTTGTATGATGCCTAGAAGTTTATTAGAAGTCACAAAATGGCTTGGTATGTGAATTTGCACAAAATCCTCTTTGGTGTGAAAGTGAAAATCCTCTTTGGTATGAAAGAAAATCATGTTTGAAAAACACATATTATTGTAGTTGACACGTGGGTTGTTAAAGAGAGAAGTGGTTGATAACATCTCGAGTTGGTCATACAAGATGGAAAAGTAGCAGTTGCAAACACTTATTACACACACACACACACACACACACTATTAGGGAACAAATTCATTTCATGACTTGAAACCAAGATTTTAAAGATTGGCTTGAAAAATTAGGGAACACGAGACATACTATTTGTATAACGGTGATTCGGTGCTCAATAATGTCGCTCTCAAAGTTTGTCCCAACAACCTTAAACTTATCTTTAATGGAGGAACAATTATATCTAATGTTGACATACCACACATTCCCCCATACCATTTTAAGTTATAAAAGATTATATCGAGAGCTTGTCAGAATGATGGGGTCTATAAAGAGTGAACCAAGAGGTATCATGATAAGAATTTGGTGAGAAAAGAGTTTCAGGTGGGACATATTGTTTTGTTGTACAAATCTCGATTGAGATTGTTTCCAGGAAAATTAAAATCAAGATGGTCTGGACCATTTATTGTGAATAACGTGTTTGCAAATGGAGTTGTAAAAATAAAAAATTCGAGAGATTCAAACATTTTCATTGTAAATGGACAAAGGTTGAAGATTTATGCAAGAAGTGAAATAACATAAGAGAAAGTTTCTTTGAAGCTTGGAAAATCTTAAACAAAGAAGTCAAGCTAATGACCTTAAACAAACATTTAATGAGAGGCACCTCTTAGAGTTTGAATTTCAATTGTGTTTTTCAGTTTTTTTATCCATAAAATAGTATTAGCTAGATCTTTAAATGCCTCATTGTAATTTTTATTGTTTAAAATTAATGAACTTGTTTTCTTCTATTGTTTCTTTTAGTTTTAATTTTCCACCTTACCAGTTCCATCATGAAAAAGAAAAGAAAAATTCACCATAAAAAGAATGAAAGAGATCAATAACAATGTCCCCTTTCAAATTGAAAGTTAATGAAGAAAAAGGAAGTTGACTATTGATCGCAACTTTATGAGTTTGGTTGGTGCAAACATACATGGTATCACGTAGTTTTAAAAGATTGTCGAACCTACAGGGATTGATAGTCAGTAAGGAGTGTCTTATAATTGTGGTGTAAGGCTAAAGCTAAGGTTGTCATGGGTAAAAGCGATAAAGAAATAATTAGAAAAGTTTTTTTTAACATGAATAGAAGAAACAATACCGTAGAATAATTTTCGGGGTTCTTAGGGACTCTATAAGATCCGGGGCTAAAATGAATGCTGAAGTTGTTCTGACAAAAATACCAGTCTAAAGGTTTGATCTCACACTCTCGCGCTATTGACCGAGCCACGTCCGATAACCCCAAGATTTTGCTCTCGCTCGCTCGGTAATTAAAGGGCGCTTGTTAAAGACGGATAAGACCAGAAAGAAATACCTAAGGCGCTTTCGCTGTGTTTAGGTTCCAATGTTCTGTGCCTACTATCTGACGCGTACCTCAAACTTTTGCTCTGTTGGACTCGTCTTAGTGCATTTCTCACTATCGTGACTAAATGATGTTAAGCAGCCTCTCTCCGTCGCGACAATACTACCTAAATTCTACTTAGACAACAAAACCAGAAAATTCAACCATGTGAAGTGTTTCGGTTATCCTACAGTGTCCCGTCGAGACGACGGTCCTCAAAATACGGGTTCATACAAATCTAGCCTAACATAGTTAATTTTAATGTTAACATATTTAGGTTAATGAATTTAGAAACATACATATTGATTTGATTTTAGAAAAATTATGTTTTATGGTTTTTATGAAAAATGCTTATAACATGAACATATAAAATGCATCAAAGTAAATACAAAGGAAAATTAAAGAAAGCAATAAAGTAATAACCTGAAATAAATGGAAATAGAACTTGTATAAATGTAAATAGGATCCAATACAACACGAAAAAGGAAAAAGAGACGATACAAACTATGTGTTAATCACTCAGTGTGAGCAATTAACACTATGGCTAAGTAATTTTCTAGTTCGGTAGAAATTTCGGCAGAGCTTCCGCAGGCTATCGACCGTCTCTCAAATGCAGGTATAAGGTCTTCTATTTATAGAAGTGGTTTGGCTCCAAAACGGTTGAGAACTATCAAATTCGAACAAACCAAAACTGCTCTGAACTGCTTCATAAAACTGTTTCCGTGACATATGGCGAACACCATATACCATTGGCGAACGCCATTGGGCTGCTAGCATATTTCTGCCACTTTGAGGCAAATGGCGAACGCCATCTGGTCCCTTTGAGGGAATGGCAAACGCCATTCACCTAGAGTAGGTAGAATCTTCATTTTTCTTCCTTTCTCAACTGATTTTCCATTGTTTCTTGCTCTTTTCTTTGATCCAACTTGTTTAGGTCCTGAAAACACAAAATAAATAAAACATAAGTGAATTAATACAAAATGCAGTAAAGACTCGATAAAAGTACGACAAAACATGCATGAAATTAGTCGAAATAACCTATACAAATTTGAGTCATCAAACTCCCCCACACTAAGACTTTTACTTGTCCTCAAGCAAACTCCCTAATGGGAATAAAAATAGTAAGCATGGTGTTTCGACTCGTAGGCATAATGGAAACAATTAAGCATAAGGTTGCTAGGCTAAGGCAAACAGATATGTACTAAATAGTGAAAACAAGAGTATCGTAATGACACGACTCCCCAAAAATGGACAAAGAGTTCCTTCCTATGCAATACAGGTTAAAATCATTATATTATACCTCGACCTACAGACTTTTGTTCTTATTCACCTCTCTTTCATTCTAGCGCAATCACATTAAGCCCTTTATCCCTTTGCTTACATGGTAATCAAACCTGTTAGTGTGATCTCTTATTTAACATTTTTTCTTTCTTGCTTTTTTCTTCTTCTTATGAATTTCAAGATTCTGGTCTTTTAGGCTAAGTGATCGGGTGAGGACCACCTAACTTAGTAAGAACAGGTCTTTGATTCATATTTTTCTACGAAAGCACATAAACAATATTTTTTCAGAGATCAACACATATTTGCATCAGTTCGTTACTTAGTTCGCGTAAATGATGGTGCTTACTGCTAAAATAAACTAATCAAGAGGCTAAATAAAAGAAACTAAGAGCAAGGTTTTGACATAATACGTATCTGAACTAATATTGCATACTGGGGACTCTAAGGTGTAAGGACGATACTGATGTTGATAAAACTTTCCCAAGTCCATCTACCTAGCCTAAATCAAAAGATAACAACCTATACTAAGTGTGTCATGCCTTTCTGAATTGAGATTTTTTTTTAATAAATTTTTTGGGGAATTTTCATATTATACGAAAACATAAGGTAAACAACGACTCAAACAAGCATATGACTCGATAATTAAACAAATAAAAGAAACTAACCTATTAAAACAGGAAATAACATAAAGCAATAAATAAAAAGCGGTAAACTACTCCTCCCCCACACTTAAATCAAACATTATCCTCAATGTTTTAATTTAAGGTGAACGGGAAAAGGAGCGATGGAACCTGGAGTGAGATCAGTGGCGGCGGGCACAACCTTGACGCTGATAATGATCCTCTCTAACATCTGGATCCTCGGGTTGGTTCTGGCCTCCAAGACTACGCACCTCTCTGCGCATACCTATCATCTCGGCAGTAAGATCACGCAATGCAAGATTTGTCCAGGTCATGAATTCCACTTGGTTGTTGCGAAGCTCGGTGTACTCCCTCTCACGCTCTTCGTCTCTCTCTCTCTCTCCGTTGCCTAAGCTCGGATAATATCTCATCTAGTGATCCTTGGATACCTGTAAAATCATCAGATAAATGTGCATTGTATGGTGCGGTACTAGGACCGGGTGCGTCAAAAACACGAGGATGAGGACGGGTCTGCTGAGCAGCATGACTCACAACATCCCTACCCTTTTGCTCAGTAGCAAGTAACTAGTTATAAGGCACACACACATCAATATAGTCAGGGGAAGGCAAAGAGAAACTACGGTGCTCACGGTCACAAATCATAATGCGATACTTGTCATCAGGTAAACTTTTGACAAGCCGCGTGTAGCTGTAAAATCATGAGTGTAAGCTATTGATTAACTTAACTCAATATACACAGAGTCGCCACCGCGCTTTTATTTATTTCCAAAAAGGAAAAAGGCAAAAAGAACGAAGAAAGCCTTAACGAATCTCAAAAGCTAAAAAGCTAAAAGAATCAAACAGAGAATGGGTACGGGGATTGGTTACAAATCGGGAAGGTTTTAAGCATCTGACTTGTCCGTGGTACTCCACGGGAACCCTTTGAAATGTATACTGCATTTTTGGTTTGAAATGGTGATGGGCTAAAGACGTGTCTAATTATGTGTCTAGCGGTATCTTAACTGCAAGTGCACAGCCTATCGAAGTAATATTTAAGATTATCGATCCACAGGGACTCTATGGTTACTTAGTGCTAGATGAACTTCTAGTTTAGCTAAGGTGGAGGGTTGTCACGATTTTTTGTTGCTTTTAAAATATTAAGGCGGGAATTAAATTTAAGTTTTAATAAAATAATACTAAAGCGGTCGGTATGTAATTATACTAACTTAGGCGGGTCAATCTAACCTAGGCTTATAAAGGTGTTCACTTAAACTATTCTGTAGAGGTTACCAGTTTAAATACCCTCAACTCACACTCTCGTGGTCTTATCTCGGATCTTACCCCTAAAGCCATATGCCTGCTCTCGCTAGCCCATAAGTGTTTAGAGATAATTTTTGGAAACTTAGTAATTCTAATTTATTTTAAAGCGCTCTCGCTGTGTTTAATTTAAATGCCTAACTTTAGCTATCTGGTTAAAATCTCACACTCTCGTGGTCTTGACCTAACCTAATACTCTTTCCTTACTCTCGTAACGAAAAGGTCAATTTTAAATAAAAAGTATCAGCCAGAATGTTAAGTTATTAATTATTTTAAGCCTATGGTTAATTTTTACCGATTAAGTTTGTTTTAACTACATACCGCCCTAAGGTAATTAGCTACTCATTTTTGTTGAACCAGACAGAGGCAGAGAAACAATAAACAAAATATTCATGGCAGAAAAATAAATAAATAACATAAATATTAAATTGCAAATAATAAAAGCCTGGTTAACAATAAAATGGCAGACTCCTTCTTCCACAGATCGGAAAGCTCGGAGTAATTGGCGGAAATCGAAAATAAAATAAAATTCTGAAGGTTTAGAAACAAGTAATTTTTATAACAATTTCCTGATGTTGGAAATTGTTATAGGTTGGGTTTGGATACAATGAAAATAGAATACTGAAAATAATGCTGAAATAAAAGGGTTGTAAAATAAATCGGCAGAGCTTCCGCAGGAAATTGATAGAAAAAATGCTCTGTCAATTGTTCAACTGAATTATGCTATTTATAGAACAATTAATGGGCTTAAAATGTGGAATTGTTGCATTGGGCCTTGTTGAAGCAGCTGAGAAAATATAGGAACGTGGCTAAAAAATAGGCAAACCTTCTTCACGTAATGTTTTGACGTGGTCTCAGTCAAATAACCTACTTTTTCACTTGTCACGGTCGTGACAAGGTCTTCACGTCCGTGTCCCTTGCATTTTAAGTGTCACGGTCGTGACAATGTCATCACGGTCGTGATGGCTTCTTTTGGGGTGTCACGGTCGTGACACCTAGGTGACGACCGTGAGTGCAACAATTTATGCAGGTTTTGCAGGTTTCTTCATTTCTTCATCTTTTTATGGTTGTTTTTGTTCCTTTTGCTCTTAATTCATGATTTAGCTCCATATATGATGTACCTGCAAAATAGTAAGAAAAACTCGAGGAATCGGGTGTTAAAACGATGATTATGCGATAAAACGGTAATGAAACTTAGCAATATAATCGATACATTTTCTCGTTATCAAACTTCCCCAAACTTAAACCTTTGCTTGTCCTCAAGCAAATAGTCGGTTGAAAATCGTCGGACAAGTTTTTATTGACGCATACACATAACAAACCGTACGAGGGATCGTTTTGTCGGATAAACCGGTACTTTGATAGAACACTAACGATACACTAATGACACAAGCAACAAGCTATGTCGTCGACTTCCCGTTAATCGAAACAATCAGAAATTTCTTTACGATTTCACCTAGAGTTTTTCAATCTTATTTCGCCCGGTTTCATTCTAGCGCAATCACATTAAGCCCTTTGCCTTAGCACGCACGTAGTGGAGTAGCCGGTTAGCGACTTTGATCCTTTTTAAGCACGGGGTCTGGTACACGAGTGCGGTAACCCTACATATATTATCCGATTTGGAGGTTGTGGGGGATCGAGCCGTAGCACGCCCTACCAAATTCAGAACCAGTACCTCTGAACCAACCCGCAATGGACTCCTTCTCATATTTCTCGTTTCTTATATGCGACCGTGTACTTTGGTGCAATTTCTTTTCATTTGCATCGATATATGAAGGATCATTATTGATTAGGCATCAAACGCTTATATTCATCGGCTCCCCACGTGGTTTGTGTTCAGACGGTGCTGACTGCTAGTATAAACTACTAGGGGTTACTTTTGAACTGAAACTTAAAGTGTACTCATAATGATAATCAGAATGGAATCGCTTAAGTGGGAAGTCAAAGGTGTCAAGATTGTATTGGTCTTGTTGAATCGTTCTCAGCTTCCTAATTACGATTCCGTAGGTAAGTCGGGTAATGCGAATAATTAAAGATTTTTTTTTTTTTGGTATGGCTAAATAAACGGGGAAAGTTCGAAGCTAAAGAAAATATCACAAAGATTTGCTCGTTTCATTAACTTGCGAAAAGAAATACAATGGAATGGAAAAATGCGAAAAGGAAAAATGCGGAAATGAAAGGTACCTCTCCCACACTATATCAGACATTGTCCTCAATGTTGTGATATAATAGCGGTACAAGTACAGTACAGACTACAAAAACGAAAAACAAACATAAGCAAAACTAAAACTAAGGCTGCTGAGGACCGCGGACTCGGCTTCTGGTGCGGGAGCGTCTGGTAGGAGTCGCTTCAGGATCAGAACCAGTACCGGTAACAGCAGTGATGTCAATGCGTAAGGCCTCTAGCTCGCTGAAAATTTCTCCAAACTTCTCATTAGTAGCTTCCTGGTTTGCTGCAATAGTGCGGAGTAAAGCATCATACTGCTCCTTCTGCCTACGCTCCAGTGCGGCGTTCATCTGGTTCTACTGATGAATCGCGCGGAGGACGTCCTCAAGAGTGAAATCCTGTGCAGGAGGCTGTCGGGTAGATGACTCTGGAATGTCCTGGACAGGCTCAGCTGCATCCATCGCGTCCTGCATCTCATCCGCTGGAGGATCGGCCTGATCATCATGAATGGGGGCATGGTCAGCAGCATCTGGTAAAACAAAGAGCCAGTTGGCTCGGCTGGATGGGTCGATGCGGTCGCGGGACGGCAGAATGATATGGTGATAAACGGTGTTGTGGATAACAGGGCTATACCTGCCATCCTCTCGCTGCGCAATCAGGTGAGCGGACCTGCAATAGCTCTTGGTGAGGAATTCTGCGGCTATGCCAGGCAAATTGTCGAGCAAGTCACGAAGCCCTAACTGAAAGGCGAGGGCGGAGACAATGCCGCCTATGAAAAATGGGGTGGAGCCTCTTTGCGCAATGGCTTGGATGTGAGAAAGCATGAACGGGGCAGCGTTGATCGGCTCGTCATTTAGAGCGCAATGCAAGAACAGAAGCTCCTTGGAGTTGAGCTTATGGTTACTCTCTCGTGCAAAGATGGTGTTGCAAATGACTCGGTGGAAATATCGGATTGCCGGGTTGTGGATGTGTGTAGCATTGAGGCTTTGGAAGGTTGAGGCACGGGTATTGGTTATGTCGTGCCATAAAGTGAAAGCGGTTTCACTAAAATTATTCGGCACGCGGAGGTGAGCTTCATTCCCGTGAGCGAAGCCTAGCAACTCGGCTATCCTTGTTTGCGAAAGTTCAAACTCCCGGCCAAACAATCTGAATTTAGCAACGCCGGTAAGCTGACTCTGAGAACCGGTACCGGTGATGTAACAGAACTGGCTTAGGAACTCCAGTGTCAGCAACTCGAATGTGGGCTGAGGCTGACTGCATAGAACCCACAGATTAACCTTCTTAAGCAGGTTCTTGACACTGTTGAGCATTCCGAGCTCTCTCAAACATTTAGTGTCGATATAACGCGTAGGTTGCACACCGCGGTTCTGGAATCGGATAAATCTTTCTCTCTGGGTTTCTCCAGCATCACCCTCTCTGAATTGAATAGCATCCATTGCATGCAAGAACTATAGTGAGAGATGAGGATTTTGGATTTTTGTGAAAAAGTGATAAAATGAGAGAAATAATGGTTCGGATAAATATTGGAAGGTGAGAATGTGATAGGTGTGGTGATAATGGGGAGGTTAATGAGTTTTAATTTGGTAATGGGAGGTTACGGAAGTTGTGGAGAAAATGGGTGGTTTTTGGAAGTTATGGAGGAGGAAGAAGAAGAGGTTTCGAAAAGAAACAGTTCTGTTTCTCACGAATCCTATATTTAGGGTGTTCACGGTCGTGACAGGGAGATGACGGTCGTGACACGCTAAATTAGCACGTCACGATCGTTAGGGGGGCGTGACGACCGTGAGAGTTTGTTTCGTTGAATAATTTCCAGAAAACACTATCTCTTACGCTTCATATACTTTATAATAATTTTTTTTTCCACTTCTCACTCAATATTACATTTAAACACCATATAATAAATATTTTCAATATAGCACTTGTATATTTGCACTGCACGAGAGACTTTTATAGAATATGAATAAATTCAAGCATAACAGTACATAGAATGAAAATATATAAATTGATTAAAATGGAAAAATTTTGGGAACTAGAAGTGCATTGCATATGGTAATTGAAATGAAATTACATTAATGAAAATACGGTACGAAATTGTTTGCGAAAAGTAAATCTAACTAGAAACGAAAACAATGAGAAAAATAAACTAGATCACTTATAGCATTTTCAAAAGCGTTTCTTCAAATCTTCGATTGCGGAGTTCAAGTGATAGAATTGTTCACAGGTTATGTCAGTCAAACCTATAATGTCCAATCGCATGCTCTTAATTTCATCCTTGAATGAATTTATATCAGTTTGGTAAGCTTCAAAAGTGTTCATGATATTCTGTAAGTTGTTAGCATAATCTCCTTGATTCACTTCAGGGGTTTCAATAACTTCGTCAGTGTGGTCAATGTCATGGTAACCAGGAGGTGTCTCAGGGTCAGTTTCGACATCGGTCATTATATCATCTTTTATCTTGTAAGACTGAGGTGTTTCAGGAGTAGATGGATAATCAGGTGGGGTTAACTCATAAATCCAGTTATCCTTATTGTGAACACTTACTCTAGCATGGTTTGGTAGTGTGAACAGGGTTACTACCTCATTCCGGATTAAGTACTCGAAAGGTGGATGTCCTAAATTCCTTATTATATGGCGATTAAAGCAAAAGTTAAGATTCATAGGACGGATGGTACCTAAACGGTTGCACCTGTGCAATTGGTATCTAAGTCCTAAGGCATCAGCAATCATGGTTACAAGACCTCCTACTAATATAGGTAATTCAGGTTCTTCTTGGATACGGGTGAAGGTTTGCATCATGAAAGGTACACCATTAACAGGCTGTCCATTAGTGAAACATGACATAATGAATATCTCATCTTTAGAGACTCCGGTAATGTTTTCTTCTTTTCCAAAGAAGGTGTGGGCAAGGATCTTATGGAAGTAACAGAGAGCTGGGTTATGGATTTCATCATTGTTCATGCTATTTGGTTCAGGGTGGTAGTTTCCGGTTAAAGTTCCCCAAAAGAAATCTAGCTCAATGTCCATCAATTCTACCTGTGTGGTAGTAAAAGCAAAGGGTCCACTATGGAATCCTAATAAGTCAGCTAGTTCTTTATGGTTAAAGTCATATTCTATTCCAAATAGGCGGAAATTGATAAATCCTTTCCTGAATCCAAAACCGCGCTCAGGTAGGTAAACTAAGGAGCTAAGGAACTCAAAGGTGAGCTCGCGGTAAGTCACAAACTTATATTGAATCCGTGCATTCTCCCATCCAAGTCGGTTAAACAAGTACAGGATGCTATCATGTATACCTAGGGTTTCCATAGTCAGATCATCCGGATACAGGGTCAAATCCATTTGCCTCTGTGATAACTCTTCAAATTTCATTCTTTGGTTCCTACCTCTAAATTTGGTTTCCATATGGTTAATCGGTTGGTTAGCCATGGTCAGTGCAAATATGGAGGAAACAAATCAGGGGGAGAAGGAAAATGGGAAAGACTTTTAGAAAATCTGTAAAAAGTGATTTAAAATTAAAATAAAGAAAAATAAGGAAATGAAATGCATAATTTAAAGGTAATAATAGTAATAATGAAATAAAACTATTAAATAACAAAACAATTAAATGAAGAATAAAACGATAAATGACAAAATAATAGATTGATAAAAATGAATTAAATGATTAAATGAGTGAATGGGTTGCCTCCCACTAAGCGCTGTTTTTATCGTCAAAAGCCTGACGTAATGCTTAGGTATAGATTAATCAGGGGAATTAGTGGACAACTCTAAAAGCCTTAGACTATTTGCATAATCTCTATTTTCAACTTTATGATAATGTTTTAAACGTTGTCCGTTTACTATGAATGGTTCACTATTCCTACCCTTAATTTCTATTGCTCCACTCGGGAACACTTTATTTATTTCAAAGGGTCCTGACCATCTAGATTTTAATTTTCCAGGAAAGAGCCTAAGTCTTGAGTTAAAAAGGAGTACAACGTCTCCCACACTAAATTCTTTCCTAGATAGGCGTTTATCATGCCATCGCTTAGTTCTTTCTTTATATATCTTAGCATTCTCATTAGCATCTAGCCTTAATTCTTCTAATTCGTTAATGTCTAGGATTCGCTTTTCTCCTGCAGCATTATAGTTTATATTGAGAGTTCTAATCGCCCAATAAGCTTTGTGTTCTAGTTCTACCGGGAGGTGACAAGATTTTCCATAAACTAATTTGAAAGGTGTAGTACCTATGGGTGTCTTGTAAGCGGTCCTATAAGCCCATAAAGCTTCATTAAGTTTAGATGACCAATCTTTCCGAGATATGGCGACAGTCTTTTCTAAGATTTGTTTGATCTCTCTATTTGAGACTTCGACTTGTCCACTTGTTTGTGGGTGATATGGTGTTGCCACACGGTGTCTTACTCCATACTTAGATAGTAATTTGTCAAAGATTTTTGAAATGAAGTGCGAGCCACCGTCACTTATGACGAGTCTAGGCACACCAAATCTGGGAAAGATTATATTTTTGAAAAGCTTTATTACTACTCGTGTATCGTTTGTAGGAGAAGCTATAGCTTCAATCCATTTCGAAACATAATCAACAGCTACGAGTATGTAATTGTTACCGAAAGATGATGGGAATGGTCCCATGAAATCTATTCCCCAGGCGTCAAAGATTTCTACTTCTAAAATTCCTTTTTGAGGCATTTCATCTCTTCTTGAAATATTGCCGGTGCGTTGACACCGATCGCAATTTATAACAGCGATGTGGACATCTTTCCATAGATTAGGCCAAAATAAGCCGGTTTGTAAGATTTTTGCACAAGTCTTGGAAGTGCTTGCATGTCCACCATAAGGAGATGAATGGCATTGAGCAATGACATCTTCTATTTCTTCTTCGGGAATACATCGACGAAAGATTCCATCGGGTCCTCTTTTGAACAATAATGGTTCATCCCAATAGTAATGTTTTAGATTGTGAAAGAATTTCTTTTTCTGCTGATAGGTTAAATCAGGTGGAAGGGCTCCTGCGGCTAGGTAGTTAACAATGTCAGCGTACCATGGCAGTCCTACAGTTGTCTGGATTGTTTCCACGGGTTCTGGTTCATTTAAGTCTAACTGAACTGGGTCGCTTCCTATTTGTGCTATCAGCTGTTCATACGGAAAATCATCGTTAATCGGCACTTGTTCGGGTTTGATACCTTCTAATCTAGATAAATGGTCCGCTACAACGTTTTCAGTACCTTTCTTGTCTTTTATTTCGAGATCAAACTCTTGTAAGAGTAAAATCCATCTCAAGAGTCTTGGTTTAACATCTTTCTTAGTTAATAGATATCGGATAGCAGCATGGTCTGTGTAAACGATTATTTTCGCTCCTACTAGGTAAGAACGGAATTTGTCAAGCGCAAAGACAACTGCTAACAATTCTTTTTCAGTAGTGGCGTAGTTCATTTGAGCAGAATCTAAGGTTCTACTGGCATAGTAAATCGCATGAAGTTTCTTTTCCTTCCTCTGGCCTAGAACTGCGCCTACAGCATAGTCACTCGCATCGCACATGATTTCGAAAGGTAATCTCCAGTCAGGGGGTTGCATTGGTGCGGTGATGAGGGCTGTTTTTAGAGTTTCGAATGCTTTAAGACAATCTTCATTGAATATGAACTCAGCATCTTTCATTAATAAACCGGTAAGAGGTTTAGTGATTTTCGAGAAATCTTTGATGAATCGTCGGTAAAAACCGACGTGTCCTAAAAAGCTTCGTATTTCTCGAATGGTTTTAGGGGGTTGAAGATCTTTTATGACTTCTATCTTAGCTTTATCTACTTCAATTCCCTTGTCGGATATAACGTGACCTAATACGATTCCTTCTCTGACCATAAAATGACATTTCTCCCAGTTAAGCACGAGGTTTACTTTTACACATCTTTCTAACACCATTTCTAAGTTTGATAGGCATCCTTCAAAACATTGCCCGCATACAGAGAAGTCATCCATGAACACTTCCATGATGTTGTCTATAAAATCTGCGAAGATTGACATCATACATCTTTGAAAGGTTGCAGGAGCGTTGCATAATCCAAAGGGCATTCGTCTATAAGCGAACGTTCCATATGGGCATGTGAATGTAGTCTTCTCTTGATCATCTGGATGGATAGGGATTTGGAAAAATCCTGAGTAACCATCAAGATAACAGAAGTATGAATGCTTGGCTAATCGTTCTAACATTTGATCTATAAAGGGTAGTGGAAAATGATCTTTTCGAGTGGCTTTGTTTAGTTTACGATAGTCTATGCACACTCTATGTCCCGTTACTACTCTCTGCGATATCGATTCGCCTTGAGCGTTTTTCACAACGGTGATACCTCCTTTCTTTGGCACTACATGTACTGGACTAACCCATTCACTATCAGAGATCGGATATATTATTCTGGCATCTAGTAGTTTCTTAACTTCTTCTTTTACTACAGTGCTAAGGATTGGGTTAATTCTTCTTTGAGATTCTCTGGAGGTTCTGCAATCTTCTTCTAGCAGAATACGATGCATACAGACTGAAGGGCATATTCCTTTGAGATCAGATATGTTATATCCTAATGCAGTTGGATATTTCTTCAAGACATCTAAAAGTTTCTTTGTTTCTATAGTTCCTAAACTGGAATTTATTATAACTGGTCTTTTACATTCAATGTCTAAGAATTCGTACCTTAGGTTATGAGGTAAAGTTTTTAATCCTAATGTAGGTTTATCTTTACTTGGCATGGGATCCGGTGTAAGTGCTAAACTTTCGCTTAGACTATCATCCTGATATGGTTTACGCCAATTATCATCTTCGAAAATCGGAGGGATTTGAATTTTCATTATTTCAGAATAGGTAGTTTCTTTCAGTTCCATTTCTCTTACACATTCGTCAATTACGTCCAATAGATAGCAGGTATCCTCTATAGCTGGTGATTGTAAGAATTGTGTTAAAATAAATTCAACTTTCTCTTCACCTACTTCAAAGGTTAGCTTTCCTCTTTTTACGTCTATTATAGCTCCGACGGTAGCTAAGAATGGTCTTCCTAGTATGATAGGTGTAGTGGAGTCTTCAGAGATGTCCATGATTATAAAATCAGTAGGGATGTAGAATTGTCCTATACGTACTGGGACGTTTTCTAGTATGCCTACAGGATATTTAACTGAGCGATCGGCTAGTTGAACAGACATTTTAGTTGGTCTTAGGTCTCCCATGTCTAGCCTTTTGCAAATCGTTAAGGGCATAACACTGATACTGGCTCCTAAATCGCATAGAGCTTTGTCAATGACAAATTTTCCTATTACACAGGGTATAGAGAAACTTCCTGGATCTTTTAGCTTAGGAGGCATATTATTCTGAATTATGGCGCTACACTCAGCAGTAAGTGTAACTGTTCCGTTATCCTCTATCTTTTTCTTATTAGATAATATTTCTTTTAAAAACTTAGCGTACGAGGGTATTTGAGTGATTGCTTCTGTAAACAGAATAGTAATATTCAACTGTTTCAGAAGTTCGACAAATTTCTTAAATTGACCCGTCGTCTTGGAATTGGTTAATCTCTGAGGGTACGGAATTGGTGGTTTATAGGGTGGTGGAGGCACATAAGGCTTTTCTTTCTCCACTGCCTCTTGATTATCATCTTCCTTTTCTTCTGGATCATTCACCACTTCAGTCGGTTTATCCGGTTTTTGGTACATGGCTGGATTGTCAAGTCTTGGATCGGTAGGTCCGTCAAGTTCCTTGCCACTTCTTAATATTACGGCATTGGCATGTCCTTTCGGATTAGGTTGAGGTTGTCCAGGGAATACTCCAGCTGGTGCAGCGGTAGGTGCTTGTTGTTGAGCTACTTGTGAAATCTGAGTTTCAAGCATTTTGTTATGTGTAGCTAATCCATCTACTTTGCTCACTAATTATTTAATCTGCTCACTAGTATGAATGTTTTGGTTTAAGAAGTCCTTGTTTGTTTGAGATTGGTTAGCTATAAAGTTTTCCATCATCAACTCAAGGTTCGATTTTCTAGGGACATTAGGAGCAGTCTTTTGATATCCTGGTGGCGTAGCTGGTGCTTGACCTGGTGCGTATAAAGCATTGTTATTCTTATAGGAGAAGTTCGGATGATTTTTCCAACCTGGGTTGTATGTGTTTGAGTATGGGTTTCCTTGAGCATAATTCACTTGATCTGTGGGAATTCCTGTCAATAGTTGACAATCAGAAACTTCGTGTCCTGGAACTCCACATAACTCACAGTTAGGTGTTACTGCAGCCACGGTGGCTGTTGGTGTTATGGCCAAGTTGTCGATCTTTTGGCTTAGTTGGTCAAACTTTGCATTGACTTGGTCCATACTACTCACTTCGTACATACCTCCTTTTGTTGGTTTCTCAGTTGCGACTCTCTCGCTTCCCCAGAGGTAATGGTTTTGAGCCATACTTTCGATAAGTGCATAAGCATCATTATATTCTTTTTCCATCAATGCACCGCCCGCGGCAGCGTCAATTGTCATTCTTGTATTGTACAAGAGTCCATTATATAAGGTATGGATGACCATTCATTCTACTAATCCGTGATGTGGACAAAGTCTCAGCAAATCCTTATAGCGTTCCCAAGCTTCGAATAGTGATTCGCTTTCCCTTTGCTTAAATTCGTTGATCTGAGCTCTCAGCATAGCTGTCTTACTAGGTGGAAAATATCTGGTCAAGAAAACTCTCTTTAGTTCCTCCCACGTAGTTACTGAGTTCGAAGGCAGAGATTGAAGCCAAGCTCTTGCTCTGTCTCGAAGTGAAAAAGGAAACAATCGTAGTCTAATAGCTTCTTGGGTAACTCCATTGGCTTTTACGGTATCTGCGTATTGCACAAAGATCGAAAGATGAAGGTTCGGATCCTCGGTAGGATTTCCGGCGAATTGATTTTGTTGCACGGCTGATATCAACGAAGGTTTTAGTTCGAAATCGTTTCGGTTGATAGCCGGTGCGGCAATGCTTGAATGCGGTTCAGCTTGCGAAGGACTGGCGTAATACTTGAGTGGGTGATTCTGTTCTTCAGCCATCTCTGCGTCCTTTGATGTTACGACTGGTTTAGGCGGATCTAATTGAAGATCTGGAATATTGTAACTTTGTTCGTAATCGAATATACGTCTTCTTACGTGTAAGAAGCGTTCCGATTCTGGGATTAGAGGTTGCAAGTCTTCGCCTTTAGAGCGAGTACTTGGCATACACTCGGAAATTAAATTAAATAAATTAAATAGTTGTTACCTTAGTCTAGACAATGCTACCTAAAGTGCACTAGTAACTAAATTAAGGTCCCCGGCAACGGCGCCAAAAACTTGATGGGCTAAAGACGTGTCTAATTATGTGTCTAGCGGTATCTTAACTGCAAGTGCACAGCCTATCGAAGTAATATTTAAGATTATCGATCCACAGGGACTCTATGGTTACTTAGTGCTAGATGAACTTCTAGTTTAGCTAAGGTGGAGGGTTGTCACGATTTTTTGTTGCTTTTAAAATATTAAGGCGGGAATTAAATTTAAGTTTTAATAAAATAATACTAAAGCGGTCGGTATGTAATTATACTAACTTAGGCGGGTCAATCTAACCTAGGCTTATAAAGGTGTTCACTTAAACTATTCTGTAGAGGTTACCAGTTTAAATACCCTCAACTCACACTCTCGTGGTCTTATCTCGGATCTTACCCCTAAAGCCCTATGCCTGCTCTCGCTAGCCCATAAGTGTTTAGAGATAATTTTTGGAAACTTAGTAATTCTAATTTATTTTAAAGCGCTCTCGCTGTGTTTAATTTAAATGCCTAACTTTAGCTATCTGGTTAAAATCTCACACTCTCGTGGTCTTGACCTAAACTAATACTCTTTCCTTACTCTCGTAACGAAAAGGTCGATTTTAAATAAAAAGTATCAGCCAGAATGTTAAGTTATTAATTATTTTAAGCCTATGGTTAATTTTTACCGATTAAGTTTGTTTTAACTACATACCGCCCTAAGGTAATTAGCTACTCATTTTTGTTGAACCAGACAGAGGCAGAGAAACAATAAACAAAATATTCATGGCAGAAAAATAAATAAATAACATAAATATTAAATTGCAAATAATAAAAACCTGGTTAACAATAAAATGGCAGACTCCTTCTTCCACAGATCGGAAAGCTCGGAGTAATTGGCGGAAATCGAAAATAAAATAAAATTCTGAAGGTTTAGAAACAAGTAATTTTTATAACAATTTCCTGATGTTGGAAATTGTTATAGGTTGGGTTTAGATACAATGAAAATAGAATACTGAAAATAATGTTGAAATAAAAGGGTTGTAAAATAAATCGGCAGAGCTTCCGCAGGAAATTGATAGAAAAAATGCTCTGTCAATTGTTCAACTGAATTATGCTATTTATAGAACAATTAATGGGCTTGAAATGTGGACTTGTTGCATTGGGCCTTGTTGAAGCAGCTGAGAAAATATAGGAACGTGGCTAAAAAATAGGCAAACCTTCTTCACGTAATGTTTTGACGTGGTCTCAGTCAAATAACCTACTTTTTCACTTGTCACGGTCGTGACAAGGTCTTCACGTCCGTGTCCCTTGCATTTTAAGTGTCACGGTCGTGACAATGTCATCACGGTCGTGATGGCTTCTTTTGGGGTGTCACGGTCGTGACACCTAGGTGACGACCGTGAGTGCAACAATTTATGCAGGTTTTGCAGGTTTCTTCATTTCTTCATCTTTTTATGGTTGTTTTTGTTCCTTTTGCTCTTAATTCATGATTTAGCTCCATATATGATGTACCTGCAAAATAGTAAGAAAAACTCGAGGAATCGGGTGTTAAAACGATGATTATGCGATAAAACGGTAATGAAACTTAGCAATATAATCGATACATTTTCTCGTTATCAAATGGTTTGCTTGAAAAAAGATTGAAGAGATGATAAGAAGAATGTTTTTTTTAAGATTTTGGTGTTTGAAGAGACGAACGTCTCATGCCTACGTACCCACAAAGTAAAATGCGAGATCAAAACCCCGTAGTTCGTGGTACAAATTGTGAAAAGGCAAATGAGTTGACTTGATTTTAAAATGTAAAGATAAGTCGTCATCCTTTAGCGAATAATTCCGCTAGAAAGGATGAATCATATCTAAACATAAAAAATGGTTAAAAGAAACGTGCACGAGGGCACAAAAACAATTGAATGAGTTTGAATGTTTTAAAGTTTTTTGAGAAAGAAAGTTTCGATATGCTTATGTGGTTTAGCATTTATTTAAGGAAATGAAATGAAAAGGTAAAAGCACATGACCGAAGTCAAGGTTTGATTGAGAAAATGTTTGAAGTTTGAAAACAAAGAAGGTTTTGAAAAGAGGAAGGAGATTTGAAAATTGAAGAAGATAGGAAAAGATGAAGGGACTATCCTAAAAATTGAAAATAAAAGCTAAAGGAAGAATGATCAAACCATATGGCAAGCACTCTTTGAAACAATTGGATTTCCATCTTCATAATCAAGTAAACTCAACCGGAGCCAAAGTCTTCAATCCATAACAAATGAGCAAAGGAATGGTCCTAGAATCTAAGTCCAAAACTTCCAAGCTAAGGATAGTAACCATAGTCCGAAATTAAAGTCCAATTTTTAGATGTTTAATCATTTATTTATATTTTTGTGTCCAAATGGACAAAGGAGAAATAACAAACAACAATAATATACAATAAGCAATATGATGAATGAATATAGAAGCATAATAAGAGAGATAGGGAACAAGAGATTAAAATAAAAGAGGATAAGGTGCGAGAGATTTAATTAAATGTTAGTATATTCACATTATTATAATATTTACAATGATAAAGTGGTATGATGAACTTAATCAAGCACAACCACGAAAAGAAAAATAAAATTGAGGCAACCAGATCCAAGTGGATCGCATTTCGAATCGGGACAACTTTAGGTCTATGTTAAGCAATCGCCGAGTAATTTACGGAGTAATTACCCTACAAATGAGGCCGGCCACCACTAATTAAAGTGGAAAATATTTGTGTTAATACATGTTAGAGAAACGATATTATGGATCGTTCTCCGAAAACATGCCACACTAAAAGAAAACGTAATGGTCTAATCTTAATCGAGATTATCGTTGAATTTATCGAAGGCAACCTATCACGATCTCAAAGTATGGAGAATGATCCAAATGATCATTCATCCATAGATTTGAAATAATGAAGATTAAACCGATCGGATATCAACAATCGCGAATCGGAGATCTCATCGACCAAAAAATAAAAAGATGAAGAAAATGGATCTAAAGCTAAATCCATCAAAAAAAGAAATAGAAATATTTTTTTAAAATCCTTTTCTAAAATATAATTTCTCTAAAATACTTCTAAAATGATTATTTTCTAAACTCTTTTCTAAACTCTTTTCTAAAATGTTTTCTAAAATATTTCTTTTCCTAAAATATGCTATAAAAATTCTTATGTTAAAAAAAATGAAACAAATCAAAATATTCAAGAAAAAGAAACTAGAGGATTTAAAAAAAAAGAGAAATGGGAAAGGAGAGTGGCGCAGGGAGGTATGGGTAAAGCAAATTGGATCCAATATTATACCAAGCCCAAACCAATTCATCAGTTAATTTTATTAAAATAAAAATGACAAAAAAACAACAAAATAAAAGAAAGAAAATGAAGAAGCAACATGACTTCTTCTTCTTCAGCTCATAAATCCGCGGCGAAAAACAGGGCATACACGGCGGATTGCGGCTCACCTTTCATGAAACAAAAACGAAACAGGTCCCTCAACAAATCTTTCCTCCCATACGATTTCAATTCTGTTTCAATCTCATCCTCTTCCTCTCTCGCAAACGATCCAATAATATCTCACTGCTTTTCTTCTTCTTTCTCGTTCTCAAATTCGAACCGACGGAAAATGGAAAGAGGTTATCAATTTGATGGAAGTTTGATTGAAGGTGTATTGAAGTTTGAAAGTGGATTGAGTTTGATGAAGAATTTAGGGTTGAAAATGAAAGGTGGGAGAAGAATGAAATTGAAGCTTTGGATTCAATTTGGACAGAGACTTTTTATGCTCTCAAAGCTTGGTGAATTGAAGAAAAGAAAAGGCTATTTATAGAGGAATGAGAAATTTGAATCTGGAATTTGCTTTGCCGTTTTACGTTTGGTACTGATGCGTTTTACATTCACGGGATTTTCATGTTTGCTTCTTCTGATTTTTCTTGCGTTTTATTCCTTAATTTGTTGCGTTTTATTGAAGTGTGATGTATGCGTGCCGTGCGTGCTGCGGATGACTGAGGCCTTGTATTGTTTTTTTAGTATGCGGATGAGGCTTGGCTGTGAAATGAGGCTTGCTGGATGAAGCTGGCGCTGGATTGGTGGATACGGCTTTAAGCTGCTGCTGCAAGTTGAGAAAGGCTTATGTTGTAGCTTGGGAGCTGATATATTGCTGGTACGGAAGCTGTTTGATGTGGGCCTGTATGCATTTCGCGTGCGTGCGGCAGGCTGGAATCTTGCCTTGGCTTGGAATTGAAGTCTTGTAGCATGAAATGTTTGACTATGCTTTGGCTGTTGGCTTGGTGATGGATTGCCTTGGGCCTGTTGTTTCGTACATGGCGCTGATGGTGACGTGTGATGTGAGATGCCTGGCTTGCTTTGAGGCATGGGCAGGGCTGACTTTTTTTTGTTGTTGGCTGGTTGTTGTACTTGGAGAATTGGGCCAAGGCTAATATACTATAAGACTTGCCTTTCATTATTTATTTTTTTGTTGTAAGAACAATGTAAAATGGACTCTTTTTTTTTTATTATTTTTTTTAACTTGGCTTTTTATAATGATTATTTTTTGATGATATGTTGAAATAAGAAAAATGGGCCTAAAACAATATTGGTAAAAATATAAGAAAAGAAGAAAAATAATGGATATAGAAATATGATATAAAATGACAAAAATGGAAAATGGTTAAAATAATGATTGGGATGATTGAACTAAAAAAAACGGATAATCGAAAAAATGAGAATAGTGGTTGTTGAATAATAATGAGTAAATGGTAAAAAAAAATAAAATAGAAATGGATAGCAAATAATTGGGTGACAATGCTAAGGGATAATAGAAAATAAAAAGAAATGGTTAATCGGAAAAGGGATGACGGATATGAAATAATGATTTTTTTAAACCCACAACAAACTTCTGATTTTTTTCACAAGCCACTGATGAACACAGTCAATCTTAAACCACTGAATAGATCACAACTTTGTCACCTAAGCCAACAATCACTTGAATCGTCTGAAAACTGCCCTGATAACCACAATCACTGAAATTTGTCTTGATTATTCGCATCCATGTTGAGGAAAATAAATCCTCAGATGAATTGCTGACAAACTGATAAACTGATGAACATGAAGATTCAAACTCCTCACAAAATACTGCCTGATAACTGATAACTTTCGCACGCAACACAGCTTAAACTGTCTGAGAAATGAACCACTGGCACAATTAACTTGCAATCGAAACAATCTTTTGATAATTTGACCAAGATTAGGTCAAACGTCCATCTGAATCGAATTGTGACTGAACAAACGCCTCTGAATTGAAATCACTGCCCTGTCTTTTAAATCCTGCAACACAGAAGAAGAAGAAGCAACTGCAACATATGTTTTTTTGTATTTTGGTTAGAGGTTAGTGAATATAAACAAATAACAACAATTAAACAAGATGATCTCCTGCGAAGCAAATACCTGCAACTGAAAAAAAGATAAACGACCAGTGCGTGATCTTGTTTGTATGCGAAATGCAGATGAGGTGCGAAAAATCTTAGGGTCAAAAATTAGGGTCTGACACCGCGTACTCTTCCAGTAATCTAAGTCAGCAAAGACACTCATAAAACAATTCTCATCCTCGACATGCTCAAGGTTAAGGGCTTCAACAATGGTGGTGACTATGCTACATATAAAGATGGGTCCTCCGACTCTGTTAGACACACTAATTAAGTGGGCAAGGAAAAATGGAACAGGGTCTACTAGGGTTTGGTTTAGAGCACAATGAAGGAAGTACAAGTCTTTGGAATTCACATTACCAGTGTTCTTACGTCCAAAGATAATAGAGGCAAGGATTTTGTGAAAAACTCTAATGGTCGGGTTTTGAATTGAGGTGGCCTTAAGTCCTTCCCATTTGTCAGTGGTTAGAGCAGTTATGTCTCTCCAAAACTGAAAGACATTACCTTGCCACTCATTTTCTAAGGGTGCAATGGTTGTGGCTCCGACAACTGTTGGAAATTCAAAAATCGCACTAATTCTCTCATGGGCAAGGGAAAAATCCTGGTTAAGCAACCTAAAGTGTATGGTTCCTCAGCATCCAAGTGACGCTCGACATGAGATCCAAAATACGAAGCGCTTCCGAGTCAGGGTACCTAGTTGCTTCGATATCCCTATTTGATATGCAGTGATAATCCTCGCGCATGGTGGTACCGATTTCTCCTTCTGGGAACTCAATTTCCATGTAATCAAGCTTTTGGTTTGCTTCCATACTGAAATTTGAGAGAAAATTAAGAATATTTTAGAACTGGGTTATTGTAGGAAGTGCTTTTGGTGGTGATGAGAAGTGATGGTGAAAGGGGTTTATATAGAGTATAAAAAATGGAATCTAAGTGGTTAGGGAGATAATTAGAAGTTAATGGGAGTTAATAAGGGTGGTTGGGTGGTAGAAGTATTTAAAAAGGTGGACAAAATATAAAGGAGGGAAAAAATATAGGGAATTGGAAAAGGAGGTTGCGTTACACACGCGCGTCCTTTTGTCTCTGAAGGTGAATGGCGAACGCCATTAGGCAATGGTGAACACCATTGTCCTAAGGCGTGGCCAGTAACCTCAGATCAAAGGGTTATGCCTCAGGTTGAATTCTTTTTGGCTTTGTTCTATCATTTTATTATTATTATTTATTTGTTTCCAATGAAATGGGATAAAAGTATGTGAAAATACAAAGGTAAACACAATTTAAAGAAAAAGGGAAATTGTATAACTTGAAATGAAAAGGTTTGACACATATACTGTAACACCCCATTTTTAATATTTAATCGTCGGGTATTTTTGGTGTTGTGTTGGCCTTGTCTAAGGCGTGTGTCTTATTTTTGGTGTTGTGTCCTAGTGGGACGGGTAGAATCGGGTGCACTTAGTAATATCGAGTGTGCAAATAATAATGATAAGACCACTTAATTACCATTATTGTTATAATAATTATTATTTTTATAATAATTATAATTATTGTTATGAAACAATATTAGTAATATTAGAATTAGAATTAAAATATTATTATTTAGAATAAGGGGCAGTTTAGTACAATGTTAAGGTGAGAGTTAGAAGTGAATTAGTCAAAATAGAGATTAGTAAACGATTAATCGTAAAAAGTTGTTGCGAATCTGTGAATATGATGATATAAACTTGATGAAATTCCGATGAAATATTGTTGTTGTTGTTGTTGTTGTTCTGGATGATGCAAATTTATGCAGATATTGTTGTTGTTGATGAACAATACGAATTGTAGATCTAAAATGAAAACCTAAATCATATATAATAATGTAGATGAAAGAAAAATGAATTAAGAATGTAAAACTGGATTAGAAACAATCATAGGTCTGATATGAATCATGAAATCGAGAGTTGTGAGAAACAAATCTAGAATTAAGAGGGAAAGGCATAAAAATAGGGTTTTCAGCCCATACGCGTATGGAACAAGCCAATACGCGTATGGCTGGGCGAGAAATGAGGCCAATACGCGTATGAAGGAAGCATTACGCGTATGGAGGGTGAAAATGTGAGGTTCTCTTCTCATTTTCGTATGCTACGCGTATGGAGTTATGGCAAAATGTGTATGAGGGGTGTATGGTGCGTATTGGGCTAGGCCAATACGCGTATGACCGGTGTGCAGGGCAAAAACGTGTTGTTTTGCGATTTTTGTCCCGATTTCGCGTGTGTTGCCGATTCTTTTGGTGTGAGGTATTGAGATGGACCTTAATACATGTTCAATTGAGGATTAATATTGAGAATGAGTTAATGATGGATTTTAAGTGGATTTATTTAGTTGAATAATTGATGAAATCGCGTGAGGCTATTATTGGTGACTTTTGGTGAAATTATTGTTGTGTTTTGGTCAGATGGATCGTGTAGATGCATAATATGGTGAATTATACATGTTGTATGCTTATTCATATTCATGCATACATTATTGAATTATTGTTGGGATGATCAGGCCAGATGGGCGAATACGATCATATGTACTCCGTTATGGAGAGTGTTGGGATAATCATTGTCTGATGGGTATATGTGATTATCGTGTTCAATTGAATGAACAAGCCTTGGTACCACATGCATTGTGTCGTGTTAAGTCACATTGCATAACTATTGTCGTATTGCTGTTGCATAACTGTTATGGTATTGTTGATGTGTAATTATTATTATATCTGTGGTTGTTGGATTATTGGTGTACTTGTTATATTTGTTACTATGTGTGAGAAACTGCCTTGAAGATGTTATATGCACCGTTTATGTTTGAAATTTGTTTCTCACCCATTTGTTGTTGTTGTTGTTGTTGTTGCATTTGTGCTTCTTTGGAAGTACAAATAATCCAGGTACTTTTCACACTTTTTGGGGATCATAACCCCATTTTCAACCTAGAAACCATATTTTTTTGCATTTCTTCTCCAAAGAGTGATATTTTGCAAATAGAAGTTGGATTCGCATCCGAGTTTGATTCTTCAACGTGAATGCTCTTTCATCTTCTCTCATTACTTATAAAGCAAACTACCATGGTTATGGGTAGCTAATTTCCTTTGTATCAAAGGTAGAGATAATCTATCTTAACTTTATATGTTTCTTTTGATTGACATTGTATGTGAACAAATGATGAATATTTTTGTTTTAATGATCCATTCTTGTTTTGTAAGATTCTAGGCATATATTTTATAGAACTTGACCTAAAATGTTCATCTATTGATTTATAGATTGGAGAGATCGGTCTATGGTTGATATTTGCTTTGTATTAAACTTAAAGCTTACTATATTGATTTTTATATGGAGAGACTGTGTAGTGATAAATACAATATTTCTCACGATACCATTCTAGACATAGACGACATTGAGAGAATATGCGATGATATTAATCAGATTTGACATCACATGCAAGATTAAAAGAATACGTTTAAGTTATGGTAGATGAAAACTACTTTTGATATACTTTGTTTAAACAAACACATAGAATTTTATCTTTGATACTAAATCGTGACAATTTATGAAACAAACTTTAAAAACCCTTTTCTTGAAACACTAAACTATTAAACGACACACATCCCATATATAATAATCCATGTGGAGACGATAATAAAAAAAAAATCCCCTAATTTTACTTCCAACAGCGTCATCACTACAACTCATGTTTCAACTCATCAACAAGCTGACATCCTCGCCAAATCTTTAAGAACTAAGACATTCCATGACTTCTTGTCTAAGTTTGGAGTTCATAACACTCACTCTTCAACTTTAGGAGGAGTATTAGAGATATGGTTTAACATAACCATTTTCATATACTACTATCTCTCTTCCACTTTTATCTCTAATATTAGTTAGTTTTTAGGCCCACAATAACATATATAAACAACCAATTGTAACCTTTTGTTTCATGAAAATATAGATGAATGAATTTCCATAGTTAACTTTCACTATGTATATAAAAATACAATCATCTCTGAATAATGCAATGGACCCATTATATAAAGAAGACCTTCAATCAACTTTCTCTCATATGCATTATAGTTCATTTAACATAAACACATAAACAATTATAATTTCACAAAATAACATATAATCCACCATAATTTACATCATATTAAAATTATAATCTATCAACACAAATTATACACTTCCCCGAATATATGCAACAATTTTTTTCCCAATAGTCTTCAATATAAGCAAATATTACATATAATTATTACATATAATGTCATTATTTTAAATATACCCCTACTTTTATTTTCTTCACGTTTAAATGTTTTTAACGATTTTCAAGATAAAATTGGAGATAGAAATATAAATAATGTAAGATTTAAATGCATTTAGATATTTTTCTTAAATGATGGTTTTTTTATAAAGTTGTTTATATGTGAAATCAAAGGAAGTACTTTAACCAACAAGCATACTAATCCATATTTAACATTAAAAAAATACACACGGTAAACAAATAATATTTATAATAGTTATGAATAATTGGATAATTTGTCCTCAATAGTTAATTTTATTATTTAATCAATTTGTATTTATTTTAATGTTTATAAAATGTCCTATAAATATGATCAATCTCATTGTATATGATACACAAATAAAATAATACATAATCATTCTCTCTTTCTCTTTATTCTTTATTTCTCTTTATTTTATAACAATAATATTTATATTTTTGATAATATTTGTTATAAAATTTACCTTATCAAATTATTCAATATTTCAAATCCATTTAAGAAAAACTATTACATACTCTCTCAATTCTATTTTTCTAAATAAATTTCAAATTTCAAATTTAATGATTAAATAAAACATTTAGATTATTCATAAATTAAATATATCAATTATTTAATAAATTTAAAATTTAAAATTTAAAATTATAAAATATATAAATAAGAAGGTAAAGGCGAATATCCAAAATAGAAAAGATGTATAATTAACCTTCGAATTAATTTGTGCTTAAAGATTTTCTTTTTAAAAAATTTTGAAGAGAGAAAACTCCACCGATGAGTAACCCACATTGTAACCCTGGTAACTTTTCAACAAATCGGTAACCCTAGTTACCACCTTGGGAAGAGGATCAAAAATATCTTCTACGCTGATTTACATTAATAACCCTAGTAGGTAACACATCACCATCTATAAATAACTACACCTTATTCAATAGAAAATCACAAAATATCTTCGGTGTTAGCTTTTACTTACTTTGAAATTTTCTTTTCATTCTAAAATCTAGCTTTTTGTCTCTTATCAATGGCGTCTGGAGATGTTGAGTACCGGTGCTTCGTCGGTGGTCTTGCATGGGCCACCGATAGTGAAGCCCTCAAGGAAGCTTTCTCTACTTATGGCGACATAGTTGATTCGAAGGTCCGTTTGTTGCAGGCATTGGATCTGACACGATTATGATTCGGATTCTTCTCGATCCCGTTCTGATCTGTGATCTTTGATCTTTTTGTGTTACTTGTTCTGTTATTCTGTTACTGATTCTGTTACTATATCATATGATTCGTTTTTTACTCACTCACCCCAGTAGGTACGTTCATCTTCATCTTTTTAACCAAAGGCGAAGATCGATCGGTTACTATATGGTTTTTTTGGTATTGTTTTAAGTGTTGTTTTTATGGATCTGAGTTTTTTTGCGATTTATTCTTGTGTGTAGATAATTAACGATCGTGAGACTGGAAGGTCAAGAGGTTTTGGATTTGTAACATTCGCCAATGAGAAGTCGATGAGAGATGCTATTGAAGGGATGAACGGTCAGAACATGGACGGACGCAACATTACTGTTAACGAAGCTCAAAACCGTAACAGTGGTGGTGGTGGTGGTGGTGGCGGCGGTTATGGCGGTCGTCGTGAAGGTGGAGGTGGAGGATATGGTGCTCGCCGTGAAGGTGGAGGAGGAGGCTATGGTGGTGGAGGTGGTTATGGTGGTGGTGGTAGGGAGCGTGGATATGGAAATGAGGGCGGTGACCGCTATTCCCGCGGTGGAGGTGGTGGTGGTGGTGACAGAAACTGGTAGTTTGTTTTAGGTGGTAGTTTATGAGAGCTAATAATGCGTAGTTAAATTAGATGTTGGGATCTAACGTTCTGGTTTATGATATTTGTTTTGGTTATGCGTTTCCGTTTTCGTTTATGTTTGCCTCTGAATCTGATTGTGTGTATAAACGATCGGTTGAAAGGATAACGACTAATTTCTACTTATTTCTGATTATGATTAATTTCTACTTATTTCTTTTAAACGATCGGTTGAGAGGATAATGACTAATTTCTACTTATTTCTGATTATAATCAATTAATTAATTTCACGACCTCATTTACAGACATAAATTAGTAAACTAAAAACAAATTTTTTATTAAATGAAATGGAACATCTTACAACGCTGTTTTGGATAAAACAGCGACAGGAGAATCATCATAAAGGAATGATCATAAAGGAAACTGATCAGTTCATCCTTGTTTAGGTAAATAAAATCATCCGAGAAGAATTATAGAAGTGAAATGATGGATGGATTAATAGATTAATAAATTTTTTAGATTAATAAATGAATCTGCTGTAATCTTTATTTTTAGATTCTAAATTTTTTACGCCTAATTAATTTAGTAGATTAATAAATTTTAAAATAATATAATACATATAATTTATAAAATACAAAATAAGACTTCTTATATGATATTAAAAAATATACCGTATATCTGCAATTTCAATAATAAAAAAAAATCAGATCTAATATTATCGAAAAATCAATTATCTATCAACTAATGACATGTAACTCAATACAAAAAACAAAATTGAATTGATATACATAGAAATCAAAGATGCAAACAAAATAAAACATGTACATTTATGAGTATGTGAAATGCAACACAATATGCAATGCAATTATACGTATGGGCTAACGAAACGTGTATGGATCATGACAACAAAATGTACAAAGCACTTTAGGCATTATGAACAAATAAACACAAAATATACAAAAGGTAACGGAAACATGTCGAAAGTCTTAAAAATTCCCTAAATTCATGCTCTATCACTACATGAAGTTTAAGACACAATGCCATGCAAACACACAATGAAACAAAAGTATTTTTCAAGTTAGCAACAACGTTAACCGGTTAACGCTATAAGTTAACCGGTTAACGTCCCAAAATTTTCAATTTCCAGAGGCGTTTTTAACGTGTTAACCGGTTAACCGATCGGTTAACCGGTTAACACTGAACAAAATGGTGAAAAAAAGTGTAGAAATAAGCACTTATGGTCACAAACTTACTTCTAAGAACCCCTAACACATACATGAACATGTTGACTCAAATTTTCTACTTAAAGGAGGTTTTCTAACAACTATTAGGACCTAGATTAAGCTACAAATCTAGCTTCTAACAACCGAAATGCACAAATCGCTATTAAAACGTAATTGAATGGTAAAACGCAAACACAATCAATGAACATGCAAAGAATACCGTTACGGCGAGATGAAGAGAATAAGTTAAAGCGAAAAACGGTTTTAAATCACCAACCTACGAAGCGGAGGATTGCTTCGGTGAGTGGTGTGGTGTAAATCGAAGTGCAAGCGAAGAAGAAAACCGGAGATTTCGTGAATGCAAAATAAATGCGATTCGATCTTGATGAACACTTGATTAATCACTTCCAATAAGCTCAAAACCACTCCAAAAACAGAATTGCTTCTTCAAATAAACTCCACAATTGATGATTGATGAAGGTATATCTTCAAGTTCTTCAAATTCTAATGAAGAATTTGAAGAACTTCTTTGAAGAAGCTTTGAGAAATTTGGTGAAAAAGTGGGAGAATCGAGAGAGAAATGAGAGGTTGAAGATGAAAATGGTGAAAATGAGGTTCTAACCCTTTGCTTTGGAATGATTAGGGCTTATATAGAGTGTAGGCATGAAGCTAGGGCTAGGTTGAAAGCTTGCTTGGGCATTAGGTTAGGTTTAGAGTTAGGTTAGGAGGTAGTTGAAGTTAGTTGGAGTTCTAGAATATTCTTTGGAATATTCCTTTGAATGTGCTAGAAGAGTCTAGAAGATGGTATAATTTCCAAAATGGAGTGTGAATGAAGTGTGAAACAAAGTGGAAAAGAATGAAGGGAAAAAGGGGAGGGAAGTGAATAACCAACCAATTTTCAAACTTTTTGCCCATTTTTCGCGCCCGTTAACCGGTTAGTCATACGCGTTAACCGGTTAACGGAATAAAAACTTCAATTTTTCTTTTCTTTGATTGCACCTCATGGAATTGCCTTGGATTATTTTTGTAGTGTTATTTTTCTTCCCTCGAGCTTCCAAGATTGACAAACATTGCTCAATCACATGCCTCACGCACATGCAAATGATCATGATTTATTATTATATTTTTACTATTATTTTTTGGATGCGATGCGATGCTTTCAGAATGATGAAGCATAAACCGCTTGAGTTACTACTATTATTATATTTTTACTATTATATTTTTACTATTATTTTACCTACGTCTTTTGTTATCATTGTAAGAGCTTGTGTCATCCCAAGTGGCACCTATGTACAATTTTATAGTGCATGCGCCACTTTGAGTTACTACTCCAATTTTTATTTATTTGAAAAGTGATTATTTTGATAATTTATTTTAAAAAATAATTATTTTAGTATATAAATTAAAAAAGATGATTATTTGAAATAAAATTATTCGAATTAGGCTATGTTTGGTAAAATTAGCTGATAGCTGGTAGCTGATGGCTTATAATTGATAGCTTAAAGCCGGTGATCATAACTTATAGTTGATAAGTTAATATGAGTGCTTGATAAATTAGCGGTTACACTAGCTGATAAATGCAAAATGACATAAAATAACATTATTAATTAAAAAAGTTAGTAGTCTTATTTATCAAATTAATTTTTATTCAACAAAAATAAACGTATTAACAATGAAGTACAAATTTTAAACATAACTATAAAATTAAATATAACACAAAAATATATTAAACACTTACATATAAATTTTGTAGTGAAATTTAAATATCTAAAATAATAATATTTCTATTTGATCTTATATTTCAATAAAATACATATTTTTATCTATTTTTTCTCTCAAAATCCATAATATGCATACTCAAACAATTTATTAAATCATTCATCATCATATTTATAAAAAAAATACATTAATAATAAAAATTCAAGTAATAAATAATTAAAATAATAATTTAAAACAATAATTATTTCTATTAATACATTTTCTCATCCAATAATAATTAATTATATTAATATTAGTTCACTTACTATTAATAATATTAATTAATTCACTAATAAATAAATAAAACAACCATTAACTTATCCAAAAGATAATAATATTCATAATAACATAATATTTAATAGTCACAACTCCTCCGATAAAATAATAACTCATTCAATAAAAATTAATTATATTAATCCGAAATAACATTACTAAAAATGCAAAATAAAAATAATTGATTAATTTATTATAAATCCACTCATCTCTCAATTAATTAAATAAATAATAATATTAATAATAATTAATGGTTAGATGGTTAAATCCACCTCCTCAATTAATCTCCACTTCTCCATAACCATAAAACTTCCAACACCTCTTCAATTAATCAACTCCTCCCAAATACTATAAATCCACCTCTTCAGTTAATCCTCACCTATTTAACCTCCTCCCAAATACTATAAACCCACTTCTTCAATTAATCATCACCTATTTAACCTTCTCCCAAATACTATAAACCTACTTCTCTTCAATTAATCCTCACATATTTAGTTAATTTCATTAACAAGTAGGGATAGCAAATCCAATTCACTTTTCACCATTTTACACATTTTCAATCTCATTTATTATGTTTCCTTAATCATTCTCAATCTCACTTCACACTTATTATGTTTCCTTAATCCTTCTCAATCGCACTTCACACTTATTATATTTCCTTAATCCTTCTCAATCTCACTTATTATATTTTCTAAATCTTTTCACCTTTCTCTATTTCTCCATTTAATTTTATTTATTTTCTCATTGATTTATGTTATAATCTTATAATGATATTTTTTTCTTCTTCAGATTCATTACATATAGTTTAATTTCTATTTCAATGTCTGATAAGATAATCATTTTCTACTATGTTTTAGTGCTTTTAATTTATTCTAATCAAAGTTCTAATTTTTGTAATATACAATTATATTTGACAATGACTTGCATCAAATAATTTCTCTTTTTTTCGATTGTTTCTTTCTTTATTATGAATTAATTTAATTAATTAATTAAATAAAATAATTAATTATTTCATATTTATATTCTTTAAGAATCACACTTAGTTTCATTATTAATTATTAATTATTAATTAATTAATTCATTTTCATATTTTCAATAATTCCCCACTTACTTCATTAACTCTCAATAAACATCATTAAAAATATTCACTTCCATTATTCTCCTTTAACTCCATCATTAATAATGTCACAGTATAATCATTTGTTCTTCCGGTAAGAAATGAAACAAAAAATTGGTTTACACATGGTCCATCTAGAAGAAAAGATTTTTCTCCTTTTTTTTATTTTAATTTTTTAATTTGATTGTTCACTTTTTCTCAATTTCATATTCAATTTTATTATTTTTGAATGTGAAGGTTGTAATTCTTTATGTACTTTTTTTTTACTGTTTTCAAATATCATTTCTCAATTCTCAACTTCATTTTTTTTCTTACGAAGTATATAATGAAACATATTTTATTTTTGTTGATATCAACATGTTACAAATACTGTAGAAGCACGCCTTCAACCTCGAAGATTTTGATGAAGACAACACGCCTCATGCACTTCAGATCTGCAAAAAGTCAAGAGCTCTAACATGATCAAGCTACAAGCAACCGGCATTGCGATCAAGCTTCTTATGCATCATCGTTCTACATCAAGCTTGGACGTTTTTGTTTAGGTACATCAAATCCTCTTTTAAATTGATGTACACGTGTTCATTTATTCAAATCACATGTTAGCATAATGCATAAAATACTTTGATTATTTTTCAAACCGTTTAACATTTTTGAAAACAATATTTTTCTGTTTTTTAACAGTGTTAACCGGTTAACGCCTTCAAATTTTCAGAAAACCTGTTAACGTTTATAGGCGTTAACCGGTTAACCATTTGGTTAACCGGTTAACACTGTAAGATTTTTGAAAAATGTTTCTTTGAATTTCAAATCACACCTTTTGAATATATCTCTTCAAAAATTATTTTGTTCCATAATTTGTCATACCTTTTCAAAAGGGTGTCTTGAATATTATAAAATCTGAATTTTTTCAAATTCAAAAACATCTCCTAGAATTTTTATAAAAATCACTCAAATCAAATTCACTAAAAATTCAAATATTTTTATACTTCTAAAAGTGTTCATAAGATCATCATCTTTCATATTGCATTTTGAACACTTGTATTGATATTTGAAAAGTGGTTTGTGTACATAGGAGAAGATCATTATATTGATATCAAATCTTTGTATTACTCACTCAAAATTACAAAAATTATAGAAAGGTTTTTCTATTTGTGACTTGTGATCCAGGATTGTTGGACACAAGGGTTAGTGTGGCAAGAGGATTGTTCTTGCACACTAAGTTGCTTAGTTGTTTAGAAAGTAGGCCTCACCATTGAAGGTGTGATAGGTTGTACTTTTTCTAAAAACTAGTTGAAATCTCTTTCGTGTTGAAAGGGGACTGGATGTACCTTCGGACTGTGAAGGGAACCAGGATAAATCTCTGTGTCACTTTTATTTTCTGCTTTACTGCTTTCCTACCATACACAACTAAAAGAGAAAAATACATCCATCAAAGAAAAAGAATCGAGAAAAATTTTATAACACCTAATTCACCCCCCCCTCTTAGGCGTACTCTGAATCTACAATTGGCATCAGAGCAGGTTTAGGTAACCTGTTCCTACAAGATCCTTATGGCTTCCACAAACTCGAATCCTGTTTGTAGATGTTTAGAATTGGCAGAATTTTTGACCAACAAGAAGTGTTGAACTTAGTTCAGGATGTCACATCAGATGTTGTGACATTATCAAACAGAGTATAAGTTAATGAACTTAATTCAGGATGTCACACCAGATGTTGTGACATTGTATAAGTTAATGAAGTAAGTTCAATTTTCAGGATGTCACACCAGATGTTGTGACATCTCAAACCTGCTACCAGAATTAATTAATGCTTAACAGAACTGAGTAAATTCAGGGAATTTATCTGGAATTAATTATGAATGGATAAAACAGAAGAAGGCGCATCAGTAGAGAGATTGGTTATATGATTTCAGTATAAACAGAAGAACTGACTCACCTAGAATCAAGGAAGTAACAAACCCTAATTCAAGGTGATGACAGCATGCGTATCAGGATTGGATAACCTACAGAAAGCCCAAAATCCAAGCATCTATTTAAGCAACAGAAACTCTCAGAATATAGTACGAATTTAAGAAGACTAAATAGGGTGTTTGTGTTTTAATAGCAGGTTTTATATGTGTATCACTTTATGAGCTTTTAAGCAAAAGTGTATTGTGTCTTGATTGAAACTGTGAAGTAAGATCAAGCTGTTTTGTTTGAAGTATGACTTCAATTTATTAAACTTGTAATATATCACTGTGTGATTGAGGGGGAGTGAGTTGATACTCATATCTAAGTTGTGTCTTAGGTAGAAATTGCCTTGGGTAGATATTAAGTGAAAGATTAAACTGAGTGGTTTAAGTCTAGAATTAATATTACTTATATTGGATTTCCTTCTTGGCTTGGATTTCCTGTGTTGTTTAATTTACCTGCACTTTAAGTTTTGTTTAAGTCTTCAAGTGTTTAAACATCTCATTCGACATCACGTACCTGATCCCAGAATTTCAATTGGCATCAGAGCAGACACCCTGCCTGTTTAACTGGGTGAGATCTAGGGACTGCAAATTCTGGAAACATGGACAGAGATGTAGGATCAGTGAATAGACCACCTATATTGGATGGATCCAACTATGACTTCTGGAAGCCAAGAATGGTAGCATTCTTAAGATCATTTGACAATAGGGCCTGGAAAGCAGTCAACAAAGGATGGGAGCACCCTGTCCAAGACAACAAGGATGGAGCAAAAGTGTTGAAACCTGAAGAAGAATGGAGCAAGGAGGAAGAAGATTCAGCACTTGGAAATTCCAAGGCCTTAAATGCTTTATTCAATGGCATTGATAGGAATATATTCAGACTTGTGCATCACTGTGAGCTGGCCAAAGATGTTTGGGACACTCTCAAAACAACTCATGAAGGAACATCAAAGGTGAAGATGTCAAGACTTCAACTTCTCACCACCAAATTTGAAAACTTGAGAATGAAGGAAGATGAGACAATTCATGAGTTCTACATGAACATCTTGGAAATAGCTAATACTTCTGGTGCTTTGGGAGAAAAGATGACTGATGAAAAGCTGGTAAGAAAGATTCTCATATCTTTACCAAAAAGATTTGACATGAAGGTTACAGCAATAGAAGAGGCTCAAGACATATGCACAATGAAGGTTGAAGAGCTCATTGGTTCCCTTCAAACATTTGAGATGGGAATGAATGACACAATTGTAAAGAAGAACAAAAGCATAGCCTTGGTGTCAAATACTGATAAAGAAGAAGAAAATAATGAAGCAGACCCTGAAGAAAATTTATCAGAAACCATTGCTATGCTTGGAAGACAATTCAGCAAGATTCTCAGAAAGATGGATGGCCAGTCCAGACCAAGTGGAAGATACTCAAACTCTTCTGAAAATAAAAGACCTTATGATGCTAATAGAAGGTCAAATTATGATGAAAAGATCAATCAAGAAAAATGGATTAAATGTCATGGATGTGAAGGATATGGACACATCAGAAATGAATGCCCTACCTATCTAAAGAAGCAGAAGAAAGGTCTCTCTGTGACCTGGTCTGATGAAGACTCAGGATGTGATTCAGAAGAAGAATCAGCAAAGCACATCACTGCTCTAGCTGGAGTATGTGAATCTGAAAGTGGATCCAGTGATGAGGAGCTGACTTTTGAAGAGCTAGAAGAATCATACAAGATGCTGGTTAAAAGGAGCACTGAAGTATGCATGGAGAGTATAAAGCAGAAAAAGCAGATTGAGGCACTAAAGGCTGAAAAAACAAGTGATCTAGAGATCATTGACACTTTGAAAAGTGAAGTAAGCCTTCTCAACTCCAAGTTGGAGCATATGTCCAAATCTGTTAGAATGCTGAACAGTAGCTCAAACACACTGGATGTTATTCTCAACAACAATAAGCATTCAGGGGATAGAACTGGACTGGGATTTAACAAAGCTCAAAAGATTGAGGATAGCACCAGCAAAACTACTTCAAATTCCATAAAGTCAAACAAGATGTCCCAACAGATGTCTCAACATCATGAAAAGAACATAAAGACAAACATGATGTTCCAACAGAAGTCCCAACATCATGAAAAGAACATGATGAAAAAGAAGTATCAAAGATGGAGATGTCATCATTGTGGAAGGTTTGGTCACATCAAACCTCATTGCTACAAGTTGCATGGATATCCAAATCAGACGCATCAGCAACCCCCTAAGCAGAAGATAGAGGTTACCAAGAAAGTGCTGCATGGACATCAAAATCAAAGATATCAGCAAACCCCTAAGCAGAAAGCAGAGGTCATCAAGAAAGTATGGGTACCTAAAGCTAGTCTTCATGCTGATCAAAGCTATATGTCCAAGAACAAGTTCAACAAACAACCTTGGAGCTCTAAAAATGGTCACTACACAGGGCAGAAGCATCAAAGAAAACCTCCCTACAAGCAAAAATGGTCAAAGAAGGGTGTTGCATATATAGCTCATACATATCTAAGAGTATCAGCTAAAGAAGACTGGTACTTTGACAGTGGATGCTCAAGGCACATGACTGGATTGAAGAATTTACTGGTAGACTTAAAGTCATATTCATCCAGATATGTAACCTTTGGAGATGGAGCTAAAGGAGAAATCAAGGGAGTTGGGACCTTGGACTGTCCAGATGTACCAAGACTAGATGATGTGTTGCTGGTAAAAGGATTGACTGCTAACTTGATCAGCATAAGTCAATTATGTGATCAAGGTTACAGTGTAAACTTTACCAAAACTGAATGCTTAGTGTCTAATAAAGAACAGAAGGTTGTCATGAGAGGAGCCAGATCTAAAGACAACTGTTATATGTGGGAACCTCAAGATTTCAGTCTCACTTCAACTTGCTCTTTAGCCAAAGAAGAAGAAGTGAAGCTATGGCACCAAAGACTGGGTCATCTTCATTTCAGAGGTATAAAGAAAATCATATCTATGGAAGCTGTGAGAGGTATTCCTAAACTGAAGATTGATGAAGGCAAAGTATGTGGTGAATGTCAAATAGGCAAGCAAACCAAGATGTCCCATCCAAAGCTCCAACATCTGACAACTTCCAAAGTTTTGGAATTATTGCATATGGATCTTATGGGACCAATGCAGGTTGAAAGCCTTGGTGGAAAAAGGTATGCCTATGTGGTGGTTGATGACTTTTCAAGGTATACATGGATAAATTTTATCAAAGAAAAGTCTGATGTATTTGATGTATTCAAAGATTTGTGTCAAAGAATACAAAGAGAAAAAGCAAGCTGTGTGGTCAGAATAAGAAGTGACCATGGAAAGGAGTTTGAGAATAAAAAATTCTCAGATTTCTGTTCTTCAGAAGGAATCAATCATGAATATTCTTCACCTATCACCCCTCAACAGAATGGGATTGTTGAGAGGAAGAACAGAACTATCCAAGAATCAGCAAGAGCTATGATCCATGCTAAAAAGTTACCATTGTACTTCTGGGCTGAAGCTATGAACACAGCTTGTTACATTCATAATAGAGTCACTCTAAGGAAAGGAACCTTATCCACCATCTATGAAGTCTGGAAGGGCAGAAAACCTACAGTTAAGTACTTCCATGTGTTTGGAAGTAATTGTTACATTCTAACTGATAGGGAGCAAAGAAGAAAGATGGATCCTAAAAGTGATGAAGGGATTTTCCTTGGATACTCCATAAATAGCAGAGCCTATAGAGTATTCAACTCCAGAACCAAGGTTATAATGGAGTCCATAAATGTGATAATTGATGATGCCCCTGCAGATGTTGCAGATGATGTTGGAACATCTGCTGACAGTCAGACTGAAGCTGAAATAAAGAATGATCATCCTGACTTCACTCAAACTGAGGCAAGGATAGAACAATCCAGCAAACCTCCCTCCATCAGAATCCAGAAGGATCATCCTAAATATTTGATAATTGGTGATCCCAACAGAGGTGTAAGCACTAGATCAAGAGAGGTGATTTCAGGTTCTTGTTTTGTTTCAAAAATAGAACCTAAAAACATCAAGGAAGCTCTTAATGATGAGTACTGGATTTGTGCTATGCAAGAAGAATTAGGTCAGTTCACAAGGAATGAAGTGTGGGATATTGTTCCTAGACCTGATGACATAAATGTGATTGGCACAAAATGGGTGTATAAGAACAAGTCAAATGAGCAGGGAGTTGTTACAAAGAACAAAGCTAGACTTGTAGCTCAAGGATACACACAAATTGAGGGAGTAGACTTTGATGAAACCTTTGCACCAGTAGTAAGGCTTGAATCAATCAGACTACTTTTAGGAATTGCTTGAATTCTGAAGTTCAAGCTATTTCAAATGGATGTGAAAAGTGCCTTTCTAAATGGATATCTTAATGAAGAGGTATATGTAGAACAACCTAAGGGATTTGTTGATCCAATCTGTCCAAACCATGTGTACAAACTAAGGAAGGCTCTTTATGGACTGAAGCAAGCCCCAAGAGCATGGTATGAAAGGCTGACTACTTTTCTCACAAAACAAGGATACAGAAAAGGTGGAATAGACAAAACCTTGTTTGTGAAGGATGAAGAAGGAAATGTCATGATTTCTCAAATATATGTAGATGACAGAGTCTTTGGTGGGATGTCAGACAGGATGGTTAAACATTTTGTCACTCAAATGGAATCTGAATTTGAGATGAGCCTAGTAGGAGAACTAACCTACTTTCTTGGACTGCAAATCAAGCAGATGGAAGATTCAATGTTCATATCCCAAAGCAAGTATGCCAAGAACACTGTAAAGAAGTTTGGGATGGATAGTGAAAGTCATAAAAGAACACCTGCCCCCACTCATTTAAAGCTGACAAAGGATGACAAGGGTGAGAAGGTGGACCAAAGCTTATACAGAAGCATGATTGGAAGCTTATTATATCTGACTGCTAGCAGACCAAATATAGCTTTTGCAGTAGGTGTATGTGCAAGATATCAAGCTGATCCAAGAGTTAGCCATCTAAACCAGGTTAAGAGAATTCTGAAATATGTCAATGGTACTTGTGACTATGGTATAATGTACTCCCATGGATGTGAACCAATTCTCACTGGCTTTTGTGATGCTGATTGGGCTGGAAGTGCTGATGATAGAAAGAGCACATCAGGAGGATGCTTCTTTCTAGGAAACAATTTGATTTCTTGGTTCAGTAAGAAATAAAATTGTGTATCCTTATCCACTGCTGAAGCTGAATATATTGCAGCTGGTAGCAGTTGTTCACAGTTGGTTTGGATGAAGCAAATGCTCACTGAATACAATGTCCCACAAGATGTCATGACATTGTACTGTGACAATTTAAGTGCAATTAACATATCAAAGAATCCTATCCAACACAACAGGACAAAGCACATTGATATCAGGCATCATTTCATCAGAGATCTTGTGGAAGAGAAGGTGATCTCATTAGAACATGTAGCCACAGATCTACAATTGGCTGATATATTTACTAAAGCTTTGGATGCTACCCAATTTGAAAACCTAAGGGGTAAATTGGGAATCTGCTTATGTGAAATATAGCAGTTATGGAGAAGTGCCAACATGTCCTATGACATCGTGTGGCATGATCACCAGATGGCAACACCAGTCTGGTCAAGAACTATGTGTATTCCACTCCTTAAAATTCTCCAAGTAACGGCTCTTATAAAGGTTCTAGCTTGCTCTCAGCTATTCATCTTCTCATCATCTCCTCAAAACAAATTGCATGCTATAACTGATTTTCAGAGCTCATCAAAATCAATCAAACCTAACCTCTTCTTCCACCACATTCGAAAATGTCTCAACATCAAAACCCTAACCTCTCTGATGAAAACCTCAATCAAGAAGATGTGGTGCATGCAACCCCCATCTCTGTGGTACCTATGGATTCAACTCCTATAGACGAAATCATAGGAAGTGTTCCTCTTGCTCAAAAGCCTAGAACTCCTAATGTGAGAAGAGCAAAGGAACCTGTATTCAGCAAAGTCAAAGGGATGCCTTCATCCTCAAACACCACTCCCAAAGCCTCTGAATATGTGGATGCTTCTATTAAGGACCTTGTGAACAAGATTCTGTCTGAGCAAAGAGTTGTGAGTGGTATATCTATTCCTCTGAACACCATGCCAGCTCCACAAGAAGAACAGAGTAATCAAGCTGAAGAGGACACTCCTGCTCAATAGAATGTCCCAATAGATGTTGAAACATCTGAGGACCAGCACAAGGCCTCCACTGATGATGAAGCCACTTATGATCAAGCTTTTGTTGATCCACCTGCTGAAGAGGAGACTACCCAACCTCCTCATGTTGTAGAAATAGAGCATGATTCTGACACAGAGATCATTGCCTCTGTGGACCCTAGCATAGCCAAAAGGCTTAGGACTAGGAAGGAAAAAAAGACTGCAGGACATGCAACTCCTGAAAAGAAGCAACCTACACCAAAGAAAGACAAGGCCAAAGTGGTATTTGGACCAACTAAACAATGGAGCAAGGTGAATACACAAAAGAGGAAAGTTGTCACTCCACCAGATTCTGTTAGCCTGCTAACAAGGAAGTATGCAATGCTGCATAGGATTGGTACTGTAAACTGGGTCCCTACCAACCATACTTCTTCAATAGCAACTAGATTGGACAGATTCATGTATGTTGTGGGCACCCAAACAAAGCTGGACTTTGGGGCTTACATTTTTTATCAAACATTGAAGCATGCTGGGACATCAGCAACAAAGCTGCCTATTGCCTTTCCTTCTTTGCTGTGTGGAATAATCCTCAGCCAGTATCCAGGTATCCTCACTGAGAAGGATTCAATCTGCAAAAGAGAGAGTCCTTTGGCCTTCCACTACAAGCTGTTCTTAAGCCATCATGCAACTGATGTTGAAGCTCCCACTGGGACATCTGCTGGACCTTCAAAAGCAAAGTCTCCTATATCCAAAGCTGCCTTGATTGCTGAACTGAAGAACACCTGCAAAGAGCTGGATGCCAGGAAGCAAAAGCTTGAGGAGATTATTCAAAGGCTGGAAATGGAAGAAAGTGCTCAGAAGGCTGAAGAAGAAGACACTGAATATGAAGATTCTGAGTGAAAAATGTGTGTGAGGAATGTGTACTGTCTGCTTCAGCATTGTATTTTGATTTTGTACTTTTGTATTTCTCTCTGACTATGTAAAATTTGGCCCCAATTTATGTCTAACAAGGGGGAGAAGAGAACAACAACAATGTCTGCTGCAGCTTACTGATTAATGAAAAATGTCTTTTGTTTGCTTCTGAACTAAGTTGTTTTTAATGAAAAATTTCTATTGAACAAGTCAGAACTGTCATACCCCAAATTTGTCCTACTTTTGTCATTTTATTTTACCGTCTAAACCAAATATCTCAAAAATAAAAAAATATGTACCATTTTATTTTTCTGTCAAATATTCGAAAAAAATGCACTTATTTCTTTGCAAATTAAAATTAAAATTTTCTTTTTATTTTAAGTCTTTTATTTCTATCTTTATGGTTTAGTGTTATCAAAAAAATATATACAAAAAAGAGTCCGCTGTTATTGTTATTTCCATTAAAACATTTTATGTAAATTCATTTTTTATCTTGAAAAAAAGGGGGCCCTTTATCCAAAAAAAAAACAACACAAAATATTACTTTTCTTCTAATTTTATTATTATAGTTTTTAGATTTTACTTTTATCATTATTATTATTTTTATTATTCCTATTCCATTATTTATTTCTTATTATTATTTTATTATTATTGGTGAACTCTTTTTTTTAGAAACTTGATCATCTTTTTCTGTGTGTTTAATTTTCATTTGTCCATAAAAAGTATTATAAAAATATATAGATTCTTTTAATTCTCATTATTTATTATTATTATTATTATTATTATTATTATTATTATCTTATCATTATTATTATTATTATTTATTTTATTTCTATTATTCTAATTTAGTATAGTTTTTATTATTGTTGTTATTACCTTTATTATTATTATTATTATTATTATTATTATTATTATTATTATTATTACTAAGTGTTATGTTTTTTATCCATTTCAAAATCAGCCTTTTTCTTTTCATTCACAGCTTACAATGCACATCAGTACACTCATTCCCATTTTTCTTCACAGTCCAAATTTTGGTCAGCACAAAAATTCTATCAGCAATGCATATGGCCCCACCACTACCTCCCTCAGTAATAACATCCTCCCCACTCACGTACGAAAAATGTAACGAATTCCGCGTTGCAGCAACAACAGATTTTTGCCAAGATTCCAGCTGCATTTTTGCATCCTCAATCCTCAAACTTTTCTTCAAATCTCATCCAATTATTCTCTCTATAAATACAGCCATTTTCTTCATTCATTACAAGCTTGGAAACCTTTTAGAACCCTTGCAAAATCATCCCAGACCAAGCTTCAAACCTCAAAAAAGAAATACAAAAAAATAATAACAGAACCATATTTACATTTTCCAGAAACTTTTTTCTTCAACTTTCATTTTACTCTCTTCAACAAACACAAGACAACCTTTCAATGCCATAAACCACAAACCAGAAATTATACCGCAACTGCTCACCAAAACTGAACCTTGTGAGAAATATTCGCAAAACTAAACTGAGATTTAGACTCACAAATCGTCGCCCTCTCAAACCCATCGCGAAAACACTATCTTCGCCGAACCAAAACCGCAATAAACGCCGGCCGAAACCTCAAACCAAAAGCTTCTACCACCGCTCTGAAACATTCACGAACTGCATAAAAAACCAGATAGAAAAAATAACACAAAGCCATCACCGTATCAACTCATCACCATCGTAAGTGAACCATCAAAACTCACCATACCACCCTCACTAAAACACTTTCCTTCAAAACCTGCCAAACCATCTCACCGCCCAGCAACAACACAAACCTTCGACAACACCACACCAACCGAAATCGCAGAATCAAACCATCACCCATAAACACAAGCCAGAACCTCCTCAGGAAACCCCAACCGCGAGAACACCATCTCTCACCGCGAATCCGTCGGCCAACCACCACCAAGCCACCACTGTGAATCCCAAATCCACCAGACCCTTCGAAATCTGCAAACACCGAATCGCAAACAGACCCAACTGCGGACCACCCCCAACCAGCCGCTCAACAACCGAAACAACAAAACCCTCATCACCGAAAATCACCGCCGTCGCGAATCCGAGCTTGAGCCAACCAAACGAAACCGCATGAGAACTGAAACACCGCGAAGTTATTGAATCGCACGAGAGAGAGTGAGAGAGGGGCGAATCCGCGAGCGAAGCAACGTGTTGAGAGCGTGAGCCAGAGACAGACAGAGACGCAACGAACCAGCCGCGGCTGCCACCGTGAACGCCAAACCACCACGTCGCCGCCGACAACGTGAAATAGGGTGGGCTTTCTTTTTTCTCTTGTTTCCATTCTTTTGGGTTTCTTCTATGAGTGTTTATGCGTGTTTAGGAGAAGAGGATGTATCCTCTATTTTCTTTCTTCATTTTTTTTTTATAAACTATTTTTTATTTTTTATTTTTTTTATTATTTTAGGTTATCTTGTTACTAGGCTCAACCCATAGACCATGTATTCTGCTATACCCACACTAAGCTGACACCCTATCCTTTCCTTTCAAGTTTTATTTATTTTATTTTTCTATTTTTAAAAGAAAACATATTATGTTGTTGCTGTATTTTATTTTTAATTTTATAAACATATTATGTTGTTGCTGTATTTTATTTTTTTAATTATTATAAAGAAAACATATTATGTTGTTGCTGTATTTTATTTTTAATTTTATAAACATGTTATGTTGTTGCTGTATTTTATTTTTAATTTTATAAATAAAACATATTATGTTGTTGCTGGACTATATGAATGATGTTGATATGCACACTTTACATTATGCGGAAGGCACCCCTGGCCTTTAATTTTCTTTCGTTTTAAATTTCCTTTAAAGTTTATTTTTGTTGTTGTTTGTTTATTTTTTATTAGTAAGTCTATTTTTAAAGAGTCATTGTTCATTATCTTATGATCTGCTCTCTTTAGTTTTTTTGTATATATGGGCCAATGATATCATAAAAGGCCAATTTTTCGCCCGATTTTAATCGGTGATTTTTGGTCAATATGAGGCCCTCCTTGTAATTAATCTTTCATTATTTTATTATTTCGATAAACAAACATTAATTTAATTTATTCTTAATATTATTTATTTCATTTAATTATTTAATTCATTATTCTATTTTAATTTAATTCTCGCAATTTAATTCAATCTATTCATTTAATTCGCATTTTAAATTACGATTCGACTCCTCATAGAACGATTTCATTAAATCGGCTCTAAGGCAGTAAACGAACCAAATTTTGCCGCGTCCCAAAAAGGTCCAACGCCTTCGAATAGTTGCGCTCGATTAAAAGGTCCAACGCCTTCGAATAGTTGTGTCCCGATTAAACAGGCCGAACGCCTTCGAATAGTTCAAAAACACTGCACACACGCTTCCTCTTGGGCTAACTACAATGATACCTCTTTATTTCTCGCAATCCCCTGTATTTCTTTTGTACCCCTCTCCCTTTATTTTGTACGCATTTTATTTCTTGTATTTTATTTAATTCTGAATCCTTGGTCCAACGCCAAGCGATTGCACTTGCACACTTGCACCTTTTTATTTTGTTTCGTTTATTAGGATCCACCTCTCCTTGCGAGCCGAGCGCTTCGTGCCTCGCTAACAAACCACCAAAAATAACTTCCAATTGCATTTACCTTTAACCTAAAAAAAACCAAAACGTTTCGATTAGATCCAAACCCTTGATCCAACGTCAAACGGTCTTAGGAAATAAAACATTCTAATAAAACGAGAAGATTTGTACGCCACGAGCCTTAAGCGGTAGAAAGGAGGATAACGAGCTCTCGTTACTCGCTCCGATTATTTCGACGCAGGACGCTCGTCTTGTTGGGCGAGATAAACTATCCATAGTCTTTAGTGCATTTCAACTCCTAAACCCTTTCATCGACGAAAGGTAATAAAATCAACAACCATTACCCTTAGTAGGCCGAACTACGAGGCTCTGACTTTTCCATTGCACATGGGAGTACGTAGGCACGAGGATCTCAATCCTTGCCGAGCACCTAGGTTCAATCTAACTTATAATTCAACTCGTTTCCCTCTAGCAAGCAATTCGTTTAAGCATAGACATCCTTTCGCGCACGTTAACTTAGATGGTTCCCATCGAGTACGATGGATGTAGGGGGTGCTAATACCTTCCCCCTGCATAACCGACTCCCGAACCCAGACAATGGTTCTGTTGACCTTTGTTCTCATCCTTCTCTTCCCGGGTTGTATCTATATCTTCCCTTTCCCTCTTCGGGAATAAATAGAATTAGGTGGCGACTCTTCAGTCCGTCCGGCGCGCGGCTCCGTCCATTTCGAATCGCGTGAGGTCGTATTTTTCGGGGTACGACAGCTGGCGACTCTGCTGGGGACTGGTTCACCCCTATGCGAGTCAAGCCTAGTCTAGGTTCCCGCGTTTGTTTGGATGTTTGCTGTTATGCCTTGCTTGTTTATTTTTATCGCTTTCTTTATTGCATTCCATTTTATATATCTTGTGGCTCCTTGGTACTATAATTTGGATCAATACTTTGCAAAGAAACTTGAGGGAAAGGCTCTATACCCAGGCTTGCGAGTATAAACTTAAGTTAGCGAGGTTGTGTAGTATGGGCTCCTGAGAGAACCACTCTCGTGTGTTGTCGATACGAAAACCTCACTTGGAGTAGATTCTGATGAGAATACTGACAACCGTCAAGTCCTTGACGTGTGTGCTCAGTTGCTTTCATTAGGGTCATTAACTCCGAGGACCTTTAGAACCTTTTGGTTAAAACATCGGTTGATGGTTGCGTAGTATTGGGCACCAGGGTTCGCCCTCGCGTGGCTCGATACGAAAACCCCACTTGGAATAGACTTACTCAATGGAGTTGATTGACTGTCAAGAATGTATGAAATTGACACGTGCATTAAACAGTTGAGAAAGTTCCATAACTCCAAGACTTTGTTTTAAACCTTGTGTCGATGATCACGTAGTATGGACTCCCGAGAAAATTTGATCTCGTGGGTTGTCGATACGAAGATCTCACCCAAAATAGATTCATATGGCGGAGTCAATCAACCGTCATGCTTATGGCGTGTGTGATGAACAGCCATATAAATTGATAACTTTGGGATCCTTAAAACCTTAGAGTCCACCCAGTGAGTTCCTGACCAGAGTATCCTCCATCTGTACCTTGGACTCGTGAGACCTTGATCTTGTGATCCTGGATTCTGATATTGCATATCATTTCATTTGCATCATTTATTCATCTTGCATTTCATTCCAAAAGCCAAAAACTTATTTCATGTTCCTCCATCTTCAGTAAATCAAGTTGGTTTCCCGACGCCCGTATCGTGCTAGACGACCGTACTTAACTCGAGCAAACACTAGAAGACTGATGGACGTGATTCAAGAAGAACAAGCTGCTATAAGGGAAGAGATTGACTCGGTCAAGGGCAAGATTGACTAGATTTATGAGACTTTGCAATCTTTGGCAAGAATGGAAGAACGTCGCGAAGCTGCTGCCGCAATGAACAATGCTCAAGTGCAAGGATCTACCTCACGAGCAATGCCTTCAGTTCCAGTTCCAACTCCTTTGGTCTACGGTCTGCCTCCAGGCTTCACTCCTGCTGTTGAAGAGGTCACTTCTCAACCAATACCTGCTTCTGGTGTCACTGTTGGTGTCATTCCTCAAGCTCAACCTATTCCAACTCAAGTCCAGTTTCCTCATGCTGAAGAAAATCAACAAGTTGAGTATGAGATGCATACTGCTGTTCCAATCACCAGTCCTCATGCTATTCAAGAGTCCGAAGCTATGAAGATGTGTCGTGAGTTAGCTGAAAAACTCCGAATCATGGAAGGACACAACTCAACTTCTCTGAGTGCCTCAGACATGTGCCTAGTTCCGGATGTTGTGATCCCTACTAAGTTCAAACTTCCAGAATTCGAAAAATACAAAGGCCTCAGTTGTCCTGGGCTTCATTTGAGGATGTATTGCAGAAAAATGGCCGCTCATGCCAAAGATGATAAGCTTATGATCCATTGCTTCCAAGACAGCCTGTCTGGAGCGTCTCTAGAATGGTACATGCAACTTGAGCGCAACAATGTTCGTACTTGGCTCGATCTATCTGATGCATTAAAAAAGCAATACAAGTACAACACTGACTTAGCTCCTAACCGTACTCAGCTTCAGAGTATGTCTCAAAAGGAGAGCGAATCCTTTAAGGAGTACGCCCAACGCTGGAGGGAGTTAGCCGCCAGAGTGCATCCTCCTTTGGTTGACCGTGAGTTGATCGATATCTTCATGGGTACCCTACAGGGGCAATACTACGAAAAGCTGATCAGTAGTGTATCTTCTGGATTTTCTGACATGGTGATGGTCGGAGAAAGAATTGAAGAAGGTTTGAAAAGTGGAAAGATCCAAGGAGGTTTTAGCAACCAAGCCAATGTCAAGAAACCTTTCAACGGGTACAAAAAGGGCGAAACAAATGCCATTTCTGCTACAAGTGGGAATTTTCAACAGAATGCACCTTCACCAGTTCCTTACTATCAGTATCCCTATGTTGCTGCTGCACAATATGCTCATATGTCATATCAGCCAGCTCCTCCAATGCCTTATCAGCAGGCCTTTCAAGCTCTATTGCCGCCTCACATGGCTCATCAACCACGTCCAATGGTTGCAGCTGTGCAGTATGCGCCCAATCCATACCAGCAACCGGCTTATCAACAACGGCCTGGTCAACAGAAACAACGCGCTCCTCAACAGCGTCCACCATATCAACAAAGAGGATATGATAGGCACATTGATCCCCTGCCTATGTCATACACCGAAATCTTTAAACAGCTGACAGCAAAAGGACCTCTTACTTTGAGAGATATGCCACCTCAGACTGGTAATGCCCGGAACTATGATGCCAATGGTCGCTGTGAGTATCACAAAGGCGCTCCAGGTCACACCACCGAGAACTGCCATGCCTTCAAGCACTTGATTCAGGATATGATTAACTCTAAGGACCTCACTCTCACTCCGAGAAATGCAAATGTCCAGAACGATCCAATGCCGCCGCACGGTGCCAACAAGTGAAGACATTTGAAGGGGTTGTTGAAGACCAAGCTGAGTAGTTTCTAACCTTGAAGCATTCAATCAAGAGAAGTTCAATTCCTCAAATCAAGGCAGCCAGTGCCATTTATTGTTTCCGCATTCCTGTTGTTTTGTACTGTTTGTTTAAGTACTATTTGCTCTGAACACTGTTATCGTTTGTACTTGGTTATGTTAATGTTATGTTTATGCATGTTTTGAATCAATTTATTCGCATTCGCTCATTATTTATCATTTATTGCAAAAATCACAAAAATATTTCCCTCACTTCACTTTAGCAAATATTTGAGGGAGGATGATGAAAACGAAATACCCATAACTGTTGCGGTATGCTTTCGGATAAAACCTCGTCGATGATGTACAGGCATTCTTTCAAACCCCCAAACACTGGAGATATAAGGAGTTAATCCCTAGTCAACCACTTCGAGCCTAGAAGTAGGAGTTTCTTTCAGATACAACCCTTACATTTAACCCGGGGCAGGGTAGTTGTTCAGTTAACCTGACTACAATTTCAAATTGCAAGATGAGACATCCCATCAGAGGACCATCAACAAATGGCTTGGCAGTCACAAAATTCAACAAAATACAAAAAAAGAAGAAAAGAAAACACTAAGTTGAGCACCCGAAGGGAGACTTAGTCGAAAAAGAAGAAATCAAAAGAGGAACTCAAATCCTCAACAAAAATAAAACAAATATCAGTGACCACTAAATCAAGAATCAAGGGGTCACCAGCAAAATAAGATGACTGCCACTTTCAAGCAAACTTCAAAGCTTCATCTTCACTCTTGCAAAGTCGAAAATAGATGCATATGTAGAGTTAACTGGACATAGGACTGAAGAACATTACGAAGAAGGGTTGGGTACAAATCAAACTTTGAGCCTTATATCCTTTGCTTCTCAAACCATTAACCAGACCACGTTACAACCCTCGAAAGTCCTAATTGAGGCATGGTTTATTCTGAAAGCATGCTACCAACAAGGTTGCGTAAATTGACTCCCATATATTTTCTAATCTTCAATCTCGTTTGCACATTATTCTTGCTGCATCTTTCACGCACTTTCTAAATCAGCACTTCGTTTGGACTAACAGTCCATTCGTCACACTATCATAATCATTCAAATAAATTGACTTTTTCAAAACTTACATGAACGTTGCATTAACATTACCATTTGTGTATGAACAATTTAATTGCAATTCAGTGCTTGACATCAGTACAATCCCAACAAGGGGCAATCAAAAGAGAAACTTGAACTTCATCGCCAACATGAATCAAGACTACCTCAGCAGTCCAATCAGGGACAAATCATCTTCAACAGCCCAATCAGGGGCAATTCATTTCAAAATCAGTCCAACCAGGGACAAAGCATCTTCAATAGCCCAATCATGGGCAAGTTATCTTCAAACAACCCAATCAGGGGTAGACGCCTTCCAAATCCAGACTCTGGGGCAGATCATGCCATGGCCATTGTCAAAGCTTCCCCACTAAGATTTTGTCAAATACCCTACAGGCAGGGGCAAGCAAACAAGGAGCTAATCTTCCTATCTCTTATCCCCAGCCGAACAGGCAGTCCTTGCTAGACATTGGTAACCATTCAAAGCAAATCAGTCTTCATGTGTCAATTAAGTCGCTTCGCTCACCAGCAGACAACCAAGCTTGGAGCTTTCAGATCCATCTTCTGATCATACATCGTCGAAGATCGAATGTCGGGGAATCAAGCCCTCCACCCACCCAAAGTCCAATCATTATTGGCAACTACCAAACCAAAATTCCACCAAGCTGGCACCTTTTAATCCCTCATATGCATCATTATGCATCATCAATGGCATAAGCATCATTTACATCAATCATTTGCAACATATGCATCATTTGCATACCTTAAATAAATCAGACCTTTTATTTTCTCCAACATTTTCAACTTACATCTCAGTGCATAAACATTTGCATCATATTTCCATCTTTATGGAATACCATTTCAAAACAGTCAAGCATGGTTGCATGATTCAGGATCCAGGATCAACACCAGTTTCCGGTCCTCTCCCTAGCGGAAGTCAAGATCATATCAATCGAAGATTCCAGGCATCCTCTTGGCGGATTCAATAGCTGTGTATAAATTTTAGTCATTTGCCTTATCATCCTCTGGTGATAAGTGATTTTATTTTCAGCCTGTTGCCTTATCATCCTCTGGTGATAAGTGATTTTAATTTCAGTTCTTTGCCTTATCATCCTCTGTTGATAAGTGAGTTTATTTTTTCTGCCTATTGCCTTATCATCCTCTGTTGATAAGTGAGTTTATTTTCAGTTTGTTGCCTTATCATCCTCTGTTGATAAGTGAGTTTATTTGTTTGTCTATTTGCCTTATCATCCTCTATTGATAAGTGATTTTAATTTCAGTTATTTGCCTTATCATCCTCTATTGATAAGTGAGTTTATTTTCAGTTTGTTGCCTTATCATCCTCTGTTTATAAGTGATTTTATTTTTCAGTTATTTGCCTTATCATCCTCTGGTGATAAGTGATTTTATTTTTCAGTTATTTGCCTTATCATCCTCTGGTGATAAGTGATTTTATTTTCAGTCTATCGCCTTATCATCCTCTGGTGATAAGTGATTTTATTCTCAGTCATTTGCCTTATCATCCTCTGGTGATAAGTGATTTATTTTGTCAATTGTTCATTGCTGTGTCACCCATTATTTCCAATTTTAATCATCTGTTTGTTTTACAATCTCTTTCTTTGTCGGACAAATTTGGAGTCTGTTAATATCTAATTATCTTATACCTTGAAAGATTGAACGTGAGACAGTTCATTTTACTCGGTCTAAGCCAATTCGATAGGGGCATCTGTCATACCCCAAATTTGTCCTACTTTTGTCATTTTATTTTACAGTCTAAACCAAATATCTCAAAAATCAAAAAATATGTACCATTTTATTTTTCTGTCAAATATTCGAATAAAATGCACTTATTTCTTTGCAAATTAAAATTAAAATTTTCTTTTTATTTTAAGTCTTTTATTTCTATCTTTATGGTTTAGTGTTATCAAAAAAATATATACAAAAAAGAGTCCGCTGTTATTGTTATTTCCATTAAAACATTTTATGTAAATTCATTTTTTATCTTGAAAAAAAGGGGGCCCTTTATCCAAAAAAAAAAAACAACACAAAATATTACTTTTCTTTCTAATTTTATTATTATAGTTTTTAGATTTTACTTTTATCATTATTATTATTTTTATTATTCTTATTCCATTATTTATTTCTTATTATTATTTTATTATTATTGGTGAACTCTTTTTTTTAGAAACTTGATCATCTTTTTCTTTGTGTGTTTAATTTTCATTTGTCCATAAAAAGTATTATAAAAATATATAGATTCTTTTAATTCTCATTATTTTTATTATTTTATTATTATTATTATTATTATTATTATCTTATCATTATTATTATTATTTATTTTATTTCTATTATTCTAATTTAGTATAGTTTTTATTATTGTTATTATTATTATTATTATTATTATTATTATTATTATTATTATTACTACTAAGTGTTATGTTTTTTATCCATTTCAAAATCAGCCTTTTTCTTTTCATTCACAGCTTACAATGCACATCAGTACACTCATTCTCATTTTTCTTCACAGTCCAAATTTTGGTCAGCACAAAAATTCTATCAGCAATGCATATGGCCCCACCACTACCTCCCTCAGTAATAACATCCTCCCCACTCACGTACGAAAAATGTAACGAATTCCGCGTTGCAGCAACAACAGATTTTTGCCAAGATTCCAGCTGCATTTTTGCATCCTCAATCCTCAAACTTTTCTTCAAATCTCATCCAATTATTCTCTCTATAAATACAACCATTTTCTTCATTCATTACAAGCTTGGAAACCTTTTAGAACCCTTGCAAAATCATCCCAGACCAAGCTTCAAACCTCAAAAAAGAAATACAAAAAAATAATAACAGAACCATATTTACATTTTCCAGAAACTTTTTTCTTCAACTTTCATTTTACTCTCTTCAACAAACACAAGACAACCTTTCAATGCCATAAACCACAAACCAAAAATTATACCGCAACTGCTCACCAAAACTGAACCTTGTGAGAAATATTCGCAAAACTAAACTGAGATTTAGACTCACAAACCGTCGCCCTCTCAAACCCATCGCAAAAACACTATCTTCGCCGAACCAAAACCGCAATAAACGCCGGCCGAAACCTCAAACCAAAAGCTTCTACCACCGCTCTGAAACATTCACGAACTGCATAAAAAACCAGATAGAAAAAATAACACAAAGCCATCACCGTATCAACTCATCACCATCGTAAGTGAACCATCAAAACTCACCTTACCACCCTCACTAAAACACTTTCCTTCAAAACCTGCCAAACCATCTCACCGCCCAGCAACAACACAAACCTTCGACAACACCACACCAACCGAAATCGCAGAATCAAACCATCACCCATAAACACAAGCCAGAACCTCCTCAGGAAACCCCAACCGCGAGAACACCATCTCTCACCGCGAATCCGTCGGCCAACCACCACCAAGCCACCACTGTGAATCCCAAATCCACCAGACCCTTTGAAATCTGCAAACACCGAATCGCAAACAGACCCAACCGCGGACCACCCCCAGCCAGCCGCTCAACAACCGAAACAACAAAACCCTCATCACCGAAAATCACCGCCGTCGCGAATCCGAGCTTGAGCCAACCAAACGAAACCGCATGAGAACTGAAACACCGCGAAGTTATTGAATCGCACGAGAGAGAGTGAGAGAGGGGCGAATCCGCGAGCGAAGCAACATGTTGAGAGCGTGAGCCAGAGACAGACAGAGACGCAACGAACCAGCCGCGACTGCCACCGTGAACTCCAAACCACCACGTCGCCGCCGACAGCGTGAAATAGGGTGGGCTTTCTTTTTTCTCTTGTTTCCATTCTTTTGGGTTTCTTCTATGAGTGTTTATGCGTGTTTAGGAGAAGAGGATGTATCCTCTATTTTCTTTCTTCATTTTTTTTATAAACTATATTTTATTTTATTTTATTTTTATTATTTTAGGTTATCTTGTTACTAGGCTCAACCCATAGACCATGTATTCTGCTATACCCACACTAAGCTGACACCCTATCCTTTCCTTTCAAGTTTTATTTATTTTATTTTTCTATTTTTAAAAGAAAACATATTATGTTGTTGCTGTATTTTATTTTTAATTTTATAAACATATTATGTTGTTGCTGTATTTTATTTTTTTAATTATTATAAAGAAAACATATTATGTTGTTGCTGTATTTTATTTTTAATTTTATAAACATGTTATGTTGTTGCTGTATTTTATTTTTAATTTTATAAATAAAACATATTATGTTGTTGCTGGACTATATGAATGATGTTGATATGCACACTTTACATTATGCGGAAGACACCCCTGGCCTTTAATTTTCTTTCGTTTTAAATTTCCTTTAAAGTTTATTTTTGTTGTTGTTTGTTTATTTTTTATTAGTAAGTCTATTTTTAAAGAGTCATTGTTCATTATCTTATGATCTGCTCTCTTTAGTTTTTTTGTATATATGGGCCAATGATATCATAAAAGGCCAATTTTTCGCCCGATTTTAATCGGTGATTTTTGGTCAATATGAGGCCCTCCTTGTAATTAATCTTTCATTATTTTATTATTTCGATAAACAAACATTAATTTAATTTATTCTTAATATTATTTATTTCATTTAATTATTTAATTCATTATTCTATTTTAATTTAATTCTCGCAATTTAATTCAATCTATTCATTTAATTCGCATTTTAAATTACGATTCGTCCTCATAGAACGATTTCATTAAATCGGCTCTAAGGCAGTAAACGAACCAAATTTTGCCGCGTCCCAAAAAGGTCCAACGCCTTCGAATAGTTGCGCTCGATTAAAAGGTCCAACGCCTTCGAATAGTTGTGTCCCGATTAAACAGGCCGAACGCCTTCGAATAGTTCAAAAACACTGCACACACGCTTCCTCTTGGGCTAACTACAATGATACCTCTTTATTTCTCGCAATCCCCTGTATTTATTTTGTACCCCTCTCCCTTTATTTTGTACGCATTTTATTTCTTGTATTTTATTTAATTCTGAATCCTTGGTCCAACGCCAAGCGATTGCACTTGCACACTTGCACCTTTTTATTTTGTTTCGTTTATTAGGATCCACCTCTCCTTGCGAGCCGAGCGCTTCGTGCCTCGCTAACAAACCACCAAAAATAACTTCCAATTGCATTTACCTTTAACCTCAAAAAAACCAAAACGTTTCGATTAGATCCAAACCATTGATCCAACGTCAAACGGTCTTAGGAAATAAAACATTCTAATAAAACGAGAAGATTTGTACGCCACGAGCCTTAAGCGGTAGAAAGGAGGATAACGAGCTCTCGTTACTCGCTCCGATTATTTCGACGCAGGACGCTCGTCTTGTTGGGCGAGATAAACTATCCATAGTCTTTAGTGCATTTCAACTCCTAAACCCTTTCATCGACGAAAGGTAATAAAATCAACAACCATTACCCTTAGTAGGCCGAACTACGAGGCTCTGACTTTCCCATTGCACACGGGAGTACGTAGGCACGAGGATCTCAATCCTTGCCGAGCACCTAGGTTCAATCTAACTTATAATTCAACTCGTTTCCCTCTAGCAAGAAATCCGTTTAAGCATAGACATCCTTTCGCGTGCGTTAACTTAGATGATTCCCATCGAGTACGATGGATGTAGGGGGTGCTAATACCTCCCCCCTGCATAACCGACTCCCGAACCCAGACAATGGTTCCGTTGACCTTTGTTCTCATCCTTCTCTTCCCGGGTTGTATCTATATCTTCCCTTTCCCTCTTCGGGAATAAATAGAATTAGGTGGCGACTCTTCAGTCCGTCCGGCGCGCGGCTCCGTCCATTTCGGATCGCGTGAGGTCGTATTTTTCGGGGTACGACAAGAACACATACAAGTTTGAGGGGGAGTAAACTCACACATGACTCAACAGAAAAGAACTGCTTCACTCTGATAAATGAAACTTTGTTGCACTCTGATAAACCAGAAGATTGTGTTAGCCAAAAATTAGCCAAAGGGGGAGTTTGTAGATGTTTAGAATTGGCAGAATTTTTGACCAACAAGAAGTGTTGAACTTAGTTCAGGATGTCACATCAGATGTTGTGACATTATCAAACAGAGTATAAGTTAATGAACTTAATTCAGGATGTCACACCAGATGTTGTGACATTGTATAAGTTAATGAAGTAAGTTCAGTTTTCAGGATGTCACACCAGATGTTGTGACATCTCAAACCTGCTACCAGAATTAATTAATGCTTAACAGAACTGAGTAAATTCAGGGAATTTATCTGGAATTAATTATGAATGGATAAAACAGAAGAAGGCGCATCAGTAGGGAGATTGGTTATATGATTTCAGTATAAACAGAAGAACTGACTCACCTAGAATCAAGGAAGTAACAAACCCTAATTCAAGGTGATGGAAGCATGCGTATCAGGATTGGGTAACCTATAGAAAGCCCAAAATCCAAGCATCTATTTAAGCAACAGAAACTCTCATAATAGAGTACGAATTTAAGAAGACTAAATAGGGTGTTTGTGTTTTAATAGCAGGTTTTATATGTGTATCACTTTATGAGCTTTTAAGCAAAAGTGTATTGTGTCTTGATTGAAACTGTGAAGTAAGATCAAGCTGTTTTGTTTGAAGTATGACTTCAATTTTATTAAACTTGTAATATATCACTGTGTGATTGAGGGGGAGTGAGTTGATACTCATATCTAAGTTGTGTCTTAGGTAGAAATTGTCTTGGGTAGATATTAAGTGAAAGATTAAACTGAGTGGTTTAAGTCTAGAATTAATATTACTTATATTGGATTTCCTTCCTGGCTTGGTAGCCCCCAGATGTAAGTGTGGTGATACACTGAACTGGGTTAACAATTTCATGTGTTGTTTAATTTACCTGCACTTTAAGTTTTGTTTAAGTCTTCAAGTGTTTAAACATCTCATTCGACATCACGTACCTGATCCCAGAATTTCACTGTTTTCAAAGATGGTGGAAGTAGCAACAAGCCTCCGCTCTTTTCCGGTGAATACTTTGATTTCTGGAAAATCAGAATGAGGGCACATCTTGAAGCCCAAGGAGAAGGCATATGGGAAGCAATCGAAGAAGGTCCGCATAATCCCGTTAATGTGATCAACGGCGTTGGAACCGCAAAGTTGAAGAATATGTATGATGAAGATGATAAAAAGAAGATCCTAAATGAGAAGAAGGCAATCAACATACTTCAAAGCGCTCTTAGTATGGACGAATTTTTTCGTGTATCACAATGCAAATCGGCGAAGGAGATTTGGGATACTTTGGTAGAAACACATGAAGGAACAACAAAAGTTAAAAGATCAAGGCTTAACACGTTGAGTCAAGAATATGAAATGTTCCGCATGCAGCCCGGAGAATCTATTGTGGCTTTACAAAAAAGATTTGTTCATCTAACCAACCACTTGATTGCACTCGGAAAGACCTTCACCAACGACGATATCAATTTGAAAGTTCTAAGGTCTTTGACAAGGGAATGGCAACCGAAGGTGACCGCGATTTCGGAGAAGAAGAGTCTCTCAACAATGACGTCCGCTTCTCTATTCGGCAAACTTCAAGAGCACGAATTGGAACTTGGAAGGCTCGAGAAGCACGAAATTCAAGAGAAAAAGTCCAAAGGAATTGCCTTGAAGATTGACACGAAGGATGACAAAGATGACGAGATCTCCGAAGATGAGAACTTCATGCTTCTTGTTAAGAAGCTTGGTAAGTTTTTTAACGAAAATAATAATTCTTCTTTTCCTAAAAAGAATAAACATTTCAGGAAGAAGGATACATCCACATCGAATCAAGAAGTTACATGCTATGAATGTGGAAAGCAAGGTCACATAAAACCGGATTGTCCAAGACTTGCGAAGAAAGGAAGATTCAATGGCAAGAAGGACTTCAAAAATAAAAAGGCTTATGTCGCGTGGGATGACAATGAAGTTAGTTCATCATCGGAATCGGAAAGCGATGAATGTGCAAATACGGCGTTAATGGCGTCACATCACTCCGATGAAGAAAATGACGAGGTATGCTTGAAAACAACTTCTACTCAATGGTATCTTGATAGCGGTTGTTCAAAGCATATGACGGGCGATATCAACAAATTTTCAAGTCTAACACTTAAGGCCAAAGGATACGTTACTTACGGTGATGATAATAAAGGAAGAATTCTTGGAGTTGGAACCATTGGTGCATCTCCTCATACAATCATCGAAGACGTTATTTATGTGGAAGGCCTTAAACACAACCTTCTTAGCATAAGTCAATTGTGTGACAAAGGGTTCCGAATCAACTTCACAAAGGAGGAATGCTTGATAGAACACGAAGTCACTCATGAACTCTTGCTAAAAGGTAAACGATTTAATAAACATTTTATGATTTCTTTTGATGACTCTCTCTTGAAGGTGAAGTGCTTAATGACAAACAACAACGAGGCATGGCTTTGGCATAAGAGGATTGCTCACATTCACATGGAGCATTTGAACAAATTACTAAAGCATGATCTAGTTGTTGGTCTTCCAAAGATGAAGTTTATCAAGGATAAGCTTTGTGACGCATGTCAAAAAGGGAAGCAAACCAAAACATCTTTCAAGACGAAGAAAGTGATATCTACTTCAAGACCACTACAATTGTTACATATGGATCTTTTCGGCCCATCAAGAACAAAAAGCTTTGGAGGTAATGTTTTTGCCTTAGTTATTGTTGATGATTTCTCTAGATACACTTTGACTTTGTTTTTAGTGCAGAAAAGTGATGCCTTTAAAGCATTCAAGAAGTATGCCAAGCAAATTCAAAATGCGAAGTCACTCTCAATTGTTTCCATAAGAAGCGACCACGGTGGCGAATTTCAAAATTCATTATTTGAAGATTTTTGTGAAGAACATGGAATCTCTCACAATTTCTCCGCACCAAGGACTTCTCAACAAAATGGTGTCGTAGAAAGGAAGAATAGGGCGTTAGTGGAACTTGCAAGGACAATGCTTAGCGACTCAAATCTCCCTAAATATTTTTGGGCGGATGCGGTTAGCACAACTTGCTTTGTAAGTAACCGTGTCAATATTCGACCTATTCTCAAAAAGACCCCATATGAGTTGTTCAAGGGAAGGAAACCCAACATATCTTTCTTCCACATATTCGGATGCAAATGCTTCGTTCTCAACAACGACAAGGACAACCTTGGTAAGTTTGATGAGCAATCCGATGAAGGTATATTTCTTGGCTATTCTCTATCAAGTAAAGCTTTTAGAATTTTAAATAAACGTACTCTTACTATTGAAGAATCTATACATGTTTCGTTTGATGAGACTAACTCCTCGAAAGAGGATAATATTATTGTGGATGATGATGATGATGTAGTAGATATATCGCAACAACAAAAGGAGACATCAAAAGATCAAGCAATATCACAAGAAGATGATTCACCAATTATTGAAGAACATCAAGATCTTCCGAAAGAATGGAGAACTCATAGAGATCACCTGATAGATAAAGTTATTGGTGATATTAGCCAAGGCGTTGCAACTCGACTAAATCTCAAGGATGCTTGTCTCAACATGGCTTTTGTGTCTCAAATTGAACCAACCAAAATTGATGAAGCCCTAGGCGACGATCAATGGATAATAGCTATGCAAGAAGAACTCAACCAATTCGAAAGGAATCAAGTCTGGACTCTTATACCAAGACCGGTCAACAAACACATCATAGGAACAAGATGGGTGTTCAAAAACAAACTTGACGAGAATGGAATCATAGTTCGTAACAAAGCAAGATTGGTCACACAAGGCTACAACCAAGAAGAAGGAATCGACTTTGATGAAACGTTCGCTCCGGTAGCAAGGTTAGAAGCAATTAGATTATTACTTGCTTACGCTTGTTCTATAAATTTTCAGTTGTACCAGATGGATGTCAAAAGCGCTTTCCTAAATGGCTACATAAATGAAGAAGTCTATGTCAAACAACCCCCGGGTTTTGAAGATTTCAAGAATCCCTCTCATGTTTACAAGTTGAAGAAGGCTCTTTATGGCTTAAAGCAAGCACCAAGAGCATGGTATGATCGCCTTAGCAACTTCCTTTGTGAGAAGGGTTTTACAAAAGGAAAGGTTGACAAGACGTTGTTCATTAAGAAGTTCAAGGGCAACACCTTACTAGTTCAAGTCTATGTCGACGACATCATCTTCGGTTCAACAAACAAAGATCTTTGCGAAGAATTCTCTCTTATGATGCAAGGTGTCGCTCCGACCAAAATGACACCTGGTCAGAAGGGGTACAGACGCGAACGGTCGGCGAAAGGAGAGGGAATGAATAGAGTCGCCAGCTAGGCATTTTTATCCCAAAGGAAAGGTAATGCTGCATAAACCTGAGGAAAGATGAATAAGACGGTTGCGAACCAGAGAGACTGAGAAAGGGGGTTGGTTACAACCTGGGAAGGTATTAGCACCCAGATTGTCTGTCGTACTCGACGGGATCCACGCTTAAAAGATTTGTGTTTTAAAGGGGTAGTGTCAGTGCGATTTGTGTATCAAAGCTGGAAAAGAATGCAAGTGTCAGTGTAAAAGAAGTGTGAAGTGAAATAAAGAAGTGTCAGTGTAAGAACAGGAGTGAAATGCTTAAGACAATGAGGCTAAAGAATAAAGCTGAAAGAGGGGGGAATATACAAAGACTTTTGTTCGATAACTGTTAAGTTATGCCTACGTATCCTCTCGTGCAATGAGGAAGTCAGAACACCGTAGTTCGACTCAAAGAGACTGAAAGATAAATTGACTTGTGAACTGCTTACTTGTCTATGCTCAAGTGTATGACCTGTCTGGCTCAGGTGCAAACTGTCTTGCATTAGACGGAAGAAGCAAGTTCTCGCTTGTGAGTGAATGATGTGAGAAAAGAATCCCGGAGGAGACGATTATTGTTTGTTTTTGTGTTTTCAATCTTTTATTGCTTTTGGATTTGTCATAAGTTAATGAGCTTAGGCCTAAACCAAGGGTTAGTAAACTCATCACATCCTCCCTCTGATTAAGGGTAATGAGAATACCTTAAGCATGAAGTAAACACCTCACACTTAATCACCATGATGTAGGATTAAGATCATTAACCTACTCGCATTTATTAGATGTTTTTGTTGTTTTTGTTTAGTGTTAAGTAATGAGATTAAGCCATAATCAAAGATTTAATAGACTCATTACACCATCCTAATAGAAGGATAATAGATGAGAACATTTAAGCTGAGAAAGACTCCTCAACTTAATCCATGATTAGGGATTAACCTCATGACAAAACAAAGCCTTTGTTAAGTGGATTTTAGTTGATGATAAGATTAAGAAATGGATTTTATTGTTTGTAAGACAACTTGAGGGGGACTTGTCCATTAACACTAGGGTTAGTCCTTCTTAACCAGTTAAGGAAGAATTAGAACCCTAATGCAAGGCAAGTTACAAGTTTTGATGTCTTGATGATTATTAGATGGATTGATTAAAGGATTTAAACACATTAAGGGTTTAAAACTTAGGATTAAATTTATACACTCCATCCTAATAGAAGGATGCACGCATAAGCTTAATCATAAAGCCTTAAAGCCTTTAGGGTTTAGTCCTTGATTATGAGGTGAGAAGAGAAGACTCAATGATGACACAAAGGTGAAGCTAAATGGGGGACTAATCAAAACCCTAATTATTATCATGCTTGGTTGTTCCTAGGGTTTATGAGGTTTGCAAAAAGATCTTCAGAGAAAACTACCAGGAAAGAAGCAGATGAAAGGAGCAAGAAGCAGAGAGAAGCAAGACAACTTGCTTCACTTAAGAAGACAAGTTGCTTGAAGAAAGAAGGTGGGAAAGAGAGTGAATGAGCAAGCTCACTCTAATACAAAGATAAAATGCAGCAATTAATGCATAAGAGAGATGAAGAGGGATTGTGAGAAGTGAAGGCAAATTCACTTCTCAAAACAACTTACCACCTGAAAAGTTAGCAAAAGAAATGAAATGCAATGAAAATGAGATGAAATGTCATGATGAAAACCAAAGTCAGAAGCATAAACATGATGTTAATTATGCTAAGAGAAGATGCAAACACAAGACAAGAGATGAGAGTGATCAAACAAGCATAAGGATGTAAATGAGGCATGCTTTGAACCATGGAAGTTCATGAAAGTTTATGAAATGCAATGGACATATAACATGGAAAATGAAGGATTCAATTATCAAACATGATTCTAAGATGTCCTAAGATGTATTATGAATCATGTGGATGCACAAAATGTCATGGCAAGTCATTGGATGCAAGCAAATGAAAGAAGGATGCAAAGGAAGACACAAATTAGTGTTTATGATCAACACACAAAGCAAAATTCCAAATCAGAAGCAAATGACATGATAAAAAATTGAAAATGCAATCAAAGATACCCTAAACCTATACAAGTTTACTGCCCAAAGGAGGGGATCTAACTCTTAACCTAGTGAAAGTTATGAATTTCCTAAGTTGGCTAGGGTTTTGGGGTACCTCATCATAAAAAATGCAAAACAAATTGAAAATGCAAGATCAATTCAAACCAATTTTGTCCCATAAACTACATGTTATGGAGGATGCAATGCAAGAAGAACCATCATCAAACTCTCAAGGGTTAAGCAGAATGAATTTTTCAAAGTTTGAACCAAAATATTGCCTTAAAATGAATTTAATTCCAATGAAAATGATCAAAAGGCATCAAGAACAAAAAAAGAAATTTGGTTTGAGAGTTGGATAATGTTTCTAAATGTTTTAAAATACAGTGTGAATTTTTTGGTGATTTTTAAATACCTAAATGCATTTTTAATTAATTAATTATCATTAACTAATTAAAAATAAACATTTAAATGATTTAAAAATGATTTTCAATGCAAAAAATAAAAATAAAAATATTTTTGGGTTCTGAAAATTAATAAAAGATTTGATAAAAATTTTCAGAATTTTTTAATGTATTTTACTATTTTTAAAAATTCGTAAAAGATAAATCAAATTAAATGAAATAAAAATAAAAATAAATGAAAGTATGCACAATGAAGGGATCAGATTGAGTCTGGGCTAGGAGGGGTTGACTTGGCGCCACATCCAATGGCCCAAGTTCAAACCTGGCTAATTTTGTTTTATAATTAATTAATCCTAGGTTAATTTAATAAATGACTGATTAGGGCTTAATGACAAGATCCAGTCCACTCATTCATGCGCGGGAAGGCAGATCCAAGGGTCTCAATTCAAAGTTGCTAATCAAACATGCTTAGCCCTAATTAACCTCAGGCGACCGGAGATAAGCTCCGGTCGTCTTCTTCGGCCATCTCTCCCACCTGAATCACCCAAAACGCATCCCCAAGACTTCCAAATCTCCAGAATCAATCCCCCAACATTGGGTAACAAGAATCCAGGGCCAAAATTTTTTTATATTAACCACACAGTGAGAATCGAAGAAAACAAATTCTAGGGCAAAAGTTTCAGAGCACCCCAAAATGCTTGTTTCTGGCTCATTTTCAAAAATAAATAGATCCCCATGATCAGGGCAACACATAGAACATTATCTTAACAAGAAATCAGAGTTCTGGAAAATTTGTTCATCATGTTACCTGAGACTGAGCTTTCGAATCCTGGGCTTTCTGACCTTCTGCCTTGTGCTTTTCCACTCTAATGAACTCCTTGAAGCTTCTGGTGAACTTGGAATGAGTTTATATGGAGGATTTTGAAGCTTCCAGTTCAGGGGTGGTGAGAATCGTATTTCTGTTTATGGTGGTTTTGGGCTGCTTTTATGGGTCAGGGATGATCAGTGGAGTGTGTAACACGGTGGGAGAACTGACTTTAGTTATGTTGCGGATAGAAAGAGTCGCCACCGACTTTTATTTTATCCAAAGGAAAGGCATAAAAGAACAGGAAAGACCTTTAAAATATTTTGGGGTCCGGGGGGTAGGTTATGTAAAGGGAAGGTGTTAGCATCCTTTACATCCATGGTTATCCATGGGCTCTTAGTTACTTAGCTCACTTTAAAATGTTTTTGAAATGTGAAGTGTGTGAATAGAAATTTTCTTAAGTATTTTATAATGATCCATGTACGGATGTATATAAAACCTTTGTTTTGAAAATTGTTTGAAATGTATGAAGTGTTTGAAATGTTTTGAAGAGTGAGCAAGTATCTAAGAGGAACCTACCCTAAGTTTAAGTCTTTTCTGTTCTTGAATCCTTTAAATGGTAAGACTATCCCTATTATTAAGGAATAGGTAGTCATTACCTTGGATGTGTGGGACAAATGAAGGGACATATGTTATTTAGGCAACTGTGGGGTGTATAAGCAATTCGAAGGGACTTATCATCTTTATTCGAAAGGGACAAGATCATTACGAAGGCAACATTCGGAGGGACTTGATCTTTTTATCTGTTTAGGGACTAGATGATATAAAATGAGGGACTTTGCTTTATACACCCTACTTGACCTTTTGTTTAGGCATCATGAGAGGTAACCCTTAAGAAGTGAGATGGCGATCCAGGATCGACTTACGTGTGTGAGTGTACAATTTTAAATATTTATCTTTTAAGTTAATGATCTAAATCAATTTTAAATACAAATACGTTTCACTCCCTATTTTACTAACCATAGCATTTAAAAATAAATATTAAACATTACTACTAAAATATTACATAAAGGAGACAACTACATAATAATAATAACTAAAACAAATTAAATAAATAAGCAAAATAAGTAATAATAAATAATTGGGTTAGTAACAATAATAATAATAAATCGCAATATATATATAAATGGGGTTAGTAATAATAAAATAAATATCATATGAAAATAAATAGAACTAATAATAAAATAAACAAGAATATTAGCATAATAATTAAAAGTTCAAATTTTTTTATAAACAATTATTTTTTAAGATTAAGAAGAAAACATAGACAATTCATATTATATACTAATTATTATAAAGTTTTAAATTATATACATGTTATAAAAATAAGGTTAATTGTAAACATATTATGAAAATAAATTATATTTATAGAATTAAATTAAGAGTTTTAATTATTTTAAGCATAATCTAAAATTATTGGCATACAAGAATTATATTGAAGAATAATTATAAACAAATTATAAGAATATACACATAATTAAGATTTATAAATAAATAAATTAAAAGTTATAGTTAACAAATAAACTAATATTTACAATTAGGGCTTTATAAAAATAATTAAGTTTTCATAAAATATTTTAGGGTTTTTAGAAATATTTAGGGTTTATATGTTTAGAAAAAATAAACTAGGATTAATTATTAATCATACAAAATTAAACAATATTAACAATATACAAAAATAAATAATTTTTCTAATAAGATTTAAAAAAAAAAGATGAATTTTAAATTATAGAAAAGAAAATAATGTTATTAACATTTTATTTTATTATTTAGATTTATTTAATTATAATATAAACTAATAAAATAGAGAAAACAAAAGAATAAAAAAAAAGAACTTACCTGGGCTGGGATTCGAACCCAGTCCCTGGACAATGCAACCTCCAAGACCAGCAAACCAGCCACTGAGCTGCGCGCGCGCCAGTGATAGGGGGAACACTCCATTTGGTTTTGTTGTTAACCTGGAAAAATCATGACAAAACAAAAAGAAATAGCACAAAAGGCCTGGGGAGAGATTCGAACCCAGGACCTTCTCACAACACGCAAGCACACTTACCATCCAGCCGGGAGGGCGCAACTGTTTGTATAATCACCACAATCAATTATATATTAAGTCCTGTGATTAAATGGAAAAATAAGAAAAAGGTTGCTGCATCCAGGATTCGAACCAAGGCCTTCAAACATAACACACGCATCCCTCACCACTGGGCCAACATTGCAGTTGTGTAATAATCTCAAACAAAATCAATAAAATATTAAAACTAAATTTTAAATCAGAATTTTGGCGCCACTGATCATCTTCTTCTTCCTCCAGACCTGGGAATATTGCTGCGAATATTCCTGGGCAATTTCCTGCGAATTTTTCAATATAGAAACCTACGAAATTGGAACACCATCAAAACAGTGAAATTTTTCAAAATTAATTGGTGTATTATGATCCCCAGAGTTCACATGATCATTCTATGTCCTTAAAATTTATTTATTTTAGGTTTATCATGGAACCCTAAAAGCTTGGCCGAAACCCTAACAATGGCAATTCCTCGTTCCTGCACCAAAAATGAAATCAAATATGCCAGAAACCATCCACATACAATTACAAACAAGAATCAATAACCAAAATCATGTTAGAATGCTTGTGTGAATGAAATCGAAAATTTCAATTTTAAGATGAACATGGATTCGGTTTGTGTGATTTATGAGGCTATGGATGATGATAAGCATTGCAATGTATCCAGTGATCATCAAGGAACATGTTGAGACTTTTAGAATGCCTTAAAAGGGGCTGAATGATGGAATCTGAATTCAAGTTTTGGTGAGTTTTTTGAATGTGCAAACTTACTCTTGAGGCTGAAAAATTCGTCCCCTATGCATTGTGATAGCTTGTATACTTATAGTAGAGTGAAATTAGGTCAAAAGATTGGATCATTGTATGGACTTTTTGATTTTTGGAGATTGAAAAAGATTAGAACTTAAATTTCATATATTTTTGAATAAGACCTTTCTATTTCAAGCCAATCATCATCAATTGTGTATCAATTCAATCCAATTCATGTTAATGACCTTCTAGAACCAAAATATATTTTAAATTTTCATATTTGATATTTTATTTAAATTTAAAATGATTTTTAACATAAAAAATCATAATAAATAAAATAAATAAAATAAAATTATGAAAATATCAAATAAATTTCGTGCATGATGTCATGGAACACTTTGGGTCACAAAAAGTTCAGCCCATTTAGAAAAATTTGGTTTTAAGACCCTATTTTCTTCATAAACCACCCAAAAATTTCCCAACTTTGCAAGGGCACATATCCTTCAATTTTAATTCTATGAGGGTGTTCTTGGACATTTTGGAAAGCTTGAAGAGTCCTCTAACCAACCCCATTGGTTTCATGTCCATATCATTTACCATTCTCAAGTTATGCCCTTTTAAAGTTGTTGACTTTTTGTTGACTTTCAAAAGGACCTATAATGTCTTAGCTCCTACCTTCCAAATGAAGCATTTTTGGGCTTGGCTTGTGAGACACAAAGTTGTAGAGAATTCAATTTCCTTCAAAATGAGCTTTGGATGGAAAAAATGTGATGAAGCATGTGAAAGTTATGGCTGGTCAAAGTTCAGTTGACTTTTCCTGAGGAAACCCTAATTTAGAAACCTTTGATTCTTGATGATCTGAAATATCCTTGATGAATCATGATCAACCCTTGATCAAATGATTAATTTTACTTCATATACTTGATGTTGGCAAAAAATCATGAAGTTTGACTTTGGTTTGACCACAGTTGACCTCAGTTTGACTTTTTAACTACTTTGACTGATTTTGACTTATCTGATCATTTGACTGAGCAAACCTTTGAGAAAAGTTCTGAAATTTGTCATGGGGATTCTCAAACACATATAAGATGTTTATGAAGCTCACTTGAAGTCTTGGAAGCCCATTTAGCCTGATTAAAGTCAAAACCCTAGTTTTGGATGCACTGCTTAGGAGAATGCATTGTCTGAGGGAATTGTCAAATCTTCTGACTAATTGTGAACTTCGTGAACCTTGTGAACCTCATAAGATGTCTTGTGAACCTTGTGAACCTCATAAGATGTCTTGTAAACTTCATGAACCTCATGAGATGTCTTGTGAACCTTGTGAACCTCATAAGGTATCTTGTGAACCTTGTGAACCTCATAAGGTGTCTTGTGAATCTTGTGAACCTTGTGAATCTCTTAGCACACAAAGTCTTGTTTTGTGAGGGCAAATTTTAGGGTGCAACAGCTGCCCCTGTTCAATTTTCTGAAACCTGAGGGGTTAGATTGGTATATGTGCCAGTCGTAACCTGGAAGGTTGAAGGGGATTGAACACAAAAGCCCAAAAATTTGCACTCACCGGTGCATAGAGGGATACTGATGACCAGTTGTATATGCTTGAGTGGGCTTAAAGATGCCACTTGGAGAAAAGTTCTTCAAATATGTCTCTTGGAGGATAAAGCAGTCCAAAATATGAAGATATAGCTTTTTGGGAAGATAAACAACGTCCCAACATAGTGAGCTAACCTTTGGGAAGATAAACAACGGCCCAAGGTAAAGGTATAACCTTCAGGAGGATAAACAACGTCCTGAGGTATAAGTATAACTTTTGGGAGGATAAACAACGGCCCAATAGTAATGATAGCTTTCAGGAGGATAAACAACGTCCTGAGGTATAAGAAGCTTTCAGGAGGATAAACAACGTCCTGAGGTATGATGATAACTTTTGGGAGAATAAACAACGGCCCAATAGTCATGATAGCTTTCAGGAGGATAAACAACGTCCTGAGGTATAAACATAACCTTTGGGAGGATAAATAACGGCCCAAAGTCATGATTTCTTTCAGGAGGATAAACAACGTCTCGAGGTATAATAATAACTTTTGGGAGGATACACAACGGCCCAAGGTAATGATTGCTTTCAGGAGGATAAACAACGTCCTGAGGTATAAGTATAACTTTTGGGAGGATAAACAACAGCCCAATAGTCATGATAGCTTTCAGGAGGATAAACAACGTCCTGAGGTATAAACATAACCTTTGGGAGGATAAACAACGGCCCAAGGTCATGATTGCTTTCAGGAGGATAAACAACGTCCCGAGGTATAATAATAACTTTTGGGAGGATACACAACGGCCCAAGGTAATGATTGCTTTCAGGAGGATAAACAACGTCCTGAGGTATAAGTATAACTTTTGGGAGGATAAACAACGGCCCAATAGTCATGATAGCTTTCAGGAGGATAAACAACTTCCTGAGGTATGATGATAACTTTTGGGAAGATAAACAACGGCCCAATAGTCACAAGCTGTTGATGAAGTTTGTCTGCTGGAGAAATAATCTGAAAAACAAGATTATAACATTTTGTATGATAATATTAGTTTATGCATTATGTATGCATGTATAATATGATGCACTTAAGTAATGTATTATGTATCTATGTATATGTATGTTATGATGTAAATGATGTATGAATGCAGCCTGGAGTGTCTGGATATCTTCGTATAACAACCGCTGTCCAGGGAAAATAAATCCTGATTCGTTGCTGAAGAATATGAGAAACTTGTTCCCGTTTTGTTTGATAATATAGTATTCATAACCTCCCGTCTTCGTTCGATAGTAAGGTATCCATAACCTCCCGTCTTCGTTTGATGGTAGGGTATACACAACCTCCCGTCTTCGTTCGTCATACTCCTATTGGAGTAATAGATTCCCCATTATCCTTCTGAGGATAAAAGAGATGGACATAAATTCCAGGGGAGATGTGACTTGAAGTACTTATGAAGATGGATTTGCCCTACCGGGGATTTGTCTTGTGGGAATGAACTGGCGAAGCTTCGTTGAAATCCTTCCCTCGTTCGTCCTTAGTAAATACTATTACTGCATTTTCATGCATTTCTGGTAAACATCAATCATATTAAGCATTTATGCATTTCTGGTAAACATCAATCATATTAAGCATTTATGTATTTCTGGTAAACATCAATCATATTCAAAAGCATACATACATTCAAACACAACCAATGGACGTTTCGCTTATGTAAATAGGGTAAAAGTAAATCTGGATTCAAAGATGGAATTTTATTTATATCAAAAAGTGGCCTATACATGGGTAAGTTTGTACAAGGAGACAGAAATCCTAGTAAGAGGAATTCGTCATAAAAATTTTACAAAACAAAGAAAATCAACTATGTGGGAAATAATCCTATTGAGTTTCAATTCTACTATTGCCATTATCTTCAAGTATCTCATCTTCTGCTGTTGAGACGGAATGATTGGATTGAGCTTTATCTGTTCGAGCTTGAGTAAGTAGCACAACTGGTAGTAGTTTCATGGGTGATCCAAACGAGACATAGTCATACGCTTTTAATCCCTAACTTTTGCCTGGATTGCCCTTTCAGGTTTTCAATCCACCGGGATACCCTTTTTTGCCCAAGCCGCCTTTTCAGGTTTTCGACTTGTCGGGTGTACATTTTTTATATATATCCCTAATTTGTGCCCGAACCCTTTTGGTTCGCCGGGATGCCCTTATTTTTGCCTAGGCCAGTCAACCTAGCGGGTCTCTTTTTATGCGTAGTATTTTTTAACTATGTCTGTGTTTACAGGCTGTGGGAAGTCTTCACCATCCATAGTAGTAAGTATCATGGCACCTCCTGAGAATACTGTTTTGACTATAAATGGTCCTTCATACATAGGAGTCCACTTCCCCCTAGGATCACCCTGTGGTAATATGATACGCTTGATTACCAAATCACCAGCCTGATATACCTTTGGCTTAACCTTCTTGTTAAAAGCTTTGATCATTCGTTTCTGGTACATCTGGCCATGACAAACTGCTGCTAACCTCTTCTCATCAATCAAATTTATCTGGTCAAATCGAGTCTGAATCCACTCATCTTCCTCCAAGCCTGCATCCTTCATAATTCTTAAGGAGGGGATCTGAACTTCAATGGGAAAAACTGCTTCCATACCATAGACTAAGGAAAATGGGGTTGCCCCTGTTGAAGTACGTATTGTAGTACGATAACCATGAAGAGCAAATGGTAACATCTCATGCCAATCCTTATAAGTCACAATCATCTTTTGTATAATCTTCTTAATGTTCTTATTAGCAGCTTCTACTGCCCCATTCATCTTCGGACGATACGGAGAAGAGTTGTGATGCTTAATCTTGAACTGCGTGCAGAGATCAGTAATCATAGTGTTATTCAGATTAGAGCCATTGTCAGTAATAATCCTTTCAGGGATGCCATACCTACATATGAGATTATTCCTAATGAATCGAGCCACAACATTCTTGGTAACAGATGCAAATGAAGCTGCCTCCACCCACTTCGTGAAGTAATCAATAGCAACCAGGATGAAACGATGCCCATTAGAAGCAGTAGGCTTGATCTCACCAATCATATCAATGCCCCACATGGCAAAAGGCCAAGGGGCAGTCAACACATTCAATGGTGATGGAGGTATGTGCACTTTATCAGCATAGATTTGACACTTGTGACATGTTCTGGAGTGTTGATAGCAATCAGCTTCCATGGTAGACCAATAGTAACCCGCTCTCAATATCTTCTTTGCCATAGCATGACCACTAGAATGAGTGCCAAAGATCCCATCATGCATGTCTTCCATAATCTCTATTGCTTCCTTTTTATCCACACAACGAAGCATAGTTGAATCATGATTGCGCTTGTAAAAAATGCCATTACTCAAAAAGAACTTGGCAGAAAACCTTCTCAAGAACTTCCTATCTTTGACAGATGCCCCTTCAGGGAACTCCTGAGCTTCAAGATACCTTTTCACCTCATAGAACCAAGGCTTATCCCCTGCTTCTTCAGTGTCAATCTCATTGCAGTATGCAGGCTTTTCAAATCTATCAATAGTAATCTTGGGAGCTTCATCATCCCAGCTGATCTCAAACATGGATGCCATGGTGGCTAATGCATCTGCCAACTGATTCTCTCTTCGTGGAATATGTCCAAAGGTAATCTCTTTAAAATGTGGGATCAAAGACAACACATGCTCTCTGTATGGGATGAGATTATCATGCTTGGTATCCCAATCTCCTTTGATCTGACTTACTACCAGGGCTGAATCTCCATACACATTAAGGAACTGAATCTTCATATCAATAGCAGCTTTAATACCCAGGATACATGCCTCATACTCAGCCATGTTATTGGTACAATAGAAACAAAGTCTGGCAGTAATCGGGGTATGACAACCTTCAGGGGAACTGATCACAACACCAACACCATTACCAAGTGCATTAGAAGCTCCATCAAAAACCATAGTCCATCGGGATCCTTGTTCAGGTCCTCATATTGTCCAGGTTCTTTGGTAATAATCATAATGTCTTCATCAGGAAACTCAAAACTCATTGACTGATAATCATCCACTGCTTGATGAGCCAAATGATCAGCTACAACACTTCCCTTAATGGCCTTCTGAGTAGTATATTGTATGTCATATTCTGTCAAGATCATTTGCCATTTTGCAATTCTTCCGGAGAGAGCAGGTTTCTCGAATATATACTTGATTGGATCCATCTTCGAAATCAACAAGGTAGTATGAGTCAACATATACTGTCTTAGTCGGCGAGCAGCCCATGCCAAAGCGCAACAAGTTTTCTCGAGCAGTGAGTATCTTGTTTCACAATCGGTAAACTTTTTGCTAAGGTAATAAATTGCCTGCTCTTTTCGACCAGACTCGTCATGTTGCCCCAATACACACCCCATTGAGTTGTCTAACACTGTTAAGTACATAATCAAGGGTCTTCCATCAACTGGTGGCATCAAAATTGGAGGTTCTAGCAGATATTTCTTGATTTCATCAAAGGCAGTCTGGCACTCATCATTCCATTCCATCACCTGATCTTTCTTCAACAACTTGAAGATTGGCTCACAGGTAGCTGTTAATTGGGAAATAAATCTTGCAATGTAATTCAAACGTCCCAAGAAACCTCTAACTTCCTTCTCAGTACGGGGAGCTGGCATCTCTCGTATAGCTTTCACTTTTGCAGGATCCAGTTCAATACCTTTTCCACTGACAATGAAACCCAGGAGCTTACCAGATCTAACTCCAAAAGTACATTTGTTTGGGTTCAATCTCAACTTGTATTTCTTCAACCTCTCAAATAACTTATGCAGATGATCAAGATGTTGTTCTTCATTCTGGGACCTGGCTATCATATCATCCACATACACCTCTATCTCATGATGAATCATATCATGAAACAAAGCCACCATAGCACGCTGATATGTTGCCCCTGCATTCTTCAAACCAAATGGCATCACCTTATAACAAAAAGTGCCCCACTGTGTAACAAATGTTGTCTTCTCCATATCTTCAGGTGCCATCTTGATCTGATTATAACCAGAGAAACCATCCATGAAAGAGAATACCTTATGCTGAGCAGTGTTGTCCACCAGAACATCAATATGAGGAAGTGGAAAGTCATCTTTGGGGCTAGCCTTGTTCAAATCCCTGTAGTCCATACACATACGTACCTTACCATCTTTCTTAGGTACCGGCACCACATTTGCAACCCACTGAGGATAAGAAGTCACAGCTAAGAACCCTACATCAAACTGTTTCATTACCTCTGTTTTAATTTTCTCTGACATTTCAGGATGCATGCGACGAACCTTCTGCTTCTTTGGATGACAATCTTCTTTTACTGGTAAATGGTGAACCACAATGTCTGTATCCAACCCTGGCATATCTTCATAAGACCAAGCAAAGATCTCCACATAGTCGTGTAACATCTGAATCAATCTGCTCTTGACACCATCCTCTAATTTAGCCCCTATCTTGACTTCTTTCATGTTTTCTTCAGTTCCCAGATTCACAACTTTGATTGGCTCTTCATGTGGCTGTATAGCTTTCTCTTCTTGTTGTAACAACCTAGCAAGCTCTACAGGTACTTCAAAATCGTCCTCATTTCCGTCTTCAGCTTGATAGATCGGATTCTCGAAATTATAATTGGCAATAGTAGAACTGTTATCAACAGGATCCAGAGTGGATGAGGATCTGCATTTTAGTGATGTGGGTGTGTGTAAGAACACATAGCTGATGAAACAAAAATAAAAGAAAGACAAAGAACACAATATTTACGAAAATGAAACGTCCACTGATTTTTATTGAATGAAGTATGCAAATGAAATGACATCCCGTAACAAGCACACCATTGTGCCCCGGGTAAGGCACAAGGCTTGAAAGTTTAATTGTTCAAGAAATTACAAACTTAAAAGTAACAACACAGTAATAGTATTTACTCCTGACTAAAGGAGATAGGAATAACATCTTCAGCTTTCCAATTATTGAGCCCAGCACCCACAGTAGGAAAAATCCAAGCATCCAAGTTGTAGTCTTCATCATAGTCACCCACATCATTGATTTGATTCTTCATAATCCCTTGATTGGTGATATGAACAGCACGAGCACGACGAACAACCTTCTGGGACTCTGCAGTGAAACCCAAACCAAATTTGTCAGACTTGTACGGAATATCAGGAAGCTGACCCCAAATAGTACAACCACCTTCATCCACCACAGCTCTAGCATCTTTAAGGGAGGCCATTGTAAGAGGTACTCTAGTGACCACAGGAACTTTCTTGATAACAGGAGGAGCTTCATAATCATTAACAATCCAAGGAACCACTTCAAATGTCTGACACAGAGTTTCAACATATTCACCTTCCACTTCAAGATATTTAAAGGTATTCACATGGCTAATCATATACCCTTCCTCTCCGTAGACAGTAACAACCTTCCCCTCTACTGGATACCTCTGCTTTTGATGTAATGTAGAGGTTACAGCACCTGCCCCATGGATCCAGGGACGCCCAAGCAAACAAGAATACGACGGACGAATATCCATTACATAAAAGGTAACATTAAAAACCTGAGAACCAACTTTGATTGGGAGATCAATTTCTCCATGCACCACTCTTCTCGAGCCATCAAAAGCTTTCACCACTATATTACTGGGCTTCAACACAGCATCTTCAGGACTAAGCTTATTCAGAACTTCTTTGGGCAACACATTCAGAGAGGAACCATTGTCTATCAATACATGTGACAGGGTAGTGCCCCTGCATTCAATAGAGATATGTAGAGCCCTATTATGATCTCTCTTGGCCGGAGTCAAATCAGCATCGGAGAAACCTAACCCATTATCATAGGTCAAATGTGCAACACAATTTTCAAACTGGTCTACAGAGATCTCATTTGGTACATGAGCAACCTTCAGAAACTTGATCAAGGCTTTGGCATGTGCCTCAGAACACAATAGTAAAGACAACATAGAAATCTTGGAGGGAGTATGCCCCAATTGATCAACAATGTCATAATCACTCTTACGAATGATTTTCAATACTTCTTCCATCTGCTTAGAAAGATCATCAGCAGCTGGCACATCAGTTGGTATAGGTTCAATAACAGGACCTTTGCCCCGAGCATCAGTGGTGGAGGTAACATCTGGAGTAACTGTATTCTTGGAGGTAACTGGAGGAGAGAAAACTCTTCCACTTCGTGTGATCTTACTAGATCCCGCAATATTGTCAACATCAAGGTTTTCATCGACAACAGGTGTATCAGCTAAGGGTTCCTTCTTAACACCATGGATATAAACATCAGACCCATAATGCCAAGGCACAGCTTTATCAGAAGTATACGGAATAGGACCAGGAGTGGTAATGATCATAGGAGCCACTCTAGCTTCAGCAACAATCTTCACAGGGCCTTCAGCGGTAATCTTAATTGGACCCTTATGAGTGATTTTGACAGGGCCCTTGGAAGTAATCCTCACCAACACTTTATCAACCATATCCACCTCTTCAATCTTCGCACCTTTAGTTATATGATCAACCATACTTTCCACAGAAGGTGGACTCCTCTCAAACACTATGGTATAATTATTCATGAGGCGTTGAATTCCATCTCTCAACCTCCAACAACTATCCGGCTTATAGGTACAATATAAACAATCTTCACGACAACCTGGAAAGAACCCAACTTGTACTAGCTTCTTCTTGATAACAGACAATGGTGTAGTCAAATCTGCAACTGAGGAAATATGTGAATCTTCATCAATGGCATTGACAGTCTTCTCATGATTTGGCATGGGAGCAGTGATCACATTTGGCGTACCCGGAGGGTCAAAATCAATCTCTCCAGCATCAATCATATCTTGAATTTTGTTCTTCAATACCCAGAAACTATTGGTATCATGTCCCTAACAATTCGAATGATATGCACATCGTGCATTAGGATTGTACCTGGGAGAGGTAACATTAGGATTCTGAGGAGGATCTTTCAGAGTGATAAGTTCAGCCTTCAACAAGTGTTGCAAGGCTTGGGCCATTGACATATTGATCTTAGTGAACTGCCTTCTAGCCCTCTGTTGATTTCCCTGTGGCTGCTCTGGTGTTGCAGGAGTTGGGTTGGAGATATGAACTGCACTCACAGACTGATGCCTTCTATTACGATCAGGTTGACCATAAACAGCATTTGACTCTTTCTTCCCGCTAGGGGGCTTCTTTGTAGTACTGGATGAAGAAGCACCCACTTGGATCTTGCCACTCCTGATACCACTTTCTACGCGCTCTCCTGTCATTATCAACTCAGTGAAGCCAGATGATGAGCTTCCAATGAGATGACTGTAAAAAGGACCATTCAACGTACACATGAACATATCAACTAACTCCCTGTCAGTTAGAGGTTGTTGCACTCTTCCAGCCAAGTCTCTCCATTTCTGAGCATACTCCTTGAAGCTCTCTTTAGCACCCATAGACATGCTTTGTAGTTGCATGCGAGTAGGGGCTAAATCAGCATTGTATTGATACTGCTTATAGAAGGCTTCAGCAAGATCATTCCAATCACGAATGTTGACACTCTCCAGCTGATAATACCATTCCAATTGAGCTCCAGATAAGCTCTCTTGGAAGAAATGGATCCACAACTTCTTATCAGCAGTATGGGGTTGGATTCTCCGGACATAAGACCTCAGATGCAGCTTGGGACAAGAGACACCATCATAAACAACAAAAGTAGGAACCTTGAAACCAATGGGTATAACTACCCCAGATATCAAACTCAGGTCTTCAAAATCCAGCCCAGAAGACTTTTGCAATTCCATAGCATCCATTCTATCCACCAGCATCTTGAACTTGTCCTCATTAGGCTCATGATAGTAGTTAGCTTCAGAATCAGAGTCCCCCATTGTATTATGGAGACTGCCTCCCTCTTTATCAGACTCTTCAGACTCATAATCTTCAACCTATTCTTTGGTCTTGACAGGACCTCTGAACCTTCTTCCCATGTTGATCAGGCCTCCTGACCTTCTAGTCTTCTTAGTCTTCTTGGCCAGCAGTGTCTTCAATTCATCCTGCCCCTTGGACAAGTTCAGGATCAGCTCTTGGAACTGTGAATTTTGTGCCTGGAGATCCTTAACTGTTTGTTCAAGAGCCATTGCTGAAATAAACAGCGAGAAGATAAGAAACCTGTGCACAATAAACCTGTGATGCGATGATATGATATGTGAATGCGTATGCAATGTTTTCAAGGACCGCAGGATTTAAATTTGCTTAACCAAACAAGAAAGTAAACTTTTATTAGTAATAAATTTGTTTTGCCTCTTGGGCTTACAAAAAATGAAATGAAATAAATACAAGAGATGGGGTTTTAAGTCTCCCATGGACGCTTCCTCTTTGTGTTGAGGTATGAGTCGAGATTCCGCTCCTCGTGAAGTTGCTTTGTTAGTTCCAGGATCCTTTCTTGGCTTGTTTTGTAATGAGCCTCGAAGGTATCTCTTTGCTCCTTCAACTGGATCCAGGACCTCTGTAAATCTTCCATATCAGTAGGCATGTCTGGGTGAAGGATGGTATAAGAAGTATCTCCTTCAGCAACAGGTTCCATGGTAACTGGCAGAATAGCAGGATATGGCATCATGAGAGTCTGAGCACGAGATCGCACCCATCTGAGATAAGCTTCCATAGGAATAGTGTACTTAGGTTCCAGAGTCTTGCTGTCAACCTTGTTCACCTTTCCCCATGCTCGTATGAACCTCTGACGGTAACCTTGCAGATCGTTGTCATAATCAAACACAATACCCTGAATCAACATGTCATGTGGACCATCACTCCGAGCATAACCAAACTGTCGTAAAGCTAAAGAAGGGTTGTAAGTAATGCCTCCTCTTATGCCTAGAAATGGCACATTAGGAAACTCCCCACAACGGTCAATGATAGTGACATTCTCCATAGATCTGGAGCACCAATGAATATCTGAATGAGAGAGTGACATAATCCTCTTGGACCATCTGAACCCTTGTTCATTCTTCATCACTGAGCGAGGAAGGTGAGAAATAAACCACCTAGACAACAAAGGTATGCAACACATCAAAGTTCCTCGTGCCTTTGTAGTACGAGTATGAAGAGAGTGCAGAATGTCTCCAAGCAATGTAGGCACTGGATTGTGACTCAGGAATATATTGATGGCATGAACGTCTATGAATTGATCAGGATTGGGGAACAACACTAAGCCATAAATCAACAAGGCTAAGATCTCCTCAAAAGCATCATAGCTCATAGCTTTCAAGAACACTTGAGCCTTCTCTATCAACACCTTAGCAAGAATACCCTTAACTCCGCTTCTCGTTTCTAGAACAATGTCAGACTTCTTCAGATGTAGAGCTGCAGCAATGACCTCAGGTTTAGGCTCTTTTTCCAAGCCCGTGAATGGTTTCTGATCAAGTACAGGTATACCCAGAAGTTTAGAGAACTCTTCCATTGTAGGAACCAACTGATAGTCGGGGAATGTGAAGCAATGGTGCTTAGGATCAAAGAACTGAAACTGAACACTCATCATGTCTTCATTAAACCCTGAAGTGACTAGATCCAGCAGGTGACCATGTCTCTTGATGAACTGGGAGTTTTCAGAAACTTGAGAGACCAATTCCTTAAGCTTAGGAGGTATTCCTACAAAGTTGATCCGGATAGTATTCCTACGAGCAGAAGCCATGACCTGCAACAAAGAACAAAGATAAATCCTTTGGTCCTTGAAATGTTTAGTGAAAATGCTATGCTTATGATGCATGATGATGCTATGATGTTATGCTCAATCACAAACATGTGGCACACACAAACAAGTCACACCATACCCCTAGGTTTGAAGGCTTGCATGAGGTTTAAAGGTAAGTACCCTCCCCTGAAGTTTAGATGGTTCATCCTGTCCTACAAAAGTAACCAGGTTCTAAGGGATCTCAATATCATTGATCCTTCACAAGGGTGGTTGTTCAGTAGGCAACTTACTTGCCAACCAAAACCCTCCAAGTTTAGGATCTCAATGAGCGTAGTATCGAGTATCAACCAACTTCAGTCTTCACCAAAGCCGGTTATCTCACTACTTTTCTAAAGACCAAGATGGGATAACTAGGGTTCTAAAAGTCAGTTAGTGTATTGACAACATATGGCAGCCTCATATTATCCTCAACTTGACTTAAGGAACATAAGCACAAACAAAGAAATCACACTAACTATGGCCACCAGATCAACCATATCGGTATACGCCGTACAGTTTCCTTGGTCTATTGCCATTTACCTAAGGTACACTAGATCCGGGTTAGGATCTTTCACACATAAGAGCCCAACAAGTAAGTATAAAGCAAACAAGGCAAACAATTTTAAAGTGATCTAATTCCTAAGGGTACCCCTCTTTAATATTAAATCCCCAGCAGAGTCGCCAGTTTTGTAACACGGTGGGAGAACTGACTTTAGTTATGTTGCGGATAGCAAGAGCCGCCACCGACTTTTATTTTATCCAAAGGAAAGGCATAAAAGAACAGGAAAGACCTTTAAAATATTTTTGGGTCCGGGGGGTAGGTTATGTAAAGGGAAGGTGTTAGCACCCTTTACATCCATGGTTATCCATGGGTTCTTAGTTACTTAGCTCACTTTAAAATGTTTTTGAAATGTGAAGTGTGTGAATAGAAATTTTCTTAAGTATTTTATAATGATCCATGTACGGATGTATATAAAACCTTTGTTTTGAAAATTGTTTGAAATGTATGAAGTGTTTGAAATGTTTTGAAGAGTGAGCAAGTATCTAAGAGGAACCTACCCTAAGTTTAAGTCTTTTCTGTTCTTGAATCCTTTAAATGGTAAGACTATCCCTATTATTAAGGAATAGGTAGTCATTACCTTGGATGTGTGGGACAAATGAAGGGACATCTGTTATTTAGGCAACTGTGGGGTGTATAAGCAATTCGAAGGGACTTATCATCTTTATTCGAAAGGGACAAGATCATTACGAAGGCAACATTCGGAGGGACTTGATCTTTTTATCTGTTTAGGGGCTAGATGATATAAAATGAGGGACTTTGCTTTATACACCCTACTTGACCTTTTGTTTAGGCATCATGAGAGGTAACCCTTAAGAAGTGAGATGGCGATCCAGGATCGACTTACGTGTGTGAGTGTACAATTTTAAATATTTATCTTTTAAGTTAATGATCTAAATCAATTTTAAATACAAACACGTTTCACTCCCTATTTTACTAACCATAGCATTTAAAAATAAATATTAAACATTACTACTAAAATATTACATAAAGGAGACAACTACATAATAATAATAACTAAAACAAATTAAATAAATAAGCAAAATAAGTAATAATAAATAATTGGGTTAGTAACAATAATAATAATAAATCGCAATATATATATATAAATGGGGTTAGTAATAATAAAATAAATATCATATGAAAATAAATAGAACTAATAATAAAATAAACAAGAATATTAGCATAATAATTAAAAGTTCAAATTTTTTTATAAACAATTATTTTTTAAGATTAAGAAGAAAACATAGACAATTCATATTATATACTAATTATTATAAAGTTTTAAATTATATACATGTTATAAAAATAAGGTTAATTGTAAACATATTATGAAAATAAATTATATTTATAGAATTAAATTAAGAGTTTTAATTATTTTAAGCATAATCTAAAATTATTGGCATACAAGAATTATATTGAAGAATAATTATAAACAAGTTATAAGAATATACACATAATTAAGATTTATAAATAAATAAATTAAAAGTTATAGTTAACAAATAAACTAATATTTACAATTAGGGCTTTATAAAAATAATTAAGTTTTCATAAAATATTTTAGGGTTTTTAGAAATATTTAGGGTTTATATGTTTAGAAAAAATAAACTAGGATTAATTATTAATCATACAAAATTAAACAATATTAACAATATACAAAAATAAATAATTTTTCTAATAAGATTTAAAAAAAAAAGATGAATTTTAAATTATAGAAAAGAAAATAATGTTATTAACATTTTATTTTATTATTTAGATTTATTTAATTATAATATAAACTAATAAAATAGAGAAAACAAAAGAATAAAAAAATAGAACTTACCTGGGCTGGGATTCGAACCTAGTCCCTGGACAATGCAACCTCCAAGACCAGCAAACCAGCCACTGGGCTGCGCGCGCGCCAGTGATAGGGGGAACACTCCATTTGGTTTTGTTGTTAACCTGGAAAAATCATGACAAAACAAAAAGAAATAGCATAAAAGGCCTGGGGAGAGATTCGAACCCAGGACCTTCTCACAACACGCAAGCACACTTACCATCCAGCCGGGAGGGCGCAACTGTTTGTATAATCACCACAATCAATTATATATTAAGTCCTGTGATTAAATGGAAAAATAAGAAAAAGGTTGATGCATCCAGGATTCGAACCAAGGCCTTCAAACATAACACACGCATCCCTCACCATTGGGCCAACATTGCAGTTGTGTAATAATCTCAAACAAAATCAATAAAATATTAAAACTAAATTTTAAATCAGAATTTTGGCGCCACTGATCATCTTCTTCTTCCTCCAGACCTGGGAATATTGCTGCGAATATTCCTGGGCAATTTCCTGCGAATTTTTCAATATAGAAACCTACGAAATTGGAACACCATCAAAACAGTGAAATTTTTCAAAATTAATTGGTGTATTATGATCCCCAGAGTTCACATGATCATTCTATGTCCTTAAAATTTATTTATTTTAGGTTTATCATGGAACCCTAAAAGCTTGGTCGAAACCCTAACAATGGCAATTCCTCGTTCCTGCACCAAAAATGAAATCAAATATGCCAGAAACCATCCACATACAATTACAAACAAGAATCAATAACCAAAATCATGTTAGAATGCTTGTGTGAATGAAATCGAAAATTTCAATTTTAAGATGAACATGGATTCGGTTTGTGTGATTTATGAGGCTATGGATGATGATAAGCATTGCAATGTATTCAGTGATCATCAAGGAACATGTTGAGACTTTTAGAATGCCTTAAAAGGGGCTGAATGATGGAATCCGAATTCAAGTTTTGGTGAGTTTTTTGAATGTGCAAACTTACTCTTGAGGCTGAAAAATTCGTCACCTATGCATTGTGATAGCTTGTATACTTATAGTAGAGTGAAATTAGGTCAAAAGATTGGATCATTGTATGGACTTTTTGATTTTTGGAGATTGAAAAAGATTAGAACTTAAATTTCATATATTTTTGAATAAGACCTTTCTATTTCAAGCCAATCATCATCAATTGTGTATCAATTCAATCCAATTCATGTTAATGACCTTCTAGAACCAAAATATATTTTAAATTTTCATATTTGATATTTTATTTAAATTTAAAATGATTTTTAACATAAAAAATCATAATAAATAAAATAAATAAAATAAAATTATGAAAATATCAAATAAATTTCGTGCATGATGTCATGGAACACTTTGGGTCACAAAAAGTTCAGCCCATTTAGAAAAATTTGGTTTTAAGACCCTATTTTCTTCATAAACCACCCAAAAATTTCCCAACTTTGCAAGGGCACATATCCTTAAATTTTAATTCTATGAGAGTGTTCTTGGACATTTTGGAAATCTTGAATAGTCCTCTAACCAACCCCATTGGTTTCATGTCCATATCATTTACCATTCTCAAGTTATGCCCTTTTGAAGTTGTTGACTTTTTGTTGACTTTCAAAAGGACCTATAATGTCTTAGCTCCTACCTTCCAAATGAAGCATTTTTGGGATTGGCTTGTGAGACACAAAGTTGTAGAGAATTCAATTTCCTTCAAAATGAGCTTTGGATGGAAAAAATGTGATGAAGCATGTGAAAGTTATGGCTGGTCAAAGTTCAGTTGACTTTTCCTGAGGAAACCCTAATTTAGAAACCTTTGATTCTTGATGATCTGAAATATCCTTGATGAATCATGATCAACCCTTGATCAAATGATGAATTTTACTTCATATACTTGATGTTGGCAAAAAAATCATGAAGTTTGACTTTGGTTTGACCACAGTTGACCTCAGTTTGACTTTTTAACTACTTTGACTGATTTTGACTTATCTGATCATTTGACTGAGCAAACCTTTGAGAAAAGTTCTGAAATTTGTCATGGGGATTCTCAAACACATATAAGATGTTTATGAAGCTCACTTGAAGTCTTGGAAGCCCATTTAGCCTGATTAAAGTCAAAACCCTAGTTTTGGATGCACTGCTTAGGAGAATGCATTGTCTGAGGGAATTGTCAAATCTTCTGACTAATTGTGAACTTCGTGAACCTTGTGAACCTCATAAGATGTCTTGTGAACCTTGTGAACCTCATAAGATGTCTTGTAAACTTCATGAACCTCATGAGATGTCTTGTGAACCTTGTGAACCTCATAAGGTATCTTGTGAACCTTGTGAACCTCATAAGGTGTCTTGTGAATCTTGTGAACCTCTTAGCACACAAAGTCTTGTTTTGTGAGGGAAAATTTTGGGGTGCAACAGAGTGTTTTGAGATGGATGGTGGAAGAAATTTGAGAAATGGATGGCTGAGTTATGGGATTCGATAGAAAATGCAAGATGGGGGATTTTTGTGAACTCTAGCAATGTTGTGGATTCAGGCTTGCTTGTGTGTTTTCAGTCTCTTTTAGTCCACATATCAAGCTGTGATAGGGCCGAGAGTTGTTGGTGGCACAGCTTGATTGGTATGGCCCCTTTTGCAAAAAGTCAAGTCTAGGTGTACTATGAGGTATGGGTTGTTTTAGGGCTAGGACAAAGGCATGTCTGCTGCAGCTTGAATCAAGGCAGACCATAGAAGTGAATTTGAGGCCAACTTGCAAGTGGATTAGGGTTTGTGTGAGGTTTTGCAACTTTGTGATCTTTTGGCCCTTTTGAAGTTTCTTAATGCACAAGTCATGAAAATGGACAATTCCTTGGTGCATTCTGATTTTTAGGCATTGGTTTATGTTTGTGTGATGCATAGAAGTCAATTTGAATTCCTATTTTGCCTTGGCATGAGGTTTTGCAACTTTGCCTCTTTGGTGTAAAACTTGAAATTATGTGATTTTGTCCAACTTTGACAAGCCATAACTTTTGATCCATAATGAATTAGAATGAGTTCTTGTACTTTTTGAAAAGGGAATGATCCATTCTACAACTTTCGTGACCAAAGTTTTCTCATTTGAAGCATTTTTGAATCAATTTGAGGAGGTTGAAAAACTTTCCCAAAATGGCAAGTTTACATTACCAGTCACTTTCCCAAAAAGGCAACTTTGCAAATGGCTTGAAATTCTTCAACTTTGTGAACTTCTAACATCTTCTATGATCAAATAAAGATCATACATACTCAAAATGATGAAGAACACCCTTTGGTTGGGTCATTGGGGGCCTCAGATGCCCTGATTTTGCACTGACTTGCTCAAGAAGTCAACTCTTGATTAGATGCCTTCCCCATGGAATTTCTTCATGAAAATTGATATGCATGATCCTCATAACATATAGAGACCAATAGAAACAAGAATGACCAAAATTTTTGGAGTTATGGCCTCTGAAACCAAAACCCTAATTTTAGGTCATCTGTGTAGTTAAGCCTGACTCTGCTTCCATGCCTTTCTTAGTTCTTGTGATTCTTTGACTTCTTTGACCTTTAGAGGATATAATATGATGCTTAAACATACATGGACCCCTTTGAAGTGATTGAAGACCTTTGGAGTGGCTCAAATGGCTCAGGGATGGCTCAGATCACAAACCCTAGATGCAGATGACTTAGAACCAATGCAGTGAAACAAAAGTGAAAATATGAGATGCTATGATTGAACTTATGCACATGAAAAGATCACAAGCCATGGTGTGAATTGGTGAGGGCAAATTTGGGGTGTTTACAGCTGCCCCTATTCAAACATGAGTTAGCTGTGCAGGATGTAAGCAACGGCTTAACAGGCAAACAAGATAACTTGTGGTTGAATACCAAGGACAGTCCAAAATTTGCACTCACAGAATGAAGAAGAAAAGGGATATAGATTGTAAAAGAGAATAAAGTATAATTATAAAGTGCGGGCGACGGAGGACGACCGTCGAGCAGAGGACGACTGCTGGGGATGAAGCAATGACGGGGATGACCAACATGCTGGGGAAGATGCAGGAAATAAAGCAATGACGGGGACGGCCGACAAGCTGGGGATATGAGATAGTGACGGGGACGGCCATCAAGTAAAGTTATACGACTCTCTGGGGATTATGGGTAAATGAAATAAATGATGAGGTACGGTCATCAAAGGTGAAGGACGATCACCTAGCAGGGGACGGCTGCTCCGTTGGGGATAAGATGAGGGACGGTCATCTAAGGTGAAGGACGATCACCTAGCAGGGGACGGCTGCTCCGTTGGGGATAAGATGAGGGACAATCATCTAAGGTGAAGGACGATCACCTGGCAGGGTACGGCTGCCGAAAGTATCACGACATAGGACGAATGTCGGATAAAAAAAAAGTCGACGATGGGGACGGCCATCGGATAAGCATGATGAAGGACGATCATCAAGAGGTGAAGGACGATCACCTAGCAGGGTACGGCTGCTCTCAGGGTTAATCATGACATAGGACGAATGTCAGATAACGAGATCAACGATGGGGACGACCATCGGATAAAATGATGAAGGACGATCATCAGGAGGTGAAGGACGATCACCTAGCAGGGGACGGCTGCTGAAAATATCACGACATAGGACGAATGTCAGATAGGAAGGGGTTCTAATGAATAGAGACTCCACTGGGAATGATGATGGACGATCATCAAAAAGGTGAAGGACGATCACCTAGCAGGGTACGATTGCCGGAAGGTATCATGACATAGGACGAATGTCAGATGAAAGAAAATAGTTTAACAATTTTTGTTGGGGACTTCGTTGGGGAAGGTAAACACGGACGAGTGTTTATATCCAAGAAATGAAAAGTATAAGTGTTTGACACTGTGTATAGATTAAAGATGCGGACGAGCATCCTTAAGACTATGATACGGACGAGTATCGGTAGAAACAAACGCTTGACGCATGTTCAGAGATGATGATACGGACGAGTACCAACTGGTTAACAAATAACACGGACGAGTGTCGAATCTGAGGGGATTTAAGTGGTATATACAAGATACGGATGAGTATCTGTATGAATAAAAAGATGATGAGTAACAAGTATGAGTGAAACACAGACGAGTGTTTAACTCGCTAGGGAGAACACGACACGGACGAGTGTCAGAAAAGGTGTATTATAAACAAGTGTGTGGTTTCCGAAGTGTTTGGGTAACTATGCTGGGGAAGGTGTCACGGACGGGCGTCAAGGAATTGTGTATATATGTATCTGTGAGTGCAAAGGGGACGCTTTGGCTTTCTACTGGGGATATAACACGGACGGGTGTCAGGAAGTATCTGTATCTTTAGGGAAAATGCCTTGGCTCTCTGTCGGGGAATTTGGGAAGTTTTCTGTATATCGTTGATGGATTGTTAGTATTTATAAGTGTTTGATTCAGATCATGGCTTATGTTTATGAAATATGTTTGATTTTTGCCGTAATGCTCCGTATTAGACGGAATGCTACGCTCTGTGGGGAAAATATGATGCGAATGCTATGATTATGCGAAGATATCGATTCGGGATTCGAATCCTGTTGCTGTGAAGATCTCTGGCTGATCTGCTTAAAGTGGATATCCTAGCTGGGGATGAGATCATTGATAGATCTGACATGTATGACTCTTCATGGGGAAGTAGGTCACTGATAGACCTATCTCAGTAACGAGGGACCCAGTTGGGGTTTGTAGAAGCTTTCGTCACTCTGTTGTGAGATCTTCAGGCGTTGTTCTTCTGGGTAGAGGCTGAAACTCTGTGGGAATATGGTTCTCGGTCTTTGCACTTGGTCGAGAAGGAATGATGACTGGTAACTCGGCTGGGGAGAAAGCACCTCCGGTACTAATCTGGAAGACGAACTGAATAGATAATGTTTTGACAGCCTGCTGGGAGAAACTTTCATGCCCCATGCTGTGCTCTGAACACCTGCAATCCTGTAAAGACAGAGAAACGCACAAGTATCCCGAGGTATCCCTTATTGGATTCCATCATAGGATTTTAGACACTCCTGGGAGTGAGTATATTTCCTGTAGGCACGTATTTTTAGAAGGGACGCATCTGTATTTATGCAATCAATATATTAAAGACATCGGACATTTTTGCAAACGAAAATAAAATATACGAGACGAGACATGACTGAAAATCTGATTTTATTAATTCATGTGCCTTGAACCGGCAAGATACAGTCAGAGAAACAGATCCCACGAAATGAGGAGATCGTTACAAATTGAAAGACAAAGAGGTGCTGGCAATGTTGATGACGCTTCAAGGAGCTTCTCTTTTTGCTATGACTCGTATGACATTGACGTTCTTCCCATCTTGCTTTCTGAAGAAGGCTGATTCTGACCGACGCTCGAACCTTTCGGAGCTTGCCATGTTGTAAGTGATACAAATGAATTCAAAATGCAGTTGTTCGCTCATTCCCTTATTTTGCGTGGATCGCCCTTTCAGGTTTTCAATCCACCGGGATACCCATTTTTTCCTGAGTTGTCCAATGCGGCTTTTCAACTCAGCGGGTGTACATTTTTTATTTATTTTCCCTTATTTTTGCCCGAGCCTTTTTATTCTGTTTTTGACTCGTCGGGATGCCCTATTTTTGCCTGGACCTACATTCTGTTTTTATGTCCAGCGGGTCACTTTATGCGAAGTATTTTTTAACTGCATCTGAATTCACAGGGGACAGGAAGTCTTCACCATCCATAGTACTGAGCATCAGTGCTCCAACGGAGAAAACTTTCTTTACTACGAATGGCCCTTCATAATTCGGAGTCCATTTGCCCCTGTGGTCTGTATGAGGAGGGAGGAGTCTTTTCAGCACAAGATCTCCTACTTGGTACTCTCGGAGCCTGACTTTCTGATCGAAGGCTTTCTTCATTCTTTTATGATACAGCTGCCCATGACAAATTGCAGCCAATCTCTTCTCTTCAATCAGATTTAGTTGTTCGTATCGGGATCGGACCCATTCCGCTTCATTCAGTTTAACATCCATCAGTACCCGTAAAGATGGTAACTCAACTTCGACTGGTAGGACTGCTTCCATACCATACACAAGCTGATACGGTGTTGACCCGGTGGATGTCCTGATTGACGTACGGTATCCATGCAAGGCAAATGGTAGCATTTCATGCCAGTCTTTATAGGTAACTACCATCTTCTGCACAATCTTCTTGATATTCTTGTTAGCTGCCTCTACAGCGCCATTCATCTTTGGCCTGTAAGGGGAAGAATTGTGGTGTTGGATCTTGAAGTCCCGGCATAGTTCTGCCATCATTTTATTGTTTAAGTTGGAACCATTGTCAGTAATGATTCACTCGGGTACTCCATACCGGCAGATGATATCTCTCTTCAGAAATCGGGCTACCACTTGCCTTGTAACATTTGCATAAGAAGCCGCTTCGACCCACTTGGTGAAATAGTCAATAGCAACCAGGATGAATCATGTGGCCGTTCGAAGCAGTCGGTTCAATCTTGCCAATCATATCAATGCCCCACATGGCAAAGGGCCAGGGTGAAGACATCACATTCAAAGGATTCAGAGGCACACGCACTTTATCCGCATAAATCTGGCATTTATGGCATTTTCTGGCATATGCACAACAGTCTGCATCCATTGTGATCCAGTAATAGCCTGATCTTAGCAACTCTTTAGCCATTGCATGTCCTCCAGCATGGGTACCAAAGGATCCTTCGTGCACCTCGTGCATCAACAAGTGTGCTTCTGTCCTATCAACGCATCTGAGGAGTACCATATCAAAGTTTCTCTTGTATAGGGAACCGTCAGTATTCAGGAAGAAACTACCAGCTAGCCTTCTTAATGTCTTATTATCATTGGAAGATGCCCCAGATGGGTATGTTTGATCCTCCAAGAAGCATTTGATATCATGGAACCAAGGCTTATCATTTTTGACAACATCTGCTGCAAATAAATATGCTGGTCTGTCGAGTCTAGAAACTGAAATCCGAGGTACAAAGTTGGCAGCTTGAACTTTGATCATCGATGAAATGGTAGCCAGGGCATCTGCAAACTGATTCTCGTCTCGAGGGATATACTCAAGCTTGATTGTTGTGAAGAAAGTCAATAACCTCCTTGTATAATCCCAATAAGGTATCAGATGATCTTGGTGGGTGTACCATTTGCCGTTGGTTTGATTAACTACCAGAGCTGAATCTCCGAACACAGTCAAAGTCTTGATCCTGAGGTCAATGGCTTCCTCAAGACCCATAATGCAAGCTTCGTATTCAGCTTCGTTGTTAGTGCAGTTAAAGGTGAGTTTTGCCGAGAAAGGCATGTGAACTCCCTTAGGTGTAATGAGTACTGCCCCAACACCACGACCATTCATATTAACAGCCTCATCAAACATCATAGTCCATTCTTCTTCTGGGTCAGGCCCTTTAGTGTGAACAGGCTCTTCGTGATCTTTTGCTTTTATGAACATGATGTCTTCATCAGGGAAGTCAAATCTCATAGGCTGGTAATCATCAATAGGTTGCTCAGCAAGATAATCAGACAATACACTGCCCTTGATGGCTTTTTGAGATGTATACTGAATGTCATATTCCGTGAGGATCATTTGCCATCTTGCAACCCGTCCGGTAAGTGCTGGCTTCTCAAAAATGTACTTGACTGGGTCCATCTTTGATATCAATAAACTAGTGTGGGTCAACATATACTGTCTCAGTCGGCGAGAAGCCCACGCTAAAGCACAACAAGTTTTCTCGAGCAGTGAATAATGTTGTTCACAGTCGGTAAACCTTTTGCTTAGGTAGTAAATTGCATACTCTTTTCGACCAGACTCGTCATGCTGGCCCAACACACACCCCATTGACTCTTCTAATACTGTCAAGAACATTATCAGAGGTCTTCCTTCAACTGGAGGCATAAGGATTGAAGGCTCTTGTAAGTATTCTTTGATTTTGTCAAAAGCCCTCTGGCAGTCTTCGTTCCACCTGACCGTTTGTTCTTTTCTTAACAGCTTGAACAAAGGTTCACAGGTTGCTGTAAGGTGAGATATGAACCGTGAAATGTAGTTCAATCTACCTAAGAAACCCCGAACCTCTTTTTCAGTCTTCGGTGCAGGCATTTCTTGAATGGCTTTGACTTTATCAGGGTCAACTTCAATCCCTTTTTCACTTACAATAAATCCCAGCAGCTTACCGGATCGCACCCAGAATGTGCATTTGTTGGGGATTAACTTCAGTTGGTACTTCCTCAGACGCTTGAATAGTTTCAACAGATTCACCAGGTGGTCTTCTTCTGTGAGGGACTTGGCAATCATGTCATCCACATAACATTCAATTTCTTTGTGGATCATGTCGTGGAATAATGTTACCATAGCCCGTTGATAAGTTGCACCAGCATTCTTCAGTCCGAATGGCATCACCTTATAACAGAACGTGCCCCAGGGTGTGATGAAAGTTGTCTTCTCCGTGTCTTCAGGTGACATCTTGATCTGATTATATCCTGAAAATCCGTCCATGAAGGAAAATACCGAGAACTGAGCCGTATTATCCACCAATACATCAATGTGAGGTAAAGGGAAATCGTCTTTCGGGCTGGCTCTGGTCAGGTCTCGGTAATCCACACACATCCTCACTTTGCCGTCTTTCTTAGGTACAGGTACAATATTAGCAACCCACGGCGGATAACTAGTCACAGCAAGGAACCCGGCGTCCCACTGCTTTTGCACCTCTTCTTTTATCTTCATTGCCATATCTGGGCGAGTACGGCGCAGCTTCTGTTTTACTGGCGGGCAGTCTTCTTTTAAAGGCAGCTTGTGCATGACAATATCGGTGTCCAACCCTGGCATATCCTGATAAGACCAAGCAAAGACATCCACATACTCCCGAAGCATATCAATCAGTTGTTCTTTTACTGAATCTTGTAAGCAGGCCCCGATCTTAACCTCTTTCACGCCTTCTTCCGTACCAAGATTAACCATTTCAACCTCCTCCTGATGAGGAGTGATAACCTTCTCCTCTTGCCTTAACAACCTGGCTAGCTCTTCAGGTAGTTCATAATATTCTTCAGCCCCTTCATCAGCTTGATTGATTGGATTGTCAAAGTCATACGAGGTCATAGCAGTGTTGTTGTCGGTGCAATCTGAAAGGCACTCTCTGCAAGGGTTTAGATTGGTTTATTTTAGTGATCAATTTTAATCTTGTTTAGAAAAAGTGAAATGAAGTTTTCATTTTGGAAAACATTGCCATTTTATTTTTTGTACAAAAAGAAAAATGAAAAACAGTGAGCGGAAAAAAAAGACTCATTTGCAAAAGATGTCTGATATTCATTGATTAATCCATTTGCACAAAATTACAAGATGTCCCGATTACAAAATGAGTCTTGTCATCTTGGGCAAGATGCAAGACTTGATGCATGCTTATAAAATACATGAAATAATAATTACTCTACAGGAGTAACCCTTATAATTTCCTGGGAAGACCAGTTAAGGACCTGGCTCCCCGGGATCCTTGGACGTATCCAGCTCTCCAGGTTGCGGTCGCTTTCCTCCTCGTCTTCCAAGTTGTTCACTGCATCTGGGGTGAGCATTCCCCCGCTGACAAAATTGGGCTTCTTGGCAGCCTCTGATTGATCTTGTTGAGTTGGTTTGTAACCTAACCCAAATTTGTCCTCTTTCTTTTCCACGGGCAGCAACTTGCCCCAGCCTTGGGCAGTACCCTCTTCAACAACCTTCCTGGCTTGCTGATATGATGTTATGGAAGTTCCCAGTACAGCAGATGCTTCGTTAATGTTCAGGGCCTCAAACCCCTGGCTCATAGTTTCATGGATCTCTCCATCCATCTAAATGTATTTATACGTAGCCAGATGGCTAACAAAGATGTCTTCTTCCCCACAGATGGTGATGATCTGGCCTTCCCATTCAAATTTCAGCTTCTGGTGAAGGGTAGATGTAACAGCGCCAGCGGCATGGATCCAGGGTCTACCCAACAAATAGCTGTAGGCCGGCTGAATGTCCATCACATAGAAGGTAATTTTGAAGGTCTGCGGGCCAATCATCACAGGTATATCAATCTCTCCAAGCACTAATCTTTTAGAGCCATCAAATGCTCTCACCACCAAATTACTCGGACGCAGTGCCAAGCCATCATACTCCAGCTTCACTAAGGCTTTCTTTGGTAGAACATTGAGCGAAGACCCAGTGTCCACCAGTACATGAGATAGAACAACACCTTTGCATTCCAAGGTGATATGTAAAGCCTTGTTGTGGTTACGCCCCTCAGTTGTTAAGTCAGCATTGGTAAAGCCCAGTCCATGACTGGTGTTGACATTTGCCACCACAGTTTCTAGCTGATTAACGGTAATCTCTTCTGGCACATATGCTGCGTGCAAGACTTTCAATAATGCATTCCTGTGAGCTTCAGAACACATCAACAAGGATAATATGGAGATTTGTGAGGGAGTTTGGTGAAGCTGATCCACCACCTTGTAATCACTTCTCTTTATGATTCTCATAAACTCGTCTACATCTTGCTCAAAAGATGTCTTCTGAGTTTCTTTGGAAGCCGGCTCTTCAAATACCACACTCTTTCCTTTTGATTTGGCAGCAGCTTCTGCCTCAGCATTAGGTCTTTGTACTTGTGAGGCAAAAAGGCGCCCGCTTCTGGTGAAGCCTCCGCCTCCCCCAACATTATCAATTTGTGGAGAAGAGGTTGAAGAATCCAAAGTGATTTTCTCCCCGTTGCAGTAGAGATCAGAGCCATAATGCCAAGGTATGGCATTACTGCTTTCATAGGGAACTGGTCCAGGCACCGTGATAGTAACTGGACTGACTGCTGCAGAGGAGGGTACTGTAATGGTGTGCGGATCGTAGTAAATTATGACTGGTGACCTGGCAGGAGGTGCCACTGTTTGTTGCTGAAAGTTGCTATTTGGAGGAACAATTGATGGATCATAGTAGATGGTGACTGCTGAGATATCTTCATTAATTTCCGTTGGTGTTGTAGAAAATTCTGCTGATAACATGGATGCTGATGTTGTAGAAGAAAGGGTTGTTAACATTTGATTTGTTGAAGTGACGGATGGAGCCATTGCTGATGATATTGATGAATCGGTAGGAATGATTGTTGCTGCTATTGTAGAAGAATCAGGAATTGTTGTCAAAGGAATTGCTGGATTTGTAGGCGCCGTTGTCGAGATCTGAAGGATACCATCCTTGATAAGACCATCTATGCCGCTTCTCAAATTATCACACCCGTTGACTGCAATGTTGCAATACCCACAACCGAGCTCACACCCGGGGAACATCTGGCACTCTAGAAGCTGAGTTTTAATTTCGACCAGAGGTGTTCGAATTTGTGCAACACTGGTGATCAAAATAGATGGCTTGTCTTCCTCAATGGCATTAATCCTCGGCCCACCATGATTAGGCATAGGATTTTTGTTGACATTTAGAGGAGGTGCGAAGTTGAGGGCTTTAGCATCCACCAGATCTTGAACTTTCATTTGCAACGCCCTGCATTTTTCTGTATTGTGGCCTGGTGCATTGGAATGGAAAGCACACCTGGCGTTGATATCATAATTTTTCGGGAGATTAGAGGGATCTGGTGGTGCCAATGTCCTTAACTCAACCAAGTTAAGCTTCAGGAGTTGTGGCAATAAGGCAGCATAAGGCATAGGGATAGGGTCAATCACCCTATTTGCCTGTGATGGTCTTTGCTGAAAGGGTCTTTGTTGTTGATTGTTATTGTTGTTGTTATAGGCTCTTTGTGGCGGATACTGAACTTGCTGTTGATAATGTGGTTGTTGTGGTTGTTGATATGTTGGTTGCTGAGGAATCGGAGCTGGAATAGTGACAGCTGCTACTGATCTATGGACATACTGAGGTCTGCTCCTGCTGGCATGAATGGCATTTGTCTCACCGGTCCTTCGAGGTCCCACAAAAGGCTTCCTGGGATTACTGGACGAACTTGCACCATTATCAGAAATTTTGTCCATTTTTAGCAGACTTTCAATTCTTTCACCGGCTATAACTACGTCTGCAAAGCTAGTGGAAGAAAAGGCAGCCAGTCTATCAATGTATGTTCCTTGCAGAGTATTCATGAACATGTCGGCCATTTCTCTTTCCGACATGGGTGGTTGGACAGCAGCAGCAAGCTGTCTCCACCTTTGGGCATATTCCCTAAAGCTTTCTCTGGAAGATTGAGACATTCCCATCAGGAGGGTCCTGTTAGGAGCCATGTCCAGATTGTATTGGTATTGTCTGATGAAGGCCTCAGCTAGGTCCTTCCAGCATCTGATAGTAACTCTGGTTAAGTGTGAATACCACTCCCTTGAGGCCCCAGTCAAACTGTCTTCAAAATAGAACATCCACAATTTTTCATCCATGGTATATGCTTTAAGTCTCCCCAGAAAGGACTGCAGGTGAGTTCGTGGACAGGAGGTTCCATTGTATTTCTCAAAGCACGGGGGTTTGAACTTGTGGGGAATTCTTACTCCGTCTACTAATCCCATATCCATTACATCAAAACCCAGGGAATTTTGAGACTCCAGGGACCTCAACTTCTCAGCAATTTCATCAAACCTCCTATCATAGACTTCATCCCAAGCTCCCATGACAGTGAATTGCTCCTCTTGGGGGTCTTCTTGTAAGATTCTCCCCCCAACAGTATTTCCTTGCACATTACCTGGGATATGGACTTCCGGATCTAGATGAGGCCCAAATACAGGTGGATTAACATGAGGCTGTCCCCTCTCATTGTTACTTGTTCCTCCAGTCCCAGGATGAGGTTCCTCGGGGGTTTGTCTTTCTACCAATGCACTTAACCTCTCTTGGCTCTGAGCCAAGCCAGTCATTACTGTCATGAATTGGGCCATTTGGTTCCTCATCTCCACTCTTTCGTTAGCCATCTGGGTTCTGACCTCGGTAAGATCTTGCTGTACTTGCTCCATTAGAATACCCGGAAGGTTGTTGCGAGTAGGATACCGGTGTGCACGGTTGACAGGGAACACTCTTCTGCGAGCAATATTTCCTGAACCACAACAGAGTTAGAAACAAACAAAATAATAACAAAACCTACAAAAAAAAAACAAAAGTTAGTATGCAATGCAGTATGCTTATTTATCTTCCAAGGTATCCGGCTTGGCTCTTGGTTTTGACCTTTCCAGACCTCGAGGAAGATGCTTTGATGTTGCTTGAGAAAAAAAACCCAATAAAACAAACTAACAAATATATTACAAATGGTGCATCATACATAGTTTTTTTTTTACAACACATGCCCCCGAGGGGTCAAAATACAACATAAAAGAAAAGTACATCAAATGAAAGCAACAACAAACAAAAAGTCAGACATCAAGTCCAAACTCATCCCCTTTAACCTCCTTCAGAAGTGCCTCAGTCACCGGACCAGCTGGATGCTCTGTAATGGTCCTGATGAGGAGGTTCCTAGTGGCAATAGCAGTGGTCAGCTTCTTGTGCCTATCTTGGTCCTTTGACCTCTTCAGACCAGCCCTAAGCTTCAACTCTGAAATCTCCTTCTGGGCTGTCAGCAAAGCTTCCTGTTGCTTCTTTTCTTTGGCCTCTAACTGCTCAATCCTGGCTTGAGTTCTCTGATCTTCTTGAGTACGAGCTTTAGTGATCCTGACCCACCTAGCCTGACTCTCTTGCAGATAGAGATCAGTCCTAGCCTTCTGAAGCTTGGCCTCTTTACAGGCATTCTTCAATATTTGCTCCCCAGCTCTTGATTTCTTGATGTAGTCCTGTGTTTTCTCAATCTTGGCCAGATGTTCCACCTTAAGCTTCTCCAACCTCTCAATGTCTAGACAACCATCACTCCTCTCCCAGAGGGTCTTCTTCAGAGCTTGAGACAGATTCTCATTCCTTTCCTTCAGCTTCTCAAATTCTTCCAGGCTGACAGTGGCTGCTGGCTATACTATTGATGGTCCAGGTGTATCCTCAATGCTGAAGGGCATTCCAGTAATCTGAGCTTTGGCATGGGACCAATCATAGTACTGGGCTGAAGCAATATTATTACACTTTCCAAGAATAGCCACCCCCTTTGTCTGGATGTTGTCCCAAGCCCAGGATGCTTGCCTGACAACAACTAGATTAGGCTTTATCTCACAATACAAGGTTTCAGCTAAATCTTGTACTCTAGGTGGGTGGACCAAAGCATAGCCCAATTGTCTCTTAAATAGCAAAGGATTGTAGTTGATGCAACCCTTCACTCCTATTAGAGGTACATTTGGGTATTGCCCACAACTAGTGATAATGTTCTTGCCCTTGATGCTCTGGGTGCACCATCTGATGTCATCTGAAGTCAAAGTAATAAGTCTCTTAGCCCAATTCTTCTATTGGTGAGGATTCAGGAAGGCATCAGTCCTAGGTAAGTGTTTAAGCAGCCAAGTATGAAACAGAGGAGCACAGCATCTCACCAACTTTCCTCTTTGCTTCTCATTCCTCTGATGAATGGAGTAATAGAAATCTCCCAGCAAGGTGGGTACTGGGTTCCTCAGAAGGAAAAGATGAATGGCATTCTTGTTGATAAATTTGGGCTCATCTGCAAACAGTATAACCCCATATATGCTGAGGGCTAACAATGCACAAACTGCCCTCCATTCTCCCAAAGAGGCCTTTAGGATGGCCTGAGAGATCAAGAAATCTAAGTGCAAACCAGGGATCCCAACCTTTGTTGTCATGTTTTGCTCAATCAAAATGGGCTCCAGGTACAGTGCTTTTGCCACTTCTCCATTGCTGGGAGAAGTCATTTCTGGGTTGAAGGGGACACCACCCCTGACAGGTACTCCAATCAATGATGAGAACTCCTCCAGCAGAGGTCCTAGCTGAAAGTTTTGGAAAGTGAAGCATCTCAAAGGAGGGTCATAAAACTGTAGGCAAGTGTGAATCATACTCCTATGAGAGGGATCCAGGTCCATAACCATGTCAAGGATGCCTCCATAATGCTCTCTGAATAATGGGATGTGGTCTGGAGTGATAAGTGCTTGGATCTGCCTAATACCAGTCAACACAGGCTCAAAGAAATGGTATGAAATGTTGCTCTTCCTGGGTGCAGACATGAGTGCTGATGAAGAGCTGGAGACAAGTGCTGATGAAGATCAAGACTGGTACTGAAGATGAGCCACTGATAGGCTAGTGCTGGTGATGAAAGCAGCTGAAGCAGGCAACTGATAAAGATAGCTGAAGTAGATAACTGATGAACAGAGGTCTATGCAGATGAAGGGGTCAAAACCAAGCCAAATAAAATGTGGATACCCTGAAAAACAAATAAACAAATGTTAAATGATGCAATGATGATGTATGCAAATGATATGCAAGGGTTTGTGATCAAGCTGGATCTGATTACTGTCTTGATATAAGTCCATGTATGTTCAAGAAGTCCGGATGGAGGTTCAGGAATCCAGTAACCAAGGTGGGGGACTCAAATAAAGAGTCACATATCCAGAGTTAAATCACAAGAACTGTCCAAAGTGAGGTACTCTTAATCAAGCAAGTAACAGGGTATGATGTGGCCAAGGGTACTTGCAAACCTGTAAACAGCCCAACCCCCTCACAGGCGGTGTTCTAAAACAAGGATCCTCAGACTTGGATCAGTTATGAGCAGTGTAAACACTTCTAACCCGGAGGTACAATGTTTACAATAACCATAAAAGATCCTCCTCTAATTCACCCCAGTCTCTGAAGGTCATAATAAAGGTCATCCAGACTTAGCAGGCTTCCCAGATAGCCCTAGCACTACAGGAAATCTGTAGCACAGAGTTCTCAAGAAGAAACCCACATCTGAACCGTGTTTCATATTCCCGCACTAGACCGAAATGGAATGGGAAAGAACATGAACCACTCTAGCCTAGGTGTCACTCAGGTCCCAGGTATAAGACCTCAAACTCTCAATAGAACCCCCACCCACCAAGACAGAAGAACAAATCCAACAATGACAGTATGACAGTATGATGTATAAAACTGTAAAGAAAACAATAAACAAAACTGTACACAAAGCAATAAATAAAATAAACACAATTAGCACATAGCACCCCAGTAAACACAAATCAAACAAGCGCTAGGAGGAACCCACAAAAAGAACCAGAAGCCCTGGTTACAGTATAAGGTTCCCCAGCAGAGTCGCCAAGCTGTCGCTCCCACCAAAATGACACCTGGTCAGAAGGGGTACAGACGCGAACGGTTGGCGAAAGGAGAGGGAATGAATAGAGTCGCCAGCTAGGCATTTTTATCCCAAAGGAAAGGTAATGTTGCATAAACCTGAGGAAAGATGAATAAGACGGTTGCGAACCATAGAGACTGAGAAAGGGGGTTGGTTACAACCTGGGAAGGTATTAGCACCCAGATTGTCTGTCGTACTCGACGGGATCCACGCTTAAAAGATTTGTGTTTTAAAGGGGTAGTGTCAGTGCAATTTGTGTATCAAAGCTGGAAAAGAATGCAAGTGTCAGTGTAAAAGAAGTGTGAAGTGAAATAAAGAAGTGTCAGTGTAAGAACAGGAGTGAAATGCTCAAGACAATGAGGCTAAAGAATAAAGCTGAAAGAGGGGGGAATATACAGAGACTTTTGTTCGATAACTGTTAAGTTATGCCTACGTATCCTCTCGTGCAATGAGGAAGTCAGAACACCGTAGTTCGACTCAAAGAGACTGAAAGATAAATTGACTTGTGAACTGCTTACTTGTCTATGCTCAAGTGTATGACCTGTCTGGCTCAGGTGCAAACTGTCTTGCATTAGACGGAAGAAGCAAGTTCTCTCTTGTGAGTGAATGAGGTGAGAAAAGAATCCCGGAGGAGACGATTATTGTTTGTTTTTGTGTTTTCAATCTTTTATTGCTTTTGGATTTGTCATAAGTTAATGAGCTTAGGCCTAAACCAAGGGTTAGTAAACTCATCACATCCTCCCTCTGATTAGGGGTAATGAGAATACCTTAAGCATGAAGTAAACACCTCACACTTAATCACCATGATGTAGGATTAAGATCATTAACCTACTCGCATTTATTAGATGTTTTTGTTGTTTTTGTTTAGTGTTAAGTAATGAGATTAAGCCATAATCAAAGATTTAATGGACTCATTACACCATCCTAATAAAAGGATAATAGATGAGAACATTTAAGCTGAGAAAGACTCCTCAACTTAATCCATGATTAGGGATTAACCTCATGACAAAACAAAGCCTTTGTTAAGTGGATTTTAGTTGATGATAAGATTAAGAAATGAATTTTATGGTTTGTAAGACAACTTGAGGGGGACTTGTCCATTAACACTAGGGTTAGTCCTTCTTAACCAGTTAAGGAAGAATTAGAACCCTAATGCAAGGCCCAAGTTACAAGTTTTGATGTCTTGATGATTATTAGATGGATTGATTAAAGGATTTAAACACATTAAGGGTTTAACACTTAGGATTAAATTTATACACTCCATCCTAATAGAAGGATGCACGCATAAGCTTAATCACAAAGCCTTAAAGCCTTTAGGGTTTAGTCCTTGATTATGAGGTGAGAAGAGAAGACTCAATGATGACACAAAGGTGAAGCTAAATGGGGGACTAATCAAAACCCTAATTATTATCATTTTTGGTTGTTCCTAGGGTTTATGAGGTTTGCAAGAAGATCTTCAGAGAAAACCACCAGGAAAGAAGCAGATGAAAGGAGCAAGAAGCAGAGAGAAGCAAGACAACTTGCTTCACTTAAGAAGATAAGTTGCTTGAAGAAAGAAGGTGGGAAAGAGCATGAATGAGCAAGCTCACTCTAATACAAAGATAAAATGCAGCAATGAATGCATAAGAGAGATGAAGAGGGATTGTGAGAAGTGAAGGCAAATTCACTTCTCAAAACAACTTACCACCTGAAAAGTTAGCAAAAGAAATGAAATGCAATGCAAATGAGATGAAATGTCATGATGCAAACCAAAGTCAAAAGCATAAACATGATGTTAATGATTCTAAGAGAAGATGCAAACACAAGACAAGAGATGAGAGTGATCAAACAAGCATAAGGATGTAAATGAGGCATGCTTTGAACCATGGAAGTTCATGAAAGTTTATGAAATGCAATGGACATATAACATGGAAAATGAAGGATGCAATGATCAAACATGATTCTAAGATGTCCTAAGATGTATTATGAATCATGTGGATGCACAAAATGTCATGGCAAGTCATTGGATGCAAGCAAATGAAAGAAGAATGCAAAGGAAGACACAAATTAGTGTTTATGATCAACACACAAAGCAAAATTCCAAATCAGAAGCAAATGACATGATAAAAAATTGAAAATTCAATCAAAGACACCCTAAACCTATACAAGTTTACTGCCCAAAGGAGGGGATCTAACTCTTAACCTAGTGAAAGTTATGAATTTCCTAAGTTGGCTAGGGTTTTGGGGTACCTCATCATAAAAAATGCAAAACAAATTGAAAATGCAAGATCAATTCAAACCAATTTTGTCCTATAAACTACATGCGATGGAGGATGCAATGCAAGAAGAACCATCATCAAACTCTCAAGGGTTAAGCAGAATGAATTTTTCAAAGTTTGAACCAAAATATTGCCTTAAAATGAATTTAATTCCAATGAAAATGATCAAAAGGCATCAAGAACAAAAAAAGAAATTTGGTTTGAGAGTTGGATAATGTTTCTAAATGTTTTAAAATGCAGTGTGAATTTTTTGGTGATTTTTAAATACCTAAATGCATTTTTAATTAATTAATTTTCATTAACTAATTAAAAATAAATATTTAAATGATTTAAAAATGATTTTCAATGCAAAAAATAAAAATAAAAATATTTTTGGGTTCTGAAAATTAATAAAAGATTTGATAAAAAATTTCAGAATTTTTTAATGTATTTTACTATTTTTAAAAATTCGTAAAAGATAAATCAAATTAAATGAAATAAAAATAAAAATAAATGAAAGTATGCACAATGAAGGGATCAGATTGAGTCTGGGCTAGGAGGGGTTGACTTGGCGCCACATCCAATGGCCCAAGTTCAAACCTGGCTAATTTTGTTTTATAATTAATTAATCCTAGGTTAATTTAATAAATGACTGATTAGGGCTTAATGACAAGATCCAGTCCACTCATTCATGCGCGGGAAGGCAGATCCAAGGGTCTCAATTCAAAGTTGCTAATCAAACATGCTTAGCCCTAATTAACCTCAGGCGACCGGAGATAAGCTCCGGTCGTCTTCTCCGGCCATCTCCCCCACCTGAATCACCCAAAACGCATCCCCAAGACTTCCAAATCTCCAGAATCAATCCCCCAACATTGGGTAACAAGAATCCAGGGCCGAAAACAATTTATATTAACCACACAGTGAGAATCAAAGAAAACAAATTCTAGGGCAAAAGTTTTAGAGCACCCCAAAATGCTTGTTTCTGGCTCATTTTCAAAAATAAATAGATCCCCATGATCAGGGCAACACATAGAACATTATCTTAACAAGAAATCAGAGTTCTGGAAAATTTGTTCATCATGTTACCTGAGACTGAGCTTTCGAATCCTGGGCTTTCTGACCTTCTGCCTTGTGCTTTTCCACTCTAATGAACTCCTTGAAGCTTCTGGTGAACTTGGAATGAGTTTATATGGAGGATTTTGAAGCTTCCAGTTCAGGGGTGGTGAGAATCGTATTTCTGTTTATGGTGGTTTTGGGTTGCTTTGATGGGTCAGGGATGATCAGTGGAGTGTTTTGAGATGGATGGTGGAAGAAATTTGAGGAATGGATGGCTGAGTTATGGGATTCGATAGAAAATGCAAGATGGGGGATTTTTGTGAACTCTAGCAATGCTGTGGATTCAGGCTTGCTTGTTGTGTGTTTTCAGTCTCTTTTAGTCCACATATCAAGCTGTGATAGGGCAGAGAGTTGTTGGTGGCACAGCTTGATTGGTATGGCCCCTTTTGCAAAAAGTCAAGTCTAGGTGTACTATGAGGTATGGGCTGTTTTAGGGCTAGGACAAAGGCATGTCTGCTGCAGCTTGAATCAAGGCAGACCATAGAAGTGAATTTGAGGCCAACTTGCAAGTGGATTAGGGTTTGTGTGAGGTTTTGCAACTTTGTGATCTTTTGGCCCTTTTGAAGTTTCTTAATGCACAAGTCATGAAAATGGACAATTCCTTGGTGCATTCTGATTTTTAGGCATTGGTTTATGTTTGTGTGATGCATAGAAGTCAATTTGAAGTCCTATTTTGCCTTGGCATGAGGTTTTGCAACTTTGCCTCTTTGGTGTAAAACTTGAAATTATGTGATTTTGTCCAACTTTGACAAGCCATAACTTTTGATCCATAATGAATTAGAATGAGTTCTTGTACTTTTTGAAAAGGGAATGATCCATTCTACAACTTTCGTGACCAAAGTTTTCTCATTTGAAGCATTTTTGAATCAATTTGAGGAGGTTGAAAAACTTTCCCAAAATGGCAAGTTTACATTACCAGTCACTTTCCCAAAAAGGCAACTTTGCAAATGGCTTGAAATTCTTCAACTTTGTGAACTTCTAACATCTTCTATGATCAAATAAAGATCATACATACTCAAAATGATGAAGAACACCCTTTGGTTGGGTCATTGGGGGCCTCAGATGCCCTGATTTTGCACTGACTTGCTCAAGAAGTCAACTCTTGATTAGATGCCTTCCCCATGGAATTTCTTCATGAAAATTGATATGCATGATCCTCATAACATATAGAGACCAATAGAAACAAGAATGACCAAAATTTTTGGAGTTATGGCCTCTGAAACCAAAACCCTAATTTTAGGTCATCTTTGTAGTTAAGCCTGGCTCTGCTTCCATGCCTTTCTTAGTTCTTGTGATTCTTTGACTTCTTTGACCTTGAGAGGATATAATATGATTCTTAAACATACATGGACCCCTTTGAAGTGATTGAAGACCTTTGGAGTGGCTCAAATGGCTCAGGGATGGCTCAGATCACAAACCCTAGATGCAGATGACTTAGAACCAATGCAGTGAAACAAAAGTGAAAATATGAGATGCTATGATTGAACTTATGCACATGAAAAGATCACAAGCCATGGTGTGAATTGGTGAGGGCAAATTTGGGGTGTTTACACAAGGCGAATTCGAGATGTCCATGATGGGAAAGATGAACTACTTCCTTGGTTTACAAATCAAGCAAACAAAGGATGGCATCTTCATCAACCAATCCAAGTATTTCAAGGAATTATTAAAAAGATTTGATATGGACATTTGCAAAGTTATGTCTACTCCAATGGGATCCGGAACGTACGTGGATCAAGATCTATCCGGCATTTCAATTGATATTACAAAGTATCGAGGTATGATCGGTTCACTATTATATTTGACGGCAAGCCGTCCTGACATTATGTTTAGTGTTTGTTTGTGTGCCCGCTTTCAAGCTAATCCGAAGGAATCACATCTCACCGCCGTGAAGAGGATCATGAAGTATCTCAAAGGAACGACGGGCGTTGGACTATGGTATCCTAAAGGTAGTATATGTTCTTTAATTGGTTATTCTGATGCTGATTATGCAGGATGTAAGACCGATAGAAAGAGTACAAGTGGTACTTGTCACATTCTCGGGAATGCACTAGTGTCGTAGGCATGTAAGAAGCAAGCATGCGTTGCACTTAGCACGACCGAAGCGGAGTACATTACAGCAGGAAGTTGTTGTGCCCAAATCTTGTGGCTTAAACAACAACTTCTCGATTTCGGTATAGATCTCGGTTGTATCCCTCTCCGGTGTGACAACACAAGTGCCATCAATATCACGAAGAACCCGGTCATGCATTCAAGAACAAAGCACATAGATATCCGACATCACTTCCTTCGAGATCATGTTCTAAACGGAGATGTAGATGTTACGTTCGTGGATACACACAATCAACTCGCCGACATATTCACTAAACCGTTGGCTAAGGTGCAATTTTTCAAGATTCGACGAGAACTTGGTATTCTCAATGAAGGTGACATCTAACCTTAACTTAAAAAAAATTGGTTGTTGTATTTTTTTTATTGCATTATATGTGTTTATGTGTTTTTGCTCACTTTTGTGTCATAAAATGCTAGCACTCACATTTCACCGTTTTCGGTTTTTCTCACTTTCGTATACCCGAAAACAATTGGTTTCAAAATATTTTTTGATCGAAAGTTGCGGAATGATAAGTGCTAACACTTTATGAAAAAAATTTATGAAAATTTCCTTCCTATTTTCCCCCACAAAGCTGCTGGTTTTTTAAATTTTTTGAAATTTTTTGTCCGTTAACCGGTTAACGGATCGGTTAACCGGTTAACGCCTCCAAAACAGCAGTCCTGGGCTACGTGACAGTCTGTATTTTTTTATAATTTGTTTTTTCCTTTTTTCTTCCTTTATGTTTTCTTATTATTTGTATGATTAATTGGTGCATGGTACCTCTTTCCAACACCTCATAAATCAATTCCTCTTACTTTGACTTACCATTAAACACCACTTACTCATTTTCAAACTCTCCATCAATACTCCATTAAAACCCACTACATTGAAACTCTCATATAAACTCTACCCCTCTCACTTCACTCTCCACTACCTCAAACCCTAAATCCGAAAATACACTCACTCACCCTAAAACCTAAGCTTCATCTTATCTTCATGGCTTCAAGAAAGGGAAAAGCTCCAGTGTCAGCATCCAAGTCTAGCAGTGAAGAAGAAATGCCTATGGAATCTACCAAGAAGAGACGAATGGATTTCCGAGTTCGGGTTCGACATCTCCTCAAGGGTAAGTATGTGAACTGAAATCTTTTGAATCCTTTAAGTTTCCAGCTTTGCTAGAATATCAAGGAATTCTAGATTTTATTGCCGATAACGGAAAGGTGTATCCGGATTTGGTGAAGTCTTTCATGAACAACATGACTCTCAATTGTGATGATAGGGATAAGCATCAACTTTTTGCTACTGTTAGAGATTGTGAGATTGAGGTTGACTTAGGTACACTTGCTACCTCTTTGTCTTTACCATACTTGGGAGTTTTTCTCCGAAAAGGTGTAAACCACGATGAAGGAAAATGGGCCAATTATGATAAGATGGAATATTACTATCCGATTTGCAGGTTTCCAAAGGCAGTCGTGATATCCGGCCAACATACCTCTCGGGTACTTTGCTATGCGAAGAATCTATCCGTGGATGATCGGATGCTTCATTACATCATTTGTCATGTCTTGCTGCCCAAGGACTCCAACCAATCTCAAATCAATGATTTGGAAATGCAAGTGTTCTTTGCTATCAAGAACAAGATTAGAATAAATTGGCTTCCTACCATGTTATATCATTTGAAGCAACAACTCTGTCTGAAGACTAGATTACCATATGGCCGCCTCCTCTCAAGGATATTGGAACTTACCGATATGGAAATCGGTAGAGAACCGTTTATTGCTATGACTACTACGGGAAATGAAATCAACGGAGTCACAATCATCAACACCTGCATAATTCAAACCAATGATGGAACTTATAAGTATGATGACGGATCCTCCACCTCCATCCCACCTATTCCGAAAACCGGCATTACCAATGACTTCCTCTACTCAACCATGATGTCAAATCACCATGAAGCCATGCGTGCCATCAAAATCCTTCGGAACCTAGTCTTAAGCTCCCGAACCACCACCGAGCATGTTGATGAGGATGTGGACGGTACCGAAGAGGAGGAAGAAGATGATGAGGATGTGTAGGATGAGGATTGATGACCATGTTTTCATACTGTTTTTACTATGTTTCTTATGTTGTTTTTTCTTTTAGTCAATTTATGTTTTGTTATTTCAAACATAAGTCCTAAGTTTTTAGGCATTTTTGGTTTACTTGTATTATGTTCCGCATCATGCTCATACACTTTGTGATAAATTATGTTTTATTTCTATATGTGTTTGCTTGTATGTTTATTTGTTTCATATTTCTCTTCATTGATTGTATGATGCTATACTTTTCATATCTATGCTTGCTTGTTGGTCCCTTCCTTTTTGCTAATGCCAAAGGGGGAGAAGACCTTGTTTCTCTAATGCCTCTCGATGCAGAATTTCTTTTGCTACTGCCGCTATTATTTAGGGGAAGTTGTTGTCCATAGGGGGAGGATTCTCTTAGAGAAACATTGATCAAAGCTCTCGCAGAATTTTTGGTTGTCATCATCAAAAAGGGGGAGAATGTAGAAGCACACCTTCAACCTCGAAGATTTTGATGAAGACAACACGCCTCATGCACTTCAGATCTGCAAAAAGTCAAGAGCTCCAACATGATCAAGCTGCAAGCAACCGGCATTGCGATCAAGCTTCTTATGCATCATCGTTCTACATCAAGCTTGGACGTTTTTGTTTAGGTACATCAAATCCTCTTTTAAATTGATGTACAAGTGTTCATTTATTCAAATCATATGTTAGCATAATGCATAAAATACTTTGATTATTTTTCAAACCGTTTAACACTTTTGAAAACAATATTTTTCTGTTTTTTAACAGTGTTAACCGGTTAACCATTTGGTTAACCGGTTAACGACTTCAAATTTTTAGAAAACCTATTAACGTTTATAGGCGTTAACCGGTTAACCATTTGGTTAACCGGTTAACACTGTAAGATTTTTAAAAAATGTTTCTTTGAATTTCAAATCACACCTTTTGAATATATCTCTTCAAAAATTATTTTGTTCCATAATTTGTCATACCTTTTCAAAAGGGTGTCTTGAATATTATAAAATCTGAATTTTTTCAAATTCAAAAACATCTCCTAGAATTTTTATAAAAATCACTCAAATCAAATTCACTAAAAAATCAAATATTTTTATACTTCTAAAAGTGTTCATAAGATCATCATCTTTCATATTGCATTTTGAACACTTGTATTGATATTTGAAAAGTGGTTTGTGTACATAGGAGAAGATCATTATATTGATATCCAATCTTTGTATTACTCACTCAAAATTACAAATTATAGAAAGGTTTTTCTATTTGTGACTTGTGATCCAAGATTGTTGGACACAAGGGTTAGTGTGGCAAGAGGATTGTTCTTGCACACTAAGTTGCTTAGTTGTTTAGAAAGTAGGCCTCACCATTGAAGGTGTGATATGTTGTACTTTTTCTAAAAACTAGTGGAAATCTCTTTCGTGTTGAAAGGGGACTGGATGTACCTTCGGACTGTGAAGGGAACCAGGATAAATCTCCGTGTCACTTTTATTTTCTGCTTTACTGCTTTCCTACCATACACAACTAAAAGAGAAAAATCCATCCATCAAAGAAAAAGAATCAAGAAATTTTTTATAACACCTAATTCACCCCCCCTCTTAGGCGTACTCTGAATCTACAAATACATGTCATGAATGAAAGAAGTGTGTACATAAAATTAAAATATTCTTCAAATATGTCATTTAACTAGATGTATGGAATACTGTTAAGTTTGTTTTTATAAAATATTTATTTATTTATTGGATGTTTCTATTTTTCTACTTCTCTCGTCTTATTCTCTTTCATTCTTATTACTTCTAAGAATGACACTTGAAACTTGAAGGTTAAATCCTCCTTGAAAATGATCCTTATAGGTAGGGTGGCAAAACGGGCCGCCCGCCCCGCCCAACTTAATGCCCGCCAAAAAAAGAGCGGGACGAACATGCCCACCAAGTTGAAATGGGCATAAAAGTCTAGCCCGCCCCGTCAAGATGGCGGGTTGGCGGACTTACCCGCCTTCTTTTTTTAATTTATTTTTTAATTTTTTTAAATAAATTAGATAGTTTTGTTTTACATTTCAATAAAAAAAACATTAAACCAACATTTAGAAAGTTTAAATTGGTTATTTGGAAGGTGAAACTAAAATGATTTATGATTTGAAACAAGTTATGTAATCAATTTTGGTATTGATTTTTTTGGAAGATATCTTAAAAAATGTTTATTTTATAGTTATGGCGGGCTTTGGCAGGCGAGGGATTTTGGCGGGACAGACTTTGGCGGGTGGCGGTCTTTAGCGGGGTGAGTTTTGGCGGGTGACGGTCCCAAAATCCCAACCCAACTCGCCATTTTTTGGCGGGTGCGTGGGCCAGCTTGGCGGACCACGACCCGTTTTGTCACCCTAACTTATAGGAAAAGGTATGAGAAAATTAAATTTAAAATTTTCACAATAATATATATATATATATATATATATATATATATATATATATATATATATATATATATATATATATATATATATATATATATATATATATATATATATTACATTTCTATGTAGTATTTTTTAGATATACAAAATATTTAAAAGTGAATTCAAAATTTTTATTTTATAATTGTTTGTTCCTTTTTAAAAGAACAAGTATTATTCTAATTTTCGTATAAGATACGTTAAATATTATATGTGAGAAGAAATATTCAATTTTAAAATTTAAATTTGAATTTGAAAATAATGTGATATATGAATTAATAATAGATTATTCAATATTTTTTATTTTAATTTTTAATATTATAATTATTAATTATTAATTTTATAAAAGTATGCATCGCACGGACAAATGTCTGATCATAATCCTGATAACTTTTTAACACAACGGTAACCCTGATTACGACTTTGGGTAGAGGATAAAAAGTATTATCTTCTATGGTCATTTACATTAATAACCCTTGTTGGTAACGTGTCACCATCTATAAATAACAACACCTTTTGTTTTGAAGAAAATCACAAAATATCTTCTACGGTCATTTACATTAATAACCCTAGTAGGTAACGCATCACCATCTATAAATAACTACACCTTGTTAAGTAGAAATTCACAAAATATTTAGTACTAATTTTCAATATCTTTCTTTTTATCCTAAAATCTAGCTTTTTTGTCATTTATCAATGGCGTCTGGAGATGTTGAGTACCGGTGCTTCGTCGGCGGTCTTGCATGGGCCACCGACAGCGAAGCTCTCAAGGAAGCTTTCTCTACTTACGGCGACATCGTTGATTCGAAGGTCCGTTAGTTGCAGGCATTGGATCTGACACGATTATGATTCGGATTCTTCTCGATCCCGTTCTGATCTGTGATCTTTGATCTTTTTGTGTTACTTGTTCTGTTATTCTGTTACTGATTCTGTTACTATATCATATGATTCGTTTTTTACTCACTCACCCCAGTAGGTACGTTCATCTTCATCTTTTTAACCAAAGGCGAAGATTGATCGGTTACTATATTGTTTTTTTGTTTTGTTTTTAGTGTGCTTTTATTTGGATCTAAGTTTTTGTTGCTGTTTTTCTGCAGGTCATTAATGATCGTGAGACTGGAAGGTCTAGAGGTTTCGGATTTGTGACTTTCGCTAATGAGAAGTCGATGAGTGATGCTATTGAAGGGATGAACGGACAAAACTTGGATGGGCGTAGCATTACTGTTAACGAAGCTCAGAGCCGTAACAGTGGTGGTGGTGGTGGAGGAGGAGGCTATGGTGGCCGTCGTGAAGGTGGAGGTGGCGGTTATGGTGGCCGTCGTGAAGGTGGAGGTGGCGGCTATGGTGGTCGTCGTGAAGATGGAGGTGGAGGCTATGGTAGAGACCGTGGCTATGGTAATGACCGAGGTGATCGCTATTCCCGCGGTGGTGGTGATTCTGAAGGAACCTGGAGGTCGTAGTGTCTTTTATGAGTACTAATAATGCTTAAATTGGATGTTGGGATCTAGCGATCTTATTTATGATATTAGTTAATGACTAATTTCTACTTATTTTTGATGATACGACCCTATTGCTTGACTTATTTTTTTAGACTTGGATACAATGAATTGATAATACGACCTCATTTACTCACATAAATTAGAATCTAAAATTCAAGTTTGTTATTAAATGAAATGAAACACACTAAATCAAGTTGTAAATCTCACAACGCTATTTCTAGCCCGACTTTCCACTAAGCTTTAAATTTAGAGATAAGAATATAACAAATGAAGTGTTAAATCTCATAATGCTGCAAATATTGAGAACACTGGTGGCATGTAGCCAGTGACATTAATTTCAAAGTGAGATGATACCAACAGACTTAGATACCCTATTTTACAACCTTACTTCTGATCACACAATTTAGATTATTGATACTGGTGCTACTACATACCACATTTGCAACTTTTTGAAACAAATTCTTTTCAAATACATTGCTCCTATCAAAATTATTTTGCCAAATATTTAAGTCGCATGTTTTTTCCTCAACAGAAGTTGCCAAATATTTTTGCATATCCATCTCAAAATTATAACTGATTGATAATTCAAAATTCAAAATTTTCTTTAACTGAAGAAGATTGGTCAAGCTAAAGCAATGTTTTAGGTAATACACATTATGATAAGGGTGTAATTCTCAGGGAAAGGAATTGATGAATACACATTATGATAAGGGTGTAATTCTCGGGGAAAGGAATTGATGAAAACGGATCTTACAAAAATTACATATGGTTATATAATAACCACTTAAGCTGCAACAAATTTAACAGATTCAGAATCTAAGAAATCATATTTAGCAGATTCACAATCTAAGAAATCATATGCAAATTGAATAATAAACTCTTAAAATGGCATAACATGGGGATCTTTTAGAAACATATTCCACCCATCTCATAATAAATGTTTTATTTGAGTTGTGTATTTTTCTTAAGAAAATGATTAGATGTGTTGATTTTAATGATAAAATTAGAATATTTTACTAGAATATCTTTATTTATTATAGTTAATGGAAATAAATATGTTATTTGAGCTGTGCGCGATTGTTAAAAAAATGATTAAAAAATGATTAGATGTGTTAATTTTAATGATATAATTAAAATATTTTAATAAAATATTCTTATTTATTATAGTTAATGGAATAATTGAAAAAAAGTGAAAGTTAAAGAATAGCGGTATAATTGTGAAACAAATAATTAGATCCTTTTGAGCTGAATTCTTGGACCGGTTCATTAGCAATACTCTAAGGTGTATCCTTATCAAATGTAGAAGTGTATATAAGAAAACATCTTAGGCAACGACAAATTTATCGAATTCCACAATCTAGGAGAGCACAATCCAAATTTTCCCATGTCACAAGATAAGCCCGTCACACAATGTAAACTCTAGAAAATCTAATGGTGAGTTAGCATACTTGTCCCTAAATGCTTTCTAGTCTATATTAGTATGTAAACTCTAGAAAATCTAATGGTGAGTTAGCAAACTTGTCCCTAAATGCTTTCTAGTCTATATTAGCATTAAGGTCCGCTTCAATTCTTCCACAAAGAGGGACTAAGGTATTGACAAAATATGAAAGGGCGTTTCTTTTCCTTCACAAGCTCTTGACAAAGCATCAAGCATAATATTGGTGTTCCCTAGCTTGTACTGTATGTCATATTGGTAACCTAATGGATTGGACAAATAGAATTGTTGCTCTGAAGTTTGGATAACTTAGTTAAGAAATTCCTTAAGGCTGCAATGATCTGTGTTGATGATGAAAAAATAACCCAAAAGATACTAGTGCCATATTTTAACAACACTTGTGATGGCGTGTTTGAGAAGTCAGAGGACTATTTAAACGCATCAAATTTGAGAAGAACAGTCAATGGTTGTGCAATCATAGTATAATTTTGCACAAATTTGGGATAAAAACTAGATACTCTGAGGAATCTTCAGAGGCCCTTGAGGGACTTGGGCGTTGGCCAATCTCTGATAGCTTGGATTTTAATGGGATCATGGGCCATGTTCCCTGCTTCAACAATTTGTCCTAGATAAAGAATTTGACTCGGCTCAAAAGAGCACTTAGAGGGCTTCAATTGAAACTTGTTTTCCCTAAAGATGGTGAAAATCTGACTCAAGTGTTCAATGTGACTGGCCAGATTACCAGATTGGTGATGAAAACAAGAATGTCATAAAAAACCATGACTCTTTTATGCAGTAGGGGATGAAAAATATTATTCATTGTTGCTTGGAACTTCTCCAACTCATTGAATTAAAATGGTTAGCTTTATTATATAGTTTTTCATTTTGACTTAGTCTTTTTCTACTTCCTTATTTCTAGGCTTTACAGTTACCTTTTGTATATAAATACACTGAGTTATTTCCTTTATGTAATATACTTTTTGTTCAGATGAATAATAAAAATAATCTTTCTCTATTATTCTAATATGGTATCAGCAGATATCATTTTCTTTCTCCCCACGTATTCTCTCTTTTTTCAAGAATCTTTCTTCTTTCTTTCAATCTGTCACACATGATTTTGTTTCTATCTTCTTCCTTATCTCTATCGCCGCCATCACCACCTTCTTCCTCAATCTCTTTACGGCAAAAACCACCACAATCTCTCCATTCCTCATCTCACTGAAACCCTAACTTTCCTCTTTCAACCCTACAATGGATGAATCCCCCTTCTCCGATTTCGCCACCAATCTGTCGAATCTCTATTATCTTCACCCAAACGGAAACCCCTCCCTTGTTCTTGTTACCCCATTTTTGGATCACAACAACTACAACGCATGGTCTATGGCCATCAATGTTGCTCTGATCTCGAAGAACAAATTGAAATTCGTTGATGGCACATTTCCTCAACCCAACATCGGTCACCTTCTCTCCGACCCCTGGCTCCGCTGCAACAATATGGTTCTATCATGGCTTCGACGATCTCTTTCTGAAAACATTGTTCAATCTATCTTATGGTTTGACAATGCTCATGTTGTTTGGAAGAATCTGGAGAATTGATTTTCTTAGGGAGATATTTTCAAAATCTCTGACCTTCATGATGAACTCACCCAACTCCATCAAGGTTCTTTGGATGTTTCCACATTCTTCACCAAATTAACATTATTATGGGAACAAATTGATTCTCTTAGACCCAACAAAGATTACACTTGTGTCATACCCTGCAACTGTGGTGCTGTTTATGATCTTCTCAAATACAAAAAATGAAGATCGAGTTCTAAAATTCCTCAAGGGCCTTGTCGCTCTCGGGATTTTCATCCTAGTACAAACGCGAAAGTGGCGCGGAAAAGGTAGAGTCGCCATCCAGACATTTTTATCCTGAAGGAATGGGAAAGGTAATGCTGCACAAACCGAAGGAAGAAGGAAATGACGAGGTCTTACGAACCAAATATCTGGGTTCGGAAGTCGGTTACGAACTTGGAAGGTATTAGCACCCCAGATCGTCCGCCGTACCCGACGGGATCCACGCTTGCAGTCTGTTTCAAAGGGTGAGAAATAAGATGCTGTCTGAACGAAAGAATTGCTAATTGGAACTGGAACTGAAATGAGAAAGGGAATTGGAAAATAAAATGGAAAGAAAAGGGAAATGTAGGGAAAATAAAGAATGTGCTCGCACGGGTCCTACCCCGCTGCCTACGTACCTCATCGGGAAAATGAGGATCAGAGTCGACGTAGTTCGCCTAACTAAGGCGAGAACTATTTTTTGTTTTTTAGGATGAAGTTTCCATAATTCTAACTCAGGTGTTACCGGCTCTGACTCGAGGGTGTTTATCGTATCGTTGTTTGAACTGTCGAGGCAAGTCGTATTCGTCCGCAAAGAGTAGGAGATGAGTAGAGAAGACGCGATGTCTTTGTTGGTTGTCTTTTATGAGAAGTGTTTTGAATTTATTGTTTGCGAAACATTCCCACACTAAGACTTGTTCATCGTGGTAGATGACTTACACCTCGCCCCGAAATAGGACGCGTATAAGTAACCCACGACAAAGTCTTGTGTCGTATGAGAACGTTCAACCTTTATTAGGTGTTTTGTTGTTTATCTTTATGAGATGAGAAAGAGACTCAAATCGGAAAAGGACAAAAACTAAGGGGGACTAAGACCAACCCTAAGTTGTTTATTCAATACCAAATGAGATCCTAATGGTTAGTGAGGCTTCTAATCCTAACGAGCAAAAGGAAAAGAAGAAAGGAGAATTAGAATGCAACTTAATTCCTAAAGAAGTTAAGTTTATTCTAACAAAAGGGAAAGCCTACAAGCACAAGCATAAAATGTAGAGGCAAATGCAAAATAGAAGGCATAAGGAGTAAAAAGATAAGGTGAAGAAAGCTTACCTCAAACTCCCTACAAAATAAAGGTTAGTAGTGCACACATGTGATAAAAAGGAATGGGGTAAACATGTACCAAACAATCCCTAAGGAAACTAGGACCTAAACTAGATTCAATCCTAAGTCTAAAGGTATTTAAAACTATGCTAAACTAAAATCCAGCAGCTATTTACAGCTCTCAAATGCACAAACAGCTATGAAAACACTGCACAACACAAACAAATTTCTACAGCTAACATACACCATGTAAAGTAGGTGTAAAAAGTATGAACATACAACAAACAACACACATTTAACAGCCACTGCTTCAAAACACAGCTGTAAAAAACGAGGCAGATTTGACTCATTTTTAATGATGCACACACAAGTGTCAATACATGAACATACATCACTTCATCATCAAAGACAATCAACAAGCATGTTATAGGCATGGATTTTGAAGCTTGTGAACATTTTCAAGACTTGATTCAAGGAACATTCACAAAGTGGAAAATGGTGCATTTTCATGATAAACACATATTGGCAAATAAGCACAAAGTGAACATGCATCCATTAAACAAGCAAACAAGTGAACATGTATCATGGCATACTCAAATCCAAATTAAACATTAACATGGAAGTAGTAGCAAATAAGCAAGCAAGAATGTGCATGAATCCTTTATTTAAAAAAAAACACAACATGCAATTATGTGTTTCTATAACCAAAACATGCATTGATCATACATATAGTTAAAAACAAAATTTTAGATCATTATTAACATGCAAGTGAAGAGGTTCAAACATGGTGTCAACTTCATAATCCATTAGGAGAACAAGATCATCATTTAAGCACAAAACCGGAAAACTAACAAACTCGTGTAGAAAGTTACCACAAATACATAATCTTGCACCTAATTTAGCCATAATAATTCTCTAAAATCATGTAGTACATGTACACAACAATTAAAGAAGCAATGGCTAGAAAACATGCATGCAAACAAACAAATTTTACAAGTATGTACAACGTTAACCGTTTAATGGTATAGGTTAACCCGTTAACGAACTCCAAATTCAGGCAAACAGGGCACAGACAGACGTGTTAACCGGTTAACCCCAGGGGTTAACCGATTAACACTGAACAAAATTGAAAAATTAGTTCGGAAAAAATCACTTCTAGCCTACCAACATATTTCCAAAAGCTCCTATGATTAACCTATCAAATGAGCACTAATTCTACTCCTAAAAGCAACATTATAGCACTCAAGGAAACCACATGCAAATCACTATTTTCTAGCTTAATGATTAATCTACCAAAAAATCAATAAATGCATAAACGATAAAGCGGAAAATGCCGAATGGCGAGATGAAGAGAAATAACTTAAATCGAGAAGTGGTTTTAGATCACCAACCTACGAAGCCGAGGATTGCTTCGGTGAGTGTTGAGGTGTAGATCGAAATGCAAATGGAGAAGAAAACCGAAGATCCGCGAACGCGCAAAAGAAATGCGGTTGATGATGCTTCTTGATGAACACTTGATTAATCCATTCCAATACGCTCAAAACCAATCCAAAAACAGAATTGCTTCTTCAAATAAGCTTCACAATTGATGATTGATGAAGGTTTAACTTCAAGTTCTTCAAATTCCAATGAAGAATTTGAAGAACTTCTATGAAGAAGCTTTGGTGAAAGGTGGAAAAGTGAGAGAGAAATGAGAGATTGAAGATGAAAATGGTGAGAATGAGATTGGAAAATTGGAAAAATGAAGTGGAACCCTTTGCTTTGGGATGAATTAGGCTTATATAGAGTGTATGCTTGGCAAGAGGTTTGGGAATGGAGCTAGGTTTGGCATTAGGTTAGGAGAATGAGGCTTGGAACTAGGCTTGGAGTTAGTTGAAGTTAGTTGAAGTTAGTTAGGGCTTCTAGAATATTCCTTGGAATATTCCTTGGAAGAGTGTGGAAAGGTCTAGAAGGTGGTGGAAACATCCAAGGCAAAATGAGGTAAAAATGAAAAGGAAAACCAAAGTGGAAAAAAGGGAATGAAAATGTGGAGGGAAGTGAAGAAAATAACTAATTTTTGAAGTTTTTGTTCAAATTTCGCGCCCGTTAACCAAATGTGTTAATCGGTTAACGACCTTAAAATTCCAATTCTTCCTTTCTTCGGATGTACTTCATGGAATTGACTCGAGTTATTTTTATAATATAATTTTTTTCTCCTTGAGCATCAAAACTTGATAGCCTTGCCCAATCACATGCCCTATGCCTATGCAAATGCTCATGATTTAGTTATTTATTTATTTATTTTTCGAATGCGATGCAATGATATGCCGAATGATGCGGGAGAAAAGCGCAAACTGCTTGAGGTTGATAATAAAAAAAGAGGGCATATTTTGGGGTGTTATAGGCCTTAATGAAACCTTCTCCACTGTTCGCTCTCAAATCCTCCTCATTGAACCTCTTCCTTCACTTGATAAAACTTTTCCATGGTTCTTGGGTGTAACACGGTGGGAGAACTGACTTTCTATAAATGTTGCGGATAGCAAGAGTCGCCACCGACTTTTATTTTATCCAAGTGGAAAGGACATAAAAGAACAGGAAAGACATTTTTTAAAAGACTTGAGTTCGGGGGGTAGGTTATACAAAGGGAAGGTGTTAGCACCCTTTATATCCATGGTTATCCATGGGCTCTTAGTTACTTGGCTCACTTTGTTTGTTTGCAAGAGTGTAGTGTGTGATTAGAAAAAATTTCTTTAAGTACTTGGTAATGACCCTCGTATGGGTGTATACAAAGCCTAGTTTAGAAATTGTGAGGTGTAAAAGTAATTTTGAAAAGTGTGAGCAAGTAACTATGAGGTACCTACCCTAGATTAAGTCTTTCGTGTTCTCTTATGTTCTTTCAATGGTAAGACCATCCCTATTATTAAGGAATAGGTAGTCATTACCTTGGATGGGTTAAGGGACAAACGTAGGGTCATCGTATGGTCATAGAAAGCAATAAGTAAGGGTGTCTTTAGCAATTCGTAGGGACTATCATCATTTATTCGAAGGGGCAAGATCATTATTTGGTAGGCAACCTCGAAGGGATTTGATCTTTTAAACTGAAGGGACTTGATGATATTTATGAAGGGACTTTGCTTAAGACATCCCTATATTCGAGGGACTTGACCATATTTAAGGCAACCAAGAGGGGTAACTTAGGAAGTGCAAGATGGCGATCAAAGATCGACTTACGTGTGTGAGTGTTTATATTCAAGTATTTATCTTATTTAAATTAATTCTCTAAGTTCAATTTAATCACATATAAGTTATGCACACCCTAAGGTTACTAACCATACAATAAAAATAATTACAAAAATAAAGCAAAGATATAAAATAAACCTATTACATGGCTTTAGCAATTACATAATAATAAAATAATAATGATAATAATAAATATAATAAGAATAATAAATAAACAATAATCAAATATTAGTAATAATAAAGTAATAATAATAAGGGTTAGAAAAATAAATAAATAAAGGAAATAAGAATTTAAAAAGAAAAATTAATGTTAGAAAAGTTTTAGAAATTAATTAAAAAAAAAGTTTAATAATAATAAACAAATAACAAATTATTTACATATTAAAAATAAAGATTAATAATAGAATTAGGGTTTAGAAAAAATTAGGGTTAATTTTTAGGGTTAGGATAAAATTAGGGTTGACAAAAAAATTAGGGTTAATATTTAAGAAATTTAGGGTTTTTTAATTATAATTATACATTATTAATTTATTTACAAAAATACATAATAATTATATATAAACATATTATAAAATTATTACAAATAATTTACATTTAAGAAAATTAAATATGAATTTTAGAAAATATGAAGTTTTATGAAAATATAAGAATTTAAATGAGTTAAATAATATAAATAAACAAATAAATATGAAAAATTGAAAAAAATTACAAAATACTTGGGGCTGGGATTCGAACCCACGTCCTAGGCTTTCACGCTCTTGGACCAACATCACTACCACTAGGCCAGCTGCGCTTGGTGAACATATGATTAGCATTAATCTTTATATATTAAACATGCAAAATAAAAGGGATTTTGAACAAAATGAATAACCCGGAGATCGAACCCAGGTCGTCTGCCTCATACGCGCACATGCTTACCACTACGCCACTTGCTTCCAACTGATATAAAACACAAAATGTTAATTAAATAATAAAACTAAATTCAAACTATGAAATTCGTGCGCGCAATCATCTTCTTCCTCCAGCCATCGTATTAGGCTATAGTGACACTTTATCCGTCACTAGAGCTATAGTGACGGACTTTCTCCGTAGCTACATGTCCTGAAAATTCAAAAACGCAGCATACACAATATAAATTCATTCTAAGGGTTCAAATCAATCAATACATGTCCTCTAAGTTCAAATAGGTCCATAATTTGGTCTGAAATTACTTATTTCGTGAAACCCTAATTCATGGTTTCATGAACCCTAAAAATGGCGTTTGGTCGTTCCTGCATCAAACATCAAATCAAACCAGCCAGAAACATTGCAAACATCAATATAAACAATAATATGTAATCAAATTCCATTTATATAGCTTATATAAGCAAAATCAAAAATCAAAATTCCAAGCTCAAAGTTAGATTCAGTTTATGCATTCGAGGATGTTTTTGATGATGTAAATGATGCAAATAGGTTCAATGATCATCCAACAATGTATTGCAACCTTTATTTGATCTTGAAAAGGTCTCTAAATCAAAACCGAATGTGACTTTTCTTTGAAAAATTTGAAGTTGAATGGTGTTCTTGGAGGCTCTGAATTTAGTCCCTTGAGTTTGTAATAGGTTTATGAACTTATAGTGATCCGAATTAGGTCAAGATTTTGTGGATTTGTGGGCTTTCTTGAATAACTTGAGTATGAAGAAATCTCATGATCAAAATATGTGAAAAATCAAATCTTTGTATGCCAATCTAGTCTAGCACGAATTTGAATCAGATCAATCATCTCTAAATAATGTTTATGACCTTCTAGAACAAGAATCAAATTTAAATATTGAGTTTTCATATTTTATTTTAATTTAAATTGATTTTAAATGAATAAAATCAAAATAAATAAAAAATAAACTATACAATTCTAAATAAATGATATTTGATTCGTGCATGATGTCATGGTAGAGTTGGGTCATAAAAATGCAAGCCCATGTGAAAAGAATTGGTTCTAAGACCCCATTTACTCAATAAACCTCTAAAAAATTTCCTAACTTTGCAAAGGCACAAATCCCTCAATTTTAAGGCTATAAAGGTGTTCTTGGACATTTTGGAAAGCTTAGAGAGTCCTCTAACCAACCTCTTTGGTCTCATGTCCATATCCTTTACCATTTTCAAATTATGCCCTTTGGAAGATGTTGACTTTTTGTTGACTTTTAAAATGACCTATAATGTCTTAGCTCATACCTTCCAAATGAAGCATTTTTGGGCTTGGCTTGTGCGACACAAAGTTTTAGAGAATTCAATTTCCTTCAAAATGAGCTTTGGATGGAAATTTTTTGATGAAGCATGTGAAGGTTATGGCTGATCAAAGTTCAGTTGACTTTTCCTGTGAAAACCCTAATTTAGAAACTCCTGATTCTTGATGATCTGAAAAATCCTTGATGAATCATGATCAACCCTTGATCAACTGATGAATTTTACTTCATATACTTGGTTTTGGCAAACATTCATGAAGTTTGACTTTGGTTTGACCATAGTTGACCTCAGTTTGACTTTTTAACTACTTTGACTGATTTTAGCCTATCTGATCATCTGACTGAGCAAACCTTTTAGGAAAGTCTTGAAACTTGACATAGGGATAAGACATATAGGATGTTATTAAGCTCACTTGAATCCTTGGAAATCCATTTAGCCTAATGAAATCCAAAACCCTAGTTTAGGGTGCATTGCTTAGGAGGAAGCTTTGTCTGAGGGAATTGTCAAACTTTCTGACTAATTGTGAACCTTGTGAACCTTGTGAACCTCTTGGGACACCTTAGTACATAATGTCTTGTCTAGGTGAGGGCAAAGTTTGGGGTGAAACAGCTGCCCCTGTTCAATTTTCTGAAACCTGAGGAGTTAGATTGACATGTGTGCCATTCGTGACTTGGAAGGTTGAAGGGGATTGAACACAAAAGCCCAAAAATTTGCACTCGCCGGTGCGTAAAGTAACACTGCTGATTGGTTGTATATGCTGGAGTGGGCTTAAAGATGCCACTTAGAGGAACTGGAGATGGGCTTATAGATGCCATCCATAATATCGGAAGGTGATAGTAACAATAGGTTGTCACTGGATATCAGTACTAGGTCTTCGTATAGGCCGTCTCTGAATCATTCCTGTAACATGATTTGAGTTGAATTTTAGCACTAGATCTTCATATAGATCGTCTCTGCATTATCTCTGGGGAAAAGAATATCCTTTATTAGATGTCAGTACTTAGATCTTCGTGTAGATCGGCTCTGAACCATCTTTAGGAACATACTTTAATTTAAGCATCAGAATCAAATCTTCGTGGCGATCTTTTCTGAATTGCTTTTGGTAATATCATGGGCTAAATACAAAATCTTCGTATCAATCACTTATGTACCATCCCACAGGTAAACTATTGCATAGACCATTAGAAATAAATCTTCGTAGCGATTATCTCTTCTGGAAATATCCCATATTAGGTAATAGGTCTTCGTATAGACCATTTACATACCTTCCCACGGACAAAAAGAATATCAGGATTAAATCTTCGTGGCGATTATCCCTGAACTTCTTCTGAAAGAATCTCTTGGATTAAGTGCTAGATCTTCGTATAGATCATTTACACACTATCCCAAAGATAATTGACCATCAGAAATAAATCTTCGTAACGATTATCTCCTCTGGAAATATCCTGGATTAAGCACTAGATCTTCGTATAGATCATTTACGTACCCTTCCAAGGACAACTTGAGCATCAGGATTAAATCTTCGTGGCGATTACTCCTGAATTGCTTCTGGTAATATCCTGGACTGAACACTAAGTCTTCGTATAGACCATTTATGTGCCATCTCAAGGACAACTTGTATTGATCATCAGAAATGAATCTTCGTAGCGATTATCTCTGAATTGTTTGATAGTGATTATCTGCCAGCAACTATCCTGAAAAGAAAAAAGTTAGTTTATGCAAGATTATGCATATATGGCATGATGTACCTAAGTAAATGTCTTATGCACTATGGATGCGCATGATGTGATATGATGTAAATGATGTATGTATGAATCATGCAACCTGAAGTGTCCGAATATCTTTGTATAACAACTGCTGGCTAGGGAAAACAAATCCCGACTTGTTGTTGAGGAATATGAGGACTTCGTTCACGTCTTGCTTAATAGTATGGTACTCAGAACCTCTCGTCTTCGTTCGTCGTGCTTTTTATTGAAGGAATAAGTTCCTGAATATCCTGACTGAGGATAAAAGAGATGGACATAGATCCAGGAGACTTAATTCTTCGAAGGATATGAAACTGCTTGATGACTTCGTTTGAGTGGGAAGTATAAGATATTATTTGAAGAGTTTTGTATGGATATCCGTAAAGATTACTCTGTGGGGATGGACCGGCGAAGCTTCATTGAATTCCTACCTTCGTTCGTCCTTAGTAAATACTATTACTGCATTTTATGCATTTCTGGTAAACATCAATCATATTCAAAAGCATACATACATTCAAACACAACCAATGGACGTTTTCGTTTAAGTAAACAAGGTAAAAGTAAATTTGAATTCAAATACGAGACTTTATTTATTTTAGAAAGTGGTCTATACATAGGAAAGTCTGTACAAGGAGACAGAAATCCTAGTAAGAGGAATTTGTCATAAAAGTTTTACAAAAACAAATAAAAACAACTATGTGAAAAATAATCCTATTGAGTTCCAATTCTACTATTGCCATTATCTTCAAGTATCTCATGATTGGATTGATCTTTATCTGCTTGAACTTAATTCAAGTAGCACAACTGTTGGAGTTACATGAGTGATCCAAACGAGACATAGCCATACGCTTTAATCCCTAACTTTTTCCTGGATTGCCTTTTCAGGTTTTCAATCCACTAGGATACCCTTTTTTGCCCAAGCCGCCTTTTCAGGTTTTCGACTTGCCGGGTGTACATTTTTTTTATATATATCCCTAATTTTTGCCCAAACCTTTTTGGTTCGCCGGGATGCCCTTATTTTTGCCTAGGCCAGTCAACCTAGCGGGGCTTCTTTTTATGCGTAGTATTTTTTAACTATGTCTGCGTTTACGGGCTGTGGGAAATCTTCACCATCCATAGTAGTAAGCATCATGGCACCTCCTGAGAATACCCTCTTGACTACAAATGGTCCTTCATATGTAGGAGTCCACTTGCCCCTAGGATCACCTTGTGGTAATATGATACGCTTGATTACCAAGTCTCCAGTTTGATATATCTTTTGCTTAACCTTCTTATTAAAAGCTTTGATCATCCGTTTCTGGTACATCTGACCGTGACAAACAGTTGCCAGCCTTTTCTCATCAATCAAATTTATTTGGTCAAGTCGAGTCTGAATCTACTCATCTTCATCTAAGCCTGCATCCTTCATGATTCTTAAGGAAGGGATCTGAACTTCAATGGGTATAACTGCTTCCATACCATAGACTAAGGAGAACGGGGTTACCCCTGTTGAAGTACGTATTGTAGTATGATAACCATGAAGAGCAAATGGTAACATCTCATGCCGATCCTTATACGTAACAGTCATCTTCTGTAGAATCTTCTTGAAGTTCTTATTAGCAGCTTCTACTGCACCATTCATCTTTGGACGATACGGAGAAGAGTTATGATGTTTAATCTTGAATCTGCGTACATAGATCAGTAATCATAATGTTGTTCAAATTAGTACCATTATCTGTGATAATCCTTTAAGGGATGCCATATCTGCATATAAGATTATATTTGATGAATCGAGCCACAACATTCTTAGTAACATAAGCAAATGAAGCTGTCTCCACCCACTTTGTGAAGTAATCAATGGCAACCAGGATGAAACGATGTCCATTGGAAGCAGTAGGCTTGATCTCACCAATCATATCAATGCCCCACATGGCAAAAGGCCAAGGAGCAGTCAACACATTCAACGGAACTGGAGGTACATGCACCTTGTCAGCATGAATCTGACACTTGTGACATGTTTTGGAATGTTGATAGAAGTCAGCTTCCATGGTAGACCAATAGTAACCTGCTCTCAATATCTTCTTTGCCATGGTATGACCACTAGAATGAGTGCCAAAGATCCCATCATGCATGTCTTCCATAATCTCTGTTGCTTCCTTCTTATCCACACAATGAAGCAAAGTTGAATCATGATTGCGCTTGTACAAAATTCCATTACTCAAGAAGAACTTAGCGGAAAACCTCCTCAGAAACTTTTTATCATTGACAGATGCCCCTTCAGGGAACTTCTGAGCTTCAAGATATCTTTTCACTTCATAGAACCAAGGCTTTCCCTCTACTCCTTTAGTGTCAATCTCATTGCAATATGAAGGCTTCTCAAATCTATCAATAGTGATCTTGGGAGCTTCATCATCCCAGCTAATCTCAAACATAGATGCCATGGTGGCTAATGCGTCTGCCAACTGATTCTCTCCTCGTGGAATATGTCCAAAGGAAATCTCTTCAAAATATGGGATCAAAGACAACACATGCTCTCTGTAAGGAATGAAATTTGCATGTTTGGTATCCCAAATTCCTTTAATCTGACTAACTACCAGGGCTGAATCTCCATATACGTCCAGAAACTGAATCTTCATCTCAATAGAAGCTTTGATACCCATGATACATACTTCATATTCATCCATGTTATTGGTACAATAGAAACAAAGTCTAGCAGTAATTGGGGTATGACAACCTTCCGGGGAAATGATCACAACACCAACACCATAACCAAGCGCATTAGAAGCTCTATCAAAAACCATAGTCCATCGGGATCCCTGTTCGGGTCCGTCATATTGTCCAGGTTCTTTAGTAACAATCATAATGTCTTCATCCGGGAACTCAAAATTCATAGACTGATAATCATCCACTGCCTGATGAGCCAAATGATCAGCTACAACACTTCCCTTAATGGCCTTTTGAGTGGTGTACTGTATATCATATTCTGTTAAGATCATTTTCCATCTCGCTATTCGAATATATACTTGATTGGATCCATCTTTGAAATCAACAAGGTAGTATGAGTCAACATATACTGTCTTAGTCGGCGAGCAGCCCATGCCAAAGCGCAACAAGTTTTCTCGAGCAGTGAGTATCTTGTTTCACAGTCGGTAAACTTTTTGCTAAGGTAGTATATTGCCTGCTCTTTTCGACCAGACTCGTCATGTTGCCCCAACACACATACCCCATTGAGTTGTCTAATACTGTTAAGTATATAATCAAGGGTGTTCCATCAACTGGTGGCATCAAAATTGGAGGTTCTAAGAGATATTTCTTAATCTCATCAAAGGCTAACTGGCACTCGTCATTCCATTCCATTACCTGATCTTTCTTCAACAACTTGAAGATTGGCTCACAGGTAGCAGTTAGCTGGAAAATAAATCTTGCAATGTAATTCAGTCGTCCCAAGAAACCTCTGATTTCCTTCTTAGTACGGGGAGCAGGCATCTCTTGTATAGCTTTTACTTTTGCAGGATCCACTTCAATACCTTTTCCACTGATAATGAAACCCAGGAGTTTACCAGACCTAACTCCAAAAGTACACTTGTTTGGATTTAACCTCAACTTGTATTTCTTCAACCTCTCAAACAACTTGTGCAGGTGATCAAGGTGTTGTTCCTCATTCTGGGCCCTGGCTATCATATCATCCACATATACCTCTATCTCATGGTGAATCATATCATGAAACAAAGCCACCATATCACGCTGATATGTTGCCCCAACGTTCTTCAAACCAAATGGCATCACCTTATAACAAAAAGTGCCGCATTGTGTAACAGATGTAGTCTTCTCCATATCTTCTGTTGCCATCTTAATCTGATTATAACCAGAGAAACCATCCATGAAAGAGAATATCTTATGCTGAGCAGTGTTGTCTACCAAAACATCAATATGTGGAAGTGGAAAGTCATCTTTATGAGTGGCCTTATTCAAATCCCTGTAATCCACACACATGCGTACCTTACCATCCTTCTTAGGTATTGGTACCACGTTTGCAACCCATTGAGGATAAGAAGTCACAGCTAAGAACCCTGCATCAAATTGTTTCATCACCTCTGCTTTAATCTTTTCTGACATTTCAGGACGCATGCGACGAACCTTTTGCTTCTTTGGACGACAGTCTTCTTTTACTGGTAAACGGTGAACTACAATGTCAGTATCCAACCCTGGCATATCTTCATACGACCAAGCAAAGATCTCCACATAATCACGTAACATCTGGATTAATCTGTTCTTAACACCATCTTCTAATTTAGCCCCTATCTTGACCTCTTTCCTGTTTTCCTCAGTTCCCAGATTCACAACTTCAATTGGCTCTTCATGTGGCTGTATGGCTTTCTCTTCTTGTTGTAACAACCTATCAAGCTCTACAAGTACTTCACAATCTTCCTCCTTTACATCTTCAGCTTGATAGATCGGATTCTCGAAATCATAATTGGCAATAGTAGAACTGTTATCAACAAGATCCAGAGTGGATGAGGATCTGTATTTTAGTAATGTGGGTGTGTGTAAGAACACATAGCTGATAAAATAGAAATAAAAGAAAGACAAGGAGCACAATATTTACGAAACGAAACGTCCATTGATTTTTATTGAATGAAGTATGCAAATGAAATAACATCCCGAAACAAGTATACCATTGTGCCCCAGGTAAGACACAAGGCTTAAAAGGTTTTATTGTTCGAAATTACAAACTTAAAACAGAACACAGTAATAGTATTTACTCCTGACTAAAGGAGATAGGAATAACATCTCCAGCCTTCCAATTGTTGAGCCCATCACCCATGGTAGGAAAGATCCAATCATCCAGGTTGTAGTCTTCATCATGGTCACCCATAACATTGATTTGATCTCTTACGACCCCTTGATTAGTGATACGAACAACACGAGCACGACGAACAGCCCTATGAGATTCTTTTCCAACCACAACCTTAGCATCTTTGAGGGAGGCCATTGCAGGAGGTATCCTAGTAACCACATGAGCTCTTTCAGAAGCAGGGACAGACTGAGGAACAGGAGTAGAGCAAGGAACAACTTCAAATGTTTGACTTGGAGTTTCAACCATTTCACCCTCCATTTCTACATATTTGAAAGCATTCACATAGCAAACCATGTACTCTTCTTCGCCATAGACAGTGACAATTTTGTTTTTCACCGGATATTTCAACTTCTGATGCAAGGTGGAAGATACAACACCTTCCCCATGGATCCAGGGGTGCCCAAGCAAACAAGAATATGCAGGACGAATATCCATCACATAGAAAGTAGAGTTGAAGACTTGAGAGCCTACTTTTATTAGGAGGTCTACTTCTCCATGTACCACTCTTCTTGAACCATCAAAGGCCCTCACAACCATATTACTTGGTCTTAACACAACATCCTCAAGACTGAGCTTGTCCAGAACCTCTTTAGGGAGCACATTTAATGAAGAACCATTGTCCACTAGCACATGAGACAAAGTAGTGCCCCTACATTCAATGGAGATATGTAGAGCTCTATTATGATTTCTCTTGGCAGGAGTCAGATCAACATCAAAAAAGCCCAGACCATTATCACTAGTTAGATGTGCAACACAATTCTCAAATTGATCCACAAAAATTTCACTTGGCACATGAGTGTCGCTCCCGATAAATGGGAAATGGCCCAGATAAAGGTACAGACGCGAACGGTCGGCGAGAGGAGGATGTGAGAACACACAGGAGTGAACTCAAAGGGAATGAAAAGAGTCGCCAGCTAGGCATTTTTATCCCGAAGGAAAGGTAATGCTGCATAAACCTAGAAAGATATGGATAAGACGGTTGCGAACCAGAGAGACTGAGAAAGGGGGTTGGTTACAACCTGGGAAGGTATTAGCACCCAGATTGTCCGTCGTACTCGACGGGATCCACGCTTAAAAGATTTGTGTTTTAAAGGGGTAGTGTCAGTGCAATCTGTGTATACAATAGCTGGAAAAGGATGTACAAGTGTCAGTGTAAAAGAAAGTGAAGTGTGATATATACAATGTCAGTGTAATAACAGAAGTGAAATGCTCATGATAATGAGGCTAAAGAATAAGGCTAGAAGGAGGGGGAATATACATAGACTTTTGTTCGATAACAGTTAAGTTATGCCTACGTATCCTCTCGTGCAATGAGGAAGTCAGAACACCGTAGTTCGACCCAAAGAGACTGAAAGATGAATTGACTTGTGAACTGCTTACTTATCTATGCTCAAGTGTATGACCTGTCTGGCACAGATGCAAACTGTCTTGCATTTAGACGGAAGAAGCAAGTTCTCGTTTGTGAGTGAAGGTGATGAGAAAAGAATCCCGGAGGAGACGATTATTGTTTGTTTTTTGAGTTTTCAGTCTTTTATTGCTTTTTGAAGTTTGTCATAAGTTAATGAGCTTAAACCTAAACCAATGGGTTAGTAAATTCATCACATCTTCCCTTTGATTAGGGGTAATGAGAATACCTTAAGTGTGAAGTCAACTTCTCACACTTAATCACCATGGTGTAGGATTAAGATCATTAACCTACTTGTGATTATTTAGATGTTTTTGGTGTTTTTGTTTAGTGTTGAGTAATGAGGTTAAGCCATAATCAGGGATTGAACAGACTCATTACACCATCCTAATAGAAGGATAATAGATGAGAATGTTTAAGCTGAGGAAAGCTCCTCAACTTAATCCATGATTAGGGATTAAACTCATGACAAAACAAACCTTTGATTAAGTGGATTTTATTTAATGATATGATGATGAAGTGATTTTTAGGGTTTGTAAGACAACTTGAGGGGGACTTGTCCATTAACACTAGGGTTAGTCCTTCTTAACCAATTAAGGAAGAATTAGAACCCTAATGCAAGACCCAAGTTACAAGTGTGATGTCTTGATGATTATTAAGTGAATTGATTGAGAGATTTAAACACATTAAGGGTTTAACACTTAGGATTAAAGTTATACACTCCATCCTAATAGAAGGATGCAGGCATAAGCTTAATCACAAAGCCTTAAAGCCTTTAGGGTTTAGTCTCTGATTATGGGATGAGAAGAGGAGACTCAAAGAGACACAAAGGTAAAACTAAGTGGGAGACTAATCAAATCCCTAATCATTGTCATGCTTGGTTGTTCCTAATGTTTGTGAGGTTTAAGAAAGAAATCTTCAAAGGAAACACCAGGAAGCAGATGAAAGGAGCAAAGAGAAGCAAAGCAACTTGCTTCATTTAAGAAGTCAAGTCACTTGAAGAAAGAGAGTAAGATGAAGAAGAATGAGCAAGCTCACCCTCAAACACATAACAAAATGCAGCAAGGATGCATAAAGGAGATGAAAAGAAATTGTGAGAAGTGAAGGCAAATTCACTTCTCAAAGTTGCTTACCACCTGAAATGTTAGTGAAAGAAATGCAATGCAATGCAAAATGAAGTGAAATGGCATGATGCAAATCAAAACCAGAAGCACATACATGATGTTAATGATGCTATGAGATGATGCAAACATGAAACAAAGCATGGGGATGATCATACAAACTTATGGATGCAAATGAAGCAAGTTTAGAACCATGATCATACATGAAAAGTTATGAAGTGCAAATGGCATACAACATGGCAAATGCAAGATGCAATGATCAAACATGCTTACAATATGTCTTAAGATGTCAAATGAATCAAATGGATGCACAAAATACTATGGCAAGTCATGGTATGCAAGCAAATGCAAGATGGATGCATATGGAAGCCCAAATTAGGGTTTATGATCAATGTATCAAACAAAAACCAAAATCAGAAGCAAATATCAAGATAAAAAATTGAAAATGCACTAAAAGGATCCCTAAACCTATACTAACTCACTGCCCAAAGGAGAGGTTCCAACTCTTAACCTAATTAGAGTTATGAATTTCCTAAGATTTCTAGGGTTTTAGGGTACCTTAACAAGAAAAATTCCAAACAAATGGAAAATGAAAGATCAAATCATTCCAATTTAATCTCACAAACTACATGCTAAACAAAATGCAATGCAAGAAGAATCAAAGTCCAACTCTCAATGGTTAGGCAGAAATGATTTTTTGAAGTTTGGATCAAAATAATGCCTTGAAATGATTTTAATTCCATGAAAAATTCTCAAAAGACATCAAGATCAAAAAAGAAATTTGGTTTGAGGGTTGGACAATGTTTCTAAATGGTTTTAAAGGTTTCATGAATTTTTTGGTGATTTTTAAATACCTAAAAGTATTTTTAATTAATTAATTCTCATTAATTAATTAAAAATAAACTTTTAAATGATTTAAAAATATTTTTTAATGCAAAAAATAAAAATAAAAATGTTTTTGGTTTCTGAAAATTAATAAAAGTGTGTATAAAAAATTTCAGAATTTTTAAGATTGTTTTGCTATTTTAAATAAAATGGAGAAAATAAATGAAATAAAGAGAAAATAAAATTGAATTAATGAGAAGTAATCAGAGTCAAGGGTCAGCATTCAAATGAAACACGCGCGCGTTTGACTTGGCGCCACATCCAAGGGCTGGCATTCAAACTTGGCTAATTATGATTAACCCTAATTAATTGTGCCCTAATCACTTTCAGGCGACCGGAACACTGTTCCGGTCGTCTTCTCCGGCCATATCATTTTTCAAACTCTCTCTACACGCATCCAAAACAAAATCTAACTGCCCAGAATTCATCCCCACTTAAAAACGAATCAAACCCCTCAATCAAACAACATTTATCATTCAAAAACATAGAGAATCGAATCAAACATTTTTTAGGGCAAAAGTTTCAGACAATGCATACATCCTGGTTTCTCAACCATTTTCAAAAGTAAGCACATATTCATGATCAGGGGAGTGCATAGAAGCTATTAAGAACTTAAAAACATGTTTCTGGAAAAAAGTTTTGAGTTGACTACCTGAACTGAAGCTTTCGATTCAGGAGCTTTCTGGCTGTTTCTTTGGCTCAAATGCACTCCAATGATCCCCCTAAGAAGCTTGCAGTGTTTGTTTGAAGTTTGCAATGGCTGGTTTGAGAGATGGCAGGAGTTTTGTTCAATGGCAGGTGGTGATCGTGTTTTTGATTCTTTGAGTTTCAGGCTGTTTTGAAGGGTGCTTTGTGACCAGGAAGATGTGTTGAGTTGGTTTGTGAAGTTTGTTTGGGTGTTTGTGGCTTGTGTGATGAGTTTCGAATGCTTTTGCACAAGAGGTGGAAAAATGAGAGTGCTGTGATGTGGGAGGTTTCAGGCTTGTGTTGTAGTTGCTTTGGCTTGCTTTTTCTTTGTATAAACAATTGCCATTGGTCAGATGAAATGATGTGTGCTTTACTGATTGGTATGGGTCCTTTTGCCAAAATGTCAAAGTTGGTGTAAGAGAAGTATGGGCTACTTTCTAGCCAAGGACAAAGGGTGTGTCCTGCGCAGCATGATGAGGGAAGATGCCTAGGGTGGCTCCGCAGGCTAGCAAGCAAGTGGATGAGAAACTATGATGAGTTTTGCAACTTGCCTTGCCTTTGATCTTTATGAAAAAGTCTTGCTCCATAAGCCATAAAACATGTGATCCTTTGGGTGCAATCTGACTTTTAGGACTTGTGTGATCATGTGGTGAAGTTTAGAAGTCCATTTGACAACTTAATTTGCCTTGAGAAGTGAATTTGCAACTTTGTCTCCTTGGTGGAAAACTTCAAATTTTGTGATTTTTGCCAACTTTGACAAGCCATAACTTTTGATCCAAAATGAATTAGGTCATGTTCTTGTACTTTTTGAAAAGAGAAAGATCTATTCTACAACTTTCATGACCAAAGTTTTTCCATTTGAAGCTTTTTTGAATCAAAAAGTAAGGTTTGAAAAAGTTGCCTAAAATGACAATTTCATTAAAAGTCAAACTTGCCCAAAAAGTCAACTTTGCAAAAGACTTGAAATTCTTCAATTTTGTGAACTTCCAACATCTTCCATGATCAAATAAAGATCATATACAATCAAAATGATGAAGAACACCCTTTGGTTGGGTCATTGGGGGCCTCAGATGCCCTGATTTTGTACCGACTTGCTTGAAAAATCAACTCTTGATCAGATGACTTCCCCATGGAATTTCTTCATGAAAATTGATATGCATACTCCCTATACCATATAGAGACCAATAGAAACAAGAATGACCAAAAATTTTGGAGTTATGGCCTCTGAAACCAAAACCCTAATTTTAGGTCATTTGTGCAGTCAAGCCTGACTCTGCTTCCATACCATCCTCAGTTCTTGTGATTCTTTGGCATTCTTGACTTTGAGAGGATGTAATATGATACTTGAACACACATGGACCTCTTTGGAGTGATTGATGACCTTTGGAGTGGCTCAAGAAGCTCTTGGATTGCCCAGATCACAAACCCTAGATGCAGATGACTTAGAATCTATGCAGTGAATCAAAAATGTGATATGAGATGCTATGATTGAGTTTATGCATATGAAGAGATCACAAGCCATGGTGTGAATGGGTGAGGGCAAATTTTGGGTGTTTACAGCTGCCCCTATTCAAACATGAGTTAGCTGTGCAGGATGTAAGCGACGGCTTATCAGGCAAACAAGATAACTTGTGGTTGAATACCAAAGACAGTCCAAAATTTGCACTCACAGAATGAAGAAGAAAAGGGATATAGATTGCAAAAGAAAGTAAAGTATATTGTAAAGTATGGGCGACGGAGGACGACCGTCGAGCAGAGGACGACTGCTGGGTAAAGAGCAATGACGGGGACGTCCGACATGCTGGGAAAAGTGCGGGAAATAAGGCAATGACGGGGACGGCCATCATGCATGGGATGAAAAGGGGTTATGATGGGGACGGCCATTAAGTAAAACTGTAAAATTTCTCTGGGGATTAATGAAAAATGATGGGGACGGCCATCGAGTTCATAAAGCAAAGTAACCAACGATGGGGACGGCCATCGGGCTAAAAAAGAAAAAGGGACCACGACGGGGACGGCCATCGGGTTAAAGAATAAATGAAATAATGATGAGGGACGGTCATCAAAGGTGAAGGACGATCACCTAGCAGGGGACGGCTGCTCTGAAAGGGTCAAGATGAGGGACGGTCATCTAAGGTGAAAGACGATCACTTGGCAAGGTACGGCTGCCGAAAGTATCGCGACATAGGACGAATGCCGGATAAAAAGGTCAACGATGGGGACGGCCATCGGATGAGCATGATGGAGGACGACCATCAAGAGGTGAAGGACGATCACCTAGCAGGGGACGGCTGCTCTCAAGGTTTATCATGACATAGGACGAATGTCAGATAACCAAAATCAACAATGGGGACGGCCATTGGATAAAATGATGAAGGACGATCATCAAAAGGTGAAGGACGATCACCTAGCAGGGGACGGCTGCTAAACATCACGACATAGGACGAATGTCGGATGAAAGGCCAACGATGGGGACGGCCATCAGACGAGCATGATGAAGGACGATCATCAAGAGGTGGAGGACGACCACCTAGCAGGGGACGGCTGCTCTCAGGGTTTATCATGACGAATGTCAGATAACAAAAGAAGTTTTGCTTTGTTGGCGACCAAAATGGGGAATAGTAAACATGGACGAGTGTTTATATCCAAGAAATAAAAGGTATAAGTGTTTTGTGTTGTGTATAGATTAAAGATGCGGACGAGCATCCTTAAGACTATGATATGGAAGAGTATCAGGTAGAAACAAATACTGACACGTGTTCAGAGATGATGATACAGACGAGTATCAACTGGTTAACAAGGAACACGGACAAGTGTTGAATCTGAGGGGACTCTACTGGGGAAAAGTAGACACAGACGAGTGTCTAATTCAAGAAGACATGAGTGTATGGATTAAAGATGCGGACGAGCATCCTTAAGACTATGATACGGGCAAGTATCAAGTGGAAACAAACGCTTGACGCATGTTCTGAGATGATGGTACGGACGAGTACCAACGGGTTAACAAAGAACACGGACGAGCGTCGAATCTGCGGGGATACAAATGGTGTATACAAGATACGGACGAGCATCTGTACAAGTAAAATAAGTATGAGTAGTGTATATTTGAGTGTTCAACCTGCTGGAGAGAGTGACACGGACGAGTGTCAAGAGGTATATTATAAACAAGTATATGCTTTACAAAGTGTTTCAGGTTGCTGTGCTGGGGGAAATGACATGGACGGATGTCAAGGAATTGTATATATAAGTATCTGTGAGTGCAAAAGGGACGCTTTGGCTTCCTGATGGGGATATGACACGGACGGGTGTCGAGAAGTGTCTGTAATATACAAGTGTTTGTTTGTAAAGAAAAGCTCGGGCGACTTTACTGGGGAATGATGACACGGACGGGTGCCACAAGGAGTGTGTATTCGTATTGGTGAATGTGAGGCAGCTGCTTTTGCTGGGGAATTTGGGGGGTATTCTGTATATTGTTGATGGATTACTAATATTCACAAGTGTTTGATTCAGACCATGACTTATGATTATGCTACATGTTTGATTTTTGCCGTAATGCTCCGTATTAAACGGAATGCTACGCTTTGTGGGGTGAATATGATGCGAATGCTATGATTATGCAAAAGATACCGATCCGGGATTCGGGTCCCATTGCTGCGAAGACCTCTGGCCGATCTGTTTGAAGTGAACATCCCAGCTGGGGATGAGATCATTGGTAGATATGATGAGACGTATTTGCTTGGGGAGATAGGTCACTGATAGACCCATCCTTGGTAATGAGGGGACCTAGATGGGGTTCGCAGAAGCTTTCGTCACTCTGTTGTGATTCCTTCGTGTGTTGCTCTTCTGGAGATAGGCTGAGACTCTGTGGGGAAGCGGTTCCCTGGCTTTTGTACTTGGCTGAGGAGGAATGTTTGGTAACTCGGCTGGGAGAAGCAATAAGTGGTAACTCGGCTGGGGAGAAAACACTCTGAGTGCTAAGAACGAGTGTTGACTTATCAGCTTGCTGGGATGAAGCTTTCATGCCCCATGTTGCGCTTTTGAATACCTGCAATCCTGCAAAGACAGAGACACGCACAAGTAATCCCGAGGCATCCCTTACCAGATTCCGTTATAGGAGTGAGACACTCTCGAGAGTAAGTATATTTCCTGCAAGCACGTAGTTTTTATTATTATTATTATTATTATTATTATTTTTTTGAGGATAAGCATCTGTATTCATGCAATCATTATTTTAAAGATATCAGACATTCTTTGCAAATAAAATGAAGTGTACGAGGTGAAACTTGACTGAAAATCTGTTTTTATTAATTCATATGCCCTGAATTGGCAAGATACAGTCAAAGAGACATATCTCCTGAAATGAGGAGATTGTTACAAATTGAGAAACAAAATGTTGGCAATGTTGATGACGCTTTAAGGAGCTTCCCTTTGCTATGACTCGTATGACATTTGACATTCTTCTCATCTTGCTTTCTGAAGAAGGCTGATTCTGATAGAAGCTTGATCCTTTTGAAGCTTAACCGGTTGTGAGTGATACAGACGAATTCAGAATGCAGTTGTTCGCTTATTCCCTTATTTTGCATGGATCGCCCTTTCGGGTTTTCAATCCATCGGGATACCCATTTTTGCCTGAGTCGTCCAATGCGGCTTTTCAACTCAGCGAGTGTACACATTTTTTTTTTGTTTATTTCCCTTATTTTTGCCCGAGTCTTTTATTCTGTTTTTGACTCGCCGGGATGCCCTATTTTTGCCTGGACTTACATTCTGTTTTTATGTCCAGCGGGTCATTTTTACGCGAAGTATTTTTTAACTGCATCTGAATTCACAGGGGACGGGAAATCTTCACCATCCATGGTGCTGAGCATCAGTGCTCCACCAGAGAAAACTTTCTTTACTACAAATGGTCCTTCATAGTTCGGAGTCCATTTGCCCCTGTGGTCTGTATGCGGAGGGAAGATTCTTTTCAACACAAGATCTCCTACTTGGTACTCTCGGTGCCTGACTTTCTGATCGAAGGCTCTCTTCATTCTTTTCTGATACAACTGTCCATGACAGATTGCAGCCAATCTTTTCTCTTCAATCAGACTCAGTTGTTCGTATCGGGATCGGACCCATTCTGCTTCGTTCAGCTTAACATCCATCAATACCCGTAGGGAGGGTAATTCAACTTCAACTGGTAGTACTGCCTCCATACCATACACAAGTTGATACGGTGTTGCCCCAGTGGATGTCCTGATTGACGTGCGGTACCCATGCAAGGCGAACGGTAGCATCTCATGCCAGTCTTTGTAGGTGACTACCATCTTCTGCACAATCTTCTTGATATTCTTGTTAGCTGCCTCAACAACGCCATTCATCTTTGGCCTGTAAGGAGAAGAATTGTGGTGTTGGATCTTGAAGTCCCGACACAGCTCAGCCATCATTTTGTTGTTTAAGTTGGAACCATTATCAGTAATGATTCGCTCGGGCACTCCATACCGACAGATGATATCTCTTTTCAGAAATCGGGCTACCACTTGCCTTGTAACATTGGCATAAGAAGCTGCTTCCACCCACTTGGTAAAATAGTCAATGGCTACCAGGATGAATCTGTGGCCATTTGAAGCAGTCGGTTCGATCTTGCCAATCATATCAATGCCCCACATGGCAAAGGGCCAGGGTGAAGACATTATATTCAGAGGATTGGGAGGCACATGCACCTTATCCGTATAGATCTGGCATTTATGGCATTTTCTGGCATAGGCACAACAGTCTGCATCCATTGTGATCCAGTAATAGCCTGATCTTAGCAACTTCTTGGCCATGGCATGCCCTCCAGCATGGGTACCAAAGGATCCTTCGTGCACCTCGTGCATTAACAAGTCTGCTTCTGTTCTATCAACACATCTGAGGAGTACCATATCAAAGTTTCTCTTGTATAGGGAACCATCAGTATTCAGAAAGAAACTACCAGCTAGCCTTCTTAATGTCTTCTTATCATTGGAAGATGCCCCAGGTGGGTATGTTTGATCTTCCAAGAAGCATTTAATGTCATGGAACCAAGGCTTATCATCTTTGACAATATCTGCTGCAAATACATATGCTGGTCTGTCAAGTCTGGACACTAAAATCTGCGGTACAAAGTTGGCAGCCTGAACTTTGATCATTGATGAAATGGTAGCCAGAGCGTCTGCAAACTGATTCTCGTCCCGAGGGATATACTCAAGCTTGACCGTCGTGAAGAAAGTCAATAACCTCCTTGTATAATCCCTGTAAGGTATCAGATGATCCTGGTGTGTATACCATTTGCCGTTGGTTTGATTAACTACCAGAGCTGAATCTCCGAATACAGTCAATGTTTTGATCCTGAGGTCAATGGCTTCCTCAAGACCCATAATGCAAGCTTCGTATTCAGCTTCGTTGTTAGTGCAGTTGAAGGTGAGCTTTGCCGAGAAAGGCATGTGAACCCCCTTAGGTGTAATGAGTACTGCACCAACACCACGACCATTCATATTAACAGCCCCATCAAACATCATAGTCCATTCTTCTTCCGGGTCAGGCCCTTCAGTGTGAACAGGCTCTTCATGATCTTTCGCTTTTATGAACATGATGTCTTCATCAGGGAAGTCAAATCTCATAGGCTGGTAGTCATCAATAGGTTGCTCAGCAAGATATTCAGACAATACACTGCCCTTGATGGCTTTCTGAGATGTGTACTGAATGTCATATTCCGTGAGAATCATTTGCCATCTTGCAACCCGTCCGGTAAGAGCTGGCTTCTAGAAAATGTACTTGACCGGGTCCATCTTTGAGATCAACAAAGTAGTGTGGGTCAACATATACTGTCTCAGTCGGCGAGCAGCCCACGCTAAAGCACAACAAGTTTTCTCGAGCAGTGAATAACGTTGTTCACAGTCGGTAAACTTTTTGCTCAGGTAGTATATTGCATACTCTTTTCGACCAGACTCGTCATGCTGGCCCAGCACGCACCCCATCGACTCTTCTAATACTGTCAAGTACATTATCAGAGGTCTTCCTTCAACCGGAGGCATAAGGATTGGAGGTTCTTGCAGGTATTCTTTGATCTTGTCAAAAGCCCTCTGGCAGTCTTCATTCCACCTGACCGTTTGTTCTTTTCTTAACAGCTTGAACAAAGGTTCACAGGTTGCTGTAAGGTGAGATATGAACCTTGAGATGTAGTTCAATCTACCTAGAAACCCTCGAACTTCTTTTTCCGACTTTGGTGCAGGCATTTCTTGAATGGCTTTGACTTTATCAGGGTCCACTTCAATCCCTTTCTCGCTTACGATAAAACCCAGCAGCTTACCAGATCTCACCCCGAATGTGCACTTGTTGGGGTTCAGCTTCAGTTGGTACTTCCTCAGACGCTTGAATAACTTCAGCAGATTTACCAGGTGGTCTTCTTCTGTGAGGGACTTGGCAATCATGTCATCCACATAACATTCGATTTCTTTATGGATCATATCGTGGAATAATGTTACCATAGCCCGTTGATATGTTGCACCAGCATTCTTCAGTCCGAATGGCATCACCTTGTAACAGAACGTGCCCCAGGGTGTGATGAAGGTTGTCTTCTCCATGTCTTCAGGTGACATTTTGATCTGATTGTACCCTGAAAATCCGTCCATGAAGGAGAATACCGAGAACTGAGCCGTATTATCAACCAATACATCAATGTGAGGTAAAGGGAAATCATCTTTCGGGCTGGCTCTGTTCAGATCCCGGTAGTCAACACACATCCTTACTTTGCCATCTTTCTTAGGCACATGTACAATATTAGCAACCCACGGTGGATAGCTAGTTACAGCAAGGAACCCGGCGTCCCACTGCTTTTGTACCTCTTCTTTGATCTTCATTGCCATGTCTGGGCGAGTACGGCGCAGTTTCTGTTTGACCGGTGGGCACTCTTCCCTCAAAGGCAGCTTGTGCATAACAATATCGGTGTCCAACCCTGGCATATCCTGGTAGGACCAGGAAAACACATCCACATATTCTTGAAGCAGGTCAATCAGTTGTTTCTTCACCGAGTCTTGTAAGCAGGCCCCGATTTTAACTTCTTTCACATCTTCATCTGTACCAAGATTAATCGTTTCTACCTCCTCCTGATGAGGAGTGATAACCTTCTCCTCTTGTCTCAACAATCTGGATAGCTCTTCAGGAAGCTCGTAATCTTCTTCAACCCCTTCATCAGCTTGATTGATCGGATTGTCAAAGTCATACGAAGTCATAGCCGTGTTGTTGTCGGTGCGGTCTGGAAGGCACTCTCTGCAAGGGTTCAGTTTGTTCATTTTAGTGATTGATTTTAATCTTGTTTAGAAAAGTGAAATAAAGTTGTCATTTTGAAAACATTGCCATTTATTTTTTGTACAAAAAGAAAAATGAAAAAACAGTGAGCGGAAAAGAAAAAAAAGACTCATTTGCAAAAGATGTCTGATATTTCATTGATTAATCTTGTTGCACAAAAATTACAGATGGCCCGATTACAAAATGAGTCTTGTCATCTTGGGCAAGATGCAATACTTGATGCATGCTTTAAAATATACAGGAAATAATAATTACTCTGCAGGAGTAACCCTTATAATTTCCTGGGAAGACCAGTTTGAGATACGGCTCCCCGGGATCCTTGGACGTATCCAGCTCTCCAGGTTGCGTTCATCTTCCGACTCATCTTCCAAGTTGTTGACAGCATCAGGGGTGAGCATCCCCCCACTAACAAAGTTGGGCTTCTTAGCAGCCTTTGCTTGATCTTGTTGAGTTGGTTTGTAACCCAACCCAAATCTGTCCTCTTTCTTCTCCACAGGCAACAGCTTGCCCCAGCCTTGAGCATTCCCCTCTTCAACAACCTTCCTGGCTTGTTGGTAGGATGTCATGGAAGTCCCAAGTACAACAAATGCTTCGTTGATGTTCAGGGCCTCAAATCCCTGACTCATGGTTTCATGGATCTCCCCATCCATCTCAATGTATTTGTATGTAGCCAGATGGCTAACAAAAATATCTTCCTCTCCACAAATAGTAACGACTTGGCCTTCCCACTCGAATTTTAACTTCTGGTGAAGGGTAGACGTAACTGCGCCAGCGGCATGAATCCATGGTCTACCCAACAAACAGCTGTAGGCCGGCTGAATGTCCATCACGTAGAAGGTCGTTTTGAAAGTTTGTGGGCCAATCGTTATAGGCAACTCAATTTCTCCCAGAACTGATCTCTTAGAACCGTCAAAGGCTCTCACTACCAAGTTACTGGGGCGTAATGCCAATCCTTCATACTCCAGCTTCACAAGGGCCTTCTTAGGTAAGACGTACCTGTTGTTATGGTGTGTATCTAAGGCAACTAAATATAAGGGTTTTAATAAGGGTGCAATGGTAAATAAAATTATAATTTTAAATAATAAATAAAAGACAGGCTCGAATGTAATTCACGTAATCAATGATAATCCAGTACTTGTTAATGGAACTACTTATGGGCAATGTTTTCTTCTTTGAAAAGAACTAATTTAACAGGAACTGTCGCTTTCGCGTATTCAGAACCGAGTTGTACTCTCTAATCAACCCCTCCTATTGTCACGGATAAAAAGGTGCGTACTGCATTAGAGTAGTAAACCTATTTTTAAGAAATATAGTATCTTAACTAAGTTGAAAAGTATTTTAACCTGGACTTCTTAGCAAAAAGAGGTTCTTATGAACCAGACTCTAAATCTCATAACGCGTCCGAAAATCGTTTTAAAATCTCTTTTCTTTTTAATCTAAAAACTCCTAATAAACTAGACAAAGCGCTTTTGGTTGTTTTTGAAATAGTTAAAAACAATTACTTGAATTGAAAGATAAAATAGCCCTTAGGTGTTTCCACGAACAATTATACTGATTACTGGTTTAATTACGATCCTTACATCCTAACCTTTATGGAATTAGTTAGACATGATAGAGTAAAGATTCTTTTTATAATTTTTCATAAAAGTAATTTAGTGCGAGTGCGGAAAGTAAATGAATTTAGTGCGAGTGCGAGAAATAAAGGAATTTAAAGCGAGTGCGAGAAATAAAGTAATTAAAAGCGAGTGCGGGTAATAAACGAAAGTAAAGCGAGTGCAGGAAATAAATAAAGTAAAGTGCGAGTGCGGATAATAAAAAAGTAAAGCAGTGCAAGAAATAAATGAAAGTAAAATACGAACTTGAATTAAAATGGCGGCAGGATTAACTTCCTCCAGAGTGCTCCAAAACTTCGATCACACAGACAGATTACAGACTCGATCACTCGATTGCAGAAACACCCCGATGTGGAATGACAACTGCTTTGAAACTGATATATGCCTAAAGAAATCTAAGTTTGGATGAAGAAAAACGAAAATCTAAGGTCCTATTTATAGGAAAACTGAAAGCATGAAAAGACTGGGATGCCCCTCCACTAAAAAGTGGAGGTTACTGATTTTTGCCTTGTGGCGCCCGCCACAAGGTCATGGCGCCCGCCATGGTGTCTACAGGGGATTGGAGAGTGGGGATCGTGGGTCTTGGGAGTTGAGGAGTGGTCTTGAGACGTGGCCACGTCATGGCTAACCCCATGGCGCCCGCCACGGTGGGTGCCGTAAGTGCAAAACGCTGAATTTCTAGGTTTTCGTCCGTTTCCACTCCTTTTTCGCTCCTTTTCTCGATTCAAGCCCCGATTATTATAAAAACCTGAAAACATAAGAAAACAAAGTAATAACATAACAAAACAACAATAAAATCTAAGAATGCATGCGAAATCGGAGTCAGAAACACGGTGAATTTTAGTGTGATCAAATTCTCGCACACTTAAACCTTTGCTTGTCCTCAAGCAAACATTAAAGCTTAAGAAAATATGGTGTCAACACGTGTCTTTTGGGCTAAAGGGCTTCTAAGTTCAAGTCAGGATGCAGTGACAGATACTAACTAAGTGAACCAAGGGTACCATAGTAACACAAACACAAACTTCAATCCTATATTAACCACTCCATATCATCCCACAATACCTAGGCCTATCTTCTCATCTTTTTGTGTCCTTTTCATTCAGGCGCAATCACATTAAGCCCGTTATCCGTACATGCTTCATAGTAGAGTGACCGGTTAGTGATTCTGATCCATAACATAAGGTTTCTGGCACATAAGCATGTGTAAACCTGTTTTTATTTTGCCTAAATGCAGCTGCGGGGGATCGGATCGTAATCCGCCCTACCAAGTTCAGTGCCAGATACCTCTGAACCAACTAACAATAGGTGACTTGCAATTTTTTTCTTCTCTTTTTTTCGGTTTAAATGACTTTGTGAGGGTCACCTATACCAGAGTTTGCCTTTTTTTCTTTTTTTTATTAGCACTGGATCATTCACTTATGTTCATCGCCCCCCTACGTAGAGCATGCTTAGGCCGGAGCTGACTGCTAAAATAAACTACTTAGGACAATTTTTTAAATGATAATAAAGGCCATGGTGGTGGGGTTTAGGGGTGATTCCTATATTCAAGAGGTCTATGGTGCTAAAATGGTTCTGATGTTTCAAAAAGTTGACCTAAGTCACCACATCCTAATCTAAACCTGTCTCAAAGCCCAAAAAACATGTGAAACAACATTGTTTTCTTTTTTAAAATTTTCTGGTAAGGCTAAAGAAATGGGAAAAAATGAAGATGAACTAAAAATACACTATATTGGTGACTCGTCAGACTCATGCATTATCTAAGAAAAATAAATTACTGAAAAGGGAAATAACTGAAAGGAAATAATTAACTAAAAAGGGAAATGACAGAAAGCAATAAAATCCCCTCCCACACTTAAATCGAACATTGTCCCCAATGTTTCGAAATAAGATAAGGGGGGTAACCTGAAAAAGACTACTGAGGAGGAGCACTGGTGCCCTCGCCGTCCTGCTGTGATGGTCTGGAACGACGGGATCTACTACGATGCTGGTCCCTCCGGTCGAGTTGTGCTGATAAAGCAGCCTGAGCACTCCGGACCTCTCTAAGGTTACCTAAGATGGAACCCTGAGTGGCCTCTACAAGCTGGTAGTGCCGGCTGTTGAACTCTCTCTGACGGTTCTGCTCTAATGAGATATCGTTCAAGGTACGACAAACGTTGCTATAAGCACGATCCGAAACCAATCGCGATTGTTGCATGAAGCTCATGTTGTTCGTCAGCTGTTGTGAAATAGTAGAGAGAAGGCCATCACGCCTTTCTTCTCTAGCTGTCATATCATGCCACATCTCCTCGGTGACAAAGAATCCAGGAGCAGTACCTACAACAGGGTTAGAGGAAGATGGTGCGGTGTGTGACTGTGAAAGTAATTTTTTTTTTTTCATTATTGGGTATAAAATAAAATAAAATGAAAGAAAAAGAAAAAATGAGATTAGTGCATGAAATAATATATATGGTAAAATCAAAGTACATGAAAATATAATAGATGCAATAATGTAATATATGTCTGGAGATGCGATAAATAAATAAAATAAAGCATATAAAAGGAAATTAAATACTAGGGTAGCGTTGTCAGTGTAGAATGAATCATGTGGTAGGCTTCTTCTCCTAGCTTGATCCACGAATCTCAGCTATCTCCCTCCGAAGCTCTTCAATCTCCTGATATAGAGCATCGGCCTCTGAGGCATGAGTGAGATCAGAAACCTGCATCTGTAATTCCAAGTCCGCCACTTCCTGCTTGAGCAGGGCAGTCTCCTTACGGAGCTCGTAAATCTGTGTTTGTAGGTCAGGCGGCTGCAGAGACATATTGTTAGACATAACAGTGATTCGGGGAGTAAGAGGTGTAGGAGTGTACTCAGCGGCGGGAGGCGATTTCGGCTCTTCGACAGTTTCTCCATAACCCTCTAGAGCATAACTCCAATTTTCAGGATCATGGACACTGGTCATCAGCTGATCTGGTAATGTAAAATAGTGTATCGCTTCGCCGTCGATCAACAATCTAAACATGTTGGGCTCAAAAGAAGCCCTCCTCATCAGTCCTCTATCAAGACAAAAATCAATATCCAGGGTGGTGTAGCAGCAGAAGGTCCTGAGGTGCAATAACTTGCGAGACAAACCCAATGCAGTAGCTATCTGTGTAACAATCCCACCGATATGTATGATGCCTACGGATGATCTGGCAACACTAGCAAGGCCCTTCAACAGAAAGTTGCCACAAGCAACAGAGCGAGACTGAGTCGCACAAAACAGTAGGAAAATCTCCTCTTCACTTAGCAGGGTCTCTGTATCTGGAAAACCTAGGAAAGAATGTGCTAGAATCATCTGGAAGTACCTCAATGCAGGGTTGTGGATTACCTGAGAAAACTGGGTAGAAGGATCTTGGCTTCCTCCACCTGATATTTTAGTCCAAAACTTTTCCACTTCTCTGCTCATAAAATACCCCATCGGAGTCTCTGGAATAGCATCAGGAGTAGTCTGGAAACCTAGTAAATCACCAAACTCTTTGTGAGAGAATGAGTAGTCAATCCCGAACAACCTGAAAACAGCGATTCCATCGGGTCCAGCCCAAGGGTCATGATGAAACGAGCTGAGGAACTCAAGAGTCAAGTTCCTATAAGTGTTGTTCCTGTAGTCAAACTGGCCCCAATGGAGTTGATGGCATAAAAATCTGACGCTTGGCTCTATCCCCAAGGCATCCATGCAGTCATGGTCAGGGTACTTGGTAGGAGCCATAGGGCGTCTCATGTGGACATGGTAACGCTCTCTCTGTGCATCGTCTCTAAAGGCCACGTGCATGTCATCAGGGTTCTGCATTCTGTACAAGGTTAGCAAACAAGTCCTGAAAGCACATAAAACATTCAATCGTTAGTCCTGACATAATACTAAAATAAACAAATTGAAATAAAGTAAAAATAAAAAGTACATAAATAAGAAAACCATGGGTTGCCTCCCATGCAGCACTTGTTTAACGTCATTAGCTCGACGACCGATTTTTAAACATCATTGGAAGGATATGGTGGATCACTCAGAGTATGACAGGTGTATGTTGTTGGAATGTCACCTCCTTCGTAGGGCTTCAACCTCTGTCCATTGACGATGAACGGTTTACATGTCTGGTTCTTGATTTCAATAGCACCGGATCTTAGGATCTTAGATACTTCGAAAGGGCCAGTCCATCTCGAACGAAGTTTTCCTGGAAAAAGTCGTAACCTAGAATCGAACAGGAGAACAGGATCGCCTATTTTGAAGTCTCTTCTTATGATTCTTTTGTCATGCCAAGCTTTTGTTCTTTCTTTGTATATGATGGCATTTTCGTAGGCAGATTGTCTGAGCTCTTCTAATTTGTGGATATCAAGGATACATTTTTCACCAGCAGTCAAGTAATCCAAATTCAAAGTTTTGATGGCCCAATAGGCCTTATGCTCCAACTCAAATGGTAAGTGACATGATTTTCCATAGACCAGTTGGTAAGGGGTTGTTCCTATAGGAGTTTTGAAAGCGGTTCTATAGGCCCATAATGCTTCTTGAAGTTTCTGTGACCAATCCTTTCTAGATATAGAGACAGTCTTCTCGAGGATTTGTTTGATCTCCCTATTAGATACTTCCACTTGTCCATTGGTCTGTGGGTGGTATGGTGTTGCTACTCTATGCTTAAATCCATACTTGCTTAAAAGTTTATCAAATATTCTCGATATGAAGTGTGATCCTCCATCACTTATGACTAAACGGGGGGTTCCAAACCTGGGTAATATATAGTTTTTGAATAATTTGATGACTACTCTGGTGTCGTTAGTGGGTGCAGCGATAGCTTCAATCCATTTAGACACGTAGTCAACGGCTACTAAGATGTACTGATTTCCAAAAGATGGTGGGAACGGTCCCATAAAGTCTATACCCCATACGTCGAAGAGTTCTACTTCTTGGATATTTCTTAACGACATTTCATTACATCTTGAAATATTTCCTGTGCGTTGGCATCTATCACACTTGACAATGAAAGCATGGACATCACGCCACATAGTAGGCCAGAATAGGCCAGCTTGAAGAATCTTGGCGTAGGTCTTAGATGTGCTCGCATGTCCACCATAGGGTGCAGAGTGACAATGCTCAATTATATTATTTACCTCTTCTTCTGGAACACAACGGCGGAAAATGCCATCTTTGCCTCTCTTGAAAAGAAACGGTTCGTCCCAATAGAAGTTTCTCACATCACTATAGAACTTCTTCTTCTGGTGGTAGTTTAGATCAGGGGGTATGATGTCAGCGGCTAGGTAATTAACAAAGTCTGCATACCAAGGTACATTGCTTATAGCTAAGGATTTATGAAAATGCTCATGAGGGTCTGGGTTATCATCTTCAATAGTTTCTAGTTGGGCTATCAGTCTATCATAGGCAAAATCGTCATTTATGGGTACTGAGTCAGGTTTTAGGTATTCTAGCCTAGATAGGTGATCAGCTACCACATTATCAGTGCCTTTCTTATCACGGATATCCAAATCAAACTCTTGCAGTAATAGAATCCATCGAAGTAACCTAGGCTTGGCATCCTTTTTGCTTAGTAAGTAACGAATGGCAGCATGGTCAGTATAAACTATAATCTTGGTTCCTACTAGATAAGATCTAAATTTGTCTATTGCAAAAACTACAGCTAGGAGCTCTTTTTCGGTTGTTGCGTAGTTGAGCTGTGCAACGTCTAGGGTTCTACTGGCATAATAAATCACATGTAACTTCTTATCTTTTCTTTGACCTAGAACGGCTCCAACAGCATAATCACTAGCGTCACACATTATCTCAAACGGTTCTGACCAATCAGGGGGTTTCATTATAGGTGCTGAAATCAGAGCTTGCTTCAGAAGATTAAATGCTTCAGTACATTTTTCATCGAAGATAAATTCAGCATCTTTCATTAAAAGACCAGTTAAGGGCTTTGTTATTTTGGAGAAATCCTTGATAAAACGTCGGTAAAATCCGGCATGTCCAAGAAAACTTCTTATCTCCCTGATAGTCTTCGGTGGTTTTAGATTCTCTATGACTTCTATTTTTGCTTTATCTACCTCTATACCTTTTTCGGAAACTATATGTCCTAAAACAATCCCTTCGGTGACCATGAAATGACATTTTTCCCAATTTAGCACAAGGTTTACCTCCACACATCTCTCCAGGATTTTCTCAAGGTTGATAAGACATTTTTTGAAATCTGATCCACAAACTGAGAAATCGTCCATAAATACTTCCATAATTCCATCTAAATAATCAGCAAAGATAGACATCATGCAACGTTGGAAAGTGGCAGGAGCATTACAAAGTCCAAAAGGCATTCTTCTATAGGCAAAGGTTCCAACTGGGCATGTAAAGGTAGTTTTTTCTTGATCTTCGGGGTGAATAGGTATTTGGAAGAATCCTGAATATCCATCTAGGTAACAAAAGTAAAAGTGTCTGGCTAGGCGCTCCAACATTTGGTCTATGAATGGTAATGGGAAATGGTCCTTCCTAGTTGCTTTATTTAATTTTCTATAATCTATGCACATACGCCAACCTCCATCGGTTCTTTTTGCTACAGGTTCGCCCTTCTCGTTTTGCACGACTGTGATGCCTCCCTTTTTAGGTACTACATGCACAGGACTCACCCATTTACTGTCCGAGATCTGATATATTATACCTGCCTCTAGTAACTTAAGAACTTCAGTCTTAACTACAGTACTCATTATAGGATTTATTCTTCGTTGGTGTTCTCTGGAAGGTTTTGAATCTTCTTCAAGCAAAATCCGATGCATGCATACGGATGGGCTTATTCCTTTTAGATCAGAGATCTTATATCCTAAGGCTGAGGGGTACCTACGTAAAACTTCTAATAATTGATCGGTTTCTTCTTGGTTTAAGGTAGCACTGACTATAACTGGACGGTTCATATCTTCATCAAGAAATTCATATCTCAAGTTTTTAGGCAGTTCCTTAAGTTTTACGGTCGGTTTCATAGGGCAAGGCATAGGATCTGGGGTAAGAGATAAACATTCGTGAAGGTTATCATCAATGTAGGGTCTTTTATAATTGTCATCTTCCAAAATAAGGGTTGATGGCATTTTTATAGATTCAGTTTCTTCTTCTTGTTCTAATTCCCTAATGCATTCTTCGATGATATCTAAGGCATAACAAGCATCTCCTATCACAGGTGCCATAAGAAATTTTGACAATATAAATTCTATCTTCTCGTCACCTACCTCAAAAGTTAGTTTCCCTTTTTTAACATCTATTACGGCTCCAGCAGTCGATAAGAACGGTCTACCTAGGAGGATTGGTATGTCGTCATCTTCTTTAATGTCCATGACAACAAAATCAGTAGGTATAAACAGCTGACCTATCCTAACAGGGACGTCTTCAAGTATGCCTATAGGGTATTTAACGGATCTATCGGCTAATTGAAGTGACATCTTAGTAGGTTGTAATTCTCCTAAGTTTAATCTCTCACAAACTGCTAAAGGCATTAAGCTCACACTAGCTCCTAAGTCTAGAAAAGCTTTTTCGATGACATGATTCCCCAAAATACAAGGAATGGAAAAATTTCCGGGATCTTTATCTTTCTTTGCTAACCTATTTTCGGAAATAGAATTACATTCCACGGGTTTTGGATCTTCAAGTCTACGTTTATTCGTAAGTATGTCTTTGAGAAACTTAGCATAAGAAGGTATTTGGGTGATGGCTTCTGTAAAGGGGATTTCTACGTGAAGTTTTTCTATAACCTTAACGAATTTTTGATATTGATTATCGATTTGGGTTTTCTTTAATCTTTGAGGATATGGTATTGGTGGTTTGTATGGCGGTGGTGGTACATAGGTTTTATTTTTAGGTTCTTCTCCTTTTTCTTGACTTTCCGGGGTTTCAGACTCCTCTGGTTCCTTCTCCTCATTCCTCTCAGAAGTTTCGGGCTCACTCAATCTAGGGTTTGAAGGTTCTTTATAAGCGGTTCCACTTCGTAGAGTAATGGCATTAGCTTGCCCTTTCGGGTTTTGTTGAGGTTGTCCAGGGAACTGTCCTCCAGGTGTAGTCTGTGGGGCTTGGTTTAACGCTACCTGAGAGATCTGGGTTTCAAGCATCTTATTATGAGTAATGATTTGATCAACCTTGGTTCCTAACTGGGTAATTAGTTCGTTAACATGGATGTTTTGGTTCATGAACTCTTTGTTTTGTTGTTTTTGAGCAACGATAAAATCTTTTACAACTTCCTCAAAGCTCGGGCTTGGTGGTACAAGTTGCATAGGTTGATTTGTTCTTGGGGCTTGGTAACCTTGTTGTCTCGGAGGTGCGGTATTTTGAATAGGGTTATTATTTTTGTAGGAGAAGTTTGGGTGATTCCTCCATCCAGGGTTATATGTGTTTGAAAATGGGTTCCCTTGGGTATAGTTTACTTGCTCAGTGTTGGTCTCATTCAACAGATTGCATTCGGCGGATTGGTGTCCTTGCGTTCCACATATCTCACAATTCGGCGAAACTGCGGCTACAGTATTCAGAGTTGTACACATATGTTCGACTCTAAGGGCCAACGCGTCCATTTTAGCCTGCATCATGTCTATAGAGCTTAGCTCATGTATTCCTCCTTGGGCTTCCTTCTTTTCCACTGTCGCTCGTTCTACTCCCCATGATTGATGGTTTTGGGCCATATCCTCGATAAGGGCACTAGCTTCAGGGTAAGGTTTGTTCATCAGTGCGCCACCAGCGGCAGTGTCGATGGTCATTTTAGTGTTATAATGAAGTCCATTATAGAAGGTTTGGATGATTAGCCAATTTTCTAAGCCATGATGTGGGCATGCTCTTAATAGTTCTTTATATCTCTCCCAGGCTTCGAACAACGACTCTCCTTGGTGTTGGGTAAATCTAGTTATTAGGTTTCGAAGAAGAGCGGTCTTACTCGGGGGAAAATATCTAGCAAGGAAAACTTTTCTAAGGTCATCCCAAGTTGTTATTGAATTGGGTGGAAGGGAATCTAACCATGATAGAGCTTTATCTCTGAGGGAAAAGGGAAATAATCTTAAGCGTATTGCCTCAGGAGAAGCTCCATTGGTTTTAAAGGTGTCTGCTAACTGAAGAAAGTTTTTTAAATGTTGGTTCGGGTTATCAGTAGCGAGACCTGCGAATTGTCTCTGTTGCACTAATTGCAGCAGGGATGGTTTAAGTTCAAAATTATTGGCTGGGATAGCGGGGTTTACTATACTGGAACTAGGTTCCTCGTTTGATGGTTGGGCGAAGTCCTTAAGAGGTCTTCGGTTTTGATCTTCGGCCATAGCTCTCCTATTCCTATGGAAAAACAAACGTGCGCGAGCGTAACGTTCAGGTTCAGCTAGAGGGTCTACTAAACTTCCGGCACTGCGAGTCTTTCGCATTGACCGGTGGGTAACAACCTTAGTCTAAACGGTATAACTACAGGGTAATGAAATTTGACGAAATTGGTCCCCGGCAACGGCGCCAAAAACTTGATGCGTGTTTTTCGCAAGTGTACGAACACGTCAGAGTAATATAAAAGATTGTCGAATCCACAGAGACCAAGTGTCAATCTATCGTACCTGTTGTTATGGTGTGTATCTAAGGCAACTAAATATAAGGGTTTTAATAAGGGTGCAATGGTAAATAAAATTATAATTTTAAATAATAAATAAAAGACAGGCTCGAATGTAATTCACGTAATCAATGATAATCCAGTACTTGTTAATGGAACTACTTATGGGCAATGTTTTCTTCTTTGAAAAGAACTAATTTAACAGGAACTGTCGCTTTCGCGTATTCAGAACCGAGTTGTACTCTCTAATCAACCCCTCCTATTGTCACGGATAAAAAGGTGCGTACTGCGTTAGAGTAGTAAACCTATTTTTAAGAAATATAGTATCTTAACTAAGTTGAAAAGTATTTTAACCTGGACTTCTTAGCAAAAAGAGGTTCTTATGAACCAGACTCTAAATCTCATAACGCGTCCGAAAATCGTTTTAAAATCTCTTTTCTTTTTAATCTAAAAACTCCTAATAAACTAGACAAAGCGCTTTTGGCTGTTTTTGAAATAGTTAAAAACAATTACTTGAATTGAAAGATAAAATAGCCCTTAGGTGTTTCCACGAACAATTATACTGATTACTGGTTTAATTACGATCCTTACATCCTAACCTTTATGGAATTAGTTAGACATGATAGAGTAAAGATTCTTTTTATAATTTTTCATAAAAGTAATTTAGTGCGAGTGCGGAAAGTAAATGAATTTAGTGCGAGTGCGAGAAATAAAGGAATTTAAAGCGAGTGCGAGAAATAAAGTAATTAAAAGCGAGTGCGGGTAATAAACGAAAGTAAAGCGAGTGCAGGAAATAAATAAAGTAAAGTGCGAGTGCGGATAATAAATAAAGTAAAGAAGTGCGAGAAATAAATGAAAGTAAAATACGAACTTGAATTAAAATGACGGCAGGATTAACTTCCTCCAGAGTGCTCCAAAACTTCGATCACACAGACAGATTACAGACTCGATCACTCGATTGCAGAAACACCCCGATGTGGAATGACAACTGCTTTGAAACTGATATATGCCTAAAGAAATCTAAGTTTGGATGAAGAAAAACGAAAATCTAAGGTCCTATTTATAGGAAAACTGAAAGCATGAAAAGACTGGGATGCCCCTCCACTAAAAAGTGGAGGTTACTGATTTTTGCCTTGTGGCGCCCGCCACAAGGTCATGGCGCCCGCCATGGTGTCTACAGGGGATTGGAGAGTGGGGATCGTGGGTCTTGGGAGTTGAGGAGTGGTCTTGAGACGTGGCCACGTCATGGCTAACCCCATGGCGCCCGCCACGGTGGGTGCCGTAAGTGCAAAACGCTGAATTTCTAGGTTTTCGTCCGTTTCCACTCCTTTTTCGCTCCTTTTCTCGATTCAAGCCCCGATTATTATAAAAACCTGAAAACATAAGAAAACAAAGTAATAACATAACAAAACAACAATAAAATCTAAGAATTCATGCGAAATCGGAGTTAGAAACACGGTGAATTTTAGTGTGATCAGAGCACATAAGCAATGATAGAATGGAGATCTTGGAAGGCGTCTGGTGAAGCTGGTCCACTATCTTGTAATCACTTTTCTTGATGATTCTCATGAATTCATCAACTTCTTGATCAAAAGGTGTTTTCAAAGCTTCTTTAACAATTTGCTCTTCTTGCACCATGCTCTTCCCTTTTGCCTTGGCAGCAGCTTCTGCTTCGGCACTGGGTCTTTGAATTTGCGGGGCAAAGAGACGTCCGCTTCGAGTGAAGCCTCCGCCTCCCCCCACATTGTCTATTTGTGGTGAAGAAGTTGATGATTCAAGAGTGATTTTCTGTCCTTCGCAGTATAGATCGGAGCCGTAATGCCAAGGGATGGCATTACTGCTTTCATAAGGTACTGGCCCAGGCACTGTGATCGTGACTGGACTGATGGCAGCTGCAGAAGGGACCATGATAGTCTGTGGATCATAGTATATTGTGACTGGTGCTCTAATAGGAGTGGCATTTTGTGAGTTGTAGGCAGAATCATTTGTAGGATCATAATAAATTGTAACTGTTGAGACATTCTCATTGCTTGCTGCTGATGTTGTAGGAGATATTGTTGACTGGATGGGTGTTGCTGTTGTAGGAGACTCTGAATGAAGGGGTGCTGAAGTTGTAGAAGGGATGTTTGTTGATATTTGGTCCGTTGAAGTAACAGATGAAGCATTTGTTGATAAGATTGAAGAGTTGTTTGGAACAATGGTTGTTGCAGTTGTAGAAGATTCTGGAACTGTTGTTAGGGAGATTGCTGGATTGGTAGGTATTGATGTTGTGATTTGAAGCAGGCCACTCTGGATGAGACCATCTATGCCATCCCTCAAGTTATCACACCCATTCACCGAAATGTTGCAATAAGCACATCCTAGCTCACATCCCGGGAACAATTGACATTCAAAGAGTTGAGCTTTGATCTCTACCAAGGGTGTCCGAATCTGACCCACACTGGTTATCAAGTAAGACGGCTTGTCTTCTTCAATAGCATTGATTCTGGGGCCTCCGTGGTGTGGCATAGGGTTCTTGTTAACATTTGGTGGTGGTGCAAAGTTCAGAGCTTTAGAATCTACCAAGTCCTGTACTTTCATGTGCAAAGCTCTGCACTTCTCTGTACTGTGGCCAGGTGCATTCGAGTGAAAAGCACATCTGGCGTTGGCGTCATAATTTCTGGGCAGACTGGTAGGATCCGGAGGTGCCAATGTCCTTAGCTCAACTAGGTTGAGTTTCAGGAGTTGTGGCAATAATGTGGCATAGGGCATAGGGATCGGATCGATCACCCTATTGGCTTGAGAAGGTCTCTGTTGATATGGTCTCTGCTGATTGTTGTTGCCGGTGTTGTTGTTGTTATAATTTCTCTGAGGAGGATACTGAGTTTGTTGCTGGTAATGGGATTGCTGCTGTGGCTGATAAGCTGGCTGAGGATGAATTGGAGCGGGGATGGTGACTGCTGCTACAGACCTATGAACATATTGGGGTCTGCCTCTGCTGGCATGGATAGCATTGGTCTCACCAGCTCTTCTTGGGCCTACAAAAGGCTTTCTTGGGTTGCTGGACGAGCTTGCACCGTTGTCAGAAATCTTGCCCATCTTTAATAGGCTCTCAATTCTTTCCCCGGCTATGACTACATCAGCAAAGCTAGTGGAAGAAAAGGCAGCTAGCCTGTCAATGTATGTCCCTTGGAGGGTGTTCATAAACATATCAGACATCTCCCTCTCTGACATGGGTGGCTGGACAGCAGCAGCAAGCTGTCTCCACCTTTGAGCGTACTCCCGGAAGCTTTCCCTGGATGATTGAGACATCCCCATCAGGAGGGTCCTGTTGGGAGCCATATCCAAGTTGTACTGATATTGTCTGATAAAGGCCTCAGCCAAGTCCTTCCAGCACCTGGTGGTTGCTCTGGTCAGGTGAGAGTACCATTCCCTTGAAGCTCCTGTTAAGCTATCTTCAAAATAAAACATCCATAGCTTTTCGTCCATGGTATATGCCTTCAGCCTCCCCAGAAAGGATTGTAAATGGGTCCGGGGACAGGAAGTTCCGTTGTACTTCTCAAAGCATGGTGGTTTAAATTTGTGGGGAATCCTGACCCCGTCCACTAGACCCATGTCCATAACATCAAAGCCCAAGGAATTCTGGGACTCCAGGGATCTTAGTTTCTCAGCAATCTCATCTAGCCTTCTGTCATAGGCTTCCTCCCCAGCTCCCATCACTGTGAACTGATCTTCCTGGGGGTCTTCTTGCAGCACTCTACCTGCAGTGGCAGTCCCTTGCACATTAACAGGGATGTTGATCTCTAGGTGAAGGTGGGGTCCAAAGACTGGAGGATTAGCATGAGGTTGAACTCTCTCATTATTGCTTGTCCCAGCAGTCCCTAGATGGGGGTCTTCCTGATTCTGCCTCTCTACCAGTGCTTTTAATCTCTCTTGGCTTTGAGCCATATTATTCATCACCTCCATAAACTGTGTCATCTGATTCCTCATTTCCAATCTCTCATTGGCCATTTGAGTCCTGACCTCTGTAAGGTCCTGCTGTACTTGGTCCATTTGTATACCCGGAAGGTTGTTGCGGGTTGGATATCTGTGTGGACGGTTGAGTGGAAACACCCGACGTCGAGCAATAGTTCCTGAGATCACAACAGAGTTAGTAACAACAAAACAAAAACCTACAAAACAAAACAAAAGGTTAGTATGCAATGCAGTATGCTTATTTGTTTCCAAGGTATCCGGCTTGGCACTTGGTTTTGACCTTTCCAGACCCTTGAGGAAGATGCTTGTGATGTTGCTCGAAGAATTCAGATATAACAAACCAACACATATATTACAAAAAGTAAATGATACATAGTTTGTTTTTTACAATACATGCCCTCTGAGGGGTCAAAAATACAACATAAAGAAAAGTACATGAAATGAAAGCAACAACAAGCAAAAGTCAGACACCAAGACCAAATTCATCCTCCTGAACTTCTTTTAGAAGTGCCTCAGTCACAGGATCAGTTGGACGCTCTGTGAGGTTTCTGACAAGGAGATTCCTTGTAGTAACAGCTGCAGTTAACTTCTTGTGTTGACTCTGGTCCTTTGACCTCTTTACACCAGCTTTAATCTTCAACTCTGAGATCTCTCTCTGGGCTGCTGCCAGGGCTTCCTGTTGCTCTTTTGCACTAGCTTCCAGCTGCTCAATCTTATCCTGAGTCCTCTTATCCTCCTGAGTACGGGCTTCGGTGATCCTGACCCACCTAGCCTGACTCTCCTTCAGATACAAATCAGTCCTAGCTCTCTGGAATTGGGCCTCTTTGCAGGCATTTTTCAAGATCTGTTCTCCAGCCCTAGACTTCTTAATGTAATCCTCTGACTTCTATATTCTGGCTAGATGCTCCACCTTTAGCTTTTCCAACCTTTCAATGTCCAACCGACCATCACTCCTCTCCCAGAGGGTCTTCTGTAGAGCCTGAGTCAGATTCTCATTTCTCTCTTTCAATTTCTCAAACTCCTCCAGGCTGACAGTTGCTGGAGGTGGTGCTGTGGAGGGCCCAGGCACATCTTCAAGGGTGAAGGGCATCCCAGAAATTTGAGCCCTGGCATGAGACCACTCATAGTACTGAGCTGAGGCCACATTGTTGCATCTCCCAAGGATGGTTACCCCTTTAGTCTGGACATTGTCCCAAGCCCAGGATGCTTGCATGACAATAGCCCGATTAGGCTTGTTCTCATAATAAAGGGTCTCAGCTAGATCTTGTGCTCTAGGAGGGTGGACTAATGCATAGCCCAGTTGTCTTTTGAATAGCATAGGGTTGTAGTTGATGCAACCCTTCACTCCTATCAGAGGCACATTGGGAAATTGCCCACAACTAGTAATGATGTCTCTGCCCTTGGTGCTCTGAGTGCACCATCTGATATCATCTGAGGTTAGAGCAACAAGCCTCCTAGCCCAGTTCTTCTGCTGGTGAGGGTTCAAGAATGCATCAGTCTTTGGCAAATGTTTGAGCAGCCAGGTATGGAACAAAGGAGCACAACATCTTACTAATCTTCCCCTTTGCTTTTCATTCCTTTGGTGAACAGAGTAGTAAAGATCTCCCAGTAAGGTGGGTACTGGGTTCTTCAGAATGAAAAGATGGATTGCGTTTTTGCTAACAAACTTAGGCTCATCTGCAAAAAGTATGACCCCATATATGCTAAGGGCCAACAAAGCACAGACTGCCTTCCACTCTCCTAGAGAAGCCTTCAGGGTGGCCTGAGAGGTCAAGAAATCCAAGTGAAGACCAGAGACTCCAGCCTTGGCTGTCATGTTCTGCCCAATCAGAACTGGTTCCAAATACAATGCCTTTGATACCTCTTCATTACTAGGGAAAGCCATCTCAGGGTTGAAGGGGACTCCACCCCTGATAGGTACACCAATCAGTGATGAATACTCTTCCAACAAGGGTCCAAACTGAAAATTCTGGTAGGTGAAGCACCTCAGAGGGGGATCATAGAACTGCAGGCAAGTATGAATCAAGCTCCTCTGTGAAGGGTCCAAATCCATAACCACATCAAGGATTCCTCCATAATGTTCTCTGAATAGTGGTATATGGTCTGGAGTAATCAGGGTCTGAATCTTCCTGATGCTAGCCAACTCAGGCTCAAAGAAATGATAGGAGATGTTGCTCTTCTTAGGTGCCATGTTGCTGAAGAAGAGCTGAGACAGATGCTGAGAATAACACTGAAGATGGGCCACTGACAGGCTGAGACTGGTGATGCAGGTGACTGAAGCAGGTAGCTGATAGCTGAAGCAAGTACTGATGAAGATAGGTCTATGCTGAAGAAGGGGTCAAAACCAAGCCAAAATGTAGGATGGATACCCTGAAAAACAAATAAACACATGTTAAAATGATGCAATGATGATGTATGCAAATGATATGCAAGGGTTTGTGACTGAGCTGGATCTGATTAACCGCCTTGATATAGGTCCATATATGTTCAAGAAATCCAGATGGAGGTTCAAAAGTCCAGTAACCAAGGTGGGGGACTCAAATAAAGAGCCACATGTCCAGGGTTAAAATCACAAGAACTGTTCTAAGATGGAGTACTCTTAATCAAAACAAAGTAACAGGGTATGCTGAGGTCAAGGGTACCTGCAAACCTGTAAACAGCCCAACCCCCTCACAGGTGATGTTCTAAAACAAGGATCCTCAGACTTGGATCAGTTATGAGAAGTGTAAACACTTCTAACCCGGAGGTACAGTGTTTACAATAACCATAAAAGATCCTCCTCTAATTCACCTCAGTTTCTGAAGGTCAATACTAAAGGTCATCCAGACTTAGCAGGCTTCCCAGATAGCCCTAGCACTACAGGAAATCTGTAGCACAGAGTTCTCAAGAAGAAACCCATATCTGAACCGTGTTTCATATTCCCGCACCAGACCGAAATGGAATGGGAAAGAACATGAACCACTCTAGCCTAGGTGTCACTCAGGTCCCAGGTATAGGACCTTAACTCTCAATGGAACACCCACCCACCAAAGCAACAAAACAGATCCAGCCAGCACAGTATGATAGTATGATATATGTAAAGCTATAAAGAAAGCAATAAAACAACTGTACATAAAGCAAAAATAAATACAAATACAAGCACAAATAGCACATAACACCCCAGTAAACACAAATCAATCAAGCGCTAGGAGGAACCCACAAACAGAACCAGAAGCCCTGGTTACAGTATAAGCATCCCCAGCAGAGTCGCCAAGCTGTCGCTCCCGATAAATGGGAAATGGCCCAGATAAAGGTACAGACGCGAACGGTCGGCGAGAGGAGGATGTGAGAACACACAGGAGTGAACTCACAGGGAATGAAAAGAGTTGCTAGCTAGGCATTTTTATCCCGAAGGAAAGGTAATGCTGCATAAACCTAGAAAGATATGGATAAGACGGTTGCGAACCAGAGAGACTGAGAAAGGGGGTTGGTTACAACCTGGGAAGGTATTAGCACCCAGATTGTCCTTCGTACTCGACGGGATCCACGCTTAAAAGATTTGTGTTTTAAAGGGGTAGTGTCAGTGCAATCTGTGTATACAATAGCTGGAAAAGGATGTACAGGTGTCAGTGTAAAAGAAAGTGAAGTGTGATATATACAGTGTCAGTGTAATAACAGAAGTGAAATGCTCATGATAATGAGGCTAAAGAATAAGGCTAGAAGGAGGGGGAATATACAGAGACTTTTGTTCGATAACAGTTAAGTTATGCCTACGTATCCTCTCGTGCAATGAGGAAGTCAGAACACCGTAGTTCGACCCAAAGAGACTGAAAGATGAATTGACTTGTGAACTGCTTACTTATCTATGCTCAAGTGTATGACCTGTCTGGCACAGATGCAAACTGTCTTGCATTTAGACGGAAGAAGCAAGTTCTCGTTTGTGAGTGAAGGTGATGAGAAAAGAATCCCGGAGGAGACGATTATTGTTTGTTTTTTGAGTTTTCAGTCTTTTATTGCTTTTTGAAGTTTGTCATAAGTTAATGAGCTTAAACCTAAACCAATGGGTTAGTAAATTCATCACATCTTCCCTCTGATTAGGGGTAATGAGAATACCTTAAGTGTGAAGTCAACTTCTCACACTTAATCACCATGGTGTAGGATTAAGATCATTAACCTACTTGTGATTATTTAGATGTTTTTGGTGTTTTTGTTTAGTGTTGAGTAATGAGGTTAATCCATAATCAGGGATTGAACAGACTCATTACACCATCCTAATAGAAGGATAATAGATGAGAATGTTTAAGCTGAGGAAAGCTCCTCAACTTAATCCATGATTAGGGATTAAACTCATGACAAAACAAACCTTTGATTAAGTGGATTTTATTTAATGATATGATGATGAAGTGATTTTTAGGGTTTGTAAGACAACTTGAGGGGGACTTGTCCATTAACACTAGGGTTAGTCCTTCTTAACCAATTAAGGAAGAATTAGAACCCTAATGCAAGGCCCAAGTTACAAGTGTGATGTCTTGATGATTTTTAAGTGAATTGATTGAGAGATTTAAACACATTAAGGGTTTAACACTTAGGATTAAAGTTATACACTCCATCCTAATAGAAGGATGCAGGCATAAGCTTAATCACAAAGCCTTAAAGCCTTTAGGGTTTAGTCTCTGATTATGGGATGAGAAGAGGAGACTCAAAGAGACACAAAGGTAAAACTAAGTGGGAGACTAATCAAAGCCCTAATCATTGTCATGCTTGGTTGTTCCTAATGTTTGTGAGGTTTAAGAAAGAAATCTTCAAAGGAAACACCAGGAAGCAGATGAAAGGAGCAAAGAGAAGCAAATCAACTTGCTTCATTTAAGAAGTCAAGTCACTTGAAGAAAGAGACTAAGATGAAGAAGAATGAGCAAGCTCACCCTCAAACACATAACAAAATGCAGCAAGGATGCATAAAGGAGATGAAAAGAAATTGTGAGAAGTGAAGGCAAATTCACTTCTCAAAGTTGCTTACCACCTGAAATGTTAGTGAAAGAAATGCAATGCAATGCAAAATGAAGTGAAATGGCATGATGCAAATCAAAACCAGAAGCACATACATGATGTTAATGATGCTATGAGATGATGCAAACATGAAACAAAGCATGGGGATGATCATACAAACTTATGGATGAAAATGAAGCAAGTTTAGAACCATGATCATACATGAAAAGTTATGAAGTGCAAATGGCATACAAGATGGCAAATGCAAGATGCAATGATCAAACATGCTTACAATATGTCTTAAGATGTCAAATGAATCAAATGGATGCACAAAATACTATGGCAAGTCATGGTATGCAAGCAAATGCAAGATGGATGCATATGGAAGCCCAAATTAGGGTTTATGATCAATGTATCAAACAAAAACCAAAATCAGAAGCAAATATCAAGATAAAAAATTGAAAATGCACTAAAAGGATCCCTAAACCTATACTAACTCACTGCCCAAAGGAGAGGTTCCAACTCTTAACCTAATTAGAGTTATGAATTTCCTAAGATTTCTAGGGTTTTAGGGTACCTTAACAAGAAAAATGCCAAACAAATGGAAAATGAAAGATCAAATCATGCCAATTTAATCTCACAAACTACATGCTAAACAAAATGCAATGCAAGAAGAATCAAAGTCCAACTCTCAATGGTTAGGCAGAAATGATTTTTTGAAGTTTGGATCAAAATAATGCCTTGAAATGATTTTAATTCCATGAAAAATTCTCAAAAGACATCAAGATCAAAAAAGAAATTTGGTTTGAGGGTTGGACAATGTTTCTAAATGGTTTTAAAGGTTTCATGAATTTTTTGGTGATTTTTAAATACCTAAAAGTATTTTTAATTAATTAATTCTCATTAATTAATTAAAAATAAACTTTTAAATGATTTAAAAATATTTTTTAATGCAAAAAATAAAAATAAAAATGTTTTTGGTTTCTGAAAATTAATAAAAGTGTGTATAAAAAATTTCAGAATTTTTAAGATTGTTTTGCTATTTTAAATAAAATGGAGAAAATAAATGAAATAAAGAGAAAATAAAATTGAATTAATGAGAAGTAATCAGAATCAAGGGTCAGCATTCAAATGAAACACGCGCGCGTTTGACTTGGCGCCACATCCAAGGGCTGGCATTCAAACTTGGCTAATTATGATTAACCCTAATTAATTGTGCCCTAATCACTTTCAGGCGACCGGAACACTGTTCCGGTCGTCTTCTCCGGCCATATCATTTTTCAAACTCTCTCTACACGCATCCAAAACAAAATCTAACTACCCAGAATTCATCCCCACTTAAAAACGAATCAAACCCCTCAATCAAACAACATTTATCATTCAAAAACATAGAGAATCGAATCAAACATTTTTTAGGGCAAAAGTTTCAGACAATGCATACATCCTGGTTTCTCAACCATTTTCAAAAGTAAGCACATATTCATGATCAGGGGAGTGCATAGAAGCTATTAAGAACTTAAAAACATGTTTCTGGAAAAAAGTTTTGAGTTGACTACCTGAACTGAAGCTTTCGATTCAGGAGCTTTCTGGCTGTTTCTTTGGCTCAAATGCACTCCAATGATCCCCCTAAGAAGCTTGCAGTGTTTGTTTGAAGTTTGCAATGGCTGGTTTGAGAGATGGCAGGAGTTCTGTTCAATGGCAGGTGGTGATCGTGTTTTTGATTCTTTGAGTTTCAGGCTGTTTTGAAGGGTGCTTTGTGACCAGGAAGATGTGTTGAGTTGGTTTGTGAAGTTTGTTTGGGTGTTTGTGGCTTGTGTGATGAGTTTCGAATGCTTTTGCACAAGAGGTGGAAAAATGAGAGTGCTGTGATGTGGGAGGTTTCAGGCTTGTGTTGTAGTTGCTTTGGCTTGCTTTTTCTTTGTATAAACAATTGCCATTGGTCAAATGAAGTGATGTGTGCTTTACTGATTGGTATGGGTCCTTTTGCCAAAATGTCAAAGTTGGTGTAAGAGAAGTATGGGATACTTTCTAGCCAAGGACAAAGGGTGTGTCCTGCGCAGCATGATGAGGGAAGATGCCTAGGGTGGCTCAGCAGGCTAGCAAGCAAGTGGATGAGAAACTATGATGAGTTTTGCAACTTGCCTTGCCTTTGATCTTTATGAAAAAGTCTTGCTCCATAAGCCATAAAACATGTGATCCTTTGGGTGCAATCTGACTTTTAGGACTTGTGTGATCATGTGGTGAAGTTTAGAAGGCCATTTGACAACTTAATTTTCCTTGAGAAGTGAATTTGCAACTTTGTCTCCTTGGTGGAAAACTTCAAATTTTGTGATTTTTGCCAACTTTGACAAGCCATAACTTTTGATCCAAAATGAATTAGGTCATGTTCTTGTACTTTTTGAAAAGAGAAAGATCTATTCTACAACTTTCATGACCAAAGTTTTTCCATTTGAAGCTTTTTTGAATCAAAAAGTAAGGTTTGAAAAAGTTGCCTAAAATGACAATTTCATTAAAAGTCAAACTTGCCCAAAAAGTCAACTTTGCAAAAGACTTGAAATTCTTCAATTTTGTGAACTTCCAACATCTTCCATGATCAAATAAAGATCATATACAATCAAAATGATGAAGAACACCCTTTGGTTGGGTCATTGGGGGCCTCAGATGCCCTGATTTTGTACTGACTTGCTTGAAAAATCAACTCTTGATCAGATGACTTCCCCATGGAATTTCTTCATGAAAATTGATATGCATACTCCCTATACCATATAGAGACCAATAGAAACAAGAATGACCAAAAAATTTGGAGTTATGGCCTCTGAAACCAAAACCCTAATTTTAGGTCATCTGTGCAGTCAAGCCTGGCTCTGCTTCCATACCATCCTCAGTTCTTGTGATTCTTTGGCATTCTTGACTTTGAGAGGATGTAATATGATACTTGAACACACATGGACCTCTTTGGAGTGATTGATGACCTTTGGAGTGGCTCAAGAAGCTCTTGGATTGCCCAGATCACAAACCCTAGATGCAGATGACTTAGAATCTATGCAGTGAATCAAAAATGTGATATGAGATGCTATGATTGAGTTTATGCATATGAAGAGATCACAAGCCATGGTGTGAATGGGTGAGGGAAAATTTGGGGTGTTTACAATGAGCAACCTTTAAGAACTTTATTAAGGCTTTAGCATGGGCCTCATAACACAACAACAAAGATAACATGGAGATTTTGGAGGGAGTATGCCCCAACTGGTCAACAATATCATAATCACTTTTGTGAATGATCTTCAGTACTTCTTCCATCTGTTTAGAAATGTTTTCAGCAGTTGGTGACTCAGCTTGCACAGGTTCAATCACAGGACCTTTTCCCCGAGCATCAGTACTTGGCCCAGAATTAGAGGTATGATTTGGAGTAACTGTACTTTTAGAGGTATCTTGAGGGGAGAATATTCTTCCACTTCTGGTGACCTTACTAGATCCAGCAATGTTGTCCACATCAAGACTAACATCAGTAACAGGTGCATCAGTCAAAGGCTCTTGTTTGACACCATGGATATAAACATCAGAACCATAATTACAGGGTATAACTTTATCAGAAGTATAAGGAACAGGGCCAGGTGTGGTAATGATCATGGGAGCCACTCTAGCTTCAACAACAGTCTTCATAGGGCCTTCAGCAGTAATCTTCACTGGTCCTTTAGATGTAATCCTGACAGGACCTTTGGAGGTAATCTTCACTGGTACTTTATCAACCATAGTTACATCTTCAAGCTTCGTGCTTCGAGTCAGATGTTCACACATACTTTCCACCAAAGGAATATTCTCAAACAATATAGTATAATCGTCCATGAGGCATTGAATACCATCCTTCAACTTCCAGCAACTATCAGGTTTATAGGCACAGTAAAAATAGTCTTCCTTGCAACCTAGAAAGAACCCAACCTGCACCAGCTTCTTCTTGATAATGGATAGAGGAGTAGTCAAATCTGTTACTGAGGAAACATAAGAAACTTCATCAACAACATTAACAGTCTTCTCATGCTTGGGCATAGGAGCAGTGATCACATTTGGGGTTCCAGGAGGGTCAAATTCAATTTCCCTAGCTTCGATCATGTCTTGAATCTTGTTTTTCAACACCCAGCAGTTGTTGGTGTCATGTCCCAGACTATTAGAATGATATGCACATCTTGCATTAGGATTGTACTGAGGAGAGGATGTATTAGGATTCTGAGGAGGATCCCTTAAAGTAATTAGCTCCCCTTTCAACATGTGTTGCAAGGCTTGAGCCAGTGACATGTTGATCTTGGTGAACTGTCTTCTAGGCTTCTGTTGATTGTTTTGTTGTTGATCTAGTGCTGTAGGGGCAGGATTGGAGATGTGAACTGCTCCCACAGATTGGTGACTCCTATTACGACCATGTTGACCATACACAACATTAGACTCCTTCCTTCCACTAGGGGGCTTCTTAGAAGTGCTTGATTAAGAGGCACCCACCTGTATCTTACCACTTCTTATCCCACTTTCCACACGTTCTCCAGTCATTATCAGCTCAGTGAAGCCAGATGATGAGCTTCCAATGAGGTGACTATAAAAAGGACCATTCAGCTCCCTGTCAGTCAGAGGAGGTTGAACTCTGCCAGCCAGGTCTCTCCATTTTTGGGCATACTCTTTGAAACTCTCCTTAGCACCCATAGACACGCTTTAGAGCTGCATGCGAGTTGGTGCTAAATCAACATTATATTGGTATTGCCTATAGAAGGCCTCAGCAAGATCATTCCAATCACGAATATTAACACTTTCAAGTTGATAATACCATTCCAATTGAGCTCCAGATAAACTCTCTTGGAAGAAATGAATCCACAGTTTCTTGTCAGCAGTATGTGGTTGAATCCTCCGGACATAGGACCTCAAATGCATTTTAGGACATGAAACACCATCATACACCACAAAAACAGGAACCTTGAAGCCAATAGGTATAACCACTCCAGAAACTAAACTCAAATCTTTAAAATCAAGCCCATAAGTTTTTTGTAGTTCCATAGCGTTCATTCTGTCTACCAACATCTTATACTTCTCCTTACTAGCAGGATCATGATAATAGTTCTCCTCAGAATCAGAATCTTCCACAGTACCATGGAGACTACCTCCTTCTTTCTCAGAATTTTCAGACTCAAAATCCTCAACCTCTTCTTTTATCTTGTCAGGACCCCTGAATCTTCTACCTAGGTTGATGAGACCCCCTGATTTCCTAGTCTTCTTCTTCTTCTTCTTAGTCAGAAGTGCCTTCAGCTCATCTTATCCCTTGGACAAGTTCAAGATCAGTTCTTGGAATTGTGCATTATGAGCCTGGAGATCCTTAACAGTTTGTTTGAGAGCCATTTCTGCTGAAATAAACAGCGAGAAGATAAGATACCTGTTCATAAGAAACCTGTGATGAAATGATATGGTATGTAGATGCATATGCAATATTTTCAAGGACCGCAGGATTTAAATTTGTTTAAACAACTAGAAATGAAACTTTTATTAGTAAGCAATAAACTTGTTTGCCTCTTGGGCTTACAACAAAATGAAATAAATACAAATATGGGGTTTTAAGTCTCCCATGGACGTTTCCTCTTTGTATGGAGGTATATGTTGAGATTCCGCTCTTCGTGAAGTTGTCTTGTCAGCTCCAGGATTCTTTCTTGACTAGCTTTGAAATGAGTCTCAAAAGTATCCCTTTGCTCCTTCAACTGGATCCAGGACCTCTGCAACTCTTCCATGTCAGTGGGCATGTCTGGATGAAGGATGATATAAGGAGTATCTCCTTCAGCAACAAGCTCCATGGTAACTGGTAGGATAGCCGGATATGGCATCATAAGAGTCTGAGCACGTGCTCGTACCCATCTGAGATAAGGTTCCATAGGAATGGAGTACTTTGGTTCCAGAGTCTTGTTGTCAACCTTGTTCACTTTACCCCAAACTCGTATGAACCTTTGACGGTAACCTTGCAGATCGTTGTCGTAGTCGAACACAATATCCTGAATAAGCATGTCATGAGGACCATTACTCCGAGCATAACCAAACCGGTGTAGAGCTAAAGAAGGGTTACAAGTAATGCCCCCTCTTATGCCAATGAGTGGCACATTAGGGAACTCCCCCACAATGGTCAATGATAGTAACATTCTCCATGGATCTAGAGCACTAATGAATGTCTGAATGAGAAAGTGACATGATCCTCTTGGACCACCTTAACCCTTGTTCATTCTTCATCACTGATCGAGGAAGGTGAGAAATAAACCACCTAGACAGTAGAGGTATACAACACATCAGAGTTCCTCGTGCCTTCGTAGTACGGGTATGGAGAGAATGTAAGATGTGCCCACATAGATTAATAAGGCTAAGATCTCCTCAAAAGCATTATAAATCATAGCCTTCAGGAACACTTGAGCTTTCTCCATCAATACCTTAGCAAGGATACCCTTAACTCCACTTCTCGTTTCTAGGACAATGTCTGATTTCTTCAGATGTAGGGCTGCAGCAATAACTTCAGGTTTAGGCTCTTTTTCCAAGCATGTGAAAGGTCTCTGATCAAGGATAGGTATACCCAATAGTTTGGAGAATTCTTCCATTGTAGGAACCAGCTGATAATCGGGAAATGTGAAGCAATGGTGTTTAGGATCAAAGAACTGAAATAGGACACTCATCATGTCTTCATTGAACCCTGAAGTGACTAGATCTAGTAGGTGACCATGCTTCTTGATGAACTGGGAGTTTTCAGAAACTTGAGAGACCAATTCCTTAAGCTTAGGAGGTATTCCTACAAAGTTGATCCGGATAATATTCCTCCGAGAAGAAGCCATGACCTGCAACAAAGAACAAAGATAAATCCTTTGGTCCTTGAAATGGTTAGTGAAAATGCTATGCTTATGATGCATGATGATGTTATGATGTTATGCTCAATCACAAACATGTGGCACACACAAACAAGTCATACCATAGCCCTAGGTTTGAAGGCTTGCATGAGGTTTAAAGGTAAGTACCCTCCCCTGAAGTTTAGTTGGTTCATCCTGTCCTACAAAAGTAACCAGGTTCTAAGGGATCTCAATATCAGTGATCCTTCCCAAGGGTGGTTGTTCAGTAGGCAACTTACTTTCCAACCAAAACCCTCCAAGTTTAGGATCTCAATGAGTGTAGTATCGAGTATCAACCAACTTCAATCTTCACCAAAGCCGGCTATCTCACTACTTTCTAAAGGCCAAGATGGGATAACTAAGGTTCTAAAAGTCAGTTAGTGTATTGACAACATATGGCAGCCCCAGATTATCCTTAACTTACTTAAGGAACATAAGAACCAACCAAGAAGTCACACTAACTATGGCCACCAGATCAACCATATCGGTATACGCCGTATAGTTTCCTTGGTCTATTGCCGTTTACCTAAGGTACACTAGATCCGGGATAGGATCTTTCACACATAAAGCCCAACAAGTAATATAAAGCAAACAAAGCAAACAATTTAAAGGTGATCTAATTCCTAAGGGTACCCCTCTTTTACTTAGTAACTCCCCAGCAGAGTCACCAGTTCTGTAACACGGTGGGAGAACTGACTTTCTATAAATGTTGCGGATAGCAAGAGTCGCCACCGACTTTTATTTTATCCAAGTGGAAAGGACATAAAAGAACAGGAAATACCTTTTTTAAAAGACTTGAGTTCGGGGGGTAGGTTATACAAAGGGAATGTGTTAGAACCCTTTATATCCATGGTTATCCATGGGATCTTAGTTACTTAGCTCACTTTGTTTGTTTGCAAGAGTGTAGTGTGTGATTAGAAAAAAATTCTTTAAGTACTAGGTAATGACCCTCGTATGGGTGTATACAAAGCCTAGTTTAGAAATTGTGAGGTGTAAAAGTAATTTTGAAAAGTGTGAGCAAGTAACTATGAGGTACCTACCCTAGATTAAGTCTTTCGTGTTCTCTTATGTTCTTTCAATGGTAAGACTATACCTATTATTAAGGAATAGGTAGTCATTACCTTGGATGGGTTAAGGGACAAACGTAGGGTCATAGAAAGCAACAAGTAAGGGTGTCTTTAGCAATTCGTAGGGACTATCATCATTTATTCGAAGGGACAAGATCATTATTTCGTAGGCAACCTCAAATGGACTTGATCTTTTAAACTGAAGGGACTTTATGATATTTATGAAGGGACTTTGCTTAAGACATCCCTATATTCGAGGGACTTGACCATATTTAAGGCAACCAAGAGGGGTAACTTAGGAAGTGCAAGATGGCGATCAAAGATCGACTTACGTGTGTGAGTGTTTATATTCAAGTATTTATCTTATTTAAATTAATTCTCTAAGTTCAATTTAATCACATATAAGTTATGCACACCCTAAGGTTACTAACCATACAGTAAAAATAATTACAAAAATAAAGCAAAGATATAAAATAAACCTATTACATAGCTTTAGCAATTACATAATAATAAAATAATAATGATAATAATAAATATAATAAGAATAATAAATAAACAATAATCAAATATTAGTAATAATAAAGTAATAATAATAAGGGTTAGAAAAATAAATAAATAAAGGAAATAAGAATTTCAAAAGAAAAATTAATGTTAGAAAAGTTTTAGAAATTAATTAAAAAAATTAACTTTAATAATAATAAACAAATAACAAATTATTTACATATTAAAAATAAAGATTAATAATAGAATTAGGGTTTAGAAAAAATTAGGGTTAATTTTTAGGGTTAGGATAAAATTAGGGTTGACAAAAAAATTAGGGTTAATATTTAAGAAAATTAGGGTTTTTTAATTATAATTATACATTATTAATTTATTTACAAAAATACATAATAATTATATATAAACATATTATAAAATTATTACAAATAATTTACATTTAAGAAAATTAAATATGAATTTTAGAAAATATGAAGTTTTATGAAAATATTATTAGTTATTAAGAAAGTTTTATTTTTTTATAAGAATTTAAATGAGTTAAATAATATAAATAAACAAATAAATATGAAAAATTGAAAAAAATTACAAAATACTTGAGGCTGGGATTCGAACCCACGCCCTAGGCTTTCACACTCTTTGACCAGCATCACTACCACCAGGCCAGCTGCGCTTGGTGAACATATGATGAACATTGATTTTTATATATTAAACCTGCAAAATAAAAGGGATTTTGAACAAAATGAATAACCTGGGGATCGAACCCAGGTCGTCTGCCTCATACGCGCACATGCTTACCACTACGCCACTTGCTTCCAACTGATATAAAACATAAAATGTTAATTAAATAATAAAACTAAATTCAAACTTTGAAATTCGCGCGCGCAGTCATCTTCTTCCTCCAGCCATCGTATTAGGCTATAGTGACACTTTATCCGTCACTAGAGCTATAGTGACGGACTTTCTCCGTAGCTACATGTCCTGGAAATTCAAAAACGCAGCATACACAATATAAATTCATTCTAAGGGTTCAAATCAATCAATACATGTCCTCTAATTTCAAATAGGTCCATAATTTGGTCTGAAATTTCTTATTTCGTGAAACCCTAATTCATGGTTTCATGAACCCTAAAAATGGCGTTTGGCCGTTCCTGCATCAAACATCAAATCAAACCACCCAGAAACATTGCAAACATCAATATAAACAATAATATGTAATCAAATTCCATTTATATAGCTTATATAAGCAACATCGAAAATCAAAATTCCAAGCTCAAAGTTGGATTCAGTTTATGCATTCGAGGATGTTTTTGATGATGTAAATGATGCAAATAGGTTCAATGATCATCCATCAATGTATTGCAACCTTTATTTGATCTTGAAAAGGTCTCTAAATCAAAAACCGAATGTGACTTTTCTTTGAAAAATTTGAAGTTGAATGGTGTTCTTGGAGGCTCTGAATTTCGTCCCTTGAGTTTGTAATAGGTTTATGAACTTATAGTGATCTGAATTAGGTCAAGACTTTGTGGATTTGTGGGCTTTCTTGAATAACTTGAGTATGAAGAAATCTCATGATCAAAATATGTGAAAAATCAAATCTTTGTATGCCAATCTAGTCTAGCACGAATTTGAATCAGATCAATCATCTCTAAATAATGTTTATGACCTTCTAGAACAAGAATCAAATTTAAATATTGAGTTTTCATATTTTATTTTAATTTAAATTGATTTTTAATGAATAAAATCAAAATAAATAAAAAATAAACTATAAAAATCTAAATAAATGATATTTGATTCGTGCATGATGTCATGGTAGAAATTGGGTCATAAAAATGCAAGCCCGTGTGAAAAGAATTGGTTCTAAGACCCCATTTACTCAATAAACCTCTCAAAAATTTCCCAACTTTGCAAAGGCACAAATACCTCAATTTTAAGGCTATGAAGGTGTTCTTGGACATTTTGGAAAGCTTAGAGAGTCCTATAACCAACCTCTTTGGTCTCATGTCCATATCCTTTACCATTTTCAAATTATGCCCTTTGGAAGATGTTGACTTTTTGTTGACTTTTAAAATGACCTATAATGTCTTAGCTCATACCTTCCAAATGAAGCATTTTTGGGCTTGGCTTGTGAGACACAAAGTTGTAGAGAATTCAATTTCCTTCAAAATGAGCTTTGGATGGAAAAATTTTGATGAAGCATGTGAAGGTTATGGCTGGTCAAAGTTTAGTTGACTTTTCCTATGAAAACCCTAATTTAGAAACTCCTGATTCTTGATGATCTGAAATCTCCTTGATGAATCATGATCAACCCTTGATAAAATGATGAATTTTACTTCATATACTTGATGTTGGCAAAAAATCATGAAGTTTGACTTTGGTTTGACCATAGTTGACCTCAGTTTGACTTTTTAACTTCTTTGACTGATTTTAGCCTATCTGATCATCTGACTGAGCAAACCTTTTGGGAAAGTCTTGAAACTTGACATAGGGATTCTTAAAGACATATAGGCTGTTATGAATCTCACTTGAAGCCTTGTAAATCCATTTAGCCTGATGAAATCCAAAACCCTAGTTTAGGGTGCATTGCTTAGGAGGAAGCTTTGTCTGAGGGAATTGTCAAACTTTCTGACTAATTGTGAACCTTGTGAACCTTGTGAACCTTGTGAACCTCTTGGGACACCTTAGTACACAATTTCGTGTCTAGGTGAAGGCAAATTTTGGGGTGCAACATTGGGTAAGAACGTCGAACAACTTCAACACTCCTTTCTGATAACCATAATGTGGCCATGAATATACACCAAATTCATTATGAGGGAGCTCGCGGTTCCTCTTCTTACCGTGGCAGAGGTCGTTCCACCAATGGTCGAGGCACGCCTACTCAACGCCTCTGTACACACTGCAGCCGCAACAACCACACCTTGGACACCTGTTTAATTAAACATGGCTATCCTCCGGGTTACAATTACAATAGTAATAAGGCCTCCATAAAAAATGCTAAAGCTTCTCCTTCCACCAATACTCCTATCGAGCCTTCATCTGATTCTAATCCTTCCATCATAACTTTACAACACCAATAGAATCAGATTATACAACTTCTCCAACATCACTCTATTTCGCCTTCGCCTGTGATTAATGGAGTTTCTCTCCCTAACATAAACTCTATATCCACCTCCTCTGATGGTTAGCCTTATGTGTATTGGGTATTGGATACAGGGGATACACACCATATCATTCCTACTTTAAAGAAATTTTCATTTTATTTTCATCTTTCTCCTATTCACATGAAATTACCTATTGGTTTCACTATTTTGATAGATATTGATGGAACTATTTCTATCTCTAATTCCCTCATTCTTACTTTCGTTTACTATGTTCTTTCATTTAATGTTAATCTTATTTATGCAACTAAACTTATTGATTCCCAACACTGTCATCTTACTTTTACTAATCTTAAATGACTTATTTTGCAGAACCACTCCAACACAATGATTGGTTCAGCTGACCGACATGGAGACTTGTTCGTTCTTCAAGCTCAAGCTATTCCTTACACTTCACCACCCCTACCGCTACTTGTAACTCTATCAATTCTATTTTTTTTCCTGATTTGTGGCACGTAAGATTATGCCACCCTTCCAAATCTGTACACAAAACTCTCTCTTGTCTCTTTTCTGATATTTCTTATCATGATAATAAATCCTTGCCTTGTCATTTCTGTCATTTAGCTAAACATAAGCGTTTACCATATGCTAATAGTACTAGTACTACTACTTCTGCCTTTGCTATTTTGCACGCTGACATTTGAGGTCATTACCAAACCCTTTATGTCACCAATAAACGTTACTTTCTTACTTTGGTTGATGATTACACACGGTTCACTTCGGTCATCTTTATGACCCACAAAAGTGAAACTCGTACTCACCTTGTTAAATTTATTTCCTTTATAAATACTCAATTTTCTTTGAACTTACAATGCATACACACGGAAAATGGATCTTAATTCTTAACGCCGGACTTTTATAAATCCAAAAGTATTGTGCATCATCGATCATGTGTTGAATGTACTCAACAAAACATATTTGTTGAACGCAAACATCAACATATTCTCAATGTTGCATGCTCCTTATTTTTTCAAGATAATCTTCCAAAACATTTTTGGCATCTATCCATTTCCCATGTTGTGCATCTCATTAATCGTTTACCTTCTCATATCCTTCATGATAATGCACCTTACTTCCTACTGTTTAACAAGCATCCTGATTACAGCAATTTTAAAACTTTTGGCTGCTTAGCCTATGCCTCAACAATAAAACAAAATCGTACTAAATTTGATCCTAGATCCACAAAATGCATCCTTTAAGGATATCAAAAGGGCACTAAAGGCTATTTATTATATAACTTGTTTAGTAACAAATTCTTTGTTTCCAAGAATGTTTCTTTTTATGATCTATGTTATCCATTCTCGACCACTCAAGACCATTTTCCCCTTCCTCCACCTCACATTATTCACCATGATAACAATGACCTTGAACCACTACCTTCTACTCCACCTATCTCTACTGCCTCTCTTCCTACTAATCCACCCCTCATAACTGAGAATCCCACACCAACACCTATCATACCAACACCCTCTCCATCCACTGAGCTTAGAAGATCCGTTAGACAAACCAAAAAACCATCATACATTAATAACTACCATTATAACCTCATAAAAACTGAACACTCTTCACTTCCTTCCACCACTCAACCTTCTTTTCCACTATCCCCAGTTCTTTCATATGACAAATGCAACATTTCATACAAAAACTTTTGTCTTTCTCTATCTTCCATTCCTGAACCTAACACCTTCAATCATGCCAACAAACATGCTTGTTGGCTTCAAGCCATGGCAACTGAACTAAAAGATCTTGAAGACACAAAAACTTGGACTCTTTGTCCTCTACCCCTACCAAATCACCTTTCGGCTGCAAATGGGTATATAAAGTTAAATATCTTGCTGAAGGTTCAGTTGACAGGTACAAAGCGCGTTTAGTTGCCAAAGGCTACATGCAACTTAAAGGTGTTGATTATTTTGACACCTTCTCCCCCATTGCCAAACTAACCACTGTTCAGACTCTTCTTGCCTTAACCTCTATCAAACAATGGCATTTAGAATAATTGGACGTCAAAAACACCTTTCTTCACGGGGATTTACACAAAGAAGTCTATATGATCCTTCCACCAGGTTACAACATTTTTTATTCCTCTTCCCATTCGTAGGTTTGCAAGCTCAATAAAAGCATTTATGGGCTTAAACAAGCCAACCGTCAGTGGTATTCAAAACTGTCGGCATCATTAATTTCTCTAGGATATATTCATTCTAATGCTGATCATTCCTTATTTACCAAATTCCATGATTCTAACTTTACTGCTTTATTAGTTTATGCCGACAATATAGTTTTAACAGGTAATGATCTCACAGAGATAAGAAATGTCAAAGCTCTTCTTCATCAACAATTTTGTATGAAAAACTTGGGCCATCTTCGGTAATTCCTTGGACTTGAAGTAGCTCGCTCTAATTCCAGTATTTTCATTAACCAACATCACTATACTCTAGAACTAATCAATAAAACATGTATGTTTGTCGCTCCCTGGATTTTCATCCTAGTACAAACGCGAAAGTGGCGCGGAACAGGTAGAGTCACCAGCCATGCATTTTTATCCCAAAGGAATGGGAAAGGTAATGTTGCACAAACTCGAGGAAGAAGGAAAGGACGAGGCCTTGCGAACCAAAGATCTGGGTTCGGGAGTCGGTTACGACATGGGAAGGTATTAGCACCCCAGATCGTCCGCCGTACCCGATGGGATCCACACTTGCTTGTTTGTTTCAAAGGGTGAGAAATAAGAGTGCTGCTGAATAAAACTACTACTGGAACTGGAATGAGAATTGAAAATAAAAGATCAAAAAGAAAGGGGGAAATGTAGGGAAAATAAAGAATGTGCTCTAATGGGCCCTACCCCGCTGCCTATGTACCTCATCGGGAAAATGAGGATCAGAGTCGACATAGTTCGCCTAACTAAGGCAGAAACTAGTTTGTGTTTTTTATGATGACGTTGCCATAGTTATAACTCAGGTGTTACCGGCTCTGACTCGAGGGTGTTTACCGTATCGTTGTTTGAACTGTCGAGGCAAGTCGCATTCGTCCGCAAAGATTAGGAGATGAGAAGAGAAGACGCGATGTCTTTGTTCCTTGTCTTTTAAAGAAGTGTTTTGATGGTTTTATTTGTGAAAGTAGCCTCATGATTAGACTTGTACTTCATGCTAGACAAGCCCACACTATTCCAAGATGGAATGAACATGAGTGCCCCATGGAATAAGGTTATACATAAGAGAACTCCTTCATGCCTTTATTGAATGTCTTTTAGATTTTGTTTGAAGATGAGAGAAGAAGACTCAAATCAGAAAAGGGCAAACTAAGGGGGACTAAGACACAACCCTAAGTCATTTATTAAGATGGTGGTCCTAGTGGTTAGTGAGGCTTTTCTAATCCTAAAGAGCAAAAGAAAAAGGAATAGAATGCAACTTACTTCCTAAAGAAGTTAAGTTGATTCTAAAGAACAAATGGGGAATCCTACCAAACACAAACATGAAAGATAAAAGAAATAAATGCATAAAGAAATGCATAAAAGAATTAAAAGGATAAGGTGTAGGAAAACATACCGCAACCTCCCTACAAAACAAAGGTTAGTGGTGTACATTTCATAAAAAGGAATGAGGTAAACACCTACCAAATAATTCCTAAGGCAACTTGGACCTAAACTAGATTCAATCTTAAGTTTTAGGGTGCCTACACTATGCCAAACTAAAATTCATCAGCTATTTACAGCACTTAAACACACAATCAACTATGAAAGACAGCACACAATACAAACAACAAACTACAACTATCAAACAACATGAAAGTAGGTGTAAACATTATGAAAATGTAACAAACAACATGCATTTAACAGTTACTGCTTCTAAAATCAGCTATGAAAAACAAGACAAATTTTATCATTTTCACTTATGTGCACAAAGTGAATGATAAACAACATATTAATGTAAATTAACATGGATCTACATACATCACAAAATGAATTCAAACATGTGAATTTATTTACATCATTTATTTGGTTAAAAGGAACAATGATCAATAAGAACAACCACACTTTTCTATATTGCACAAAATAAGCATTTATCATGAAATTGAACAAGTATCACTACAAGCATCAATTATTACACATGCATGGCACAAAAATAAGAATTGAACTCATGTCAAGAAGTGATCCATTAAGCACAAGAAGCATGCATGAACATGTGAAACACTTAATCACTTTTAAGCAAAAATCAAAATATGGCACTTAATCATGTGATCAATCCAACAAGCAAGGATCATAACTATGAAGCACAAATCAATTTTAAGTGAGCATTTAACATGTGAAACAAATGATTAAAGAGTAGAAATACACATCAAAAATCAATTATAGCACATATGCGTATTTAACACAAAACATGGAAAAGTGAACGGAATCATGTCAAAACGACTCGAAACAAATGAATCGGCTACTGGAAATAGACCTAAAAATTCCGTAAAATTAATACCTAAGCATACATGAACATTAGAAGCACAAAGAAGCAAGAACAAGCAAGCAAATAAGCTAAAGATTCTTTTTATAGTTTTTCATAAAAGTAATTTAGTGCGAGTGCGGAAAGTAAAGTAATTTAGTGCGAGTGCGAGAAATAAAGTAATTTAAAGCGAGTGCGGGTAATAAATGAAAGTAAAGCGAGTGCAGGAAATAAATAAAGTAAAGTGCGAGTGCGGATAATAAATAAAGTAAAGCAGTGCGAGAAATAAATGAAAGTAAAGCAATGCAGAAATAAATAAAGTAAAATACGAACTTGAATTAAAATGGCGGCAGGATTAACTTCCTCCAGAGTGCTCCAAAACTTCGATCACACAGACAGATTACAGACTCGATCACTCGATTGCAGAAGCACCCCGATGTGGAATGGCAACTGCTTTGAAACTGATATATGCCTAAATAAATCTAAGTTTGGATGAAGAAAAACGAAAATCTAAGGTCCTATTTATAGGAAAACTGAAAGCATGAAAAAACTGGGATGCCCCTCCACTAAAAAGTGGAGGTTACTGAAATTTGCCTTGTGGCGCCCGCCACAAGGTCATGGCGCCCGCCATGGTGCCTACAGGGGATTGGAGAGTGGGGATCATGGGTCTTGGAGGTTGAGGAGTGGTCTTGAGTCGTGGCCACGTCATGGCTAACCCCATGGCGCCCGCCACGGTGGGTGCCGTAAGTGCAAAACGCTGAATTTCTAGGTTTTCGTCCGTTTTCACTCCTTTTTCGCTCCCTTTCTCGATTCAAGCCCCGATTATTATAAAAACCTGAAAACATAAGAAAACAAAGTAATAACATAACAAAACAACAATAAAAGCTAAGAATGCATGCGAAATCGGAGTCAGAAACACGGTGAATTTTAGTGTGATCAAATTCTCCCACACTTAAACCTTTGCTTGTCCTCAAGCAAACATTAAAGCTTAAGAAAATATGGTGTCAACACGTGTCTTTGGGCTAAAGGGCTTCTAAGTTCAAGTCAGGATGCAGTGACAGATACTAACTAAGTGAACCAAGGGTACCATAGTAACACAAACACAAACTTCAATCCTATATTAACCACTCCATATCATCCCACAATACCTAGGCCTATCTTCTCATCTTTTTGTGTCCTTTTCATTCAGGCGCAATCACATTAAGCTCGTTATCCGTACATGCTTCATAGTAGAGTGACCGGTTAGTGATTCTGATCCATAACATAAGGTTTCTGGCACATAAGCATGTGTAAACCTGTTTTTATTTCGCCTAAATGTAGCTGCGGGGGATCGGATCGTAATCCGCCCTACCAAGTTCAGTGCCAGATACCTCTGAACCAACTAACAATAGGTGACTTGCAATTTTTTTCTTTTTGTGGCAAAATTTTTTTTCTTCTCTTTTTTCGGTTTAAATGACTTTGTGAGGGTCACCTATACCAGAGTTTGCCTTTTTTTCTTTTTTTTTCTCTTTTTTTATTAGCACTGGATCATTCACTTATGTTCATCGGCCCCCTACGTAGAGCATGCTTAGGCCGGAGCTGACTGCTAAAATAAACTACTTAGGACAATTTTTTAAATGATAATAAAGGCCAAGGTGGTGGGGTTTAGGAGTGATTCCTATATTCAAGAGGTCTATGGTGCTAAAAATGGTTCTGATGTTTCAAAAAGTTGACCTAAGTCACCACATCCTAATCTAAACCTGTCTCAAAGCCCAAAAAACATGTGAAACAACATTATTTTCTTTTTAAAATTTTTCTGGTAAGGCTAAGGAAATGGGAAAAAATGAAGATGAACTAAAAATACACTATACTGGTGACTCGTCAGACTCATGCATTATCTAAGAAAAATAAATTACTGAAAAGGGAAATAACTGAAAGGAAATAATTAACTAAAAAGGGAAATGACAGAAAGCAATAAAATCCCCTCCCACACTTAAATCGAACATTGTCCCCAATGTTTCGAAATAAGATAAGGGGGGTAACCTGAAAAAGACTACTGAGGAGGAGCACTGGTGCCCTCGCCGTCCTGCTGTGATGGTCTGGAACGACGGGATCTACTACGATGCTGGTCCCTCCGGTCGAGTCGTGCTGATAAAGCAGCCTGAGCACTCCGGACCTCTCGAAGGTTACCTAAGATGGAACCTTGAGTGGCCTCTACAAGCTGGTAGTGTCGGTTGTTGAACTCTCTCTGACGGTTCTGCTCTAATGAGATATCGTTCAAGGTACGACAAACGTTGCTATAAGCACGGTCCGAAACCAATCGCGATTGTTGCATGAAGCTCATGTTGTCCGTCAGCTGTTGTGAAATAGTAGAGAGAAGGCCATCACGCCTTTCTTCTCTAGCTGTCATATCACACCACATCTCCTCGGTGACAAAGAATCCAGGAGCAGTACCTGCAACAGGGTTAGAGGAAGATGGTGCGGTGTGTGACTGTGAGGGACGATGGGGGGACATGTGAGGGATGGGAGACTGCTCTCTCCGATCATACTCTTCATCAGTGTCATGTGCCTCCCCATCGGGAATATTAGGAGGAAGTGGACCCAAAACACGTGGAGCATTAAGATCATAGGTCCAGTTCCTTTCACCTTTGGTCTTCGGGGGGGTCTGGATAGCGTTTTCTTCTTCTTTTCAAGGCATGAGGCTTGCATATTTTTTGTAAAGACAAAAATGAAAATATTTTTGTCTTATATTTTTTTTTCTTTGCACGACAAAATTAAAATAATTAAGAATCAGAAAAGAAAAAGAAAAATTAACATTAGTGCATAATATGTATATATAGGAGGAATTCAAAGTACATGAAAATATAAAAGCTGCAATAAAGTAAAATATGTCTGGAAATGCGATATATAAAATAAAGCGTATAAAAGGAAATTAAATACTAGGGGTAGTGCTGTCAGTGTAGAATGAGTCATGTGGTAGGCGTCTTTTCCTGGCTTGATCCACGAATCTCAGCTATCTCCCTCTGAAGCTCTTCAATCGCCTGATATAGAGCATCGGCCTCTGAGGCATGAGTGAGATCAGAAACCTGCATCTGTAACTCTAAGTCTGCCACTTCCTGCTTGAGTAGGGCAGTCTCCTTACGGAGCTCATAAATCTGTGTTTGTAGGTCAGGTGGCTGCAGAGACATATTGTTAGACATAACAGTGATTCGGGGAGTAAGAGGTGTAGGAGTGTACTCAGCGGCGGGAGGCGATTTCGGCTCTTCGACAGTCTCTCCATAACCCTCTAGAGCATAACTCCAATTTTCAGGATCATGGACACTGGTCATCATCGGATCTGGTAATGTAAAATAGTGTATCGCTTCGCCGTCGATCAGCAATCTAAACATGTTGGGCTCAAAAGAAGCCCTCCTCATCAGTCCTCTATCAAGACAAAAATCAATATCTAGGGTGGTGTAGCAGTAGAAGGTCCTGAGGTGCAATAACTTGCGAGACAAACCCAATGCAGTAGTTATCTGTGTAACAATCCCACCGACATGGATGATGCCTACTGATGATCTGGCAACACTAGCCAGGCCCTTCAACAGAAAGTTGCCACAAGAAACTGAGCGAGACTGAGTCGCACAAAACAGTAGGAAAATCTCCTCTTCACTTAGCATCGTCTCTGTATCTGGCAAACCTAGGAAAGAATGTGCTAGAATCATCTGGAAGTACCTCAATGCAGGGTTGTGGATTACCTGAGAAAACTGGGTAGAAGGATCTTGGCTCCCTCCACCTGATATTTTAGTCCAAAACTTTTCCACTTCTCTGCCCATAAAGTACCCCATCGGTGTCTCTGGAATAGCATCAGGAGTAGTCTGGAAACCTAGCAAATCACCAAACTCTTTGTGAGAGAATGAGTAGTTAATCCCGAACAACCTGAAAACAGCGAGTCCATCGGGTCCAGCCCAAGGGTCATGATGAAACGAGCTGAGGAACTCAAGAGTCAAGTTCCTATAAGTGTTGTTCCTGTAGTCAAACTGGCCCCAGTGGAGTTGATGGCATAAAAATCTGACGCTTGGCTCTATCCCCAAGGCATCCATGCAGTCATGGTCAGGGTACCTGGTAGGAGCCATAGGGCGTCTCATGTGGACATAGTAACGCTCTCTCTGTGCATCGTCTCTAAAGGCCACGTGCATGTCATCAGGGTTCTGCATTCTGTACAAGGTTAGCAAACAAGTCCTGAAAGCACATAAAACATTCAATCGTTAGTCCTGACATAATAATAAAATAAACAAATTAAAAATAAAATAAAATTAAATAAATAAAAAGTACAAAAATAAGAAAACCATGGGTTGCCTCCCATGCAGCGCTTGTTTAACGTCATTAGCTCGACGACCGATTTTTAAACATCATTGGAAGGATATGGTGGATCACTCAGAGTATGGCAGATGTATGTTGTTGGGATGTCACCTCCTTCGTAGGGCTTCAACCTCTGTCCATTGACGATGAACGGTTTCCATGTCTGGTTCTTGATTTCAATAGCACCGGATCTTAGGATCTTAGATACTTCGAAAGGGCCAGTCCATCTCGAACGAAGCTTTCCTGGAAAAAGTCGTAACCTAGAATCGAACAGGAGAACAGGATCGCCTATTTTGAAGTCTCTTCTTATGATTCTTTTGTCATGCCAAGCTTTTGTTCTTTCTTTGTATATGATGGCATTTTCGTAGGCAGATTGTCTGAGCTCTTCTAATTTGTGAATGTCAAGGATACGTTTCTCACCAGCAGTCAAGTAATCCAAATTCAAAGTTTTGATGGCCCAATAGGCCTTATGCTCCAACTCAAAAGGTAAGTGACATGATTTTCCATAGACCAGTTGATAAGGGGTTGTTCCTATAGGAGTTTTGAAAGCGGTTCTATAGGCCCATAATGCTTCTTGAAGTTTCTGTGACCAATCCTTTCTAGATATAGAGACAGTCTTCTCGAGGATTTGTTTGATCTCCCTATTAGATACTTACACTTGTCCATTGGTCTGTGGGTGGTATGGTGTTGCTACTCTATGCTTAACTCCATACTTGCTTAAAAGTTTATCAAATATTCTCGATATGAAGTGTGATCCTCCATCACTTATGACTAAACGGGGTGTTCCAAACCTGGGAAATATATAATTTTTGAATAATTTGATGACTACCCTGGTGTCGTTTGTGGGTGTGGCGATAGCTTCAATCCATTTAGACACGTAGTCAACGGCTACTAAGATGTACTGATTTCCAAAAGATGGTGGGAACGGTCCCATAAAGTCTATACCCCATACGTCGAAGAGTTCTACTTCTTGGATATTTCTTAACGGCGTTTCATTACGTCTTGAAATATTTCCTGTGCGTTGGCATCTATCACACTTGACAATGAAAGCATGGACATCACGCCACATAGTAGGCCATAATAGGCCAGCTTGAAGAATCTTGGCGTAGGTCTTAGATGTGCTTGCATGTCCACCATAGGGTGCAGAGTGACAATGCTCAATTATATTATTTACCTCTTCTTCTGGAACACAACGGCGTAAAATGCCATCTTTACCTCTCTTGAAAAGAAACGGTTCGTCCCAATAGAAGTTTCTCACATCACTATAGAACTTCTTCTTCCGGTGGTAGTTTAGATCAGGGGGTATGATGTCAGCGGCTAGGTAATTAACAAAGTCTGCATACCAAGGTACATTGCTTATAGCTAAGGATTTATGAAAATTCTCATGAGGGTCTGGGTTATCATCTTCAATAGTTTCTAGTTGGGCTATCGGTCTATCATAGGCAAAATCGTCATTTATGGGTACTGAGTCAGGTTTCAGGTATTCTAGCCTAGATAGGTGATCAGCTACTACATTATCAGTGCCTTTCTTATCACGGATATCCAAATCAAACTCTTGCAGTAATAGAATCCATCGAAGTAACCTAGGCTTGGCATCCTTTTTGCTTAGTAAGTAACGAATGGCAGCATGGTCGGTGTAAACTATAATCTTGGCTCCTACTAGATAAGATCTAAATTTGTCTATTGCAAAAACTACAGCTAGGAGCTCTTTTTCGGTTGTTGCGTAGTTGAGCTGTGCAACGTCTAGGGTTCTACTGGCATAATAAATCACATGTAACTTCTTATCTTTTCTTTGACCTAGAACGGCTCCAACAGCATAATCACTGGCGTCACACATTATCTCAAACGGTTCTGACCAATCAGGGGGTTTCATTATAGGTGCTGAAATCAGAGCTTGCTTCAGAAGATCAAATGCTTCAGTACATTTTTCATCGAAGATAAATTCAGCATCTTTCATTAAAAGACCAGTTAAGGGCTTTGTTATTTTGGAGAAATCCTTGATAAAACGTCGGTAAAATCCGGCATGTCCAAGAAAACTTCTTATCTCCCTGATAGTCTTCGGCGGTTTTAGATTCTCTATGACTTCTATTTTTTCTTTATCTACCTCTATACCTTTTTCGGAAACTATATGTCCTAAAACAATCCCTTCGGTGACCATAAAATGACATTTTTCCCAATTTAGCACAAGGTTTACCTCCACACATCTCTCCAGGATTTTCTCAAGGTTGACAAGACAATTTTTGAAATCTGATCCACAAACTGAGAAATCGTCCATAAATACTTCCATAATTCCATCTAAATAATCAGCAAAGATAGACATCATGCAGCGTTGGAAAGTTGCAGGAGCATTACAAAGTCCAAAAGGCATTCTTCTATAGGCAAAGGTTCCAACTGGGCATGTAAAGGTAGTTTTTTCTTGATCTTCGGGGTGAATAGTTATTTGGAAGAATCCTGAATATCCATCTAAGTAACAAAAGTAAGAGTGTCTGGCTAGGCGCTCCAACATTTGGTCTATGAATGGTAATGGGAAATGGTCCTTCCTAGTTGCTTTATTTAATTTTCTATAATCTATGCACATACACCAACCTCCATCGGTTCTTTTTGCTACAGGTTCGCCCTTCTCGTTTTGCACGACTGTGATGCATCCCTTTTTAGGTACTACATGCACAGGACTCACCCATTTACTGTCTGAGATCTGATATATTATACCTGCCTCTAGTAACTTAAGAACTTCAGTCTTAACTACAGTACTCATTATAGGATTTATTCTTCGTTGGTGTTCTCTGGAAGGTTTTGAATCTTCTTCAAGCAAAATTCGATGCATGCATACGGATGGGCTTATTCCTTTTAGATCAGAGATCTTATATCCTAAGGCTGAGGGGTACCTACGTAAAACTTCTAATAATTGATCGGTTTCTTCTTGGTTTAAGGTAGCACTGACTATAACTGGACGGTTCATATCTTCATCGAGAAATTCATATCTCAGGTTTTTAGGCAGTTCCTTAAGTTTTACGGTCGGTTTCATAGGGCAAGGCATAGGATATGGGGTAAGAGATAAACATTCGTGAAGGTTATCATCAATGTAGGGTCTTTTATAATTGTCATCTTCCAAAATAAGGGTTGATGGCAATTTTATAGATTCATTTTCTTCTTCTTGTTCTAATTCCCTAATGCATTCTTCGATGATATCTAAGGCATAACAAGCATCTCCTATCACAGGTGCCATAAGAAATTTTGACAATATAAATTCTATCTTCTCGTCACCTACCTCAAAAGTTAGTTTCCCTTTTTTAACATCTATTACGGCTCCAGCAGTCGATAAGAACGGTCTACCTAGGAGGATTGGTATGCCGTCATCTTCTTTAATGTCCATGACAACAAAATCAGTAGGTATAAACAGCTGACCTATCCTAACCGGGACGTCTTCAAGTATGCCTATAGGGTATTTAACGGATCTATCGGCTAATTGAAGCGACATCTTAGTAGGTTGTAATTCTCCTAAGTTTAATCTCTCACAAACTGCTAAAGGCATTAAGCTCACACTAGCTCCTAAGTCTAGAAAAGCTTTTTCGATGACATGATTCCCCAAAATACAAGGAATGGAAAAATTTCCGGGATCTTTATCTTTCTTTGCTAACCTATCTTCGGAAATAGAATTACATTCCACGGGTTTCGGATCTTCAAGTCTACGTTTATTTGTAAGTATGTCTTTGAGAAACTTAGCATAAGAAGGTATTTGGGTGATGGCTTCTGTAAAGGGGATTTCTACGTGAAGTTTTTCTATAACCTTAACGAATTTTTGATACTGATTATCGATTTGGGTTTTCTTTAATCTTTGAGGGTAAGGAATTGGTGGTTTGTATGGCGGTGGTGGTACATAGGTTTTATTTTTAGGTTCTTCTCCTTTTTCTTGACTTTCCGGGGTTTCAGGCTTCTCTGGTTCCTTCTCCTCATTCCTCTCAGAAGTTTCGGGCTCACTTAATCTAGGGTTCAAAGGTTCCTTATAAGCGGTTCCACTTTGTAGAGTAATGGCATTTGCTTGCCCTTTCGGGTTTTGTTGAGGTTGTCCAGGGAACTGTCCTCCAGGTGTAGTCTGTGGGGCTTGGTTTAACGCTACCTGAGAGATCTGGGTTTCAAGCATCTTATTATGAGTAATGATTTGATCAACCTTGGTTCCTAACTGGGTAATTAGTTCGTTAACATGGATGTTTTGGTTCATGAACTCTTTGTTTTGTTGTTTTTGAGCAATGATAAAATCTTTTACAACTTCCTCAAAGCTCGGGCTTGGTGGTACAGGTTGCATAGGTTGATTTGTTCTTGGGGCTTGGTAACCTTGTTGTCTCGGAGGTGCGGTATTTTGAATAGGGTTATTATTTTTGTAGGAGAAGTTTGGGTGATTCCTCCATCCAGGGTTATATGTGTTTGAAAATGGGTTCCCTTGGGTATAGTTTACTTGCTCAGTGTTGGTTTCATTCAACAGATTGCATTCGGCAGATTGGAGTCCTTGCGTTCCACATATCTCACAATTCGGCGAAACTGCGGCTACAGTATTCGGAGTTGTACACATATGTTCGACTCTAAGGGCCAACGCGTCCATTTTAGCCTGCATCATGTCTATAGAGCTTAGCTCATGTATTCCTCCTTGGGCTTCCTTCTTTTCCACTGTCGCTCGTTCTACTCCCCATGATTGATGGTTTTGGGCCATATCCTCGATAAGGGCACTAGATTCAGGGTAAGGTTTGTTCATTAGTGCGCCACCAGCGGCAGCGTCGATGGTCATCTTAGTGTTATAATGAAGTCCATTATAGAAGGTTTGGATGATTAGCCAATTCTCTAAGACGTGATGTGGGCATGCTCTCAATAGTTCTTTATATCTCTCCCAGGCTTCGAACAACGACTCTCCTTGGTGTTGGGTAAATCTAGTTATTAGGTTTCGAAGAAGAGCGGTCTTACTCGGGGGAAAATATCTAGCAAGGAAAACTTTCCTAAGGTCATCCCAAGTTGTTATTGAATTGGGTGGAAGGGAATCTAACCATGATAGAGCTTTATCTCTGAGGGAAAAGGGAAATAATCTTAAGCGTATCGCCTCAGGAGAAGCTCCATTGGTTTTAAAGGTGTCTGCTAACTGAAGAAAGTTTTTTAAATGTTGGTTCGGGTTATCAGTAGCGAGACCTGCGAATTGTCTCTGTTGCACTAATTGCAGCAGGGATGGTTTAAGTTCAAAATTATTGGCTGGGATAGCGGGGTTTACTATACTGGAACTAGGTTCCTCGTTTGATGGTTGGGCGAAGTCCTTAAGAGGTCTTCGGTTTTGATCTTCGGCCATAGCTCTCCTATTCCTATGGAAAAATAAACGTGCGCGAGCGTAACATTCAGGTTCAGCTAGAGGGTCTACTAAACTTCCGGCACTGTGAGTCTTTCGCATTGACCGGTGGGTAACAACCTTAGTTTAAACGGTATAACTACAGGGTAATGAAATTTGACGATATTGGTCCCCAGCAACGGCGCCAAAAACTTGATGCGTGATTTTCGCAAGTGTACGAACACGTCAGAGTAATATAAAAGATTGTCGAATCCACAGAGACCAAGTGTCAATCTATCGTACCTGTTGTTATGGTGTGTATCTAAGGCAACTAAATATAAGGGTTTTAGGGGTGCAATGGTAAATAAAATAATAATTTTAAATAATAAATAAAAGACAGGCTCGAATGTAATTCACGTAATCAATGATAATCCAGTACTTGTTAATGGAACTACTTATGGGCAATGTTTTCTCCTTTGAAAAGTACTAATTTAACAGGAACTGTCGCTTTCGCGTATTCAGAACCGAGTTGTACTCTCTAATCAACCCCTCCTATTGTCACGGATAAAAAGGTGCGTACTGCGTTAGAGTAGTAAACCTATTTTTAAGAAATATAGTATCTTAACTAAGTTGAAAAGTATTTTAACCTGGACTTCTTAGCAAAAAGAGGTTCTTATGAACCAGACTCTAAATCTCATAACGCGTCCGAAAATCGTTTTAAAATCTCTTTTCTTTTTAATCTAAAAACTCCTAATAAACTAGACAAAGCGCTTTTGGCTGTTTTTGAAATAGTTAAAAACAATTAGATTGAATTGAAAGATAAAATAGCCCTTAGGTGTTTCCACGAACAATTATACGGATTACTGGTTCAATTACGATCCTTACATTCTAACCTTTATGGAATTAGTTAGACATGATAAAGTAAAGATTCTTTTTATAGTTTTTCATAAAAGTAATTTAGTGCGAGTGCGGAAAGTAAAGTAATTTAGTGTGAGTGCGAGAAATAAAGTAATTTAAAGCGAGTGCGGGTAATAAATGAAAGTAAAGCGAGTGCAGGAAATAAATAAAGTAAAGTGCGAGTGCGGATAATAAATAAAGTAAAGCAGTGCGAGAAATAAATGAAAGTAAAGCAATGCAGAAATAAATAAAGTAAAATACGAACTTGAATTAAAATGGCGGCAGGATTAACTTCCTCCAGAGTGCTCCAAAACTTCGATCACACAGACAGATTACAGACTCGATCACTCGATTGCAGAAGCACCCCGATGTGGAATGGCAACTGCTTTGAAACTGATATATGCCTAAAGAAATCTAAGTTTGGATGAAAAAAAACGAAAATCTAAGGTCCTATTTATAGGAAAACTGAAAGCATGAAAAGACTGGGATGCCCCTCCACTAAAAAGTGGAGGTTACTGAAATTTGCCTTGTGGCGCCCGCCACAAGGTCATGGCGCCCGCCACAAGGTCATGGCGCCCGCCATGGTGCCTACAGGGGATTGGAGAGTGGGGATCGTGGGTCTTGGAGGTTGAGGAGTGGTCTTGAGTCGTGGCCACGTCATGGCTAACCCCATGGCGCCCGCCACGGTGGGTGCCGTAAGTGCAAAACGCTGAATTTCTAGGTTTTCGTCCGTTTTCACTCCTTTTTCGCTCCCTTTCTCGATTCAAGCCCCGATTATTATAAAAACCTGAAAACATAAGAAAACAAAGTAATAACATAACAAAACAACAATAAAAGCTAAGAATGCATGCGAAATCGGAGTCAGAAACACGGTGAATTTTAGTGTGATCACTCACTACGAGAGACTTTTGCTCGCTACGGGAGACTTTTGATACCTTGCCACCTTGAGGATGGACTTTTGCTCACTCTGTGGGGATACTCTGCCACACTGCGAGGGACTTCTGCTTGCTACAGGAGACTTTTGAAATTTGCCACACTACGGGGGACTTCAATTTCTTGCCTCACTACGGGGGCTGTTGCTCGCTACGGGAGACTTTCGCTCACTATGGGAGACTTTTGCCACACTACGGGGGACTTTAATATTTTGCAACACTACGAGGGCTGCTGCTCACTACTGGAGACTATTGCTCACTACGGGAGACTTTTGCTCAATACGAGAGACTTTTTCCCACTACGGGGGACTTTGGCCCACTACTGGGGACTTTAGAAATTCGCCACACTACGGGGCAGATTGCTCACTACGGGAGACTCTGGCCCACTACGGGGGACTTTGGAAATTCGCCACACTACGGGGGAAAATTGCTCACTCCAGGAGACTTTGACCCACTACGAGGACTTTTGCTCACTACGGGAGACTTTAGAATTTTGCCACACTACAGGGGCAGATTGCTCACTACGGGAGACTTTGGCCCACTACGGGGGACCTTTTCTCACTACGGGAGACTTTAGAATTTTGCCACACTACGGTGGCAAATTGCTCACTACGGGAAACTTTGGCCCACTACGGGGGACTTTGGAAATTTTCCACCCAGAGGATGGACTTTCGCCAATCTACGGTTGGACTTTAAGAATTTGCCACCCAGAGGATGGACTTTGGCCCGTCTACGATTAGACTTTAAGAATTTTCCACCCAGAGGATGGACTTTGGCCAATCTGCGGTTGGACTTTGGATAAGTTGCCACGATGCGGATGGACTTTGGATATCAACCTTGGATTGAGCATGCATATGTTGAGCTGCATGACATGATTCCCCATGACACTGGGGAATAAGTACAAAGGGAATTCCTAACGCGAAAATACAAATCCTTGCTGACTCTGTGGGGAATACAGATGATTGCCGATATTTCTGCTGGAGAAGAGTGTGACTATTCTGTCTCGACTTATCACCTTTACTAAAAATAAATTGGACTTTGGATTTGAAGGCCCTGTTAGGGGATGCCTCAACTGCTGGGGATTGAATCTCACTCATAAGATTTCGCTAGTGATCTGCAACTTTTCGACTTAGTTGGGGAAATACCTGTCAAGGCTCTGTTGAGGAGAACTCTCTTGTCTACCTAAATTTTCCAAACCTCTGTGGGGAAGGAAACCGTTCAGCTAACTGCCGAGAATACTTTGAATTCTTGTAAGAAGTGCTTCACTACAGGAAGACGACTCTTGCTAGGGATAATCCTTATTGCTCTGTTGGGGAAGATAAGGATTTGGTTTGAGATCTGCTGGGAAGTAAGATCAAGGAAACCTGCTGAATAAACGTTTGGCGACTTTATTAGGGATAACTCCCATGCGCCTGTTGGGGATAACAAAGTTGAACCGCTTCCTGCTTGAGGAGGAAAGACTTCACGTAGTCTCATGCTGGGGATCATTTGCTTTTGCCTGGACTTTACCTTAAGAGGATTTTACAAAATACTTGGTGTCTTTAAACTCTTCAGGAGTATAATTTCCCCGGTATTCTAAACTTCCGATTATCTGTCTTCGGGAAAGAATGAATCCTCGTGCGATTGGGGTGGCCTTCCCCAGTATGAGTCTTTGAATATTTTTTCACTTGACTGACTAATCTTTGCTTTTAGAGATATTTGAATCTCGAGTGATTGCCCCAGTTTGGCTGAGTTTTGAAGAGATTGCTCGAGACCTAGATATCCAAGCCTCCATTTGTGGTGGAAGCTGATGTGGAACCATATGACTCAGCTTCAATCCATGCCCTGCAACCTTCAACTCTTTCTTTGCACCTCTCTCCTAAAAACAAATAAAATTAAGCAAATTATACAATACAACATTGAAATTTCAATTTTTATTCAATACTAAATAATTATCATTTACTTACCTCACCGAACCATAAACGTCTAGCGACATGATGTTCCTACCATCTCTGCCTTGTTTGCGTACCACAACAAAAAAAATTATTAAAAAAAACTGAAAACCGGAACACTTTCCATAAGTATTCCGGTACAGCAATTCGTAAAACTCAAACCGAAACACTTTATGTAAGTCTTCCGGAAGTCACATGCGAAAAATTGAAAAACCAGAAGACTTAATGAAAGACTTCCGGTGTGCAAATCAAACATTTTACGAACCGGAAGACTTGAAACCAAGACTCCAGGTATTAAAAAAACAAACCGGAAGACTTACTTGAAGACTTCCGGTAAAATTGGCAAAACTTCTCTCTGTAGTTTAAACGCAGTGAAAAGTGAAAGTGAAGGAAAATTTTACTCTTTTAGCTATTTATATGAGGCCATTTTTGTCCAAAAAAATATGTAGGGGTAAAGGTATAAATGAGGGAGGTATAGGGTACAATCTTCTGAAGCTGAACATTATTTTCTCTATTTTTTCAATTTATTATACAAATAAAATGGGCTTAAGGAAATATGGGTTTTGATGATTTTTTTTAATTTTTGTATTAACTTTGTAATGGTGGGCATAAAAATGGGTTTATTGAAATTTATGAGTTAGAAAAAAATGGATAAAATCAAAAATGGGTTATAGAATGGCTATTGGAAATGGATTAAAAAAATAATGGATAATATATAAATAATTTGATTGGATAAAAAGTCGAAAAAATGGATAATGAAAATGGTTATGGAATACAGGTGGATAAATGGATATGAAGTGATGATTTTTTTAGCCCAAAATCAGATCTTGATTTTTCATGCACAACCCTCAGATAAAGTGAACACGACCACTCCTGAACTATTTAATAACTCGCAACTTAAGCCACAACCATTTGGATCATCTGAAACTTGCCACGATTATTTGAATTCATGCTGAGCAAAATAAATCCAGAGATGAATCATTGATAAAATGATGAACACTTGGTAAACCTGAAGATTCAACCCAAACTTTACACGAAACATCGCTTGATAAACTGATGATTTTTGCACACAACTTGAACTTTGAACATGCATCGTCTGAAAAATAAACATTGGCACAAATAACGTGCATTTGAAACAATCTTTTGATAGTTTGACCAAGATTAGTTCAAACTTCCATCTGAATCAAAACATAATTGAACAACCACATCTGAATTGAAACCACTGTCTTGTCTTTGAAAACCTGCACACATAGAGAAGAAGAAGCAAACTGCTACATATTTTTGTATTTTGGTTATAAGTTAGTAAATATAAACAAATAAAGGTAAGTAAAAACACGGTGATCCCCTGTGAGGCATAAACCCACAACTGAAAAGGATAAACGAACCAGTGTGTGATCTTGTTTGTATGAATATGCAAATGAGATGTGAAAAATCTTAGGGTCAAAAATTATGGTATGACAATTGGTATCCCCTAGATGTAGGTTTGTTAACACTGAACTGGGTCAACATATTTTGCATTTTTATTATTCTGCAATTTATAGTTTTTCCGTATTGTGTTCTTGACTAAGATGTCTCAACATCTGCTGATGATTGTGTTCCATCACTTCAAAATAACAGTTGTGTATTTCTCTTATTTTCTAAGGTGCATTGATCATTGTCTTAAGATAGGACATTGGAATATCTGCATAACTAGAATTTAAAATGGTATAAGAGAAATCATCCTGGTCTATTTTCTGGATAAGATCCAAGGAGTACTTGGTGATTAAACAAGGAGAAGTTATTGTCTGAAGGGTTCTGCAACAAAAAATAGGAGGAGTGGTAATTTTCTTGGGCGGTGTCCTAAAAGATGTATTGATATCTTGTCTAGGGAAATTTGAAGTTGTTCTTTAGTGATTTTGCTGCATATATTCTGATTGAAGGATTCCAATAATATGGTATACTGGATTATTGATTGAAGAAAGCTTGTAGTTGTCCTTACCTGGTTCTATTCTTGTAGATGTCAGTCGGTTTGAAGACACATAGCATTCTAAAGTCAATAGAAGAGGGATGTATTGTGATGATTGAGTCTTATGTGACTTGGTACATGGCTGAGTGGTGTCATCATGTATGTTGAAGTCATACTGGATAGAATAGGTAAGATGAATTATCAAACTCATGCTCTATGGGTTTAATGATTTCTTGTTGGCTAAGTTGTTGAAGACACTTGGTATGATGATCAAGTCCAATCAAGGAAATTCAGCCGTATTCTGGATTCAACTAGTTATTCTTCAGACTATGAGGTGCTTTATTGGAAGAATAAAAGTGAAGACAATGGAGGTAATTTATTTTCACCATCCACAAACAACGTGTAAGGAAGAAATCATACTTCCTAACTCTAAGGGTGAGTTCACATAGTTAAGTTAATTAGGATTTGTTCGGATAGAATCTTAAGAGCTTGAGTCAAGGGGGAAGCCTTGATATCTTAACAACTTGCACAACAAAATAAGAAGGCAACATGAAGAGGAATATCTATATCATATTCACAATATGCTGGAATCAGACAAGGGTTATAACTACAAGGATTAATAATCAATTGCTTTGTGAAGATTTGATTATCCTTGTGATTCAAGATTGAGGATGTTGTATCAGGTGTTCTAACATATTTTCATCAGAGGTCTGGAGAATCATGGGAGGGGTTCTACATTTACTCAGAAGTCTTCGAGGCTTTTGACCTATGATTATTGGTTTTGCATTTTTTTCCTGGAAAGCATTGAAACTTGTCCAAATGGTGATGCGTTTTTGAGATGGAGATGGAAGACTATGAAGACATCATAATCTTGATGACTACTTGGATTGGTTTATTTATAATCCAAGTACTTTATCGCATTCCATAATGCTCATCATGGAGTTCAGACAGGTGTTAATATTAGAAACTTTGTGAAGATGGATCTACTCAAGGAAAAGTGGCATCCTTGGTACAACTATGGGGGTTAGTGTCTAACAAGTCCTTCTGAAGATTCAAACAGTGGCAGGTTTGAAGTATTTGGAAAAGCACTGGTAAGTATTCATCAATATGTGAGATTGTTTGGAAGAACTGCAGAATCAACAGAATGAAGGTTGTCTACTCATACTTGGTTAGTGAATCAAGTATGAGAGCATGGGACTCTTGTTCTATAAATGGAGGAATTTATTTCAAGTGATAGAAGAAGGAGTTGATTTCAACAGCTAGATGTCGAATCATAATGCTATGACATCTAGTTGAACATCAAAATCTCAGTTGGTGTAGTGGCACGTCAACTCAAGATAGGGTGATCTACAGGAATGGACAATGATGTTTCAAAAAGATTGCTCTCATGGAAGTTTTCAAGTACTGTAGGAAGGAGAAGATGTTACATTATCCACGACTTAGGGAGTATTAAGCAAGTGGATACATGTAAATTGAAGATCAAGTTTCACTTTGTAGATCAGGATATCTTTGTGAGAGTTCTGACGAATGTGAATAAGACAATATGTGGCAATTGGCTTTTTCATATGAGGATTCATGAAGCAGGTGATAAATGTGGCATTTAGTTAATCTCAAAAGTGGATTCAAAGAATCAAGATAACCAGCATGTGGCAGCTGGTTAGTCTTGAGGATTATATTGGAACAAGTTACTCTTAGGCAGAAGGGTGATGAATTGAAGACTCAAGGAGGTTATTTCTTCTTGAATGTGGATAAGAGTATTACTTATCTCTTTCTAGAGTTCTTATTCAAGCTGGTGGCATATTACTGATTGGATTTCATCAGTTCTTTGGATTACTATGATATAGTAAGTCCAGTTGGTGGAGCATATCAAGAATTTTGTCTTGATCTATGGAAGATATTATAACTTGGTGTTAGGACATTATCTGGGTTGGATATCCTTAGTGAAGGATGATTATGCTCTAGTTCTGGAGCTTTATACCTACATTATTGCCTAAGGATTGTCTACATAGTCATACGGGAGAATGATGAAGTAGAAGATATACCTGTCGCTCCCAATAAATGAGGCTAACTCAAATAAGGTATAGACGCGAACGGTCGGCGAAAGGATGAAATGAAAAGAGTCGCCAGCTAGGCATTTTTATCCCGAAGGAAAGGTAATGCTGCATAAACCTAAGAAAAGATATGGATAAGACGGTTGCGAACCAGAGAGACTGAGAAAGGGGGTTGGTTACAACCTGGGAAGGTATTAGCACCCAGATTGTCCGTCGTACTCGACGGGATCCACACTTAAAAGATTTGTGTTTTAAAGGGGTAGTGTCAGTGTAATTTGTGTATCAAGAGCTGGAAAAGGATGTACAGGTGTCAGTGTAAAAGAAGTGCAAAGTGAAGTATGTGAAGTGTCAGTGTAAGAAATGAATGGAATGCTAAAAAATATGAGGCTAAAAGAATGATACTGAAAGAGGGGGGAATATACAGAGACTTTTGTTTGATAACTGTTAAGTTATGCCTACGTATCCTCTCGTGCAATGAGGAAGTCAGAACACCATAGTTCGACCCAAGGAGACTGAAAGGTAAATTGACTTATGAACTGCTTACTTGTCTATGCTCAAGTGTATGACCTGTCTGGCTCAGGTGCAAACTGTCTTGCATTAGACAGAAGAAACAAGTTCTCGTTTATGAGTGAGTGATATGAGCAAAGAATCCCGGAGGAGACGATTATTGTTTGTTTTTGAGTTTTCAGTCTTTTATTGCTTTTGAAAGTTTGTCATAAGCTAAGGAGCTTAAGCCTAAACCAATGGATTTAGTAAACTCATCACATCTTCCCTCTGATTAGGGGTAATGAGAATACCTTAAGTGTGAAGTCAGCATCTCACACTTAATCACCATGGTGTAGGATTAAGATCATTAACCTACTTGTGATTATTTAGATGTTTTTGGTGTTTTTGTTTAGTGTTAAGTAATGAGATTAAGCCATAATCAAGGATTAAACAGGCTCATTACACCATCCTAATAGAAGGATGATAGATGAGAATGTTTAAGCTGAGGAAAGCTCCTCAACTTAATCCATGATTAGGGATTAAATTCATGACAAAACAAAGCCTTTATTAAATGGATTTTAGTTAATGATAAGATGAAGAAATGATTTTTAGGGTTTGTAAGACAACTTGAGGGGGACCTGTCCATTAACACTAGGGTTAGTCCTTCTTAACCATTTAAGGAAGAAATAGAACCCTAATGCAAGGCCCAAGTTACAAGCTTGATGTCTTGATGGTTATTAGATGGATTGATTAAAGGAGTTAAACACATTAAGGGTTTAACACTTAGGATTAAAGTTATACACTCCATCCTAATAGAAGGATGCAGGCATAAGCTTAATCACAAAGCCTTAAAGCCTTTAGGGTTTAGTCCTTGATTATGAGATAAGAAGAGAGGACTCAATGAGACACAAAGGTAAAATCTAAATGGGGGACTAATCAAAACCCTAATTATTGTCATGCTTGGTTGTTCCTAAGGTTTGTGAGGTTTACAAGAAAGATCTTCAGAGAAACCACCAGGAAGCAGATGAAAGGAACAAAGAGAAGCAAAGTAACTTGCTTCATTTAAGAAGACAAGTCACTTGAAGAAAGAAAGTAAGATGAAGAAGAACGAGCAAGCTCAATCTCAAGCACAAGATAAAATGCAGCAATGATGCATAAGAGAGATAAAAAGAGTTTGTGAGAAGTGAAGGCAAATTCACTTCTCAAAACAACTTACCACCTGAAAAGTTAGTGAAAGGAATGCAATGCAATGTAAAATGAGATGAAATGGGATGATGCAAAACCAAAACCAGGAGCATGAGTGTGATGCTAATGATTCTAAGAGATGATGCAAATATGAGGCAAGGCATGGGGATGATCATACAAACATATGGATGCAAATGAAGCATGCTTAGAACCATGAACATACATGAAAAGTTATGGAATGCAAATGACATACAACATGGCAAATGAAAGATGCAATGATCAAACATGATTCTAATATGTCCTAAGATGTATTATGAATCAAATGGATGCACAAAATGTCATGGCAAGTCATGGTATGCAAACAAATGGAAGATGGATGCAAATGAAAGCCCAAATTAGGGTTTATGATCAATACACAAAACAAAATTCAAAACCAGAAGCAAACATCATGATAAAAATTTGAAAATGCATTCAAAGGAACCCTAAACCTATACAAACTCACTTCCCAAAGGAGGGGTTCTAACTCTTAACCTAATGAGGGTTATGAATTTCTTAAGATTGCTAGGGTTTTATGGTACCTTGTCATGAAAAAGGAAAAACAAATTGAAAATGAAAGATCAAATCAAACCAAATTTAACCTATAAACTACATGCCATGAAGGATGCAATGCAAGAAGAACCATCATCAAACTCTAAAAGGTTAGGCATAATGGATTTTTCAAAGTTTGCACAAAAATATTGCCTTAAGATGAATTTAATTCCAATGAAAATTATCAAAATGCATCAAGAACCAAAAAGAAATTTGTTTTGAGAGTTGGATAATGTTTCTAAATTTTTTGAAATGTAATATGAATTCTTTTGTGATTTTTAAATACCTAAATGCATTTTTAATTAATTAATTTCCATTAACTAATTAAAAATAAACACTTAAATGATTTAAAAATGATTTTTAATGCAAAAAATAAAAATAAAAATATTTTTGGGTTCTGAAAATTAATAAAAGCTTGAATAAAAATTTTCAGAATTTTTCAATGATTTTTACTATTTTTAACTAAATGTAGAAAACAAATGGATTTAAATGCAAATAAAATTGAATTAAATGAAAAGTAAGCAGGATCAAGGGCCAGCATTCAAACTGGACGCGCGGGAGTTGACTGCGCGCGTGATCCAGTGGCTGAAATTCAAACTGGCTGGATTTAAATTAATCCTGATTAATTAAAATAATAAAAAAGGATTAGGGTTAAGTGAGAAATCCGGTCCACTCGTTTGCGCGCCAGTCAGCCCTAGTCAACTCATCCTACGCTCCAGATTCAAACTCACATTAATGACTCTGATTAGCCCTAAATAGATTCAGGTGGCCGGAGAAGACTTCCGGTCGTCTTCTCCGGCGAGACCTTCATCCAAACTCTCTCAAATCTTCACTAAATCATGCCAAACTCTCCAGATCAACTCAACTAGACACCCTAAACAACAATCCAGCAACAAATTCCATTTATTTCTACTCAAAATCAAGATACGAATCAAACATCAAAAACTGCAGAAATTTCAGAAACACGATACAAGCTCATTTCTCAATCTTTTTCAAAAGTAAAAGGCTCAGTGAACTCAGGGAAGCATGCTTTATCATTTAGAAACAAGAAATAAAGGTTCTGGAAAAATGAATTTCCATGGCTACCTGAATCGAAGCTTTCAAATCAGGGACTTTCTGGCCAGTTCCTTGCTTCCAATCAACTCCAATGGACCTCCTGAGAAGCTTTCAATGCTTGTTTGAAGTTTATAATGGTTGGTTTGAAAGATTGCTGAAGTTCTGCTTAGAGAGGGGCAGAAATCGTATTTTGGTTTCAGAGGGTTTCAGGCTATGGTGATGAGTGGTTTCTGATCAGTGAGGCATGTTGAGATTGTTTGTGAAGTTTGTTTGTGTGTTTTCAGCTTGTGGAGAGTGTTTCGAATGAAAATGCAAGTTGGAGAGATTTTGATAACTATGGCTTGGAGTGTGTTTCAGCTTGAAGTGTGTGGTGTGTTATGCTGGCTTTGGTCCATGTATCAAAAGGTGATAGGTCAGAAAGTTGTTGGTGGCCTATGGTGATTGGTATGGGTCTTTGGCCAAAATGTCAAACTTTGTGTAAGAGAGGTATGGGCTCATAGCTAGACAAGGACAAATGGGGTGTCCTGCGCAGCAAGATGTGTGGAGAGCCCTAGGATCATTTGTGAAGTCAGCAAGCAAGTGGATTAGGGTTTTGATGAGGTTTTGCAACTTTCACAAAGTTTGGTTCCTTTGGGATTTCTTGAGGTTCAAGGCATGAAATGAGATGATTCTTTGGCCCATTCTGAATTTTAGAGGTCATGTGATCATGTTGTGAAGAATTTGTACACATTTGAGACCTTTAGAACACTTGATCATAGCATTTTGCAAAATGCCTCTTTGGTAGAAAACTTCAAATTTTGTGATTTTGGCCAACTTTGACAAGCCATAACTTTTGATCCAAAATGAATTAGGTCAAGTTCTTGTACTTTTTGAAAAGGGAATGATCCATTCTACAACTTTCATGACCAAAGTTTTTCCATTTGAAGCATTTTTGAATCAAAAAGCAAGGGTTGAAAAAGTTTCCCAAAATGGCAATTTTCAATATAAGTCAACTTTCCCAAAAAGTCAACTTTGCAAATGGCTTGAAATTATTCAATTTTGTGAACTTATAACATCTTCCATGATCAAATAAAGATCATACATAATCAAAATGATGAAGAACACCCTTTGGTTGGGTCATTGGGGGCCTCAGATGCCCTGATTTTGCACTGACTTGCTCAAGAAGTCAACTCTTGATCAGATGACTTCCCCATGGAATTTCTTCATGAAAATTGATATGCATGATCCCTATACCATATAGAGACCAATAGAAACAAGAATGACCAAAAAATTTGGAGTTATGGCCTTTGAAACCAAAACCCTAATTCTAGGTCATCTGTGCAGTCAAACCCGGCTCTGCTTCCATGCCATTCTCAGTTCTTGTGATTCTTTGATATTCTTGACTTTGAGGAGATACAATATGATTCTTGAACATACATGGACCCCTTTTAAGTGATTGATGACCTTTGGAGTGGCTCAAGAAGCTCTTGGATTGCTCAGATCACAAACCCTAGATGCAGATGACTTTGAAACAATGCAGTGAATCAAAAATGCAATATGAGATGCTATGATTGAATTCATGCATATGAAGAGATCACAAGCCATGGTGTGAATGGGTGAGGGAAAATTTGGGGTGTTTACAGCTGCCCCTATTCAAGCATGAGTTAGCTGTGCAGGATGTAAGCGACGGCTTATCAGGCAAACAAGATAACTTGTGGTTGAATACCAAAGACAGTCCAAAATTTGCGCTCATAGAATGAAGAAGAAAAGGGATATAGATTGTAAAGTAAAATAAAGTATATTATAAAGTGCGGGCGACGGAGGGCGACCGCCGAGCAGAGGATGACTGCTGGGGAAAGAGCAATGACGGGGACGACCGACATGCTGGGGATATAAAAGGTCATGATGGGGACGGCCATCAAGTAAAGCTGTAAGATTCTATGGGGATTAAAGGTGAAAATAAATGATGAGGTACGGTCATCAGGTTCGTAAAGTAATGTAAACAACGATGGGGACGACCATCGGGCTAAACTGATGAAGGACGATCATCAGGAAAAGGAAAAGGGACCACGACGGGGACGACCATCGGGTTAAAGAATAAATGAAATAACGATGAGGGACGGTCATCAAGGGTGAAGGACGATCACCTAGCAGGAGACGGCTGCTCTGAGGGGGATAAGATGGGGGACGGTCATCTAAGGTGAAGGACGATCACCTGGTGTCGCTCCTGATAAATGAGACTGGCTCAGATAAGGGTACAGACGCGAACGGTCGGCGAAAGGATGAAATGAGAACACACAGGAGTGAACTCACAAGAAAGAAAAGAGTCGCCAGCTAGGCATTTTTATCCCGAGGGAAAGGTAATGCTGCATAAACCTAAGAAGAGACATGGATAAGACGGTTGCGAACCAGAGAGACTGAGAAAGGGGGTTGGTTACAACCTGGGAAGGTATTAGCACCCAGATTGTCCGTCGTACTCGACGGGATCCACGCTTATAAGATTTGTGTTTTAAAGGGGTAGTGTCAGTGCAATCTGTGTATCAAAGCTGGAAAGAATGCAAGTGTCAGTGTAAAAGAAAAGTGAAGTGTCAGTGTAAGAACAAGAATGAAATGCTCATGATCATGAGGCTTAAAGAATAATACTGAAAGAGGGGGAATATACAGAGACTTTTGTTCGATAACTGTTAAGTTATGCCTACGTATCCTCTCATGCAATGAGGAAGTCAGAACACCGTAGTTCGACCCAAAGAGACTGAAAGGTGAATTGACTTGTGAACTGCTTACTTGTCTATGCTCAAGTGTATGACCTGTCTGGCTCAGGTGCAAACTGTCTTGCATTAGACGGAAGAAGCAAGTTCTCGTTTGTGAGTGAATGAGATGAGAAAAGAATCCTGGAGGAGACGATTATTGTTTGTTTTTGAGTTTTCAGTCTTTTATTGCTTTTGAAAGTTTGTCGTAAGTTAATAAGCTTAGGCCTAAACCAATGGATTTAGTAAACTCATCACATCTTCCCTCTGATTAGGGGTAATGAGAATGCCTTAAGTGTGAAGTCAGCTTCTCACACCTAATCACCATGGTGTAGGATTAAGATCATTAACCTAATTGTGATTATTCAGATGTTTTTGGTGTTTTTGTTTAGTATTAAGTAATGAGATTAAGCCATAATCAGGGATTAAACAGGCTCATTACACCATCCTAATAAAAGGATAATAGATGAGAATGTTTAAGCTGAGGAAAGCTCCTCAATTTAATCCATGATTAAGGATTAAACTCATGACAAAACAAAGCCTTTATTAAATGGATTTTAGTTAATGATAAGATGATGAAGTGAGTTTTAGGGTTTGTAAGACAACTTGAGGGGGACTTGTCCATTAACACTAGGGTTAGTCCTTCTTAACCAATTAAGGAAGAATTAGAACCCTAATGCAAGGCCCAAGTTACAAGTTGGATGTCTTGATGATTATTAAGTGGATTGATTAAAGGAGTTAAACACATTAAGGGTTTAACACTCAGGATTAAAGTTATACACTCCATCCTAATAGAAGGATGCAGGCATAAGCTTAATCACAAAGCCTTAAAGCCTTTAGGGTTTAGTCCCTGATTATGAGATGAGAAGAGAGGACTCAATGAGACACAAAGGTAAAATCTAAATGGGGGACTAATCAAAACCCTAATCATTGTCATGCTTGGTTGTTCCTAGGGTTTGTGAGGTTTACAAGAGAGATCTTCAGAGAAACCACCAGGAAGCAGATGAAAGGAGCAAAGAGAAGCAAAGTAACTTGCTTTATTTAAGAAGACAAGTCACTTAAGGAAAGAAAGTAAGAAGAAGAAGAATGAGCAAGCTCAATCTCAAACACAAGACAAAATGCAGCAATGATGCATAAGAGGGATGAAAAGAAATTGTGAGAAGTGAAGGCAAATTCACTTCTCAAAGTAACTTACCACCTGAAAAGTTAGTGAAAGAAATGCAATGCAATGCAAAATGAGATGAAATGGCATGATGCAAATCAAAACCAGAAGCATGTACATGATGCAAATGATGCTATGAGATGATGCAAACATGAATCAAGGCATGAGGATGATCATACAAACATATGGATGCAAGAGAAGCATGCTTAGAACCATGAACATACATGAAAAGTTATGAAATGCAAATGGCATACAACATGGCAAATGCAAGATGCAATGATCAAACATGATTCTAATATGTCCTAAGATGTAATATGAATTAAATGAATGCACAAAATGTCATGGCAAGTCATGGTATGCAAGCAAATGGAAGATGGATGCAAATGAAAGCCCAAATTAGGGTTTATGATCAATGCACAAAACAAAAATCAAAACCAAAAGCAAACATCATGATAAAAAATTGAAAATGCATTCAAAGGAACCCTAAACCTATACAAACTCACTGCCCAAAGGAGGGGTTCTAACTCTTAACCTAATGAGGGTTATGAATTTCTCAAGATTGCTAGGGTTTTAAGGCACCTTGTCAAGAAAAATGCCAAACAAATAGGAAATGCAAGATCAAATCATGCCAATTTAATCCTATAAACTACATGATATGCAAGATACAATGCAAAAAGAATCAAAGTCCAACTCTTAAAGGCTAGGCAGAAATGAATTTTTGAAGATTGGATCAAAATAATGCTTTGAAATGAAATTAATTCCATGGAAAATTGTCAAAAGACATCAAAATCAAAAACGAAATTTGGTTTGAAGGTTGGACAATGTTTCTAAATGATTTTAAAGGTTTCATGAATTTTTTGGTGATTTTTAAATACTTAAAAGTATTTTTAATTAATTACTTCTCATTAATTAATTAAAAATAATCTTTTAAATGATTTAAAAATATTTTTAAATGCAAAAAATAAAACTAAAAATGTTTTTGGTTTCTGAAAATTAATAAAAGGTTGCATAAAAATTTTCAGAATTTTTGAACAATTTTTGCTATTTTTAATAAAATGAAGAAAACAAATGGAATTAAATGAAAAATAAAATGAAATTAAACTGAAAATGGGAAAGTCAGCAAGATCAAGGGCTGAGGTTTGAACTCACACGCGCGTGAATTGACCTGGCGCGCATCTGGACAGCCAACATTCAAATTTGCTAATTATGATTAGTGCCCTAATTAAATGCCCTAATGACTTTCAGATGACCAGAACAGTGGTTCCGGTCATCTTCTCCGACGAGCCAAATCTCTAACTCTCTCTACACGCAATAAAAATGAAATCTAATTCCCAGAATCAATCCCCATTCAACACTGAATCAAAACCCAAACAAACATCATTTTTCAATCATTAATCAAGCAAATCGAAGCAAAACTCATTTAGGGCAAAAAGTTTCAGACAGTTCATACATGCTCAATATTCCACCATTTTCATTTTTAAACACATCATGATGATCAGGATAACATATAGAATCAATTTATAACAAGTAAAATGAGTTCTGGAAAATTTGTTCTTGATGGATACCTGAACTGAAGTCCTTCGAACAAGAGCTTTCTGACCCTTCCTCTTATGCAAACTCACTCCTTTGACCCTCCTGAACTCAATGGGATGCTTCACAACTCTTGTTGATGGCTGGTTTGAGAGATGGCAGAAGTTCTGTTCAAGGGAGGGTGGTGATCGTGTTTTTGATTCAGGGAGTTTCAGGCTATGGTGAGGGGTGGTTTTTGATCAGTGAAGCATGCTGAGTTTGTTTGTGAAGTTTGTTTGTGTGTTTGCAGCTTGTGGAGAGTGTTTCGAAAGCTTTTGCAAAATGGGGTGAAAATGAGTGAGCTGTGTTCTTGGTGCTTTCAGGCTTGTGTTTTGTATCAAATGGCTTGCTTTCGGTTTGTATAAACAAATGGGATTGGTCAGATGAGTTGATGTGTACTGCTGTGATCGGTATGGCTCAAGTTGCCAAAATGTCAAAGTTGTGTAAGAGAGGTATGGGTCACTAGCTAGCCAAGGACAAATGGGGTGTCCTGCGCAGCAAGATGTGTGGAGAGCCATAGGATTGTTTGTGGAGTCAGCAAGCAAGTGGATTCAAACTTGAGTGAGTTTTTGCAACTTGCTTCACTTTGGTTTCCTTTGAAAGTTCTTGCTCCATAAGTCATGAAAATGAGTGATCCCTTGGCCCATTCTGAATTTTAGATGTCACATGAACATGTTGTGAAGAAATGATACACATTTGAGGCCTTTAGAACACTTGATCAAACCATTTTGCAAAATGTCTCTTTGGTAGAAAACATCAAATTTTGTGATTTTAGCCAACTTTGACAAGCCATAACTTTTGATCCAAAATGAATTAGGTCATGTTCTTGTACTTTTTGAAAAGGGAATGATCCATTCTACAACTTTCATGACCAAAGTTTTTCCATTTGAAGCATTTTTGAATCAAAAAGCAAGGTTTGAAAAAGTTTCCCAAAATGGCAATTTTCATTAAAAGTCAAACTTCCCAAAAAGTCAACTTTGCAAATGACTTGAAATTCTCCAATTTTGTGAACTTCCAACATCTTCCATGATCAAATAAAGATCATACCTAATCAAAATGATGAAGAACACCCTTTGGTTGGGTCATTGGGGGCCTCAGATGCCCTGATTTTACACTGACTTGCCCAGAAAGTCAACTCTTGATCAGATGACTTCCCCATGGAATTTCTTCATGAAAATTGATATGCATGCTCCCTATACCATATAGAGACAAATGGAAACAAGAATGACCAAAAAATTTGGAGTTATGGCCTCTGAAACCAAAACCCTAATTTTAGGTCATCTGTGCAGTCAAACCTGGCTCTGCTTCCCTACCATTCTCAGTTCTTGTGATTTTTTGACATTCTTGACTTTGAGAAGATTTAATATGATGCTTGAACATACATGGACCCCTTTGAAGTGATTGATGACCTTTGGAGTGGCTCAAGAAGCCCTTGGATTGCTCAGATCACAAACCTTAGATGCAGATGACTTTGAAACAATGCAGTGAATCAAAAATGTGGTATGAGATGCTATGATTGGATTTATGCATATGAAATGATCACAAGCCATGGTGTGAATGGGTGATGGCAAATTTGGGGTGTTTACAGCTGCCCCTATTCAAACATGAGTTAGCTTTGCAGGATGTAAGCGACGGCTTATCAGGCAAACAAGATAGCTTGTGGTTGAATACCAAAGACAATCCAAAATTTGCACTCATAGAATGAAGAAGAAAAGGGATATAGATTGTAAAGTAAAATAAAGTATAATATAAAGTGCGGGCGACGGAGGACGACCGTCGAGCAGAGGACGACTGCTGGGGAAAGAGCAATGACGGGGACGGTCGGCGTGCTGGGGAGAGTGTGTGAAGTAAAGCCATGACGGGGACGACCATCATGCTGGGGATATAGGAGATTATGCTGGGGACGGCCATCAAGTAAAGCTGTAAGATTCTCCGGGGATTATGTAAAAAGTAAATGATGGGGTACGTTCATCAGGTTCATAAAGTAATGCAAGCAATGATGGGGACGGCCATCGGGCTAAACTGATGAAGGACGATCATCAGGAAAAGGAAAAGGGACCACGACGGGGACGGCCATCGGATTAAAGAATAAATGAAATAATGATGAGGGACGGTCATCAAAGGTGAAGGACGATCACCTAGCAGGGGACGGCTGCTCAAAGGGATAAGATGAGGGACGATCATCTAAGGTGAAGGACGATCACCTGGCAGGGTACGGCTGCCGAAAGTATCGCGACATAGGACGAATTCCGGATAAAAGGTCAACGATGGGGACGGCCATCGGACGAGCATGATGAAGGACGATCATCAAGAGGTGAAGGACGATCACCTAGCAGGGGACGGCTGCTCTCAAGGTTTATCATGACATAGGACGAACGTCAGATAAGAAGATCAACAATGGGGACGGCCATTGGATAAAGATGATGAAGGACGATCATCAAAAGGTGAAGGACGATCACCTAGCAGGGGACGGCTGCTAAAATATCACGACACAGGACGAATGCCGGATAAAAGGTCAACGATGGGGACGGCCATCGGATGAGCATGATGAAGGACGATCATCAAGAGGTGAAGGACGATCACCTAGCAGGGTACGGCTGCTCTCAGGGTTTATCATGACATAGGACGAATGTCAGATAAAAAGAAAATTTATTTGCTGGCGACCTACTGGGGAATAGTAAACACGGACGAGTGTTTATATCCAAGAAATAAAAGGTATAAGTGTTTTGACGTTGTGTATAGATTAAAGATGCGGACGAGCATCCCTAAGACTGCGATACGGACGAGTATCGGGTAGAACAAATACTGACACGCGTTCAGAGATGATGATACGGACGAGTATCACCTGGTTAACAAGGAACACGGACGAGTGTTGATTCTGAGGGGACCCTTCTGGGGGATAGTAGACACAGACGAGTGTCTCAATTCAAGAAGACATAAGTGTTTGACACAGTGTATGGATTAAAGATGCGGACGAGCATCCTTAAGACTATGATACGGACGAGTATCAGGTAGAAACAAACGATTGGCGCATGTTCTGAGATGATGGTACGGACGAGTACCAACTGGTTAACAGAGAACACAGACGAGTGTCGAATCTGAGGGGATATAAGTGGTGTATAGAAGATACGGAAGAGTATCTGTATAAGAGTAATAAGTATGAGTGGTGTATAGTTGAGTGTTCAACCTGCTGGGGAGAGTGACACGGACGAGTGTCAAAAGGAGAAAAGTATAGTAAAAACAAGTATTTGATATACAAAGTGTTTAGGTAATTATGCTGGGGGATGGTGACACGGACGGGTGTCAAGAAAATTATATATATATATGCATCTGCAAGTGCAAAGGGGACGCTTTAGCTTTCTACTGGGGACATGACACGGACGGGTGCCACTAGGAGTATGTATTGGTGTTTGTGGGTGTAAGGCAACTGCTTTAGCTCTTCGCTGGGGAATTTGGGGAGCATTCTGTATATTGTTGATGGGTTGGCAATATTCATAAGTGTTTGACTCAGACCATGACTTATGATTATGCCACATGTTTGATTTTTTCCGTAATGCTCCGTATTAGACGGAATGCTACACTTTGTGGGGTGAATATGATGCGAATGCTATGATTATGCAAAAGATAATGATCCGGGATTCGGATCCCGTTGCTGCGAAGATTTCTGGCCGATCTGTTTGAAGTGGACATCCCAGCTGGGGATGAGATCATTGAGACGTGTCTGCTTGGAGGAATAGGTCACCGATAGACCCATTCTTGGTGATAAGGGACCCATCTGGGGTTTGTAGAAGCTTTCTTCACTCTGTTGTGATTCCTTCGTGTGCTGCTCTTCTAGATAGAGGTTGAGTCTCTGTGGGGAAGTGGTTCCCTGGCTTTTGTACTTGGCTGAGGAGGAAGAATGATTGGCACCTCGGCTGGGGAGAAATAACAAGTGGTAACTCAGCGGGGGAGAAAGCACTTTGGGTGCTAAGACTGAGTGAATGCTGATTTGTCAGCTTGCTGGGAGTGAAGCTTTCATGCCCCATGTCGTGCTTTGAATACCTGCAATCCTGCAAAGATAGGAACGTACAAGTAATCCCGAGGTATCCCTTGCTGGATTCCATCATAGGAGTTCAAACACTCCCGGGAGTAAATATATTCCCTGCAAGCACACATTCTTTAGAAAAGAAGCATCTGTATTTATGCAATCAGTATCTTAAAGACATCGGACATTTTGCAAATGAAAATAAAATGTACGAGACATGACTGAAAAATATGATTTTATTAATTTGTAGGCCCTGAATTGGCAAGATACAGTCAAGGAAACAAATCCCCTAAAATGAGGAGATTGTTACAAATTGAGAAGCAAAATATTGGCAATGTTGACGACGCTTCAAGGAGCTTCCCTTTGCTATGACTCGTATGACACTTGACGTTCTTCTCGTCTTGCTTTCTGAAGAAGGCTGATTCTGAAAGAGGCTTGATCCTCTCGAAGCTTACCAAGTTATAGGTGATACAGACGAATTCAGGATGCAGTTGTTCGCTTATTCCCTTATTTTGCATGGATCGCCCTTTCGGGTTTTCAATCCATCGGGATTCCCATTTTTGCCTGAGTTGTCCAATGCGGATTTTCAACTCAGCGGGTGTACATTTTTTATTTATTTCCCTTATTTTTGCCCGAGTCTTTTATTCTGTTTTTGACTCGCCGGGATGCCCTATTTTTGCCTGGACTTACATTCTGTTTTTATGTCCAGCGGGTCATTTTATGCGAAGTATTTTTTAACTGCATCTGAATTCACAGGGGACGGGAAGTCTTCACCATCCATGGTACTGAGCATGAGTGCTCCACCGGAGAAAACTTTCTTAACTACGAATGGTCCTTCATAGTTCGGAGTCCACTTGCCCCTGTGGTCTGTATGAGGAGGGAGGAGTCTCTTCAGCACAAGATCTCCTACTTGGTACTCTCGGAGCCTGACTTTCTGATCGAAGGCTTTATTCATTCTCTTCTGATACAACTGCCCATGACAGATTGCAGCCAATCTTTTCTCCTCAATCAGACTCAGTTGTTCGTATCGGGACCGAACCCATTCTGCTTCGTTTAGCCTAACATCCATCAGTACCCGCAGGGAGGGTAACTCAACTTCAACAGGTAGGACTGCTTCCATACCATACACAAGCTGATAAGGTGTTGCCCCAGTGGATGTCCTGATTGACGTACGGTACCTATGCAAGGCAAACGGTAGCATCTCATGCCAGTCTTTATAGGTGACTACCATCTTCTGCACAATCTTCTTGATATTCTTATTAGCTGCCTCAACAGCGCCATTCATCTTTGGCCTGTAAGGAGAAGAATTGTGGTGTTGGATCTTGAAGTCCTGACATAGTTCTGCCATCATTTTGTTGTTCAAGTTGGAACCATTATCAGTAATGATTCGCTCGGGAACTCCGTACCGACAGATGATGTCTCTCTTCAGAAATCGGGCTACCACTTGCCTTGTAACATTTGTGTAGGAAGCTGCTTCAACCCACTTGGTAAAATAGTCAATGGCTACCAAGATGAATCTATGGCCGTTTGAAGAAGTCGGTTCAATCTTGCCAATCATATCAATGCCCCACATAGCAAAAGGCCAAGGTGAAGACATCACATTCAGAGGATTGGGAGGTACATGCACCTTATCTGCATAGATCTGGCATTTATGGCATTTTCTGGCATAGGCACGACAGTCGGCATCCATTGTGATCCAGTAATATCCTGATCTTAGCAACTTCTTAGCCATGACATGCCCTCCTGCATGGGTACCAAAGGATCCTTCGTGCACCTCGTGCATCAACAAGTCTGCTTCTGTTCTATCGACGCATCTGAGGAGTACCATATCAAAGTTTCTCTTGTATAGGGAACCATCAGCGTTCAGAAAGAAACTACCAGCAAGCCTTCTTAAAGTCTTCTTATCATTGGGAGATGCCCCAGGTGGGTATGTTTGATCCTCCAAGAAGCACTTAATGTCATAGAACCAAGGCTTATCATCTTTGACAATGTCTGCTGCAAATACATATGCTGGTCTGTCAAGTCTGGACACTGAAATCCGAGGCACAAAGTTGGTAGCTTGAACTTTGATCATGGATGAAATGGTAGCCAGAGCATCTGCAAACTGATTTTCATCTCGAGGGATATACTCAAGCTTGACCGTTGTAAAGAAAGTCAGTAATCTCCTTGTATAATCCCTGTAAGGTATCAGATGGTCCTGGTGGGTGTACCATTTGCCGTTGGTTTGATTAACTACCAGAGTTGAATCTCCAAATACAATCAATGTTTTGATCCTGAGGTCAATGGCTTCCTCAAGACCCATAATGCAAGCTTCGTATTCAGCTTCGTTGTTAGTGCAGTTAAAGGTGAGCTTTGCCGAGAAAGGCATGTGAACTCCCTTAGGTGTAATGAGTACTGCACCAACACCACGACCATTCATATTAACAGCCCCATCAAACATCATAGTCCATTCTTCTTCCGGGTCAGGCCCTTCAGTGTGAATAGGCTCTTCATGATCTTTCGCTTTTATGAACATGACGTCTTCATCAGGGAAGTCAAATCTCATAGGCTGGTAATCATCAATAGGTTGCTCAGCAAGGTAATCAGACAATACACTGCCTTTGATGGCTTTCTGAGATGTGTACTGGATGTCATATTCTGTGAGGATCATTTGCCATCTTGCAACCCGTCCGGTAAGAGCTGGCTTCTCGAAGATGTACTTAACTGGGTCCATTTTTGATATCAACAAAGTGGTGTGGGTCAACATATACTATCTCAGTCGGCGAGCAGCCCACGCTAAAGCACAACAAGTTTTCTCGAGCAGTGAATAACGTTGTTCACAGTCGGTAAACTTTTTGCTTAGGTAGTATATTGCATACTCTTTTCGACCAGACTCGTCATGCTGGCCCAGCACACACCCCATTGACTCTTCTAATACTGTCAAGTACATTATTAGAGGTATTCCTTCAACTGGAGGCATAAGGATTGGAGGCTCTTGTAAGTATTCTTTGATCTTGTCGAAAGCCCTTTGGCAGTCTTCGTTCCACCTGACCGTCTGTTCTTTTCTTAACAGCTTGAACAATGGTTCACAGGTTGCTGTAAGGTGAGATATGAACCTTGAAATGTAGCTCAATCTTCCTAGAAACCCTCGAACTTCTTTTTCTGTCTTCGGTGCAGGAATTTCTTGAATGGCTTTGACTTTATCAGGGTCAACCTCAATTCCTTTCTCGCTTACAATAAATCCCAGCAGCTTACCAGATCGCACCCCGAATGTGCACTTGTTGGGGTTCAATTTTAGTTGGTACTTCCTCAGACGCTTGAATAGTTTCAGCAGATTCACCAGGTGGTCTTCTTCTGTGAGGGACTTGGCAATCATGTCATCCACATAACATTCAATTTCTTTATGGATCATATCGTGGAACAATGTTACCATAGCCCGTTGATAGGTTGCACCAGCATTCTTTAGTCCGAACGGCATCACCTTGTAACAGAACGTGCCCCAGGGTGTGATGAAAGTTGTCTTCTCCATGTCTTCAGGTGACATTTTGATCTGATTGTATCCTGAAAATCCGTCCATGAAGGAGAATACCGAGAACTGAGCCGTATTATCAACCAATACATCAATGTGAGGTAATGGGAAATCATCTTTTGGGCTGGCTCTGTTCAGATCCCGGTAGTCAACTCACATCCTTACTTTACCGTCTTTCTTAGGCACAGGTACTATATTGGCAACCCATGGCGGATAGCTAGTTATAGCAAGGAATCCGGCGTCCCACTGCTTTTGTACCTCTTCCTTTATCTTCATTGCCATATCTGGGCGAGTACGGCGCAACTTCTGCTTTACTGGCGGGCAGTCTTCTTTTAATGGCAGCTTGTGCATGACGATATCGGTGTCCAACCCTGGCATATCCTGGTAAGACCAAGAAAACACATCCGCATATTCCCGAAGCAGATCAATCAGTTGTTCTTTCACTGAGTTTTGTAGGCAGGCCCCGATCTTAACCTCTTTCACGTCTTTATCCGTACCAAGATTAACTGTTTCAATCTCCTCCTGATGAGGAGTGATAATCTTCTCCTCTTGCCTTAACAACCTGGCTAGCTCTTCAGGAAGCTCAAAATCTTCTTCAACCCCTTCATCGGCTTGATTGATTGGATTGTCAAAGTCATACGAAACCATAGCAGTGTTGTTGTCGGTGCAGTCTGAAAGGCACTCTCTGCAAGGGTTTAGATTGTTCATTTTAGTGATTGATTTTAATCTTGTTTAGAAAAAGTGAAATGAAGTTTATCATTTTGAAAACATTGCCATTTTATTTTTGTACAAAAAGAAAAATGAAAAACAGTGAGCAGAAAAGAAAAAGACTCATTTGCAAAAGACATCCGATATTCATTGATTGATCTGTTTGCACAAAATTACAAGATGGCCCGATTACAAAATGAGTCTTGTCATCTTGGGCAAGATGCAAGACTTGATGCATGCTTAAAATACAGGAAATAATAATTACTCTGCAGAAGTAACCCTTATAATTTCCTGGGAAGACCAGTTTGAGATGCGGCTCCCCGGGATCCTTGGACGTATCCAGCTCTCCAGGTTGCGCTCATCTTCCGACTCATCTTCCAAGTTGTTTACAGCATCAGGGGTGAGCATTCCCCCACTAACAAAGCTGGGCTTCTTAGCAGCCTCTGATTGATCTTGTTGAGTTGGTTTGTAACCCAACCCAAATCTGTCCTCTTTCTTCTCTACGGGCAACAGCTTGCCCCAGCCTTGAGCATTCCCCTCTTCAACAACCTTCCTGGCTTGCTGATAAGATGTCATGGAAGTCCCAAGTACAGCAGATGCTTCATTGATGTTCAGGGCTTCGAATCCCTGACTCATGGTTTCATGGATCTCCCCATCCATCTCAATGTATTTGTACGTAGCCAGATGGCTAACAAAAATATCCTCTTCACCGCAAATGGTGATGATCTGGCCCTCCCACTCGAATTTTAACTTCTGGTGAAGGGTAGACGTTACTGCGCCAGCGGCATGAATCCAAGGTCTACCCAACAAATAGCTGTAGGCCAGCTGAATGTCCATCACATAGAAGGTTATTTTAAAAGTCTGTGGGCCAATCATCACAGGTAGATCAATCTCTCCTAGCACTGATCTCTTAGAGCCGTCAAACGCTCTCACTACCAAATTACTTGGACGCAATGCCAAGCCATCATACTCCAGCTTCACCAAGGCTTTCTTTGGTAAGACATTGAGTGAAGACCCAGTGTCTACCAGTACATGTGATAGAACAGCGCCCTTGCATTCCAGGGTGATATGTAAAGCCTTATTGTGGTTACAACCCTCAGTTGTTAAATCAGCATTGGTAAAACCCAATCCATGGATGGTATTGACATTTGCTACCACGGTCTCCAGTTGATTAACGGTGATCTCCTCTGGCACATATGTTGCGTGCAAGACTTTTAGTAATGCATTCCGGTGAGCTTCGGAACACATCAGCAGGGATAAAATGGAGATTTTTGAGGGGGTTTGGTGAAGCTGATCCACCACCTTGTAATCACTCCTCTTGATAATTCTCATAAACTCGTCTACATCTTGTTCAAAAGATGTCTTCTGTTTTTCTTTGAGAATGGGCTCTTCAGCTATTACACTCTTTCCCTTTGCTTTGGCAGCAGCTTCTGCTTCGGCATTAGGTCTTTGTGATTGCGAGGCAAAAAGGCGTCCGCTTCTGGTGAAGCCTCCGCCTCCCCCGACATTATCAATCTGTGGAGAAGAGGTTGAAGAGTCAAGAGTGATTTTCTCCCCATTGCAGTAAAGGTCAGAGCCATAATGCCAAGGGATGGCATTGGTGCTTTCATATGGAACGGGCCCAGGTACTGTGATGGTAATCGGGCTGACTGCAGCAGAGGAGGGTGTTGCAATAGTATGTGGATCGTAGTAGATGGTAACCGGTGTCCTGGCAGGAGATGCCACTGTTTGTTATTGAAAATTGTTGTTCGGAGGAATACTTGACGGATCATAATAAATAGTGACTGCTGAGATATCTGCTGGTGTTGTAGAAGAAGATTCTGAATAAAGGGGTGCTGATGTTGTAGAAGAGATGTTTGTTGATACCTGGTTTGTTGAAGTGATATTTGAAGCACTTGTTGATGAAACTGAAGAATTGTTTGGAATAATCGTTGTTGCAGTTGTAGGAGACTCTGGAACTGTTGTCGGAGGGATTGCCGGATTTGAAGGTATTGATGTTGTGATTTGAAGTAGACCATTCTGGATAAGACTGTCTATGCCGCTTCTCAAATTATCACACCCATTTACCGAAATGTTGCAATAACCGCACCCGAGCTCACACCCAGGGAATATCTGGCATTCGAGGAGTTGAGCTTTAATCTCCACCAGGGGTGTCCGGATCTGCCCAACACTGGTTATTAAGAAAGACGGCTTATCTTCCTCAATAGCATTAATTCTGGGCCCTCCATGGTTGGGCATGGGGTTCTTGTTAACATTTGGCGGGGGTGCAAAGTTTAGAGCTTTATTATCTACCAGGTCCTGTACTTTCATTTGTAGAGCCCTACACTTCTCTGTACTGTGGCCAGGTGCATTGGAGTGAAAAGCACATCTGGCATTGGCGTCATAATTTCTTGGCAGACTGGAAGGATCTGGTGGTGCCAACGTCCTTAACTCAACCAAGTTGAGCTTTAGGAGCTGTGGCAGTAAAGCGGCATAAGGCATAGGGATCAGGTCAATCACCCTATTAGCCTGAGATGGTCTCTGTTGGAATGGTCTTTGTTGATTGCTGCTGCTGTTGTTGTAGTTTCTCTGAGGCGGATATTGAGTTTGTTGCTGGTAATGAGGTTGTTGTTGTGGTTGATATGCTGGTTGCTGAGGAATTGGGGTGGGAATGGTGACTGCTGCCACTGACCTATGAACATATTGTGGTCTGCCCCTGCTGGCCTGAATAGCATTAGTATCACCGGTTCTTCTTGGACCTACAAAAGGTTTTCTGGAGTTGCTGGACGAGCTCGCACCATTGTCAGAAATTTTGCCCATCTTTAACAGGCTTTCAATCCTTTCTCCAGCTATGACTACGTCAGCGAAGCTAGTGGAAGAAAAGGCAGCTAGCCTGCCAATATATGTCCCTTAAAGGGTGTTCATAAACATGTCGGCCATTTCCCTTTCCGACATGGGTGGCTAGACAGCAGCAGCAAGCTGTCTCCACCTCTGGGCGTATTCCCGGAAGCTTTCCCTGGATGATTGAGACATTCCCATCAGGAGGGTCCTGTTAGGAGCCATATCCAAGTTGTACTGGTATTGTCTGATAAAGGCCTCAGCTAGGTCCTTCCAGCATCTGATGGTTGCTCTGGTCAAATGAGAGTACCATTCCCTTGAAGCTCCGGTTAAGCTATCTTCAAAATAAAACATCCATAGCTTTTCATCCATGGTATACGCCTTCAGCCTCCCCAGAAAGGATTGTAAATGGGTTCGGGGACAGGAAGTTCCGTTGTACTTCTCGAAGCACGGAGGTTTAAATTTGTGGGGAATCCTTACCCCGTCCACTAGACCCATGTCCATAACATCAAAGCCCAAAGAATTCTGGGACTCCAGGGATCTCAATTTCTCAGCAATTTCATCTAGCCTTCTGTCATAGGCTTCATCCCCAGCTCCCATCACAGTGAATTGATCCTCTTGGGGGTCTTCTTGTAATACTCTGCCTGCAGTGGCATTCCCTTGTACATTAGCGGGGATGTTGATCTCTGGATGAAGGTGAGGCCCATACACTGGAGGATTAACATGAGGCTGAACCCTCTCATTGTTGCTTGTTCCCCCAGTCCCTAGATGGGGTTCCTCCTGGGTCTGCCTTTCTACTAATGCCCTTAATCTCTCTTGGCTCTGTGCCAATCCATTCATCACCTCCATAAACTGGGTCATCTGATTTCTCATCTCCAGTCTCTCGTTGGCCATTTGAGTCCTGACCTCTGTAAGGTCCTTCTGTACTTGGTCCATTTGTATACCCAGAAGGTTGTTGCGGGTAGGATATCTGTGCGGACGGTTGAGTGGGAACACCCGTCGTCGAGCAATAGTTCCTGAATCACAACAGAGTTAGTAACAAAACTAAAACCTACAAAACAAAACAAAAGTTAGTATGCAATGTAGTATGCTTATTTGTTTCCAAGGTATCCGGCTTGGCATTTGGTTTTGACCTTTCCAGACCCCTGAGGAAGGTGCTTTGATGTTGCTTGAGAGAAAAAGAACTTAGATGAAACAAACTAATGAATATAACACAAATGGAGAATCATACATAGTTTGTTTCCTTACAATACATGCCCTCTGAGGGGTCAATAAATACAATATAAAATAAAAGTACATGAAATGAAAACAACAACAAGCAAAAGTCAGACATCAAGACTAAACTCATCCTCCTGGACTTCCTTCAAAAGTGCCTCAGTCACAGGATCAGCTGGATGCTCCGTGAGGTTCCTGATGAGAAGATTCCTGGTGGTGATAGCAGTGGTTAGCTTCTTGTGTCTGCTTTGGTCCTTTGACCTCTTCACACCAGCCCTGAGCTTTAATTCTGAGATCTCCCTCTAGGCTGCTAATAGGGCTTCCTGTTGCTCCTTTGCATTAGCCTCCAACTGCTCAATCTTGTCCTGGGTTCTCTTATCCTCCTGAGTGCGAGCTTCAGTGATTCTGACCCACCTAGCTTGGCTCTCCTTCAGATAGAGATCAGCCCTAGCTTTCTGGAACTGGGCCTCTTTACAGGCATTCTTCAAAATCTGTTCTCCAGCCCTTGACTTCTTGATGTAGTCCTCTGACTTTTCAATCCTGGCTAGATGCTCCACCTTAAGCTTTTCTAACCTTTCAATGTCCAGACGACCATCACTCCTCTCCCAGAGGGTTCTCTTCAAGGCTTCAGACAAATTCTCATTCCTCTCTTTGAGCTTCTCAAACTCCTCCAGGCTGACAGTGGCTGGAGGTGGTGCTGTGGATGGCCTAGGTGCATCCTCAATGGTGAAGGGCATCCCAGAAATTTGAGCCCTGGCATGAGACCACTCATAATACTGAGCTGAGGCCACATTGTTGCATCTCCCAAGAATGGCCATCCCTTTGGTCTGGAAATTGTCCCAAGCCCAAGACGCTTGCCTGACAATAGCTAGATTAGGCTTAATCTCACAATAAAGGGTTTTAGCCAAGTCTTGTGTTCTAGGAGGGTGGACCAATGCATAGCCCAATTGTCTTTTGAATAGCAGTGGGTTGTAGTTGATGCAACCCTTCACTCCTATCAGAGGTACATTGGGGAACTGCCCACAACTAGTAATGATGTCCCTGCCCTTGGTGCTCTGGGTGCACCACCTGTTGTCATCTGAGGTCAAGGCAACAAGCCTCCTAGCCCAATTTCTCTGTTGGTGAGGATTCAAGAATGCATCAGTCTTGGGCAGGTGCTTGAGCAACCAGGTATGGAACAAAGGAGCACAGCACCTCACCAATCTTCCTCTCTGTTTTTCATTCCTTTAGTGAACAGAGTAGTAGAAATCTCCCAGTAAGGTGGGCACTGGGTTCCTCAAAATGAAAAGATGGATTGCATTCTTGCTAATAAACTTAGGCTCATCTGCAAATAATATAACCCCATATATGCTAAGGGCTAATAATGCACAAACTGCCTTCCATTCTCCCAAGGAGGCCTTCAGGATATCCTGAGAGGTCAAGAAATCCAAGTGTAGACCAGAGATTCCAGCCTTTGCTGTCATGTTTTGCTCAATCAGAACTGGTTCCAGATACAATGCCTTTGCCACCTCTTCATTACTAGGAAAAGCCATCTCAGGGTTGAAGGGGACTCCACCCCTGATAGGTACACCAATCAGTGATGAATACTCTTCCAACAAGGGTCCCAACTGAAAATTCTGGAAGGTGAAGCACCTCAGAGGGGGATCATAGAACTGCAGGCAAGTATGAATCAAGCTCCTCTGGGAAGGGTCCAAATCCATAACCACATCAAGGATGCCTCCAAAATGTTCTCTGAACAGTGGTATATGGTCTGGAGTAATCAGGGCCTGGACCTTCCTGATGCCAGCCAGCTCAGGCTCAAAGAAATGATAGGAGATGTTGCTCTTCTTGGGTGCCATGTCTGGTGATGAAGAGCTGAGACAGATGCTGATGATGGAGACTAACACTGGAGATGGGCCACTGACAGGCTGATACTGGTGATGCAGGTGACTGAAGCAAGGTAGTTGATGAAGGTTGCTGAAGCAAATGGCTGGTGAACAAAGGGCCTATGCAGATGAAGGGGTCAAAACCAAGCCAAATGTAATATGGATACCCTGAAAAACAAATAACCACATGTTAAATGATGCAATCTGATTACTGCCTTGGTATAAGTCCATGTATGTTCAAGAAATCCAGACGGGGGTTCATAAGTCCAGTAACCAAGGTGGGGGACTCAAATAAAGAGTCACATGTCCTGGGTTAAAATCACAAGAACTGTCCCAAAATGGAGTACTCTTAATCAAAACAAAGTAACAGGGTATGCTGAGGTCAAGGGTACCTACAAACCTGTAAACAGCCCAACTCCCTCACAGGTGGTGTTCTAAAACAAGGATCCTCAGACTTGGATCAGTAATGAGAAGTGTAAACACTTCTAACCCGGAGGTACAGTGTTTACAATAACCATAAAAGATCCTCCTCTAATTCACCTCAGTTTCTGAAGGTCATAATAAAGGTCATCCAGACTTAGCAGGCTTCCCAGATAGCCCTAGCACTACAGGAAATCTGTAGCACAGAGTTCTCAAGAAGAAACCCATATCTGAACCGTGTTTCATATTCCCGCACCAGACCGAAATGGAATGGGAAAGAACATGAACCACTCTAGCCTAGGTGTCACTCAGGTCCCAGGTATAGGACCTTAAACTCTCAATAGAACACCCACCCACCAAAGCAACAAAACCAGATCCAGCCAGATAACAATATGACAGTATGATATATAAAGCTGTAAAGAAAGCAATAAATAACTGTACATAAAGCAAAAACAAAAATACAAATATACAAACACAATTATCACATAACACCCCAGTAAACACAAATCAAACAAGCGCTAGGAGGAACCCACAAAAAGAACCAGAAGCCCTGGTTACAGTATAAGGGTCCCCAGCAGAGTCGCCAAGCTGTCGCTCCCGATAAATGAGACCGGCTCAGATAAGGGTACAGACGCGAACGGTCGGTGAAAGGATGAAATGAGAACACACAGGAGTGAACTCACAAGAAAGAAAAGAGTCGCCAGCTAGGCATTTTCATCCCGAGGGAAAGGTAATGCTGCATAAACCTAAGAAGAGACATGGATAAGACGGTTGCGAACCAGAGAGACTGAGAAAGGGGGTTGGTTACAACCTGGGAAGGTATTAGCACCCAGATTGTCCGTCGTACTCGACGGGATCCACGCTTAAAAGATTTGTGTTTTAAAGGGGTAGTGTCAGTGCAATCTGTGTATCAAAGCTGGAAAGAATGCAAGTGTCAGTGTAAAAGAAAAGTGAAGTGTATAAGTGAAGTGTCAGTGTAAGAACAAGAATGAAATGCTCATGATCATGAGGCTTAAAGAATAATACTGAAAGAGGGGGAATATATAGAGACTTTTGTTCGATAACTGTTAAGTTATGCCTACGTATCCTCTCGTGCAATGAGGAAGTCAGAACACCGTAGTTCGACCCAAAGAGACTGAAAGGTGAATTGACTTGTGAACTGCTTACTTGTCTATGCTCAAGTGTATGACCTGTCTGGCTCAGGTGCAAACTGTCTTGCATTAGACGGAAGAAGCAAGTTCTCGTTTGTGAGTGAATGAGATGAGAAAAGAATCCCGGAGGAGACGATTATTGTTTGTTTTTGAGTTTTCAGTCTTTTATTGCTTTTGAAAGTTTGTCGTAAGTTAATGAGCTTAGGCCTAAACCAATGGATTTAGTAAACTCATCACATCTTCCCTCTGATTAGGGGTAATGAGAATGCCTTAAGTGTGGAGTCAGCTTCTCACACCTAATCACCATGGTGTAGGATTAAGATCATTAACCTAATTGTGATTATTCAGATGTTTTTGGTGTTTTTGTTTAGTATTAAGTAATGAGATTAAGCCATAATCAGGGATTAAACAGGCTCATTACACCATCCTAATAGAAGGATAATAGATGAGAATGTTTAAGCTGAGGAAAGCTCCTCAACTTAATCCATGATTAAGGATTAAACTCATGACAAAACAAAGCCTTTATTAAATGGATTTTAGTTAATGATAAGATGATGAAGTGAGTTTTAGGGTTTGTAAGACAACTTGAGGGGGACTTGTCCATTAACACTAGGGTTAGTCCTTCTTAACCAATTAAGGAAGAATTAGAACCCTGATGCAAGGCCCAAGTTACAAGCTTGATGTCTTGATGATTATTAAGTGGATTGATTAAAGGAGTTAAACACATTAAGGGTTTAACACTCAGGATTAGAGTTATACACTCCATCCTAATAGAAGGATGCAGGCATAAGCTTAATCACAAAGCCTTAAAGCCTTTAGGGTTTAGTCCCTGATTATGAGATGAGAAGAGAGGACTCAATGAGACACAAAGGTAAAATCTAAATGGGGGACTAATCAAAACCCTAATCATTGTCATGCTTGGTTGTTCCTAGGGTTTGTGAGGTTTACAAGAGAGATCTTCAGAGAAACCACCAGGAAGCAGATGAAAGGAGCAAAGAGAAGCAAAGTAACTTGCTTTATTTAAGAAGACAAGTCACTTGAGGAAAGAAAGTAAGAAGAAGAAGAATGAGCAAGCTCAATCTCAAACACAAGACAAAATGCAGCAATGATGCATAAGAGGGATGAAAAGAAATTGTGAGAAGTGAAGGCAAATTCACTTCTCAAAGTAACTTACCACCTGAAAAGTTAGTGAAAGAAATGCAATGCAATGCAAAATGAGATGAAATGGCATGATGCAAATCAAAACCAGAAGCATGTACATGATGCTAATGATGCTATGAGATGATGCAAACATGAATCAAGGCATGAGGATGATCATACAAACATATGGATGCAAGAGAAGCATGCTTAGAACCATGAACATACATGAAAAGTTATGAAATGCAAATGGCATACAACATGGAAAATGCAAGATGCAATGATCAAACATGATTCTAATATGTCCTAAGATGTAATATGAATCAAATGAATGCACAAAATGTCATGGCAAGTCATGGTATGCAAGCAAATGGAAGATGGATGCAAATGAAAGCCCAAATTAGGGTTTATGATCAATGCACAAAACAAAAATCAAAACCAAAAGCAAACATCATGATAAAAAATTGAAAATGCATTCAAAGGAACCCTAAACCTATACAAACTCACTGCCCAAAGGAGGGGTTCTAACTCTTAACCTAATGAGGGTTATGAATTTCTCAAGATTGCTAGGGTTTTAAGGCACCATGTCAAGAAAAATGCCAAACAAATAGGAAATGCAAGATCAAATCATGCCAATTTAATCCTATAAACTACATGATATGCAAGATACAATGCAAAAAGAATCAAAGTCCAACTCTTAAAGGCTAGGCAGAAATGAATTTTTGAAGATTGGATCAAAATAATGCTTTGAAATGAAATTAATTCCATGGAAAATTGTCAAAAGACATCAAGATCAAAAAAGAAATTTGGTTTGAAGGTTGGACAATGTTTCTAAATGATTTTAAAGGTTTCATGAATTTTTTGGTGATTTTTAAATACTTAAAAGTATTTTTAATTAATTACTTCTCATTAATTAATTAAAAATAATCTTTTAAATGATTTAAAAATATTTTTAAATGCAAAAAATAAAACTAAAAATGTTTTTGGTTTCTGAAAATTAATAAAAGGTTGCATAAAAATTTTCAGAATTTTTGAACAATTTTTGCTATTTTTAATAAAATGAAGAAAACAAATGGAATTAAATGAAAAATAAAATGAAATTAAACTGAAAATGGGAAAGTCAGCAAGATCAAGGGCTGAGGTTTGAACTCACACGCGCGTGAATTGACCTGGCGCGCATCTGGACAGCCAACATTCAAATTTGCTAATTATGATTAGTGCCCTAATTAAATGCCCTAATGACTTTCAGATGACCGGAACAGTGGTTCCGGTCATCTTCTCCGACGAGCCAAATCTCTAACTCTCTCTACACGCAATAAAAATGAAATCTAATTCCCAGAATCAATCCCCATTCAACACTGAATCAAAACCCAAACAAACATCATTTTTCAATCATTAATCAAGCAAATCGAAGCAAAACTCATTTAGGGCAAAAAGTTTCAGACAGTTCATACATGCTCAATATTCCACCATTTTCATTTTTAAACACATCATGATGATCAGGATAACATATAGAATCAATTTATAACAAGTAAAATGAGTTCTGGAAAATTTGTTCTTGATGGATACCTGAACTGAAGTCCTTCGAACAAGAGCTTTCTGACCCTTCCTCTTATGCAAACTCACTCCTTTGACCCTCCTGAACTCAATGGGATGCTTCACAACTCTTGTTGATGGCTGGTTTGAGAGATGGCAGAAGTTCTGTTCAAGGGAGGGTGGTGATCGTGTTTTTGATTCAGGGAGTTTCAGGCTATGGTGAGGGGTGGTTTTTGATCAGTGAAGCATGCTGAGTTTGTTTGTGAAGTTTGTTTGTGTGTTTGCAGCTTGTGGAGAGTGTTTCGAAAGCTTTTGCAAAATGGGGTGAAAATGAGTGAGTTGTGTTCTTGGTCCTTTCAGGCTTGTGTTTTGTATCAAATGGCTTGCTTTCGGTTTGTATAAACAAATGGGATTGGTCAGATGAGTTGATGTGTACTGCTGTGATCGGTATGGCTCAAGTTGCCAAAATGTCAAAGTTGTGTAAGAGAGGTATGGGTCACTAGCTAGCCAAGGACAAATGGGGTGTCCTGCGCAGCAAGATGTGTGGAGAGCCATAGGATTGTTTGTGGAGTCAGCAAGCAAGTGGATTCAAACTTGAGTGAGTTTTTGCAACTTGCTTCACTTTGGTTTCCTTTGAAAGTTCTTGCTCCATAAGTCATGAAAATGAGTGATCCCTTGGCCCATTCTGAATTTTAGATGTCACATGAACATGTTGTGAAGAAATGATACACATTTGAGGCCTTTAGAACACTTGATCAAACCATTTTGCAAAATGTCTCTTTGGTAGAAAACATCAAATTTTGTGATTTTAGCCAACTTTGACAAGCCATAACTTTTGATCCAAAATGAATTAGGTCATGTTCTTGTACTTTTTGAAAAGGGAATGATCCATTCTACAACTTTCATGACCAAAGTTTTTCCATTTGAAGCATTTTTGAATCAAAAAGCAAGGTTTGAAAAAGTTTCCCAAAATGGCAATTTTCATTAAAAGTCAAACTTCCCAAAAAGTCAACTTTGCAAATGACTTGAAATTCTCCAATTTTGTGAACTTCCAACATCTTCCATGATCAAATAAAGATCATACCTAATCAAAATGATGAATAACACCCTTTGGTTGGGTCATTGGGGGCATCAGATGCCCTGATTTTACACTGACTTGCCCAGAAAGTCAACTCTTGATCAGATGACTTCCCCATGGAATTTCTTCATGAAAGTTGATATGCATGCTCCCTATACCATATAGAGACAAATGGAAACAATAATGACCAAAATATTTGGAGTTATGGCCTCTGAAACCAAAACCCTAATTTTAGGTCATCTGTGCAGTCAAACCTGGCTCTGCTTCCCTACCATTCTCAGTTCTTGTGATTTTTTGACATTCTTGACTTTGAGAAGATTTAATATGATGCTTGAACATACATGGACCCCTTTGAAGTGATTGATGACCTTTGGAGTGGCTCAAGAAGCCCTTGGATTGCTCAGATCACAAACCTTAGATGCAGATGACTTTGAAACAATGCAGTGAATCAAAAATGTGGTATGAGATGCTATGATTGGATTTATGCATATGAAATGATCACAAGCCATGGTGTGAATGGGTGAGGGCAAATTTGGGGTGTTTACACCTGGCAGGGTACAGCTGCCGAAAGTATCGCGACATAGGACGAATGCCGGATAAAAGTCGATGATGGGGACGACCATCGGGCGAGCATGACGAAGGACGATCATCAAGAGGTGAAGGACGATCACCTAGCAGGGGACGGCTGCTCTCGGGGTTTATCATGACATAGGACGAACGTCAGATAACAAAGATCAACGATGGGGACGGCCATCGGATAAAAATGATGAAGGACGATCATCAAGAGGTGAAGGACGATCACCTAGCAGGGGACGGCTGCTAAATTATCACGGCATAGGACAAATGTCGGATAAAAAAGATCAGCGATGCGGACGGCCATCGGATGAGCATGATGAAGGACGATCATCAAGAGGTGAAGGACAATCACCTAGCAGGGTACGGCTGCTCTCAGGGTTTATCATGACATAGGACGAATGTCAGATAAAAAAGAAATTTTGCTTTGCTGGCGACTTACTGGGGAATGGTAAACACGGACGAGTGTTTATATCCAAAAAGGTATAAGTGTTTTGACGTTGTGTATAGATTAAAGATGCGGACGAGCATCCCTAAGACTACGATACGGACGAGTATCGGGTAGAAACAAACGCTTGACGCATGTTCTAAAATGATGATACGGACGAGTATCAACTGGTTAACAAGGAACACAGACAAGTGTTAATTCTGAGGGGACTCTTCTGGGGAAAAGTAGACACAGACGAGTGTCTAAATTCAAGAAGACAAGAGTGTTTGACACAGTGTATGGATTAAAGATGCGGACGAGCATCCCTAAGACTACGATACGGACGAGTATCAGGTAGAAACAAACGCTTGACGCATGTTCTGAGATGATGGTACGGACGAGTACCAACTGGTTAACATAGAACACGGATGAGTGTCGAATCTGAGAGGATATAAGCGGTGTATACAAGATACGGATGAGTATCTGTATAAGTGAAATAAGAGTAATAAGTATGAGTGGTGTATAGACGGGTATTTATCCTGCTGGAGGGAGTGACACGGACGAGTGTCAAGTATATATTATAAACAAGTATATTCTTTTCAAAGCGTTTAGGTAATTATGCTGGGGAAAGTGACACGGACGGATGTCAAGAAAATTATATATATACGTATCTGTGAGTGCAAAGGGGACGCTTTGGCTTTCTACTGGGGAAATGACACGGACGGGTGCCACAAGGAGTATGTACTGATGTTTGTGAGTGTAAGGCAATTGCTTTAGCTTTAGCTCTCCGCTGGGGAATTTGGGGGAGCATTCTGTATCTGGTTGATGGATTGTCATTATTCACAAGTGTTTGATTCGGAACATGGCTTATGATTATGCAATATGTTTGATTTTTGCCGTAATGCTCCGTATTAGACGGAATGCTACGCTTTGTGGGGTGGATATGATGCGAATGCTATGTTTATGCAAAAGATAACGATCTGGGATTCGGATCCCGTTGCTAAGGAGATCTCTGGTTGATCTGCTTGAAGTGAACATCCCAGCTGGGGTTGAGATCACTGGTAGATCTGATGAGATGTATCTGCTTGGGGGAATAGGTCACTGATAGACCCATCCTTGGTGATGAGGGACCCTGCTGGGGTTTGTAGAAGCCTTCGTCACTCTGTTGTGATTCATTCGTGTGGTGTTCTTCCGGGTAAAGGTTGACACTCTGTGGGGAGACGGTACCCTGGCTTTTGTTCTTGGCTGAGGAGGAAGAACGATTGGCACCTCGGCTGGGGAGAAATAACAAGTGGCAACTCAGCTGGGGAGAAAGCACTTTGGGTGCTAAGACTGAGTGAGTGTTGATTTGCCAGCTTGCTGGGATGAAGCTTACATGCCCCATGTCGTGTTTTGGATACCTGCAATCCTGCAAAGATAGAAACGTACAAGTAATCCCGAGGTATCTCTTACCGGATTCCATCATAGGAGTCTAGACACTCCTGGGAGTAAATATATTTCCTGCAAGAACGTATTCTTTAGAAGGGAAGCATCTGTATTTATGCAATCAGTATTTTAAAGAAATCGGACATTTTGCAAATGAAAATAAAATGTACGAGACGAGACGTGACTGAAAATCTGATTTTATTAATTCACATGCCCTGAATTGGCAAGATACAGTCAAAGAAACATATCCCCTGAAATGAGGAGATTGTTACAAATTGAGAAACAAAATGTTGGCAATGTTGACGACGCTTTAAGGAGCTTCCCCTTTGCTACGACTCGTATGACATTTGACGCTCTTCTCGTCTTGCTTTCTGAAGCAGGCTGACTCTGAAAGAAGCTTGATCCTTTCAAATCTTTACCAAGTTGTAAGTGATACCGACGAATTCAGAATACAGTTGTTCGCTTATTCCCTTATTTTGCATGGATCGCCCTTTCGGGTTTTCAATCCATCGGGATACCCATTTTTGCCTGAGTTGTCCAATGCGGCTTTTCAACTCAGCGGGTGTACATTTTTATTTATTTTCCCTTATTTTTGCCCGAGTCTTTTATTCTGTTTTTGACTCGCCGGGATGCCCTATTTTTGCCTGGACTTACCTTCTGTTTTTTATGTCCAGCGGGTCATTTTTTATGCGAAGTATTTTTTAACCGCATCTGAATTCACAGGGGACGGGAAGTCTTCACCATCCATGGTGCTGAGCATCAGTGCTCCACCAGAGAAAACTTTCTTTACCACGAATGGCCCTTCATAGTTCGGAGTCCATTTGCCCCTGTGGTCTGTATGAGGAGGGAGGAGTCTTTTCAGCACAAGATCTCCTACTTGGTACTCTCGGAGCCTGACTTTCTGATCGAAGGCTTTCTTCATTCTTTTCTGGTATAGTTGTCCATGACAAATGGCAGCCAATCTCTTCTCTTCAATCAAATTCAGTTGTTCGTATCGGGATCAGACCCATTCCGCTTCATTCAACTTAACATCCATCAGTACCCGCAGAGAGGGTAATTCAACTTAAACAGGTAGGACTGCCTCCATACCATACACAAGCTGATACGGTGTTGCCCCAGTGGATGTTCTGATTGACGTGCGGTACCCATGCAAGGAAAATGGTAGCATTTCGTGCCAGTCTTTATAGGTGACTACCATCTTCTGTACAGTCTTCTTGATATTCTTGTTAGCTGCCTCAACAGCGCCATTCATCTTTGGCCTGTAAGGAGAAGAATTGTGGTGTTGGATCTTGAAGTCCCAACATAGTTCTGCCATCATTTTGTTGTTTAAGTTGGAACCATTATCAGTAATGATTCGCTCGGGCACTCCATACCGACAGATGATATCTCTCTTCAGAAATCGGGCTACCACTTGCCTTGTAACATTTGCATAAGAAGCTGCCTCGACCCACTTGGTAAAATAATCAATAGCAACCAGGATGAATCTATGGCCGTTTGAAGCAGTCGGCTGAATCTTGCCAATCATATCAATTCCCCACATAGCAAAAGGCCAGGGTGAAGACATCACATTCAGAGGATTGGGAGGTACATGCACCTTATCCGCATAAATCTGGCATTTATGGCACTTTCTGGCATAGGCACAACAGTCAGCATCCATTGTGATCCAGTAATAGCCCGATCTTAGCAACTTCTTAGCCATTGCATGTCCTCCAGCATGGGTACCAAAGGATCCTTCGTGCACCTTGTGCATCAACAAGTCTGCTTCTGTTCTATCAACGCATCTGAGGAGTACCATATCAATGTTTCTCTTGTACAGGGAACCATCAGCATTCAGGAAGAAACTACCAGCTAGCCTTCTTAAAGACTTCTTATCATTGGAAGATGCCCCAGGTGGGTATGTTTGATCCTCCAAGAAGCACTTAATGTCATAGAACCAAGGCTTATCATCCTCAACAACATCTGCTGCAAATACATACGTTGGTCTGTCAAGTCTGGACACTGAAATCCGAGGCACAAAGTTGGCAGCTTGAACTTTGATCATGGATGAAATGGTAGCCAGAGCATCTGCAAACTGATTCTCATCTCGAGGGATATACTCAAGCTTAACTGTTGTGAAGAAAGTCAATAACCTTCTTGTATAGTCCCTATAAGGTATCAGATGATCCTGGTGTGTGTACCATTTGCCGTTGGTTTGATTAACTACCAGAGCCGAATCTCCGAATACAGTCAAAGTCTTGATCCTGAGGTCAATGGCTTCCTCAAGACCCATAATGCAAGCTTCGTATTCAGCCTCGTTGTTAGTGCAGTTAAAGGTGAGTTTTGTCGAGAAAGGCATGTGAACTCCCTTAGGTGTAATGAGTACTGCACCAACACCACGACCATTCATATTAACAGCCCCATCAAACATCATAGTCCATTCTTCTTCCGGGTCAGGCCCTTCAGTGTGAACAGGCTCTTCATGATCTTTTGCTTTTATGAACATGATGTCTTCATCAGGGAAGTCAAATCTCATAGGTTGGTAATCATCAATAGGTTGCTCAGCAAGATAATCAGACAATACACTGCCTTTGATGGCTTTCTGAGACGTGTACTGGATGTCATATTCTGTGAGGATCATTTGCCATCTTGCAACCCGTCCGGTAAGTGCTGGCTTCTCAAAAATGTACTTAACCTGGTCCATTTTTGATATCAATAAAGTAGTGTGGGTCAACATATACTGTCTCAGTCGGCGAGCAGCCCACGCTAAAGCACAACAAGTTTTCTCGAGCAGTGAATAAAGTTGTTCACAGTCGGTAAACTTTTTGCTTAGGTAGTAAATTGCATACTCTTTTCGACCAGACTCGTCATGCTGGCCCAGCACACACCCCATTGACTCTTCTAATACTGTTAAGTACATTATCAGAGGTCTTCCTTCAATTGGAGGCATAAGGATTGGAGGTTCTTGTAAGTACTCCTTGATCTTGTCAAAAGCCCTCTGGCAGTCTTCGTTCCACCTGACCGTTTGTTCTTTTCTTAACAGCTTGAACAAAGGCTCACAGGTTGCTGTAAGGTGAGATATGAACCTTGAAATGTAGTTCAATCTACCCAGAAACCCCCGAACTTCTTTTTCAGTCTTTGGTGCAGGCCTTTCTTGAATGACTTTGACTTTATCAAGGTCAACTTCAATCCCTTTCTCGCTTACAATAAAGCCCAGCAGCTTACCAGATCGCACCCCGAATGTGCACTTGTTGGGGTTCAATTTCAGTTGGTATTTCCTCAGACGCTTGAATAATTTCAGCAGATTTACCAGGTGGTCTTCTTCTGTGAGGGACTTGGCAATCATGTCATCCACATAACATTCGATTTCTTTATGGATCATATCGTGGAATAATGTTACCATAGCCCGTTGATATGTTGCACCAGCATTCTTCAGTCCGAATGGCATCACCTTATAACAGAACGTGCCCCAGGGTGTGATGAAAGTTGTCTTCTCCATGTCTTCAGGTGACATCTTGATCTGATTGTATCCTGAAAATCCGTCCATGAAGGAGAACACCGAGAATTGAGCCGTATTATCAACCAATACATCAATGTGAGGTAATGGGAAGTCATCTTTCGGGCTGGCTCTGTTTAGGTCCCGGTAGTCAACACACATTCTCACTTTGCCGTCTTTCTTAGGCACAGGTACTATGTTGGCAACCCACGGTGGATAGCTAGTTACAGCAAGGAACCCAGCGTCCCACTGCTTTTGTACCTCTTCCTTTATCTTCATTGCCATATCCGGGCGAGTACGGCGCAACTTCTGTTTTACTGGCGGGCAATCTTCTTTTAATGGCAGCTTGTGCATGACGATATCGGTGTCCAACCCTGGCATATCCTGGTAAGACCAAGCAAACACATCCATATACTCCCGAAGCATATCAATTAGTTGCTCTTTCACTGAATCTTGTAGGCAGGCCCCGATCTTAACCTCTTTCACGTCTTCTCCTGTACCAAGATTAATCGTTTCAATCTCCTCCTGATGAGGAGTGATAACCTTCTCCTCTTGCCTTAACAACCTGGCTAGCTCTTCAGGAAGCTCATAATCTTCTTCAACCCCTTCATCAGCTTGATTGATTGGGTTGTCAAAGTCATACGATGTCATAGCAGTGTTGTTGTCGGTGTAGTCTGAAAGGCACTCTCTGCAAGGGTTTAGATTGTTCATTTTAGTGATTGATTTTAATCTTGTTTAGAAAGAGTGAAATGAAGTTTATCATTTTGGAAAACATTGCCATTTTATTTTTGTACAAAAAGAAAAAAAATGAAGAACAGTGAGCAGAAAAGAAAAAGACTCATTTGCAAAAGACGTCTGATATTCATTGATTAATCTGTTTGCACAAAATTACAAGATGGCCCGATTACAAAATGAGTCTTGTCATCTTGGGCAAGATGCAAGACTTGATGCATGCTTAAAAATACAGGAAATAATAATTACTCTGCAGGAGTAACCCTTATAATTTCCTGGGAAGACCAGTTTGAGATACGGCTCCCCGGGATCCTTGGACGTATCCAGCTCTCCAGGTTGCGCTCATCTTCCGACTCATCTTCCAAGCTGTTTACAGCATCAGGGGTGAGCATCCCCCCACTAACAAAACTGGGCTTCTTAGCAGCCTCTGATTGATCTTGTTGAGTTGGTTTGTAACTCAACCCAAATCTGTCCTCTTTCTTCTCCACAGGCAGCAACTTGCCCCAGCCTTGGGCGGTCCCCTCTTCAACAACCTTCCTGGCTTGCTGATAAGATGTCAAGGAAGTCCCAAGTACAGCAGATGCTTCATTAATGTTCAGGGCTTCAAATCACTGGCTCATGGTTTCATGGATCTCTCCATCCATCTCAATATATTTGTATGTAGCCAGGTGGCTAACAAAGATATCTTCTTCTCCACAGATGGTGATGATCTGGCCCTCCCACTCGAATTTCAGCTTCTGGTGAAGGGTAGACGTAACTGCGCCAGCGGCATGGATCCAAGGTCTACCCAACAAACAGCTGTAGGCCGACTGAATGTCCATCACATAGAAGGTAATTTTAAAAGTCTGTGGGCCAATCATCACAGGCAGATCAATCTCTCCTAGCACTGATCTCTTAGAGCCGTCAAATGCCCTCACCACCAAATTACTTGGACGCAATGCCAAGCCATCATACTCCAGCTTCACCAGGGCTTTCTTTGGTAAAACATTGAGTGAAGACCCAGTGTCTACCAGTACATGTGATAGAACAGCACCCTTGCATTCCAGGGTGATGTGTAAAGCCTTGTTGTGGTTGCATCCCTCAGTTGTTAAATCAGCATTGGTAAAACCCAACCCATGGCTGGTATTGACATTTGCTACCACGGTCTCCAGCTGATTAACGGTGATCTCCTCTGGCACATACGCTGCGTGCAAGACTTTTAGTAATGCATTCCGGTGAGCTTCGGAACACATCAGCAGGGATAAAATGGAGATTTTTGAGGGAGTTTGGTGAAGCTGATCCACCACTTTGTAATCACTCCTCTTGATAATTCTCATAAACTCGTCTACATCTTGTTCAAAAGATGCCTTCTGAGTTTTCTTGAGAATGGGTTCTTCAGATATTACACTCTTTCCCTTTGCTTTGGCAGCAGCTTCTGCCTCAGCATTAGGTCTTTGTGCTTGCGAGGCAAAAAGGCGTCCGCTTCTGGTGAAGCCTCCGCCTCCCCCGACATTATCAATCTGTGGAGAAGAGGTTGAAGAGTCAAGAGTGATTTTCTCCCCATTGCAGTAAAGGTCAGAGCCATAATGCCAAGGGATGGCATTACTGCTTTCATATGGAACTGGTCCAGGTACCGTGATGGTAACCGGACTAACTGCAGCAGAGGAGGGTGTTGAAATAGTATGTGGATCATAGTAGATGGTGACCGGTGTCCTGGCAGGAGATGCCACTGTTTGTTGTTTAAAATTGTTGTTCGGAGGAATACTTGACGGATCATAATAAATAGTGACTGCTGAGATATCTGTTGGTGTTGTAGAAGATCTTGCTGGATAAATGGATGTTGATTTTGTAGAAGATTCTGAATAAAGGGGTGCTGATGTAGAAAGAATGTTTGTTGCTATTTGATGTGTTGATATGATGGACGGAGCCATTGTTGATAGTGCTGATGAATTGCTTGGAATGACTGTTGTTGCAGTTGTAGAAGACTCGGGGATTGTTGTCAAGGAGATTGCTGGGTTTGAAGGTGTTGATGTTGTGATTCGAAGTAGGCCACTCTGGATAAGACCATCTATGCCGCTTCTCAAGTTATCACACCCGTTTATCGAAATGTTACAATAACCACAACCGAGCTCACACCCGGGGAACATCTGGCATTCTAAGAGCTGAGCTTTAATCTCTACCAGGGGTGTCCGAATCTGCCCAACACTGGTTATTAAGAAAGACGGCTTATCTTCCTCAATAGCATTAATTCTTGGCCCTCCGTGGTTGGGCATGGGGTTTTTGTTGACATTTGGCGGGGTGCAAAGTTTAGAGCTTTAGAATCTACCAAGTCTTGTACTTTCATTTGTAAAGCTCTGCATTTCTCTGTACTGTGGCCAGGTGCATTGGAGTGAAAAGCACATCTGGCGTTGGCGTCATAATTTCTTGGCAGACTGGAAGGATCTGGTGGTGCCAACGTCCTTAACTCAACCAAGTTGAGCTTCAGGAGCTGTGGCAATAAAACGGCATAAGGCATAGGGATTGGATCAATCACCCTATTGGCTTGAGATGGTCTCTGCTGAAAAGGTCTTTGTTGATTATTGCTGGTGTTGTTATTGTAGTTTCTCTGAGGCGGATATTGAACTTGTTGCTGGTAGTGGGGTTGTTGCTGTGGTTGATATGCTGGTTGCTGAGGAATTGGAGCTGGAATAGTGACAGCTGCCACTGACCTATGAACATATTGAGGTCTGCCCCTGTTGGCCTGAATAGCGTTAGTCTCACCGGTTCTTCTTGGACCTACAAAAGGTTTTCTGGAGTTGCTGGACGAGCTCGCACCATTGTCAGAAATCTTGCCCATCTTTAATAGGCTTTCAATCCTTTCTCCAGCTATGACTACGTCAGCGAAGCTGGTGGAAGAAAAGGTAGCTAGCCTGTCAATGTATGTCCCTTGGAGGGTGTTCATAAACATGTCGGCCATTTCCCTATCCGACATGGGTGGCTGGACAGCAGCAACAAGCTGTCTCCACCTCTGGGCGTATTCCCGGAAGCTTTCCCTGGATGATTGAGACATTCCCATCAGGAGGGTCCTGTTAGGAGCCATATCCAAGTTGTACTGGTATTGTCTGATGAAGGCCTCAGCTAGGTCCTTCCAGCATCTGATGGTTGCTCTGGTCAAGTGAGAGTACCATTCCCTTGAAGCCCCAGTTAAACTATCTTCAAAGTAAAACATCCATAGTTTTTCATCCATGGTGTATGCCTTCAGCCTCCCCACAAAGGATTGCAAGTGGGTTCGTGGACAGGAAGTTCCGTTGTACTTTTCGAAGCATGGGGGTTTAAGCTTGTGGGGAATCCTTACCCCGTCCACTAATCCCATATCCATGACATCAAAGCCCAGGGAATTCTGAGACTCTGGGGATCTCAATTTCTCAGCAATTTCATCTAGCCTTTTGTCATAGGCTTCATCCCCAGCTCCCATCACAGTGAATTGATCCTCTTGGGGGTCTTCTTGTAATACTCTTCCCGCAGTAGCATTCCCTTGCACATTAGCAGGGATGTTGATCTCTGGATGAAGGTGGGGCCCATACACGGGTGGATTAACATGAGGCTGAACCCTCTCATTGTTTCTTGTTCCTCCAGTCCCTAGATGGGGTTCCTCCTGGGTCTGCCTTTCTACTAATGCCCTTAATCTTTCTTGGCTTTGAGCCAAGCCATTCATCACCTCCATGAACTGGGTCATCTGGTTTCTCATTTCTAGCCTCTCATTGGCCATTTGAGTCCTGACTTCTGTAAGGTCCTGCTGTACTTGGTCCATTTGTATACCCGGAAGGTTGTTGCGAGTGGGATATCTGTGCGGACGGTTGAGAGGGAACACCCGTCGTCGAGCAATAGTTCCTGAACCACAACAGAGTTAGTAACAAACAAAACAAAAACCTAAAAAACAAAACAAAAAGTTAGTATGCAATGCAGTATGCTTATTTGTCTCCAAGGTATCCGGCTTGACACTTGGTTTTGACCTTTCCAGACCCCTGAGGAAGGTGCTTTGACGTTGCTTGAGAGAAAAAGAACTTAGATGAAACAAACTAATGAATATATTACGAATGGTGAATCATACATAGTTTGTTTTTTACAATACATGCCCTCTGAGGGGTCAAAAAATACAACATAAAAGAAAAGTACATGAAATGAGAGCAACAACAAGCAAAAGTCAGACACCAAGACCAAACTCATCCTCCTTAACTTCCTTCAGAAGTGCTTCAGTTACGGGATCAGCTGGATGCTCTGTGAGGTTCCTGATAAGAAGATTCCTGATGGCAATAGCAGTGGTTAGCTTCTTGTTTCTGCCCTGGTCCTTTGACCTCTTCACACCAGCCCTAAGCTTCAATTCTGAGATTTCCCTCTGGGCTGCTAGCAGAGCCTCCTGTTGCTCCTTTGCACTGGCCTCCAACTGCTCAAACCTGTCCTGAGTTCTCTTATCTTCCTGAGTGCGAGCTTCAGTGATCCTGACCCACCTAGCTTGGCTTTCTTTCAGATAGAGATCAGTCCTAGCCTTCTGAAACTGGGCCTCTTTACAGGCATTCTTCAAAATCTGCTCTCCAGCTCTTGACTTCTTGATGTAGTCCTCTGCCTTTTCAATCTTGGCCAGATGCTCCACCTTAAGCTTTTCCAACCTTTTAATATCCAGACGACCATCACTCCTCTCCCAGAGGGTTCTCTTCAGGGCTTGAGACAGATTCTCATTCCTCTCTTTTAGCTTCTCAAACTCTTCCAGGCTGACAGTGGCTGGAGGTGGTGCTGTGGATGGTCCAGGTGCATCCTCAATGGTGAAGGGCATCCCAGAAATTTGTGCCCTGGCATGAGACCACTCATAATACTGAGCTGAGGCCACATTGTTACATCTCCCAAGAATGGCCATCCCTTTGGTTTGGACATTGTCCCAAGCCCAGGATGCTTGCCTGACAATAGCTAGATTAGGCTTAATCTCACAATAAAGGGTCTCAGCTAGATCTTGCACTCTAGGAGGGTGGACCAATGCATAGCCCAATTGTCTTTTGAATAGCAGAGGGTTGTAGTTGATGCAACCCTTCACTCCTATCAGAGGTACATTGGGGAACTGCCCACAACTAGTGATAATGTCCCTGCCCTTGGTGCTCTGGGTGCACCACCTGATGTCATCTGAGGTCAAAGAAACAAGTCTCCTAGCCCAATTCTTCTGTTGGTGAGGATTCAAGAAGGCATCAGTCTTGGGCAAGTGTTTGAGCAGCCAGGTATGGAACATGGGAGCATAGCATCTCACCAACCTTCCTCTTTGCTTTTCATTCCTTTGGTGAACAGAGTAGTAGAAATCTCCCAGTAAGGTGGGCACTGGGTTCCTCAGAATGAAAAGATGAATGGCATTCTTACTAATAAACTTAGGCTCATCTGCAAATAATATAACCCCATATATGCTGAGGGCTAACAATGCACAGACTGCTTTCCATTCTCCCAAGGAGGCCTTCAGGATAGCCTGAGAAGTCAAGAAATCCAAGTGTAGACCAGAGATTCCAGCCTTTGCTGTCATGTTCTGCTCAATCAGTATAGGTTCCAGATACAGTGCTTTTGCCACTTCTTCATTACTGGGAAAAGCCATCTCAGGGTTGAAGGGGACACCACCCCTGACAGGTACACCAATCAGTGATGAATACTCTTCCAACAAGGGTCCCAACTGAAAATTCTGGAAGGTGAAGCATCTCAAAGGAGGATCATAAAACTGTAGGCAAGTGTGAATCAAGCTCCTCTGAGAAGGGTCCAAATCCATAACCACATCAAGGATGCCTCCATAATGTTCTCTGAATAGTGGTATATGGTCTGGAGTAATAAGGGCCTGGACCTTCCTGATGCCAGTCAGCTCAGGCTCAAAGAAATGATATGAGATGTTGCTCTTCTTGGGTGCCATGTCTGCTGATGAAGAGCTGAAACAAATACTGATGATGGAGACTAACACTGGAGAGGAGCCACTGACAGGCTGATACTGGTGATGCAGGTGACTGAAGCAGGTAGCTGATGAAGGTAGCTGAAGCAGATAGCTGGTGAACAAGGGCCTACGCAGATGAAGGGGTCAAAACCAAGCCAAATGTAAAATGGATACCCTGAAAAACAAATAAACATATGTTAAATGATGCAATGATGATGTATGCAAATGATATGCAAGGGTTTGTGATCAAGCTGGATCTGACTACTGCCTTGATATAAGTCCATGTATGTTCAAGAAATCCAGATGGAGGTTCATAAGTCCAGTAACCAAGGTGGGGGACCCAAATAAAGAGTCACATATCCAGGGTTAAATCACAAGAACTGTCCAAAGTGGAGTACTCTTAATCAAAACAAAGTATTAGGGTATGCTGAGGTCAAGGGTACCTGCAAACCTGTAAACAACCCAACCCCCTCACAGGTGATGTTCTAAAACAAGGATCCTCAGACTTGGATCAGTTATGAGAAGTGTAAACACTTCTAACCCGGAGGTACAGTGTTTACAATAACCATAAAAGATCCTCCTCTAGTTCACCTCAGTTTCTGAAGGTCATAGTAAAGGTCATCCAGACTTAGCAGGCTTCCCAGATAGCCCTAGCACTACAGGAAATCTGTAGCACAGAGTTCTCAAGAAGAAACCCATATCTGAACCGTGTTTCATATTCCCGCACCAGACCGAAATGGAATGGGAAAGAACATGAACCACTCTAGCCTAGGTGTCACTCAGGTCCCAGGTATAGGACCTTAAACTCTTAATAGAACCCCACCCACCAAGACAGAAAACAGATCCAGCCAGATAACAGTATGACAGTATGATGTATATAAAGCTGTAAAGAAAGCAATAAATAACTGTACATAAAGCAGTAAATAAAACAAATATACAAACACAAATAGCACATAACACCCCAGTAAACACAAATCAAACAAGCGCTAGGAGGAACCCACAAAAAGAACCAGAAGCCCTGGTTACAGTATAAGGGTCCCCAGCAGAGTCGCCAAGCTGTCGCTCCCAATAAATGAGGCTAACTCAAATAAGGTACAGACGCGAACGGTCGGCGAAAGGATGAAATGAAAAGAGTCGCCAGCTAGGCAATTTTATCCCGAAGGAAAGGTAATGCTGCATAAACCTAAGAAAAGATATGGATAAGACGGTTGCGAACCAGAGAGACTGAGAAAGGGGGTTGGTTACAACCTGGGAAGGTATTAGCACCCAGATTGTCCGTCGTACTCAACGGGATCCACACTTAAAAGATTTGTGTTTTAAAGGGGTAGTGTCAGTGTAATTTGTGTATCAAGAGCTGGAAAAGGATGTACAGGTGTCAGTGTAAAAGAAGTGCAAAGTGAAGTATGTGAAGTGTCAGTGTAAGAAATGAATGGAATGCTTAAAAATATGAGGCTAAAAGAATGATACTGAAAGAGGGGGGAATATACAGAGACTTTTGTTCGATAACTGTTAAGTTATGCCTACGTATCCTCTCGTGCAATGAGGAAGTCAGAACACCGTAGTTCGACCCAAGGAGACTGAAAGGTAAATTGACTTATGAACTGCTTATTTGTCTATGCTCAAGTGTATGACCTGTCTGGCTCAGGTGCAAACTGTCTTGCATTAGACGGAAGAAACAAGTTCTCGTTTATGAGTGAGTGAGATGAGCAAAGAATCCCGGAGGAGACGATTATTGTTTGTTTTTGAGTTTTCAGTCTTTTATTGCTTTTGAAAGTTTGTCATAAGCTAAGGAGCTTAAGCCTAAACCAATGGATTTAGTAAACTCATCACATCTTCCCTCTGATTAGGGGTAATGAGAATACCTTAAGTGTGAAGTCAAAATCTCACACTTAATCACCATGGTGTAGGATTAAGATCATTAACCTACTTGTGATTATTTAGATGTTTTTGGTGTTTTTGTTTAGTGTTAAGTAATGAGATTAAGCCATAATCAAGGATTAAACAGGCTCATTACACCATCCTAATAGAAGGATGATAGATGAGAATGTTTAAGCTGAGGAAAGCTCCTCAACTTAATCCATGATTAGGGATTAAATTCATGACAAAAAAAGCCTTTATTAAATGGATTTTAGTTAATGATAAGATGAAGAAATGATTTTTAGGGTTTGTAAGACAACTTGAGGGGGACTTGTCCATTAACACTAGGGTTAGTCCTTCTTAACCATTTAAGGAAGAAATAGAACCCTAATGCAAGGCCCAAGTTACAAGCTTGATGTCTTGATGGTTATTAGATGGATTGATTAAAGGAGTTAAACACATTAAGGGTTTAACACTTAGGATTAAAGTTATACACTCCATCCTAATAGAAGGATGCAGGCATAAGCTTAATCACAAAGCCTTAAAGCCTTTAGGGTTTAGTCCTTGATTATGAGATAAGAAGAGAGGACTCAATAAGACACAAAGGTAAAATCTAAATGGGGGACTAATCAAAACCCTAATTATTGTCATGCTTGGTTGTTCCTAAGGTTTGTGAGGTTTACAAGAAAGATCTTCATAGAAACCACCAGGAAGCAGATGAAAGGAACAAAGAGAAGCAAAGTAACTTGCTTCATTTAAGAAGACAAGTCACTTGAAGAAAGAAAGTAAGATGAAGAAGAATGAGCAAGCTCAATCTCAAGCACAAGATAAAATGCAGCAATGATGCATAAGAGAGATGAAAAGAGTTTGTGAGAAGTGAAGGCAAATTCACTTCTCAAAACAACTTACCACCTGAAAAGTTAGTGAAAGGAATGCAATGCAATGTAAAATGAGATGAAATGGGATGATGCAAAACCAAAACCAGGAGCATGAGTGTGATGCTAATGATGCTAAGAGATGATGCAAATATGAGGCAAGGCATGGGGATGATCATACAAACATATGGATGCAAATGAAGCATGCTTAGAACCATGAGCATACATGAAAAGTTATGGAATGCAAATGACATACAACATGGCAAATGAAAGATGAAATGATCAAACATGATTCTAATATGTCCTAAGATGTATTATGAATCAAATGGATGCACAAAATGTCATGGCAAGTCATGGTATGCAAACAAATGGAAGATGGATGCAAATGAAAGCCCAAATTAGGGTTTATGATCAATACACAAAACAAAATTCAAAACCAGAAGCAAACATCATGATAAAAATTTGAAAATGCATTCAAAGGAACCCTAAACCTATACAAACTCACTTCCCAAAGGAGGGGTTCTAACTCTTAACCTAATGAGGGTTATGAATTTCTTAAGATTGCTAGGGTTTTATGGTACCTTGTCATGAAAAAGGCAAAACAAATTGAAAATGAAAGATCAAATCAAACCAAATTTAACCTATAAACTACATGCCATGAAGGATGCAATGCAAGAAGAACCATCATCAAACTCTCAAAGGTTAGGCAGAATGGATTTTTCAAAGTTTGCACAAAAATATTGCCTTAAGATGAATTTAATTCCAATGAAAATTATCAAAATGCATCAAGAACCAAAAAGAAATTTGTTTTGAGAGTTGGATAATGTTTCTAAATTTTTTGAAATGTAATATGAATTTTTTTGTGATTTTTAAATACCTAAATGCATTTTTAATTAATTAATTTCCATTAACTAATTAAAAATAAACACTTAAATGATTTAAAAATGATTTTTAATGCAAAAAATAAAAATAAAAATATTTTTGGGTTCTGAAAATTAATAAAAGCTTGAATAAAAATTTTCAGAATTTTTCAATGATTTTTACTATTTTTAATTAAATGTAGAAAACAAATGAATTTAAATGCAAATAAAATTGAATTAAATGAAAAGTAAGCAGGATCAAGGGCCAGCATTCAAACTGGACGCGCGGGAGTTGATTGCGCGCGTGATCCAGTGGCTGAAATTCAAACTGGCTGGATTTAAATTAATCCTGATTAATTAAAATAATAAAACAGGATTAGGGTTAAGTGAGAAATCTGGCCCACTCGTTTGCGCGCCAGTCAGCCCTAGTCAACTCATCCTACGCTCCAGATTCAAACTCACATTAATGACTCTGATTAGCCCTAAACAGATTCAGGTGGCCGGAGAAGACTTCCGGTCGTCTTCTCCGGCGAGACCTTCATCCAAACTCTCTCAAATCTTCACTAAATCATGCCAAACTCTCCAGATCAACTCAACTAGACACCCTAAACAACAATCCAGCAACAAATTCCATTTATTTCTACTCAAAATCAAGATACGAATCAAACATCAAAAACTGCAGAAATTTCAGAAACACGATACAAGCTCATTTCTCAATCTTTTTCAAAAGTAAAAGGCTCAGTGAACTCAGGGAAGCATGCTTTATCATTTAGAAACAAGAAATAAAGGTTCTGGAAAAATGAATTTCCATGGCTACCTGAATCGAAGCTTTCAAATCAGGGACTTTCTGGCCAGTTCCTTGCTTCCAATCAACTCCAATGGACCTCCTGAGAAGCTTTCAATGCTTGTTTGAAGTTTATAATGGTTGGTTTGAAAGATTGCTGAAGTTCTGCTTAGAGAGGGGCATAAATCGTATTTTGGTTTCAGAGGGTTTCAGGCTATGGTGATGAGTGGTTTCTGATCAGTGAGGCATGTTGAGATTGTTTGTGAAGTTTGTTTGTGTGTTTTCAGCTTGTGGAGAGTGTTTCGAATGAAAATGCAAGTTGGAGAGATTTTGATAACTATGGCTTGGAGTGTGTTTCAGCTTGAAGTGTGTGGTGTGTTATGCTGGCTTTGGTCCATGTATCAAAAGGTGATAGGTCAGAAAGTTGTTGGTGGCCTATGGTGATTGGTATGGGTCTTTGGCCAAAATGTCAAACTTTGTGTAAGAGAGGTATGGGCTCATAGCTAGCCAAGGACAAATGGGGTGTCCTGCGCAGCAAGATGTGTGGAGAGCCCTAGGATCATTTGTGAAGTCAGCAAGCAAGTGGATTAGGGTTTTGATGAGGTTTTGCAACTTTCACAAAGTTTGGTTCCTTTGGGATTTCTTGAGGTTCAAGGCATGAAATGAGATGATTCTTTGGCCCATTCTGAATTTTAGAGGTCATGTGATCATGTTGTGAAGAATTTGTACACATTTGAGACCTTTAGAACACTTGATCATAGCATTTTGCAAAATGCCTCTTTGGTAGAAAACTTTAAATTTTGTGAATTTGGCCAACTTTGACAAGCCATAACTTTTGATCCAAAATGAATTAGGTCAAGTTCTTGTACTTTTTGAAAAGGGAATGATCCATTCTACAACTTTCATGACCAAAGTTTTTCCATTTGAAGCATTTTTGAATCAAAAAGCAAGGGTTGAAAAAGTTTCCCAAAATGGCAATTTTCAATATAAGTCAACTTTCCCAAAAAGTCAACTTTGCAAATGGCTTGAAATTATTCAATTTTGTGAACTTATAACATCTTCCATGATCAAATAAAGATCATACATAATCAAAATGATGAAGAACACCCTTTGGTTGGGTCATTGGGGGCCTCAGATGCCCTGATTTTGCACTGACTTGCTCAAGAAGTCAACTCTTGATCAGATGACTTCCCCATGGAATTTCTTCATGAAAATTGATATGCATGATCCCTATACCATATAGAGATCAATAGAAACAAGAATGACCAAAAAATTTGGAGTTATGGCCTTTGAAACCAAAACCCTAATTCTAGGTCATCTGTGCAGTCAAACCTGGCTCTGCTTCCATGCCATTCTCAGTTCTTGTGATTCTTTGATATTCTTGACTTTGAGGAGATACAATATGATGCTTGAACATACATGGACCCCTTTGAAGTGATTGATGAGCTTTGGAGTGGCTCAAGAAGCTCTTGGATTGCTCAGATCACAAACCCTAGATGCAGATGACTTTGAAACAATGCAGTGAATCAAAAATGCAATATGAGATGCTATGATTGAATTCATGCATATGAAGAGATCACAAGCCATGGTGTGAATGGGTGAGGGCAAATTTGGGGTGTTTACAATACCTTAGCAGGAGAATGTAGAGAAGACTGAAGTAGATCAGATAAGGATTGCTTGGAAGTATGCATGTGGATAATCAACATCTGATCAGGAGTATTCTAGATTATTATACGGGAGAATGATAGGGAATGACTTCCTTTGAAGAGTTGGGTGACTGTCTATTTTTTAAAATCTTGTGGAAGGACTTTGTCTAGCAAGTCATGTTTTTCTAAAGCATGTGTCCAGTATCTGACACTAATGGGAGGAAAACAAACAGATTTTTTTGTTGTTCCAACAATTTTTTACTATGAGGATGGTGATCCTTATGTACCTCACAGATAGCGTGATGGTTTTCATGTGTGAGTGACTGCTATTTCTTGTCAGAAGGGATAATTGTGCCAAAATGAATGTGCTTCAGTAGGTGATTGGATAGAGAGTGAAGCTCTTGAATACTTTGAAGATGCGTCTTATGTTTTCCATTCATTTCTACACATATGCTAAGGGGAGCACAAACTGTCTTAGATAGGGGGAGTTGCCTCTTGATCTAAGAATCTACTGTAGGGGTGTAGTTACACCAAGCTTGTGGTGAATGTCAAATAGATTTTTCCATCCAGAAGGCATGAAGATGTCAAGTGTCATGTCTTGACATTGTATTGTTAAAATTTGGGGGAGACTTGACAATACAAAATATATGATTCTTGTTGGATGCTTAAAGAATCATTAACAAGTTTAGGAGAATTTATTTTTTTCTACAGATTCCTGTGAAGATGTTCTAGATATGTTAAATCAGCAGAAAATCCAGTAAAGCAAAGACATTATCTGACATGATGTCATGACATTGTATTGAAACATGTTTACATGTAACTGGTTTTCCTTGGATGGTGCTCTTAAAAGCAGAAACAGTCAACAGTCTTGGCCTATGTGCAGTTAGTGGAGTTATTGTCTCTTTGAATTGACCAGCATTTTGATCGATGGTTCATAAATTTCAAAGAATATTGCTCGCTATAAAGTGGATTATTATGACACTTCTTGGTCTCATAATTCCCTTACTTCAAGTGAAGTACCCAATGGCGTTTTTCAAAATCTGGATGGGTTGTTCCTGGATTTGGAGCTGTCTTGGTTACTTTTTCCAAGTTTTTGCTAAAAAGGGGGAGAAGAATAATGTTCTGGTTATTGGGTTCATTCAAGTCGTGGCAGTGCAAGAATGGTGCAAATGGAATATGATGTTCTATCATCTTCTTAATTTCTACCTATTTGTGTCTTGTGATCTGAGTTGTGAAGCAGGTTGTGTCTTGTGACCTGAGTTACATTTGTTATATATCATATGTTACGAACTTGAACTTCGCTTCTTATTAATGGTTCTCTTATGCCTAGAAGAATAATATTTACTATTCAAAGAAGACAAAGGATTGAGGGGGGGCTTTCTTCAAATCCGTCCTCATACATACCAACAGGCATGAAGAATTCAGGGAGAAGGTTTTAGCCAAAATTTGTCAAAAGGGGGAGATTGAAAGCTCCTAGTGTTTAACAGAATTTTGGTAAAACCTAATGGTGAAGAAAAATTGCAGAAGTCAAAGATGTCGAAGAAGATGTCCTATCAAGTTAATAGGATATCCTGAACTATTACTTCAGCAGATTTAATCCCATAACAAATCTTTTCAGGATTTGTTTTACTCCTAAAAGACTGGATCAAGGAGCAAAGATACAAGGCCCAAGAAAACAGAAGACTATATATATATATATATATATATATATATATATATATATATATATATATATATATATATATATATATGAAGACTTAGACCTAGGGTTATATATGCCTTGTGTAACAATTGTAACCTAGTGCTATTTTGTAAAATAAGGGTTTAGGTTTTGAGAGTCATTGACTTTTAGGGTTGTAGTTCCCTCTGCAATATTGGATGTAGGGAGGACGACATAAGTGCATGTACACTACCAGAAGCCTTTAGGTAATGGTATTTGTATTGTTATTGGACGCAGCTTTTAAGCATGTACAAGATAACTACTTGGTCAAGAAAACCGTGACAGGTTCTGTGATGGCAGAAGACAGATGCAACACAGGTTGTGAAGGATGTGAGTAAGTTCTCTTATCAGAGTTATAAACGGTGGAGTTTAGCTTTGGTAAATATGTCCATTAGGGTAGTGATTAGGAGACAAAGTTGTAAATTAGGGAGTTTAACTTTGTGACAATACTACTATTTAATGGAGTCTTCATCCTGGATTGGTATCCCTCAGATGTAGGTTTGTTAAAACTAAACTGGGTCAACATATTTTGTGTTCTTATTATTCTACAATTTACAATTTTGTTATATTGTGTTCTTGATTGAGATGTCCCAACATGATGTCTCAACATTTGTTGGTGATTGTGTTGTATCACTTCAAACCAACAGTTATGTATTTCTCACATTTACAAAAGCGTAGTAATCATTGTCTTAACATTAAGATAGGACATTGGAGTATCTGCATAACCATAATTTCAATAAGAACTGTTCTTCTAATCATAAGTTTTGAATATAGTGTCTTCAAAGATGTTCTAACATTATCTCTCAGCATCTCAGCAATGTTAGATACTTTTGTGTCTTTTGATCTGAGTTATGAACATAATTATGTCATGTGATCTGAGTTACTTAGGTTAGGTATTTGTTACTAAAGGCATTGTTACTGCTTTCCTTCGTGACAAGTATTGGTTCATGGGTTGATGGGGAGTATCACACCCCAAATTTTACACCTAAACTTTCATATCATATTTTTTCATCTCATTATCAGCATACCAAGTGCATATCAAGCATTCTGAAGTTTTGCAGGAATGGCAAGAAGGATTTGCTGATTTTGTAACAAATATTGGAGATCTGATTGTCTGGTTCGAAATTAGGGTTTTATGCTTTGAAGTTCATGTTGGTGGATTAATTTCCTAAAAGCTATGGATTATGGAATTTCAAGTTTGAATCCTGTACGTGTTCAAGGCTTCTAGCCACTTGTGGGTTTATTTTGCGGAGAGGATAAATCTTGAGGAATGACTTTCGAATGGGTCATGTGGACCTCGAACCTTTGTTTCTTTGCTATTAGAATTGACAATAAAGATCTGTTTCTGAATTTTCAATATCAAGTGACAAGGTCTCGAAGGATGTTAAAATTTTGTCTCCAAGTTAGAATGTTTGATCGGACTTTGCTTTGAAAGTATTCCACGACATAAGCATTTATTACAAGGTGACTTTTGGACAGCTATTCCAAGGGATTTCAATTTTTTGTTGAATCCATCTAAGCTTAAGAGCAGGACATGATATTCCCAAGATTTCTTTTCTTTGCTCAAATTCAAACCCCCAAATTTCGAATTCATGTTAAATTTCCACTTCATATTTCAAATTAAAACTCAAATCCATTTTCTTTAGTTCTTCCCCAAGTCCCCATATCATTTCCTTCAAGTTTAATTCCGATCTCAAGTTTCAATTCACACTCTTTTTTTTCACTCCTCATATCTTATCCCAAGTTTTGTGTCAAATTTCTATGTCACAAATTCATTTCAAGTTTTGTGTCAAATTTCTATGTCACAAATTCATTTCAAGTTTTCAAGTCAATCTTTAAGTTTATTTTAAGTTCTAGTCCACATTTCAAGCTTTTGTTCAAATTCAAGCACCAAACGCTAAATCCAATTTTTATTCCAAGCCTAATTTTCAAATTTCCCAATTTCTTCAGCTTTGGTTGATTTCCACCCCAAAATCTTTTCTTTCGTTCTTTTTGATTCTAATTGCCTTAATGGATACCTCGAATCTTTGCTTGTTTTTCTTCTCTCTGAAGATTTTGTCTACTATGGCAGAGCCGCTAGATGCATGTACAAAAGTTATAAATAAAGCCAAACAACTTTCAAGTGCTAGTTCACCTTTTCTTTTGATAATTAGAGGAGTGTTTTAGCTTTGAGGACAAGGTTAGGATGGCACCAAAGGCTGGCTACCAAGCCGCAATAATCTTGATAACGAAAGTAGCGGCATCCTAGTTGCAATGGCCGGAAATGCTGCTGGCATACGAATATGTGCGGTATTTATATCAAAAGCTTCTGGTGAAATACTAAAGAAATACGCTGGTTTGACAAATGTAGAAACAGGGCTAATTCCGACCTTTAAAAACTCAGCATGGTCTATTATGACAATTCATAGTGAATAATCAAAGCAACACGACAAATTACAGCGGGCAAGTTCACGGTTTTAAAGAAAATTCCCAGATGGAAAATATTTTCATTTATAGAGCACTGGAATTTAATTGTTCATCGATGAAAAGTGATTATTCAACAATATCTTAGATCATTACAAGCATCTTTCCGAAATGTTACAAGGAAGCTTTTAAAAAAATGACATTTGAGTGCAATAGATAAGATGTCAAGTGATGTTGAAGAGTTCTAAAAAGGGAGAAAACCTAACTCTACTATGTCTTTAGGACCTAAGCCAAATAAACTGCCAAGGACATGATAACTCAAGGCCCCTAATGTAAACACCCCAAATTTTCCCTCACTCTTTATCACATCATGGCTTGTGATCTTTCATTGTTACTTTAACTTAAGCATTACATCTCATATTGCATTTTTGTTTCACCGCATAGTTCAAGTTCATTTGCATCTAGGGTTTGTGATATGAGCAATCCAAGAATCCATCTGAGCCATCCCAAAGGTCTCAAATCTTTCCAAGAGGGTCCATGTGTGTTCTACCATCATATTATGCTCCTCAAAGTTCATGAAAGTCAAGAGATCACAAGAACTGGCAAAGGCATGGAAGCAGAGCTAGGGTTTTCACTACACAGATGACCAAAATTAGGGTTTTGGTTTCAGAGGCTTTAACTCCAAATTTTTGGGTCATTCTTGTTTCTAATGATCTTAATATATTATAAGGATCATGTGTACCAAGTTTTATGAGGAAACTCATTGTGGAAGTCATCTGTTCACTGGGTAACTTCCTGAGCAAGTTAAGTCAAAATCAGGGCATCTGAGGCCCCCAACAATGGAACCAAAAGGGTATTTTCATCAAATTGAAGTTCAATTATCTTTATTTGATCTTATAAGTGGTTGTAAGTTCACAAGATTGAAGAATTTTGAGCCAATTGCAAACTTACCATTTTTGGAAATGACTTGAAATGCAAACTTTCCATTTTGGGAAAGATTTTCAACCTCCTCTTTCATGACCAAAAATGCTTCAAATGAAAAATTCTTGGGCATGAAAGTTGTAGATTAGGTCTTCCCCTTTTCAAAAAGTACAAGAACATGTCTTGATATATCTTAGAACTCAAGATATGGCCTTTCAAAGTTGGCAAAAATCACATAATTTTCAAGTTCATGCCAAAGAGGGAATTTTGCAATTTCACTTACCAAGCATTCTAATGACCTCTAATGTGCACAAAAACTTCATAACATGCCTATGCAACTTCAAAAGATCAGAATTGGCCCAAGGATTGAAGCATTTCATGACTTGATTCACAAGAAACACCAAAGAGGGAAAGTTGCAAAATCTATGTAATCTCTTCATCCAAGCCTTCCAGCACATCAAAATCAATCCCATGGCCATCCTTGAACCAAGCTGAGGCCAGACACCCCATGAAAACATCTCTGACCCGTGCCCATACCTCATAGTACACAATCTTGACTTTTTACAAAACCTCCCATACCAATCAGCCTGTGCCACAACAACTCTCTAGCCAATCAACATTGTTTATGTGGACATTAAGCAACTCATTTCAGATAACACACAAGGCGGAAACCTCTCATACACTCAGAATCACAAAAACCTCAAAAAAACCTTCATCTCTTCAAAATTCATCACACAAGCTTCAAAACTGAAATCTTTTTTCACCAATCATCTCCACACAACCTAAGGATCACAAAGCACCCATCACCATAACCTGAAACACTCTCAAACACAAACACGATTTCTCACTCCTCAGAACTGAAACTCACAAAGGAGGCCATTTAAACTCCATTCATGCTTTTCAGAAGCATCAGAGGGATCATTGGAGGCATTTTGCACAAAGGAAGATGTCAGAAAGCTCCAGTTTGCAAAGCTTCAACTCAGGTAGTCATGATGAATTGTTTTTCCAGAAGCATGATTTTAAGTTTCTAAATGATTCTACATGTTTAGCTGATCATCCTGATATGTTTATTTTTGAAAATGATTAAGAAATGAGCATGTATTGTTCTTCTGAAATTTTGCCCGTAAAAATGTTCTTGTTCGATTCCCTTGATTCATGAAAAATAAATGGATTTTGTTGTGAGATTCTGGTTTAGGATGTTTAGTTGAGTCAATCTGGAGAGTTTTATGCATTTTCATGGCGTTTTGAGAGAGATAGCATGAGAGGTTGGCCGGAGCTCTGGTCACCTGAAAATCATTAAAACCCTAATTAGGGTTAGTTTCCCAGATTCATTTCCCACCCTTGGATCTTGATTAGGTTAGTGTGCGTAGGCCCAGATTAGATCACTTAAGTTAATTACTAATTAATTAATTTAATAAAAATCATTTAGTCAGTTTGAATGTGGACCATTGAGATGTGCGCGTGGTCAATTCCCACCCTTTTTATTCAAATCCTGGCCCTTGGATGCGTTGACTTCATTTTTAATTCATTTTATCTTTATTTCTTTCTATTTCTTTTGCATAATTATTTTAAAATATCAAAAATCATCAAAAAAATATTTCCTTTTGCATTCTGACTTTAAATATGTTTCTAAATCCAAAAATAATTTTTAGTTTATTTTTTGCATTAAAAAAGTATTTTTAAAATATTTAAATGTTATTTTTAATTAATTAAAGTATTTTAATTAATTAAAAATGCATTTAGGTTTCTAAAAATCACCAAAAAAATCATGATTCATTCCAATGCATTTAGAAACATTTTCAAACTCTTCACACAAATTTCTTTTTAGGTTTGATCATAGTTTGCCAATTTTCTTTGAATTAAGGGTCATTAAAATCACATTTTTAAACCCTAATTTTGAAAAATCATTTCTGCCTAACTAAGAAGAGTTTGAACTTGATTCTTTTTGCATTGTGTTACATATTGCATGTAGTTTATAGGTCATGTTCCTTATGAATTTATCTTACATTTTCAAATTGATTTGCATTTTTCCTTTTGAAACCACCCAAAAACCCTAGAAAACTTAGGAAAATCATAAATTTTGATAGGTTAGGATTCTGACTTTCTCCTATGGGGTGTGACCTAATATGGGATTAGGGTTTGTTTGAGCTTAATTTCAAATTTTTATCATGTCATATGCTTCTGTTTTATTCATTTGCATCTCACATATCCATGTAACCCTAATTTCTCATGTTCATTTGCATTCACATTGCATATGCATCATTACATGAACTTGCCATGACATTTCATGCATTCATATGTCATCTTAGACATCTTAAGACATGTTAAAACCTTGCTTGATCATTTCTTCATTCATTTGCCATGTTTAGCATTCATTTCATTTCATAAACTTTCATGTGTTTTCAAACTTCAAAGCATGCTTCCTTTGCATCTCATCTTTGTATGATCACACATATCATATTGTATGACATAGCATCATCTCACATGACTTTTACCTAGCATAAGCACTTCTGAATTTGATCATTGCATCTCATTTCACTCCATTTCTTTATGCTTTATACTTTATGCATTCATACTAACACTTTCAGGTTTGGTAAGTTACTTTGAGAGGTGGATTTGTCTTCACCTCTCACATCTTCTTATCTCTTTCATTTACATTTTGTTTATCTTTGAAGTGAATTTTATTCACTTATGTTCCATCTCTCTCACTTTCTTCCCTTAAGTTACTTATCTTCTTAGGAAGTAAGTAACTTATTCTTCTGCTTCCTCCTCCTTTCATCTGCTTCTTCCATTGGTGGCTTCCTTGAAGATCTTTCTTAAGCCTCACAAACCATAGGATATCCAAGCATGATAATAATTAGGGTTGTAATTAGTCCCCCTTAGCTTTTTACCTTTTAGTCTCCTTGAGTTTCTCTTCTCATCTCAATAATCAGTGACTAAACTCTTATAGTTTTAGGACTTTGGAATTAGGGTTATTCCTGCATCCTTCTCTTAGGATGGAGTGTATAACTTTAATCCTAAGTGTTAAACCTTTAATTTGTTTAAACCTCTTAATCAAATCACCTTAATAATCACCAAGTCCCCCTCAATGGTTAAGAAGGACTAACCCTAGTGTTTAATGGACAAGTCCCCCTCAAGTTGTCTTACAAACCATAAAATCCACTTCTTAATCTCATCCTTTAATTAAAATCCATTTAAGAAAGGCTTGTTATATAATGAATTTAGTCCCTAACCATAGATTAAGTTGTGGTATCTTCCTCAGCTTAAGTGTTCTCATCTATCATCCTTTTATTAGGATGGTGTAATGAGTTCACTAATTTGTGATTAGAGATTAAACTCATTACTTAACACTAAACAAAAACCCAAAAACATCTAATTAATCACAAGTAGGTTAATGATCTTAATCCTACATCATCATGGCAATTAAGTTGAGATGCTTATCTCGTACTTAAGTAGGCTCATTATCCCTAATCAGGGAGGATATAATGAGTTTACAAGCCTTTGATTTAGGCTTAAGCTCATTAACTTATACAAAACACCAAAAACAATAACAAAACTGAAAACACAAAAACAAACAATAATCGTCTCCTCCGGGATTCTTTTCTCATCACACTCATTCACAAACGAGAATTTGCTTCTTCCGTCTAATGCAAGACAGTTAGCACTCGAGCCAGCCGAGTCATACACTTGAGCATAGGCAAGTAAGCAGTTCACAATCAATTTATTTTCAGTCTCTTTGAGTCGAACTACGGTGTTCTGACTTCCTCATTGCACGAGAGGATACGTAGGCATAACTTAATTGTTATCGAACAAAAGTCTCTTTGTCATCCCCCTCTTTCAGCATTCTTTCTAAAGCCTCAGTTCCTGAGCATTTCACCTTTTGCACTGACACTTGTATATTCTTTTCTTAGCTTTTGCACACAGATAACACATACACCTACCCCTTTAAACACAATCTTTTAAGCGTGGATCCCTTCGAGTATGACGGACAATCTGGGTGCTAATACCTTCCCAGGTTGTAACCAACCCCCTTTCTCAGTTTCTCTGGTTCCCAACCGTCTTATCCATCTCTTTCTAGGTTTATACAGCATTACCTTTCCTTCGGGATAAAAATGCCTAGCTGGCGACTCTATTCAGTTCATTTTATTTCTTTCTTCGCCGACCGTTCGCGTCTGCACCGGGATGCAAATCTTCGGGAGCGACAGCTTGGCGACTCTGCTGGGGATCTTATCTTGCAACCAGGTTTCTGGTTCTTTTTGTGGGTTTCTCCTAGCGCTTGTTTGATTTGTGTTTATGGGGGTGTTATGTGCTACTTGTGATTGTTATTTATTTGATTTATTTATTGCTTTCTGTACAGCTTTATTTATTGCTTTATTTACTGTTTATATGCATTTCATACTGTTATCATCATATCATGTGTGCTAGATCTTCTGTCTGTTTTGGTGGGATGGATTATTGAGTGAGTAAGGTTCCATACTGGGAGCCTGAGTGACACATAGGATAGAGTGGTTTCATATTCTTTCCCATTCCATTTCGGTCTAGTGCGGGAATATGAAACACGGTTCAGACATGGGTTTCTTCTTGAGAACTCTGTGCTACGGATTTCCTGTAGTACTAGGGCTATCTGGGAAGCCTGCTAAGTCTGAAGGACCTTTTTATGACCTTCAGCATCTGAGGTGAATTAGAGGAAGAACCTTTATGATTATTGTAAACATTTTACCTCCGGGTTAGAAGTGTTTACACTTCTCATAACTGATCCAAGTCTGAGGATCCTTGTTCTAGAACAACACATGTGAGGGGGTTGGGATGTTTACAGGTTTACAGGAATCCTTGGCCTCATCATACCGTGTTACTGGTTTTGTTAAGGTTGCATCATTTTGGACTGTTCTTATGAAACCCTGGACTTGTGACTCTTTATTTGAGTCCCCCACGTGGTTACTGGTTTTCTAAGCCTCCATCCAGACTTATGAACACACATGGACCTTATCAAGGCAGATAACATATCCAGCACTTGATCACAAACCCTTGCATATCATTCTTCATACATCATTTTTCATCATTTAAAATTTGTCTATTTGTTTTACAGGGTATCCACATCTTATCTTTGGTTTGGTTTTGACCTGTTCTACTGCTCAGATTTCTTCATCAGCTATCTTCATCAGAGATTCCTCTTCAGTGTCTTCTCCAGCTATCTTTAGCAGTCTTCTCCAGTACTTCTCCTCAGTCTTCTTCACCAGCATCCACTGTCAGCATGGACCCATCCAGGAAGAGCAACATCACCTATCATTTCTTTGAGCCTACCCTGACAGGCATCAGATAGATTTAGACACTCATCACCCCTGATCATGTCTCTTTATTCAGGGAACATTATGGTGGCATTATGGACATGATCATGGACTTGGATGCCTCCTAGAGGAGTATGATCCACACCTGTCTTCAGTTCTATGACCCTCCTCTCAGATGTTTCACTTTCCTAGATTTTTAGTTGGGACCTTTGCAAGAAGAGTTCTCCATGTTGTTGGGTGTCCCCATCAGGAGAGGGATTCCTTTCAACCCTGAGATGACTGCTCCCAAGAATGAAGATGTAGCTAAGGCTTTGCACTTGGAGTCCACCCTCATTGACCAGAATATGACCACCAAGGCTGGAATCCCAGGCCTTCATTTGGACTTCTTGGTTACTCAGGCCACCATTCATGCTGCAGCAGGGAAGTGGGACACTGTTTGTGCTCTTCTGGCCCTTAGCATATATGGTATCATCTTGTTTGCAGACGAGCCTAAGTTTGTAAGCAAGAGTTCTATCCACCTTTTCTTGTTGAAGAATCCAATCCCTACCTTGCTTGGAGACTTTTACTACTCAATGCATCAAAGGAATGAGAAGCAATGGGGGAGATTAGTCAGATGTTGTGCACCTCTCTTCTATTGTTGGTTGTTGAGGCACTTGCCAAAGTCAGAGGCTTTCCTGAACCCTCATCAGTCAAGGAACTGGGCTAAGAGAATGATTGCCCTTACTTCAGAAGACATCAGATGGTGCACTCAGAGTACCAAGGGCAGAGATATCATCACTAGCTATGGGCAGTATCCCAATGTACCCCTGATTGGAGTGAAGGGTTGCATCAACTACAATCCTTTTCTATTCAAAAGACAATTAGGATATGCTTTGGTGCATCCCCCAAAAGAGCAAGACTTGTCAGAAACCCTTTATTGTGATATTCAACACAACCTTGCCATTGACAGACAAGCAGCTTGGGCTTGGGATAATATTCAGACAAAGGGGACTGCTATTCTTGGCAAGTGCAACAACATAGCTTCAACTCAGTATCTTGATTGGTCACATATCAGGGGACAGATCACCCGCATGCCATTCACCCTAGAGGATGTGCCTAGATCATCAGCAGTAGAGCTTGCAGCTACAGTCAGTTTAGAGGAGTTTGAGAAGTTGAAGGAAAGGAATACTCAGCTTTCTGAAGCTCTGATGAAGACCCTCTGGGAGAGGAATGATAGTTGTCTGGACAATGAAAGTTGGAAAAGCTCCGGATCGAGCATATAACCAAGATTGAGAAGACAGATGATTACATCAGAAGGGCTAGAGCAAGAAAGTTGGTATTGAAGAATGCTTGCAAGGAAGCCAAGATTCAGAAGGCCAGAGCTGAGCATTACTTGGAGGAGAGTCAGGCTAGGTGGATCAAGATCACTTAGGCTCGTTCACAGGAATATCAGAGGACCTAGGCTAGGATGGAGCAACTGGAAGCCAATGAGAAGAAGAATCAGGAGGCCTTCTTATCAGGGCGGGGTTGAAGAGATCAAAGGACCAAGACAAGCATAAGAAGTTGACAAGTGTCGTTGCCACCAGGAACCTTCTTATCAGGACCATCACAGAGCATCCAGTTGGTCCAGTGACTGAGGCTCTCCTGAAAGAAGTCAGAGAGGATGATTATGAATTGGATGTTTGATTTCTTTGTACTTGTACTTCTTTTTTATTGTATTTTTGTTGTTGTTGTATTTTGACCCACCATGGGAACTTTGTTATAATCAAACTATGTATCTTTACACTTTGTAATATATGGTTTGTGTCATTTTTTGGGCTTTATCTCTCTCCAACACAATCATTCCTCGAGGTCTGGAAGGTCAAAACCAAAGAACCAAACCAGATACCCTTGGAAGACAAATAGACATTCTGCATTGCATACTAACCTCATTTCTTTGTTTTGTAGGTTTTTGTTTTTGTTGTTTCTCACTTTGTTGTGGTTTCAGGAAACATTGCTCGTAGAAGAGTCTTCCCCATCAATAGAGTTCACCGGTACCCGACAAGAAACAACCTTCCGGGCTTACAAATGGACCAGGTTCAGCAAGATCTGACTGACGTGAGAACCCAAATGGCCAATGAGAGGACTGAGATGAGGGCCCAAATGAACCAGTTCATGGAAGTGATGACTGGGTTGGCTCAAAGCCAAGAAAGACTGAGAGAGTTGGTCGAGCGGCAAACTCCTGAAGAAAACCACCCAGGTACAGGGGGTACTAGCAATAATGATCATGTACAGCCTCGTATTGATCCCCCAGAGTTTGGACCTCATCTGAATCCAGACATTAATACTATAAGAAACACCCAGGGTAACACTAGAGGGTGTGTCTTGCAGGAGGACCCTCAGGAAGAACAATTTATTATGGTTGGGGCAAGAGATGAAGTCTATGATCGTCGGTTGGACGAGATAGCAGAAAAGCTGAGGTCTCTGGAGTCTCAAAACTCTCTGGGTTTTGATGTCACGGAAATGGGACTAGTGTGTAACACCCCAAATTTGTCCTCTCCTTTTTATCATCATCAAATCATAAGCATAACATTAGCATATCATCTTTTAGCATATGGCAAAGAAAAATGAGGCATAATAATCACATGTTCTAGCATAAGGCATATGATCAGTTTTTAGACAACTCAGGATTTTAAAGTCAAGTCATTGGCCAGGTAGCACTGCAAGAAGCTCATAAGGTTTTCTCATATCTTGAACAAACCCAAGTTCATCCTTAAAAGTTCAGAAGAGAGAAATTTCATCAGAAGTTCAAAAGTGCAACATTTTCTTATGCAGGGGAAATCCTGATTAGGGTTTTGGACCAGATCCTCATATCCTCTTAGCATTGACCAATTCTTATGGTCAAAGGCTCTCAGATGATCTGCAAGGATTATATATGAAATTTGAGGCAAGAATTCACTGAAGAAGTCAAGAATTTGTCTAGTTACTTGAAGAGGAAGCAAGAAAGTCAACTTTGTAGTCAAAAAGTCAACATGAGGATTTTAGGGTTTTAATCAGGATCATCAGTCTTTGGAAGTCATATTATGTCAAGAAATGGTTTAGTTGAGTGGAAATATATAAAAAAATCGGGAATATGCAAAAAGGTGCTAAATTTGGAAATCTAGAAGTTTCCATTTTTTGGAAATATTTGTCCCTAACTTCGAGCTATTATTTCATGTGCAAAAAAGCTCCGAATGATTTTCCTGTGAACACGAAAGTTGTAGATCACGATTTTCCCTTTCCAAAAAGTATTAGAACATTTTCATCGCCTTCCTAGAACTCTAGGTTTTATTTTTTTAATTTTAGAGGCATGTTAGGGTTTTTGAGTGCACATGTGTCATTGCTTCATTGGTCCATTTTTTCTTGATATTTTATGCCACCTTTTATCATTTTTTTCCACAACTTTTTCTAGTAGGACTTTTCCATTTCACATATTTAAATTAATTCATGTACTACATGTTGTTATTATTGCACTTTCTTTTTATTTGAAAATTGGTACAAAAGATGAGCACATGGGGATATCTCATTGGTTGTGAAAAAGCCAGCAAAATACATACACCCACTAGCACGTCTCTTTCTCATTCTGTTATCACCAAAATCATGACTCTTTTCTTGCCACTCACACCATCACGCACATTGACACCAATGGGGGAGGAGTGTATCACGTGAGTTCTGACCATGCAGCCTCATGAAAACCATCCAATCGCCATCACTTGATTTTCATCATCTTTCACCATCAAATATCTTGTGGCCAACACACATTGGGAGCTCGATAACTCCATACGCCAACATGCATTGAATGGTTTTCTTGAAAATTCAAATGAGCAGGTGGCACTCACAAGAAAATACTCTCAATAAACGAAGCCTTCAGTCACGACTCAGTGGAAAAAACATCACATAACAAACTCCTCTCTCTGCAAATTTTCATCATCTCCATCAAGAAATCAAGTCGGATTTCTCTAACTTGTCCACCAAAGTCTTCTTCCCAAAAGCCTTCTCAACATACATCCTCATCATCTTTTTGTGAATTGAAGCTTAAGGAGGGTTTGTTGATGGATTGAAGTTTCATTCTATTTTCGGATCTGCGGCATTCTTCACTTTAATCATATCTAGCCTTTATTTGGCTTAAGGAAGTTCAAGGAGGATCATCCTCTCTCTGGTTTTCTCAAATCCCACAAGAAGAGCTCAACCTCAGGTTTGAATCTCATGCCATTTTTGCTTCGGTTTTGAGTTATACTGTTTCGTTTCATGCGGTGAATGATTAATCTGAGATGGTTAGGATGTTTAGAAACTTAGTGGTGTGTTAAATCTTGATTTCCATTTTCATGACCTCACTTTGTTGGCTTCGGGTTTCCTTGGATCTTGAGTATTTGTGAAAAATGATGGCATGTTGTTGTTCCTTGTGTTTCATAGATCAATTTTGGTTTTGGAATTTTTAAGTTTCATGGAGATTTAAGAGAGATATGTGGTGTTCAAGTTAGTGACGATGTGTTGGCGGCATTTTATTGGCCCGACTTTATTTATTTATTTTTTCAACTTAAGTTAGAAAGTGACAGATTGATATGTTATACATAATTTTTTTTCTTTTTTTCATTTCATTTTCAAATAATAAGAAGAATATAAAAAAAGCTGAGTTAATGCTTTGTTCATTGGGCCTCCGCCCGAATTTCTTTTAGCACCCCCTGATCATGAGCCCAAATCTGTCATAACTGTTTTCCTTGCTATTTGCACCATTTCCTTTGTTTTTGTTTTGTTATTTTATTTTATTTTGCTGTTAGGTTTTTTTATTTTTAAAATAGTAAATCATACCCAAAAATCTTGAAAAAAATCATAGAGTTTCCTTTCAATTTTCTATAATTTTCTATAATTTTAAATTTTATTTTTTATTAATTTGCATTGTTGAATTAAGTCTTATTTTTTATTTCCTTATTTTAACTTCTTTTATGCACACCTTATCTTGTTGATTTTATAACTTGAGTTTTAAAATAGTAATGAACATGATTCTTTTTTCTACTGATCCCTAACATGTTGAAGGTCTTTTAGGATTTATTTCATGATTTTTGAGAATTTATTTGATTGCTTTTGCCATGTTGTTTTGTGTTGAAATTTACTAAACCCTAGTGGAATTTTAGGCTTTTATTTGACTAACCTTTATTCTGACTTTTGGATTGTCATTTTGGTATGTGGTTTGTAGGTGATTAAGGTGTTCTCATAATTAATTGTAGAATTTTTGGGGCCTTCCTCCTTTTTTATTGGAATTCTATGTTTGCTGGCTTTGTTTTGAATACTTTCTGGATGTTTGATTGCTCCTTATTTTAGGAGGGCACTTGTGCCTATTCCTATTGGTGGTTTGACTTGATCCTAGTATATAATAGGTGTGATTCACTTTTGGTTATGTTGGATTGATAGGATACTTTGCTAGTTTATATTCCATTTTGTTCTTGTGTGTATTTCTAACATTTTCAGGTAATTGCATAAGGTAAGTAAGAAGTGTGGATGTCATCCACATTTCAAGCCTTCATCTCTTTTCTTTATTGATTTCTTACCTTTATTTGTGATGTGCCTTATGCCATCCTTTGTACAACTTCATCTTTTCCCCTTTTAGAAACAACTTATCTCCTTTAGAGGAGTAAGTTGTATTCTAGTTCTTCTTTCCTTCTTCTTCATTAGGATAGACTTCAAACCACACTAACCTAGGTTCATCCATGCATGATAACATTAGGATTTGTTAGTCCCCCTTTAGTTTTTACCATTTTGCTCCTTTGGTTCTTTTCTCTTCTCATCTCAAAACAAAAACCATAAAAAGCATTTAATAAGGATTGAAGTGGTATCCTGTGCAATAGCCTTATTCCATGGGGCACTTGTAGTCTTCCCATCTTGGGATAGTACAAGCTTGTCTAGCATGATGCACAAGTCTGATCATGAGACCACCTTCGTAAAGAAAATCATAAAAAGACACTTCTTCACAAAAGTTACAAAACACCTAATAAATTCAACGAGTTAGTGAGCTTAGGCCCTAATCTCTGGAATCAAGTTTTGGGGATCTTCTCCTTACTTGAGTGTGCTTGTTCTATTATTCCATCTTGGAATGTAGTAGCAAGTACACATTCCAGGGAAAAGAGCTTGAGTTCACTTCCTTGTGTCACACCAAGTCTAATACCTTCCCAGGTCGTAACCGACTCCCGAACCCAGTATCTTTGGTTCGTAGGACCCGTGTCCTTCCTTTTCTTTTCTTCTAGTTTATGCAGCATTACCATTCCCGTTCCTTCGGGATAAAAATGCCTGGCTGGCGACTCTACCTTTTCCGCGCCACTTTCGTGTTTGTACCAGGATGGAAATCCAGGGAGCGACAACTGGCGACTCTGCTGGGGATCGAACCCAGAATCTCTGGTTCCCTTGAGAGTCTCTCCTAGCGCTTGCATGTTTCAGTTTCTTTGTGTGTTGATTGTTTGTCGTTGCGTGTTTATTTTACTGTTATTTATTTTCAATTTTATTTACAGCTTTATTTACAGTTTTCAGTATTTATTTTCATGCATCATATATTATACTGGACTTTCTGGACTGGATTTTCTGTTTGGTGGGACTTGGGTGATACTGTTACTGTGAGATGAGCTCATTACCAAGGCTCGAGTGCACCTTAAGACTTAGAGCGGTTCCACTTTGGCCTCATGAGATCTTGTCATGGGGGTAGTAGTGACTTCCACGCCCAGATTTGCGATCGTCTTGGAAATGTCTTGATTTAGGGATCTTCCCTTCTCATTTCACGACCTTGATAGTTATGTGTAGCTGGGGACCGATCATTGAGGACCTTGTGGAAACATCCCTCTCTAGTGGTGACAGTGACAGACCACATTGTGTGGCAAACCCATTCACACCCGAGGGCCCACCTGGAACTCACATAGGATGACCTTGTTTTCCCGGACTCACGCTGAGGCCTCCCTGAGTAGTACATAATGCCAAACCGATTCCCTGATCTGGTCATGAGCCATTTCTCAGAAATGGTGAAAGTATTATTGCTATTCGGCTTTGAGAGTCCGTGATGTTTGACCCGGAGCACACCCGTGAGATTGGGAGGGGTTTACAGGTTTGCAGGAACCCTTGACCTCAACATACCCTTCATTATCAATGTGAGCTTATGTTTTGATCCGGTTACTATGGTTCTGGGCTTCTTGATCTTTGGTTTTGAGGGTTCCTGTCAGATGGTTATGATTAAGAGAATCTTAGTTTTCAGTCACTTGGGGCCATAATATTCAGTATCTGGATGGTTCCAGAATGATCATATGCCTGCATTGCATTTGAATCGCATCATACACTCATTAACTATTCGTGTTTCCATTTTTCAGGTTTCCTATTTTCATTTTAGCACCCATTTCTGGTAATTGTAAGTTTTCCAGATGGCAGAAGTTAAGAAGATTACAAGAAAGAGAAATGTCTGTAGATGTTAAGAATTGGCAGAATTTTTGACAAACAAGAAGCTATGAACTTAGTTCAGGATGTCACACCAGATGTTGTGACATTAACAAACAAAGTAAAAGTTATGAACTTAGTTCAGGACATCAGGATGTCACACCAGATGTTGTGACATCACAAACCTGCTATCTGACTTAAATGATGCGTAACAGAAGTGATTAAATTCAGGAGAAAATATCTGGAATTAATTGTAAAAGAATAAGCACTCCAAGGCGTATATTTAGGAAGCTTAGTTATCTGGTTCCAGTGTAACAGAATAACTAACTCACCTTGATTCAAGGAGATAACAGACTAACTCACCCTAATTAAAGGAGATGACTGTGGGATTTATCAAAGTCTGGATAATTTGCAAAAAGCCCACAAACCAAGCATCTATTTAAGGAACTGAAACACTCAAGAAAAGATCACGAATTTTAGAAGACTGTCAAGGGTGTTAGTGAAGCTAGGTATAAGCAGGTTTTAATTGTTAGTCACTTTATGAGCTTTTAAGCAAAAAGTGAATTGTATCTTGATTGAAACTTTTAAGTAAGATCAAGCTGGTGTGTTTGAAGTGTGACTTCAAATTTATTAATCATTGTAAAGATCACTGTGTGATTGAGGGGGAGTGAGTAGGAACTCATATCTAAGTAGAGTCTTAGGTAGAAATTTCCTTGGGTAGATATTAAGTGAAGGATTAAACTGATTGGTTTAACTCCATAATTAATATTACTTATATTGGATTTCCTTCCTGGCTTGGTAACCCCCAGATGTAAGTGTGGAGATACACTGAACTAGGTTAACAATTTCCTGTGTTATTTAATTTACTAGCCCATTAATTTTTGTTTAGGATTTCAAGTGTTTAAACATCTGGTTCGACATCACGTATCTGATCCCAGAATTTCAATTGGCATCAGAGCAGGCACCCTGCCTGTATAACTGGGTGAGATCTAGGGACTGCAAATTTTGGGAACATGGACAGAGATGTAGGATCTGTGAATCGACCACCTATCTTGGATGGATCCAACTATGATTACTGGAAGCCAAAATGGTAGCATTCTTGAAATCACTTGATAACAGGGCTTGGAAAGCAGTTAACAAAGGATGGGAGCACCCTATCAAAGACAATAAGGATGGGGCAAAAGTGATGAAGCCTGAAGAAGAGTGGAGCAAGGAGGAAGAAGAGTCAGCATTTGGAAATTCCAAAGCCTTAAATGCCTTGTTCAATGGCATTGACAGGAACATATTTAGGCTTGTGCATCACTGTGAGCTAGCCAAGGATGTTTGGGACACCCTCAAAACTACTCATGAAGGAACATCAAAAGTGAAGATGTCAAGAGTTCAACTTCTCACCACCAAATTTGAGAACTTGAGGATGAAGGAAGATGAGACCATTCATGAGTTTTACATGAACATCCTGGAGATTGCTAATACTTCTGGTGCTTTAGGAGAGAAGATGAGTGATGAAAAGTTGGTAAGGAAGATTCTCAGATCACTGCCAAAGAGGTTTGACATGAAGGTCACTGCCATAGAAGAAGCTCAGGACATCTACACAATGAAAGTTGAGGAGCTCATTGGTTCCCTACAAACCTTTGAGATGGGAATGAATGATACTATTGTGAAGAAAAACAAAAGCATAGCACTGGTCTCAAACACTGATAAGGCAGAAGAAAGTCATGAAGCAGGTTCTGAGGACAACTTATCAGAGTCAATTGCTATGCTTGGGAGACAATTTAACAAAATTCTCAAAAGAATGGACAACAGGCCCAGACCAAGTGGAAGAAACTCAACCTCTGAGAATAAAAGACCTTATGACTCTAATAGAAGGTTAAACTATGATGAGAAGACTAACCAAGGAAAAGGGATCCAATGTCATGGATGTGAAGGGTATGGACACATTAGAAGTGAATGCCCAACCTATCTAAAGAAGCAAAAGAAAGGTCTCTCTATGTCCTGGTCAGATGAAGACTCAGGTAGTGAGTCAGAGGAAGAATCTGCAAAGCACATCACTGCTCTAGCTGGAGTATGTGAAACTGAAGGGGGATCCAGTGATAAGGAGCTGACATTTGAAGAGCTTGAAACATCTTACAGGATCCTGTGTGAAAGGAGCATTGAAGTATGCATGGAAAGTAAACAGCAGAAGAAGCAGATTGAGAAATTAAAGGCTGAAAAGACAAGTCATCTAGAGATCATTGACACTTTGAAAAATGAAGTCAGCCTACTAAACTCCAAAATGGAACATATGTCCAAATATGTCAGAATGCTGAACAGTGGCTCAAACACACTGGATGCCATTCTCAACAACAACAAGCACTCAGGGGATAGGACTGGGCTGGGATTTAATAAAGCTCAAAACTTTGAGGCTAGCACCAGCCAAAAAACTCCAAATCCCATGAAGTCAAACAAGATGTTCCAGCAGATGTCTCAACATCATGACAAAAACATGATGAAAAAGAAATACCAAAGATGGAGATGCCATCACTGTGGAAGGTTTGGTCACATCAAACCTTATTGCTACAAACTGCATGGATACCCCAATCAGAGTTCTCAGCACCTTCCTAATCAGAAGACAGTGGTCACCAAGAAAATTTGGATACCTAAAGCTAGTCTTTATACTGATCAAAGCTACCAATACATGCCTAAGAACAAGTTCACTAGGCAACCTTGGAACTCTAGAGATGGACACTACCCAGGGCAGATGCATCAAAGGAAACCTCACAACAGGCACAAATGGTCCAAGCAGGTTGTTGCCTCTATAGCACACACATCTCTCAGAGTATCTACTAAGGAAGACTGGTATTTTGACAGTGGCTGCTCAAGGCACATGACTGGACTGAAGAATCTGCAGGTAGACTTAAAGTCACACTCATCCAGCTATGTAACCTTTGGAGATGGAGAAAAGGGGGAAATCAAGGGAGTTGGGACCCTGGACTGCTCAGGTGTACCAAGTCTAGATGGTGTGCTATTGGTAAAAGGATTAAATGCTAACTTGATTAGCATAAGTCAGTTATGTGACCAAGGTTACAGTGTCAACTTCACAAAAACTGAGTGCATAGTTTCTGATAAAGAACAGAAAGTTGTCATGAGAGGCGCCAGATCAAAAGACAACTGCTATATGTGGGAACCCCAAGACTTCAGCCTTACATCTACTTGTTTCTTAGCCAAAGAAGAAGAAGTGAAGCTATGGCATCAAAGACTGGGTCATCTCCATCTCAGAGGAATAAAGAAGATCATATCTATGGAGGCTGTAAGAGGAATCCCAAGACTTAAGATTGATGAAAGTAAAGTTTGTGGTGAATGTCAAATAGGCAAGCAAACCAAGATGTCACACCCAAAGCTTCAACATCTGACAACTTCCAAAGTCTTGGAATTATTGCACATGGATCTTATGGGACCAATGTAGGTAGAGAGTCTTGGTGGAAAAAGATATGCTTATGTGGTTGTTGATGACTTCTCAAGATATACCTGGATAAGCTTCATCAAAGAAAAGTCTGATGTATTTGAGGTATTTAAAGATCTGTGCCATAGGATCCAAAGAGAAAAAGCAAGTTGTGTGGTCAGAATAAGAAGTGATCATGGAAAGGAGTCTGAGAATAAAAAATTCTCAGACTTCTATTCTTCAAAAGGGATCAACCATGAGTATTCTTCTCCCATCACCCCTCAACAGAATGGGATTGTTGAAAGGAAAAACAGAACTATTCAGGAGTCAGCTAGAGCCATGATTCATGCCAAGAAGTTACCCCTGTATTTTTGGGCTGAAGCTATGAACACAGCATGCTACATCCACAATAGAGTCACACTAAGAAAGGGAACTTTATCCACCATCTATGAAGTCTGGAAGGGTAGAAAACCTACAGTCAAGTACTTTCATGTATTTGGAAGTAAGTGCTACATTCTGGCTGATAGGGATCAAAGAAGGAAGATGGACCCTAAGAGTGATGAAGGGATATTTCTTGGATACTCCATAAATAGCAGAGCTTACAGAGTATTTAACTCCAGAACCAAGGTTATAATGGAGTCAATAAATGTGATTATTGATGATGCCTATACAAAGACAGATGTTGCTGAGGATGTTGGAACATCTGCTGACAATCAAACTGAAGTTGAAATAGAAAGTGATAATCTTGACTTCACTTTAACTGAGGCAAGGTCAGAGCAATCCAACAAACCTCCCTCCATCAGAATCCAGAAAGATCATCCTAAAGAACTGATAATTGGTGATCCCAACAGAGGTGTCATCACTAGATCAAGAGAGATGATCTCAGGCTCCTTCTTTGTTTCAAAGATAGAACCTAAGAACATCAAGGAAGCTCTGAATGATGAGTACTGGATCTCTACTATGCAGGAAGAATTAGGCCAGTTTACAAGGAATGAAGTATGGGATCTTGTTCCTAGGCCTGATGACATTAATGTGATTGGCACTAAGTGGGTGTACCAAAACAAGTCTAATGAGTAGGGAGTAGTTACAAAAAACAAGGCTAGGCTTGTGGCTCAAGGATATACACAAATTGAGGGGGTAGATTTTGACGAAACCTTTGCACCAGTAGCAAGACTTGAATCCATCAGACTACTCCTAGGAATTTCTTGCATCTTAAAGTTCAAACTATTTCAGATGGATGTTAAAAGTGCCTTCCTAAATGGGTACCTTAATGAGGAAGTATATGTGGAGCAACCAAAGGGATTTGTAGATCCAAGCTGTCCAGACCATGTATATAAGCTGAGGAAGGCTCTATATGGTCTAAAGCAAGCCCCCAGAGCATGGTATGAAAGACTGACCACCTTTCTCATTAAACATGGATACACGAAAGGTGGAATAGACAAAACCCTATTTGTAAAGGATGAAGAGGGAAAAGTTATGATTGCTCAGATATATGTGGATGACATAGTGTTTGTTGGGATGTCATACAGGATGGTTAAACATTTTGTTACTCAAATGGAGTCTGAGTTTGAAATGAGCCTAGTGGGAGAACTAGCCTACTTCCTTGGACTGGAAATCAAACAGATGGAGGACTCCATGTTCATATCCCAAAGCAAGTATGCAAAGAACACTGTCAAGAAGTTTGGGATGGACAATGCAAGTTACAAGAGAACACCTGCCCCCACTCATTTAAAACTGACTAAGGATGACAAAGGTGAGAGTGTGGACCAAAGCTTGTACAGAAGCATGATTGGAAGTCTACTATATCTTACAGCTAGCAGACCAGATATAGATTTTGCAGTAGGTGTGTGTGCAAGGTATCAAGCTGAACCAAAAGTGAGCCATCTAAACAAGGTTAAGAGGATCTTGAAATATGTAAATGGTACTTGTGACTATGGCATAATGTACTCTCATGGTTGTGAACCAATTCTCACTGGATTTTGTGATGCTTACTGGGCTGGAAGTGCTGATGATAGAAAGAGTACATCAGGAGGATGCTTCTTTCTAGGGAACAATTTAATTTCTTGGTTCAGTAAGAAACAAAATTGTGTGTCCTTATCCACCGCTGAAGCTGAATATATTGCAGCTGGTAGCAGTTGTTCACAGCTGGTATGGATGAAACAAATGCTCACAGAATACAATGTCCCACAAGATGTCATGACATTGTACTGTGACAATTTAAGTGCTATTAATATCTCCAAAAATCCTATCCAACACAGCAGAACTAAGCACATAGATATCAGACATCACTTCATCAGAGACCTTGTGGAAGAGAAGGTGATCACATTAGAGCATGTAGCCACAAAGCTGCAATTAGCTGACATATTTACTAAGGCTTTGGATGCTACCCAATTTGAAAACCTAAGGGGTAAATTGGGAATCTGCATATGTGACATATAGCAGTTATGGAGTAGTGCCAGCATGTCTCATGACATCGTGTGGCATGATCACCAGATGGCAGCACTAGTCTGGCCAATAATTGTTTGTATTCCAATCTTAAAAATTCCAATAGCAACGAATTCTATTTATGTACAAACATGCTCTCAGCTTCTCACATTCCCACTAGCACCACTAAACGTTTTGCATGCTACAGCTGAATCTCTAAACTCATCAAAATCTATCAAAACTTTACACATTTCCACTACAATCAAAAAAATGTCTCAACATCAGAACCCTAACTCCATTGATGAGGGTCTCAGTCAAGAAGACGTAGTGAACGCAACTCCAATATCTGTAGTACCAATGGATGCTACACCTATAAACGTGATCAGAGGAAGCGTTCCTATTGCTCAAAAGCCCAGGACTCCCCATGCAAGAAGACCTAAGGAGCCAGTCTTCAGCAAAAGTAAGGGAACCCGTTCATCTTCCAGTACCCCCAAAGCTTCTGCTTATGTGGACGCATCAATCAAACAACTTGTAAATAGGATCCTTGCGGAACAAAGGGTTGTGCCTGGGGTGTCAGTTCCCCTGAACAGTATGCCTGCTCCACAAGATGACCTAAGCAACCAAGCTGAAGAGGACATACCTGCTCCACAGGATGTCCCAAGAAATGTTGAAACATCTGAGGGCCTGGACAAAGCCCCAAATGATAATGATCAAGCTACTGATGATAAAGCCACTGATGATCAAGCCCCTGATGATCAAGCTGCTGAAAATGAGGCTTCCCAACCTCCACCAGTTGAAAACCTGGATGATGACTCTGACACAGAGATCATAACATCTGTCAACCCTAGCATAGCCAAGAGGCTTAGGGCTAGGAAGGATAAGAAGCCAGCTGCTCATGCAACTCCCGAGAAGAGACAGTTAACTCCCAAGAAGGACAAGGTCAAAGCTGCTTTTGGACCTACAAAGCAATGGAGTAAGGTCAGCACCCAGAAGAGGAAGGCTACAACTCCATCTGACTCTGATGTTGAGGAGGATGTCCCAACATCTCAACCCAGAAAGAGGCCAGACCTCCTAGGACTGCCACTGCTGTCCTTGAGGCACCCCTGGACAATGTTTCCTTCCACCATGTCTCTAGTGTAAGCAAGTGGAAGTATGTCTATCAAAGAAGGGTGGCTCTGGAAAGAGAGCTGGGCATCAATGTCTTGGAATGCACTGAGGTAATTGACTTAATCTCAAATGCTGGACTATTCAAAACTGTCTCCAACTTTTCTCCTTGTTATGAATTGCTGGTCAAAGAGTTTATAGTTAATCTACAAGAAGGGTGTGCTGATGGGAAATCTGAGGATTTCAGGAAGGTATATGTCAGGGGAAGATGTGTAGATTTTTCTCCTAGGGTGATAAATCAGTACCTGGGAAGAGAATCAGATGGGCCAAATGAGCTTGGAAGGACTGACAACCAAGTCTGCAAAATAATCACAGCCAACCAGGTCAAGTCATGGCCAGTCAAAGGCAAACTATCTGTCAGCTTGTTAACAAGGAAGTATGCTATGCTGCACAGGATTGGAACAGTCAACTGGGTCCCAACCAACCACACCTCATCTATAGCTACTGGGCTTGGGAGGTTTATATGTGCTGTAGGCACCCAAACCAAGTTGGATTATGGGGCATATATCTTTGAACAGACACTCAAGAATGCAGGGACCTCAGCAATCAAGCTTCCAATAGCCTTCCCCTCACTGCTTTGTGGAGTAATTCTCAACCAATATCCAGGCATCCTTACTGACAAGGATTCTATCTGTAAGAGGGAGAGTCCACTGTCCTTTCATTACAAACTGTTTCTGGGCCATCATGCTGCAGATGTTGAAGCACCAGGTGGGACATCTGCTGGGCCATCTGCTGTCAAAACACCTATTTCAAAGGCAGCCCTGATTGCAGAGCTCAGGACAACCTGCAAAGAGCTGGATGAAAGGAAGAAAAAGCTTGAGGACATAATTCAAAGATTGGAGCTAGAAGAGGTTGCTGGGAATGTTGATGAATCTGATGTTGAGTCTAAGGATTCAGAGGATACAGAGTATGCTGAGTCTGAGTGAAGCTGGTTGTGGTAGAAAATGTATTGTCTGTTCTGCATTGTAATTCTGCTTTTTATTTCTGAATGTTTTCTTCTGTTTCTGTACTGTTTGGCCCCAAATTTATGTCTAACAAGGGGGAGAAGTGTATTGAACAATGCTGCTGCTGTTAATGTCTGATTGATGAACAATGCTGATGTTATATTTCTGTCTTCTGAACTAAGTTATATTTGAATGTTCATTGGTATATCAAAGTCTGTTGAACAAGTCATAGCAGTATACATACAGGTTTGAGGGGGAGCAAATTGTTAGCTCTCACATGATCCAACAGAACTCCGCTGCTCTCTGACAAAACCAGAAGATTGTGTTAGCCAAAAATTAGCCAAAGGGGGAGTTTGTAGATGTTAAGAATTGGTAGAATTTTTGACAAACAAGAAGCTATGAACTTAGTTCAGGATGTCACACCAGATGTTGTGACATTAACAAACAAAGTAAAAGTTATGAACTTAGTTCAGGACATCAGGATGTCACACCAGATGTTGTGACATCACAAACCTGCTATCTGACTTAAATGATGCGTAACAGAAGTGATTAAATTCAGGAGAAAATATCTGGAATTAATTGTAAAAGAATAAGCACTCCAAGGCGCATATTTAGGAAGCTTAGTTATCTGGTTCCAGTGTAACAGAATAACTAACTCACCTTGATTCAAGGAGATAACAAACTAACTCACCCTAATTCAAGGAGATGACTGTGGGATTTATCAAAGTCTGGATAATTTGCAAAAAGCCCACAAACCAAGCATCTATTTAAGGAACTGAAACACTCAAGAAAAGATCACGAATTTTAGAAGACTGTCAAGGGTGTTAGTGAAGCTAGCTATAAGCAGGTTTTAATTGTTAGTCACTTTATGAGCTTTTAAGCAAAAAGTGATTTGTGTCTTGATTGAAACTTTTAAGTAAGATCAAGCTGGTGTGTCTGAAGTGTGACTTCAAATTTATTAATCATTATAAAGATCACTGTGTGATTGAGGGGGAGTGAGTAGGAACTCGTATCTAAGTAGAGTCTTAGGTAGAAATTGCCTTGGGTAGATATTAAGTGAAGGATTAAACTGATTGGTTTAACTCCATAATTAATATTACTTATATTGGATTTCCTTCCTGGCTTGGTAGCCCCCAGATGTAAGTGTGGAGATACACTGAAGTGGGTTAACAATTTCCTGTGTTATTTAATTTACTAGCTCATTAATTTTTGTTTAGGATTTCAAGTGTTTAAACATCTGGTTCGACATCACGTATCTGATCCCAGAATTTCAATGTCCATTACACTTTTCTTCAACCAGAAGTCAAGAGTGTTCAGAGACTAGCAGGGCTGATGAATGATCAGGTTTTAGGAAACTTCAGAAAGAGGTATGGTCAGATTTTGAAGTACATGGATAAACCTACTGCAGACCAAAAAGATAGCTTGCACACTTTGTTTCAGTTATATGACCCCCTACTGCGGTGTTTTGTATTTCCAGATTATATCTTGGCTCCTACCTTTGAGGAGATTTCTAGTATTTTGGGTATTCCTGTCAGAGATAATTTTCCTTACTATGGATTAGAGATAGTTCTCAAGGAAGAAGACATATCCAGAGTCTGTCATATACCAGCTGCTAAGGTCAAGAAAGCTTTGCAGGCTAGTGAGGGCAGAGGACTTCCCTGGGATGTGATTATACCAGAAGCTGAAGGGTATGCCAAAGAGGGTAAGTGGGGAGATTTTGGTGTTGTGGTGGCCCTGATGGTATATGGATATAGTCTTTTCCCAGGATAAAAGGAGTTTGTGAGTTTGGAAGTGATCTCCATTTTTGCTAAAGGAAACCCTGTACCAACCTTATTGGGAGATTTCTATTACAGTGTTCATTACCGGAATGAGAAAGGAAGAGGTGGACCGGTGAGTTGTTGTGCTCCTTTGTTTGATGATTGGTTTGCTAAGCAATTACCAAAGTCAGGTCCTTTCAAAGAAATGAGAGAAGAATGGAGGTGGTCTAGGAGACTAATGGCACTAACTTCTGAGGATATAGATTGGGGTTGTAACAGGGATTTGTTAGGTAAGGAGTTACTTATTAGTTGCGGGAGTTTTGCTAATGTGCCCTTGCTAGGGAGAAAAGGGTGTGATCAGTTACAATCCAGTTTTAGCTAGGACACAATTTGGCTATCCTCTGAGGAACCCACCAGGTATCGAAGAAATAGCTGAGTCTTTGTACTTTCCTGTGGAGGGAAACAAAGAATTAGTCATACAGGCATCTCAAGCTTGGGCTCACAAGGTGAAGAAAGGTAAGAAGGATTTTGGAAGGGTGAATCCCAAGACATATCCTCCTTTTACTACATGGTTACATAAGCGTGTAGAGGAATTGCTCATGCCGTTTTCAGTGGAAGCTCCCATGTATCCCGAAGAAGTGCCATGTCAGAACACTGTTTCTCTTGAAGATTATAAGAAGTTGGAAGTTCAATTGCACGAGGTCCGGGTAGAGAATTCTGAAATGGTTAACCTGTACCACCTTGCCAATCGTGCTAAGAATGAAGCAGAGGAAAAGCTACAGAGGATGCAGGTCACCTTAGAAATTAAAGAAAAGGAGTTTGTTGGGAGAGAAGCTCATTTTCAGAGATTGGGTCTAATGGAATCAAAAAGAGAAGCGGAGCGTAAGAAGACTTTGAAGACTCTTAAAGAAGCTCGCCAGTCCATTGCTTGGTTACAGGGCCAAAGGGAATAGGAGCAGAAGAAGTACAAAGGAAAGGAGGAGTTCTTCGAGGTCCAGATGGCCTTCAAGAAAGAAGAAGTAGAACAAGTTCACAAAATACGAAGGGAAAAGACTCAGCAGTTGGTACAGAGCCAGATAGCCTTGGAGGAGGCAATGAAGGAGATTGCAAAGCTTAAGCTAAGAGCAGGCATGAAGAAGAACCGAACAAAGGTGATTGATGCAGAAGAAGAACCTGAGTCTTCCTTTAGTCTAGAATTTTAGTTTATTGTTGTTTGTATCCAGAATACCTACAGGCTTGTTGTAGGAGTCTTGCCTTTTCTTTTTGTTTATGTATTGACTGGTAACCCTCTGGGGATTGTGTTCGTATTTTAACTCTGGCTGCCAGTGGGTTATCCATGTTATGCAATACTAAGTTCCAGTTACCATTTCTGAGTACGCAAAACTTGTTTGTTCGAGGCTGCTAGGATCTGAACACGCTTCAAAATGAGTGTTTGAAAACTAATGCTCAAAAGGGTTATATGGAGCATTTTTTTGTCAAAAATGCCAAAACTGAGGGCATATTAATGCCTGAACCTAGAAACATGAATAGTTACATTGCATGCATATAACGTGTTTGTTGTTTTGTAGGTAGTTCATCAGTTTTCTAACGTTTATGTCATTTCAGGCACTATAAAAGTGAACAGAGAGAGAGCAATGGAACAGATGCAAGCAGATCTGGCTGATTTAAGAATAAGAATGGACAATTTCATGACCCTCATGGCTGGGATGGGTCAAACTCAAGAGCGCTTGCGCGAGATGAAAGAAAACAACCAGGCCAGGAACAATGGGACAACAGAGGGAGGTAATCGCAATGGGGCTGGCGCCCGTCACGTGGAAATCCCCGTAGTGCAACCAGGGGTCACTATTGTCAATGATGGAGTGAATAACATGCAGATGGATGGGCGGGATGAACAATTCACTTTGCTGGATGAGGCAGAAGGCCAAGGGGCTGACATGAATAGAAGGTTTGAAGAAATGGCCGAGCAGATACGCGCAATTCAGTCTCAGAGTTCTTTAGGGTTTGACATCACCGATCTGGGCTTGGTGCCAGGGGTGAGAATTCCCTACAAGTTCAAGGTCCCTACTTTTGATAAGTACAATGGCACGGCTTACCCGAAAACTCACCTTCAGTCTTTTGTAGGAAGGATTGTTGCACATACGAACGATGAGAAGCTGTGGATGTATTACTTCCAGGATAGTCTTGTGGGAGCCTCTTTGGAGTGGTACATGAAGCTGAGCAGGGTTAATATTCGAAGCTGGAAGGATTTAGCTGAGGCGTTTGTGAAACAATATCAGTATAATTTAGATATGGCTCCAAACCGTACCCAGTTGCAAACAATGTCTCAGAGTGCTAAAGAAGGGTTCAAAGAGTATGCTCGGAGGTAGCGTCAACTTGCTGCTAGGGTGCAGCCTCCCTTGTTGGAAAATGAAATGGCAGACATGTTCATGGGAACACTGCAGGGTGTGTTTAATGAGAGGCTGGCGTCTTGTTCAGCAACAAAGTTTAATGACATTGTGATAGCGGGAGAGAGGGTTGAAACTCTTTTAAAGATGGGGAAAATTCAAGACACTGGTGCAAGTAGCTTAAGCGGTATGAGAAAAGCTTTTAATGGACCTCCAAGAAGAAGAGAAGGAGAAACTAATGTTGTATACGGCCGAGGTCGGGGCCGGGGATACAGAGGACCCTATTAGCAAGTTGCAGCTGTCACTATTCCATCAAGTCCTGTGCAACAAACCCAACCACATCAACAACAACAACCACAACGCAATAACTATCAGCAAAGACCCTATCAACAGAGACAAGCTCGTCCAGCTAATAGGGTGCTTGAAGCCATCCCAATGACGTACACATCATTACTCCAGAGATTGTTAGATTTAAACTTGGTTCAGTTGAGGACATTAGCACCACCACACCCTGGAGAGCTTCCAGTGGGGTATGATGCTAATACAAGATGCGTATTTCATTCAGGAGCTCCTGAGCACTCAACAAAGAAATGCAGGACATTACAGCATAAGGTCCAAGACTTGATTGACTCAAAAGCAATTAACTTCGCACCACCTCCAAATGTTACATCAAACCCCATTCCAAATCATGGAGGGGCCATGATAAATGTTGTTGATAGCGGTGAGAGGTTAAAATTTATCTTGAATGTGGATGAGGTGAAGACTTCGTTGCTGGTCGTGAAAGACAGATTGTTGAAAGGGCAAGTATTCCCAGGGTGTGGTTATGACTGTGAGGGGTGTTTGAATTCAGTTAATGGTTGTGGGGATTTGAAAGTTAGGCTGCAATGTTTGATTGACGAGGGGTCGCTACAGTTTGATAGGGTTGATGATAGAAGCAATTGTGTGTCTACCATAAAAATTTACTTTGATCCTGCTGAGGTTCCTGCCCGGAGAGAACCTGTGACTATCTATGTTCCAGAAGTGAGTCTTGTTACCATTACTGTTCCAGGACCAGTTCCTTATACTGATGACAAGGCCATTCCCTGGCACTATGGCTCGGACGTGTATGTAGATGGTCAGAAGGTGGAGAATAAAACAGTAACAATTGACCCGACTATGGTGAATGTTGGAGGAGTTGGTGGATTTACAAGGAGTGGGCGTCTCTTTTCCCCTCAAGCTCTTAGAGGTGATCCCTAAGTTGAGGTTGCTGCAAAAGCTAAAGGTAAACAGATAGCAACTGAAGAGGTGACAACTCCTGCTCCTAGTCAAGGCACTTTTGAAAAAGAAGTTGAAGAGTTCATGAGGATAATTAAGAAAAGCGACTATAAAATGGTCGAATAACTGAATCAGACCCCGTCTAAGATATCCATTTTGTCGCTACTGATGTGTTCTCAAGCTCATCGGGAGGCTCGGTTGAGAGTTTTACAAATGGCATATGTACCATAGGAGATAACTGTTAACCAGTTGGAGGTCGTGGTAGCCAGTGTGAACGCCAGCCATGGGTTGGGATTCACAGATAGAGATCTCACTTCTGAAGGCCGCAATCACAACAAGGCCCTACACATCACCATGTAGTGTAAGGGTGTTGTTCTATCACATGTCTTGGTAGATACAGGCTTTTCTCTCAATGTGCTCCCTAAGAAGGCCTTGATGAAGTTGAATATTGATGGCATTGTTTTGCGACCTAGTGATTTGATTGTAAAAGCCTTTGATGGGTCACGAAGATCTGTGTTCAGAGAGGTGGAGCTACCTGTGAAGATTGGGTCTCAGGTATTCAAGAGTAATTTCTATGTTATGGATATTCAACCCGCTAATAGTTGTCTGCTAGGGCGTCCTTGGATTCATGCTGCTGAAGTATGTGGTAGATGGCCAAGTTGTTATTGTATGCGGAGAAGAGGATATTTTCGTAAGTCATCTGTCGACCTTCAAGTACGTGGAAATGGACAGGGAGATCCATGAGACACTTTGCCAATCTTTTGAGACAGTTAATGATTTGTCTCCGGCTGCTGCAGTTCAAAGCCACGAGAAGGAAGGGACTCCTATCTACTCCTACAAGCAAGCTAAGGAAGCAGTCCAATCCGGAAATGCCCAGGGTTGGGGCAGGCTGTTAGAGGTGGAAAGGAAAGATGACAAGTTTGGTCTTGGATATCAACCTGGTGGGTCCAGCTGGTCTCAAGGCAGTGAGTCCACAACATTCACTAGTGTTGGAACGCTCGACTACAACAACGTTTGTGCTATAGAGGAAGTTGGGGATAGTGACTGCAACTAGGACAACTGGATTCGCCCATGTGCACCTGGGGAGGAGCTCCAGAACTGGTTTGCTGAAGATTTTGTTCAAGTTACTTGGCAGTCAAAGTAATTTTCTTGTTTCCTTTTTATCATATTGCATGTCAAATCCTGTACTCTGCCCAAGGTGCATGGATCCATTTTTAGGGCCACCATGTTGTAATGCATTTACTTTTTCTATGAAATAAAGGACATTTTTCAAGAAAATTGTGCTCTCTTTCTTTCGTTTTAAAAAAATTTCACAAAAAAAGAAAACAATAAATAAAATGGCAATGTTTTTCCTTTTTCCTGTGTTTTGTGTGTTTGCGTCTCTTTTGAAAAGAACAGATTCTGAAATAAGCACATCATTCGTGCAGTGCTGATCATTCGGATTCTTGTGATAACGTTCCTGCTATGACCATGCATGACTTCGACAATCCTATCTACCAAGCTGATGAAGGGGTTGAGGAAGACTGTGAAATCCCAGAAGAATTGGTCAGGTTGTTGAAACAAGAGGAAAGGGTCATTCAGCCTCATCAGGAAGAAATAGAGATCATCAACATCGGGACTGAACACGTAAAGAGAGAGATAAAGATTGGGGCCAGTCTGCAGGCCGAGGTAAAGAAGGAGTTGATTGGTATGCTACATGAATATGTGGATATCTTCGTCTGGTCGTATCAAGATATGCCAGGACTAGATACTAACATCGTTGTGCACAAGCTGCCACTAAGAGAAGACTGTCCTCCGGTGAAACAAAAGAAAGACATGGAGAAAATGATGTTCATTACCCCATGGGGTACATTCTGTTACAAGGTTATGCCCTTCGGATTGAAGAACGTCGGGGAAACGTATCAACGGGCTATGGTAACTTTGTTGCACGACATGATACACAAGGAAATTGAGTGTTATGTGGATGACATGATTGCCAAGTCCCGGGACGAAGAAGAGCATTTGGTCAATCTCAAAAAGCTGTTTGATAGATTGATAAAGTACAAATTGAGGTTGAATCCAAATAATGCACTTTCGGAGTGCGGTCCGATAAATTGCTAGGTTTCATTGTTAGCCAAAGGGGGATCGAGGTAGATCCTGCAAAAGTAAAAGCAATACAAGATATGCCTGCACCGAAAATAGAAAAAGACGTGTGTGGGTTCTTAGGGAGATTGAACTACATTTCACAGTTTATATCTCATCTAACTGCCACATGTGAGCCAATATTCAAATTATTGAGAAAGGAGCAAACGGTCAGGTGGAATGAGGACTGTCAAAGAGCTTTTGAAAAGATAAAAGAATATTTGCAGGAGCCTCCGATTCTAATTCCTCCAGTTCCAGGACGGCCAAATATCATGTACTTGACCGCGTTAGAAGGGTCGATGGGGTGTGTGCTAGGCCAACATGACGAGTCTGGTCGAAAAGAGCATGCAATTTACTACCTTAACAAAAAGTTTACCGACTGTAAATCCCGTTATTCACTGCTCGAGAAAACTTGTTGCGCTTTGGCATGGGCTGCTCGCCGACTGAGACAGTACATGTTGACCCACACCACATTGCTAATCTCAAAAATGGACCCTGTCAAGTATATTTTCAAGAAACTAGCGTTAACCGGAAGGGTTGCAAGGTGGCAAATGATTTTAACAGAGTATGACATACAATATACTTCCCAGAAAGCCATCAAAGGAAGTGTATTGTCGGATTATCTTGCACAACAACCACTTGAGGACGACTATCAGCCGATGAAGTTTGATTTCCCTGATGAGGACATCATGTACCTCAAGGAAAAAGATTGCGAGGAACCACTTTTTGAGGAGGGGCCAAACCCTGAATCCCAATGGAAGTTGATGTTTGATGGGGCAGTCAATATCAACGGACGTGGAGTTGGTGTCGTTCTTATCACTCCTGAAGGTGTTCACTTTCCCTTCGCTGCCATAATTACTTTTGGTTGCACCAACAATGAAGCGAAATACGAGGCGTGCATAATGGGAATAGAGGAGGCTATTAATCTTCGGATTAAGACCCTCGATATATTCAGAGATTCAACCCTCGTTATCAACCAGATTACCGACAAGTGGTATACACATCAAGAACACTTAATTCCTTATAGGGATTATGCCAGAAGATTGTTGACATTCTTCACAACAGTTAAGCTGCTGTATATACCACGAGATGAGAATCAATTCACCGATGCATTGGCTACTCTTTCTTCGTCCATCAAAGTCTTGTGTTGGAACTATGTAGCCAGGATTGACATTTCCAGGCTTAACACACCAGCTTATGCTTTCTATGTAGACGCAGTGTCTGATGAGAAACCCTGGTATTTTGATATCAAGCTCTTCCTGGAAAAACAAGAATACCCAGCTGGAGCATCATCCAACGACAAGAAGACCTTGAGATGACTTGCTACTAGTTTCTTCTTGAACGCAGACGGAGTTCTGTATAAGAGGAACTTTGACATGGTCTTGCTCAGATGCGTGGATATACACGAAGCAGACTTGTTAATGCAGGAGGTCCATGAGGGATCTTTCGGTACTCATGCAGGAGGACATGCAATGGCCAAGAAATTGTTGTGTTCGGGGTACTATTGGATAACAAAGGATGCAGACTGTTGTTCGTACGCCCATAAGTGCCACAAGTGCCAGATTTATGCACACAAGGTGCATGTTCCTCCTAGCCTGCTCAACGTCATGTCATCTCCTTGGCCCTTTTCTATGTGGGGCATTGACATGATCGGGAAGATAGAGCCTACTGCTTCAAATGTTCATCGTTTCATTTTGGTTGCGATTGATTATTTCACCAAGTGGGTTGAAGCAGCATCTTATGCAAATGTCACTCGTCAAGTGGTAGCCAGATTTCTAAAAAGAGACATCATTTGCAGATACGGAGTGCCCGAGCGAATCATTACTGATAATGGTTCCAACTTAAACAACAAGATGATGGCTGAACTGTGCCGGGACTTCAACCTTCAACATCACAATTCTTCTCGTTACCGGCCAAAGATGAATGGTGCGGTAGAGGCGGCTAACAAGAATATTAAGAAGATTGTGCAGAAGATGGTTGTCACTTACAAAGATTGGCATGAGATATTACCATTTGCAATGCATGGGTACCGAACGTCAGTCAGGACGTCAACGGGGGCAACTCCTTTCTCATTGGTGTATGGCATGGAAGCAGTCTTGCCTATTGAGGTAGAAATTCCTTCATTGCGTGTGATGATGGACGTGAAGCTTGATGAGGCTGAGTGGGTACGTGCCTAATACAATCAATTGTGCCTAATTGAGGAAAAGAGATTAGCGGCTATCTGTCATGGCCATCTTTATCAAAGGAGAATGAAGCGAGCATTCGACCAACGAGTACATACTCGAGAGTATCATGTAGGTGAGCTTGTGCTCAAGAGGATCATCCCTCCAGGTTAAGATCACAGGGCAAGTGGACCCCAAACTACGAAGGCACATTCATAGTGAAGAAAGTTTTCTCAGGCGGAGCACTGATGCTCACTACTATGGATGGAGAAGATTTCCAGTCTCCTATTAACTCGGACGCAGTTAAAAAATACTTCGCATAAAAAGACCCGTTGGACACAAAAACATAATTAACGTCCAAGCAAGAAAAGGGCATCCCGGCGAGCTAAAAACAGAATAAAAAGCTCGGGCGAAAGTTAGGGAAAACAAATAAAAAAATGTACACCCACTGAGTTGAAAAGCCACATCGGACAGCTCAGGCAAAAAAGGGTATCCCGGTGGATTGAAAACCCGAAAGGGTGATCCCCGCAAAACAAGGGAATAAGCGAACAACTGCGATCCGGGTAATCTGAACCAAATCACCGTTTCGTACAGCCTGACAATATATGAAGGATAGGAATCAGTGCCCTCATCTTCTTCAAAAAGCAAAGACAAGAACAGAAAGTTTTGAAGACATGCTGGTCATAGCAAGAAGGAAACTCATTGGAATGCCGTGCACATTGCAATTAGGATAGTTTATTTTCTCAATTTTACGGTAGCTACCTCTTTCCAGGTAGTTGCTTCCTGATGTAAAACTTTGCCTATTCAGAGGCCTCTCAATAAATGAATATTCAGTCAAAAGTTGTGTTGTGTTTTGTTTACTTTGTTTGCAAAAATGTCCTGAATTTTTGGCAAAAAGAACATTGCATTGGAAACATGGTGATTTTTTCTAAATAACAACATTGTAGGGAAACATTTAAAACCATCTTTGATTGTCGGGCGACAATGGACGAAAAGATCATACCATGCAAGTCCCCAGGGCACATATGTGTATACTGTTGTTGCAGGTTTTGCAGGATGGTGTCATATGTCCCCAAGCAGAATGTGTTCCCTCAGCTGAGACAGATTAGATGGAATTGATCCCCAGCAGATTTTCAAAGTTGTGTGAAGAGCTATTTTCCCCAAGCGGATTATCTTTCCACAAGTGAAGCATTCCTAGCAGGCAGCTGAACGCTTAATTTCCCCACAAAGTTCATGTTTGGGTTTCACTCCCATCATTGAAATATTCCCTAAAGAAGTCGCCAATTTGTTTTTGGCTAAGGTGAGGACACAGACAGTTGTTCCCCCAGTCCAACCAGATTTAAGTGTCAAAGCATCTTGACCTTGTTCTCCCCTGCAAAATTGAGTTTTTTTACTGCCAATCAGGGCACTTTGCTTTTGTTCGTCTGCATTTCCCAACACTCGTCTGTGTGATGGTTGCTTTTGCTCATATGCACTCCCCAACACTCGTCAGTGTTTGATATTTGCTTGTTGCTCGTCTGCATTCCTCATCACTCGTTTGTGTTTTGAAATCTGTTGGTTGCTCGTCTGCATTTCTAGCACTCGCTCGTTTGTGAAATATTCTCCCCGTAAGATTTGTGTTCCTTACCAGGAATTTGGTGCTCGTCTGCAATGTACAACACTCGTCTGTGTTCACTTCATTGCTCGTCCGAACTTCCCCAACACTCATCTGTGTTCGCGTCATTGCTCGTTTGCCTTCCCCAGTAGTCGCCCATGGTTGGTAGATACTAATGCTCGTCCGCACTTCTCAGCAATCGTCTGTGTGTAACATCCGTTTGATGCTTAACACTCGTTTGTGTTTGATGTTTGCTTGTGGCTCGTCTATGTTCTCCAGCACTCGTCTGTGTCTGAACTCATATGATGCTCGTATGCGTTCTCCAGCACTCGTTCGTGTTTGTTATCTGTTTGAAGCCTGTGTGCATTGTTGGATACTCGTTTGTATCATCCTTCCCACTCGTCTGTGTTGAATTTTACCTATATGTACTGATTTGACAATCACTCCAAGTACTCGTCTGTATTGGATTTCTGGTATTCGTCTGTATCAGTGGCTGATATTCGTCTATATCATCGCCTGAAGCGCTCGTTTGTGTTTCTTAGATCACCGTCTGATATTCGTTTGTATCATTGAATTATGGCACTCGTCTGTATTTCCTTGGTGATCATCCGATACTCGTCTGTATTGAAGAGGTTTGAAGTCCTGACGGTGGGATTAAACGTCAAAAGGGTTACCGATCCTGGCGTAACAGGTTATCCGAGGGAGGTTCGTCTGTCTCAGGCATCACTTATCTACGAAAGATCTGTGAAGAGGGTTCATCAATGCAGCACCTGGCGTAACAGGTTTGCTCAAAGAAGAGTCGTCGGTCTTAGACCATATATCCACGGATAATATATGAGGAGAGTTCGTCTATCCTTATTATGCATGTCTATCCCACAGACTTAAGTGCATCACCGGTCCTGGCGTAACAGGTTTATCCGAAGGAGATTCGTTTATCTCAAGTCATATGTTGAAAATGTATGAAGAGGGCTCATACGTATGTCAATTTCCTGGCGTAATAGGTTTGGTTGAAGAGGGCTCGTATGTCCAGTTCCTGGCGTAACAGGATTGCTCAAAGAAGAATCGTCTGTCTAAGTTTTTATTATCCGGCATAACAATTCAATTTGGAAGGAGCTCGTCTGCTTTGTCTTCACTTTAATGACACGAGGTGTTATTTGGTTGGGTTTTCCCATTTCTGCATTCTCCAGCAGAGTGCAAATTTCAGGTTTTCTTAATATTCAACCACAGTTTATCTTGAACGGTCGATAGCCTGTGCTACCGCCCTTTTCAGATTAACAGTTGCTCGAATAGGGGCAGCTGTAACACCCCAAATTTTCCCTCTCCTTTTTATCATCATCAAATCATAAGCATAGCAGCAGCATATCATCTTTTAGCATATGGCATAGAAAAATGAGGCATAATAATCACATGTTCTAGCATAAGGCATATGATCAGTTTTTAGACAACTCAGGATTTTAAAGTCAAGTCATTGGCCAGGTAGCACTGCAAGAAGCTCATAAGGTTTTCTCATATCTTGAACAAGCCCAAGGTCATCCTTAAAAGTTCAGAAGAGAGAAATTTCATCAGAAGTTCAAAAGTGCAACATTTTCTTATGCAGGGGAAATCCTGATTAGGGTTTTGGACCAGATCCTCATATCCTCTTAGCATTGACCAATTCTTATGGTCAAAGGCTCTCAGATGATCTGCAAGGATTATATATGAAATTTGAGGCAAGAATTCACTGAAGAAGTCAAGAATTTGTCCAGTTACTTGAAGAGGAAGCAAGAAAGTCAACTTTGCAGTCAAAAAGTCAACATGAGGATTTTAGGATTTTAATCAGGATGATCAGTCTTTGGAAGTCATATTATGTCAAGAAATGGTTTAGTTGAGTGGAAATATCAAAAAAAAAATCGGGAATATGCAAAAAGGTGCTAAATTTGGAAATAAAGAAGTTTCCATTTTTTGGAAATATTTGTCCCTAACTTCGAGCTATTATTTCATATGCAAAAAAGCTCCGAATGATTATCCCGTGAAAACGAAAGTTGTAGATCACGATTTTCCCTTTCCAAAAAGTATTAGAACATTTTCATCGCCTTCCTAGAACTCTAGGTTTGATTTTTTTTTAATTTTAGAGGCATGTTAGGGTTTTTGAGTGCACATGTGTCATTGCTTCATTGGTCCATTTATTCTTGATATTTTATGCCACCTTTTATCATTTTTTCCACAACTTTTTCTAATAGGACTTTTCCATTTCACGTATTTAAATTAATTCATGTACTACATGTTGTTATTATTTCACTTTCTTTTTATTTGAAAATTGGTACAAAAGATGAGCACATGAGGATATCTCATTGGTTGTGAAAAAGCCAGCAAAATACACACACCCACTAGCACGTCTCTTTCTCATTCTGTTATCACCAAAATCATGACTCTTCTCTTGCCACTCACACCTTCACGCACATTGACACAAAGGGGGAGGAGTGTATCACGTGAGTTCTGACCATGCAGCCTCATGAAAACCATCCAATCGTCATCACTTGATTTTCATCATCTTTCACCATCAAATATCTTGTGGCCAACACACATTGGGAGCATGATAACTCCATACGCCAACATGCATTGAATGGTTTTCTTGAAAATTCAAATGAGCAGGTGGCACTCACAAGAAAATACTCTCAATAAACGAAGCCTTCAGTCAGGACTCAGTGGAAAAAACATCACATTTTCATCCCTCTAAACATCATATAACAAACTCCTCTCTCTGCAAATTTTCATCATCTCCATCAAGAAATCAAGTCGGATTTCTCTAACTCGTCCACCAAAGTCTTCTTCCCAAAAGCCTTCTCAACATACATCCTCATCATCTTTTTGTGAATTGAAGCTTAAGGAGGGTTTGTTGATGGATTGAAGTTTCATTCTATTTTCGGATCTGCGGCATTCTTCACTTTAATCATAGCTTAGCCTTTATTTGGCTCAAGTAAGTTAAAGGAGGATCATCCCCTCTCTGGTTTTCTCAAATCCCGCAAGAAGAGCTCAACCTCAGGTTTGAATCTCATGCCATTTTTGCTTCGGTTTTGAGTTATACTGTTTCGTTTCATGTGGTGAATGATTAATCTGAGATGGTTAGGATGTTTAGAAACTTAGTGGTGTGTTAAATCTTGATTTCCATTTTCACGACCTCACTTTGTTGGCTTCGGGTTTCCTTGGATCTTGAGTATTTGTGAAAAATGATGGCATGTTGTTGTTCCTTGTGTTTCATAAATCAGTTTTGGTTTTGGAATTTTTAAGTTTCATGGAGATTTAAGAGAGATATGTGGTGTTCAAGTTGGGTGTGCTCATGCTGAAAATCACGATTGTGTTGTTCTGTTTTGTTGGTTTTTCTTGAGTTTTCATGGTTGGAGGTTAGTGACGATGTGTTGGCGGCATGTTATTGGCCCGACTTTATTTATTTATTTTTTCCACTTAAGTTATAAAACTGACCGATTGATATGTTATACATAATTTATTTATTTTTCTTTTTTTCATTTCATTTTCAAATAATAAGAAGAATATAAAAAAAGCTGAGTTAGTGCTTTGTTCGTTGGGCCTCCGCCCGAATTTCTTTTAGCACCCCCTGATCATGAGCCCAAATCCGTCATAACTGTTTTCCTTGCTATTTGCACAATTTCCTTTGTTTTGGTTTTGTTATTTTATTTTTTGCTGTTAGGTTTTTTTATTTTTAAAATAGTAAATCATACCCAAAAATCTTGAAAAAAATCATAGAGTTTCCTTTCAATTTTCTTTAATTTTCTATAATTTTAAATTTTTATTTTATTTTTAATTTTCATTGCTGAATTAAGTCTTATTTTTTATTTCCTTATTTTAACTTCTTTTATGCACACCTTATCTTATTGATTTTATAACTTGAGTTTTAAAATAGTAATGAACATGATTCTTTTTGCTACTGATCCCTAACATGTTGAAGGTCTTTTAGGATTTATTTCATGATTTTTGAGAATTTATTTGATTGCTTTTGCCATGTTGTTTTGTGTTGAAATTTACTAAACCCTAGTGGAATTTTAGGCTTTTATTTGACTAACCTTTCTTCTGACTTTTGGATTGTCATTTTGGTATGTGGTTTGTAGGTGATTAAGGTGTTCTCATGATTAATTGTAGAATTTTTGGGGCCTTCCTCCTTTTTTATTGGAATTCTATGTTTGTTGGCTTTGTTTTGAATACTTTCTAGATGTTTGATTGCTCCTTAGTCTAGGAGGGCACTTGTGCCAATTCCTATTGGTGGTTTGACTTGATCCTAGTATTCAATAGGTGTGATTCACTTCTGGTTATGTTGGATTGATGGGATCCTTTGCTTGTTTATATTCCATTTTGTTCTTGTGTGTATTTCTAACATTTTCAGGTAATTGCATAAGGTAAGTAAGAAGTGTGGATGTCATCCACATTTCAAGCCTTCATCTTTTTTCTTTATTGCTTTCTTACCTTCATTTGTGATGTGCCTTATGTCATCCTTTGTACAACCTCATCTTTTCCCCTTTTAGAAACAACTTATCTCCTTTAGAGGAGTAAGTTGTATTCTAGTTCTTCTTTCTTCTTTCCTTCTTCTTCATTAGGATAGACTTCAAACCACACTAACCTAGGTTCATCCATGCATGATAACATTAGGATTTGTTAGTCCCCCTTTAGTTTTTACCATTTTTCTCCTTTGGTTCTTTTATCTTCTCATCTCAAAACAAAAACCATAAAAAGCATTTAATAAGGATTGAAGTGGTCTCCTGTGCAATAGCCTTATTCCATGGGGCACTTGTAGTCGTCCCATTCTGGGATAGTACAAGCTTGTCTAGCATGATGCACAAGTCTGATCATGAGACCACCTTCGTAAAGAAAATCATAAAAAGACACTTCTTCACAAAAGTTACAAAACACTTAATAAATTCAACGAGTTAGTGAGCTTAGGCCATAATCTCTGGAATTAAGTTTTGGGGATCTTCTCCTTACTTGAGTGTGCTTGTTCTATTATTCCATCTTGGAATGTAGCAGCAAGTACACATTCCATGGAAAAGAGTTTGAGTTCACTTCCTTGTGTCACACCAATAAAAAGCTCTAAAAAAACACTGGACAAACAATAAGCGTCTCCTTCGGGACTTCTTTTCTCATCACCTTCACTCTTTACGTGAGAACTTGCTCCTACTTGTCATTTTGCAAGACGGTAACGCACTCGTCGTCCGGGCCTGCAACACCTGAGCATTGACATAAGCATTTCAAGCCTTAAAACACTAGCAATCTTTTCCACCCCTAGTTAGGGGAACTACGACGACTCTGATCCTCATGTCCAGTGAGGTACGTAGGCAGCGGGGTAGGGCCCGTTCGAGCACTCTTTTATTTTCCCTACATTTTCTCCTTTTCTTTTCTTTTCTCCAGTTCCAGTCTTTCTTTTTGCAACAGCTTTCATTTCTTCATCTTTTGAAACAGTTTCTTTGCAAGTGTGGATCCCTTCGGGTACGGTGGACGATCTGGGGTGCTAATACCTTCCCAGGTCGTAACCGACTCCCGAACCCAGTCTCTTTGGTTCGTAGGACCCGTCTCCTTCCTTTTCTTTTCTTCTGGTTTGTGCAGCATTACCATTCCCGTTCCTTCGGGATAAAAATGTCTGGCTGGCGACTCTACCTTTTCCGCGCCACTTTCGCGTTTGTACCAGGATGGAAATCCAGGGAGCGACATAGTGGAGGGAGTTAGAATTCCTCACAAGTTCAAACCTCCCTGCTTTGAAAGATACAATGGTACATCCTGCCCTCGTACCCATCTCCAATCTTTCCTGGGAAGATTAAAAGCCTACACCATGGATGAAAAGTTATGGATGTTCTATTTTGAGGATAGCTTAACAGGGGCATCTTGTGAGTGGTACTCTCATTTGACCAGGGCCACAGTAAGAAATTGGAAAGATTTGGCCGAGGCTTTCATTCGCCAATATCAATACAATCTGGACATGGCTCCTAACAGAACACTTCTAATGGGAATGTCATAGTCTTCCAGGGAAAGCTTTAGAGAGTACGCTCAAAGATTGAGGCAATTAGCTATTGTCGTTCAACCTCCAATGTCAGAAAGGGAAATGGCAGATATGTTTATGAACACCCTCCAGGGGACGTATATTGATAGGTTGGCTGCTTTCTCTTCCACTAGCTTTGCAGACGTGGTCATAGCTAGAGAAAGGATTGAGAGCTTACTGAAAATGGGAAAGATTTCTGATAATGGCGCCAGTTCAAGCAGTGCAAGGAAACCATTTGCAGGGCCCCGCAGATCCGGTGAAACAAATTCTGTACACATGGGCAGAGGAAGACCCCAGTATCTACCAAGATCAATTGCCGATGTCACTATTCCTACTCCACCTCCTCAATACACTCAACAACTACAACATTTTCCTCAACAGCAACAGTTTCCTCAACAAAGATCCTACAACAACAACAACCAACAACAACGCCCTTTCCAGCAAAGGCCATCTCAAGTCAACATGGTAATTGACCCTATATCAATGCCATATGCCACCTTGTTGCCACAATTCCAAAAGCTTAACCTTGTCGAGTTAAGGACTTTGGCTCCACCAGATCCTCAGAACCTTCCGAGAAATTACGACATCAACGCCAGATGTGCTTTTCATTCTAATGCACCTGGCCATACTACAGAAAAGTGCAGAGCCTTGCACATGAAGGTCCAGGATCTGGTTGATTCAAAGGCCCTAAATTTTGCACCACCTCCTAATGTCATGAAGAACCCTATTCCTAGCCATGGTGGGCCAAGGATAAATGCAATCGAGGAAGGTCAACCCATGAATTTAATTGAAGATACTACAAGCATTCAAACACCTCTGGCAGAGGTTAAAGCTCAGCTTTTAAAATTCTAGGTGTTCCCAGGTTGTGAGGCCTGCTGTGAATCTTGCAAAGTTTCCATCAATGGGTGTGCAAGCTTGAGAAGTGGCATTAATGGCCTGATCAGAGAAGGTATCCTGCAAATAACAACCACAACTTCTACAACATCAGCAACTCCTTTTTCAGCAACAACTAGTACTCCTCCTATAACTACAAAGATAATTGTTCCTACAGACTCATCTACAAAATCAGCAACCACCTCTTCCATCACATCAACAAACACCAGTTCAATTGCATCCACTTCTACAACTACAACAACCATTAACAACGACGTCTCCACAGTCACCATATACTACGACCCTGCAATGGTCCCATATTCCAACAATTTTCAGCAACAATCTCAACAACAGTTTCAGCAACAACCTAGCTTCAGTCAATCATCACCACCATCAATCAGAAGTCCTGTTACCATATTTTATGATCTACAAACAATAATGGTTCCTACCTCTGTTGCAGTTAGTCCAATCACCATCACGGTGTTAGGGCCCATTCCGTATGAAAAAGACAATGGTGTACCATGGCACTAAGATTCAGACCTTTACTACAACGGAGAGAGATTCCTTCTTGATTCTTCAGTTTATACACCACAATGGGATAATGTCAGGGGAGGCGGAGGCTTCACCCGAAATGGACGCCTCTTCGCGTCACAAGTTCCAAGAGCTAATACTGAGACAGAGGCTGCTGCCAAAGCCAAAGGTAAAATTGTGGTGTCGGAAGAACTAATACCAAAAGAAGCCCATAAAACATCCTTTGATCGAAATGTGGATGAATTTATGAGGATAATCAAAAGAAGCGACTACAAGGTTGTGGATCAGCTCCACCAGACTCCTTCCAAGATCTCCATTTTATCCCTGCTGTTGTGTTCCGAAGCTTATCGGGATGCACTACTTAAAGTCTTGCACGCAGCCTACGTGCCGGAGGAGATCACGGTAAATCACCATGAGACAGTGGTGTCTAATGTTAATACTAGCCATGGGCTAGGCTTCACCAATGCTAATTTGACCACGGAAGTTCGTCACCACAACAAAGCTTTACACATCACCTTGGAGTGTAAAGGGGTTGTACTCTCACATGTTCTTGTTGACACTGGGTCTTCACTCAATGTCTTGCCGAAGAAGGCCCTTGTTAAGCTTGAGTATGATGGTATTGCTCTTCGACCAAGCAATCTGGTGGTCAGAGCTTTTGACAGTTCCAAGAGGTCTATTCTTGGAGAGGTGGAGCTGCCTGTGATAATTGAACCGCAGGTCTTTCAAACTACTTTCTACGTGATGGACATTCAGCTGGCCTACAGCTGTTTGTTGGGTCGACCATGGATTCACGCTGCTGGCGCAGTTACGTCGACCCTTCACCAGAAATTGAAATATGAGTGGGAAGGGAAGATTATCACAATTTGTGGTGAAGAGGATATCTTTGTTAGCCATCTGACTACCTACAAATACATTGAGATGGATGGTGAAATCCATGAAACCATGAGCCAAGGGTTCGAAGCACTGAACGTCAATGAGGCGACAACTGAAGTATTTGCTGCATCCCAGGAAGATAGGATGGTACTTCAATTGTCTCCTATCAACAAGCTCAGAAGGTTATTGAAGATGGAAATGCCCAAGGCTGGGGCAAGCTGCTACCGGTGGAGAAGAAGGAGGACTTATTCAATTTGGGTTACAAACCATTCCGATAAGATCAAGCAGAGGCTGCTAAGGAGCCCAAATTCATCATTGGGGGAATGCTCGCCTTAGATGTTGTCAATAACGTGGAAGACGAGGTGGAAAGTGACCTCAACCTGGAGAACTGGATTCGTCCAAGGATCCCGGGTCAACAAGTCCTTAACTGGTCTTCCCAGGAAATTATAAGGGTTACTCCTACAGAATAATTATTATTTCCTGCTTTTTTCAGCATGCATCAAGTCCTGCATCTTGCCCAAGGTTTCAAGACTCATTTTGTAATAGGGCCATATTTTTAATTTTGTGCAAATGGAATATCAATGAATATCGGACATCTTTTGCAAACAATGTTTCTCTTTCGCTCACTGTCTTTCCATTTTTATTTTTCGCACAAAACAATAAAATGGTAATGTTTTCAAAATAAATAACTTCATTTTCTGAACAAGATTAAAATTGATCACTAAAACGAACAAATCTCAACCCTTGTAGAAATAATCCTCCATATTGCACCGACAACAACACTGTTATGACCTTGTATGACTTCGACAATCCAATTAATCAAGCTGATGAAGGGGTTGAAGAAGACTATGAGTTGCCTGAAGAGTTAGCTAGGTTGTTGAGGCAAGAAGAGAAAGTGATTACTCCTCATCAGGAGGAGGTTGAAACTGTCATTCTTGGTGCCGAGGAGGATTTGAAAGAAGTGAAGATATAGGCCAGTCTGCAAGCTTCAGTAAAAGAACAGCTTATCAACATGCTTCGAGAATACGTCGACGTCTTTGCTTGGTCCTATCAAGACATGCCAGGTTTAGATACGGATATTGTTATGCACATGCTACCATTGAAAGAAGATTGCCCTCCGGTTAAACAGAAGTTGCGCCGTAGTCGCCCAGATATGGCCATGAAGATTAAGGAGGAAGTACAAAAACTGTGGGACGTCGGTTTCCTTGCTGTAACTAGTTACCCACCGTGGGTTGCTAACATTGTACCCGTGCCTAAGAAGGATGGCAAGGTGGGTATGTGTGTGGATTACTGGGATCTGAACAGAGCTAGCCCGAAGGATGATTTCCCATTACCTCACATTGATGTATTGGTCGACAACACAACTCAGTTCTCAGTATTTTCTTTCATGGACGGATTTTCTGGGTATAATCAGATAAAGGTGTCACCCGAAGACATGTAGAAAACAACCTTCATCACACCTTGGGGCACATTTTGTTACAAGGTAATGCCTTTTGGGCTAAAGAACGCCGGTGCCACTTATCAACGGGCTATGGTAACATTATTCCACGATATGATCCACAAAGAAATTGAATGCTACATGGATGACATGATTGCCAAATCCCTTACTGAAGAAGATCATCTGGTAAATCTGCTGAAGTTGTTCAAGCGTCTGAGGAGATATTAGTTGAAGTTAAACCCCAACAAATGCACATTCGGGGTACTTTCTGGTAAGTTGCTGGGATTTATCGAAAATGAAAAGGGAATTGAGGTTGATCCCAACAAAGTCAAAGCCATTCAGGAGATGCCTGCACCTAGGACTGAAAAAGAAGTTTGGGGGTTCTTAGGTAGATTGAACTACATATCTAGGTTCATATCTCATCTTACTGCAACCTGTGAACCCTTGTTCAAGCTGTTAAGGAAGGAACAAACAGTCAGGTGGAACGACGATTGTCAGAAAGCTTTTGACAAGATCAAGGAGTACCTGCTAGAACCTCCGATTCTCATGCCTCCAATTGAAGGAAGACCTCTGATAATGTACCTGACAATATTAGAAGGGTCAATGGGGTGTGTGTTGGGCCAACATGATGAGTCTGGTCGAAAAGAGTATAAAAAATACTACCTAAGAAAAAAGTTTACCGACTGTGAACAACCTTATTCACTGATCGAGAAAACCTGATGTGATTTAGTGTGGGTTGCTCGCCGACTAAGAAAGTATATGCTGACTCACACTACCTTGTTGATTTCCAAGATGGACCCCTTCAAGTACATATTTGAGAAGCCAACACTTACCGGAAGGGTTGCGAGATGGCAAATGATTCTGACAGAGTACAACATTCAGTACACATCTCAAAAAGCCATCAAGGGCAATGTACTGTCTGACTATCTAGCTGAGAAACCCATTAATGATTACCAACCCATGAGATTTGACGTCCCTGATGAATACATCATGTACTTAAAAGCAAAATATTGTGCAGAGCCAGTTTACACTGAAGAGCATGATCTAGAAGAAGAATGGACTATGATGTTTGACGGGGATGTCAATATGAATGGTCGTGGTGTTGGTGCAGTGCTCATTACACCTAAAGGAGTTCATATGCCTTTCTCGGAAAAACTCACCTTTTCCTGCTGTTGCACCCCAAAATTTGCCCTCCCCAAGACAAGAAATTATGTACTAAGAGGTTCACAATACATCTCATGAGGTTCACAAGGTTCACAAAGTTCACAATTAGTCGGAAAGTTTGACAATTCCCTCAGACAATGCATCCTCCTAAGCAATGCATCCTAAACTAGGGTTTTGACTTTCATCAGGCTAAATGGACCCCCAAGACTTCAAGTGAGCTTCAGAGCATCCTATATGTGTTCAAGAATCCCCATGTCAAGTTTCAATACTTTCCCAAAAGATTTGCTCAGTCAGATGATCAGATAAGTTAAAATCAGTCAAAGCAGTTAAAAAGTCAAACTAAGGTCAACTGTGGTCAAACCAAAGTCAAACTTCATGATTTTTTTGCCGAAATCAAGTATATGAAGTAAAATTCATCATTTGATCAAGGGATGATCATGATTCATCAAGGAGATTTCAGATCATCAAGAATCAGGAGTTTCTAGATTAGGGTTTTCACAGGAAAAGTCAATTGAACTTTGACCAGCCATAACTTTCACATGCTTCATCAAAAAATTTCCATCCAAAGCTCATTTTGAAGGAAATTGAATTCTCTACAACTTTGTGTCTCACAAGCCAAGCCCAAAAATGCTTCATTTGGAAGGCTATATCAAAGTGTTTTGAAGGTTGCAATCTCTTCCTTGATCATCCTTGATGCTATCCCAATGCATTACATCATCCAAAACTCATTAAAATAAACAGCTAAGTGTCATTGCTAGGGCTTGGATTCGAATCCCAACCCCAGGTAAGTTTTGTTATTTCATTCAATTTCTCATTATTTTCTTTATTGTTTTGTTTTATATTTAATATAAATTATATTTCTTATAAGAAAATATATTTAAATAATCATATGTAAATATATATATATATATATATATATATATATATATATATATATATATATATATATTAACTTAATATTTTTCTAAAAGGGATCTCTAATTTATTTTCTAAAAATTTTAATCTTAGTTTTTTTTATTAAAATATGTATATATTATTATTATATATTTATTTTTGTAAATAGTTAAATTAATATTGTAATTTAAATTATAAACCCTAATTCTATTTTCTTTAAAATTTCTCACCCTAATCTTTAAATATTTAAATTAATTAAACTTTTCGAATATCTAATTAAAATAATTAATAATATTTTCTTTGTAAATAATTATTATATGGTTTATTATTATTATTCATATCATCTTATTTTCATCTCAAAAATTCTTTAAAGTTGTTTATTTAAATCTAAAAATACTTAATTAAATTATATATATATTTTGTATATTATTACTAACCTTTTCTTCTTATAATTATCACTAACCTTTTTATTGTTTATACTTATCATTTTATTCTATAATTATTATTTAAATTGTTTTTATTATAATGTAACTGTAAAAGCCATGTAATAGTTGTAGCTCTTATTGTTTATTTATAAATATATTGCTATGGTTAGTAAAATAGGGAGTGATAACATGTTTGCTTTAAAATTAACTTAGATCACTAATTATAAGATAAATATTTGAATTTGTACACTCACACACGTAAGTCGATCTTTGATCGCCATCTCACTTCCTAAGGTTATCCCTCATGTTGCCTAAATCAAAAGGTCAAGTAAGGTGTCTAAAAAGCAAAGTCCCTTCGACGTTGCCTTCGTAAATGATCTTGTCCCCTTCGAATAAAAGATGATAAGTCCCTTCGAATTGCTAAGACACTTTACAGTTGCCTAAACACAGATGACCCTTCACATGTCCCTTACAACATCCAAGGTAATGACTACCTATTCCTTAATAATAGGGATAGTTTTACCATTGAAAGAACATTTAAGAACAGTAAAGATCTAAACATATGGTAGGTTCCTCTTAAGTACTTGCTCACTTATTCAAAAATACTTCATTACACTTCACATTTTAAATAATTTTCAAAACAAAGTCTTTATATATATCCGTACATGGATCATTATAAAGCACTTAAGAAAATTTCTAATCGCACACTACACATTTCAAAAACATTTTAAAGTGAGCTAAGTAACTAAGAGCTCATGGATAACCATGGATGTAAAGGGTGCTAACACCTTCCCTTTACATAACCTACCCCCGAACCCAAAAATATTTTAAAAGGTCTTTCCTGTTCTTTTATGCCTTTCCTTTGGATAAAATAAAAGTCGGTGGCGACTCTTGCTATCCGCAACATTTAACTAAAGTCAGTTCTCCCACCGTGTTACAGAACTGGCGACTCTGCTGGGGATTTAATAAAAGAGGGGTACCCTTAGGAATTAGATCACTTTAAAATTGTTTGCCTTGTTTGCTTTATACTTATCTTTTTGGGCTTTATGTGTGAAAGATCCTAACCCGGATCTAGTGTACCTTAGGTAAATGGCAATAGACCAAGGAAACTGTACGGCGTATACCGATATGGTTGATCTGGTGGCCATAGTTAGTGTGACTTCTTGGTTGGTGCTTATGTTCCTTAAGTCAAGTTGAGGATAATATGAGGTTGCCATATGTTGTCAATGCACTAACTAACTTTTAGAACCCTAGTTATCCCATCTTGGCCTTTAGAAAAGTAGTGAGATAACCGGCTTTGGTGAAGACTGAAGTTGGTTGATACTCGATACTACGCTCATTGAGATTCTAAACTTCGAGGGTTTTGGTTGGCAAGTAAGTTGCCTACTGAACAACCACCCTTGTGAAGGATCAATGATATTGAGATCCCTTAGAACCCGGTTACTTTTGTAGGACAGGATGAGCCATCTAAACTTCAGGGGAGGGTACTTACCTTTGAACCTCATGCAAGCCTTTAAACCTAGGGCTATGGTGTGATTTGTTTGTGTGTGCCACATGTTTGTGATTGAGCATAACATCATAGCATCATCATGCATCTTAAGCATAGCACTTTCACTAACCATTTCAAGGACCAAAAGATTTATCTTTGCTCTTTGTTGCAGGTCATGGCTTCTGCTCGTAGGAATACTATCAGGATCAACTTTGTAGGAATACCTCCTAAGCTTAAAGAGTTGGTTTCTCAAGTGTCTGAAAACTCCCAATTCATCAAAAGACATGGTCAGCTACTGGATCTAGTCACTTCAGGGTTCAATGAAGATATGATGAGTGTCCTATTTCAGTTCTTTGATCCTAAGCACCATTGCTTCACATTCCCCGACTATCAGCTGGTTCCTACAATGGAAGAATTCTCCAAACTTCTGGGTATACCTGTACTTGATCAGAAACCATTCACAGGCTTGGAAAAAGAGCCTAAACCTGAGGTTATTGCTGCAGCTCTACATTTGAAGAAATCCGACATTGTCCTAGAAACAAGGAGTGGAGTTAAGGGTATTCTTGCTAAGGTATTGATGGAAAAAGCTCAAGTGTTCTTGAAGGCTATGAGCTATGATGCTTTTGAGGAGATCTTAGCATTGTTGATTTATGGCTTAGTGTTGTTCCCCAATCCTGATCAGTTCATAGATGTTCATGCCATCAACATATTCCTGAGTCACAATCCGGTGCCTACATTACTTGGGGATATTCTGCATTCTCTTCATACTCGTACTACAAAGGCACGAGGAACTTTGATGTGCTGCATACCTTTGCTATCTAGGTGGTTTATTTCTCACCTTCCTCGCTCAGTGATGAAGAATGAGCAAGGGTTCAGGTGGTCCAAAAGGATTATGTCACTCTCTCATTCAGATATCCATTGGTGCTCCAGGTCTATGGAGAATGTTACTATCATTGACCGTTGTGGGGAGTTTCCTAATGTGCCACTTCTAGGCATAAGAGGAGGCATTACTTACAACCCTTCCTTAGCTTTACGACAGTTTGGTTATGCTCGGAGTGATGGTCCTCAAGACATGTTGATTCAGGGTATTGTGTTTGACTACGACAACGATCTGCAAGGTTACCGTCAAAGGTTCATACGAGCATGGGGTAAAGTGAACAAGGTTGATGGCAAGACTCTGGAGCCCAAGTACACTATTCCTATAGAAGTTTACCTCAGATGGGTGCGATCTCGTGCTCAGACCCTTATGATGCCATATCCTGCCATCCTGTCAGTTACTATGGAGCCTGTTGCTGAAGGAGATACTCCTTATACCATCCTTCATCCAGACATGCCCACTAACCTGGAAGAATTGCAAAAATCCTGGATCCAACTGAAGGAACAAAGAAATACCTTCGAAGCTCAATTCAGGATTAGCCAAGAATAAGTGTTGGAGCTGACCAAGCAACTTCACGAGGAGCGGAACCTCAACACATACCTCCTTACAAAGAGGAAACGTCCATAGGAGACTTAAAACCCTATTTTCGTACTTATTTCCCTTCATTGTAAGCCCAAGGGGAAAAATAATTTTAACATTTACTAATAAAAGTTTACTTTCTGGTTGTTTAAACAATTTTAAATCTTGCGGTCCTTGAAAACATTGCATATGCATTTACATACCATGTCATTGCATCACAGGTTTCTTATAAACAGGTATCTTATCTTCTCGCTGTTTATTTCAGCCGAAATGGCTCTCGAACAAACTATCAAGGATCTCCAGGCTCAGAATGCTCAGTTCCAAGAAGTGATCCTGAATTTGTCCAAGGGGCAAGAAGAGTTGAAAGCATTCCTCTCTAAGGATATGAAAATGAAGAATCCTGAATATAACAAGGATAATCAATTGGAACAACTGCAAGCTGAGATGACAGAAATGAGGATCCAGATGAATGACCAGGTGGCTCTTATTCAAAGTTTAGCTCAGGGGCAAGAAGAGCTAAGAACCTTTGTCCACAAACTTCAAAATAATGGAGTCAGGAATCTAGTTGTCAGTCAACCTCCATTAAAACAAGCTGATTTGATTGAAAGGAAGATGAGGATAAAAGAAGGTAAGAGACAGGTTTCCATTGATTGTTCTTCAGTTGAAGAAGAAAGACCTGATAAGGTTAATCCACCTCAACGCAAGGAATGTAGAAGGCAGTTTATCAGATTCAGCACTCCAATGTCACAAGTTCTGCAATGCTTGTTGGAGATGAAACTAGTTTCTTTGAAAAGTCCTCCTCAAAATCCTAAAACTTCCTCTCCTCACTATAATTCCAAGGCAAGGTGTGAGTATCACTCCGACAGTCCTGGACATGATACTAATAGTTGTTGGACATTGAAGAAAAAGATTCAAGACCTGATTGACGAAGGAATCCTAGAGGTTACTCCAGAAGGTCAAATTAAGTACTACTATCGTCCATCAAACATCGAAGCTGCAAGACAAGTTGCCCAAAGTAGCAAGAAAGGAATACCATCTATTTCTGTTGAGATATGGGGCACCTTGGGACATCCAAGTGGCAAATTTGATTTCATGGTGAAGTATATTACTCCTCAAAGTTCACAGATTGCAATTGAAGACATTCAGCCAACTGGATGGGACAACATTTGAATTTTCATTTGTAATTTCTTTTATTTATTTAAACACTTACTATTATGTTAGACTTTTGTTTTCATTAATGCATTGCATATGTTTGTCTTGAATTAATCCATTCGTTTCACTATATTTTGAACTATGATTCATATTTCTATTTTGTGATATTTAACTCCTGATAAAGCTATAAGCCTGTAGAGGGAGGATGACGAAAACAATACCATAATATTAGGCAGTATGCTTTTGAACAGACTATGCTGACGATGTACAGACATTGTTTCAATTCCTAAACAGTGGAGATATAAGGAAGTTAATCCCTAGTCAACCCTTTTGAGCCTATGAAGTAGGAGTTTTCATTCTCGTGCAAATTAAAACCCGTATTCATAACCCGGGGCAGGGTAGTTACTCGGTTAACTCAAATATGCCAATTATCTGTGTTGTACACAACTAATGATGGTTCTCTGTAATCATTAAACCTGACAGTCAATATCTATAAAAAAAAGCTCACTAAGTCAAAACCTATGAAGGAGACTTAATAAAAAATTAGGACATCCCGCTGACTATAACCTTGAAATAAACAGTTCAGGCAAAAAGAAGGGATAACAAAGTCAAAAGAAAAAAGAGGTCACTATGAATCCTCAACAAAGAAAGATGACTGAATGTTCAAATAAATTTTTGGTTTCTGGACCATCACAAATGTCAGTGTTATAATTCCAAACTCCTTTGAGCCTCAATGCATAAGTTAACTGAGCATAGGACTGAAGAACATCATGGAGATTGGGTTGGGTACAAATAAAATTTGAGCCTTTATCCTTTGTTTCTTAAACCGTGAACCAAGCCACGTTACAACCCTTTAAAAGTCCTAACTGAAGCATGGTTAGTTCGAAAGCGTACTGCTACAAAAAGGTATCCTGACTCCTTTAGGGCTTATTATAAAACTTGAGTTAATATCACAGTTTTCACAAAAACTATTTTTTCTAAAATAACTTTTTTTCAAAACTTCAAGACAGACATAAGCATTGCATTTTTGAATATATTTGTTTGCATATACCTGAGTGTTTGATAAACAGAGAAACTTACAGGATGAATGTTCAATAAACCAAAGTCCTTCCGATAAACAAAGTTGCTTCCTGGATCAAAGTCCATGTATACAAAGGGGCATAGTCATTATCTCCCAATCAAGGGGGCAGGCCATGATACTTCCTAACTCATTTAGGGCAATCAGGACAGGATTCAATTATGTTTAAGTAGCCAGGGGCAGATCTCCTCATCTATCTAAATTACCAAGGGTAACATTACAGAGTTCATAATGCCAGGGGCATAGTCACTGTTTCCCAATCAAGGGGCATACCAACTTACTATTCAATTCATTCGGGGCAATCAGGTCCAGATTCAACAATGCTTAATAGCCAGGGGCAGCTCTCCTCATATATTTGAATTACCAAGGGTAACATTATAAAGTTCATGATGTCAGGGGCATATTATTGTGGGGCATTCTGCTTATTTCTCTTGAGGTAACTACATTCAGATACTTCCATTATGGGACAATTCATCCTCAACCAAGGGGCAATGCTCTCTTTTCTAATCTTATACCCGGAGCGTATATGGTCCATCACAATTTGAAGACACGTTCCTTTCATTGTATTACCTTGATATTGGATTCTCAGCAGAAGCCATTATGGAAATTAATTGTCTACGCCAGTAGTATCAGATGGTGTCAGTATCATGTCTTCAGATCCAGCTATGAGGATTTCCGGGAAGGTATTTAGGAAAGTTAAGAATGTCAGGAGCTCTAAATCCAATTGGTTATACACTCTCAAAGTTGAAACGAATCTGTTTTTGAGTTCAGCTTTACTTTTCCCTCTTTATTCAGGATTACTTTTCCTCTTTTACTAAAGCGAAAAATGTTTGTTGGTTATGTTTGAATGTATATATGCTTTGAATATGATTGATGCTTACCAGAAATGCATGAAATGCAGTAATAGTATTTACTAAGGACGAACGAGGGAAGGAATTCAACGAAGCTTCGCCGGTTCATCCCCATAAGACAGCTACAAGTCCCCAGTAGGGCAAATCCATCTTCATAAATACTTCGAGTCACATCTCCCCTGGAATTTATATCCATCTCTTTTATCCTCAGATGGATAGTCGGGAATTTATTCTTTCAATAGGAGTACGATCGAACGAAGACGGGAGGTTATGGATACCTTACTATCGAACGAAGACGGGAGGTTATGAATACCTTACTATCGAACGAAGACGGGAAGTTATGAATACTATATTATCAAACGGGAACGAGTTCCTCATATTCTTCACTATATTATCAAACGAGATGGGAACGAGTTCCTCATATTCTCCAGCAACAAATCGGCATTTATTTTCCCTGGCCAGCAGTTGTTATACGAAGATATCCAGACGCTTCAGGATGCATGATTCATACATACATCATTTACATCATATCATACATATCCATAAATACATAATACATTTCTTAAGTGCATCATATTATGCATGCATGCATAATGCATAAACTAATATTATCTTGCAGAATGTTATCTTGTTTTTCAGATTAATTCTCCAGCAGGGAAAACAACATCAACAACTTATACCTCAGGACGTTGTTTATCCTCCTGAAAGCTTCTTATACCTCAGGACGTTGTTTATCCTCCTGAAACCTATCATGACTTTGGGCCGTTGTTTATCCTCCCAAAAGTTATACTTATACCTCAGGACGTTGTTTATCCTCCTGAAAGCTATCATTACACCTCAGGACGTTGTTTATCCTCCTGAAAGTTATCATTACCTTGGGCCGTTGTTTATCTTCCCAAAGGTTATCTCATTACATTGGGACGTTGTTTATCTTCCGAAGTACCTTATCATGACTTTGCGCCGTTGTTTATCTTCCCAAAAGTTATACCATTACCTTGGGCCGTTGTTTATCCTCCCAAGTACCCTATCATGACTTTGGGCCGTTGATTATCTTCCCAAAAGTTATACTTATACCTCGGGACGTTGTTTATCCTCTTGAAAGCATATCATGACCTTGGGCCGTTGTTTATCTTCCCAAAGGTTACACCATTTCCTCAAGACGTTGTTTATCCTCCTGAAAGCTATCATCATACCTCAGGACGTTGTTTATCCTCCTGAAAGCTTCTTATACCTCAGGACGTTGTTTATCCTCCTGAAAGCTATCATGACTTTGGGCCGTTGTTTATCCTCCCAAAAGTTATACTTATACCTCAGGACGTTGTTTATCCTCCTAAAAGCTATCATTACACCTCAGGATGTTGTTTATCCTCCTGAAAGCTATCATTACCTTGGGTCGTTGTTTATCTTCCCAATGGTTATCTCATTACATTGGGACGTCGTTTATCTTCCCAAAATCTACCTCAGGACGTTGTTTATCCTCCTGAAAGCTATCATGACTTTGGGCCGTTGTTTATCCTCCCAAAAGTTATGCTTATACATCAGGACGTTGTTTATCCTCCTGAAGACTATCATTACCTTGGGCCGTTGTTTATCTTCCCAAAGGTTATCTCATTACATTGGGACGTCGTTTATCTTCCCAAAAACTACCTCAGGACGTTGTTTATCCTCCTGAAAGCTATCATGACTTTGGGCCGTTGTTTATCCTCCCAAAAGTTATGCTTATACATCAGGACGTTGTTTATCCTCCTGAAGACTATCATTACTTTGGGCCGTTGTTTATCTTCCCAAAAGATGTACTTATACCTCAGGACGTTGTTTATCCTCCTGAAAGCAATCATGACCTTGGGTCGTTGTTTATCCTCCCAAAAGTTATACTTATACCTCAGGACGTTGTTTATCCTCCTGAAAGCTATCATTTCTTTGGGCCGTTGTTTATCCTCCCAAAAGTTATACTTATACCTCAGGACGTTATTTATCCTCTTGAAAGGTTATACCTTTACCTTGGGCCATTGTTTATCTTCCCAAAGGTTATCTCACTATGTTGGGATGTTGTTTATCCTCCCAAAAAGCTATATCTTTATATTTTGGACTGCTTTATCCTCCAAGAGATATATTTGAAGAACTTTTCTCCAAGTGGCATCTTTAAGCCCGCTCAAGCATATACAGCTAGGCATCAATATCACTCTACGCACTGGTGAGTGCAAATTTTTGGGCTTTTATGTTCAATCCCCTTCAACCTTCCAGGTCACGACTGGCAAATATACCAATCTAACCCCTCAGGTTTCAGAAAATTGAACAGGGGCAGCTGTTGCACCCCAAAATTTGCCCTCCCCAAGACAAGAAATTGTGTACTAAGAGGTTCACAAGGTTCAAAATACATCTCATGAGGTTCACAAGGTTCAAAATACATCTCATGAGGTTCACAAGGTTCACAAAGTTCACAATTAGTCGGAAAGTTTGACAATTCCCTCAGACAATGCATCCTCCTAAGCAATGCATCCTAAACTAGGGTTTTGACTTTCATCAGGCTAAATGGACCCCCAAGACTTCAAGTGAGCTTCAGAGCATCCTATATGTGTTATAGAATCCCCATGTCAAGTTTCAAGACTTTCCCAAAAGATTTGCTCAGTCAGATGATCAGATAAGTTAAAATCAGTCAAAGCAGTTAAAAAGTCAAACTAAGGTCAACTGTGGTCAAACCAAAGTCAAACTTCATGATTTTTTGTCAACATCAAGTATATGAAGTAAAATTCATCATTTTATCAAGGGTTGATCATGATTCATCAAGGAGATTTCAGATCATCAAGAATCAGGAGTTTTTAGATTAGGGTTTTCACAGGAAAAGTCAACTGAACTTTGACCAGCCATAACTTTCACATGCTTCATCAAAAAATTTCCATCCAAAGCTCATTTTGAAGGAAATTGAATTCTCTACAACTTTGTGTCTCACAAGCCAAGCCCAAAAATGCTTCATTTGGAAGGCTATATCAAAGTGTTTTGAAGGTTGCAATCTCTTCCTTGATCATCCTTGATGCTATCCCAATGCATTACATCATCCAAAACTCATTAAAATAAACAGCTAAGTGTCATTGCTAGGGCTTGGATTCGAATCCCAACCCCAGGTAAGTTTTGTTTTTTCATTCAATTTCTCATTATTTTCTTTATTGTTTTGTTTTATATTTAATATAAATTATATTTCTTATAAGAAAATATATTTAAATAATCATATGTAAATATATATATATATATATATATATATATATATATATATATATATATATATATATATATATATATATATATATTAACTTAATATTTTTCTAAAAGGGATCTCTAATTTATTTTCTAAAAATTTTAATCTTAGTTTTTTTTATTAAAATATGTATATATTATTATTATATATTTATTTTTGTAAATAGTTAAATTAATATTGTAATTTAAATTATAAACCCTAATTCTATTTTCTTTAAAATTTCTAACCCTAATCTTTAAATATTAAAATTAATTAAACTTTTCTAATATCTAATTAAAATAATTAATAATATTTTCTTTGTAAATAATTATTATATGGTTTATTATTATTATTCATATCATCTTATTTTCATCTCAAAAATTCTTTAAAGTTGTTTATTTAAATCTAAAAATACTTAATTAAATTATATATATATTTTGTATATTATTACTAACCTTTTCTTCTTATAATTATCACTAACCTTTTTATTGTTTATACTTATCATTTTATTATATAATTATTATTTAAATTGTTTTTATTATAATGTAACTGTAAAAGCCATTTAATAGTTGTAGCTCTTATTGTTTATTTATAAATATATTGCTATGGTTAGTAAAATAGGGAATGATAACATGTTTGCTTTAAAATTAACTTAGATCACTAATTATAAGATAAATATTTGAATTTGTACACTCACACACGTAAGTCGATCTTTGATCGCCATCTCACTTCCTAAGGTTATCCCTCATGTTGCCTAAATCAAAAGGTCAAGTAAGGTGTCTAAAAAGCAAAGTCCCTTCTCATGAAATATCATCTAGTCCCTTTAAAGATTATAAGATCAAGTCCCTTCGACGTTGCCTTCGTAAATGATCTTGTCCCTTTCGAATAAAAGATGATAAGTCCCTTCGAATTGCTAAGACACTTTACAGTTGCCTAAACACAGATGACCCTTCACATGTCCCTTACAACATCCAAGGTAATGACTACCTATTCCTTAATAATAGGGATAGTCTTACCATTGAAAGAACATTTAAGAACAGTAAAGATCTAAACATATGGTAGGTTCCTCTTAAGTACTTGCTCACTTATTCAAAAATACTTCATTACACTTCACATTTTAAATAATTTTCAAAACAAAGTCTTTATATATATCCGTACATGGATCATTATAAAGCACTTAAGAAAATTTCTAATCGCACACTACACATTTCAAAAACATTTTAAAGTGAACTAAGTAACTAAGAGCCCATGGATAACCATGGATGTAAAGGGTGCTAACACCTTCCCTTTACATAACCTACCCCCGAACCCAAAAATCTTTTAAAAGGTTTTTCCTGTTCTTTTATGCCTTTCCTTTGGATAAAATAAAAGTCGGTGGCGACTCTTGCTATCCGCAACATTTAACTAAAGTCAGTTCTCCCACCGTGTTACACCTGCACTAACAACGAAGCGGAATACGAAGCATGTATCATGGGTCTTAAGGAAGCCATTGACCTCAGGATCAAGACATTGAATGTGTTCGGAGATTCAGCTTTGGTAATCAATCAGTCCAACGACAAATGGTACACTCACCAAGAGCATCTGATTCCATACCGTGACTATACGAGGAGATTATTGAATTTCTTCACAACAGTCAAACTTCAGTACATCCCTCGGGACGAGAATCAGTTTGCATACGCTTTAGCTACCATTTCCTCCATGATCAAGGTTCAAACCGCCAATTATGTGCCTCGGATTTTGGTATCCAGACTGGACTGACCGGCATACGTATTCTCTGTGGACACTGCTAGTGATGACAAGCCTTGGTTCCATGACATCAAATGCTTCTTAGTGAATCAGCCGTACCCACCTGGGGCATCATCCAATGATAAGAAGACATTAAGAAGGCTGGCCGACAGTTTCTTCCTCAATTCTCATGGTTCATTATACAAGCGAAAGTTTGACATGGTTCTGCTCAGATGTGTTGATAAGAAAGAAGCAGACTTGCTGATGCACGATGTGCATGAAGGTTCTTTCGGTACCCATGCCGGGGGACATGAAATGGCGAATAAATTGTTAAGATCAAGTTACTACTGAATCACAATGGATGCAGACTATTGTGCCTATGCCAGAAAGTGCCATAAATGCCAGATCTACGCGGATAAAGTGCATGTGCCTCCGAATCCTTTGAACGTGATATCTTCACCTTGGCCCTTTGCCATGTGGGGCATTGACATGATTGGAAAGATCGAACCAACTGATTCAAATGGCCACAAATTCATCCTAGTAGCCATTGATTACTTCACCAAGTGGGTTGAAGCAGCTTCGTATGCAAACGTCACCAGATAAGTGGTAGCCATATTTCTAAAAAGAGACATCATCTGTCAATATGGAGTTCCCGAGCGAATCATTACTGACAATGGTTCCAATTTGAACAACAAAATGATCTCACATGACTTTTACCTAGCATAAGCACTTCTGACTTTGATCATTGCATCTCATTTCACTCCATTTCTTTATGCTTTATACTTTATGCATTCATACTAACACTTTCAGGTTTGGTAAGTTACTTTGAGAGGTGGATTTGCCTTCACCTCTCACATCTTCTTATCTTTTTCATTTGCATTTTGTTTGTCTTTGAAGTGAATTTGATTCACTTATGTTCCATCTCTCTCACTTTCTTCCCTTAAGTTACTTATCTTCTTAGGAAGTAAGTAACTTATTCTTCTGCTTCCTCCTCCTTTCATCTGCTTCTTCCATTGGTGGCTTCCTTGAAGATCTTTCTTAAGCCTCACAAACCATAGGATATCCAAGAATGATAATAATTAGGGTTGTAATTAGTCCCCCTTATCTTTTTTCCTTTGAGTCTCCTTGAGTTTCTCTTCTCATCTCAATAATCAGAGACTAAACTCTTAAAGTTTTAGGACTTTGGAATTAGGGTTATGCTTGCATCCTTCTCTTAGGATAGAGTGTATAACTTTAATCCTAAGTTTTATACCTTTAATTTTTTTAAACCTCTTAATCAAATCACCTTAATAATCACCAAGACTTCATCTTGTAACTTGGGCCTTACATTAGGGTCCTAACTCTTCCTTATGGTTAAGAGGGACTAACCCTAGTGTTTAATGGACAAATGGATGCCAAACTATGATGGCCCATTCATAGTAAAGAAATTTTTCTTTGGTGGAGCACTGATGCTCACTACTATGGATGGCGAGGATTTCCTATCCCCTGTGAATTCAGATGCAGTTAAAAAATACTTCGCATAAAATGACCCGCTGGACATAAAAACAGAATGTACGTCCAGGCAAAAAAAGGGCATCCCGACGAGTAAAAAAAACAGAATAAAAATACTCGGGCAAAAATAAGGGAAAAATTGAAAAAAAAATGTACACCCGCTGAGTTAAAAAGCCACATTGGACAGCTCAGGCAAAATGGGTATCCCGATGGATTGAAAACCCGAAAGGGCGATCCTCGCAAAATCAGGGAATAAGCGAACAACTGCATTTGTCTGTATCACTCACAACACGGCAAGCTCCGAATGGACAAAAGCATCGGTCAGAATCAGCCTTCTTCAGAAAGCGAGATAAGAAGAACGTCAAGGTCATACAGGTCATAGCAAAGGAAGTTCACTGGAACGTCGTCGTCAACATTGCCAACACTTTTATTTTCTCAATTTACAGCAATCTCCTCATTTTAGGGGATTTGTTTCTTTGACTGTATTTGCCAATTCAGGGCACCCAAATTAATAAAATCAGAGTTTTCAGTCACACCTCGTTTTGTACATTTTTGATCGTTTGCAAAATGCCCAATATTCATAATACAACACTTGCATAAAACAAATGAGCCATTTTTAAAAAATGCTTGCAGGAAATATATTACTTTCAGGAAAGTCTAACTCTTATGAAGGAATCCGGTTAGGGATACCTCGGGATACTTGTGCGTTTCTATTTTCTTAACAGGTTGCAGGTATTCAATACACAGCATGAGGCATGTCAGGCATTGAATCCCCAACATGCTACTTCCCAGAAGTTGTCTCCTCCCCAAGCAGTGCCTGATAGCTCTTCCACAACAAGGTGGTCAAAGAATTCTCTGCTCCCCACCAGAGAGCCAGATCTCTCTCATCCCCAGCAAAGCTAATGGAACTGCTTCCCCACAGAGTTTCCATTCATTCCCTAGAAGAGAAATGCCTGAAACCCGTCCCCAACAAAGTGGCTGAAGTTTCCTTCTCCCCAGCTGAGTTCTCCTTACGGATAAATCTACCAATGATCTATTCCCCCAAGCAGATTTCTCCCTCCTGACAGATCCATCAATGATCTCTTCCCTAATCGGTTTATTCTTCCGAGCAGATCAGCCAGAGATCTTCATCCCGGCAGGATCCGAGTCTCGGATCAGTTTCTCTTTTGCATAATCATAGCATTTGCATCATATTCACCAAATAAGCGTAGCATTTCGTCTAATACGGAGCATTACGGAAAAAATCAAACATTTGCATGATCACAAGCCAGGTTCGAGCCAGTCATCTGCAATTACCATCAATATTTCATCTGCAATATACAAAATACATCCCTTGCACATAAAAACCAAAGCATCCCCTTTGCACTCTCAAGTACAAATACTTGTTCATAACGCACCCTTTTCGACACCCGTCTGTGTCATCCTATCCCCACAGGTCACCCGAACACCTTCTGCAAGCAGATACTTGTCCATAACATGCTCTTCTCAACACTCATCTGTGTTGTCTTATCCCCCACAGAACGCTAACGCATCTCCTTTGCCCTCTCAAAACAGATGCCTATTTATATTTATACATGTTTAACACTCGTCCGTGTCATACTTCCCCAACAAGTCGAACACTCGTTCATGTCTTGCACATACCTCGCCAACAAACCAATACTTGTACACACTTATACAGAAGTCTTCGATACTCGTATGTATCATGGTTCCAAGGTAGCTCGTCCGCATCTTTAATCTATACACGTTGTCAAACACTTATACCTTTCATTCTTGAGTGTAACCGTCCTATATCAACAAAATAACTTTCTTCTATCCGAAATGCGTCCTATATCGTGATACTTTCGGCAGCCGTCCCTTGCCAGGTGATTGTCCTTCACCTTTGGATGACCGTCCCTCATCCTTTTCCCCAGTGGAATCTCCATTATTGGAACCTTCTATCCGATAGTCGTCCTATGTCGTGATACTTTCGGCAGCCGTCCCCTGCCAGGTGATTGTCCTTCACCTTTTTGATGACCATCCCTTATCATTTTATCCGATGGTCGTCCCCATCGTTGATCTTGTTATCTGACATTCGTCTTATGTCGTGATAAACCCCGAGAGCAATCGTACCCTGCTAGGTGATCGTCATTCACCTCTTGATGATCGTCCTTCATCAGACTTATCTGATGGTCGTCCCCTTCGTCGACCTTTTCTATCTGACATTCGTCCTATGTCGTGATAAAGAGCAGCCATCCCCTGCTAGGTGAGCGTCCTTCACCTTTGATGATCGTTCCTCATCATCATTTCATTTATTCTTTAACCCGATGGCCGTCCCCGTCGTTGTTTACTTTACTTTCCAAAGCCTGGTGGTCGTCCCCACCATTGCTTTTATCATTACTTTAACCCCCAAAGAATCCTATTTCTTTACCCGATGGTTGTCCCCATAATGATCCCTTTATTTCCCCAGCTTGTCGGTCGTCCCCGTCATTGCTTTACTTACCACTTTATCCCCAGCAGTCGTCCTCTGCCCGATGGTCGTCCTCCATCACCTTCATTTGACAATCATGCTATACTATCTTTTACAATTTATATCCATTTTCTTCTTCCATCCAACGAGTGCAAATTTCGGACTGTCTTTGGTATTCAACCACAAGTTATCTTGTTTGTTTGTTAAGTCAGGCGCTTACATCCTGCACAGCTAACTCATGTTTGAATAGGGGCAGCTGTAAACACCCCAAATTTTCCCTCACTCTTTATCACACCATGGCTTGTGATCTTTCATTGTTATTTTAACTTAAGCATTACATCTCATATTGCATTTTTGTTTCACCGCATAGTTCAAGTTCATCTGCATTTAGGGTTTGTGATCTAAACAATCCAAGAATCCATCTGAGCCATCCCAAAGGTCTCAAAGCTTTCCAAGAGGGTCCATGTGTGTTCTAACATCATATTATGCTCCTCAAAGTTCATGAAAGTCAAGAGATCACAAGAACTGGCAAAGGCATGGAAGCAGAGTTAGGTTTTTCACTGCATAGATGACCAAAATTAGGGTTTTGGTTTCAGAGGCTTTAACTCCAAATTTTTGGGTCATTCTTGTTTCTAATGATCTTAATATGTTATAAGGATCATGTGTACCAAGTTTTATGAATAAACTCATTGTGGAAGTCATTTGTTCACTAGGTAACTTCCTGAGCAAGTTAAGTCAAAATCAGGGCATCTGAGGCCCCCAACAATGGAACCAAAAGGGTATTTTCATCAAATTGAAGTTCAATGATCTTTATTTGATCTTAGAAGTGGTTGTAAGTTCACAAGATTGAAGAATTTTGAGCCAATTGCAAACTTGGCATTTTTGGAAATGACTTGAAATGCAAACTTTCCATTTTGGGAAAGATTTTCAACCTCCTATTTCATGACCAAAAATGCTTCAAATGAAAAATTCTTGGGCATGAAAGTTGTAGATTAGGTCTTTCCATTTTCAAAAAGTACTAGAACATGTATTGATTCATCTTAGAACTCAAGATATGGCCTTTCAAAGTTGGCAAAAATCACATAATTTTCAAGTTCATGCCAAAGAGGGAATTTTGCAATTTCACTTGCCAAGCATTCTAATGACCTCTAATGTGCACAAACACTTCCTAACATGCCTAAGAAACTTCAAAAGATCAGAATTGGCCCAAGGATTGAAGTATTTCATGACTTGATTCACAAGAAACACCAAAGAGGGAAAGTTGCAAAATCTATGCAATCTCTTCATCCAAGCCTTCCAGCACATCAAAATCAATCCCATGGCCATCCTTGAACCAAGCTGAGGCCAGACACCCCATGAAAACATCTCTGACCCGTGCCCATACCTCATAGTACACAATCTTGACTTTTTGCAAAACCTCCCATACCAATCAGCCTGTGCAACAACAACTCTCTGGCCAATCAACATTGTTTATGTGGACATTAAGCAACTCATTTCAGATAACACACAAGGCTGAAACCTCTCATACACTCAGAATCACAAAAACCTCAAAAAACCTTCATCTCTTCGAAATTCATCACACAAGCTTCAAAACTGAAATCTTTTTTCACCAATCATCTCCATATAACCTAAGGATCACAAAGCACCCATCACCATAGCCTGAAACACTCTCAAACACAAACACGATTTCTCACTCCTCAGAACTGAAACTCACAAAGGAGGTCATTTAAACTCCATTCAAGCTTTTCAGAAGCATCAGAGGGATCATTGGAGACATTTTGCACAAAGGAAGAGGTCAGAAAGCTCCAGTTTGCAAAGCTTCAACTCAGGTAGTCATGATGATTTTTTTTCCAGAAGCATGATTTTAAGTTTCTAAATGATTTTACATGTTTAGCTGATCATCCTGATATGTTTATTTTTGAAAATGATTGAGAAATGAGCATGTATTGTTCTTCTGAAATTTTGCCCGTAAAAATGTTCTTGTTCGATTCTCTTGATTCATGAAAAATAAATGGATTTTGTTGTGAGATTCTGGTTTAGGATGTTTAGTTGAGTCAATCTGGAGAGTTTTATGCATTTTCATGGCGTTTTGAGAGAGATAGCGTGAGAGGTTGGCCGGAGAAGATGACCGGAGCTAGCTCCGGTCACCTGAAAATCATTAAAACCCTAATTAGGGTTAGTTGCCCAGATTCATTTCCCACCCTTGGATCTTGATTAGGTTAGCGTGCGTACGGCCCAGATTAGATCACTTAAGTTAATTACTGATTAATTAATTTAATAAAAATCATTTAGTCAGTTTCAATGTGGACCATTGAGATGCGCGCGTGGTCAATTCCCACCCTTTTATTCAAATCCTGGCCCTTGGATGCGTTGACTTCATTTTAAATTCATTTTATCTTTATTTCTTTCTATTTCTTTTGCATAATTATTTTAAAATATCAAAAACCAACACAAAAAAATTTCCTTTTGCTTTCTGACTTTAAATATATTTCTCAATCCAAAAATAATTTTTATTTTATTTTTTGCATTAAAAAAGTATTTTTAAAATATTTAAATGTTATTTTTAATTAATTAAAGTATTTTAATTAATTAAAAATGCATTTAGGTTTCTAAAAATCACCAAAAAAATCATGATTCATTCCAATGCATTAAGAAACATTTTCAAACTCTTCACACAAATTTCTTTTTAGGTTTGATCATAGTTTGCCAATTTTCTTTGAATTATGGGTCATTAAAATCACATTTTTAAACCCTAACTTTGAAAAATCATTTATGCCTAACTAAGAAGAGTTTGAACTTGATTCTTTTTTAATTGTGTTAATATTGCATGTAGTTTATAGGTCATTTTCCTCATGAATTTATCTTACATTTTCAAATTGATTTGCATTTTTCCTTTTGAACCAACCAAAAACCCTAGAAAACTTAGGAAAATCATTACTTTTGATAGGTTAGGCTTCTGACCTTCTCCTTTGGGGTGTGACCTAATAAGGGATTAGGGTTTGTTTGAGCTTAATTTCAAATTTTTATCATGTCATATGCTTCTGTTTTATTCATTTGCATCTCACATATCCATGTAGCCCTAATTTCTCATGTTCATTTGCATTCACATTGCATATGCATCATTACATGAACTTGCCATGACATTTCATGCATTTATATGTCATCTTAGACATCTTAAGACATGTTAAAACCTTGCTTCATCATTTCTTCATTCATTTTCCATGTTTAGCATTCATTTCATTTCATAAACTTTCATGTGTTTTCAAACTTCAAAGTATGCTTCCTTTGCATCTCATCTTTGTATGATCACACATATGCATATTGTATGACATAGCATCATCTCACATGACTTTTACCTAGCATAAGCACTTCTGACTTTGATCATTGCATCTCATTTCACTCCATTTCTTTATGCTTTATACTTTATGCATTCATACTAACACTTTCAGGTTTGGTAAGTTACTTTGAGAGGTGGATTTTCCTTCACCTCTCACATCTTCTTATCTTTTTCATTTGCATTTTGTTTGTCTTTGAAGTGAATTTGATTCACTTATGTTCCATCTCTCTCACTTTCTTCCCTTAAGTTACTTATCTTCTTAGGAAGTAAGTAACTTATTCTTCTGCTTCCTCCTCCTTTCATCTGCTTCTTCCATTGGTGGCTTCCTTGAAGATCTTTCTTAAGCCTCACAAACCATAGGATATCCAAGAATGATAATAATTAGGGTTGTAATTAGTCCCCCTTATCTTTTTTCCTTTGAGTCTCCTTGAGTTTCTCTTCTCATCTCAATAATCAGAGACTAAACTCTTAAAGTTTTAGGACTTTGGAATTAGGGTTATGCTTGCATCCTTCTCTTAGGATAGAGTGAATAACTTTAATCCTAAGTGTTATACCTTTAATTTTTTTAAACCTTTTAATCAAATCACCTTAATAATCACCAAGACTTCATCTTGTAACTTGGGCCTTACATTAGGGTCCTAACTCTTCCTTATGGTTAAGAGGGACTAACCCTAGTGTTTAATGGACAAGTCCCCCTCAAGTTGTCTTACAAACCATAAAATCCACTTCTTAATCTCATCCCTTAATTAAAATCCATTTAATAAAGGCTTTTTATATAATGAATTTAGTCCCTAACCATAGATTAAGTTGAGGTATCTTCCTCATCTTAAGTGTTCTCATCTATCATCCTTCTATTAGGATGGTGTAATGAGTTCACTAATCTGTGATTAGAGATTAAACTCATTACTTAACACTAAACAAAAACCCAAAAACATCTAATTAATCACAAGTAGGTTAATGATCTTAATCCTACATCATCATGGCAATTAAGTTGAGATGCTTATCTCGTACTTAAGTAGGCTCATTAACCCTAATCAGGGAGGATATAATGAGTTTACAAGCCTTTGATTTAGGCTTAAGCTCATTAACTTATGCAAAACACCAAAAACAATAACAAAACTGAAAACACAAAAACAAACAATAATCGTCTCCTCCAGGATTCTTTTCTCATCACACTCATTCACAAACGAGAATTTACTTCTTCTGTCTAATGCAAGACAGTTAGCACTCGAGCCAGACGAGTCATACACTTGAGCATAGGCAACTAAGCAGTTCACAGTCAATTTATTTTCAGTCTCTTTGAGTCGATCTACGGTGTTCTGACTTCCTCATTGCACGAGAGGATACGTAGGCATAACTTAACTGTTATCGAACAAAAGTCTCTTTGTCATCCCCCTCTTTCAGCATTCTTTCTAAAGCCTCAGTTCCTAAGCATTTCACCTTTTGCACTGACACTTGTATATTCTTTTCTTAGATTTTGCACACAGATAGCACATACACCTACCCCTTTAAACACAATCTTTTAAGCATGGATCTTGTCGAGTACGACGGACAATCTGGGTGCTAATACCTTCCCAGGTTGTAACCAACCCCTTTCTCAGTTTCTCTGGTTCGCAATCATCTTATCCATCTCTTTCTAGGTTTATGCAGCATTACCTTTCCTTCGGGATAAAAATGCCTAGCTAGAAACTCTATTTAGTTCATTTCAATTTTACTCTTCGCCGAACGTTCGCATCTGCACCGGGATGCAAATCTTCGGGAGTGATAGCTTGGCGACTCTGCTGGGGATCTTATCTTGCAACCAGGGTTTCTGGTTGTTTTTGTGGGTTTCTCCTAACGCTTGTTTGATTTGTGTTTATGGGGGTGTTATGTGCTACTTGTGCTTGTTGTTTATTTGCTTTATTTATTGCTTTCTGCACAGCTTTTTTATTGCTTTATTTATTGTTTATATGCATTTCATACTGTTATCATCATATCATGTGTGTTGGATCTTCTATTTGTTTTGGTAGGAGGGATTATTGAGTGAGTAAGGTTCCATACCGAGAGCCTGATTGACACATAGGATAGAGTGGTTTCATATTCTTTCCCATTCCATTTCGTTCTGGTGTGGGAATATGAAACACGGTTCAGACATGGGTTTCTTCTTGAGAACTCTGTGCTACGGATTTCCTGTAGTACTAGGGCTATCTGGGAAGCCTGCTAAGTCTGAATGGCCTTTTTATGACCTTCAGGTCACTCTATAATAAATCGGTGTCTCTACAGGTCAACAAGGAACCTACAACTCAGATCCTACACCAAAACATGTAAAGCTCCCTTCTCCACAAGCTAGACCTGCGTTGAAAAGGACAGGACATCAGAAACAAACAAAACTTCTGATGTTGTAAACTTAATCAACAAGTTGGTTTCAAAAACCCTAGTTCTTTCAATATAAAGAGGGGAGGCCAGCAGCAAAAAAAAACCTTATTTAGAGTAAACCAGCCACATTCAAAAGGAAAACAAAAAAACCCTAATTAGAAAACGCTACCGCACATCAACGAAATAGCCGCCACCATACACTCGAAGAACAAATACAGAAAACTAAAAGGAACCATCATAGAGAGATACCTGTGGATTTCAATATTTTCTTTGTGGAATAACATCATTTTCTTGCCGGTCATGAACTCAAACAGCACTTCATAGAGTTCTTCAAAGAGAAAGCGGCAACCCAAACCTAATCATGAATTCCTCTGCCACACACTGACAACAACAAAAGGCGACGATTTAGTGACAACTAACAGAACAACCATAATAAGCATATCAGAAAGTGAAAGCCAAGGAAAAGACGTAGAAGAAGAAGTAGAATAAGAACGAAGAGAGGGAAAATTATAGGGTTCTTTTTTTTTTTGTGAGAAATATAGAGAGGTGTGAGTGAGAAGAGGAAAAGATTTGAGTGGAATAACTTGTGAGAAAGATAAAGAGTTTTATGATTTGTTTCGGTGGGACTCCCTTTTTCCATTTTTCTTCTGCTTGTTAGCAGTATGTTGGGTGTGGCCTGCAGTGGTGGTGACAAGTGTCTCCCCTAGACACTTGTCACCATTTATGTGGAACACGTTTTAATCCCATGTGTGCTACCCATTTAGCCTTATCATGTGTATATTTTAATCACCTTTTTTTAAGCTCCTGAAAGATCTTATGTGAATTGAACTGTCTAGATTATTTCGAAGTCAACCAGGCTGACCGAAGCCCATACTATACACCCACCCCATTTGTGTTTGGGCTTCTATCTGCTTGGGCCTGCATTGCCTGCTGTTTGTACCCTCTCTTTTACTGATTTTCATCCCCTTTTGGATTTATTTTTTTATTTTGTTCTACTTATTTATTTTTTATTATCATTTTTGTTTATTATTATTTTGATAAATTCCAAAAAGTGCCAAAGTCATTTTATCTTATTCATTTATTTTAAATTATTTTATTGTATTTTAATTAATTATTTTGTTAATCAATTTATTTTATAATTACATTCAATTTAGTTAGTTTATTATCTTATGACCGATTTTATTTAGGGTGTATGCTTATGCCTTTGTCCATTATTTAGTCGTGTGATTACATGATGTCTTGTGAAGACTTGTATGGATTTTGTTTATCGCCTTTTTGACCTTATTTTGGTAAGGTAAATAATAATAAATATGGTCACATTAAGAATAATTGTTTCAAATAATAATAAGTAAATTTCTTGGTCCAACGCCAAGTTAGCAATTCTCGCCTACATTTGCACCCACGTAAGTCGGTCACCTATGTGATCGCCATCTGCATGATATTTATTGCGTCTTAATTAATTTAACAAGGAACAGAGCTCTAGAGTCTAGCATTCCACACGTTCTGGAACGAACCACACCTAGGCTAGCCCCACGCGTAATGTTTCGTTTACTCCTTCGTTATTAAAATAAGTTAATCCTAAAACATCTAAAAAAACAAAATAATATCTTAATCGTACAAATTTAAAAATATGAAAAACAGAGCCCCTTCTGCACGTTCTGGAATGCAATCACTCCTGGGCTAGCCCCACGCGACGTGGTTCATTCGCCTTTTGTACGTAAAACATTCCAAAACTTACCAACCAATTTAAATCATTTTCATAATTAATCAGCGAACAAACAGAACTCCGGAGTCTAGCACTCCGCACGTTCTGGAATGCAATCATTCTTGGGCTAACCCCATGCGACGTGGTTCATTCGCCCTTTCGTTTAAAATACCTTAATAAATGTCAAACATTTTAGCTAAATGAATAATGCTTAAATCTTTTTATCTCGCAAATAAGCTAGCGCTTCAGCCTCCACCACGAGTATAAGCCAACGCTTAGCGGTAGAATGCGTTTTAAACAATTGTTGAATAAAAACCACAAACCGTAGTGGCACGAACTACGAAGCTCTGACTTTCCCATTGCACAAGGGAATACGTAGGCACAGGGATTTTAATCCTTCGCGAGCACCCTAATAAAAAATTTAATTATTTCTCCGTTTAAAGCACAATAATAAAAAAATTTAATCTTTTCCCCGTAACATTAATAATAATTTAAAAACTTTATTTTCCTTTTAAAACAAACACATTAATAAACATTTAAAAGACAAACACTTAGATCAACATTTAATCGCATAGTTAAGCTAAGAGATTCCCGTTGAGTATAGTGGACGTGAGGGGTGCTAATACCTTCCCCTTGCGTAACCAACTCCCGAACTTAGAATTTGGTTTCGTAAACCATTTCTTATCCTTTATTAGGTTGTATCTATCTCTCCCTTTTCTTTAGTTAGAATAAAAAGAATTAGGTGGCGACTCTGTTGTTTTAAGATCGTATTTTTTCGAGGTACGACAGCTTGGCGACTCTACTGGGGACTAGCTCCATGCTAGAGAGAGTCGAGCCTAATTTGGCTTTGTGTGATTTTTGTTTGAGCTTATCTTTTTGTCTTCTCTATGTTTATTAATTATGTCGGTTTATTTGTTCTTTTACTGCTTTCTCTTATTTGCTCATTTATATTACTTGTATGTGGGATATTGGTGTTACTTTGCAAGTAAAATCTGAGTTGTGGAAAAAGAAGAGGGAACACCTAAGTTAGAATTGGATGTTATTAGTGTTAGTCTCCAAGGACTCGCTCCTTGCAAGCCTAGCATGAAAGCTCCCCCAGATAGTTGGACTTTTCGTAGATCTTGTCACAACGCAGCTAGCCTGTCGCGTGACCCGATTCACGAAATGGCTGTGATTCTGGGACCCCCTAGAACCTGTTTTAATTTTGGTAGTTGTGTAATGTTAGGCTCCGAGGGCTCGCCCCTTTATTAGCCTAGCATGAGAACTTCACTCAAGGTAGACCTTATCATCAGTATCGTCACAATGCAGCTAGCCTACGGCGGGGCGTTAGTACGATAAACGTCTGTGACCTTAAGTTTCCTTAAACCATCACTGTAGAAACTATCCTGTGAGTGGGATTTAGGGGTAGAAAAATGTAGAACCAATCTCTTACAGCCCACCTACTAAGAAGGTTCCAGATTTACTTGTGACACCTTGCATCCTTGCATCCCTGCATCTTGGCATCTCAGCATCATATGCATCATTTTAATAAGAGCTTCAAGGAACAAAGAGATGTTTGTTGCAGACATCATAATTTCTCTACCATGAATGGGCTTCAGTTTATTACTTCTTGAGGAATAAATAAGAAAGTATTGTCCATTCTGATGTTTTGCAATAACTTCTTAAGTCCCTTGAAGCATTTTCATTTTTCCACTCAGGATTGCATCTCCGCATTTTAATTTTGTCAAAAAAAAAACTCATTCCCATCACCTCCTTTCCAGACTATCACACTAAGGATCTCACGCAAATACTCCACTCGAGCTCATGCCAACAAGAAGATGGCTGACAGAGACCCAAAGATGGACAAGGTTAATGAAGAGCTTTCTGATCTTCGTGGAAATATGAGTCAGATGATGGAAATTCTGCAAGTCATTCGAGCAAAAATAGATACCCAACAGACTGTGGTTTCTGAGATTGTCACTGCAACGATTGAGCCTACACCATCAGTCACTACCCCTGTAACCTGACCTTCTTTTGGGCTTCCTCACGGGTTTGTACCTCCTCCTCAGGGTTTTGCTTCTCAAAGTTTTATTCCTCCTTCCCAAGGATTCGCTACTCAGGGTTTCTTCCCTCCTTCCCAAGGATTTGCTGCTCAGGGTTTCTTCCCTCCTTCCCAAGGTTTTGCTTCTCAAAGTTCCGCGCCTCCTTCTCAGGGTTTTGCATTTCCTTCCCAAGGTTTTGTGCCTCCCCCTCAAGGATTTACCGCTCAGCAGACTATTGCTTTGACTACTGAAGAGAACCACGTGGTTACTAATTTTACACTAGATATTGTGCACACCCGTGTCCAACCATAATTTAATGATCCTCAGGTGTATGATGTGCCAGACATGTCTGAAAATGGTAATAAGAAACATGAGAAGATGCAAGAGAATTTTGACACCCTTGAAAAGATGTTGAGAGCAATTGAAGGTGACCAGATCTTTGGTGCTGCTGCCAGAGAAATGTGCCTTGTGTCTGGACTAGTGATACCTCCCAAATTCAAAACACCCACTTTTGATATGTACGAAGGCGCAACGTGTCCTAAGAGTCATCTTTTAATGTACTATCGGAGAATGGACGCGCAAGTGGACAATGACAAACTAATGATCCATTACTTCAAAGATAGTCTGAAGGGAATTTCCTCCAAGTGGTATCTGACACTAGATCAGTCAAAGATCCGTTGTATCCAAGATCTGACGGATGCTTTCATTCAGCAATACAAGTACAATATGGACCTTGCTCCCGATAGGAGGCAGCTGTTGAGTATGTCCCAGAAATATTCTGAATCTTTTAAAGAATACGCTCAAAGGTGGAGAGGGACCACTTCTCAAGTAGATCCCCCGTTAACTGAAAAAGAGTTAGTTGACTGGTTTGATGACACAGTACATCCAGAATTCTTTGAGAGAATGGTGGGAAGCATAACTGCTAGCTTCTCTGATCTTGTGGCCGTGGGAATTAAGGTTGCACTCAGTCTGAAGAATGGTAAGATGAGTGGTGCATCAAGCAACTCCAGCAACAGTACTGGAAACAATGTTAAGAAGTTTACCAGCAATTTCCATAAAAAGAAGGAAGGCAAAACAAATGCAGTAATGACGGGTCAACAGAGAAGTCAGCTTTGACAGAGGCCTCCATCTATGGCTTAACAACAATATGCTTATCCACCACAGTATGTTCAACATCCCTATGTGGCGGCAGTTCAGCCATCATATAATCAACAAGTTCCAATGTATCGGCCAACTCAAGCAGTACCGATGTATCAGCAAGCGGCTCCAGTGATTCTAGCTTATCAACCAATGCTCAACAATCCAGGCTATCAACAAGCACCCAATGCTTCAGCCTACCAGCAGAGGACTCCTGATCCTCATCTGAATTCCAACTTTCAGAATAGAAGACCAGGAGGAAGGCCTCCCAATCCTCGGATCCCTATGACCTATACTGAATTATATCCCTCGCTGCTGAAGAGAGGCTTGGTTACTCCAAGGCCTTTGGGTCCTCCACCAGACCTGCTCCCACCACGTTACAACTCAAGCGCCCATTATTTATTCCATGAAGGTGCTCTTGGGCACGATTTGGAAAGTTGTATTACTTTGAGGTATGTTGTGAAGGATTTGATGGATAAAAACATTCTGTCGTTCGGAAATACTGGTCCGAATGTTAAAAATAATCCTTTACCGAAGCATGGGTCCATAAATGCCATTGTTGATGAGTCTGACGAAGATTTGATTTTCGACGCCACAGAGATCAAAACCCCGCTTAGAGACTTCCATGCGAAGTTAGTAGAGGTGGGTATGCTGAAGAACTGTCATAAGAATTGTGGAGCTTGTGCTAATAATCCAAAGGGATGTGAACTGGTCTTGAGAGATGTTCAAAGTTTGATTAATCTGGGTGTTTTACAAGTAAGTGGTCGTGTGAAGAGGAATTCAGTGGCAATGATTGAACCCATTTTCAACTTGCCCGAATCTGATTCTACCATGGTACCATAGTTTAACATGCTTGAATCCCCAAGGGTTCAACCCATCTTCAATATGCCAGAACCTGTGGTGCCCATTTTCAATATGCCCGAACCGAGGATGGAGCAAATAAGTAACCTTTTCCTTTATGAAGATACCAAAGCAGTTCCATGGAAGTATGATACATGTGGAGTTCATCAAAAGTTTGAACATGCTGGTCAGAAGGAAAGTTTAAAAGTGGCGAGTGCTGACATAACAGGTGCAAGTCGTCTAACGCACAACAGTCGCTTTTATACTCAGCAAGTCAATACAGTTCCACCCACTCCACCTAAAGAAGTCATTCCCGCTGTTTCCAACAAGGATAAAGGGTTGGTCTTGGAAGAAGAGGATGCAAAATTTCTCAGAATCATTAAGAAGAGTGATTATAAGGTTATTGATCAGCTACATCAAACACCTTCCAAAATATCTATCTTATCACTTCTTATGCATTCGCCGGCCCATCGAGGTGCTCTCCAGAAATTACTAGCCCAAGCTCATGTTACGCATGATATAACTGTGAATCAGTTTGACGGGGTGATTGCCAATATCACTGCATGTAACAATCTCAGCTTCAGTATGGAGGATCTTCCAAAGGATGGCTTGGACCATAACCGTGCTCTTCACATATCTGTAAGATGTCAAGAGGATACTTTAGCGAGAATTCTTATGGATACAGGATCTTCATTGAACGTTTTACCGAAAAGAACACTTGCTAAGTTATCTTATCAAGGGGCAGAGATGAGGCCTAGCGCACTGATTGTGAAAGCTTTCGATGGGTCAAGGAGGACTATTATCGGGGAAGTAGACCTACCAATATTGATTGGACCACGGGTGTTCAAAATCACTTTCCAGGTTATGGACATTAATCCTAATTATAGTTGTTTGCTGGGAAGACCTTGGATTCATGCCGTTGGGGCAGACACTTCTACCTTACACCAGAATATGAAGTTTGTGGTCAATAATAAGCTGGTAACTGTGTCTGGTGAAGAAGACCTTATGGTTAGCAACCTTTCCTCCTTTAGCTACATTGAGGCTGATGAAAATGCTTTGGAAACTGCTTTCCAAGCTCTGGAGATAGCTAATGTCATCTTTATGGAAGTAGAGGAACCAAAGGGGAAAGGTATTCCATCTTTTGCGTCGCTGAAGAGTACCATTTCCACTATCGAAGAAGGAAGCGATGAAGGTTGGGGTGATGTCATTGAAGTCAAACAGAAGCTGGATCGCTACGGGTTGGGTTACAAACCAACTCATGTGAAGGAAGGAGCGTCAACCTCCGTCAAAGGACGTCCAAAGACCATTCAAGAGGTGTTTTCCAGTGCCGGCTATCAGATCAATGCAGTTAATGGGGATGCTAAAGATGAAGATGTGGATCATTTGGTTTATCAGTGTGAAGCAGCTTTAGGCAATTGGGAGGCAGTTGAGATCCCATAATGTTTTCCACTGTCAAAGTAATTTATAGTTTTTTTTAATGTTTTCAAAGTTCCCTAGCTTCACCCAAGGCTATGGGATCATTTTGTAGGGCCCCTTCTCCTTTTCAAGTTATTTAATCAATGAAGGCATTTTGTTAAATTCTTGTTTTGTTTTATTTACTGCTTTTTCTCTTTTCACTTTTAAAAGAAAATGGCAATCTTTCAAAACCAATAAAAAGTTTTTCTTGCATCCCTCTATTTTCACTTTTAATAAAAGCAAATCATTCCCATATGCAGAACAAATGAAAACCCCGTTGAATCTAATGACTCTATATTCTCTCCTAACTTCGATTCTCCCATCTACCAAGCGGAAGATGAAAGTGAGGAAATTGTGATGTTCCCAAAGAACTGGCAAGATTAGTTGAGTATGAGTACACAGATCTTCAGCCACATAAGGAGCAGGTAGAGACCATCAACCTTGGCACCGATGAAGACAAGAAGGAAGTAAAGATTGGTACAACACTTGGGGCAGACATCAGAGAAAGATTGGTCAAGCTTCTCAGAGAGTATGTGGATGTGTTTGCATGGTCGTATCAGGATATGCCCGGTTTAGACACAGACATAGTGGTCCACAAGTTGCCTCTTCGACCATATTATCCTCCAGTAAAGCAAAAGCTTCGAAGAACAAGACCGGACATGGCTCTGAGGATTAGAGAGGAGGTCAAAAGACAGTTTGATGATGGATTCCTCGCAGTCGCGAAGTACCCTGAGTGGGTAACTAACATTGTGCCAGTCCCCAAGAAGGATGGCAAAGTTAGAATGTGTGTGGACTATAGGGATTTGAACAAAGCCATTCCAAAGGACAATTTCTCTCTTCCGCATATTGATACTTTGGTTGACAACACTGCCAAGTTTGCTGTTTTCTCCTTCATGGATGGGTTTTCAGGATACAACCAGATCAAGATGGATCCTGATGATATGGAAAAAACTACTTTCATCACACCATGGGGCACTTATTGTTACAAGGTTATGCCATTTGGTCTCAGAAATGCAGGAGCCACTTATCAGAGGGCAATGGTCACCCTTTTCCATGATATGATGCATAAAGAGATAGAAGTTTACGTGGATGATATGATTGCCAAATCACAGAGTGAGGAGGATCATTTGAATCATCTCCTGAAGTTATTTAAGCGCCTTAGAAAGTTCCAACTACGTCTAAATCTAGCTAAGTGTACCTTTGGTGTCCGATCAGGAAAATTACTTGGTTTTATTGTTAGTCAGCAAGGAATTGAGGTAGATCTGGACAAGGTTAGAGCAATTCAAGAAATGCTAGCTCCGAAAACAGAAAAACAAGTCAGAGGTTTCCTTGGAAGATTGAACTACATCTCCAGATTTATCTCCAACATGACTGCTACATGTGAGCCTTTATTCAAGTTGCTTCGAAAGAATCAAGCAATTGAGTGGAGTCCTGATTGTCAACTTGCTTTTGAGAAGATTAAGGTTTATCTACAGGAACCTCCTATCTTGATCCCACCTACCCCAGGGAAGCCTCTCTTCATGTATCTGATTGTACTTTAGGGATTTATTGGTTGCGTATTAGGCCAACAAGACGAAATTGGTCGTAAGGAACATGCCATTTATTACTTAAGCAAGAAGTTTACAGATTGTGAAAGCATATATTCTCTTTTAGAGAAGACTTGTTGTGCTTTGGCATGGGCTGCCAGACGCCTCAGGCAATATATGATTTGTCACACTACTTTGTTGATCACGAAAATGGATCCAATAAAGTAAATTTTTGAGAAGCCTGCCTTGACTGGAAGACTCGGCCGTTGGCACATGTTGTTATCTGAATACGACATCCAGTATGTAACCCAGAAGTCTATCAAAGGCAGTGTTTTGTCTGACTACCTTGCTGATCACCCTGTTGAAGATTATGAATCTTTGAAATTCGATTTCCCAGACGCGGACATCATGTTGAAAAAGGACTGTGAAGTTCCAGGTCCAGATGAAGGTCCCGAGCCAGGTTCTCGTTGGAAGATGATGTTTGATGGCTCCTCTAATTACATGGGGCATGGTGTGGGAGCTATTTTGATGAATCCTGATGGTGATTATACTCCCTTCACGGCCAGATTATGTTTTGAATGAACAAACAACATTGCAGAGTATGAATCATGTGTTTTGGGTATCGAAGCTGCAATTGATACCATAATCAAGATCCTTGAAGTATATGGAGACTCAGCTTTGGTAATATACTAAGTCAAAGGTGAATGGGAGACCCGTGATGAGAAGTTGATCCTTTACCGTGCTCACATTGTTGAATTAATTAAGTACTTTGATGAAGTCACTTTCTATCATGTTCCAAAGGAAGAGAATCAAATAGCAGGCGCTTTGGCTATGTTGGCCTCTATGTTTCAAGTCAGATTTCTTAATGAAGCTCCACTCATTACAATCGAGCGAAAAACTACACCATCCTACTGTCTACTGGCCGAAGAAGAAACTGATGAGAAATCGTGGTTCTATGACATCAAGAACTACTTGCAAAATCAGGAGTACCCAGCGGATGCAACAACTTTAGACAAGAAGACTCTAAGAAGATTGGCGTCCAAGTTCTTCCTCAGCAACAATGTGTTTTACAAGAGAAATCATGATATGGTTCTGCTCATATGTGTAGACAAACGCGAAGTTGACTTGTTGATCAGAGAAATCCATGAAGGATCATTTGGAACACATGCCAATGGACATGCCATGTCCAAGAAGATCTTGAGAGCTGGTTACTTCTGGTTGACCATGGAATCAGATTGTTTCAAATATACCAGGAAGTGTCATAAATGCCAAATTTATGCCGACAAAGTGCATGTACCTCCAACCCTTTTGAATGTTCTGTCATCATCCTGGCCTTTCTCAATGTGGGGCATTGACATGATATGGGCAATTGAGCCTAAAGCTTCCAATGGTCATCGGTTTATCTTGGTGGCAATCGATTACTTTACCAAATGGGTAGATGCAGTTTCCTACGCCAATATGACAAAGCAAGTGGTTGTTCCTTTCATCAAGAACCAAATTATCTGCCGTTACGGAATCCCAAGCCGAATCATCACAGATAATGGGACCAATTTGAATAACAAGACGTTGAAAGAGTTATGTGAGACATTCAAGATTTAACACCATAACTCTTCTCCTTACCGTCCGAAGATGAATGGAGCTGTTGAAGCCGCGAACAAGAACATCAAGAAGATTCTGCAAAAGATGGTGAAGACTTACAAAGACTGGCATGAGATGTTACCGTATGCCTTACACGGATACAAAACATCAGTTTGCACTTCGACAGGGGCAACCCCTTTCTCTTTGGTGTATGGGATGGATGCAGTTCTCCCTATCGAAGTAGTGATACCATCTTTGAGGATCCTGATGGAAACCAAATTGGAAGAAGCTGAGTGGGTCCAGAACAAATATGATCAACTGAACCTCATTTATGAAAAGAGAATGACTGCCATGTGCCATGGCCAGTTGTACCAAAAGTGCATCAAGAGAGCATTTGACAAGAAAGTCCGTCTCCGAGAATTCAAAGAAGGAGACCTTGTACTCAAGAAAATCCTGCCAGTCCACAAAGACACGCGTGGAAAATGGAGCCCTAACTATGAAGGCCCATATGTTGTGAAGGTGGCATTCTCCGGAGGTTCCTTAATCCTCACAACTATGGATGGTGAACAACTGAAACACCCGGTGAATTCTGATGCAGTCAAAAAATATTATGCCTAAATAGAACCCGATAGGTCGAAAATCAGAAATGGAGGCCTATGCAAAAATGGGTATCCCGGTGGATCATAACCTATGAAGGAGATCCAGGAAAAAGTTAGGGATAAAAATAAAAAATTGAGAGCTCGCTAAGTTGAAAACCCGAAAGGGCGGCTTAGGCAAAAAAGAGCATCCTGGTGGATTGAAAACCCGAAAGGGCGGTCCAGGAAAAAATTAAGGACAAAGGCATTTGACTGTATCAGAAGGTGTTTACCATTACTGAAGATCATTACTTGAAAACCAATCCAGTTGCTCTTTTCAGAAGCAAGATATTGGGCGATCTTAGTTATTAGGGATTATAGTGGTCGTTGGATTCAATGTAGACCTTTCCCCATTGCCATTTTCAAATTGTAATTTCCCATGGAGCTTTTGCTATTGGCAAGCTACCATTCTTGAATGAATACAACCTTTGCCTTTAAACTTTGTCTTTCAGCTTCTTATTTTCTTTGTTATGCAAAATGTCTTTACTGAATAACAATTTAACTCTGAAAATGATAAAAAAAAATTTAGAACAGTTTTTGAAAACCTACTGGAAAACATTCAAATTTCTTTGACTTTAGAAAGATTAAAAGATTTTCTGTCTTCTAAAAACCCTCTGGCTTGCAGCAACACTCTCATGCCATTATTACAGAAATCCCCATAGAGGATTAAAGGCGGGTAGCACTCTCGGATGGATCCTTGGACCAAACATTGAGTTCCAATTTCAAAGACATCCCCCAACATCTTTCTTATTGCTCGTCTAAGTATTGGCATTGAGATCCTGCTCCCCCTCGCTTTGTCAGAACTCTTTGTCTCTCCCCAGAGTCAGCATTTACATATCATGATCATTCGAATCATGCTCAATCGTACACATTTTACATAATCATTTGTCTTTCCCCAGTTGTCGTCTGTCTGACTCCAGGTCCAGATTACTGTCATTTTTTATTTTAAAATCCATTGTTGTTGGTACCCAGGAGTGTGGTTAACCAAGGTTTTCTTCCCCGCTGTAAATAACCCAAATTTGCCCTCACTCATATCACACCATGGCTTGTGATCTTTCATTTTGTTTTAACATAAGCATTATATCTCATATTGCATATTTGTTTCATCTGCATAGTTCAAGTTCATCTGCATCTAGGGTTTGTGATCTGAGCAATCCAAGAATCCATCTGAGCCATCCCAAAGGCCTCAAAGTGTTACAAGAGGGTCCATGTGTGTTCTACCATCATATTATGTCCCTCAAAGTTCATGGAAGTCAAAAGATCACAAGAACCGGCAAGGCATGGAAGCAGAGCTATGGTTTTCACTACACAGATGACCAAAATTAGGATTTTGGTTTCAGAGGCCTCAACTCCAAATTTTTGGGCCATTATTGTTTCTAATGTTCTTAATATGTCATAAGAATCATGGGTACCAACTTTGATGAAGAAATTCATTGTGGAAGTCATATGTTCACTGGGTAACTTCCTGAGCAAGTTAAGTCAAAATCAGGGCATCTGAGGCCCCCAACAATGGAACCAAAAGGGTATTTTCATCAAATTGAGGTTCTATGATCTTTATTTAATCTTAGAAGTGGTTGTAATTTCACAAGATTGAATAATTTTGAGTCATTTGCAAAGTTGCCAAAAATGGAAATGACTTGTAATGGAAACTTTCCATTTTGGGAAAGTTCTTCAACCTCCTCTTTCTTGATCAAAAATGCTTCAAATGAAAAATTCTTGGTCATGAAATTTGTAGATTAGGTCTTTCCCTTTTCAAAAAGTACAAGAACATGTTTTTATTCATTATGGAACTCAAGTTATGATCCTTGAAAGTTGGCAAAAATCACATAATTTCAAGTTTCATGCCAAAGAGGGATTTTTGCAAAAAAAACCACTTGCCAAGGCTTCTAATGACTTCAAATGTGCACAAACACTTCACAATATGCCTATGTGACCTCTAAAGATCAAAATTGGCCCAAGAATTATGCATTTCCATGACTTGAACTTCAAGAAATTTCAAAGGGGCCAAGACTTCCCAAAATTGTAAAATGGTATATATCTTTCCATCCACTTGTGCCAGCATGCCAAAACCAATTCCATGGCTCTCCTTGAAACCTGCTGAGACCAGACACCCCTTGAAACCAGGCCTACCATGAACCATACCTCCAAGGACACAAATCTTGACTTTTTGCATTTCACACCATACCAATCAAACTGAGCCACAACAACTCTTCTGACCTATCACAGCTTCACATACATGCCCTAAGGATCACATTTCATAACTTCTTGGAGCTTGAATCAACACACACTCAGATTCACAAAATCCTCAAGAAAATTTCCTTCTTCGAAACTCATAAACCAGCTATCAAAACTTCAAACTTTTTTCACCATTCAACTCAGCATCACTCATAGAACAAATCCCAACCATTAAAATGGCCTGAAAGCTCCCAAACCAAAAACACGATTTCTCACCTCTCAAAACTGAACTTCAAAAAGAGGCCAAATAAACTCATTCCATGCATCAAAGCATCCTCAGGAGGTCCATTGGAGTTGATTGGCACCAAGGAGAGGTCCAGATAGCTCAGATTGAGAAAGCTTCATCTCAGGTATCATCAAGAACAAATTTTCCAGAAATCTCTTTTTAGGTTATAGAAATGTTCTTCATGCTTCACTGATCACACTGCACCTTTTATTTTTGAAAATGGTTGAGTATTAAGCCTGTATCGTGCTTCTGAAACTTTTGCAGTTTTTATGTTTTGATTCGAATCTAGTGTTTGATGCATGATAAATGTTGTTTGATGATTGAATCTTGTTTAGAATGATTAGGAGAGTGGATCTGGAGATTTAGAGCTTCTAATTTAGCCTAGGGAAAAAGTTAGGTATTTTGGGTGGCCGAAGAAGATGACCGGAGGTCTCCTCCGGCCACCTGAAAGTCATTAGGGTTAATTTTGTGATTAATTCCCCAGTTGTGTTTGTGGCCATTAGATGAAGATTAGGGTTAGCAACAAGTGGCTAGGATCATTTCACTTAGGGTTAATTCAGTTTAATTAATTTTAAAACATAATTAAGGCCAGTTTGAATGTGGACCCTTGGATCTGGCGTGCAGTCAATTCCCACCACTTTTGTTTAAATCTCAGCCATTGGATGCGCTGACTTCCTCATTTTATTCATTTTATTTTATTTTCTTTCTATTTCTTTTGCATAATTATTTAAAAATAGCAAAAATGATTTAAAAATCTAAAAAAATTTATCATGACTTTTATTAATTTTCAGAAACCAATTTTTTTTTTTTGCATTAAAAATATATTTTTAAATCATTTAAATATTTTATTTAATTAGTTAATTGATTTTAATTAATTAAAAATACATTTAAGTATTTAAAAATCACAAAAAAATTCAGAGAGCATTCTTAGACATTTAGAAGCATTTACAAACTCACCATACAAATTTCTTTTTGGTTTTGATCACACTTTGAGATTTTTCAATGAATTAGGGTTCTTAAAAATGTTCATTTTCTAACCCTAACTTCAAAAATTCATAACTTTTAAACCAAGTTGAGTTTGTGAATGGTTCTTTTTGCATTGTTATATGCATGGCTTCTAGCATCCAAAAACATTTTTGTTCCATTTTTATCTTGCATTTTCAAATTGTTTGGCATTTTACATTGAAGATCACCCAAAAAACCCTAGAAACTTAGGAAATTCATAAATTCTTCTAGGTTTAGTTTCTGACCTCCCCCTTTGGATGGTAACTTAGTGTAGGTTTAGGGTCCCTTTGAGTGCATTTTCAATTTTTTATAATTTCATTTGCTTCTGTCTTGGTCATTTGCATCTCATGTTGCCATGTAACCCTAATTTTGCTTCTTTACTTGCATCTTACATTGCATTGCATAAACATATGAACTTGCCATGCCATTCCAAGAATTTGTATACCATCTTAGACATCTTAAGACATTGCTTGAACATTGCTTGATCATTTATCCATAAATTTGCCATGCTTTGATTCATTTAATTTCATAAACATCCATGTGTTTACATGCTTCCTACATGCTTCATTTGCATTCATTCTCTTGTATGATCACACATATGCATCTTGTATGTCTTTACATCATATCATAGCATCATTTGCACCATGTGCATGCTTATGGTCTTGGTATTTTCACTTAAATTTTCTTCATTTCATTTCATTCCTTTCATATTGCATCTTGTACTAACTTTTCAGGGTTAATGGTAAGTTGTTTGGGAGGTGGATTTGCCTTCACCTCCCACCTCTTCTCATCTCTTCATATTGAATTCTTACTGCATTTTTGTTTTTCTTTGAGTGGGATTTCTTCACTTGTGCTTCTCTTCCTTTCTTCCTCTAAGTTACTTATCTTCTTAGGAAGTAAATAACTTATTCTTCTGCTTCCTTCTCTTTTCATCTTGTTTCTCCTTGGTGGCTTCCTTGAAGACTTCTTCTCTTAAGCCTCACAAACCCTAGGACTTACAAGCATGATAACTTCTAGGATTGATAGTTTCCCTTAGAATTTTTCCTTTGAGTCTTCTTTGTGTCTCTTTTCTCATCTCATCATTAGAGACTAAACCTTTAAGGTTTTAGGACTTTGGAATTAGGGTTATACTTGCATCCTTATCTTAGGATGGAGTGTATAACTTTAATCCTAAGTGTTAAACCCTTAATCTGTTTAAACCTCTTAATCAATCCATCTAATAATCACGAAGACATTAACTTGTAACTTGGGCCTTATATTAGGGTTCTAATTCTTCCTTTATGGTTAAGAAGGACTAACCCTAGTATTTAATGGACAAGTCCCTCTCAAGTTGTCTTACAAATCATAAAACTCACTTCTTAATATCATCCTCAATTAAAATCCATTTAATAAAGGCTTGTTTTGTCATGAATTTAATCCCTAACCATGGATTAAGTTGAGGTATCTTCCTCAGCTTAAGTGTTCTAATATATTATCCTTCTATTAGGATGGTGTAATGAGCCCACTAATCGGTGATTAGAGATTAAACTCATTACTTAACACTAAACAAAAACCCAAAAAAAACATCTTAATAATCACAAGTGGGCTAATGATCTTAATCCGACATCATCATGGTAATTAAGTTGAGATGCTTATCTCATACTTAAGTATTCTCATCATCCCTAATCAGGGAGGATATAATGAGTTTACAACCTTTGATTTAGGCTTAAGCTCATTTACTTATGCAAAACACCAAAAACAATAACAAAACTGAAAACACAAAAACAAACAATAATCGTCTCCTTCGGGATTCTTTTCTCATCACACTCATTCTATAAACGAGAACTTGCTTCTTCCGTCTAATGCAAGATAGTTAGCACTCGAGCCAGACGAGTCATACACTTGAGCATAAACAAGTAAGCAGTTCACTGTCAATTTATCTTTCAGTCTCTTTGAGTCGAACTACGATGTTCTGACTTCCTCATTGCACGAGAGGATACGTAGGCATAACTTAACTGTTATCGAACAAAAGTCTCTGTGTCTTCTCCCTCTTCCAGCATTCTTTTCTAAAGCCTCAGTCCCTGAGCATTCACCCTTTTGCACTGACACTTGTATATTTCTTTTCTAGCTTTTGTACACAGATAGAACATGCACCTACCCCTTTTAAACATAATCTTGTAAGCGTGGATCCCGTCGAGTACGACAGACAATCTGGGTGCTAATACCTTCCCAGGTTGTAACCAATCCCCTTTCTCAGTTTCTCTGGTTCGCGACCGTCTTATCCATCTCTTTCCAGGTTTATGCAACATTACCTTCCCTTCGGGATAAAAATGCCTAGCTGGCGACTCTATTCACTTCACCTTCATTTTCTCCTTTCGCCGACCGTTTGCGTCTGTACCCTATCTGACCTGGTGTCTTTTTGGGGGAGCGACACCCGCAACACTGGTTTCCCCTGCAGAGGCCCTTCTTGTTATTGATATGTACTTTATTACCACCAATATCTCATCAAAGCCCAATTATCATTGGCACGAATCTATTACTCGGTTTATAAAGCCATTTGCTTAAGATTTAAGGTTGTTTAATTTCACACGCATCTGTGTTTTCCTGATGGTTCCTGATGTTTTTCTTTGAACTCTTCATTTAGGGAATTTCCAGAGGTTGGGCGTTTATCTTGTGGAAAACTCCGACATTTTATTCTCATCTGACAGCTGGTCGCTTAGAGTCGTCGATTTATATTTAAGCATGTTGCCTTCTACTCCCAGTATCAGTTGGTTGCATGGAGCCACTGCCCAAACACTGTCTTCGTTTTCTTTATCCTCGGTATCAACAGTTACACTTAAACTTGTTAATTTATCACTTAGGATTAGAAGACTGCGTTTGTTATTTCATTTCCCGACCGCCGTGTCGACGTCTATTATCTTATTTCCCGACTGCCGTGTCGACGTCTGTTATTTTATTTCCCGACCGCCATGTCGATGTTTGCTTTATTATTTATTCAACCGCCGCGTAGAGCTACTTTCCCGACCGTCGTGTCGACATCTGTTATTTTATTTTCTTAACCGTCGTGTCGATGTTTGCTTTATTATTTATTCAGCCGCCGTGTTGAACTTCTTTCCCGACCGCCGTGTCGATGTCTGCTTTTTTTTTATTTCCTAATCGCTGTGTCAGCATCTGTTGTTTAATTCCCCAGCCGCCGTGTTGAGTTTATTCTCTCGATCGCTATGTCGATGTTTGCTATTTTATTTCCCGACCGCCGTGTCGATGTCTGCTATTTTATTCCCCGACCGCCGTGTCGACGTCTGTTATTTTTATTTCCCGACCGTCGTGTCGAGATTTGTTTATTTATTTCCTCAACCGCCGTGTTGAATTGTTTTTCCGACAGCTGTGTCGATGTTTGCTATTTTATTTCCCGACCGCCGTGTCGATGTCTGCTATTATATTCCCCGATCGCCGTGTCGACGTCTGTTACTTTTATTTCCCGACCGCCGTGTCGAGATTTGTTTATTTATTTCCTCAACCGCCGTGTTGAATTATTTTTCCGACCGCCGTGTCGACGTCTATTTTTTTATTTCCCGACCGCTGTGTCGATGTCTGCTATTTTATTTTCCGACCGCTGTGTCAATGTTTGCTATTTTATTTCCCGACTGCTGTGTCGAGATTTGTTTATTTATTTCCTCAACCGCCGTGTTGAATTGCTTTTCTGACCGTCGTGTCAACGTCTGTTATTTTATTTTCCGACCGCCGTGTCGATGTCTGTTATTTTATTTTCCGACCGCCGTGTCGATGTCTGTTATTTTTATTTCCTGACCGCCGTGTCAATGTCTGCTATTTTATTCCCCGACCGCCGTGTCAACGTCTATTATTTTTATTTCCCGACCGTCGTGTCGAGATTTGTTTATTTATTTCCTCAACCGCCGTGTTGAATTGCTTTCTCGACCGTCGCGTCGATGTCTGTTATTTTATTTTCCGACCGCCGTGTCGATGTCTGTTATTTTATTTCCCGACCGCCGTGTCGATGTCTGCTATTTTATTCCCCGACCGCCGTGTCGACGTCTGTTATTTTTATTTCCCGACCGCCGTGTCGAGATTTGTTTATTTCTTTCCTCAACCGCCGTGTTGAATTGTTTTCCCAACCACCGCGTCGATGTCTGTTATTTTTATTTCCCGACCGCCGTGTCGAGATTTGTTTATTTATTTCCTCAATCGCTGTGTTGAATTTTGTTTTCCTAATCACTGAGTTGCTGTATTGGGATCCCCAACAGTCACCCTTGAACTCGCTAGCTCATCACGTGGTCTGTTCTCGTTCTTAGTATCAGTTAGGCGCATCAAGCCGTTGCGTTTTACTTCGAACTATTTTCTCTCTATCCTAGGGTGTCAGTCTGTCTTTAATCTTATGTTCGGGATTTTGGTTTTGTCTCCCGTCTTTTGTTATTCTTAGTGCCAGCAGTTACACTTGAACCTGCTGATTTATCACTTTGAATACATCCTGTTTTTGTATTGTCATCCCCAGCATATTGTTATCCCCAGTGAGTCTTCACCCTCGATTTTGTTTCTGTGGATCACCGTTGCATTTATCTTCATTATACCGTATTCAGCATATTCATCATAAAAAAATCAGCATGCTAGGTTTCATTGCATCTCGCATGGCATATCCCCAGCAAAGAGTCCCTCATAAGTTCATAGCATGCCATTGAATTTAGGGGCAAAATTTTCGTTTATTTCTATATTTAAATACCTTTCGCTGTGATTTTATGAGGATTAACATTCCTCATGCCATCTAGTAAAGTTATTTAAATAGGGGCAACTGTCACACCCCAAATTTTACCCCTAAACTTTCATATCATATTTTTTCATCTCATTATCTGCATACCAAGTGCATATCAAGCATTCTGAAGTTTTGAAGGAATGGCAAGAAGGATTTGCTGGTTTTGTAACAAATATTGGAGATCTGATTGTCTGGTTCGAAATTAGGGTTTTATGCTTTGAAGTTCATGTTGGTGGATAAATTTCCTAAATGCTATGGATTATGGAATTTCAAGTTTGAATCCTGGACGTGTTCAAGGCTTCTAGCCACTTATGGGTTTATTTTGCGGAGAGGATAAATCCTGAGGAATGACTTTCGACTGGGTCATGTGGACCTTGAACCTTTGTTTCTTTTCTATTAGAATTGGCAATAAAGATCTGTTTCTGAATTTTCAATATCAAGTGACAAGGTCTCGAAGGATGTTAAAATTTTGTCTCCAAGTTAGAATGTTGGATCGGACTTTACTTTGAAATTATTCCACGACATAAGCATTTATTACAAGGTGACTTTTGGACAGATATTCCAAGGGATTTCAATTTTTTGTTGAATCCATCTAAGCTTAAGAGCAGGACATGATATTCCCAAGATTTCTTTTCTTTGCTCAAATTCAAACCCCCAAATTTCGAATTCATGTTAAATTTCCACTTCAAATTTCAAATTAAAACTCAAATCCATTTTCTTTAATTCTTCCCCAAGTCCCCATTTCATTTCCTTCAAGTTTAATTCTGATCTCAAGTTTCAATTCACACTCTTTTTTTTTCACTCCTCATATCTTATCCCAAGTTTTGTGTCAAATTTCTATGTCACAAATTCATTTCATGTTTTGTGTCAAATTTCTATGTCACAAATTCATTTCAAGTTTTCAAGTCAATCTTTAAGTTTATTTTAAGTTCTAGTCCACATTTCAAGCTTTTGTTCAAATTCAAGCACCAAAACACTAAATCCAATTTTTATTCCAAGCCTAATTTTCAAATTTCCCAATTTCTTCAGCTTTGGTTGATTTCCACCCCAAAATCTTTTCTTTCGTGCTTTTTTATTCTATTTGCCTTAATGGATACCTCGAATCTTTGCTTGTTTTTCTTCTCTCTGAAGATTTTGTCTACTATGGCAGAGCCGCTAGATGCATGTACAGAAGTTATAAATAAAGACAAACAACTTCCAAATGCTAGTTCACCTTTTCTTTTGATAATTAGAGGAGTGTTTTAGCTTTGAGGACAAGGTTAGGATGGCACCAAAGGCTGGCTACCAAGCCGCAATAATCTTGATAATGAAAGTAGCGGCATCCTAGTTGCAATGGCCGGAAATGCTGCTGGCATAAGAATACGTGCGGTATTTATATCAAAAGCTTCTGGTGAAATACTAAAGAAATACGCTGGTTTGACAAATGTAGAAACAAGGCTCATTCCGACCTTTGAAAACTCAGCATGGTCTATTATGACAATTCATAGTGAATAATCAAAGCAACATGACAAATTACAGCGGGCAAGTTCACGGTTTTAAAGAAAATTCCCAGCTGGAAAATATTTTCATTTATAGAGCACTGGAATTGAATTGTTCATCGATGAAAAGTGATTATTCAACAATATCTTAGATCATTACAAGCATATTTCTGAAATGTTACAAGGAAGCTTTTAAAAAAAAGGACATTTGAGTGCAATAGATAAGATGTCAAGTGATGTTGAAGAGTTCTAAAAAGGGAGAAAACCTAACTCTATTATGTCTTGAGGACCTAAGCCAAATAAACTACCAAGGTACATGATAACTCAAGGTCCCTAAGACTTAAATTCAGTCCCAAAAAGAGACTTCCTTTTTTCCATCTTCTCCATGATAAATCAGAAGAACTTGCCCAATTCTTGTATTGTTATTCTTCAACCTGCAAAAAAACGATATCCGAGATTCAGTTTCAGACACAGGGCATACATAATAGCAACAATGAAGGATTCACATGTTGGGGTCAATTCACAAGTTGCAGATCATCAAAAAAATAAAGGGCGCAAAGGCTACAACAAAGCCATTTTCCAAGAGAAACATGAATAGAATTGAATAAGATCACCCAACCAAACTTACAAGAATGTCAAAGTAATGTTTTAATGAGATGTTACATTGATTCATACCAAGAAGGATGAGTATTCAGAAAAATTCAAGCAAGTACAAAGAAAAGGAGTATCAGGTACTTAAATTCGGGTAAAGGCAAACCCGGGTCTCGCAGCGTGTCCACACGTACAACTCTATGAAGTGTTCTTGTCAACCTATCACAAATGATCAATAACAAACACGTTCAAAAAATTAGTGTGTGCATCAGTGAAAAACGAAAGTTTCTATCAAATAATCCATGATTTTACCACAGTAAAAAGGGGGGAAACAAACTTCAAACAATAGAAAATAACAGCAAGGCATTGGTATGTTTTTGTGAGAAATTAGTGAAAAAAGAGAAAGGTTCAGACCTGCTACAGAAAGGTAGAGTTGTAAGAGGCTATTTCAGGTCACTCTATAATAAATCGGTGTCTCTACAGGTCAACAAGGAGCCTGCAACTCAGCTCCTACATCAAAACATGTAAAGCTCCCTTCTCCACAAGCTAGGCCTGTGTTGAAAAGGATAGGACATCAGAAACAAACAAAACTTATGATGTTGTAAACTTAATCAACAAGTTGGTTCAAAAAACCCTAGTTCTTTCAATATAAAAAGGGGAGGCCAGCAGCAAAATAAAACCTTATTCAAAGAAAACCAGCCACATTCAAAAGGAAAACCAAAAAACCCTAATTAGAAAACGCTACCGCACATCAACGAAATAGCCACCACCATACACTCGAAGAACAAATACAGCAAACTAAAAGGAACCATCATAGAAAGATACCTGTGGATTTCAATATTTTCTTTGTAGCATAACATCATTTTCGTGCCGGTCATGAACTCAAACGGCACTTCATAGAGTTCTTCAAAGAGAAAGCTGCAACCCGAGCCTAATCACGAATTCCTCCGCCACACACTGACAACAACAAAAGGCGACGATTTAGTGACAACTAACAGAACAACCATAATAAGCATATCAGAAAATTGAAAGCTAAGGAAAACACGTAGAAGAAGAAGTAGAATAAGAACGAAGAGAGGGATCTGAGCGCGAGAAAGGTGAACAAGAATGAACCTGAAGCGTTCTGAAATCAGGGATTCGAAAGGTATATCTTTCTTTTTGTTTGAGTTTTGCGTTTGCTTGTTTAGGGTTTTGATTTCGGAACGATTTTGCTTTGTTGTTTTCGAGCTTCGAAAGGAAAAACGAGTTGCGGTTTCATGAAATAGGCAAGAAACGAGGCTGGGTTTGTGTTTGTAGTTTCAATTTTAGGGTTAGATTCGCCGGCGAAGACGACGATCTCCTCCACTAACCACCGCTGGTTCATCTTCTCCGGCGAACAATTATAGGGTTCTGTTTTTTTTGTGAGAAATATAGAGAGCTGTGAGTGAGAAGAGGAAACGATTTGAGTGGAATAACTTGTGAGAGAGATAAAGAGTTTTATGATTTGTTTCGGTGGGACTCCCTTTTTTCGTTTTTCTTCTGCTTGTTAGCAGTACGTTGGGTGTGGCCTGCAGTGGTGGTGACAAGTGTCTCCACCAGACACTTGTCACTGTTTATGTGGAACACGTTTTTATCCCATGTGTGTTACCCATGCAGCCTTATCATGTGCATATTTTAATCACCTTTTTTTAAGCTCCTGAAAGGTCTTATGTCAATCGAATGGTCAAGATTATTTCGAAGTCAACCAGGTTGACCGAAGCCCATACTATACACCCACCCCATTTGCGTTTGGGCTTCTATCTGTTTGGGCCTGCGTTGCCTGCTGTTTGTACCCCCTCTTTTACTGATTTCCATCCCCTTTTGACTTTATTTTTTTATTTTGTTCTACTTATTTATTTTTTATATCATTTTTGTTTATTATTATTATTTTGATAAATTCCAAAAAAATGCCAAAGTTATTTTATCTTATTCATTTATTTTAAATTATTTTATTGTATTTTAATTAATTATTTTGTTAATCAATTTATTTTATAATTACATTCAATTTAGTTAGTTTATTATCTTATGACCGATATTATTTAGGGTGTATGCTTATGCCTTTGTCCATTATTTAGTCGTGTGATTACGTGATGTCTTGTGAAGACTTGTATGGATTTTGTTTATCGCCTTTTCGACCTTATTTTGGCAAGGTAAATAATAATAAATATGGTCACATTAAGAATAATCGTTTTAAATAATAATAAGTAAATTTCTTGGTCCAACGCCAAGTTAGCAATTCTCGCCTACATTTGCACCCACGTAAGTCGGTCACCTATGTGATCGCCATCTGCATGATATTTATCGCGTCTTAATTAATTTAACAAGGAACATAGCTCCGGAGTCTAGCATTCCGCACGTTTCGGAACGAACCACACCTGGGCTAGCCCCACGTGTAATGTTTCGTTTACTCCTTCGTTATTAAAATAAGTTAATCCTAAAACATCTAAAAAAACAAAATAATATCTTAATCGTACAAATTTAAAAATACGAAAAACAGAGCCCCGGAGTCTAGCACTCCACACGTTCTGGAATGCAATCACTTATGGGCTAGCCGCACGCGACGTGCTTTATTCGCCTTTCGTATATCAAAATATATAATTTTACAATTAATTCGCGAAAGAATAGAGCTCCGGAGTCTAGCATTCCGCACGTTCTTGAATGGATCGCTCCTGGGCTAGCCCCATGCGACGTGGTTCATTCGCTCTTTCGTACGTAAAACATTCCAAAACTTACCAACCAATTTAAATCATTTTCATAATTAATCAACGAACGAACAGAGCTCCGAAGTCTAGCACTCCGCACGTTCTGGAATGCAATCACTCCTGGGCTAGCCCCACGCGACGTGGTTCATTCGCCCTTTTGTTTAAAATACCTTAATAAATGTCAAACATTTTAGCTAAATGAACATTGCTTAAATCTTTCTATCTCGTAAATAAGCTAGCGCTTCAGCCTCCACCGCGAGTATAAGCCAATGCTTGGTGGTAGAATGCATTTTAAACAATCGTTCAATAAAAACCACAAACCATAGTGGCACGAACTACGAAGCTCTGACTTTCCCATTGCACAAGGGAATACGTAGGCACAAGGATTTTAATCCTTCGCGAGCACCCTAATAAAAAATTTAATTATTTATCCGTTTAAATCACAATAATAAAAAAACTTTAATCTTTTCCCCGTAACATTAATAATAATTTAAAAACTTTCTTTTCCTTTTAAAACAAACACATTAATAAACATTTAGAAGATAAAGACTTATATCAACATTTAATCGCATAGTTAAGCTAAGAGGTTCCCGTTGAGTACAGCGAATGTGAGGGGTGCTAATACCTTCCCCTTGCGTAACCGACTGCCGAACTTAGAATTTAGTTTCGTAAACCATTTCTTATCCTTTATTAGGTTGTATCTATATCTCCCTTTTCTTTAGTTAGAATAAATAGAATTAGGTTGCGACTCTGTTGTTTTAAGATCGTATTTTTCGAGGTACGACAGGGAGTATCTTACATATTTTCCCTCATGTACTCGTTTAGAGATATAGAGTATCTTACATATCTACTAGTCTTGAGATTCGTCGCAAGCTGACTTGAAATCTCGATTGATGATGAGACCATTTTATTTTATTTCACTTTATTTAATTCAATTTATTTTATTTTTTCGCATTTCAACATAAACGCTCGACTCCTCATAGAGCGATTCTAAACATTGAATCGGTTCTAAGGCAATTAGAGAGCCACATTTTGACGCATCCGAAAAGGTCCAACACCTCCGAATAGTTGCCTCCGAATAAAAAGGTCCAACGCATCCGAATAGTTTGGTACACTGCACACACGTTTTCTCTTGGGCAAATTACAACGAGACCCTTTATTTCTCGCAATCCCGTGTATTTATTTTGTATCCCTCCCCCTTTTCATGTACGCAGTTTAATTTCAGCTTATATTTTATCGTTTAGATCGCTAGGAGCACCCTTATGGACTAGTTTAGATCATTTGTTTAGTTCACAAACCTTTGGTCCAATGCCAAGTGGTTGCACTCACACACACTTCACTTTATTTTTCAGTTATCGTTTCGTTTATTAAGATCCACCTAACCTTGCGAGTCGAGCGTATTGTGCCTCGCTAACAAACCACAAAATAAAACTCCATTTGCATTCACCCTTTAACCTAAAAAAAACAAAATGTTTCTTTTTAGATCCAAACTCTTGATCCAACGTCAAGCGGTCATTAGGTAATAAAACGCTCTAATAATACGAGAAGAATTGTACACCACGAGCCTTAAGTGGTAGAAAGGAGGACTACGAGCTCTCGTTACTCACTCTGATTATTTCCGTCGTAAGACGCTCGTCTTGTTGGTTCGGAATGACCACCTCTACCCATTTTACGCGGGAGTATGTAGGCACAAGGATCTCAATCCTTGTCGAGCACCTAGGATCAATCAAACTTATAATTAAACTTATTTCCCTCTAGCAAGTAACTCATTAAGCATAGACATCCTTTCGCGCATGATAACTTAGATGGTTCCCATCGAGTACGATGGACGTAGGGGGTGCTAATACCTTCCTCCTTCATAACCGACTTCCGAACCCAGGCAATGGTTGTGAGACCTTGGTCTTCATCCTCCTTTTCGACGGGTTTTATCTATATTTTCCCTTTCCTCTCTCGGGAATTGTAACACCCCAAATTTTCCCTCTTCATTTTAAGCATCATCATCATAAGCATATCATATCTTTGGCATCTTTGCATAGAAAAGTAAAGCATAACATTCTCATGTTCTAGCATTAGGCATATGATCAACTATTGGTGGATTTGAGGAATTACAAGCTATAGTAAGAGGCCCAGTGGACTTGTTCTGGTCCCATGAAGAGTCTACATGACACTCACAAGTTCAAGATCCTTCACAAAAGCCCAGGAGGATGAGAGATCATCAGGGAATCCAAGCTAGGGTAAGCTCCTACACAATGGTTCCCAAATTAGGGTTTCACTTTCAAGCAGGAATTATTTGTGACTTTGACCATTTCATGTGGGAAAAGTCTCTCATATGATAAGAGGATCCTAGGGATGAAATTTGGTGAGAAAATTCCTTGTGGAAGGCAGTTATTTCATCAGTTGCTTGCATAAGAAGAAATTGGTCAACTGTGCATTTTAAAAGTCAACTGTGAGAATTCAAGGGGTCCAACCCCATTTTTCAAGTCAAGGGATGTCCTTAAGACCTTATAAGAGGTTTGGCAAAGTCAAGGATCAAGAATCAAAGGGTTTTGAAGAAGTTTCCATTTTTGGCATATGGTTTGTTATGAAACTTTCCATTTTTGGCAACTTTTGCCCTAATTTTCAAAGGCTTCTTTCATGGTGAAAAAGATCTCAAATGAATTTCCAATAAACATGAAAGTTGCAGGGTAGGTTCTCCTATTTTCAGAAAGTACAAGTACATTTTCATAGCCCTCATGGATCAAGAGATATGGCCTTCGAAAGTTCACTTGTTTTTTAGGGTTTACCTTAAAATTCAAGTTTCCACCAAGAGCAAAAACTCATGTAGCTCAATTCCAAGTTGTTTTATGTGCAAAGTAAGGTCACTATACCATTATTCATTACATGAGACACATTTTGCTCCAAAGAATTCACCAAATTCGTGCATGGGAAGGGATGTATTTCACAAAGTGCATTTTTGAAAGATCACTCACAAGGCATGATACAAAGCAATCCAAGGTCTAAGATTGATTCAGTTAACATTTAGGATTGAGATTGAAGCTGAGCATGTGCATGAGAGAGGAATAGCACACATAAATCATTCACTCACACAAGTTTTGCCAATTTTGAAAATTCTTTCTCCCACTCATTCCTCACGTGCATTCCCTCTCATTTTTGCATCAGTGATCATTGGCATCATATAAACAGCTAGGGTTTCCATTTGCTCAGATTTCATCACATTTTCATCACTCTCAAGTTTTTGCATATCTTGCATTTCTCTTCGAATCCTTTGGTTCTCTCACTCATTCACCAAACAAACTTCATATTCTTCATCCTTGAGCTCTAAGGATCATCAATTCATCATCAATTCAAGCTGAAACTCAAGATTTCTTCAAGTGCAAGAGTGGTGCAGTTCAGTTCGAATTTCAAGATCTAGAGCAATTCAAGCTCTCTCTCTCTTGCATTTATTTTGCAAGGAGAGGGTAAAGGAGGTAGATCTGCAACATTGGAAGCTTTCTTTTGACCTAATTTGAGCTCTGCAAGTTTCAGGTTAGCTTCAAATTCGTGGATCTAGATATTGTTTTAATTATGTGCATTGTGATCTGCTTGTTTCACTGATGATTCTGTGATGATTAGATTTGAAAATGAATGAATATTGAGGTTGTATTGTTGATCTGAAGTTTGATACATAGAACTGCTTGTGTTCGATTTGCTTGATCCATGGATCTTTTGAAAATTCTGAATGCATATTCGTGATCAACATGGTTTAATTATTGGATCTGGAGATTTTGATTCATTTATGTGTGTTTTTGTTCTTGAGCTTGAACTTTCCGGTGCCGGAGCTAGGGCTCCGGTCACCGGATTCTGGAAATGTGAATATAAGAAGATGATGTGTGAACCATAGGATCTTTGATCTGGACGGATGATAGCTTGCCAACACATTAAAAATGCAGCCTCCCTTGCACGTGATTTTCTTTTATAATTTCATCTGAATAATGCATTGTGTTTCGCATCTCACTGTAACTAATGTGCACACACGCGCTGATCCACTGGATATTGGACTTGGTTATAATGATTGACTTGATCTCACACGTTGGTTTGATCCATTGGTTTATTGTTTTTTCCTGATTATTTGAATTTCCACCATAGTATGTTGTGTCCTGCGCAGAATCCATTGGGTCTCCCTTGCTAATAGCACCCCCTGTTTTTGTAAGCCCAAACCAATTGAACTGTGTTTCTCACTATATGCACCCCTGACTTCATTTAATTCTTTTTTTTTTATTTTATTTCAGGTTTGATTTGTAATTAATTAAAATAGTTAGAAGTCATTAAAAATTCCAAAAAAATTCATGTATGATATTTTGAGTTTTCTTTAATTTTGACATTTTTATTTTCCATTTATTTTCATTTTCCACGCTGGAATTAATTTCTTCTTTTATTATTTGTTTTTTATTCACTTTTAAAGCATGTTGTCTTGTAGAATTTGTATCTTGACCATTAATTTGAATTTTGAATTTATTCTTTTTGCTCTGGATTCATATTGAAATGTTTGTTGATGATTTTTCTTCTGATTTTTAAAAGTTTGCTTGGTTATTTTTGGTCCTTAACTTTTGCATAAAGTTTCCTAACCCTAATCCATGTTTAGACTCATATTTGACTTGCTTAGCTTCTGATTTTGATTCTTTTCTTTTGGCATGTTAATATTGTATGTTTGAAGAGCCTTTGTGCAATTTTGTGGAATATTTGGATGTATGCTTGATTTGATTTGAATTTTGTTCTTTGCTTATCTTCTTTTGCATCCTTTTTGGTCATATGTTTAGTCCTTAAGTTGGGAGGGCACTTATGCCAACTCCCTTAGGTTGTTTAGATCTTATTTAGGATAAGGATACCTCTCTGGTCTTGATTTGATGTTTGTACTTTGAGAAATTTTGTGGTTGCTTGCCTTTGAAGTTATTCACTTATGTACATGTTCACCTCACTTCTTATGCTTATTTGCTTCTCATGATGATAATGTTTAAGTTTGTATGCTTCTACTCTTCGACCCTTGTGTTGCTTAGGCACATTCTTGACATGTTAGGGTTCTGGTCTTGAGGTTTGTGATGTTGGTTTTCTTGGTTTGCTTTGTGTTATCTCATGTTTGTTTTTGCTTTGTCATGATAATCCATAATGCTTCATGTTAAACTGTGTAGTCCATTTCTCATTCTTGTGTTGTGTGTTTGGATTTGACATTGGTAATTGAGATTCCAATTCTGATTGTGTTGCTTTGGTTTGATCTTATGACCATTTGGTGTTTCATTTGTTATCATTTGCTTTTGTCATGATGCTTGGCTATGTTACTAACCATTTCAGGGGCTCTGGTAAGTGAGAGGTGTGGATGTGATTCCCACATCTCCAATTCTCATCTCTCCTTTTCATGATATTCTCTTATTTGTGTTTGAGGGGCTTAGGCCTTCCTTTCTTCTTCTTCTCTTCTTCATTTTTCTCTTTCTCTTCTTATCTCTTCCTTCTTTAGGATAGTAAACCTCACTAACCTAGGATTTCCTTTGCATGATAAATTTAGGATTAGACTTTCCCCATTAGACTTTTACCTTTAAGATCTTTGGTTCTTTTCTCTTCTCACCTCAAAACCAAACCTAAAAGACACTTAATAAAGATTGAAGTGGTTTCCTGTGCAATAGCCTTATTCCATGAAGCACTTGTAGTTTTCCCATCTTGGGATAGTACAAGCTTGTTCATCATGATGCACAAGTCTGATCATGAGACCAACTTCATAAAGAAAAGTCATAAAACACACTTCTTCATCAAAAATTACAAAAACACTTAATAAATTCAACGAGTTAGTGAGCTTAGGCCCTAATCTCTGGAACCAAGTTTTGGGGATCTTCTCCTTACTTGAGTGTTCTTGTTCTATTATTCTATCTTGGAATGTAGTAGCAAGTACACATTCCATGGAAAAGAGCTTGAGTTCACTTCCTTGTGCCACACTCATAAAAAGCTTCTAAAAAACACAAACAAACAATAATCGTCTTTCCTTCGGGAATTCTTTTCTCATCTCCCTCGCTCTGTCCGCGAACTCGTCACTACTTGTCATTTTGCAAGACGGTCACGCACTCGTCGTCCGAGCCTGCAACACCTGAGCATTGACATAGGCAGTTCAAGCCTTCAGACACAAACAATCTTTTCCACCCCTAGTTAGGGGAACTACGGCGACTCTGATCCTCATTGTCTAGATGAGGTACGTAGGCAGCGGGGTAGGACCCGTTCGAGCACAGTCTTTATTTTCCCTACATTTTCCTTTTCATTTCTTTTTCAGTTCCCTTTTCTTTTCTTTTCTAGTTCCTTTTCTTTGCAGCAGCTTTCATTTCTTCACCCTTTGAAGCAGATCTTTTTGCAAGCGTGGATCCCGTCGGGTACGGCGGACGATCTGGGTGCTAATACCTTCCCAGGTCGTAACCGACTCCCGAACTTAGTCTCTTTGGTTCGCAGGACCCGTTGTAAACACCCCAAATTTGCCCTCACCCATTCACACATGACTTGTGATCATCTCACATGCATAAACACAATCACATCATCCCATGTCTCATTTGGTTTCACTGGATAGTTTCTAAGGCATCTGCACCTAGGGTTTGTGATCTGAGCAACCTCAGGGCATCTTGAGCCATTCCAAAGGCCACTAATCAACTCAAAGGGGTCCATGTGTGTTCTTATATCATGTTACATCCTCACAAAGTCAAAATTGCAGAGGGATCACAAGAACTAGGGTTTGAGTGGATGCAGAGCCAGGATGAACTGCACAGTTGACTGAAAATTAGGGTTTTGGTTTCAGAGGCCATAACTCCAAATTTTTTGGTCATTCTTGTTTCCATTGGTCTCTATATGGTATAGGGAGTATGCATATCAATTTTCATGAAGAAATTCCATGGGGAAGTCATCTGATCAAGAGTTGACTTTTCAGACAAGTCAGTGCAAAATCAGGGCATCTGAGGCCCCCAATGACCCAACCAATGGGTGATCTTCATCATTTTGAGTGTATATGATCTTTATTTGATCATGGAAGAAGTTTTGAAGTTCATAAAAATCAGGAATTTAGGGTTTTTACAAATGTTGACTTTTTGGGTATAGTTGACTTTTCAAGAATGCCTCATTTTAGGTCAATTTTCAAGCCTTGATTCATGATCCAAAAAGGCCTCAAATGGAAAAACTTTGGTCATGAAAGTTGTAGATCTCATCTTTCCCTTTTCAAAAAGTACAAGAACATGATCAAACTCTTCATGGATCAAAAGTTATGGCCATGCAAAGTTGCCAAAAATCATTGATTTTCAAGTTATGCACAAAAGGGAAATTTTGCAAAGTCTTGAACCAAAGTCAAATGTAGCCTCTAATTCATGACAAACCATTATGTAAACATCCTCTAAGTCACAAAAATCAGATTTGGATCAAGTTTGCTCATGGTTTGGTTCATGTAACTTGACTTTTTTCATGAAAATCCATAAAGCTAACCAAGTTGCAAAACACTCATGACCTTTTCACCAACTTGCTGCATTGAGCCTTGGGTCAAGCCAGCCTCTCACACTCACCATGCTGCACCAGAACCCAACTTGTACTTGCCTAAACTTGAGCCATGCCCTATCTTACACAAAAGTGGACTTTTTTGCAAAAGTAGTCACACCTATCATTGCAGGCCAGGTCACATCCCCCAGCCACTTGCAATTGTTTATTGAATCAATTTGCTGGCCATAACACATGAGAACCAAGGCTGAAGCACACACATTCACCACTTACACAAAAACCTCCCACATTGCAACTTCATTCGAATCTGCTCACACAGCCATCAAACACTAAAACTTTCTTCATCACTCAACAAAACACACTTCATAGATCACAAAGCACCCAAAGCCCAAGCTTGAAACAGCCAGAAACTCATACTGCCATCTCTCACCTCAGTTTGCAGTTTCACTTGGAACTATCACCATAGCCCACAAACATCAAAACAAACCTTGCAAACCTTCTCAACACATTGCATAGACCTCAAACAACCCATCACCATGACCTGAAAGTGCCAGAATCACTGCTGCCATTTTTGACTGAACTGAAGCAGAAGCTTTCGAAGCTCACTCTCTAGCCAACCCAAACTCATTTTGAGCATTCAAGCACCTTTGGGGGACCAAGAGGAGCAGCTTGCACTGAAGGAAGAGGCCTGAAAGTTCCTAAATTGAAAGCTGCAAATCTCAGGTAGCTCGAAATTAATTTTTCCAGAAATGATTTTTCTTGTTACAAACTTGTTCTTTATGCTCTCCTGATCATCCTGATGCTTTTAGTTTTTGAAATGGTTGTGTTTTGAGAATTTAATTTGTGTTTGAAGCTTACGAACCCTAGAACTTTCCCTCTTCGATTCAGCTTATTTAGGTAAAATAAATTTGTTCTAGGTTAGGGGTTTGATTCGTGAGAGTGAGAAGAACATTCCCTTGGCTTTAGTTTTCATTTTTATTACGTTTTGAGGAAGTTGAGTGATTCTCAGGTGAGAGCTGGCCGGAGAAGACGACCGGAAGTCTTCTCCGGCCGCCTGAATGTAATTAGGGCTTAATCCAGTAATTAAATGCCATTTGAATCTGGAGCGTTTGATCAGTTGACTCCCTTGACTTCGCGCGTGTGTGGACGGCCCAGATGTGCTCATTTAGCCCTAATCTCTCTCTTTAGGTTAATTAATCTTTAATTAATTTAATTTAGCCAGAAGCAATCTGGGCCTTTCATCCTGGCGCGCAGTCAACGCTTTTGAAACCAGGGCCAATCCCAGCCATCCAATCTGATTACTTCCATTTAATTTAATTTTATTTTCATTTATTTTCAATTAACTTGTACAATTTGTTTAAAATAGTTAAAAAATCATAAAAATTATGAAACTTTTTCTTTAAGGTTTTATTAATTTTTATGACACAAAAATATTTTTATTTTATTTTTTATCATTAAAAAAGTATTTTTAAATATTTAAAAGATTATTTTTAATTGATTAATGAGAATTAATTAATTAAAAATACTTTTAGGTATTTAAAAATTACAAAAAAATTCATGAAATGTTCTAAGACATTTAGAAACATTGTCCAACCTTCAAACCAAATTTCTTTTTTGATCTTGATGCATTTTAAGAATTTTTCATTGAATTAAATCATTTTTGATGCATTATTTTGTTCATAAGTTTGAAAATTCATTTCTGCCTATTGGTGAAGGTTGAGACATTGATTCTTCTTGCATTGTCTTTTGTTTGGCATGTAGTTTCTAGGGCAAAAAGACCATGAATTGTTCTTGCATTTTCAAATTGATTGGCATTTGTTTTGTTAAGAACCCTCAAAAACCCTAATAACTTAGAAAATTCATAACTTGAGTTTGGTTGAGAGTTGAGAGCTCCCCTTTGGGCAGTGGTTCATTATAGGCCTAGGGTTTCTTTGGGTACCATTTTCCATTTTTTAGGTTAAGGTTTGCTTCTGTTTTTGGTTTGTGTTTGATGTTTGATCCATGAACCCTAATTTGGGCTTTCATTTGCATCCTTCTTGCATTTCTTTGCATAACATGACTTGCCATTACATTTTGTGCATTCTCATGATTCATTTAACATCTTAAGACATGTATGAATCATGTTTGATCATTGCATTGCATGTTTGCCATGTCATTTGTCTTGTATGTTTCATAACATTTCATGTTTGTCCATGCTCCTCAACTTGCATCATTTGCATCCATGACTTTGTATGAACATCTCATTGTCTTGTCTCATGTTCATAGCACTCCATAGCATCATCATCATCATCAACATACTTCTGGTTTTTGCTTATCATATCATTTCATCTCATTTAGAATTGTATTGCATTTGTTTCTAACATTGCAGGTGGTAAGTAACTTGAGAGGTGAATTTGCCTTCACTTCTCATAACTTTTCTTTTCATCTCTCTTGCATACCATGCTGCATTTGTACTTGTGTTTGAGATTGAGTTTGCTCATTCTTCTTCCTCCCACTTTCTTTCTTCAAGTGACTTGACTTCTTGGATGAAGCAAGTCACTTTGCTTCTCTTGATCTTGTTCATCTGCTTCCTGGTGGTTCCTCTGAAGATTGTTTCTTGCAAACCTCACAAACCTTAGGGACAACCAAGCATGACAATGAATTAGGGTTTTGATTAGTCTCCCCATAGTTTTTACCTTTGTGTCTCTCTTTGAGTCTTCTCTCCTCACCTCATAATCAGGGACTAAACCTTAAAGGCTTTAAAACTTTGTGATTAGGGTTATGCCTGCATCCTTCTTTTAGGATGGAGTGTATAACTTTAATCCCAAGTGCTAAACCCTTAATGTGTTGAAATCTCTTAATCAATCCACATAATAATCATCAAGACATCACACTTGTAACTTGGGCCTTGCATTAGGGTTCTAATTCTTCCTTAATTGGTTAAGAAGGACTAACCCTAAAGTTAATGGACAAGTCCCCCTCAAGTTGTCTTACAAATCATAAAAAACACTTCATCATCATATCATTAATAAAATCCACTTAATCAAAGGTTTGTTCTGTCATGGGTTTAATCCCTAATCATGGATTAAGCTGAGGATCCTTCCTCAGCTTAAACACCCTCATCTATTATCCTTCTTTTAGGATAGTGTAATGAGCCTGTTAAATCCCTGATTATGGCTTAACCTCATTACTTAACACTAAACAAAAATCACAAAAACATCTAATTAATCACAAGTAGGTTAATGATCTTAACCCTACATCAAAGGTGATTAAGTGTGAGAATCTGACTTCACACTTAAGGTAATTCTCATTACCCCTAATCAGAGGGATGATGTGATGAGTTTACCAAATCCGTTGATTTAGGTTTAAGCTCATTATCTTATGACAAACTCCAAAAAGAAATAAAAGACTGAAAACACAAGAACAAACAATAATCGTCTCCTTCGGGATTCTTTTCTCATCTCATTCACTCACAAACGAGAGCTCGCTTCTTCCGTCTAATGCAAGACAGTTTGCATCTGTGCCAGACAGATCATACACTTGAGCATTGACAAGCAAGCAGTTCACAAGTCAATTCACCTTTCAGTCTCTTTGGGTCGAACTACGGTGTTCTGACTTCCTCATTGCACGAGAGGATACGTAGGCATAACTTAACGGTTATCGAACAAAAGTCTCTGTACATTCCCCCTCTTTCTAGCCTCATTCTTCTAGCCTCATAATCTTGAGCATTTTATTCCTTTTCTTACACTGACACTTCACTTATACACTTCACACTTCTTTTGCACTGACACCTGTACATCCTTTTCCAGCTCTTTATACACAAATAGCACTGACACTACCCCTTTAAAACACAAATCTTTTAAGCGTGGATCCCGTCGAGTACGGCGGACAATCTGGGTGCTAATACCTTCCCAGGTTGTAACCAACCCCCTTTCTCAGTCTCTCTGGTTCGCAAACCGTCTTATCCATTCTTTTTCTAGGTCTATGCAGCATTGCCTTTCCTCCGGGATAAAAATGCCTAGCTGGCGACTCTATTCATCTCCAGTGAGTTCACGGCTGTGTGTTCTCACTGTTCCCTTCGCCGACCGTTCGCGCTTGTACCTGGATGCAAATCTTTGGGAGCGACAGCTTGGCGACTCTGCTGGGGAGACCCTTATACTGCAACCAGGGCTTCTGGTTCTTTTTGTGGGTTCCTCCTAGCGCTTGATTGATTTGTGTTTATTGGGGGGTGTTATGTGCTTGTTTGTGCTTGTATTTATTTTTATTCATTGCTTTATGTACAGTTACTTTACTGCTTTCTTTATTGCATTTATATATATCATACTGTCATGCTGTCTGTGCTGGATCTGGTTTTGTTTTAGTGGGTGGGGTTCTATTGAGAGCCAAGGTCCTATACCTGGGACCTGAGTGACACCTAGGCTAGAGTGAATCATATTCTTTCCCATTCCATTTCGGTCTGGTGCGGGAATATGAAACACGGTTCAGATATGGGTTTCTTCTTGAGAACTCTGTGCTACGGATTTCCTGTAGTGCTAGGGGGATCTGGGAAGCCTGCTAAGTCTGGATGACCTTTTAGTATTGACCTTCAGAAATTGAGGTGAATTGGAGGAGGAATTGTTATGGTTATTGTAAACACTGTACCTCCGGGTTAGAAGTGTTTACACTTCTCATAACTGATCCAAGTCTGAGGATCCTTGTTCTAGATCACTACCTGTGAGGGGGGTTGGGCTGTTTACAGGTTTGCAGGTACCTTGACCTCAGAATACCCTGTTACTTTGACTTTGTTAAGAATGCTCCATGTTGGATAGTTCTTGTGATTCTAAAACCCTGGACATGTGGCTCTTTATTTGAGTCCCCCACCTTGGTTACTGGATTTATAGACCTCCATCCGGAATTCTTGAACACACATGGATCTATACCAAGGCAGTTTATCCAGATCCAGCTCAGTCACAAACCCTTTGCATATCATTTGCATACATCCTCATTGCATCATATTAACATGTGCTTATTTGTTTTTCAGGGTATCCATTTTCATCAGGTTTTGGTTTTGACCCCATCTGCAGCTTTGACCCATCTTCACCAGCATCTGCTTCAGTTTAGCTGCCTGCTTCATCACCAGCCAGTCAGTGGTTTTCTCTACTTCAGCATTGTCATCAGCACTCTACCCAGTCTTCAGCATCATGGCTCCAAAGAAAAGCAATATCACCTATCATTTCTTCCAACCAGACTTGTCAGACATCAGGAGGGTCCAAACCCTGATGACCCCAGATCACATACCTCTGTTCAGGGACCATTATGGGGATATACTTGACTTGGTTATAGACATGGACCCATCTCAGAGGAGCCTGATCCATACCTGCATCCAGTTCTATGACCCCCCATTGAGGTGTTTCACCTTTCAAGACTTTCAGTTGGGACCTCTCTTAGAAGAATATGCATCTTTGGTTGGTTTGCCTATCAAGAGAGAAATTCCTTTTAACCCTGACATGGTCTTTCCCAGCAATGGAGAGATAGCAAGAGCTTTGCACCTGGAACCTGCTTTGATTGAGCAGCATATGACCTCTAAAGCTGGGATCCCTGGTCTTCATCTGGACTTCCTGATTTCTCAAGCTAGTTTGAAGGCCTCCCTGGGGGATTGGAAAGCTGTTTGTGCATTGTTGGCCTTGAGTGTATATGGAATTGTGTTGTTTGCAGATGAGCCCAGATTCATCAGCAAGAATGCCATCCACCTGTTCATCCTGAAGAACCCAGTGCCAACCTTGTTGGGTGACCTCTATTACTCAGTACATCAGAGGAATGAGAAACAGAGGGGTAAGCTAGTGAGGTGTTGTGCTCCACTATTCCATGCTTGGCTTCTCAAGCATCTACCCAGGACAGATGCATTCCTGAATCCTCATCAGCAAAGCAACTGGGCTAAGAGGCTCACTACTCTCACTGCAGCAGACATCAGATGGTGCACCCAAAGCACCAAGGGCAGAGATATGATCACCAGCTGTGGGCACTTTCCCAATGTGCCTCTGATAGGAGTTAAGGGAAGTATCAATTACAACCCTCTGCTGTTCAAGAGGCAGTTAGGCTATGCACTGGTGCATGCTCCTAGGGAACAGGACTTGGTGGAGACCCTTTATTGTGAGAACAAGGTTAGTTTGGCTGTTGTTAGGCAGGCTGCCTGGGCCTGGGATCATGTTCAAACCAAGGGAATCACCATTCTGGGGAAGTGCAATAATGTGGCATCAGCCCAATATCATGAGTGGTCCTATGCTAGGGCCCAAATCTCAGGATTGCCCTTCACCATCAAAGACATGCCTGAGTCATCATCAGCACCACCCCCTGCTACTGTCAGTTTGGAAGAGTTTGAAGGCTTGAAAGAAAGAAATGAGAAGCTATCCCAAGCCCTGCAGAAGACCCTCAGGGAGAGGAGTGAAGGTGTAAGGGAGATTGAAAGATTGGAGAAGCTGAGAGTGGAACACTTGACTAAGATTGAGAAGTCTGGAGACTATATCAACAAGTCTAAAGCTGGTGAGCAGATTCTGAAAAATGCTTGTAAAGAAGCCCAGTTCCAAAGAGCAAGGACAGACTTGTACTTGAAAGAGAGTCAGGCCAGGTGGGTCCGGATCACTGAAGCCCGTACTCTAGAAGACAAGAGAGTTCAAGATAAGATGGAGCAGATGGAGAAAGCCCTGGCAGCAGCCCAGGAGGAAATTTCAGAGCTAAAGATCAAAGCTGGAGTGAAGAAGTCCAGAGATCAAAGTCAGAACAAGAGGTTAACTGCAGCTGTTGCAACCAGAAACCTTCTCATCAGGAGTCTCACGGAGCGTCCGGCTGATCCTGTGACCGAAGCACTTCTCAAGGAAGTTCGTGAGGATGAGTTTGGCCTTGGAGTTTGATCATTTGCTTGTTGTTGTTCCTTTTCCATGTACTTTTACTTTTGTGATGTATTTTGGCCCCTTTGAGGGTTTGTGTTGTAAAAATGAACAAGTTGTATTATTTCACCCTTTGTAATATATTTGTGTTGGTTTATATTTGGGCTCACATCAAAAGCAACTGCAACAGCATCATCTTCAAGGGTCTGGAAGGGTCAAAACTGAAGACCAAACCGGATACCTTGAGAGCAAATAAGCATAACTGCATTGCATGCTAACCCCTTTGTTTGTTTTTGTAGGTTTTTGTTTTGTTGTTACTAACCTCTGTTGTAAATCTCAGGCATTATTGCTCGTCGCCGGGTATTTCCTCTCAACAGGCCACACAGGTATCCAACTAGAAACAACCTTCCGGGAATTCAGATGGATCAAGTTCAACAAGATCTTGCTGATGTCAGAAATCAGCTAGCCAATGAAAGGTTAGAGATGAGAACGCAGATGACGCAGTTCATGGAGGTTATGAACAACATGGCTCAGAGCCAGGAGAGACTGAGGGCCATGGTGGAGAGGCAGAATCAAGAGGAGCCTCATGTAGGAACTGCAGGCACCAGTAATAATGAAAGGGTGCAACCACATGTGAATCCTCCTGTGTTTGGTCCACATCTACACCCTGAGGTTAACATCCCTGCAAATGTTCAAGGAACAGCCACCGCAGCCAGAGTACTTCAAGAGGATCCTCAGGAGGACCAATTTACAGTAATGGGTGCCGGAGAGGATGCTTATGATAGGAGATTGGATGAAATAGCTGAGAAGTTAAGGTCCCTAGAATCTCAGAACTCTTTGGGCTTCGACGTCATGGACATGGGTTTGGTTGATGGGGTCAGGATCCCTCATAAGTTCAAGCCTCCTTGTTTCGAAAAGTATAATGGGACTTCATGCCCCCGGACTCATTTGCAATCGTTTCTGGGAAGGCTGAAGGCCTATACAATGGATGAGAAGCTCTGGATGTTTTACTTCGAAGACAGTTTGACTGGAGCATCAAGGGAATGGTATTCCCACTTGACAAGGGCAACTGTAAGATGCTGGAAGGACCTGGCAGAGGCCTTCATCCGACAGTATCAATACAACTTAGACATGGCACCCAACAGGACTCTCCTAATGGGAATGTCACAGTCGTCAAGGGAAAGTTTCCGAGAATATGCCCAGAGATGGAGGCAATTGGCTGCTGCTGTTCAACCACCAATGTCTGAGAGAGAAATGGCAGACATGTTTATGAACACTCTCCAGGGAACGTATATTGACAGGTTGGCTGCTTTCTCGTCCACTAGCTTCGCAGATGTTGTTATAGCTGGGGAGAGAATTGAAAGCCTGTTAAAAATGGGTAAAATTTCCGATAATGGCGCCAGTTCGTCCAGCAGTACAAGGAAGCCTTTTGCAGGCCCTAGAAGAGCTGGCGAGACCAATGCCATTCATACCAACAGGGGTAGGCCCCAATATGTTCAAAGGTCCATAGCAGCAGTCACTATCCCTGCTCCAGCACATCCTCTGCCAGTCTATCAACCTCCTCAACAAAACTTCCAACAACAACCTCCGTATCAGCAGAACCAATATCCTCCAAGGAACTACAACAACAACAACTCCAACAACAACAATCAACAGAGGCCATTCCAACAAAGGCCCTCTCAAGCTAATCGAGTGATCGACCCGATTCCAATGCCGTATGCTGCTTTGCTGCCACAGCTTCTGAAACTCAACCTGGTTGAGCTAAGAACGTTGGCACCTCCGGATCCAAACAGTCTACCAAGAAACTATGACTCTAATGCTAGGTGTGCTTTTCACTCAAACGCGCCTGGTCACAGTACAGAAAAATGCAGAGCTCTGCATATGAAGGTACAAGACTTAGTAGACTCCAAGGCTTTGAACTTTGCACCTCCGCCCAACGTCAACAAAAACCCAATGCCACACCATGGTGGTCCCCGAATTAATGCTATCGAAGAAGACCAACCGTCTTATTTGATAACCAGTGTGGATCAGATCAGGACACCATTGGTGGAAATCAAGGCTCAACTCCGTGAAAGCAATATATTTCCGGGGTGTGAACTAGGGTGCCCATACTGCAATATTTCTTGGAATGGGTGTGAAGACTTGAGGAATGGCATTGACAGCCTTATTCAGAGTGGCTTACTGCAGATCACTACATCATTCCCGGCAAACCCGACGACTTCAGCAACAACGGTTTCAGATCCTCCTACAAATACAGCAACAATAGTTCCCAACGATTCATCAGCAACATCAGCAAGTACTTCATCTGTTCTACCCAATGATCAGTTTTCAACAGTTTCTCCTGCTACAACCTCAGCTTCAGTCCACTTCGACTCCCCATCAACAACAACAACAGTTCTTCCAACAGAACCTTCTACAACACCAGCAAACAATCACGAAGATGTCTCCACTGTTACCATATTCTACGATCCAGAAAACAATTCCGCTTATCATTCAGAAGGTGCTGCTCCCACTAGAGCACCAGTTACAATCTTTTATGATCCACAGACAATAACAGTCCCCTCAGCAGCAGCAATCAGTCCAGTCACCGTCACGGTACCTGGACCTGTACCATATGAAAGCAATAGGGCCATCCCTTGGCACTATGGCTCTGACTTGTACTGTGAAGGGAAAAGAATCACTCTGGAAACATCATCACCTGCACCACAAGTTGATAATGTGGGGGGAGGCGGAGGCTTCACTCGAAGCGGACGTCTCTTCGCTTCACAAGTCCAAAGACCCACTGCCGAAGCAGAAGCTGCTGCCAAGGCAAAGGGTAAAGGACCGGTGCAGGAAGATCCAGCTGCCAAAGAAGCCCTGAAGACTCCATTTGATCAGGAAGTTGATGAGTTTATGCGGATCATCAAGAAGAGTGATTATAAAGTTGTGGATCAACTTCACCAAACTCCATCCAAAATCTCCATCCTCTCACTGCTCATGTGCTCCGAAGCCCATCGGAATGCACTACTGAAAGTCCTGCACGCAGCTTACGTGCCAGAGGAGATTACTGTCAACCAGTTGGAAACGGTGGTTGGGAATGTTACTGCTAGCAACGGGCTAGGGTTTACCAATTCTGATTTGACAGTGGATGGTCGTAACCACAACAAAGCCTTGCACATAACTATGGAATGCAAAGGAGCTGTCCTTTCTCATGTGCTGGTGGACACAGGTTCCTCCCTGAATGTCTTACCAAAGAAGGCTCTGGTGAAGTTAGAATATGATGGATTGGCATTGAGACCCAGCAACCTGGTGGTTAGAGCTTTTGATGGCTCAAAGAGATCGGTTCTGGGAGAGATTGAGCTGCCCGTGACAATTGGCCCGCAGACTTTTAAAACTATCTTTTATGTGATGGACATTCAGCCCGCCTACAGCTGTTTGTTGGGTAGACCCTGGATTCACGCCGCTGGCGCTATAACGTCTACCCTTCACCAAAAGTTAAAATTTGAGTGGGAGGGTCAAGTTGTCACAATCTGTGGAGAAGAGGACATCTTTGTTAGCCACCTGGCTACCTACAAGTACATTGAGATGGATGGAGAAATCCATGAAACGATGAGCCAAGGTTTTGAAGCCTTGAATGTCAATGAAGCATCTGCTGTTTCAGGAATCTCCATGTCGTCATATCAACAAGCCCGGAAGGTTGTTGAAGAAGGAACTGCCCTAGGCTGGGGCAAGGTCTTAGCTGTGGAGGAGAAGAAGGACAAATTTGGGTTGGGTTACAGACCAACTCAACATCAAGCAACGGCTGCTGCAGAGCCAGGTTTTGTCAGTGGGGGGATGCTAACCCCCGATGCTATCAACTGTTTGGAAGACGAGCTGGAAGAGGAGCGCAATCTGGAGAATTGGATTCGTCCAAAGATCCCGGGGAGCAGTGTCTCGAACTGGTCTTCCCAGGAAATTATAAGTGTTACTCGAGCAGAGTAATTATTATTTCCTGCATCTTTTATAGCATGCATCAAAGTCTTGCATCTTGCCCAAGATGACAAGACTCATTTTGTAATCAGGGCCATATGTACTTTTGTGCAAACAAGATTAAATTAATGAAATATCAGACAATCTTTTTGCAAACGGGTCTTTTTTCTTTCTGCTCACTGTTTTTCCATTTTTCTTTTTGTACAAAAATAAATGGCAGTGTTTTCAAAATGATAACTTCATTTCACTTTTTTCTAAAGCAAGATTAAAATCAGATCACTAAAATGAACCAACTGAACCCTTGCAGAGAGTGCCTTCCAGACAGCACCGACAACAGCACGGCTATGACTTCGTATGACTTTGACAATCCGATCAATCAAGCTGATGAAGGGGTTGATGAAGAATATGAGCTTCCTGAAGAGCTAGCCCGATTGTTAAGGCAAGAGGAAAGGGTCATTACCCCTCACCAGGAGGAGGTTGAAGTGATTAATCTTGGTACGGAGGAAAATGTGAAAGAGGTCAAGATCGGGGCCTGCCTGCAAAACTCAGTGAAGAGACAACTGATAGATCTGCTTCAGGAGTATGTTGATGTGTTTGCTTGGTCGTATCAAGACATGCCAGGGTTGGATACCGATATAGTTGTGCACAAGCTGCCTTTGAGAGAAGAGTGCCCTCCAGTTAAACAGAAACTGCGCCGTACTCGTCCAGACATGGCTATGAAAATCAAGGAGGAGGTACAAAAGCAATGGGACGCCGGGTTCCTTGCTGTGACTAGCTATCCACCGTGGGTTGCTAATATTGTGCCTGTGCCTAAGAAGGATGGCAAAGTAAGAATGTGTGTTGACTACCGGGATCTGAACAGAGCCAGCCCGAAAGACGACTTCCCATTACCTCACATTGACGTATTGGTTGATAATACGGCTCAGTTCTCGGTATTCTCCTTCATGGATGGATTTTCAGGATACAATCAGATTAAAATGTCACCTGAAGACATGGAGAAGACAACATTCATCACACCTTGGGGCACGTTCTGTTATAAAGTGATGCCATTCGGACTGAAGAATGCTGGTGCAACGTATCAACGGGCTATGGTAACATTGTTTCATGACATGATCCATAAGGAAATCGAATGTTATGTGGATGATATGATCGCCAAGTCCCTTACAGAGGAAGATCACCTGGTGAATCTGCTCAAGTTATTCAAGCGTCTGAGGAAGTACCAATTGAAGCTGAACCCCAACAAGTGCACATTCGGGGTGCGATCCGGTAAGCTGCTGGGCTTTATTGTAAGCGAGAAAGGGATTGAGGTTGACCCTGATAAAGTCAAGGCTATACAAGAGATGCCTGCGCCGAAAACTGAGAAAGAAGTTCGAGGGTTCTTAGGTCGATTGAACTACATTTCACGGTTCATATCTCACCTCACAGCAACCTGTGAACCCTTGTTCAAGCTGCTAAGGAAAGAGCAAACGGTCAGGTGGAATGAAGATTGCCAGAGGGCTTTTGACAGGATCAAGGAATATCTGCAAGAACCTCCAATCCTTATGCCGCCAGTTGAAGGAAGACCTCTAATCATGTACTTGACAGTATTAGAAGAGTCAATGGGGTGTGTGTTGGGCCAGCATGACGAGTCTGGTCGAAAAGAGTATGCAATATACTACCTAAGCAAAAAGTTTACCGACTGTGAACAGCGTTATTCACTGCTCGAGAAAACTTGCTGTGCTTTAGCGTGGGCTGCTCGCCGACTGAGACAGTATATGTTGACCCACACTACTTTGTTGATCTCAAAAATGGACCCAGTTAAGTACATTTTCGAGAAGCCAGCTCTTACCGGACGGGTTGCAAGATGGCAAATGATTCTCACAGAATATGACATACAGTACACGTCTCAGAAAGCCATCAAGGGCAGTGTACTATCTGAATATCTTGCTGAGCAACCCATTGATGATTACCAGCCTATGAGGTTCGACTTCCCCGATGAAGACATCATGTTCATTAAAGCAAAAGATCATGAAGAGCCTATTCACACTGAAGGGCCTGACCCAGAAGAAGAATGGACTATGATGTTTGATGGGGCTGTCAACATGAATGGCCGTGGTGTTGGTGCAGTACTCATTACACCTAAAGGGGTTCACATGCCTTTCTCGGCAAAGCTCACTTTCAACTGCACTAACAACGAAGCCGAATACGAAGCTTGCATTATGGGTCTTGAGGAAGCCATTGACCTCAGGATCAAGACATTGACCGTATTCGGAGATTCAGCTTTGGTAATCAATCAGACCAACGGAAAATGGTACACCCATCAAGATCATCTGATACCTTACAGGGATTATACAAGAAGGTTACTGACTTTCTTCACAACAGTCAAACTTGAGTATATCCCTCGGGACGAGAATCAGTTTGCAGATGCTCTTGCTACCATTTCATCCATGATCAAAGTTCAAGCTGCTAATTTTGTACCTCAGATTTCAGTATCGAGACTCGATAGACCAGCATATGTATTTGCAGTGGATGCTGTAAAAGATGATAAGCCTTGGTTTCATGACATTAAGTGCTTCTTGGAGGATCAAACATACCCACCTGGGGCATCCTCCAACGATAAGAAGACTTTAAGAAGGCTTGCTGGGGGTTTCTTTCTAAACACTGATGGATCTTTATACAAAAGGAACTTTGACATGGTACTCCTTAGATGTGTTGACAAGACGGAAGCAGATTTACTGATGCATGAAGTGCATGAAGGCTCTTTTGGTACCCATGCTGGAGGACATGCCATGGCTAAAAAGTTGTTAAGATCAGGCTATTATTGGATCACAATGGATGCAGACTGTTGTGCCTATGCCAGAAAATGCCACAAATGCCAGATCTATGCAGATAAAGTGCATGTGCCTCCAAATCCGTTAAACATCATGTCTTCACCATGGCCCTTTGCTATGTGGGGCATTGATATGATTGGCAAGATTGAGCCAACTGCTTCGAACGGCCACAGATTCATCCTGGTCGCCATCGACTATTTTACAAAGTGGGTTGAAGCAGCCTCATATGCAAATGTCACAAGGCAAGTGGTAGCCAGATTTCTGAAAAGAGATATCATCTGTCGGTATGGAGTGCCCGAGCGAATCATTACTGATAATGGTTCCAACTTGAACAACAAAATGATGGCAGAGCTGTGCCGGGACTTCAAGATCCAACATCACAATTCTTCTCCTTACAGGCCAAAGATGAACGGCGCTGTCGAGGCAGCAAATAAGAATATCAAGAAGATTGTGCAGAAGATGGTAGTCACTTACAAAGATTGGCATGAAATGCTACCGTTTGCCTTGCATGGGTACCGCACATCAATCAGGACATCCACTGGGGCAACACCGTATCAACTTGTGTATGGTATGGAAGCAGTCCTACCTGTTGAAGTTGAACTACCCTCCCTACGGGTACTGATGGATGTTAAGCTAAACGAAGCAGAATGGGTTCGGGCCCGATACGAACAACTGAGTCTGATCGAAGAGAAGAGATTGGCTGCAATCTGTCATGGGCAGTTATATCAGAAGAGAATGAAGAGAGCCTTCGATCAGAAAGTCAGGCACCGAGAGTACCAAGTAGGAGATCTTGTGCTGAAAAGAATCCTTCCTCCTCATACAGACCACAGGGGCAAGTGGACTCCCAATTATGAAGGACCATTCGTCGTAAAGAAAGTTTTCTCTGGTGGAGCACTAATGCTCAGCACCATGGATGGTGAAGATTTCCCATCCCCTGTGAATTCAGATGCAGTTAAAAAATACTTCGCATAAAATGACCCGCTGGACATAAAAACAGAATGTAAGTCCAGGCAAAAATAGGGCATCCCGGCGAGTCAAAAACAGAATAAAAGACTCGGGCAAAAATAAGGGAAATAAGCAAAAAATGTACACCCGCTGAGTTGAAAAGCCGCATTGGACAGCTCAGGCAAAAATGGGTATCCCGATGGATTGAAAACCCGAAAGGGCGATCCATGCAAAATAAGGGAATAAGCGAACAACTGCATTCTGAATTCGTCTGTATCACCTACAACTTGGTAAGCTCCAAGGGATCAAGCTGCAATCAGAATCAACTCTCTCCAGAAAGCAAGACGAGAAGAACGTCATTGTCATACGAGTCATAGCAGAAGAGGAAGCTCCTTGAAAGCATCGCCAGCACCGCCAGCACTTTATTTCTCAATTTGTAACAATCTCCTCATTTCAGGAGATATGTTTCTCTGACTGTATCTTGCCAATTCAGGGCACACGAATTAATATAATCAGATTTTCAGTCATGTCTCGTTTTTTACATTTATGCTTTGCAAAGAGTTGTCTGATGTCTCTAAAAACACAATTGCATAAGTACAGATGCCTCTCTCTAAAAATAAAACACATGCTTGCAGGGAATATACTTACTCTCGAAAGTACTTATTTCCTATGACGGAATCTCAGTAAAAGATACCTCGGGACCATTTGTGCGTTTCTTTATCTTTGCAGGATTGCAGGTATCCAGAACACAACTTGGGGCATACAAGTTACGTCTCAGCAAGCTGGCAAATCTACAAAAGATATCGGCATCCGAAATGCTCTATCCCCAGTCGAGTTGCTTCCCATTGCTCGCCCCAGCTGAATTACCAACAGCATCTCCCAGCTGTAATACCAACCATTATTCCTCAGCAGGATGCGAGAATCGAGGAATCATCTCCCCACAGAGCTTCAGGCCTCTATTCAGAAGAGCAGCGCACGAAGAAGTCACAACAGAGAGAGAGAAAGCTTCTACAAACCCCAGCTGGGTCCCGCATTATAAGGATACGTCAACCAGTGATCTATATCCCCAAGCAGATACACCAATAGATCTACCAATGATCCCATCCCCAGCTGGGATGTCTTCCTCAGCAGATCGACCAGAGATCTCCGCGGCAACGGGATCCGGATCCCGGATCGGTGCCTCTTTGCATAATCATAGCATTCGCATCATATTCACCCTCAAAGCGTAGCATTCCGTCTAATACGGAGCATTACAGCAAAAATCAAATGCATAGCATAATCATAAGTCATGTTGTGAGTTGAACACTTGTAAAATATTGACAATCTGTCGGCATACAGAATACATCCCCATCAGAGTCCCAGCAAAAGTAGTTGCCCCATATCACAAACACCAGTGCATATCTCCTTTTTGACACTCGTCCGTGTCACCATTCCCCAGCAGGTTGCCTGAATACACCTTACAAATCAAGATCACCAGTATTACAGATACTTTCTGACACCCGTCCGTGTCAAATCACCAGCAGAAAACCAAAGATATCCTCTTTGCACTCACACAATCTCTGACACTCGTCCGTGTCATATCCCCAGCGTGGTCGCCTGTACTTGTATATACTTTCTCAACACCCGTCCGTGTCATATCCCCAGCGCAGTCGCTTACACTTTCATCACCCATATACTTGTTAATATCATACTTACCCCTCCTGACACTCGTCCGTGTCACTCTCCCCAGCAGATAAACACTCATATATACCTATTACTCACTGGTACACTTATACAGATACTCGTCCGTATCTTGTATACATCATCACTCATATCCCCACAGATTCGACAATAGTCCTTGTTCTTTGTCAACCAGTTGGTACTCGTCCGTGCCATCATCTCAGAACATTGCGTCTAGTGTTTGTTTCTATATGATACTCGTCCGTATCATAGTCTTAAGGATGCTCGTCCGCATCTTTAATCCGTACACTGTGTCAAACACTCATGTCTTCTTGAATATAGATGCTCGTCTGTGTCTACTATTCCCCAGAAGAATCTTCAGATTCGACACTCGTCCGTGTTCTCTGTTAACCAGTTGATACTCGTCCATATCATCATCTCAGAACATGCGTCAAGCGTTTGTTTCTACATGATACTCGTCCGTATCATAGTCTTAAGGATGCTCGTCCGCATCTTTAATCTATACACAATACCAAACACTTATACCTTTTGTTTCTTGGATGTAAACGCTCGTCCGTATTTACTATATCCCCAGTAGATCGCAGTCAAATTTCCTTTTTATCTAACACTCGTCCTGTGTTATGATAAACTTTGAGAGCAGCCGTCCCCTGCTAAGTGGTCGTCCTCCACTTCTTGATGGTCGTCCTCCATCATGCTCATCCGATGGCCGTCCCCATCGTTGATTTTAGCAGCCGTCCCCTGCTAGGTGGTCGTCCTCCACCTTTTGATGATCGTCCTTCATCACTTTATCCAATGGCCGTCCCCATTGTTGATTTTAGTTATCTAACACTCATCCTGTGTTATGATAAACTTTGAGAGCAGCCGTCCCCTGCTGAGTGGTCGTCCTCCACTTCTTGATGGTCGTCCTCCATCATGCTCGTCCGATGGCCGTCCCCATCGTTGACCTTTTCTATCCGATGGCCGTCCCCATCGTTGATATTTTCGGCAGCCGTACCCTGCCAGGTGGTCGTCCTCCACCTTTGATGGCCGTCCCCATCATATTTCTTTTATCCCCAACAGAGCAGCCGTCCCCTGCTAGGTGATCGTCCTTCACCTTTGATGGCCGTACCCCATCATCTGTTTATTTCATATATTCTTTAACCCGATGGCCGTCCCCGTCGTGGTCCCTTTTCCTTTTAGCCCGATGGCCGTCCCCATCATTGGTTATTTTACCTACCTTATGAACTTGATGGCCGTCCCCGTCATGTTTCATTTGATTCCCAGAGAATGCTATAGCTTTATCTTGATGGCCGTCCCCATCATAATATTCTATTTTCCCCAGCTAGTCGGCCGTCCCCGTCTTAGCTTTACCTTTTTATCCCCAGCATGTCGGCCGTCCCCGTCATTGCTTTATTTTCCACACTTTCCCCAGCATGTCGGCCGTCCCCGTTTACCCAGCAGTCGTCCTCTGCTCGACGGTCGTCCTCCGTCGCCCACACTTTACAATATACTTTATTTGCTTTTACAATCTATATCCCTTTTCTTCTTCATTTCTGTGAGTGCAAATTTTGGACTGTCTTTGGTATTCAACCACAAGTTATCTTGTTTGCCTGTTAAGCCGCCGCTTACAACCTGCACAGCTAACTCATGCTTGAATAGGGGCAGCTGTAAACACCCCAAATTTGCCCTCACCCATTCACACATGACTTGTGATCATCTCACATGCATAAACACAATCACATCATCCCATGTCTCATTTGGTTTCACTGGATAGTTTCTAAGGCATCTGCACCTAGGGTTTGTGATCTGAGCAACCTCAGGGCATCTTGAGCCATTCCAAAGGCCACTAATCAACTCAAAGGGGTCCATGTGTGTTCTTATATCATGTTACATCCTCACAAAGTCAAAATTGCAGAGGGATCACAAGAACTAGGGTTTGAGTGGATGCAGAGCCAGGATGAACTGCACAGTTGACTGAAAATTAGGGTTTTGGTTTCAGAGGCCATAACTCCAAATTTTTTGGTCATTCTTGTTTCCATTGGTCTCTATATGGTATAGGGAGTATGCATATCAATTTTCATGAAGAAATTCCATGGGGAAGTCATCTGATCAAGAGTTGACTTTTCAGACAAGTCAGTGCAAAATCAGGGCATCTGAGGCCCCCAATGACCCAACCAATGGGTGATCTTCATCATTTTGAGTGTATATGATCTTTATTTGATCATGGAAGAAGTTTTGAAGTTCATAAAAATCAGGAATTTAGGGTTTTTACAAATGTTGACTTTTTGGGTATAGTTGACTTTTCAAGAATGCCTCATTTTAGGTCAATTTTCAAGCCTTGATTCATGATCCAAAAAGGCCTCAAATGGAAAAACTTTGGTCATGAAAGTTGTAGATCTCATCTTTCCCTTTTCAAAAAGTACAAGAACATGATCAAACTCTTCATGGATCAAAAGTTATGGCCATGCAAAGTTGCCAAAAATCATTGATTTTCAAGTTATGCACAAAAGGGAAATTTTGCAAAGTCTTGAACCAAAGTCAAATGTAGCCTCTAATTCATGACAAACCATTATGTAAACATCCTCTAAGTCACAAAAATCAGATTTGGATCAAGTTTGCTCATGGTTTGGTTCATGTAACTTGACTTTTTTCATGAAAATCCATAAAGCTAACCAAGTTGCAAAACACTCATGACCTTTTCACCAACTTGCTGCATTGAGCCTTGGGTCAAGCCAGCCTCTCACACTCACCATGCTGCACCAGAACCCAACTTGTACTTGCCTAAACTTGAGCCATGCCCTATCTTACACAAAAGTGGACTTTTTTGCAAAAGTAGTCACACCTATCATTGCAGGCCAGGTCACATCCCCCAACCACTTGCAATTGTTTATTGAATCAATTTGCTGGCCATAACACATGAGAACCAAGGCTGAAGCACACACATTCACCACTTACACAAAAACCTCCCACATTGCAACTTCATTCGAATCTGCTCACACAGCCATCAAACACTAAAACTTTCTTCATCACTCAACAAAACACACTTCATAGATCACAAAGCACCCAAAGCCCAAGCTTGAAACAGCCAGAAACTCATACTGCCATCTCTCACCTCAGTTTGCAGTTTCACTTGGAACTATCACCATAGCCCACAAACATCAAAACAAACCTTGCAAACCTTCTCAACACATTGCATAGACCTCAAACAACCCATCACCATGACCTGAAAGTGCCAGAATCACTGCTGCCATTTTTGACTGAACTGAAGCAGAAGCTTTCGAAGCTCACTCTCTAGCCAACCCAAACTCATTTTGAGCATTCAAGCACCTTTGGGGGACCAAGAGGAGCAGCTTGCACTGAAGGAAGAGGCCTGAAAGTTCCTAAATTGAAAGCTGCAAATCTCAGGTAGCTCGAAATTAATTTTTCCAGAAATGATTTTTCTTGTTACAAACTTGTTCTTTATGCTCTCCTGATCATCCTGATGCTTTTAGTTTTTGAAATGGTTGTGTTTTGAGAATTTAATTTGTGTTTGAAGCTTACGAACCCTAGAACTTTCCCTCTTCGATTCAGCTTATTTAGGTAAAATAAATTTGTTCTAGGTTAGGGGTTTGATTCGTGAGAGTGAGAAGAACATTCCCTTGGCTTTAGTTTTCATTTTTATTACGTTTTGAGGAAGTTGAGTGATTCTCAGGTGAGAGCTGGCCGGAGAAGACGACCGGAAGTCTTCTCCGGCCGCCTGAATGTAATTAGGGCTTAATCCAGTAATTAAATGCCATTTGAATCTGGAGCGTTTGATCAGTTGACTCCCTTGACTTCGCGCGTGTGTGGACGGCCCAGATGTGCTCATTTAGCCCTAATCTCTCTCTTTAGGTTAATTAATCTTTAATTAATTTAATTTAGCCAGAAGCAATCTGGGCCTTTCATCCTGGCGCGCAGTCAACGCTTTTGAAACCAGGGCCAATCCCAGCCATCCAATCTGATTACTTCCATTTAATTTAATTTTATTTTCATTTATTTTCAATTAACTTGTACAATTTGTTTAAAATAGTTAAAAAATCATAAAAATTATGAAACTTTTTCTTTAAGGTTTTATTAATTTTTATGACACAAAAATATTTTTATTTTATTTTTTATCATTAAAAAAGTATTTTTAAATATTTAAAAGATTATTTTTAATTGATTAATGAGAATTAATTAATTAAAAATACTTTTAGGTATTTAAAAATTACAAAAAAATTCATGAAATGTTCTAAGACATTTAGAAACATTGTCCAACCTTCAAACCAAATTTCTTTTTTGATCTTGATGCATTTTAAGAATTTTTCATTGAATTAAATCATTTTTGATGCATTATTTTGTTCATAAGTTTGAAAATTCATTTCTGCCTATTGGTGAAGGTTGAGACATTGATTCTTCTTGCATTGTCTTTTGTTTGGCATGTAGTTTCTAGGGCAAAAAGACCATGAATTGTTCTTGCATTTTCAAATTGATTGGCATTTGTTTTGTTAAGAACCCTCAAAAACCCTAATAACTTAGAAAATTCATAACTTGAGTTTGGTTGAGAGTTGAGAGCTCCCCTTTGGGCAGTGGTTCATTATAGGCCTAGGGTTTCTTTGGGTACCATTTTCCATTTTTTAGGTTAAGGTTTGCTTCTGTTTTTGGTTTGTGTTTGATGTTTGATCCATGAACCCTAATTTGGGCTTTCATTTGCATCCTTCTTGCATTTCTTTGCATAACATGACTTGCCATTACATTTTGTGCATTCTCATGATTCATTTAACATCTTAAGACATGTATGAATCATGTTTGATCATTGCATTGCATGTTTGCCATGTCATTTGTCTTGTATGTTTCATAACATTTCATGTTTGTCCATGCTCCTCAACTTGCATCATTTGCATCCATGACTTTGTATGAACATCTCATTGTCTTGTCTCATGTTCATAGCACTCCATAGCATCATCATCATCATCAACATACTTCTGGTTTTTGCTTATCATATCATTTCATCTCATTTAGCATTGTATTGCATTTGTTTCTAACATTGCAGGTGGTAAGTAACTTGAGAGGTGAATTTGCCTTCACTTCTCATAACTTTTCTTTTCATCTCTCTTGCATACCATGCTGCATTTGTACTTGTGTTTGAGATTGAGTTTGCTCATTCTTCTTCCTCCCACTTTCTTTCTTCAAGTGACTTGACTTCTTGGATGAAGCAAGTCACTTTGCTTCTCTTGATCTTGTTCATCTGCTTCCTGGTGGTTCCTCTGAAGATTGTTTCTTGCAAACCTCACAAACCTTAGGGACAACCAAGCATGACAATGAATTAGGGTTTTGATTAGTCTCCCCATAGTTTTTACCTTTGTGTCTCTCTTTGAGTCTTCTCTCCTCACCTCATAATCAGGGACTAAACCTTAAAGGCTTTAAAACTTTGTGATTAGGGTTATGCCTGCATCCTTCTTTTAGGATGGAGTGTATAACTTTAATCCCAAGTGCTAAACCCTTAATGTGTTGAAATCTCTTAATCAATCCACATAATAATCATCAAGACATCACACTTGTAACTTGGGCCTTGCATTAGGGTTCTAATTCTTCCTTAATTGGTTAAGAAGGACTAACCCTAAAGTTAATGGACAAGTCCCCCTCAAGTTGTCTTACAAATCATAAAAAACACTTTATCATCATATCATTAATAAAATCCACTTAATCAAAGGTTTGTTCTGTCATGGGTTTAATCCCTAATCATGGATTAAGCTGAGGATCCTTCCTCAGCTTAAACACCCTCATCTATTATCCTTCTTTTAGGATAGTGTAATGAGCCTGTTAAATCCCTGATTATGGCTTAACCTCATTACTTAACACTAAACAAAAATCACAAAAACATCTAATTAATCACAAGTAGGTTAATGATCTTAACCCTACATCAAAGGTGATTAAGTGTGAGAATCTGACTTCACACTTAAGGTAATTCTCATTACCCCTAATCAGAGGGATGATGTGATGAGTTTACCAAATCCGTTGATTTAGGTTTAAGCTCATTATCTTATGACAAACTCCAAAAAGAAATAAAAGACTGAAAACACAAGAACAAACAATAATCGTCTCCTTCGGGATTCTTTTCTCATCTCATTCACTCACAAACGAGAGCTCGCTTCTTCCGTCTAATGCAAGACAGTTTGCATCTGTGCCAGACAGATCATACACTTGAGCATTGACAAGCAAGCAGTTCACAAGTCAATTCACCTTTCAGTCTCTTTGGGTCGAACTACGGTGTTCTGACTTCCTCATTGCACGAGAGGATACGTAGGCATAACTTAACGGTTATCGAACAAAAGTCTCTGTACATTCCCCCTCTTTCTAGCCTCATTCTTCTAGCCTCATAATCTTGAGCATTTTATTCCTTTTCTTACACTGACACTTCACTTATACACTTCACACTTCTTTTGCACTGACACCTGTACATCCTTTTCCAGCTCTTTATACACAAATAGCACTGACACTACCCCTTTAAAACACAAATCTTTTAAGCGTGGATCCCGTCGAGTACGGCGGACAATCTGGGTGCTAATACCTTCCCAGGTTGTAACCAACCCCCTTTCTCAGTCTCTCTGGTTCGCAAACCGTCTTATCCATTCTTTTTCTAGGTCTATGCAGCATTGCCTTTCCTCCGGGATAAAAATGCCTAGCTGGCGACTCTATTCATCTCCAGTGAGTTCACGGCTGTGTGTTCTCACTGTTCCCTTCGCCGACCGTTCGCGCTTGTACCTGGATGCAAATCTTTGGGAGCGACACCCGTGTCCTTCCTTTTTTTTCTTCTGGTTTGTGCAGCGTTACCATTCTCGTTCCTTCGGGATAAAAATGTCTAGCTGGCGACTCTATTCTTTTTCGCGCCACTTTCGCGTTTGTACCAGGATGGAAATCCGGGGAGCGACAGCTGGCGACTCTGCTGGGGACCCTTAACCAGAGTATCTCTGGTTCCCTTAAGAGTCTCTCCTAGCGCTTGTTTGTTTCTGTTTCTTTGGGTGTTGATTGGTTGCTGTTGCATGTTGTATTTTACTGTTGTTTATTTACAGTTTTATTTACAGTTTTCAGTATTTATTTTCCTGCATCATATATTATACTGGATTGTCTGGACTGGATTTTTTCTGTTTGGTGGGACTTGGGTGATACTGTTACTGTTAGGTGAGCTCATTACCAAGGCTTGAGTGCACCTTAGGACCTAGAGTGGTTCCACTTTAGCCTCATGAGATCTTATCATGGGGGTAGTAGTGAGTTTCACGCCCAGATTTGCGACTGTCTTGGAAATGTCTTGATTGGGGATCTTCCTCTCTCATTTCATAACCTTGATAGTTATGTGAAGCTGAGGACCGGTCATTGAGAACCTTGTGGAAACATCCCTCTCTAGTGGTGATAGTGGCAGACCACATTCAGCGGCAAACCCATTCGCACCCGAGGGCCCACCTGGAACTCACATAGGATGACCTTGTTTTCCCGGACTCAGCTGAGGCCTCCCTACATAGTATATAATGCCAAACTGATTCCCTGATTTGGTCATAAGCCATTTCTCGGAAATGGTGAACGTATTATTGCTATTCGGCTTTGAGAGTTCGTGATGTTTGACCCGGAGCACACCAGTGAGATTGAGAGGGGTTTACAGGTTTGCAGGAACCCTTGACCTCTACATACCCTCATTATCAGTATGGCCTTTGTTATGACTTGGTCCTTATGGTTCTGGATTTCTTGATCTTTTGGTTCTGAGGGTTTCTATCAGATGGTTATGGCTCAGAGAATCTTGGTTTTCAGTTATTTGGGGGGTCCTAATATCCAGTATCCAGATGGTCCTGAGTTGATCATATGCCTGCATTGCATTTGCATTGCATCATACTTGCATTAACTATTTGTGTTTCCATTTTCAGGTTGTTGTTTACAGTTTAGCACCCAGTTCTGGTAATTGTAAGCTTTCCAGATGGCAGAAGTTAAGAAAATTACAAGAAAGAAGAATGTTCATTACACTTTTCTCCAACCAGAAGTCAAGAGTGTTCAGAAACTAGCAGGGCTGATGAATGATCAAGTTTTAGGGAACTTCATAAAGAGGTATGGTCAAATTTTGAAGTACATGGATAAACCTACTGCAGACCAGAAAGATAGCTTGCACACTTTGCTTCAGTTCTATGATCCCTTGTTGCGGTGTTTTGTGTTTTCAGATTATATCTTGGCTCCTACCTTGGAGGATATTTCTAGCATTTTGGGTGTTCCAGTCAGAGATACTTTGCCTTACTATGGATCAGAGATAGTTCTAAAGGAAGAAGACATATCCAGAGTCTGTCATATACCAGCTGCTAAGGTCTTCCTTGGGATGTGTCATACCCCAAATTTGTCCTACCTATTTAAAATTATAATTTATTAGATTTTATTTTCACTTTGCATCATTTGTATAGCATGACTTGTTTTTCATCAAGAATAACGCTTAAAATATTAGCCATAATGAAATCTCGGATATACAGACAGACCTGTTGAATTAATTTTTAACTGCTCGTAAAATTAGTAGACAGAAAGTTTCAAAATCGAGCATGCATACGTCAGCATTCTTGATCTATGTTTCACATAGATCAACCTGGCGTGCTCATTTTATTTTTTCGGCAAATTTTTCAATCATATTATTTTATTAGTTGAGCCTTTAACTGGTCTACTTATTTCAACATCTGACAAAACGCTGTATTTTTCCAATACGTATGTTTCGTGCTGATAATTTTGGTGCACTAATTTTATTTTTCGGAAACTTCAGTACCAATCGGTTTATTCGTTTTTTAATTATTTTATTTCTTATTTTTGTTAAATATTCTTTTTATTAATTTAAATAAATAAATTTATTTTATTTTTATTTTAGTATCGTTTTTCTTTTATTTATAGTGACAAATTTGGTTGTTTGTATTTCATTTGTTATACTTGTGCACTAAGTTTTAAAGGAATTTTCTTCACAAATTGTGCCAGCTAGAAACCCACTCAAAAGAGTCCCTTCCACATACCAGAGGACACGCGTCCCTCACACTCCTCTCTCTCTCCCACGTTCATGAAATTCCTCCCACTCACTGCATCACACAACACACACAAATTTCACGCGCATGATTCCGTCAACTTACTGCTATTTTTGTCAATTCACTACCTCCATACATTTAAAAAAACAAAGCACCATTAATCAACCATATCATCACACATTACTCCCTCTGTCATCACCTCTCACATTAGAAAAATATTTCTTTTTTTTCATTTACAAAAGAATCACCACCACCTACAAAATTTTATTCACACTTTTACAAACCTTAAAAAACCATAAAAACTTCATCTACAACTCCACACTTTTTTCCCATTTTCGATCCACCACCATGTTTTTCTCCATATAACACAAAAATCTACCATGGCCAAAACACTATTCATGGGAGCTACTCATCCTTCAAACTCTAACATCAACACCGACTTACATCTCAAGATTTTTAACAATAATAGCTCATTTGCATCTTTGTTCTTGTTTCTGTTTTTATTTGGAGCTGCTTAGTTTGATTTTTTTTCCAGATTTATTTCGGTTAGGCATACAACTCATCGTTTCTCACTCAATAACAACAACAAAAACAACCGCGAGAACCGTTTCGACACATCCAACTGGAGCCGGTGTCGTTCATCAGAGCATCACGACAACTCTGCAATGACACCATCACCGTCAAACTTCAACAACAACATCAGTTGTCTCCTCACGCAACAGCTCATCAACAAGAACGTCTAGCAACATACTCAAAAAGCAGCTCGTTGGTGTTGTCGTTTGTGTTTCAGTCGGTGACGACGTAAGTTCCTTCATTCTTATCTTTTGTTGTTGTTTGCGGTTCGATTTTACAATGTTGGTTTTGTTTTCTTTCGTGCATATTTGCTATTTTGGTTGTTGATTTTTAATGCCGATATCGTTTCATTTTTGTTAACTGTTGTGATATTGATGATGAATAATTGTTAGACTTTAATATCTTTTGATTATAGAAATTGTTGTTTGTTTCTCGCGACGGGTAACGATAGCCTTTGCATGATAGCATTTTTATTGTGGTTTTGTGATGTTTACTATGTATCTATTGTGTGTTTTAATACATGATTATCATGGCTTTCTCGTTACTGTTGGTGGTGGTGGTACATTGTTTTCTCATTATCACTAATATGACTATGTGGTTGAATGACTAAAAGTAAATTTATTTTCTTAATATTCTAATTGGGTGGGTCTGTGTAACTTGTTTTTATTTTAGATTTTGTATATATTCATTTTGTTTTATATTTTCAAGTGTAACTTGTTTTTATTTTGTAGATATTTAATTTGTTTTATATTTTTTTAAGTGGATTCTTATAACATATTTCTTTTGTTAGTATTTTGTAAGGAAAATCGTTAGAAACAAAAGTTACCAAATCAACTTTTATTTTGTTAATCATAAATTAGATATGACATACATTTGGTAGGTGAATTTTAAAAATATATATAATAATAAATTTGTAATTGTTGATAATTTTATTTACTTATTTAATTTCTTTCTTTCTATAAATTGTTGAATCTATCTTTTGTTTAATCGATTTCAATTGTTTTTTTTTTGTTTAAATAGTTTACCATTATCTATGTTCATATGGTAATATAAATAATTTTGAGTTGTCGCATCGATTCCTTGCATTGCGATTTCGGAGCATAAATTGATTGTGCTTTCGAGAATCGTATGGATGCATAAATTATCGCTCGACTTCTCATAGAGTGATTCCAACATGAATCCACTCTAAGATAGTTAAATAGCCAAATTTCGACGCTTTTGATTCAATCTCAGGTCCAACGCCTTCGAATAGTTTAGAACATTTCACACACGCTTCCTCTTGGGCAAATACAACGAACCCTTTTATTTCATGCAATCCTGTGTAATTTATTTTGTACCCCGCTCCCTCATTCTGATGTACGCAATTTATTTTCTGCATTGTGATTTCGTTCGCTAGGAGCACCCTTAGGGACTAGGTTCGATTTCATCTTCTTTCGCGAACCCTTGTTCCAACACCAAGTGGAATCCCAACCTTGCGAGCCGAGCACATTGTGCCTCGCTAACAAACCATAAAATAAACCTCCATTTGCACTCACTCATAAACCTCAAAAAACCAAAATGTTTCGATTATATCCAAACCCTTGACCCAACATCAGGCGATCGTAGGAAATAAAACATTCTAATAATACGAGAAGAAATTGTACGCCACGAGCCTTAAGCGATAGAAATGAGGATAACGAGCTCTCGTTACTCGCTCCGATTATTTCAACGTAAGACGCTCGTCTTGTTGGACGAAATAAACTATCCATAGTCTTTAGTGCAATTCGACTCCTAAACCATTTCATCGAAGAAAGTTAATAAAATCAACAACCATCAACCGTATTAGGCCGAACTACGAAGCTCTGACTTTCCCATTGTACAAGGGAATACGTAGGCACGAGGATCTCAATCCTTGTCGAGCCCTTAGGATCAATAAACCAATTAGTTTAGCAAGTAATTCTTAAGCATAGACATCCATTCGCGTGTGACAACTTAGATGGTTCCCATCGAGTACGATGGATGTATGAGGTGCTAATACCTTCCTCCTACATTACCGACTTCCGAACCCCGACAATGGTTTGCGATGACCTTGTTTTATCCCTTCCTGGTGGTTATATCTATATTTACCATTTCCCTCTTTGGGAATAAATAAAATTAGGTGGCGACTCTCACGTTAGCCCAGCCGCGACCGCGTTCGCGAGGATCATATTTTTTGAGGTACGACAGGATGTGCTTATACCAGAAGCTGAAGAGTATGCCAAAGAGAGTAAGTGGGGAGATTTTGGTGTTGTGGTGGCCCTGATGGTATATGGATCTAGACTTTTTCCGGGAGAAAAGGAGTTTGTAAGCTTGGAAGTGATTTCCATTTTTGCTAAAGGTAATCATGTACCAACCTTGTTGGAAGATTTCTACTACAGTGTTCATTACCGGAATGAGAAAGGCGGAGGTGGACCAGTAAGTTGTTGTGCTTCATTATTTGTTGATTGGTTCGCTAAGCAATTACCAAAGTCAGGCCCTTTCAAAGAGATGAGAGATGAGTGGAGGTGGTCTAGGAGGCTAATGGGACTAACTTCTGAGGATATAGCTTGGGGATATGACAGAGATTTGTTAGGTAAGGAGTTATTGGTTAGTTGTAGAAGATTTGATAATGTGCCTTTGCTAGGAAGAAAGGGTGTGATCAGTTACCATCCAGTCTTAGCCAGGAAGCAATTTGGTTATCCTCTGAGGGATCCACCAGGTATGGAAGAATTAGCTGGTTCTTTGTACTTTTATGTGGAGGGAAACAAAGAGTTAGTCATACAAGCATCTCAGGCTTGGGCTCACGGGGTGAAGAAAGGAAAGAAGGATTTTGGAAGGGTGGATCCCAAGACATATCCTCCTTTTGCTACATGGTTGCAGAAGCGTGTAGAGGAAGTGCTCATGCCATTTTCAGTGGAGGCTCCGTTGTATCCCAAAGAGGTGCCATGTCAGGATACTGTTTCTCTTGAAGAATATAAGAAGTTGGAAGCTCAGTTGCACGAGGTCCGGATAGAGAATGCTGAAATGGTTAACTTATACCACTTTGCCAATCGTGCTAAGAATGAAGCAGAGGAAAAGCTACAAAGGATGAAGGTTACCTTAGAAGCTAAGGAAAAGGAGTTTGCTGGAAGAGAAGCCCATTTTTAGATATTTGGCCTAATGGAATCAAAAAGAGAAGCGGAGCGTAAGAAGACTTTGAAGACTCTCAAAGAAGCTCGCTAGTCCATTGTTTGGTTACAGGGCCAAAGGGAACAGGAGCAGAAGAAGTATAAAGAAAAGGAAGAGTTTTTCGAGGTACAGATGGCCTTCAAGAAAGAAGAAGTAGAACAAGTTCACAAAATACGAAGGGAAAAGACTCAACAATTGGCACAGAGCCAGATGGCCTTGGAGGAGGCATTGAAAGAAATTGTAGAGCTTAAGCTGAGAGCAGGCGTGAAGAAGAACCGGACAGAGGTGATAGCTGCAGAAGAAGAACCTGAGTCTTTCCTTTAGTCTAGATTTTAATTTACTGTTGTCCAGACTACCTACAGGCTTGTTGTAGGAGTCTTGCTTTATCTTTTTGTTCATGTATTAACTTGTAACCATTCGAGGAATTTGTTTGTGCTCTAACTTTGGTTGCCAGTGGGTTATCCATGTTATGCAATGTTAAATCCTAATTACCATTTCTGAGTACGCAAAGCTTGTTTGTCTAAGACTGCTAAGATCTGAACTCTCTTCAAAGGGAGAATTTGAAAATTAATGCTCAAAAGGGCTATCTGGAGCAAATACCAGAACTGGGGCATATAAATGCCTAAACTTGGAAGCATGAATAGTTACATTGCATGCATATAACGTGTTTGCTGTTTTGCAGGTAGTTCATCAGTTTTCTAACGTTTATGTCATTTCAGGCACTATAGCTCCTAGGAAGGTTCGAGAACAGCCAATTGTACACAGATATCCCACAAGAGTAAACAGAGTGAGAGAGTGATGGGTCAGATGCAGGCAGATCTGGCTGACTTGAGAACAAGAATGGACAACTTCATGACCCTCATGGCTGGGATGGGTCAAACACAGGAGCGCTTGCGCGAGATGGTGGAAAACAATCAGGCCAGGAACAATGGGACCGCAGATGGAGGTAATCGCAATGGGGTTGGCGCCCGTCACGTTGAAATCCCTGTGGCGCAACCAGGGATTACTATTATCAATGATGGACTGAACAATGTGCAAATGGATGGGCAAGATGAATAGTTTACTTTGTTGGACGAGGCAGAAGGCCAAGGGGCTGACATGAACAGAAAGTTTAAAGAGATGGCTGAGCAGATTCGTGCCATTCAATCTCAGAGTTCCATGGGGTTTGATATCACTGACTTGGGCTTGGTGCCAGGGGTTAGAATTCCCTACAAGTTCAAGGTTCCTACTTTCGATAAGTACAACGACACGACTTGCCCGAAGACTCACCTCCAGTCTTTTGTCGGAAGAATTGTTGCACATACAGATGACGAGAAGCTGTGGATGTATTACTTCCAGGATAGCCTTGTGGGGGCTTCCTTGGAGTGGTACATGAAGCTGAGCAGAGTTAATATTAGAAGCTGGAAGGATTTAGCAGAGGCATTTTTGAAGCAGTATCAGTACAATTTGGATATGGCTCCAAATCGTACTCAATTGCAGACCATGTCTCAGAATGCTAAAGAAGGGTTCAAAGAGTACGCTCAGAGGTGGCATCAGCTTGCTGCTAGAGTACAACCTCCCTTGCTAGAAAATGAAATGGCGGATATGTTCATGGGAACGCTACATGGGGTGTTTATCGAGAGGTTGGCATCTTGTTCGACAACAAAGTTCAATGATATTGTGATAGCAGGAGAGAGGGTTGAAACTCTTTTGAAGATGGGGAAGATTCAGGACACCGGTGCGGGTAGCTCAAGCGGTGTAAGGAAAGCTTTTAATAGACCTCCGAGAAGAAGGGAGGGAGAAAATAATGTTGTGTACGGCCGAGGTCGGGGCCGTGGGTACAGAAGATCCTATGAGCAAGTGGCAGCTGTCACTATTCCATCAAGTCCTGTGCAACAGACTCAACCACTACAGCAACAACAACAACAACAGCCGGCCGCGCAACAATTATCAGCAAAGACCCTATCAACCGAGACAAGCTCGTCCGGCTAACAGGGTGCTTGAAGCCATTCCAATGACGTACACGGCACTGCTGCAAAGGTTGCTAGACTTGAACTTGGTTCAATTAAGGACATTAGCACCACCTCCACCTGGAGAGCTTCCAGTGGGGTATGATGTTAACGCAAGATGCGTGTTTCATTCAGGAGCTCCCGGGAATTCAACTGAGAAGTGCAGGGCACTACAGCATAAAGTTCAGGACTTGATTGATTCAAAGGCGATTAACTTCACATCTCCTCTTAATGTTATATCAAACCCTATTCCAAACCATGGAAGGGCAAGGATAAATTTTGTGGACGGTGGTGAGAGTTTAAGCTTGATTTTGAACGTGGAAGAGGTGAAGACTTCGTTGCTGGTAGTGAAAGACAGACTGTTGAAAGGACAAGTGTTCCCAGGTGTAACACGGTGGGAGAACTGACTTTAGTTATGTTGCGGATAGCAAGAGTCGCCACCGACTTTTATTTTATCCAAAGGAAAGGCATAAAAGAACAGGAAAGACCTTTTAAAAGATTTTTGGGTCCGGGGGGTAGGTTATGTAAAGGGAAGGTGTTAGCACCCTTTACATCCATGGTTATCCATGGGCTCTTAGTTACTTAGCTCACTTTAAAATGTTTTTGAAATGTGAAGTGTGTGAATAAAAATTTTCTTAAGAGTTTTATAATGATCCATGTACGGATGCGTAAAAAACCTTTGTTTTGAAAATTGTTTGAAGTATGAAGTGTTTGAAATTGTTTTGAAGAGTGAGCAAGTATCTAAGAGGAACCTACCCTAAGTTTTTTAGTCTTTTCTGTTCTTGAATCCTTTAAATGGTAAGACTATCCCTATTATTAAGTAATAGGTAGTCATTACCTTGGATGTATGGGGCAAGTAAGGGACATCTGTTTATGTAGGCAACTGTAGGGTGTATTAAGCATTTTTGGAGGGACTGTCATCGTTATTCGAAAGGGACAAGATCATTATGCAAGGAAACCATTAAGGGACTTGATCTTTGATTATGAAGGGACTAGATGACTTTTCTTTTAAGGGACTTTTGCTTTATACACCCTACTTGACCTTTTAATTAGGCAACATTGAGAGGCAACCCTAGAAAGTGAGATGGCGATCAAAGATCGACTTACGTGTGTGAGTGTTTAATTTTAAATATTTATCTTTATAATTTAAATGATCTAAATTCAATTTTAAATACAAATAGTTTTCACTCCCTATTTACTAACCATGACATAAAAATAAATAATATAAATATTACAACAACAAAAATTACATCCAGGAACAATTACAATATAATAATAAAGCAATTTAAATAAATAGTAAAAATAAATAATCAAGAATAAATAAATAATTATAATAGGGGTTAGTGAAAATAATAATAATAATCATAATTTAAAAATAAATGGGTTAGTAATAAACATGGTTAGTAATAATAATAATGAACAAAAGATTATAATAAACAAAATTTTAATGGTTAATAGCAAAATATGAACAATTATATTAATTAATTATAAAAATTTAAAAATTATAAATAAATTAAATAAATTATGAACATATTATGAGAAAAAGTAAATTATAATCAAAGATTAAGTTAGCAATAGAAATTATTTACATATATATTTAATTATAAACAATGATAAGATATTTGTATATTATGAAAAATGAATTAAGAATTTTAAATTTTAACATATTTATGTACAAATTAAATTAAATACAAATAATAATATTAAATAAGAATAGAAAAAAGAAATTAGGGTTTTTGAATTGAAATATATTTTTAGGGTTTTTAGAAAATTTAGGGTTTATATGCTTAGAAAATAAATTAGGATTAATTATAAAAAATTGAATTATTTTTTTCTAATGATATTTAATAAAAAAAAATGAATTTAGATTATAATAGAGAAAATAATAATATACATATTATATATACTTTTTTAGAATTTTATTTAATTATATTATAAACATATTATTTAAAACATAATAATAAACAAGAAAAGAAAATGAGAAAAAAAAGAACTTACCTGGCTGGGGTTTGAACCCAGCACCTTATGCTTGCCAATAACAACACACACCACCAGGCCATTCATGCGCATGTGATAATGGAATGAATCCAATTTGTTTTATGCACTAAAACCTGAAAAATCAAAAAAATAAGAAAAAACCAAAAGGCCTGGGGGGATTCGAACCCAGGACCTTCATAGTGAACACACATACACATTACCATCCCAGCTAGGTGAGCGCATCTGTTCACATTATCACCATAGTTCATAATATATTATAATAGCTAACTATCTGGAAAAAATAAGCAAAAAGAACTGAAGCCAGGATTCGAACCCCTGCCCTCCTTTCATACGCGTGCTTGCCTTTCCACTACGCCATCAGCAACATTCAACAATTTAAATACAAATAAATCTATATAATATAAACACAAATTTGAATTCCAGGCTGCGCGCGAAACTCCTTCTCCTACCTCCAGACCTGCAAAATTTCCTGCGAATTTTGCTAGGGTCTTTGCTGCGAATTTAGTTTCCTAGGTTTTCCTGTGTTTAATCAAACATCAAGCAAACAGCAATATTTTGTGAAATTGATGAGTGTATTACGTTCTATGAAGTCCATACAACACAGTCATGTCTCTAAAATTCATTTATAATTGATGAATCAAAGAACCCCCAAAACGGCCATGAAACACTAACTATGGTGAATGCTCATTCGTGTCCCTAAAATTCAATTGATTCATCCAGAAACGTTCCTTGTATCATAACAAACACAAATCAACAATCAAATGTGATTAATCATGAGTAAATATTAAAAATCGAAAAATTGTAAATGAACATGAACATGGATTCGGTTTGAGCATTTCATGAGGTTTGGGATGCATATGAGTGATGATTCATGATCAGTGATGTCCAAGGATTCTTCTTGAGTCCTTAAAATACCTTAAAAAGCTTTGTATTGAGGAATCCGAATTTGAGTTTGGAGAGATTTTTTGAACAATGTAAACTTACTCTTGGGGAGGCTGGAATTCGTGGCTTGTGCTAGGGTTGTGTTAAGTACTTATAGGATGATGTATTAGGTCAGAAAAATTGATCATTTGTGTGGAAGATTTGATCTAAAAAGATTCAAAAAGATGGCCTTTGAAAATCAAATTTTCTTGCATAAACACTTGCTATTTTGGTATGATTCTCATTACTCTTGTATCAATCAAGTCTCAATATAATTTAAGACCTTCTAGAAACCAAATCAAATTTAATTTTCATTATTTTATATTTTATTTGAATTTAAAATGATTTTTTAATATAAAAATCATAATAAATAAAAACAAAATGAATAAAATTATGAATAAATCAATTTAATTTCGTGCAAGATGTTTTGATGTGGATTGGGTCATTATTTGGCAAGCCCATTTGGAAAAAATTGGTTTTAGACCTCCATTTTCTTCATGAACCAACCCAAAATTTCCCAACTTTGCAAGGGCACACATCCTTCAATTTTAATGCTATGAGGGTGTTCTTGGACATTTTGGAAAGCTTGAAAAGTCCTATAACCAACCCCACTGGTTTCATGTCCATATCATTTACCAATATCAAGTTATGCCCTTTTGAAGTTGTTGACTTTTTGTTGACTTTCAAAAGGACCTATAATGTCTTAGCTCATACCTTCCAAATGAAGCATTTTTGGGCTTGGCTTGTGAGACACAAAGTTGTAGAGAATTCAATTTCCTTCAAAATGAGATTTGGATGGAGACTTGGTGATGAAGCATGTGAAAGTTATGGCTGGTCAAAGTTCAGTTGACTTTTACTAAGGAAACCCTAATTTAGAAACTCCTGATTCTTGATGATCTGAAATCTCCTTGATGAATCATGATCAACCCTTGATCAAATGATGAATTTTACTTCATATACTTGATGTTGGCAAAAAATCATGAAGTTTGACTTTGATTTGACCACAGTTGACCTCAGTTTGACTTTTTAACTGCTTTGACTGATTTTGACTTATCTGATCATTTGACTGAGCAAACTTTTGAGAAAAGTCTTGAAACTTGTCATGGGGGTTCTTACACACATATAAGATGTTATGAAGCTCACTTGAAGTTTTGTAAATCCATTTAGCCTGATTAAAGTCAAAACCCTAGTTTTAGATGCACTGCTTAGGAGGTGCATTGTCTGAGGGAATTGTCAACTCTTCTGACCCATTGTGAACTTTGTGAACCTTGTGAACCATCATAAAATGTCTTGTGAACCTCATGGGAGGTATTGTGAATCTTTTGAACCTTGTGAACCTCATAAAGTGACTTGTAGACTTCATGAACCTCATGAAAGGTCTTGAAAGCATTGTGAATCTTGTGAACTTTGTGAACCTTCTTAGCACACAAAGTCTTGTATTGTGAGGGCAAATTTTGGGGTGCAACACCAGGGTGTGGTTATGATTGTGAAAGGTGTTTGAGTTCAGTTAATGGCTGTGAAGACTTGAAGGTTGGGTTGCAATATCTGATTGATGAGGGGTTGCTGTAGTTTGATAGGGTTGATGATAGAAGTAATTGTGTGTCTACCATAACAATTTACTTTGATCCTGCTGAAGTTCCTGCTCGGAGAGAGCCAGTGACTATCTATGCTCCAGAGGTTAGTCCTGTTACTATTAATATTCCAAGACCAGTTCCTTACGCTGATGACAAAGCCATTCCATGGCATTATGGCTCGGATGTGTATGTAGAAGGTCAGAAGGTGGAGAGTAAAGCAGTGACAATTGACCCGACTGTGGTGAATGTCGGAGGAGTTGGTGGTTTTACAAGAAGCGGGCGTCTTTTTGCTCCTCAAGCTCTCAGAGGAGATCCTGAAGCTGAAGCTGCTGCAAAGGCTAAAGGCAAGCAGATGGCGACCGAGGAAATGACAACTCCTGCTGCCGGGCAAGGTACTTTTGAAAAGGAAGTTGAAGAGTTTATGAGAATAATAAAGAAGCGTGACTATAAAGTGGTTGAACAGTTGAATCAGACTCCGTCCAAAATATCAATTATGTCCTTGTTGATGTGTTCTCCAGCTCACAGAGAAGCTCTATTGAAAGTCTTGCAGATGACATATGTACCACAGGAGATAACAGTTAATCAGTTGGAGGCTGTGGTGGGCAGTGTGAATGCTAGCCATGGGTTGGGCTTCACGGATAGAGATCTTACTTCTGAAGGCCGCAATCACAACAAGGCCATGCACATCACCATGGAGTGTAAAGGTGTTGTCCTGTCACATGTCTTAGTTGATACCGGCTCTTCTTTCAATGTGCTCCCTAAGAAGGCCTTGATGAAGGTGAATGTTGATGGCATTGTGTTGCGATCCAGTGATTTAATTGTGAAAGCTTTTGATGGGTCCCGGAGGTCTGTGTTCGGGGAAGTTGAACTACCTGTGAAGATAGGATCTCAAGTGTTCAAAAGCATGTTCTATGTCATGGATATTCAACCTGCTTACAGTTGCTTGCTAGGACGTCCCTGGATCCATGCTGCAGGTGTAGTAACATCCACGTTGCATCAGAAGCTGATGTATGTGGTAGATGGTCAAGTGATCACTGTGTGTGGAGAAGAATACATTTTTGTGAGTCACCTGTCAACTTTCAAATACGTGGAAATGGACGGAGAAATTCATGAAACGTTGTGTCAAGCTTTTGAAGCGGTCAATGTTAGTATTTTGGCTCCAGCAGAGAGGAACAACGAGAAGGAAGGGACCTCCATTTACTCCTACAAACAAGCCAAAGAAGTGGTCCAATCTGGAAGTGCCCAGGGATGGGGCAAGTTGCTGGAATTAAAGAAGAAGGATGACAAGTTCGATCTTTGTTACCAGCCTGGTGGGTCCAACTGGCCTCAAGGTGGTAAAGCCATAACTTTCACAAGCGCCAGGATGCTAGATCGCAACAACGTCTGTGCAACAAGTGAAGAAGGGGACAGTGACTGCGACTGGGATAGCTGGATTCACCCATGTGCACCTGGGGAGGAGCTTCGGAACTGGTCTACCGAGGATTTCGTTCAAGTTACTTGGCAATCAAAGTAATTTACTTGTTTCCTTTTTATCATATTGCATGTCAATCCTGCACTCTGCCCAAGGTGCACGAATCCATTTGTATGGCCACCATGCTTTTAATGCATTTGTTTTTTTCCATGAAATAAAGTACATTTTTTCAAGCAAATTGTGTTCTCTTTCTTTCGTTTTTAAAATTTTTCATACAAAAAATAAAATGGCAATGTTTTTTCTTTTCTTGTGTTTGTGTGTTTGCGTCTCTTTTAAAAAGAACAGATTCTGAAATAAGCACATCATCTGTGCAGTGTTGATCATCCGAATTCTAGTGATAACGTTCCTGCTATGACCACGCATGACTTTGACAATTCTATCTACCAAGCTGATGAAGGGGTTGAGGAAGACTGTGAACTCCCGGAAGAATTGGTCAGGTTGTTGAAACAAGAGGAAAGGGCCATTCAGCCTCATCAGGAAGAAATAGAGATCATCAACATCGGGACTGAAGATGTAAAGAAAGAGATAAAGATTGGGGCCAGTCTGCAGGCCGAGGTAAAGAAAGAGTTGATTGGTATGCTACGTGAGTATGTGGATATCTTCGCCTGTTCGTATCAAGATATGCCAGGGCTAGATACTGACATTGTTGTGCATAAGCTGCCACTAAGAGAAGACTGTCCTCTGGTGAAGCAAAAGCTGAGAAGAACTCATCCTGATATGGCGATGAAGATCAAGGAGGAAGTTCAAAAGAAGTGGGAGCCAATATTCAAATTGTTGAGAAAAGAACAAACGGTCAGGTGGAATGAGGACTGTCAAAGAGCCTTTGAAAAGAAAAGAATATTTACAGACACCTCTGATTCTAATGCCTCCAGTTCCAGGACGGCCACTTATCATGTACTTGACGGTGCTAGAAGGGTCGATGGGGTGTGTTCTAGGCCAACATGACGAGTTTGGTCGAAAAGAGTATGCTATTTACTACCTTAGCAAAAAGTTTACCAACTGTGAATCCCGTTACTCACTGCTCGAGAAAACTTGTTGCGCTTTGGTATGGGCTGCTCGCCGACTGAGATAGTATATGTTGACCCATACCACACTGCTAATCTCAAAAATGGATCATGTCAAGTATATTTTCGAGAAACCAGCGTTAACCCGAAGGGTTGCAAGGTGGCAAATGATCTTAACCGAGTATGACATACAATATACTTCTCAGAAAGCCATCAAAGGAAGTGTATTGTCCGATTATCTTGCACAGCAACCTCTAGAAGACGATTATCAGCCAATGAAATTTGATTTCCCTGATGAGGACATCATGTACCTCAAAGAAAAAGATTGCGAGGAACCACTTCCGGAGGAGGGGCCAGACCCTGAATCCAGATGGAAGTTGATGTTTGATGGGGCAGTCAATATCAACGGACGTGGAGTTGGTGTTGTTCTTATCACTCCTGAAGGTGTTCACTTTCCCTTCGCTGCCAGAATTACTTTTGGCTGCACCAACAATGAAGCGGAATATGAGGCATGCATAATGGGAATAGAAGAGGCTATTAATCTTCGGATTAAGACCCTCGATATATTCGGAGATTCAGCCCTCATTATTAATCAGATTACCGGCAAGTGGTATACACATCAAGAACACTTAGTTCCTTATAGGGATTACGCCAGAAGACTGTTGACGTTCTTCACAACGGTTAAGCTTCAGTATATACCACGAGATGAGAATCAATTTGCCGATGCATTGGCTACTCTTTCTTCGTCCATCAAAGTCTTGTGTTGGAATTACGTGCCCAGGATTGACATTTCCAGGCTTGACGCACCAGCTTATGCTTTCTCTGTAGACGCAGTGTCTGACGAGAAACCTTGGTACTTTGATATCAAGCTCTTCCTGGAAAAACAAGAATACCTAACTGGGGGATCATCCAACGACAAGAAGACCTTAAGACGGCTTGCTGCCAGCTTCTTTTTTAATACAAATGGGGTTTTGTATAAGAGGAACTTTGACATGGTCTTGCTCAGATGCGTGGATAGACACGAAGAAAGCCTGTTAATGCAAGAAGTCCACGAGGGATCTTTCGGTACTCATGCAGGAGGACATGCAATGGCTAAGAGGTTGTTGAGATCGGGGTATTATTGGATAACAATGGATGTAGACTGTTGTTCATACGCCCGTAAGTGCCACAAGTTCCAGATTTATGCAAACAAGGTGCATGTTCCTCCCAGTCCGCTCAATGTCATGTCATCTCCTTGGCCCTTTTCTATGTGGGGCATTGACATGATCGGGAAAATAGAGCCTACTGCTTCAAATGGTCATCGTTTCATTTTGGTCGCAATTGATTACTTCACTAAGTGGGTTGAAGCAACATCTTATGCCAATGTCACTCGTCAAGTGGTAGCCAGATTTCTGAAAAGAGACATTATTTGCAGATACGGAGTTCCCGAGCGAATCATTACTGATAATGGTTCCAATTTGAACAACAAGATGATGGCAGAATTGTGTCGGGACTTCCAGATTCAGCATCACAATTCTTCTCCTTATCAACCAAAGATGAATGGTGCGGTAGAAGCGGCTAATAAGAATATTAAGAAGATTGTGCAAAAGATGGTTGTCACTTACAAGGATTGGCATGAGATGTTACCATTCGCGTTGCATGGGTACCGAACGTCAGTCAGGACGTCAACCGGGGCAACTACTTTCTCATTGGTATATGGTATGGAGGCAGTTTTGCCTGTCGAGGTAGAAATTCCTTCATTGCGTGTGATGATGGATGTGGAGCTTGATGAGGCTGAATGGGTACGTGCTCGATACAATCAGTTATGTCTAATTGAGGAAAAGAGATTAGCGGCTATCTGTCATAGTCAGCTTTATCAGAGGAGAATGAAGCGAGCATTCGACCAACGAGTACGTACTCGGGAGTATCAAGTAGGAGAGCTTGTGCTCAAGAGGATTGTTCCTCCAGGTTCAGATCACAGGGGCAAGTGGACCCCAAACTACGAAGGACCATTCATAGTGAAGAAAGTTTTCTCGGGTGGAGCACTGATGCTCACCACTATGGATGGAGAAGATTTCCAATCCCCTGTTAACTCGGACGCAGTTAAAAAATACTTCGCATAAAAAGACCCTCTGGATACAAAAACAGAATTAAAGTCCAGGCAAGAAAAGGGCATCCCGACGAGCTAAAAACAGAATAAAAAGCTCGAGCAAAAGTTAGGGAAAACAAATAAAAAAAATGTGTACACCCGCTAAGTTGAAAATCCACATCGGACAGCTCAGGCAAAAAAGGGTATCCCGGTGGATTGAAAACCCGAAAGGGTGATCCACGCAAAACAAGGGAATAAGCAAACAACTGCGATCCGGGTAATCTGAACCAAATCACCGTTTCGTACAGCCTGACAATATCAGAAGGATAGGAATCAGTCCCCTCATCTTTTCAGAAAGCAAAGGCAAGAATGGAGAGTTTTGAAGACATGTTGGTCATAGCAAGAAGGAAACTCATTGGGATGTCGTGCCCATTGCCATTAGGATAGTTAATTTTCTCAATTTTATGGTAGCTACCTCTTTCTAGGTGGTTGCTTCCTGATGTAAAAACTTTTGCCTATTCAGAGGCCTTTCAATAAATGAATATTCAGTCAAAAAGTTGTGTTGTGTTTATTTTTGTTTGCAAAAATGTCCTGAATTTTTGGCAAAAAAGAGAATTTTGCATTTAAAACATGGTGTTTGTTTTTAAAAGAAAAATGACACTGCAGGGAAACATTTAAAACCATCTTTGAGTGTCGGGTGACGATGGATGAACAGATCATACCATGCAAGTTCCCGGGGCACATATGTGCATTCTGTTGTTGCAGGTTTTGCAGGTTGGTGTCACATTCTCCCAAACAGAATTTTCCCCAGCTGAGTTGGGGCAGGTGGAATCCCCAAGCAGATTCTCTTTTCACAAGTGGAGTATGCCCAACAGGCAGCTGGATGCCCAATTCCCCCACAGAGTTTATAACTGTTAGAACTTTTTTCCTAGCAAAGGCTATGACCAGGTGTCTTCCCAGCCGTGTTGGAAGATCGTCAATTCCCCGCAGAGTTCATGTTTGGGTTTCACTCCCATCATTTGAAACATTCCCCAGCGAAGTCGCCAATTTATTTTTGGTCAATGTGATGATACGAACAGTTATTCATCCCCCTAACCAGAGTTAAGTGTCAAAGCCTCTTGACCTGGTTCTCCTATGCAGAGTTGTGATTCTTGTTGCCAATCAGGAATTTGTTTGATGCTCGTATGCACCCCCCAACACTCGTCTGTGTTTGATACTTGCTTTTGCTCGTATGCACTCTCCAACACTCGTCTGTGTTCGCACTTCGTAATTGCTCGTTTGCATTCCCCAGCAGTCGCCCATGGTTGGTAGATGCTTGTTGCTCGTCTGCATTCTCCAATGCTCGTCTGTGTTTGTTATCTGTTTGAAGCTCGTTCGCATTGTTTGGATACTCGTCAGTATCATCCCTCCCACCCGTCTGTGTTGAATTTTACCCATATGTGTTGATTTGATAATCATTCTGGTACTCGTCTGTATTGCTACTCCGATTGCTCGTTTGTGTTGGATTTCTGGTACTCGCCTGTATTGCTACTCCAAATGCTCGTTTGTGTTGAGTTTCTGGTATTTGTCTGTATCAGTGGCTGATATTTGTCTGTATCATCGCCTGAAGCGCTCGTCTGGGTTTCTTAGATCATCGTCTGATATTCGTTTATATCATTGACTTATGGCACTTGTTTGTGTTTTATTGATGATCATCTAATGCTCGTCTGTGTTGAAGAGGTTTGAAGTCCTGACGGTGGGATTAAACGTCAAAATGGTTACCGGTCCTGGCGTAAAGGGTTATCCGAAGGAGGTTCGTTTGTCTCAAGCACCGCTTATCTATGAAAGATTTGTGAGGAGGGTTCGTCAAATCCTAATGTCGCACCTGGCATAATAGGTTTGAAGAAGGCTCGTTTGTCTTAGACCATATATCTACGGAAGATATATGAAGAGGGTTCGTCTATCCTGATTATGCATGTCTATCCCACAGGCTTAAGTGCATCACCGGTCATGGCGTAACAGGTTCATCCGAAGGAGATTCGTCTGTCTCAGGTCATATATTTTTGAAAATTTTATGAAGAGGGCTCGTGTGTGCAGTTCCTGGCGTAATAGGTATACGTGATGAGGGCTCGTATGTCCAGCACCTGGCATAACAGGTTTGTTCGAAGAAGACTTGTCTGTCTAAGTATCCTTATTTGGTGTAACAATTCGGCTTGGAAGGGGCTCGTCTGTTTTTACTTCACTTCAAGTCACCAAAGTGTCATTTGGTTGGGTTTATTTCCCATTGCTTGCATTCTCCATCAGAGTGCAAATTTCAGGTTTTCTTGGTATTCAACCACAGTTCATCTTGAACGGTCGATAGCCCGTGCTACCGTCCTTTTCAGATTAACAGTTGTTTGAATAGGGGCAGCTGTTACACCCCAAATTTGCCCTCTTCTTTTTAAGCATCATCATCATATCATAATCATCATAAGCATTTCATATCTTTGGCATCTTTGCATAGAAAAGTAAAGCATAACATTCTCATGTTCTAGCATTAGGCATATGATCAACTTTTGGTAGATTTGAGGCATTACAAGCTATAGTAAGAGGCCCAATGGACTTGTTAAACTCCCATGAAGAGTCTACATGACACTCACAAGTTCAAGATCCTTCACAAAAGCCCAGGAGGATGAGAGATCATCAGGGAATCCAAGCTAGGGCAACCTCCTACACAATGGTTCCCAAATTAGGGTTTCACTTTCAAGCAGGAATTCTTTGTGACTTTGACCATTTCATGTGGGAAAAGTATCTCATATGATAAGAGGATCCTAGGGATGAAATTTGGTGAGAAAATTCCTTGTGGAAGGCAGTTATTTCATCAGTTGCTTGCATAAGAAGAAATTGGTCAACTGTGCATTTTAAAAGTCAACTGTGAGAATTCAAGGGGTCCAACCCCATTTTTCAAGTCAATGGATGTCCTTAAGACCTTATAAGAGGTTTGGCAAAGTCAAGGATCAAGAATCAACGGGTTTTGAAGAAGTTTCCATTTTTGGCATATGGTTTGTTATGAAACTTTCCATTTTTGGCAACTTTTGCCCTAATTTTCAAAGGCTTCTTTCATGGTGAAAAAGATCTCAAATGAATTTCCAATAAACATGAAAGTTGTAGGGTAGGTTCTCCCATTTTCAGAAAGTACAAGTACATTTTCATAGCCCTCATGGATCAAGAGATATGGCCTTCGAAAGTTTACTTGTTTTTTAGGGTTTACCTTAAAATTCAAGTTTCCACCAAGAGCAAAAACTCATGTAGCTCAATTCCAAGCTGTTTTATGTGCAAAGTAAGGTCACTATACCATTATTCATTACATGAGACACATTTTGCTCCACAGAATTCACCAAATTCGTGCATGGGAAAGGATGTATTTCACAAAGTGCATTTTTGCAAGATCACTCACAAGGCATGATACAAAGCAATCCAAGGGCTAAGATTGATTCAGTTAACATTTAGGAGTGAGATTGAGGCTGAGTATGTGCATGAGAGAGGGATAGCACGCATAAATCATTCACTCACACAAGTTTTGCCAATTTTGCAAATTCTTTCTCCCACTCATTCCTCACGTGCATTCCCTCTCATTTTTGCATCAGTGATCATTGGCATCATATATAAACAGCTAGGGTTTCCATTTGCTCAGATTTCATCACATTTTCATCACTCTCAAGTTTTTGCATCTCTTGCATTTCTCTTCGAATCCTCTGGTTCTCTCACTCATTCACCAAACAAACTTCATATTCTTCATCCTTGAGCTCTAAGGATCATCAATTCACCATCAATTTAAGCCGAAACTCAAGATTTCTTCAAGTGAAAGAGTGGTGCAGTTCAGTTCGAATTTCAAGATCTAGAGCAATTCAAGCTCTCTCTTGCACTTATTTTGTAAGGAGATGGTAGAGGAGGTAGATTTGCAGCATTGGAAGCTTTCTTTTGACCTAATTTGAGCTCTGCAAGTTTCAGGTTAGCTTCAAATTTGTGGATCTAGAAATTGTTTTAACTATGTGCATTGTGATCTGCTTGTTTCACTGATGATTCTGTGATGATTAGATTTGAAAATGAATGAATATTGAGGTTGTATTGTTGATCTGAAGTTTGATACATAGAACTGCTTGTGTTCAACTTTCTTGATCCATGGATCTTTTGAAAATTCTGAATGCATATTCGTGATCAGCATGGTTTAATTTGGATATGGAGATTTTGATTCGTTTATGTGTGTTTTTGTTCTTGAGCTTGAACTTTCCGGTGCCGGAGCTAGGTCTCCGGTCACCGGATTCTGGAAATGTGAATTGAAGAAGATGATGTGTGAACCATAGGATCTTTGATCTGGACGGATGATAGCTTGCCAACGCATTAAAAATGCAGCCTCCCTTGCACGTGATTTTCTTTTATAATTTCATCTGAATAATGCATTGTGTTTCGCATCTCACTGTAACTAATGTGCACACACGCGCTGATCCACTGGATATTGGACTTGGTTATAATGATTGACTTGATCTCACACATTGGTTTGATCCATTGGTTATTGTTTTTTCCAGATTATTTGAATTTCCACCATAGTATGTTGTGTCCTGCGCATAATCCATTGGGCCTCCCTTGCTAATAGCACCCCCTGTTTTTGTAAGCCCAAACCAATTGAACTATGTTTATCACTATATGCACCCCTGGCTTCATTTAATTCTTTTTTTATTTTTATTTTATTTCAGGTTTGATTTGTAATTAATTAAAATAGTTAGAAGTCATTAAAAATTCCAAAAAAAATCATGTATGATATTTTGAGTTTTCTTTAATTTTGACATTTTTATTTTCCATTTATTTTCATTTTCCACGCTGGAATTAATTTCTTCTTTTATTCTTTGTTTTTTATTCACTTTTAAAGCATGTTGTCTTGTAGAATTTGTATCTTGACCATTAATTTGAATTTTGAATTGATTCTTTTTGCTCTGGATTCATATTGAAATGTTTGTTGATGATTTTTCTTCTGATTTTTAAAAGTTTGCTTGGTTATTTTTGGTCCTTAACTTGTGTATGATGTTTCCTAACCCTAATCCATGTTTAGACTCATATTTGACTTGCTTAGCTTCTGATTTTGATTCTTTTCTTTTGGCATGTTAATATTGTATGTTTGAAGAGCCTTTGTGCAAGTTTGTGGAATTTTTGGATGTATGCTTGATTTGATTTGAATTTTGTTCTTTGCTTATCTTCTTTTGCATCCTTTTTGGTCATATGTTTAGTCCTTAAGTTGGGAGGGTACTTGTGCCAACTCCCTTAGGTTGTTTAGAGCTTATTTAGGATAAGGATACCTCTCTGGTCTTGATTTGATGTTTGTGCTTTGAGAAATTTTATGGTTGTTTGCCTTTGAAGTTTATTCACTTATGTACATGTTCACCTCACTTCTTATGCTTCTTTGCTTCTCATGATGATAATGTTTAAGTTTGTATGCTTCTACTCTTCATCCCTTGTGTTTCTTAGGCACATTCTTGACATGTTAGGGTTCTGGTCTTGAGGTTTGTGATGTTGGTTTGCTTGGTTTGCTTTGTGTTATCTCATGTTTGGTTTTGCTTTGTCATGATAATCCATAATGCTTCATGTTAAACTGTGTAGTCCATTTCTCATTCTTGTGTTGTGTGTTTGGATTTGACATTGGTAATTGAGATTCCAATTCTGATTGTGTTGCTTTGGTTTGATCTTATGACCATTTGGTGTTTCATTTGTTATCATTTGCTTTTGTCATGATGCTTGGCTATGTTACTAACCATTTCAGGGGCTCTGGTAAGTGAGAGGTGTGGATATGATTCCCACATCTCCAATTCTCATCTCTCCTTTTCATGATATTCTCTTATTTGTGTTTGAGGGGCTTAGGCCTTCCTTTCTTCTTCTTCTCTTCTTCATTTTTCTCTTTCTCTTCTTATCTCTTCCTTCTTTAGGATAATAAACCTCACTAACCTAGGATTTCATTTGCATGATAACTTTAGGATTAGACTTTCCCCATTAGACTTTTACCTTTAAGATCTTTGGTTATTTTCTCTTCTCACCTCAAAACCAAACCTAAAAGACACTTAATAAAGATTGAAGTGGTTTCCTGTGCAATAGCCTTATTCCATGAAGCACTTGTAGTTTTCCCATCTTGGGATAGTACAAGCTTGTTCATCATGATGCACAAGTCTGATCATGAGACCAACTTCATCAAGAAAAGTCATAAAACACACTTCTTCATCAAAAATTACAAAAACACTTAATAAATTCAACGAGTTAGTGAGCTTAGGCCCTAATCTCTAGAACCAAGTTTTGGGGATCTTCTCCTTACTTGAGTGTTCTTGTTCTATTATTCCATCTTGGAATGTAGTAGCAAGTACACATTCCATGGAAAAGAGCTTGAGTTCACTTCCTTGTGCCACACTCATAAAAAGCTTCTAAAAATCACAAACAAACAATAATCGTCTTTCCTTCGGGAATTCTTTTCTCATCTCCCTCGTTCCGTCTACGAACTCGTCACTACTTGTCATTTTGCAAGACGGTAACGCACTTGTCGTCCGAGCCTGCAACACCTGAGCATTGACATAGGCAGTTCAAGCCTTAAGACACAAGCAATCTTTTCCACCCCTAGTTAGGGGAACTACGGCGACTCTGATCCTCATTGTCCATATGAGGTACGTAGGCAGCGGGGTAGGGCCCGTTCGAGCACAGTCTTTATTTTCCCTACATTTTTTCCTTTTCAGTTCCCTTTTCTTTTCTTTTCCAGTTCCTTTTCTTTGCAGCAGCTTTCATTTCTTCACCCTTTGAATCAGATCTTTTTGCAAGCGTGGATCCCGTCGGGTACGGCGGACGATCTGGGTGCTAATACCTTCCCAGGTCGTAACCGACTCCCGAACTCAGTCTCTTTGGTTCGCAGGACCCGTGTCCTTCCTTTTTTTTCTTCTGGTTTGTGCAGCATTACCATTCTCGTTCCTTCGGGATAAAAATGCCTGGCTGACGACTCTATTCTTTTCCGCGCCAATTTCGCGTTTGTACCAGGATGGAAATCCGGGGAGCGACGGGAATAAATTAGAATTAGGTGGCGACTCTCATGTCTGCCCAACGCGCGACTCTTCTCTTTAGATCGCTTAAGGTCGTATTTTTCGGGGTGCGACACAACCTTTGTAACTTTTGTATCACTTGTAACTTTATAACCTAAATACTTTGTAAAATAAGGGTTTAGGGTTTTAGAGTCATTGGTTCTCTTAGGTATTAGAAGTCTCTACTCTGCAGTATGTGATGCAGGGTGGAAGGCAGAGGTACAAGGGGCACGACCAGAAGCCTATAGGTAATGGTTTGTCTATTGTTCTTGGATGCATATTTGAAGCAAGTCCAGGATAACTAGTAGGTCAAGAAACCGTGACATGTTTTGGAGATCAGCAGAAGATAGAATCATCACAGATGGTGATGAAGGATGTGAGAAGGAGTCTCATATCAAAGGTTGAAAATGACTAGAGTTTAACCTTAGATAAAGATGTTCATTGAAGGTAATGATTAGGATAAAGTTGTAAACCATGAGTTTAACTTTAGGCTAATACTACAAGATAGTGAAGTCTTCATCCTGGATTAGTATTCCCCAGATGTAGGCTTAAATTGGTGCGTAAATTGGTACGTTTGTATAAATTGTTTCGTAGATATTGGTTTGAAAATCCGATTGTTTTGTATATATATAAATCAGTTCCTAAATTGGTACGTTTAAATAGGAAAATTTGGTGCAAATTCTGGTTGGAATGAACAGGTACAAATTCTGGTTTAAAAACCAGGTGAAAATGTGGATACAAAACAGGTGCCTATAATTTGTCAAATCCAGACAGCGTTTTTTAAAGGAAATTATTTTAAATATTTTGTATACCTTAGACATCGCTTTCAACCAAAAGCATTGTCTAAGATGGGGTTTAGAAAGCGCTTTCATTAAAAGCGTTGTCTAAGGTGGGGTTTAGAAAGCGCTTTTAGTGAAAGCATTGTCTAAGGTATACCATAAAAATAAAATTAACACATTGTCTAAGGTATATTAAAAAAAAGGCAAAAAGCACTATGTAAGGCGGGGTTTAGAAAGCGCTTTTGAAAATAAAAGTGTTGTATAAAGCACCTTTAGACACCACTTTTGACATTAACCAAAGTGATGTCTGAACCATTAGCAGCGCAGGTTTAGAAAGCGTTTTAAAGCGTTGTCTAAGGGCAAAAAAAAAACGTTATCTAATGTCTTTTATGGCATAGTGAATCAATTAAGAGTTGCAAATGAAAGTTTCACAAACTTTCTTCTTTCATGCACCTTTCTAAATTCCTTGATTGGCTTGTCATTGAAATAACTATCATGAGTAATAGTCTTCATTAGTACAACAACTTTCATACTTTCTTTCCAATCAAGAGCTTCTTCTCCTAGCTTCCCTTCAGCATCAATATTTCTTTGAAGAACATATTTCCACTTCTAAAAAATTGCTTCGGGATGGAACGACACACATTATCCATATGAGAAGAGTGAACATCCATATGAAATCTCTAGTGCGCACGATTTAGCTCATCGTGGTGCGATGAAAGTTACCATCGCGGCCGAAATGCTTCCCATCTTGGCGTGATGTTACGCTTTTGCTGGCACACATAAATTATATTTAAAGGTCTTTTTGCTAACTTTTTTGGGGTTCAAAAACCAGGAGATAAAGTAACGGCTAGGAATATTCAAGAGGCGAATTTTGAGATCATTGAATTCATTGGAGAGCTATTATTCCATAGATTTTGATGATGAAGACTTATCAACTCATGATATTTTTTTATCTATCAACTAAGTTTCTCTAGATTAGGTTTTTTTAGATGAACCTTATTATTACTATGTTGGATCATATGTCGGTTTGAGATTTATTGAAAACTTTTATTATTATTATTATTTTATTTTATTGTTCTTGAGATTAATGTTTACGAACGCATAAATCAATATTTGGTGCGTAGGGATTTCTGATAGTTAGTCTATGAATCTGACCTAGGGAAATTATTCAACTTAGTAATTAACTATGAATAAGTAATTATAAGTTGTTACTTTTAAATTAATGCATGAAGAAGCCTAATTTAACTCTGAACTGACCTAAAGAATTATGAAATTATTGTGTAAATTAACGAGTAGTACAATAAGGAATTGGGTGCAATAGTCTTGTTAGTTCTCACTAAGATGATAATTTAATTGCAATTCAATAAATACACCGTTCATCAACATGTAAAATAAGGGGATTCAATATTTAAAAAAATATAACCGTTTTTCTAATTATACAATTATAATCTTAGTTTTCTCATTCTTGTTTTGGAACCATATCAAATCAAAAACCCTGGTTGTTATTATTTTAATTCACACATAATTAATTTGTTAAATTACAATCCTCGTAGAGACGGTCCTTTTAATAATTACTATGAAACTATCAGGATACTTACCGAAAGGTCATCAAGTTTTTTGCGTAATTGTTGAGGTTATTGATTTCAACAAGACAATTTAGTGCGACACTTTTAGTTTTAATTTTTTGCATTTTATTTTAGTTTTTTATTTTGCGATTTAATTTTTAATTTTAGTTCTTATTTTATTTCTACTTGTAGTCTACTCTGTTTAGTGTGGTGCTACTAATATATTTCTTGTTTGTTTATGCGAGGTATTGAGTCGACGTTGATACCAATCGATCCAGAAATCGAAATAACGGCGCGAGCAATTCATAGAGCAAAATAGAGAAGCAAGTTACCGAATAAGTAAAATAGGAAAAAGTAGATATGGCAGTTCCTGTACGACAAACTTTAGGAGATTATTGGTGGAGAACTAATTCAAGAAAGATGTCTTTAGGATTTCAACTGACAAATCTAGTAACTTTTTATATTAAAAATTATGTTCTTTTCGGGTTTAAGGGACAAATAGTTCGATGGGCAAGTTATAAAGATATTTGGGAGCATCTACCAAGATTTTATGAAACATGTTCAATGTACAACTCGAACAATATTGTGACTGGAGATCAGGTGAAATTACAGTTATTTGGTTTCTCCCTGGTATGCAGAGCAAAAGACCGGTTGCAATGTTTCCTGACAGGATCATTCAGACATGGGAGTTGGAAGACATGTTTCTGGAGAGATTTTTCACATACGCTCAGTTAATAGAAAGCACAAATATCAAACTTTGATCAAAGTGATTCTGAGTCAGTTTCTGATGTATGGGAGAAATTCAAGTTGTTACTTCGAAGATGGCTAAATCACACTATGAGTAGTATGGAGCAGATGCATCATTTTACAAAAGGTCTCACAACTCAAACAAAAATACTTTTGGATGCCTCAGTTGGAGGTACCATAAGGACTAAGACCGAAGAAATATCTCTGGACTGCATGAGATGAATATGACAAATCCTCAAATGAATACGAGGACCATGAATATTGTTGTAATGACAATAACATTTTAGTGTGAACATGGATGACACAATATATGATAATGAAGGGGTATTTTCCAAGTTATCTCATTATGAACTTGTTATTAGTGTAAATGAATCACTTGGTAAAGCTTAGAGAATGAGTAATAAATAAATAAAAAATCTTTAAAAAAATAGATTATAGATCTTTAGAACATCACTAAACTCTGAAACAAGATATTGATATTTTAAAAATTAAAAATGATTCTTTAAAATTTCAAACAACTCAATCTTCTATAACAAGTGAATATAAATCTAGAAAATATAAGAGTATTTTTCAAGAATTCTTGAATAATAACACAAGGGTGTTAAAGATAAAAAATTTAAATTAAATTTGATCACTCAATCTGATCCATTGGTTTCTCTAAAACATAAAGTGATTATTGGATTTGGTTAACTTGAGAGTGATTATTGGATTTAGTTTCTGGTTGTCTTTTTCAATTATTTAAGGGAGGATCGTAACCCTCACAATCTAAAACGTTTTCAACCAAGTATAATATCTACTTTAAATGACGTGACATGCCACATCAACTTCCATAGATCAAATAGATCCCAATAATCAAAACTAGAGTTGAAAAATTTTAAGAAAATCATTCTTTAAAATAAAATTGTATAGAGACTAAAACCAAAATTTATATTATTTATATAGAGAAAAAACATATTTAACTTCTTTTATTTATAATTCTATTTCGGTTTCTCTTTCTATCAAGTCGATTTATTTTCAACACCACCACCCCTAATCCATTTTATTTTTAAATACTATTTTCTCTTTTTTTTTTCTACTATATTATATTTTAAAAGTTGTTGATTTATAAATATAATACCTTGTTTACATCTCATATTGTGGGTGTCATTTTAGGTGGAGAAAAGTTGGGAAGAAGAAAGTGGACTCTGTTTATGATTAACTAGAAATGTGATCGCGTTCAAGAAGAAAGTGGACCTAATTTGAAATATCAAACAGGCATGAGTTAAACACTCTAATCCAATAGCTTACCCATTAGGTGTTAATTTACCTCATTCGATTACTTTGTATTGAAGTCAATTTAATTTATTTGACTAACATAATATTTATGACATACAATTCACATAATTGATATAATATTTTTATTTTTGTAATCATAAAATAATTATGTCTTATTTATATTATCATACAAGTTTAATATAATTTAATTCATGTAATATTTATGTATGTAACAATCATGTCACACAATTCAATAGTCAGATTATATGTGTACAAATATCTAAATAATAAGATTTGTGTGTTGAATTATTATAATAAATAAAAAAAATCTTACTAACTATCATGTTAAGTTTCAGGCGCACACACTATATTTTATAATCCTATCTTTTACTATATTATAATATTTATCTTCACATTCTTTTTTTCAATCTATAAATTTTTTCACCATTTCTTTTATGTCTTATTCTATTCCTCGTTATATTGAAATTAATTTAAATCACTTAAATAGTAAAATATTTATGATTATACAATTTACATAATTGATTAAAAATAAATAAAAATATATAATTATATCAAATTTCATAAAACATTAATACATTGAGAGAGTGTTTAAATGAAACATTTTAATAAAGGGAAAATAATATTTTGAGAGAATTTAAAATGACTTGATCAAAATTTATTATTTGAATAAAAAGTATAGAGAATTGTTGAAACGATATAAATTTATGAAGAAAAATATTTTATTTAAATTAAATTTAAGGAGTTTCAAATGACAAAAAAAAAAAAACAATTTAAAATTACAATTTCACTCTATATCATGCAATTGTTAAATTATTTATAAATTAGTTTTTGTTGTTCTCATATTCAATTTTTTTATAGCAACATTTTTTTCCATAATTTATTAATGCAGCTTAATATTTATAAATCAACAACTTTTTAAAAAAAATTAAAAAATTAAGTCATTCTTTTAAAATCTTAAATGTATTATTTGAATTTAATATTTAAATAATTTTGAAATACATAAAACGATAAAATAACCATAATATATATTTAGAAAAGTTAGAGAATATAATTGTTTTTTAAATTATTAATTTATAAATATCAACAATATTTTTACATTAATACATAAATATAACTAAATATTTCCGTCATAAATTGAACTTCATATCTATTTAACTCAATCAACACATATTATTTAAGTTGTTCTTCTCACCCATAATTTTTTATTAATTCAAGTTATATTAATGTAACTCTTCCTACTAGGTATCATATCTCAAGTGCATGTTTACTTTACTGTAATATTTATATAAATATTAAATAAAATTAACAAATTATGCGTCCCAGGTAAAGACTTCAAGTTTTTTTTATATGGATAATTTACTTCAATATTTATATAAATATGTTTTAAACGGTTTATGTGTCCCACATATAGACATCTAGTTTTTTTTTGTTAATCTTAAAAGAATTTATTTATAATCTATTTAAATAGTATAAGATAGTTTACATAAGTATAATTACACTAATATTAAATTATATTAGGTGTTACACAATTTTACATAAAAATAATCACTATGATTTTAAATTACATAATCATAAAAGGAGTATACAAAAATGAAAACTTCTAGAAAAATTACAAAGAGATGTATATTAAACTTGAAATTATTTTATAAATAATAATTATTAAAAAAAAAGACATAACTAATGTATATAATTTGTATATAAATGTATTTAACATTAATTTTTTATATTTAGAATAAATTTGTAATATTAAAGATAAACTATTTACATTTCTATAAAATTAAAACAGATTTTTCAAAGAGATTTTATAAATAAAAAAAATTAATTATAAAATGTCAAATAAATGAGACACATAATATAAACTGATATAATATCCATCAAATTTTGCAACCTAATCAATAATTAGGTAACCTAGATGATATAGAGGTAAACAGTACATACTCCTCACTCCTCATTCGGCATGGCTAAAAAGCATGTAGCCAAACACTTAGCACTACGTGGTTTAACACACAACCTCAGTCGGCATGGCCAAAAGCGTGGTCGCAACACAACAAATAAATTACATTTTGCCTTTTTACAAAAGGGATTATTAGTTCTGAGGCCCTTTTACAAAATGATTCTTAATCTAAGGCTGGCCATGTGCTTTGTCATGCAAATCTAATAAAAAAAGCATCTGAGAAAAATATTTACGTAACACATGGGAATATAACACTTTATCACAACTTTTTCCAGCAGTTTATTACTTTTTTTAATAATTGAATCAAAGAATTAACACATGGGAATATAACACTTTATCACAACTTTTTCCAGCAGTTTATTACTTTTTTTAATAATTGAATCAAAGAATTAACGTCCCTACTATTCATTTAGACTTTTTTTTTTCTTATCCCATAATATTGTCCATCTTTCTGTCTTATTAAAGTTCCAACAAGTTTGTCTTTATTAAAGTTTGTCTTTATTAAAGTTCCAACATGTAAATATGTGAAATTCATAATGTATGTATAATAATTAAAATGTTAAAATGAATACTCAATAATATGGACACTACTACTCTGCATATAAATAATTAATTACTTACTTAAAGATAATAGTTGAATAATAACTAGAACTGAAGCAACCTAATATGGACCAAGTAATACCGACATCTAAACCAGACAACATCACTGACCCAACAACAAATTTTTAGGAAACAAAAACAAATGAAGAACATAAATGTGCAAAGACTCTTCAGACTCATCTCTAACTCATATAAAACTAGAAGAACTATGATATCAAACTATGTAACAATCTCAACTGGATACCTATCAATGCAATCTTCCCATGGATTCATAGGTGAAGCTTTCACATGTTTCATAGCCTGCCACACTGCACTGTTACACTTAAAACCACTCCCAAATGCAATCTGCCAAATTCTGTTACCTTTTCTCATCCTCCCTTTCGCTTCTATATAAGCCAACTCATACCAAATTGAACTTGATGAAGTGTTCCCAAATCTATGCAAAGTCATTCTCGACGCCTCAACATGGTTAGGCAAAAGCTGTAAATTCTTTTCAAGCTCATCGATCACAGCTCTCCCACCAGCATGTATACAAAAATGCTCAAAAGCAAGTTTAAAATCAGGTATATAAGGCTTTGTTTTCGCATTAAAAAGCTTCTTAACAACCAAGGTAGTAAAAAACAAAAGCTGTTCACTAACTGGTAAAACAAGCGGACCCAAAGTTGTTATATTCGTCTTAAGAGCTCCACCGGCAATAGCCATAAGATCTTTAGACAAAGAAACACCGGTTTTACCAACATCGTCTTGTTCTTGATACACACACTTAAACGCTTTATCATCGGCACCTTTATGAGTTCTCACAACATGAACAAGCTTATACTTAGCTCTTCTTTTATCACAGGCTTTGTTAGAAAGCAGAACCGCAGCACCACCGACACGAAACAGACAATTAGGAATCAACATAGATTTCTTATTACCGAAATACCAATTCTGAGTAATATTCTCAGTACTAACAACAACAGCATAAGTGTTTCTATGAACCTGAAGCATGTCTTTGGCAAGATCAATAGCTATAACACCAGCACTACAACCCATACCACCTAAATTGAAACTCCTTATATTCCCCCTTAGTTTATACTTGTTAACAATCATAGCAGAAAGCGAAGGCGTTGGATTAAACAAACTACAATTAACAACAAGTATACCAATTTCTTTAGGCTTAATCTTTGTATTGGCGAAAAGATTATCAAGAGCACCATACATAACCTGTTCAGCTTCTTCTCGGGCAGAAACCATGTTAGGTGTCGGTGGAATCTTATGCATAGCTTCAGGGAGGTAGGTTTCTTCACCGAGACCAGAACGTTCTAGAATCTTGCGCTGAAACTCCAAGGAAGATTCATCAAAATCGCCTTTGAGTTTGGAGTGTTGGATGAACTTGGTGAATTTAACGGTGAGATTGGAAGGGGGTTTGTAACAAGAGTAGTCGACTAGGTAAATGGATCTGGGTCGGGTCATGATGTAAACGGTGGATCCGAAAACGAGAAAAGCGGAACAAGTAATGACACAAACGAGATTGTACTTGAGGTGAAGCCAGAGATGGTGAATGTCTTGAGGGTTCATTTGAGAAACTTGGATAATGATAATGGACATGAGAGGGATCAAACAAAGAGTTAATAGGTGAGTGATTAGGTAATGGTAACCTAGTTTGACATATTTGAGATTTACGGTTAGGAGAAAATCAGGTAATCGACGAGTTTGATGGATCTGAAGGTCGTCTCGTTGATCAGAACTCATGTTGAAATTTGTGTTGTTGTTGAGATTGATGAGAAGTGGAGGAAATAAATAATAAGAGTATGTGTTGGAAAAGGTGATGATTTATTGAGGTGAAAGAGAAAGGAAGAAAGACGAAAACAAAAACCTTAGGGTATTATGGAAAGAGACGGTGTGACAGAGAGAAACATAAAAACATAGACACAAGTCGGTCTATATTTCAGTGTTTGTTTGTTATGAGAAGAATCGGTGAGTTTATGATGATGGCTGCCAAAATATAAAATGGGGAAGGAAGGAAGGAATTAAAAAGAGGGTTTGGATTTAGGAAGAGAGGTAGCGGTCAAACCACGGAAACGCATACCACTATAGTTTTCAAATTATTTTGTTAATTCATTCACTCACTTTTTTATTATACAATATATTAGGTGTACTACGTATTCTAGAAATTAATATATTAGGTGTACTACGTATTCTAGAAATTAATATATTATTTTCTATTCGTTTTATTTCATTTTTTTCAATATCATTAATTAATAAACAATCATTTTTATAATTTATCATTTTATATAAAATTGATTTTTATGAATTGGTCAAATATCTTGTAATTTGATAAGGAAATAGTACTATTTTAATCATTATTATAAAAAGCGTTTTAAACGTTAATCATTATCATAAATAAAATTAATTATTTTTATTATTTAAAGCTATTATTTATATTTTAGTTTTTATTTAATAAATTTAATTTGAATGCACTGACATTCTAAATCAATTTATACGGTCAATGAGGGGTAATCGTCAGATTTAATTTTTATTTTAATTATATTTAAAATAATGATTATGAATAGTTGTGATGAATTGATGGTGTAAAAAATTTTATACTGTGCATAACAATTAAACTCTTATTTAATTAAAAGAGTGTAAGCATGACCTTCCTTGGGAAAAATTCATCATTAAGAAATAATTTAAACAATTCATTGCATAATTAAAGAAAGGTTAAATATATTTTTTATCCCTATAAATATCTCAATTTTAATTTTTATTCCCTAAAAAAAAAACGTCGAGTTTTATTCTCTATAAATTTACTTTTACATGCAGATTTAGTCCTTCTACATGGACTAAATTTGTGTGCAAGAATAATTTTATAGGGACTAAAAATCAAAATTGAGATGTTTATAGAGACTAAAAACATATTTAACACTTAAAGAAATTATATCAGACATTTGTCCGTTGATAATTAGAAGAAAAAAAAGGTTATAGATCTCTACAAATTCTAATAGAATTTATATGTGAAGTGTTGAGTCATAAATTTAAAAGTCAACATGATGGAACATTTTATATTGCAGTCTTTCTTTATGAGCAACACATTTTGTGAGTATGTGTGGACAAGATCCACAAATATGCCTAAAATCAGCCCAGTCGACCGGGTTTTTGATAAATGGGTGGGTCTTTATGGATAAACAGGTAATGCACCCCAATTTTAGCAGTTTAAGTGGACGGGTCTAGGTGAGAAATCACAAACCGCCAGTTCAACCAACCGACCCATGTATGCATACATAATAGCCTTATTTATTTGTTTGGGGTACTATGAATCTCCATTAATGTACTTTATTTTTCTTAGCACAGTCTCTCTCACATCATGTGACAAATCAAAATTGAATGAACATTTTCTTAATTCTTTAATTCTCTCACCCATCTTTCTTTGTCTCCCTCACCGCTTCCTCTCCATTTTCATTCTCACTTCTCCATCACCACAATTTTCTTTCACAACAACATATCCGACCCCATTTGCTCTAAGTATATTGTGGACCTGAACCCAGATTGTGTCCATCCCTGCTTGTGAGAAACACAATATATTCACCAAAAATCTTTATGTGATATGTGTATGGATTCTCTCACTTATAAAGTGTTTAATCTTCACTTTTCTAATCAATGTGAGACTTCTTCACACGTTGTTTTCAACACCTCCAACTCACATTTACTTTTCTCAACTTTTTAAACATGATATGCCTTATATTCACCACTTTGTGGGGATGGCTTTCTATACAAGGAAGACAATCCTCACTTGAACCAATGACTTCTAATATCATGGTTGTATAATCAATTTTTAGAAGTCACCTTGAGGGAGCATTCTTACATTAGGGTATTTATTTACGAGAAACACACCTTGTGAGAGATAGATGTCATATTCATCCAAAACCTTAAGGTGATAACTATGTGGATTCTCTCACTTAAACCCTAAACCCTAAACCCTAAACCCTAAAATGCTCAATCTCCACTTTTTAATTAATGTGTGACTTCCCCACACTTTATTTCTCAACACTTTCAACTCACACTTGTTTTCCTTAACATTTTTTTAAATCATGAAACTTTTTTTATTCAAATATACATTTAAAAACAATAATGAATAAGCAAAAATAAGAAGAAAAAAAGAGTAATTTGAAGCAGTTATTGGGTCAAAACCTCAATCCCAAGGTAAAATGATGAACAAGAGAATAATGGAGAGAGTAAGATAATTAAAGGGAATTAGGGTGAAAATAATCGTCTATCATTAACAACCCAACACGGGGTATATATATACAACAATAGTAAATAGTACAACTAACCAACTAAAATGAAAAACAAGTTATTCAAAAGTGTACATCAAATTTGTAACCAGTTACAGGATGGTACTGATTTCAAAATATCAAAAATTTGAGGGTGGTAACCGTTTATATCAAATCGGTAACCGGATACATGTTGCTTATGTTTAATAATTTTGCTGTTGTAAGGGGTGGTAATCAATTACACCCCTGCTGTAACCAATTACACCAACTTGAATTACATTTTTCACAACACACCATCTTAATTCAAGTACTCCAAGTCTTCCATACTCATGTGATTCTTCAACCTCTTGAATACTTCAATTATCACTCATTTGATTAGCAAATTGGTCACTTGATATTCACTTTTGCAATACCCCAACTTCAATTATCCTTCACTCACAAGCTCTCTCAAGTAGTGAAATCACATTTATATATGCTTACTTCTCCCATGTGAAAAAAGGATTCTTTGCAAGATTTATAGTGGAAACATTATTTATCATCAATGTCACAGCTTCATACTCTTTGTTGCATAACTCCTACATCAAATTCATCAACCATACAACTTGAAACGTACACATAAATGATGCAATGTACTCAGTCTCGCAAGAAGAGAGCACTATAGCTGGTTCCTTCGTAGAACACCAAGAGATTGGTGTTTCTCTATACATAAATATGTATCTAGCAGTTAATTTTTTGTCATCTTTATCTCTGCACCAATTTGAGTCGGTATAACCGAGCAATTTATCTTTTCTACCTTTATTCATTGTAGGAAATAGAATTCCAAAGCCAATCAAACCTATAAAGTATCTTAGAATTCTCTTGAATAATGCCAAGTGTGATGTGTAACACCCCATTTTTAAATTAATTATCGTCAAGTATTTTTGGTGATTGTTGGCCTTATTAAGGTGTGTGCTTAGATGTTTTGGTGTAGAGTCCTAGTGGGATAGATAGACTTGAGGTGTTGTTAGTATTGGTGAGATGTAGTAATAATATTGTGGCCCAATTAATTATTATTATTATTATTATTATTATTATTATTATTATTATGTTAATAATATTATCATGATTAGTATTATTATTATTATCTTTTTATTAAAAATCAAAAGGTAGAATTAGTGAAAGATTATGGTGAGGGTAATAAGGGAATTAGGCATTAATCTGAAAAATTAGGAAGGGTTTAGGCATAATAACATTTGTGGCCGAGAGAGATAGCTAGGAGGAGGAAGAACAACTGTTAGGGCATTCTCCAGAGATCATTTTCGCAAGAATTTTATCAAAGATTTGAGGTAAATGGGGAGAATGGGTTCATAGTTGGTGATAATAACATGAAAGGGTAGTGAAGGGTCCTTTCCCTCGTAGGATTTTATGTGCACTATTTTGTTTGATGATTTTGATATTGTGTTGAATTGTTGTTGTGAAATCGATGTGAATTAATTAATTATATGCATAAAATGTTGTTGTGGTTGCTCTGTATAATCTGTAGTGCATGCAAATCAATTGTTGTTGTAGATGTTGCGTGACGATTTTAGATCTAGAACTGATAAATTGGACTAGTAATGATAGATGAAAGATTAAAATGATTAGAGGTCGTAAAAATTGATGCATATACCATTCTAAGACTGATATGGAGTGTAGAAGTGAGAACCAAGTGATAGAATCCGGACTGGTGTGGAAGAATAGAGTTTTGACATTGGATATTCCCATACATGTAGCGAGAGGGGTATTACGCGTATGGCATTGCTGGACAGGTAGGATTTACGCATAATAGGAGTCCATACGCGTAAGAGATGGCTTGTGGCATGTCCCTCTGTTGGAATGCATAGGATATGCGTGGTATAAGTTGGCATTACGCGTATTACGTAGGCCTTATGCGTAATATAGTTGGGTGTCTTGGCCAGTACGCGTAAGGAAAGGTACTACACATATTGGACTTGAGAAACGATAATGTCTAGAGTATGAGGTTCTTCTCATATGCGTGTGCCCTTGTGCATTATGTGTATGGCAAGGTGTGGGGGAAGGCCTTACGCGTAGCATTACACGTATGACCAACAGTGTTGAGGGATTTTGATGTTTTCGCGGTGTTTTTCCCGATTTCGTGTCTGAGGTGATTTCTTATGGTTTAAGTGGTTAGGACCCAAGTATCAGGATGTGTGGGAACTATGAAGGGAGGTAAATTTTATTAATGATCAAGATCAAAGGGATTAATCGGAGGATTAACTAATTAAGGCTAGGTGATGTATTTCCTTGGATATAGTGTGTAGGTTGAACTGATGGAACATGTGTGGTGAACTGTGGTGTGTTACGACGGGTATGTATTCCTTATGTGATTGGGGGAATCGTGTAGATGCATGATTATCGATATAGTTGTGTGTGTTTCTTTATGATTAGAAGGATCGTGGCTATTATTGATTGATTGTTGTATATGTGATGAAAGTATTATTGGTGTGATTAGGAGGATTGTGAAGATGTATAATTATTATTATACATGTGTTATATGCATGCTCATTGTCATGCATTCATGATATTATTGGTGGTTATTGTTGGATATGAATCGTTGTCGGATGGGTGTATGCGGTTCATCCGAACTCCGTTGTGGAGAGTGTTGGAGATAAATCATTTTCGGATAGATGTATGTGATTTATCCAAATTCTTTTATGAATTGGGTTCGATTGAATGGACCATGGTGATTTGGTACCACATGCATTGTGTCATTGTTGAGTCACATTGTATTATTGATGTTGTTGAATCAAAAATTATGTTGATAAGTGTTATTGTGGACATGTGTTGTTTATGTTGATTGCGTGAGATACTACTCCTTAACATGTATTATACACTGTTAATTATTGAATGTAGTTCTCATCCCCTTTTCTTTTTGTTGTTATGTATGTGCTTCTTTGGAAGTACAGATAATTCAGGTACTTGAGTACGTTTGGAGTACAAGTTGCTTGATCGAGTCTTATGAGTCACTCTGATACGTAACACAGGATTTTGGGGGATTTTACCTTTGATGTATTCTTTAATTGAATTTTGTTACGTATCGTTATTCATACTGAAAGATTGTAAACCACACGATGATGTGGATATTTTGATGTTGTTGGCAGATGGTCGTGATTTGAATAAAATGATGTTTTTTCCGCTGTGAATAATTCTTTAATAATAATGAGGTTTTTGTTATTGATTTTAAGATGTGACATTCCACTACTGGTGTTAAAAACTCTGAATTTTGTATTATTCTTATATTTTTCTTAAATGAAAAAGTGGGGTGTTACACGATGCCTTTGGCTTCTCCATAAATATATTCATGATGCCCATGTTATATGCCAAGTTCGGTCTTGTATTACACAAGTATCACAATTATCTAATTAGCCTCCTATACTACATTGGATTAAAATATTGTTCATCTTTATTCTTTAAAAGTTGCAAGCAAGGTTCCGCAGGGTTAATTTCCATATTACAATGCTCCATTTCAAACTTTTTCAAAATTTCAACTGCATACCTCCTTTGATGCATGAGCAGTCCCTTTTTGGACTTGTGAAACTCAATGCCAAGAAAATATGTCATGAGATAAAGGTCGGTTATCTTAACCTCCTTCGTTAAATCACCCTTGAATTTGGTAATGTAAACTTTATTGATGTCTGTAATCTGTAAATCGTCTACGTAAAGACATAAGATGACCACTCATTTGCTTGTATCCTTTTTCACATACACACCATGTTCATATACACATTTTTAAAATATTATCTCCTTTATAAATTCATCAATTCTATTGTTCTAAACTCTTAGAATTTGCTTCAGCCTATACATTGCCTTCCTCAAATCTATAGAACTTGGATTCCTGATTTTTCACAATAAAACCAACTGGTTGTGCCACATATACCTTCTCTTCCAAGGAACCATTCAAAAATGAAAATTTTACATCCATTTGGTAGATTGACCAATTGTTGTTATTTTCAATACTTCTTCAAAGTTTATGTCTTTTCTTTGCTAAAATTCTTTTGCCACTAATCGAGCATTATGCTTGATTATTTCACCTTTGATATTTACCTTCACTTTGTATACCCATTTTACACCAATCTACTTCTTTCCTTAAGGTAGATCAACTAATTCTCATGTCTTATTTTTTCAATCAATTCTAGCTCCTCTTTCATTGCACATATATATTTTGGATCACTAAAGGCTTCCTCCATTTTCACCGGTTCAGATTCAGCCATGAGCACAAAATGGACAAAATCACCATTATAATTCATTTCATTATCTGGGAACAACTCACAATCTTTTAATCTCGCAGGCATGCCTCTTTTCCTTGTTGATCTTCTCATATTTTCTTCAACTTGGACTTCACCAGATGCAGTGTTTGCCCTTTGAAACACTGTAAGAACAATTCCATTGTAACTGGTTACAACTGGAACGTAATAAGTTATAGTATGCTTCTAGTCCCTCAATTAGTAAAAAATTATGTCCCTATTGATTATGATTATTTTGTTAAATGCATCATAGAGTTTGTAGCCTTTAGATGAGTGATACCTAACAAGTATCATTTGTTATCCTTTGTCGTATAACTTCTTTATAAGATGGTATGGAACATGTCTATACGCAATCGAACCAAATACCTTAAGGCGACTCATATTTTGCTTGAATCCGCACCAAGATTCTTTGAGTTTAATATTTTTCAGCTTCTTTACTGGACACAGTTTCTCTCAATAATTCTCATGGAAAGTTCTTCCCTTTCAACATGCTTCTTACCATGTTCATAATTGATCATTTCTTCCTCTCGGCGACTCAATTTTTTTAAGGCATATAAGGTGGAATTACCTCATGTACAATGCCTACTTGGTCACAAAATTTCCCAAAGTCATTTGTGACATATTCACCTCTGCCATCTATTTTTAGCGTTTTGATTTTGTGATCACTTTGTCTTTCCACCATGGATTTGAAATTTTTGAATACTTATAGCACCTCATGTTTTCTTTTGATCAAGTAAGTCCATAATTTTCTACTAAATTTATCAATGAACATGACAAAGCACCTATTATCTCCAACTGAGTCAACTTGCATCGATCCACAAACATCCGAATACACCACCTAAAGATGACATTTGGTTCTAAATCTTGCATCTTTACTAAAGATGCCTTGGTGTTGCTTGGCCCACAAACATTTTTCGCATGCTTTAGTTGGCATATTAAGATCCTTGAAATTCAAATTTCCAAAACTATAGTACCATATCCATTATTCCCTACTAGTATTATTTGTAAGACACATATGCTCAATTACTTTCAATTCAACTTTGAAATTTATGTTTTGAGCCATAAGGGCCTTTAGGATCAAACTCCCATTTGTATTCATAACTTTAAGCACTTTGTTTTCCATGCGAATCTTGTAATTTCTTTCAAGAAATTGAGCAATGCTTAAGTAATTACATATGGTTCCAGGAATATACAACACAAATTTAATCAAATAATACTCACCATTATTCCTCTTGATTGATACATCATTAATGCCCTCAACTGCTAGTGTGGTGTCATTCGCGAATTTCACCTTGTTTTTAAACTCTTGATTGATTTTTATAAACCAATCATTCATTACCTTCATGTGAGTTGAACACCCGGAGTCAATATACCATTGATCGTTGCATTCTGCACCTTCTCGCATAGTCATCATCACATTTTCAACTGATGGTAATTGTTACACTCTGCTTGTAACTAGTTACATCTTCCTTTTCTTGTGTTGCTTTCTACTTCAACAATCACCATCAACATTGTCCTCTCATCATCTTCTTGCCTTGCAAACTTTGCTTCGGCTCATTGGACATTGTTATTATCATCTTTCTTCCTTCCTCTTATTCCTATATTGTTGTCGCCTTTGTAATTGCTTGATCCACCGCATTTGTTGCAACTGCTTTCACCCTTTTGAAATGTTGAATTGTTGAAATTTTGGGAGTCTTTTTTACCATTGTAGTGATAGTTTCTCCTACCTCTATTAATATATCATTTTTCCTCCACCTTCTTGTCTTTTCCAATTAAACGGGTATGCCAAGCAATTGTATCCTTTGCTTTGTTAGTATTTCCCTCCTTCATTCTCTACTCACGGGCCTTAAGAGAACACTATAACTCTTCTTTGCTGATATTTGAAAGTTCATTTGACTCTTCAATCGCAACCGCTACGTTATCAAATCTTGAAGTTAAAGATCTCAAGATTTTACCAACTACATACTGCTTAGTTGTTGTCTCTCCACATCCTTTCACTTGATTCACCACTTTAGTGATTCTTCTAGTAAATTCAGAAATGATTTCCTTCTCTTCATCTGAATTAATTTCAGCTGTCTCTTGTGAGTTCACAACCTCACCACTTTTGCCTTATCATTTTCTGCATAAATTTTCTCCAAGATTTCCTGAGCTTTCTGTTAGCATGTGTCATCACCAACCTTCTCAAAGTTATCAACATCGACACATTAATGAATGAGATAACAACGCTTTGAAATCTTCCGTCTTTTCTTCCTTGTATGCAATCTTTGTGCAGTCGTTGCACCTTCTACAAGTGGATTAACATCATTCTTGATCATTTCAAGAACATCTTGATAACCAAACAACATCTTCATTTGTTTGCGCGTCACTTGTCATAATTCTTTGCATCGAGAATTGAGAGATTTGCAAATTGGAGGTGAAAAACATTTTTACACACTAAGTATTTGATCAAAGAACCAGACTCTTGATGTCAAATGTCCGACTATCAATTTGGGGATCAACATGAGAAAACATTTTCACATTTGAGTATTTCTTATGAACAACACACCTTATGTATAACTCATCACATATTCATCAAAAACCTTAAGCTAATAAATATATAGGCTAAATCTCTACCGTTAAATTTTCTCACATTTTGTTTCTCAATATTTTCAACTTATTTATTTTTTTCAACCTAAAAGACTATATACATCAAATTAAAATATATACAAAATTATCTAAATTTAATATCACACATATTTGACTTTCATTAGCTTAAATGTCAACGTATTTGTATATAAAGTCCCTTCTATATTCAGTTTCTAAGCTCAAGACTAGTAAGTTTAAATTTAAACCAAAACTTTAAAATATTAAAAAGTTTAATTATAAATTGAAGGGTCTGTATTCGGATAACAAAATTACAATTAAGTTTAACTAGTTGTACTTTGTTACCACTCAAAACAAACCACAAATATTTTTTTATTTAATAAACTTCGAGAAGAGTTGCTAGCAAAAGCGGAGGCTACGATGTTACTAGTTTAAGGATTCTGTACATTGTAACTGACACCATGGACTCAGCTCAGCTGTGCTGTCTCCCTGATTTATTTATTATCTTCAGCTAATCATCATATTCATTATTCGTTGTACTTAAAAATTAAAATAATACCAGTTTTTAAAATCATTATTGACTTATTTTATGAAAAAATACATTTAACCTTTTATTTGGAATTTTAAAAGAAAATGTGGTGAAAGAGATTAATAACATAGGCTACTACTATTATGCAATTTCTTGCACGTACAATTAATACCATATATTACAATGATATTCAATCATCACCCATCTACCTCGTATAAATATAAATTGTTTTACCTTATTGTTTGTTACTTGCATTAAAAGCAACAAAAATCTCCTACAAGTTCTTTTTCTTTTTACAGCTAGCAACTTGAAAAACAGGATTTTTATTTCAATGTCCTACTAATGAAAATAATATACTATAATACCCTATTTTTAAAAAAATTCCAAAATGTCCTATTTTATGTACATGCTCAAGTGTCCAAGCATTTGAAGAAATTTTTCTGTTTCACTACTAAGTGTCCAAGCATCTATTATTATTATTTTTTCATTTTTCTGGTTTTTAATTGTTTTTTTATAATTTTAATTATAATAATTATTTATAATTAAATATATATTATAATTAATTTTTTTTTATAAAAAAAATATTTATTTATTTTATAACTAAACTATTTTTTTTTAAATACTCGGCCATGAACAGCGAGCAATAAAATTACTCGGCCATTGAATACACAAACAATAAAAATTGTTCGGTCATTGAATAACCGAATTATCATGTAATATTTGATTATAAATAGTCTGATACGTTTCACTAAAAATTATTACCAGTATTAATTTGTATTTTTAGAAATGTTTATTTGGACTGTTGCATTCTACGAGCAAGACAAAAGAATCCGTATTTACCAAGATTTTTTGGGCTGGTTGTGTGTAATCCAAAACAGGCAACTAATGAAAACGAACTTTCAACTAACAATTCAAGGGATTATTGGCTTAATATCGTTAACAGACAAAAGTTGAGGATAAGGGTTCTTTATCCAGCACATTAATTTGGTATAGTCTTTATATTTTTAGTTTATAATCACCACACAAATTTCTATACTCATGACCTTTCTCCAAATTATTAGACTTTAATTATATGGAAAAGCTTTTTGTAAATTAGCAAGAAAGTGACTCAAAAGAAAGTAGTGGTGTAGGATGTTTTATAAAGGTGAATGTTACAAACTCATGTTTGCCAAGCATTTCAATTACACTAATGGTTTAGAAATTTGAGGAATGAACTGATTAAGTAGTGGTTGAACCAGATAATATATGTTTGAATTGTCTAATCAATTTATAACCTACCTGGTAGGCTGGTATAATATAATATACTCTTGTTTGATTTATCTGGGTGTCTTACTTCAATTCTTTTTGAATTAAAAGGACACCAACTGGGTTAAGTTTAGGAGAAAGAGTTTCTTTATAGATAAATAATGGAGGGTAAAAATATCCTATAAAAGTCAATTACATACCCATTACTAAAACATGTAATCAATCACCCTAATTTATCCTTTCTACACATATTACATTATACGTAATGAAAGGATTGTATAGGAAATAACATATTCCTTTTTTTTAGTTCAACCAAATCACTTTCTAATGGTAACAGAGGTGTTCAAATAAATTTATTTATTTAAATTATTTATATTCAAATCCGATTATTAAAAATATATTAATTATTAGTATGGTTTTAACTAAATCCATATTTTGGATATATTATTAATATGGTTTTAATCAAATTCATAATTTGAGCATTCATATTCAAAATAAAAATCAAATTAGAACTATTTTATAAAAATAATTTTTCTTTTTATTTTATTTTACTTTCTTAAAAAAATAATATTTTTTTCAAAAAAAAAATATTTTTTTCATAAAAAATGAATAATTTTTTTTTCAATTTTTATTTATAAAAAAATTATTATTTTTATAATAAAAAATTTAACTTTTTTTCAGAAAAAAAAGCGTAATCTTTTTCTCAATAAAAAATTTAATTTATTTTTTTGAAAAAAAATTAGCTTTTATTTATACAAAATATAAATTTTTGGAAATTTTAAATATATTTTTTCAGTAAATAAAGAAAATACTGAGAAATATATATATATATATATATATATATATATATATATATATATTAAAAATATTTGTTCCAAAAATAAAAAGAAAATTAAACATAAGTGTTTTTTCTTAAAATATAAAAAAATATAAAATAAATTCTTATAAAAATTTGTTTTAAAATAAAATAAAATCAAAACTAATTATAAAATTGGATATGGATATAAGTAGTTTATAACCATTTATATAAATAAAAATCGGTTATGACAATTGATTTTAATAACCGGTTATAACATATGGATTATTTATGGATATGGATTGATTATTAAAATTAACCGTCCATACTTATCACTTTTATTGGTCTATTTTTTCCTTCATTCCAATTAGTTCATTATTCTCTTCTTTTTCTTTTATCAATCTTCCCTCTCTTTTCTACTCATTCTTATTGTCACTTCCCATCTCCTTGGTTCCACCAACTTCAACAAAAACCCGAAGAACAAATATTCTCACAACAATCTCTTTCACAATACTCATTCATCTTTCTTGCATCATTTTCTAAGGTAATCATTTTCTATTTCTGGTTTAAGAAAAACATTCAACAATCTACTCTACTCATACAACAATCTCATACTGAACGGTTAAGGAAAACATTTGTGTATGAATGTTCGTTATTGTTGTTGGTTTCAAAAATATTATTCAGGTCCGAGCTTCCAAAGCATTCATTTCTGAAATCGAGCATATGTGATTTTAATGACTTTAAATCAATTTGAAGTTGATTGTTCGAAAACATTTGTTTCTGGTTTTAGTTCATGTTTTTTCTAATGCAATGTTTATGGTTTTTTAAAATGTCTATCTCATTCTTCCAAAATATTTCTTGAATTTATTGATTATTTCAACACATTCTTCAGCTATGTCTGTTACAAAAAAATTGTGTTAAAGTGTTCCTTATTATTTCCGGTTTCAAAAACATTGTTTAGAAATGAGATTCCAAAATATTTGTTTTTGATTTCGATAGCAGACCCTTTTTATGATGTGATGCATCATTTCTATATGTGTTTTCCCTTAGAAGTTGTTTGGTTTTAACTTTGTCTTAGTCATTTGAAAGTACATAAAATAATGTTGCTTGCTGATTCTTCTTTCTTAAACATGGGACATATTCATTTTTTGTTAAAGCTACAAACTTTCCGACATACATCATTAAACATTATGCCAAAAATGATATTTAACAACGCACCTTATACGACGCTTATTTAAAAAAGCGTTGCTATAAGTGGGAAAAAAAATAAAACACGGAAACTGTTCACAAAATATCTTAAAAAGTGTTGTCTAAGATTCCCTTTAGACGGCGCTTTCTCAAAGCGCTTGTAAAGGTATATCTTAGACAACGATTTCTCAAAAGCGTTGTCTAAGGTCTTATAATTTAAAAAAAATCAAAGCACTGTCTATGGTCAACCTTAGACAGCGCTTTTCAAAAGCGCTTTTAAAGGTCGTCATTAGACAGCGCTTGTCTCAAAAGTGCTGTCTAAGGTCTAATTAAATTAAAATATTACAAGTCAATTTCTATTTTCATTCGTTTCTGATCGTTCTTCTCCCCCCTGCGAACGCGAAACCTAACACACTAAAACCTCCATAAACGTTGATTGTTCTTCGTTCTTATTGAAACCTCGTTGACTGAGTTCGTTTTTCGTTCATTTTCTTTCTTGACTGAGTTCATTTTTCGTTCTTGTTGGAATAACCATTGTCGTTACTTCGTTCTTGACTGAGTTCGTGAAGCTACAGAGTTCGTCCATTTTCTTGACTGAGTTTGTCCGAGTTCGTCCTCTACTGAGTTCTCATAAGGTACATTGTTGTTGTTATGTTGATTTTGTGAAGAATAGTGAAAATAGGATTTTGTGAAGAATAGGGCAATGCCATTGTTATGTATTTATTTGATAAATATGATCTTGTGAAGAATAGTGAAAATAGGCAATGTTGTTGTTATGATTATGTCAAGAATAGTGAAAAATCACATTGTTGTTGTTATGTTGATTTTGTGATGAATAGTGAAAATAAGATTTTGTGAAGAATATGACAATGTCATTGTTATGTATTTCTTTGATAAATATGATTTTGTGAAGAATAGTGAAAATAGGCAATGTTGTTGTTATGATTATGTGAAGAATAGTGAAAAATCAGATTATGTATCTCTATTTCGTTTGGATTTATTCAGGTTATGTAGTGAAAATATGTATAGGTTATGTATAGGTTATGTAGTGAAAATATGTATAGGTTATGTATCTATTATTATCTTTGGTTATGTATAGGTTATTTTCGTTTGGATTTACACTAGTTATGTATAGGTTATTTTCGTCTGGATTTACCTTGGTAATGTATAGGTTATTTTCGTCTGGATTTACCTTAGTGATGTATAGGTTATTGACGTTTGGATTTACATTGGTTATGTATAGGTTATTGTCGTTTGGATTTACATTGGTTATGTATAGGTTATTTTCGTTTGGATTTACATTGGTTATGTATAGGTTATTGTCGTTTGGATTTACATTGGTTATGTATAGGTTATTGAAGTTGATATTGATTGCTTACCTTAATAAGTAGGAAAACCATGGATAAAAAATGGATGTTTGCCGATCGATTGTCCAAAGAGTACGAGAATGGGGTTGTGGAATTCGTTAAGTTTGTTATTCAACACGTTAAAATCCCCAGTCGAATGAAATGTCCTTGCTTGAGTTGTTGTTATATTGGTAAGGTTGACGCAGATGGATTGAAATCATATTTATTAAGGTATGGAATTGATCGAATGGTTGACAAGGGAAAAGGGCATAACACTAGCGGAGAATTACTTCACACTAGACAACTCCCTACTGGATGTTTGAAAGTCGTGGTTGATATTGCAGTAGAGCCAAATGCATTATTACCATATCCTGACGATGTTTCGGATGCAATAACGGTGGAACAAGCAATAGGTTCGTTTGTTGCATGGCCGACAAGCCTCATTAGCGTAGGATATGAGGTATGCTTAAAACCATTATGAACATTTGTTAACCTTAATGTGTAGATTCAAAGTTTTTACGCGCATTTTACATACATTTTTTACATGGTTATGTTAATTAGACTCCAACAAGATCCAAATCAAAAGATAAGGCTATTCCGCGACAGACTGAGTCTGTTGTTTAAAAAAAACAGGTACATTACAATTATATGATATTTATGCATGGAAAATGTTAAATTCTTGATTTTATAGTTCATCTAACTATTTATATGATATGTAGCTTCATGATAAGGAGGTTAGCAACGTCTCCACACAAAAAAAAGGTTGGTGCTAAGAAGACCGCGACTAGAAAAAAAACCTACCTCCAAGTATAGGTCGTGCCTTTAGACGTTTCTAGAATTGACAAACATTCCGACTGAAGGTATTTGTCTTATACATATGGAGGAAGGTATTTTTGGCTTTGAATATGAACAATCAGTTGGTAATGAAGAATTTGTGCAAATCTTTCGTCATGAAGATATAGGCGTCAGTGTTGTCAATTAACACGTGAGGTATATCCAGTCTACTTTGTTATATTAATTAAATAACTTATTTACTTTATGTTTTAAATGAATAGTATAATGTTAATGATGTTTTTATTTAAGGTTTTTGTATGACAAAGTGATGCGCCCAAGTGGATTGGACGAAAGATTTGGATTCTTAAGCCCCGCGTCCGTCAACTTAACTTTAATCTTAAGTAAACCAGATGAGGTGATGGTGTACGTTCGCAACCTCTTCATGGACAATAAAGATACGGAAAAATTATTCTTTTTACCGTTTAATACCGGGTTAGATTTTCATTCTAAATTCATCTATTATAATTATTTTGTATTTTGACGTCGTGTAGAAAATTTCCATCTAATATTTGTTTAATCCTACAGTGGACATTGGTTATTGGTTGCAATCAATCCTATCAGAGAAATTGTTTATTCTTGTGTGTATTTATTTATTCATGTGAATTGTTCTAAATATTCATTTATATTTTATTAGCATTATACAAGCTTTTCGAGACTAACGAGATATCCAAATATCAAAGAGGAGAGCCAATAACATTACATGAATAAAAGTGGCGGTATATTATTAATTATCACATTTTTTATTATATTAGTGATGATACTTGATAAAACTTAGGATTTATCCATATTTTCTTTTCATTTGTAGTGTCCTCTGCAACGTAATGGTATAGATTAAGGATATTTCATGTTGAGGTTTATGAGAGAAATTCTTTCTTTGGTTCGATTAGAGATTTCATCCGATGTATGTATTTTTAACTTATGAGTTATTTTAATATTTAATACATATTTCTCATATAATTAAATAGTTGAAACTAAATCAAACTATGTTATATTATTATGTAGTACTTTGATGAATTCAAGTGTGCATATTATTCAAAAGATCATTTGGAAGAAATTAAAGAGGAATGATGTCAATTCATTGTGGGGCTCAATGTGTTATAAGGTATATTGTACTCTTACTTTAATTGATGAAAATTTTGAGTATGTGTATGTAACTATAGACATATTGATTATGACTTGTTTTAATTGATCAATTGCAATATTTTTGTGTTGTTTCAGGTTATAGTATAGTTGCAATTGGATGAAAATGTATAGCTCGGAGTGTTATCACATTTTAGTTTATGTAGATTTCATTTGAAACAAAATGTATAGTTGGATGAAATGAATTGTATGAATTGTTTCATATTGGTTATAGTATATGTTGTATATTTAAATGGGTTCATAAATTGGTACGATTGTATGAATTGTTTCGTAGATATTGGTGATTGAAAATTTGATTATTTTGTATCTATAAATCGGTGCCTAAATTAGTAGGTTTCAATAGGATAATTTGGTGTAAATTCTGGATTGGAAAACAGGTACAAATTCTGGTTTAAAAACCAGGTGAAAAAGTGGATAAAAACAGGTGCCTATAATTTGGCAACCTTAGACAACGCTTTTTATAGGAAAATATTTTAAAATTTCTGTATACCTTAGACAGCGCTTTCAACAAAAAGTGTTGTCTAAGGTGGGGTTTAGAAAGCGCTTTCACTAAAAGAGTGGTCTAAGGTGGGGTTTAGACAGCGCTTTTAGTGAAAGCGTTGTCTAAGGTATACCATTAAAATAAAATAAAATAAAAAACGTTGTCTAAGGTATAATAAAAAAAAGCAAAAAGTGTTGTCTAAAGTGGGGTTTAGAAAGCGCTTTTGACAATAAAAGCACTGTATAAAGCCCATTTAGACATCGCTTTTGACATTAACCACAACGTTGTCTAAACCTTTAGCAGCACAGGTTTAGACAACACTTTAAAGTGTTGTCTAAGGGCAAAAAAAGCGTTGTCTAAGGTCTTGTTTGGCATAGTGAAAGGTTTCATAGCAACATCATTACTTTCAATATACATATTTGGCTTCTTTTTTTTGTTACCATATGAGCCTTTTCAAATCAACATCACATCATGTCAAGACCACCTATTATGATTTGTGATTTGAAGGTAGGTGGCAATGTTTGGAAGATCACCATTCATGTGGTAGATCTGTGGATTGTTAAGGAGCGGGATGGACAACAAAATGTTGAATGTGTTATCCAAGATTCCAAGGTATGTAATGTTGCTGGCCCAATGCTCTTAAAATTGCAGTGCAATTAATATTCATGCTAAGTATTTTATTCATTGACAGGGGATATATGGCATCAAACCTTACAAGAACACCAAACATATATGGTTTATAATGGTGACCCTAGTGTGAATGATCTAGCTTTTAAAAGTTGTGACAACCCCTTGGAGATATTTCTTCGTGGTGGAACCACTATAACATGTTAGACATGCCGAAAATACCAATGCACAACTTTGATATCAAACCCATTATCGATTTCTTGCATGGAGATTTCCAAGTAAGCTAGTTACACGGTAAATGCATCAACCTTATTTTGTATTCTATTCCTCGTGGTATTTTCATTTTCAATGACTTTACGATACGTTTACACCTTATGTGGATGTTATTGGTGTACTCCACCAAGTAATGATGACTCAGGTTGCAGGGGCGGACGAAAGGCGTGCTTCAACATTATTTTATCATATGAGTTGTTGTCGTCTTAGCATTAACTTATTTTGTCTAACATCTTTATTATTTCTAAACCTACTTTATTAACTATTATTGTCTATTTATTTAAAGTGGAAGTGAACTTGATCTTACACTATGGGAAACATATGCCAACCAATTTATGGCATACACAACTGGAAATACCACAGGTGGCCCGAAAATAATCATAATCACTCATGCTATGTGCCAATAAAGTTCAAGTATGAATTCATATGAGATGCCTATTTTCTTTCTTGCATGTTACTTACTCGTTAATCTCTTAATGTTGTCCCACTTATTTATGATTTTTATTTACTGTATTTTCCTTTTTTTGCAGCGACTGGAAAGCTCTACATCTCTAATGCTTGGAATGGATAAAAAAATATTGATTCTAATCATCCACAAGTCACATCCTTCAAAGCTAAGTATGTTAATCTTACTCACTACTATTATATCATCCATATGTCACGACTTTCATTTAAATCATACTTCTTTTTTATTTAGATTAGGAGACATTGGTAGCTACAATGTTCTTTCATAGAAGATATCCCAAAGTCTTGCATCTCATGGAACATTTGAAGATAAATCTTTCTCATATACCAATGAAATCAAAACTATTAGGACATCAATTCTCTTCAAAATGTACATTTTATTATATATTATTGTTTTGTTCTTCCACACGTTTTTCGTCAACTGCATGTTTAATAGATATATATTCTAATCAAGCTACTTTACAATCAACTTCTTACAACACATTTGGGATAGCTAAGAGGTTAAAGTTAAGTCGGTTTGGTTGATACTAGGAATAGTGTCTAGCTTGTAAGAGGACTAATAAGTCTCCTAGGGTTCCTATCATATGTACATGTTGCGAAAATAAATTTGCACCCATCACGAAGTAAGACCATCATACTTAGTTAACAAATAATTCAATTTGTGATTCTTACTTTCATAGTTGACTTTATTTTTGTACATACATTCTTAATTAGGTATAAAATTGAAATAGAGGTTGAGTATGAAGACAAGATCGGTTGTTTTGTGTTTTGAGACAAATAGTGTATTAATTATGTTGGTTTGTCTACACATGTGTTGTTGTGGTAAAACAGAAAGAAAAAATTAAGTTTGGAACAATTCATGGTTTTATCATATCCACAAGGATCGGTGCGAGGGATCAAATGTCGTTCAACAATCTATACATTTCTATGCTTGGTTTGAGTGGTTTAAAAGGGTAAAAAATGGAAAGTAAAACATATGAACAAGTAATAAAGTACATTAGAGAACTCGTCGGGAATGAAGTTCATTCACCTATCTAATACACAAATCTACCAATCAGATATACACAACCTAAATCACTCGTCAACATCATCAAGTATCGCTCATATCATTGTTCATGTCTGCAACACCGACGAGAGTTCTACCATATTGTCTCATCGGTGATGTCTCACGCAACTACACAACACAAACTATTAAGAATCGATACCAATTGTGAATATTAGATCTAAATATACTTCTAGAGTTCATAACCTAATAAATTTTCATCCTAGTTCCATATCTGAAGAATATATGACTATAACGGTTCAAATCCAAACATAAGCAAGTAAACAAAGATGACATCGATATAGATTTGTAAAATACATCGTATATAACACCATGATCAATAAACAAACATACAATCAAAGTAAAATTAAATACAAACCCCAACAATAAAGGGTATAAAGAGAAGAAGGAAGATGAAGAGGAATTTTTTGCCGTTTCTAGCAAATTGACGCAATTCCAACTCTGATCATCGATATGCAACCTCTAATGTTATTTCCAAGCTACTCTACACAAATAATTTGGTTGATGGAGTTGGGGTTAAAATTTCCCAAAACCATAACCTAAAAAATTATATACAAATGAATTTATAAGGGGTCAAATATCACATATCACGCTCAACCCGCTCAGAGGGCGCTTAGCCCGGCCTGACAGCATTGAGAGAAAAATAGTTTCTTGTTTGCACGTGGATTTCATGCGAACAAGTCGCTGGCCTCCTTTGCGAGAGGTTTACTTGCGGGATTGGCCAAACAAGTCACAAGACTGCTCTGTCTGATTAGTTATGATGCGAACTCTTGTAATGTAGAACGGTAAGAGGGTTTTTGCGTATATTTTTGGTATTTTTTGTGTTTATAACAAACTCTCACGGAATACATGAATGAAAAGGCAAAAAAGCAAATAAAAGCAAGATAAAGAAGGATAAAGACAAAGGCGAGTATTTGAATTGACTTGGAATTAAAATGACTTGAAATACATAAGTGTTTGGATGCTATCATACATTTTGCATAGGGGGTTAACTCATTTCTCTAACGCTCGGTACTTTGAGTGTATCCCTTTTACAATGTGAAAAAATGTGACCTTGAACAATGAAAATGAAATCTACTTATATAGACATACAAAATAAATGTCGGACACTTTCCAACTAATTAGGATTCGACACCTGTCAACCCATTTTCCTGGTAACTACCCACTATTATGTCCCACTCCTTGGAGCAGTTCCCTTGCAACTTTCTGGATATCTTTGTCGAGATACCTTCGACCTAGTGGTTTCTTTGGGATGTGTCGAAGTGCTTTGACTTCCTTTTGGACTTCTTCAGCTCTTATGTTGCCTGTCGACCCCTTTGTCAAGTTCCTTTTTTCTCTGGCTGGGTTGAAACCCTCCCCTTTGGAATTTTTATATTTTTGCCTTTAAACGTGTTTTCTTGACCTAGTCGAAATCTCCAAACAACAAATTGCCCCCCAAAAGGCCAGTTTCGACAGAGAGGTAGTTGACCAAGAAACTTGGAATTTTGGCACTGCTTGGGTGATTTTGACACATTCTTTGACCGTCGATTTGGCCCAATCAGCTTTTCTCATTCTGTAGGATTGAGACAACCTGTCACATCCGTCATGATTCCACTTTTGGCGCCACAACTTCCAATGCAGGTAATGATGGCCTAGATCGTGGGGATTCCCAACAACTCCCATTTTTTTTAGCATCGCACACATTCCCAGCATGAAACCCTTGCATGTGTTTTGGCTATAAATATCCCTTTATCTTGTTGACCAAAACTTTCTCTCTTTTTCCAAACACATTTCTACATTTGAAAAGAACTTTTACGCTTTAAAACAAACTGTTCATCTTCTTTAAATTGTTCATCTTTTCCCATATTCTAAATGAAATTCTGGCAAATGATATACAATGTCGAATACAATGTCACGACACCAATATTTGACAAGGTAAAAACAATTAAATACGTAAATGCAGAAGTAAAGAACACAGGGAATTGTTAACCCGGTTCGGTGCAAACACACATACTCTGGGGGCTACCAAGCCAAGAAGGAACTCCACTATCAGTAGTATCAATTCAAAGATCCACAGTAAACACCCTAGTTTGCAATATTTTCACTTAATCCCTACCCAATGTAAGTTCTATCTAGGAACTCCTAGATATGAGACCCCTCTCACTCCGTCTAAATCACAGTAGTGATCTTAAACAAAAAATTCAGAAAATATGAAGAAACTCTTCAAAACAATCCTTAACCTTGCTTAAAAGCTTCAGTTAAATACAAACACTCTTGCTTAAAAGCTTTGAGTGGACAAAATACAAATGCACACCTAGTCCAAAATAATCATCAAGAAGACAATTGATTGGCTCACAAGAAAACTAAGAACACACACAAAAACGTTGAATAAACAATCCTTATTTTCCACACTCTTCACACTAGGGTAAGCAGCCTTTAAGTAAATACTTGAATGGGCATGGGCCTGCTGAAATTGCACAAATTAGATAAAATATTTCCTTAAATAACGGAACAAAAATAGCAACAACAAATGTTCTGCTAAAATAACTCCAAGCTGAATCCTCCTTTTCCTTCTGATAAACCGCGCAATTAAACTAAACAAATCTCTGGTTTAATGACAACGCACACACAAATAAGGATTCATCTAGGTCTTCAGGCCCAGTCAGAGATGTCATGACATCAGTCGTGACATCCTGATATAAATAGCTGCATACTAAAATCTTCACACCTGCATAATGCTTAAATCATATGTTATAACATTTCATATGACATCCTGATACAGAAACATGTTTTACCATAAAATGTAGCCAATCTAAAACATCTAAAAACTCCCCCTTTGGCAATTTTTTTGCTAAAACAATTTAAGTATTATCAGAACAACATTTAAAAAAAACACCAATAACAGCAGAAGCAAAATGCACACACAAAGCAGAGAAAAAAAACACAGACTCCCCTTTAAACCAACACCTGTATTTGAATACAGCAACAACAACAGAATCCCAAAAACTATATCAGAGTACAACAACAACAGCAGAAACTAGCAGAGAGATTTCATCTCCCCCTTAACCTATTAAGCCCTGCAGCACGCATAGTCTGGCTATACTAAAATAAATAGTATCATTACTCCCCCATTTTAGCCAGAAATTGAGCCAAATCATAAAGCAAAAGAAACAGATAGAACCATACGCTCATGAAAAACAAACAATCTGGGTAAATAAGAACCCCAACAGATACAGACTTCAGCTTGTTCTTGACTCTCTGAAACACCATCCAAGTCACTTGCATCTTCCTTTCCATTCTACTTCCTTTAACTGGACTTCCAAAAGTTAATAATTGTTATAAACCCTCATAAAGACAGATTCCCAATTTGCCTATTAGATTTTCAACCTGATTTGCATCCAAGGCCTTAGTGAATATGCCAGCCAGTTGTAGTTCAGTGGAAACGTGCTCCAACTTTATCACTTTATCTTCCACAAGATCTCGGATGAAATAATGCCTTATATCAATATGTTTTGTCCTATTGTGTTGAATAGGATTCTTGGAAATATTGATTGCACTGAGATTGTCACAATATAATGTCATGACATCCTGGGTGACATTATACTCCGATAACATTTGTTTCATCCAAACAAGTTGAGAGAAATTGCTACCACCAGCTATATACTCAGCCTCTACAGTAGACAAGGAGACACAATTTTGCTTCTTGCTAAACCAGGAAATTAGATTGTTACCTACAAAGAAACACCCTCTAGAAGTACTTTTCCTATCATTTGCACTCCCAGCCCATGAGAATACAACATGCCATAGTCACAAGTCCCATTCACGTATTTTAGTATTCTTTTGACTTGATTTATGTGAGAGACCTTAGGTTCTTCTTGATATTTGGCACATACCCAACAACAAAAGCTAAATTAGGTCTACTGGCTGTTAGATACAACAAACTCCCTATCATGCTTCTTTACAAGCTTTGATCAACACTTACACCTTTTTCATCCTTAGTCATCTTAAGATGGGTAGGAGCAGGTGTTCATTTGTGCCTGGCACTCTCCATTCCAAACTTTTTTACAATGTTTTTGGCATATTTTCTTTGAGAGAGGAAAATGGAATCTTCCACCTGTTTAACTTGCAATCCAAGAAAGAAGGTTAATTCTCCAACAAGACTCATTTCAAATTCAGACTGCATCTGTTTGACAAAATGTTTAACCATCTCATCTGAAATTCCACCAAACATTATATCATCCACATAAATCTGAGCAATCATGATTTTTTCTTCTACATCTTTGACGAATAGAGTTTTGTCAATTCCACCTTTTCTGTAACCATTCTTGAGAAGAAACTCTGTTAGTCTTTCATACCAAGCTCTAGGAGCTTGTTTTAATCCATATAAAGCCTTTATCAACTTATAGACATGATCTGAAAGATTTGGATCAACAAATTCTTTAGGCTGCTCCACATAAACCTCTTCATTCAGATATCCATTCAAAAAGGCATTTTTTACATCCATTTGGAACATTTTAAACTTCATAATGCATGCAACTCCCAATAGTAATCATATTGATTCAAGTCTAGCCACAAGAGAAAATGTTTCATCAAAGTCAATGCCTTCAATTTGAGTATATCCTTGAGAAATAAGTCTGGCTTTATTCCTGGTCACAACCCCTTGTTCATCAGATTTATTCTTATACACCCATTTAGTACCAATGATATTGGTTCCTTCAGGTCTTGGTACAAGCTGCCACACTTCATTTCTCTTGAACTGCTCTAGCTCTTCTTGCATAGCATTGATCTAAAATTCATCAGTCAATGCTTCTTTGACATTTTTAGGTTCAATCTTGGATACAAAACAAGAGTTAGAGACAACTTCCCTTGATCTGGTTACAACTCCACTGTTGGGATCACCTATAATAAGATCTTTAGGATGATCCTTCTAGATCCTGATTGAAGGTGCTTTTTTTGTTGGTTCTGGTTCAACTACAGTGAAAGCTGGATTTTGATCATCTTCTTTATCAGTAACTTCAACTAGAGTATCATAGAATGTTCCAACATTATATGTGACGTCAGGTTCTTTGAAAAGGTCATCAATAACCACATTTATGGATTTCATCATGACTCTGGTTCTAGAGTCAAAGACTCTATAGGCTCTATTGTTAGTAGAGTAACCTAAGAATACGTCTTCATCACTTTTGGGATCCATTTTTCTCCTTTGTTCTCTCTGCCAAAATATAACACTTACTTCCAAATACATGAAAGTATTGGACATTGTAACATCCAAAACACCCCACTTAAATATTAATTAAATCAGAGTAAAATTTCCAACTAATATTTGAGTGTTACATTTCAACTTCAAAACCAACATAAAGCTCATGATACATGTGTCGTACCTCAAAAAATACGACCTCGCGATAAGAAAATTACCGCGGATAAAAATTAAAAACAACAGAGTCGCCACCGAACTTATTTTATTCCAATTAAGGAAAGGGAAAATATCGAGAAACCCTTTTTAGAAAAAATGGATAGAACAAGGTCTTTGAAACCAGATTCTAGGTTCGGGAGTCGATTCCGTAAGGGGAAGGTATTAACACCCGTTACGTCCGTTTTACTCAACGGGAACCTCTTAGTTTAATTTGCGATCTAATGTTGACAATTGCTTTCTGTTTTCTTCGAATAATAAAATAAATGCGAACGATTATAATATAAGGTTAATAGGGGAAATGAGTTGTTTTGTTCCTAGGGTGCTCGGCAAGGAGTAAGATCCGTGTGCCTACGTATTCCCTTGTGCAATGGGAAAGTCAGAGCTTCGTAGTTCGTGATACTAAGGTTGATTGGTTTGTTTTTAATGAACAGTTATTTAAATCACATTCTACTGCTAAGCGTTGGCTTGTCTGCTCGCGATAGGAGGCTGAAGTGCTAGCTTGTTTGTGAGATAGAAAGGATTTAGATAATGTTCGCTTGAAAGATGTTTGATTCGATTGGTGTTTTTAAGAATGAAAGGGTAAATAAACTGCGTCCTGAGGGGCGGGCCTCAGGAGAGTTTATTCGAGAATTCGAGGAATGCGAGACTCCAGAATTCAATTCTTTCATTATTTGGTATGTGGATTAAAAAAATTAATTACGGAAAGTCGAATGAACCGCATCCCGCGGGGCGAGCCTCGGGAGTGTTCATTCAAGAATTCGAGGAATGCGAGACTCCAGAATTCAGTTTATCCGTTATTTTAATTATGAAAATATTCGAATGTCGAATTCGGAAAAATTGATGGCGAGGCACGATGCGCTCGACTTACGTTAATTCGTGATTCGATTAAAGCGCTAAGAAAATTAAATTAAATTACGACAATTAGAATAAATGTATATGAATAATTAAACTAAATTGAAATTAATAGAATTTAAATAATATAATAAAATAAAAGTTAAATTAAATTTATTTTGTTGAAATTGAATTACATAATAGATAAAAAAAGAAAAAAAGAAAGCCTCATAATAATTAAATTTTCCAATTAAAGGTATTGGAAGTAATTTAACTTTGTTTTATATCATTGGCCCAAAAAATAAAATCAAGTAATTACATATAAACTTTAAGACATTTTTTTTAAAACAAAAAGAGAATTAATAACCATGAAAATTAGAATGAAAGAAACAAATTATTGATGATAACAAAAAAACATTTCTAACATTATTAAATTATAATTAAAAAAATGAAAATTAAAAAACAAGTAACCAGATTAGGAGTGGTATTAGCAGCTGCTGCGTGTATGGAATTAGAAATTTGAAATGGACTTAAAAGCTTAAAACTAACAATTATAAAAAATTAAAGAAAATCATGAGAAAAAGGGGGAAGTATGAATTATCATTGAGTCTGTGGGTTTTAAGAATAAAATAAATGGGCTTTTGAACCCTAACCAAAAACAACAAAAAAAACTTAAAAGAAAAGAAAACCCTATTACAATTAAAAAAGAAAATTAAAGTAATAAATTGATAGACAGAACGGTTCAGAAACAACAGAGAGGTCACGTTATACCTCTTCACTATTTCAAACCCGATGAAGGAGAAAAAGAAAGATGCATTCGTCACTCTCGATCTCGCGACGATTTCTTGACGGATCTTCTCCAAATCTCACCCGCAACTCTCAGACCCTCTTTTAGATTTCTCACGACGCATTCACCGCGGTTGTATTCGCCTCTCAGACCTCTCAAACGTGGTTCACGCGTCGATTTGCGGTGATACCCTCACGGTTTTTCTTCATCCCTTTCTTTGGTTCACGATTCTGGTTTTGTTTTACAGATTTGTGTTCGGGTTAGAAGCTTGTCTGGTTTCGTGTTTGCACATGTATGGCGGAAGGGTGGCTCGCGGTTGTCCACGAAAAGATTTGGACGTTTTTGACGGTGGTTTTGGATGTGAAGGGCGGTGGGTTTCGCGGTGAAGGTGATGGGTTTTAGCTGGTTGATTTTGTTTCGGATCCGGCGTGGTTCTTTCACGGTTCGGCGGAGGTTCAACGTGCATTTTATGGTTTTCGGTGGAGGTGATTGGTGATTTCGGATTTGGTGATGTCACACCCTAAATTTTGACCGGACTTTTTTTCTAATTTTACATTCATTTGACGCATTTTCATTGCAATATCGATAGTCAGTCACTTTTGCATTTTAATCATTAATCATACAATTATTAGTTGATTTTATCATTTCACGTCATTTTATTTATATTCTTGATTTTTTTTAGAGTTTCGTTTTGATTTTATAATAGAATATAGTTGTCTCATTTTATAATTTATTTTCTAATTTAGTTTAGTTTAAGAATTAGTTTTTAGTCTAAATTTTATTTTAGTTCATTTTTAGTTTATATCATTTATTTATTATTATCAATTTAAATTTTTGTTTATTTTAGTTTAAGCCTATTTGATAAATTTTATTTTAGATTTGTTTTGGTCTATATTTTAATTTAGTTTATATTTTGTCTAATTGATGATAATTTTAAATTAATTAGAGTTAATTGATTGATATTTTTAATTAATTTAGGTTTTTATTAGTTTAATTTTAATTTAATTAATTAATTTTTAATTAGTTTATTATTTAGAATTAATTCAAGTTTAACTAGTTTAATTTTTTTTAATTTGATTTTTTTAATTAGATTAATTTTAATTAGTTTTATTTTACTTAGTTTTATTTGATTTTATTTTATTTTAATTAATAGGTTTAATTTCATTTATATTAATTAGTTCATTTTCATTTAGGATAACTAATTTCTTTCTTTTATTTTAAAAATGATTAAAAAAAATATATTTTTGTATTAAACCACACCCAACGTACAAACCTCCTGCCATGTACACTTTATCCTGCTCCATATAGACCATTTCATACCTCTAAACAAAACCAACAACACTGCAAACCAAAGCATGCCAAGCACAACAAGACCACAATGTTACTCTGTAGCTACCCTACAAACAGACAACAACAACTCAGTACCTCTCACTATGCTCCAAAAACCTGCGCCACCTACATAGCTCAGCTTCGTAGTCTGTACATCCCTCCATTAAACTTTTCATCAAGCAATATTATAATATCACCAAAACAGCATAACATAAAAACATGCAAAATTGAAAGTGATTTGGACCTTTCCAAAATAATCCACAATAGAGGAGGAGATTGAAAGTCATAAAGAGAGGAAGCAATTGAAAACTAGATAAAGAAGGCTCTCCACAAATTTCATCAATATTCATTCATAACTTTTCCTTCAAACCTCCATTTTTTTTAATTCGTTCACTAACCCCCTCGCATCACAACAACACAAACAGAAACAGAGAAAAAAACAGTTGAAAAAACCCCCAAATCTTCATCAATCCCTCCATACACAAACCTTTCACCTTCATTATCAATCAACCTCCATTAAACCCAACAGACCTTATCTTATCATCCATCATCATAATTGTTATCTTCCGTCAAAACCGCCACCCTCATTCCACTACGATAACCCCAAACAACATACAAACCACTATACCTCCATCAATCGCGCCTCCACGAAGAAGATTCAGACGAAAGAGAAGAAGAGACTGAGTTATCGATTGGGGAAGAAGCCATAAAAGACGGAGGGATCACGTTTGGACGAGAAACACAGGGAGCCATCGCAGAACAAGCGTAGAGAAAAAGAGAACGAAGAAGAAGGGAATCGTTGTGGTAAAAGTTTTCTTATTTTTCTTTTATTTGTTTTTCTAATTAGATTAGTGTTATTTAAATGTTTTGATTTGGTACATTATGTTCCTGATTCACTTATTAGCACCATATAAATCTTTTTTAACCCCATGGCCCATTCTCTTGTTTATTTTAACTTTTGTTAATTAGCTAATTAGTCTTTAATTTATATTTAGGATTTTATTTATTTTAACTTAATTAGATTTAGATATTTTTGTTTAGGAATATAGATTGATTAGTGTATATAGTCTAGTTAGTAAGAACTTATTAAATAAAATAAAAAATATATATCAAGTTTTATTAGAGTTTAGGATTTTTTTAGTCTAATATATATATAAAATATCTAAAAAAATAGTCTTTGTAGTTTAAGCCATTTATTTCCTTAGTTTTTTAGTTTAGATATTTAGGACTTTAATCTTAACATCCAAGAAAAATATCAACAAAAATATGTTAATTTGTTTTAGTTTTAGGAATTTAGGTTTGTTAGTTTAATATAATAAATTTAAAAGATATTATTTTAGTTAGTTTTAAAATCTTTTTAATTAAAAATATTAGATTAGGTTTAGAAAGCCCATTTTGATTCAATTTTTGTTTTAGTTATTTTCGTGTAAAATTTAATTTAGATTTAGTTTTTATCTTTTATTTTATTTAAAAAACATATATAATATTAGAGTAAGTTTCAAAATAAATATGTAGTATTAATATAAAAAATTTTAAAAAATAGTTTTGTCTAGTTTAAGTTATTAATCCTTATTGATGTAATTAATTAATTTTTTATTTATTTCCTATTTTGTTTTGTTTTCTTAATATAAAAATCTAAAAATTCATTATTTTTGTTTAAGTTTGTATATTAGTCTTTTAGGTTTAGAATCTTAAATTAATTAATTAAGTAATTAATTAGGTTTAGGAGAGTATAGTTTAATTATTTCGTTTATTTTATTTAAAATTTTTAAAGAAAATTTAATTTAGCTAGAATCTTAGATATAGTTTAATATAGTAAAAAACATATAAAAAAATTCAAAAATATTTTAGTTAGTTTATTAGACTTTTTATTTCTAGTTTAGTTAGATTATCATTTTAAATATTAAAAATCCCAAAAAAATTAGATTAGAATTTGATTTTATATTATTTCATTTTAAATATTTTAGTTTTAATATATATATATTTAGCTCTTGTATTAGTTAGCTAATATTTTGATGAGATTTTCTTTCCTTATTTAGTATTCAGTTTTAATTTAGGAATTTAGAAATTTTCTTAATTTATTATAAAAAAAATCATAGAAGATATTTTTAGTTTATTTTAGGAATCTATTTTAGTTAGCGATTTAGTTTTAGGATTTTGTTTAGTATAATTTTGTTATATTTAGTTAATTAACTTGTTATTTCATTTTTAGAATTTTTAATATTATATAGTATAATATAGTTATAATGTATTAAAACTCACAAAAACATTTAATTAATTTATTTCTCTTCTTTTAGTTTATTAGACTTTTTTATTTTTATTTTTAGATATTAAAAATCCCAAAAATACTAGTTAGATTTTAGTTTCTTCCTTTAGTTTCTTTCGCGATTGTTTTTAACTTATGTTCGACTTTTAGCGGCGATTTTTCTTGATCATTCTTTGATACCACGATGCTTTGTCATTTATCTGTTGACTTTCTTCCTGACACTTTTGATCCGGTCCAAGGGGAGGTGGGCGTTTTGTTGACTTATTGTCACATCGCTTACCGCTCGCGTATTTTGTCTCAGTCTTCTCATTTTTAGACCCTTCATTTATTCCTTCATTAGAGATGTCAATTAATCTCTTCACCTTTTAATCATATTTCACAAGCTTTGCAGTCAAGCTTTTCCTTCGTTTTACCCGTAGTTTTCTGAACTACGACGCTCTGACTTTCCCATTGCACGAGGGAATACGTAGGCACGAGGTTTATCCTTGGCGAGCACAGTTTTCTTTTTCACATTCTTTTCTCTTTCACATTTTTATTTTCTTCATCTTTCATTTATCTCTTTTTCATCATTCCTGTTTTAGTTCCCATTCAGTTAGAAGTCAATTGAGCACAAACATATATATTACAAGAGGTTCCCGTAGAGTACTACGGATACTTAGGATGCTAGCACCTTCCCTAGGTATAACCAACCCCCGTACCTTTGATCTCTGATTGCTTAGCTTTTAGCCTCGTCATTTAACTTAGCATATTTTTAGGTTTTCTCGATCTTTTTCCCTTCCCTTGGATAAATTAAAGTTCGGTGGTGAATTTAATGATTTGTGATACAAGTTAATTGATAGCTTGATATCTGATTCTCACCGCGACAGAAATGGCGACTTCACTGGGGATGACCCCAAGAGGGTTAAGCCTAACTTGTTTTATCTGTGTTTTTTTGGTGCTATTATTATTGTTTGCTATCTGTCTGGATTTTTTCTGTTTTTCAGGGTTTGACGATACATGTGTGGTGAGATAAGTCCTAACCCGGACTTGAGTGCTCTTATGATAGGACTGTGGTATATTCGAGTAGGCTTATAGGGAGTTGAGTCCCAAATAAGCTGAATTGAGAATCCACCACTCAGTAGAGGCCTCCTCGGATATAGTTTTGTTGATCGAGTTCAGTCGTGAAAACATTACTACTTTCGACCTGAGAGCCGTTAATGCTGAGGACCGTAGAACCCATTTACCCCACTTGGCCTTTTTTTAGGATGTAGTGCGATGACTATGAGGGTGTAAATCCAAAATAGTTGATACGCGATGCTACACTCAGATGAGACTCTCTTAAGAATATTATTGATTACCGAGTTGAGTCGGGAAGTCGGTAATATCCGAAAGATGGGCCAGTGATTCTGGGAACTCTTAGAACCCGTTTGGTAGGTACTTTACCCCTATTACACACCTTGTGGTTAGTTCTTTACCCAGACTCCACACATATGATCTCGAACCTTTGATCTTGTTGCATGTAATTGCATCCTGTGTTGCATGACATTGTATATCATTTGCATCATTTGCATTGATTCATGCATACATCCAAGTTGTATGTCACCTCATTCCAACTGTCTCTGTCTTTCAGTCATCTATCAACCGTCAAGCTGATTCTTCGTAGCCGATACAGAACCAGAGCGTACCGCAGGCGCAGGATGTCAGAACAAGAGGTTCATAATGCTGAGGTCCGAATGGAAATTGAGGAGTTGAAGACGAGTGTGACGAAGCTGACTGAAATGCTTCAAGTTTTGATTGCCAGAGGAGAGCCACCTCAGAGGACAGTGATCCAAGAGGTTGAAAACGCTATTGTCGAACCTCAACCTACCCAGTTGCCACCTTCAACTTGGCCGGAGTTTGGTTTGCCACACAACTACTCTCCACCTCATGTTACTACTTCTATGGTCGGTCAGGCATCTAGACCCGCTTTTCAAGTTCCTATTTTACTGAACCTAGACCAGTGGTTCATACTGGCCCAGTTCCCTATGAGTACCATGCTGCCAGTGCTCAAGGTGATGATCATGAAGATTATGTTGAACCTGAAGTCGGACGTGAGCAATATCGAGCTATTGACAAACGACTAAGGGTTGTAGAGGGTAATGACTTCTTCGACATTGATGCAAGCAATATGTGTTTGGTTTCCAACCTTGTCATGCCTTCCAAGTTCAAGATTACAGAGTTTGAGAAGTACAAGGGGCACACTTGTCCAAAACTCCATTTAACGATGTACTGTCGCAAGATGGCTGCTTACGCCAAGAACGACAAAGTGCTTATTCATTGTTTTCAAGACAGTTTGAGTGGTGCCTCTATGAAGTGGTACATGGGACTTGAGTAAGTTCGTATCCATAGTTGGGTAGATTTGGGTGATGCTTTCGTGAAACAATACAAGTACAACTTGGACATGGCACCTGATCGTCGTCAATTGCAGAATATGTCTCAGAAGGAGAGGGAATCCTTCAAGGAGTATGCTCAACGTTGGAGAGAGTTTGCATCTCAGGTCGAACCTCCTCTAGCTGAGAAAGAAATGACTGGTATGTTCATGGATACATTGGCTCCCTTCTATTGGGAAAAGATGATCGGAAGTGTCTCTTCCAGTTTCACTGACCTGGTTACCATTGGACAAAGACTTGAAGAAGGAATCAAGAATGGTAAAGTGTCCAAAGCCGCTGCTGAGTCTTCCAACAATACAAAAAAGCCTTTTGGAAATTTCCAAAGGAAGAGGGAAGATCAGACCAATGCTATTTTAGCTGTGGGTAGAAGACCTCAATACATGGCTCAACATGATAATCAAGCTTATGTTGATGTTGTTGCTCCTGTGATTGCTGCTCAACCGGCTAGAGCTCCCCAACATCCACCTGCGAGACAAGCTCAGAATCGTGATAGGGTTCACTTTGACCCTATTCCCATGACGTACATTAAGTTATATCCTGGTTTGGTCCAGAGAGGTTTGATAACCACTAGACCTATGCCTCCTCCTCCAAATCCTCTCCCACCAGGCTACAGGGAAGATCTTCATTGTGAATTTCATCAGGGTGGAGCAGGCCATGATTTGGAACATTGTTTTGCTTTGAAGACAAGAGTGAAAGAGTTGATCAGAGACAAGATCCTCTCCTTCCGTGATACCAATCCAAATGTCAAGGACAATCCTTTGCCAGGGCATGCAACTTGAAGCTTCAGTCAACTTCAGCCAGTTCTCCCTAAAGCCAGTGTTTCAAGACAGGACAACTCATCCTTGTTTACTGATTAGTCACTAGGCCTTTGTTTCCTTTATGTTTGTATTTCCCTTGTATTCGTAATAACTGTTTGCCTTTCAATTATGTTTGTACTTCTTTGATTAATGAAATGAGCATTTGCAATCTTTTGAATTCAGTTCATCTTTTTATTTATGTCTTTACATTTTCTATTTCAAAAAAATACATATATACCTTTTGTTCAAAACTTTTGATTATGCAAATGTTTAAGGGAGGATGATGAAAACAAATACCCATAGTTATTGCGGTTTGCTTTTGGATAAAATCTTGCCGATGATGTACAGGCATTGTTTCAATTCCCAAACAGTGGAGAGATAAGGAGTTAATCCCTAGTTCGCCACTTCGAGCCTAGAAGTAAGAGTTCCTTTCGGATCTAGACCTTTATGCTTAACCTGGGGCAGGGTAGTTGTTCAGTTATTTTGTCTACACATTCAAATTACAAGATGATCCATTACAACCAATGGTTTGGCAGTCATAACTTTCAATATTTCAAAAACATACAAAAATAAAATAAAAATCCCGCTAAGTCAAACACACAAAAAAAAGGACTTAGGCAAAAGTTAGGGATCAGTTCAAAAAAGAAAATCAAGCAAAAGAGGCCATCGAACCCTCAATATCAAACAAACAAGATTTAGTGACCGCCATGTCCAAAACCAATGGCTCACTACAAACATCCATCAAAGCCAAATAAAGTGACTGTCATTTCCAATGAACCTCAAATTATAATCTTTACGCTTGCATTGTCAAGATAAATGTGTGTAGATTTAACTGAATGTAGGACCGGAGATTCATCACGAAGAAGGGTGGGTACAAACACAATTTTGAGCCTTTATCCTTTGTTTCATAAACCGTGAACCAGGCCACGTTACAACCCATAAAAGACCTAATTGAGGCAAGGTTATTCTGAAAAGCATGCTACGGTGAGGTTGCGTAAACTGACTCCAAAAATATCTTTGCAAGTCATTTTGTTTTGTACATATCTTTGCTTTAGCTTTCACTTTGAATGTCATAAACCGCTGTGTTTTGACTAGTGATTCATATGCTTTTCTTCCAACAATGACAATGTTTTCAAAAGTTGCATTTGCTTTAAAATTATCATGATTGAATGAACATTTTTGTTTGCAAACTGGCTTTATCTCAAGGAATTTCAAACAGTTAAGAGCTTGGTCGGTGATCCCATCAGGGGCAATTTCTTTCCATGTCCTGTTGAGAACCAATTCAAGGTTTGTTTAGTGCAAGTCCATTCTAGATTTGGTTTATTCAGAAGATCTCTCAAGACTTATCTGGGGCAAGCCTTCCTAGTATACAGTAAACTATTCAGTCGAGTTGAAGCAATGATTAGCTCATCTACAACAGTCAGCTCAAATTGGGGCAATTCATTAGAAGAATCCCTAAAACAGCTTTTCATCCCTACTTCAAGGATCATCAACTTGGTACAATTTATCAGTGTGGCAAAGAACTTTTCAACATCAGCATCCTTAGTCCCCGAGAAGAATAACAATGATCTCACAGTGTTAAAGAATCAGTCTTCCAATCTTGTCATCTCCATAAAAGAGTCAAGCCTCGTTGTCAGCATCTGCATTACATGCATTTCATCATAAATCATAACAAGTTCATATATATGCATAACAAGGTATTTTATCCTCATTTTCATTTTCATAGGTCATGTTGTGGTCAATATTTATCTTACTTCAAAAGTCCAACTTCTTGGTGCCTACCAAAAACTTACCTTTCCTTTCCTCCAGTACTATTCCTGGGTCTTTGTATTCTTCTTCCAGTGCTATTCCTGGGTCTATATCTTTCCTCCAGTGTTATTCCTGGGTCTATATCTTGTTCCTCCGGTGCCATTTCTGGATATCTTGTTCCTTCAGTGTCATTCCTTAAATTTTTATCTGTATATCCAGTACCATTCTTAGATACAGTGATTTGCCCTTACCTTCAGTGCCATTCCTGGAAGTTTTATCGGTATATCCAGTGCCATTCCTGGATACAGTGATTTTCCTTTACCTTCAGCGTGATTCTTGAAAATCATTCTGTATATCCAGTGCCATTCCTGGATATAGTGATTTTCCTTTACCTTCAGTGCCATTCCTGAAAGTTTTATCTGTATATTCAGTGTCATTCCTGAATATAGTGATTTTCCTTTACCTTCAGTGTCATTCCTGAAAGTTTTATTTGTATATTCAGTGTCATTCCTGAATATAGTGATTTTCCTTTACCTTCAGTGCGATTCCTGAAAATCATTGCTCACCTTATCCAATGCCATTCTTGGATATTGTGTCCCTTGTCTACATATATGATTGGATGTCTTACCTTTTGTTTAAAGCCATGATTGAAAATCTCTTAATTTACATTCGTCCAATACAATCCATGGACGTTGTTCCTCTTTGTCATCCAATACAATCCATGGATGTCAGTTTTCATTCCACTTCGTCCAATCCAATCCATGGACGTGGTTTCTTCTTTGTCATCCAATACAATCCATGGATGTCAGTTTTCATTCCACTTCGTCCAATCCAATCCATGGACGTGGTTTCTTCTTTGTCATCCAATACAATCCATGTTTGTCAGTTTTTTTATTCCATTTCGTCCAATCCAATCCATGGACGTTGTTTCTTCTTTGTTACTATTCTTGGTGTCAGTTGGTCGCATAGTGCCACTGCGTATTCACTCTGAATACTTTATTGTCATCCTAAGTGTCAACTTTACTTTACCTGTGTTAGTTGAACCAACACTTTGGATTTCTTTTTGTTTTCGTCTTTTGTTATTCTTAGTGTCAACAGTTACACTTGAACCTGTTGATTTATCACTTCGAATACTTTCCATCTCCGTTTCTTCATCCTCTGTGTTCTCAAACCTTATCCCCCGTGGAATCTTGTCTTCATAGTTTGTCTCATATAGCATTGTTCCCCGCATAACTCAACCATTCATGCATTCATTTACATTGCATTTTTTCTGCATTCGGTCAAAATTCTAGGTTTTTATTAGTTTAATTTTAATTTAATTAATTAATTTTTAATTAGTTTGTTATTTAGAATTAATTCAAGTTTAACTAGTTTAATTTTTTTTAATTTGATTTTTTAATTAGATTAATTTTAATTAGTTTTATTTTACTTAGTTTTATTTGATTTTATTTTATTTTAATTAATAGGTTTAATTTCATTTATATTAATTAGTTCATTTTCATTTAGGATAACTAATTTCTTTCTTTTATTTTAAAAATGATTAAAAAAATTATATTTTTGTATTAAACCACACCCAACGTACAAACCTCCTGCCATGTACACTTTATCCTGCTCCATATAGACCATTTCATACCTCTAAACAAAACCAACAACACTGCAAACCAAAGCATGCCAAGCACAACAAGACCACAATGTTACTCTGTAGCTACCCTACAAACAGACAACAACAACTCAGGACCTCTCACTATGCTCCAAAAACCTGCGCCACCTACATAGCTCAGCTTCGTAGTCTGTACATCCCTCCATTAAACTTTTCATCAAGCAATATTATAATATCACCAAAACAGCATAACATAAAAACATGCAAAATTGAAAGTGATTTGGACCTTTCCAAAATAATCCACAATAGAGGAGGAGATTGAAAGTCATAAAGAGAGGAAGCAATTGAAAACTAGATAAAGAAGACTCTCCACAAATTTCATCAATATTCATTCATAACTTTTCCTTCAAACCTCCATTTTTTTTAATTCGTTCACTAACCCCCTCGCATCACAACAACACAAACAGAAACAGAGAAAAAAACAGTTGAAAAAAACCCCAAATCTTCATCAATCCCTCCATACACAAACCTTTCACCTTCATTATCAATCAACCTCCATTAAACCCAACAGACCTTATCTCATCATCCATCATCATAACTGTTATCTTCCGTCAAAACCGCCACCCTCATTCCACTACGATAACCCCAAACAACATACAAACCACTATACCTCCATCAATCGCGCCTCCACGAAGAAGATTCAGACGAAAGAGAAGAAGAGACTGAGTTATCGATTGGGGAAGAAGCCATAAAAGACGGAGGGATCGCGTTTGGACGAGAAACACAGGGAGCCACCGCAAAACAAGCGTATAGAAAAAGAGAACGAAGAAGAAGGGAATCGTTGTGGTAAAAGTTTTCTTATTTTCCTTTTATTTGTTTTTCTAATTAGATTAGTGTTATTTAAATGTTTTGATTTGGTACATTATGTTCCTGATTCACTTATTAGCACCATATAAATCTTTTTTAACCCCATGGCCCATTCTCTTGTTTATTTTAACTTTTGTTAATTAGCTAATTAGTCTTTAAATTTATATTTAGGATTTTATTTATTTTAACTTAATTAGATTTAGATATTTTTGTTTAGGAATATAGATTGATTAGTGTATATAGTCTAGTTAGTAAGAACTTATTAAATAAAATAAAAAAAATATATCAAGTTTTATTAGAGTTTAGGATTTTTTTAGTCCAATATATATATAAAATATCTAAAAAAATAGTCTTTGTAGTTTAAACCATTTATTTCCTTAGTTTTTTAGTTTAGATATTTAGGACTTTAATCTTAACATCCAGTAGTATTAATATAAAAAATTTAAAAAAAAATAGTTTTGTCTAGTTTAAGGTATTAATCCTTATTGATGTAATTAATTAATTTTTTATTTATTTCCTATTTTGTTTTGTTTTCTTAATATAAAAATCTAAAAATTCATTATTTTGTTTAAGTTTGTATATTAGTCTTTTAGGTTTAGAATCTTAAATTAGTTAATTAAGTAATTAATTAGGTTTAGGAGATTATAGTTTAATTATTTCGTTTATTTTATTTAAAAATTTTAAAGAAAATTTAATTTAGTTAGAATCTTAAATATAGTTTAATATAGTAAAAAACATATAAAAATATTCAAAAATATTTTAGTTAGTTTATTAGACTTTTTATTTCTAGTTTAGTTAGATTATCATTTTAAATATTAAAAATCCCAAAAAAAAATAGATTAGAATTTGATTTTATATTATTTCCTTTTAAATATTTTAGTTTTAATATATATATATAGATATATATATATATATATATATATATATATATATATATATATATATATATATATATATATATATATATATATATATATATATATATATATATAACTCTTGTATTAGTTAGCTAATATTTTGATGAGATTTTCTTTCCTTATTTAGGATTCAGTTTTAATTTAGGAATTTAGAAATTTTCTTAATTTATTATAAAAAAATCATAGAAGATATTTTTAGTTTATTTTAGGAATCTATTTTAGTTAGTGATTTAGTTTTAGGATTTAGTTTAGTATAATTTTGTTATATTTAGTTAATTAGCTTGTTATTTCATTTTTAGAATTTTTAATATAATATAGTATAATATAGTTATAATGTATTAAAACTCACAAAAACATTTAATTAATTTATTTCTCTTCTTTTAGTTTATTAGACTTTTTTTATTTTTATTTTTAGATATTAAAAATCCCAAAAATACTAATTAGATTTTAGTTTCTTCCTTTAGTTTCTTTCGCGATTGTTTTTAACTTATGTTCGACTTTTAGCAGCGATTTTTCTTGATCATTCTTTGATACCACGATGCTTTGTCATTTATCTGTTGACTTTCTTCCTGACACTTTTGATCCGGTTCAAGGGGAGGTGGGCGTTTTGTTGACTTATTGTCACATCGCTTACCGCTCGCGTATTTTGTCTCAGTCTTCTCATTTTTAGACCCTTCATTTATTCCTTCATTAGAGATGTCAATTAATCTCTTCACCTTTTAATCATATTTCACAAGCTTTGCAATCAAGCTTTTCCTTCTTTTTACCCGTAGTTTTTCGAACTACGACGCTCTGACTTTCCAATTGCACGAGGGAATACGTAGGCACGAGGTTTATCCTTGGCGAGCACAGTTTTCTTTTTCACATTCTTTTCTCTTTCACATTTTTATTTTCTTCATCTTTCATTTATCTCTTTTTCATCATTCCTGTTTTAGTTCTCATTCAGTTAGCAGACAATTGAGCACAAACATATATATTACAAGAGGTTCCCGTAGAGTACTACGGATACTTAGGATGCTAACACCTTCCCTAGGTATAACCAACCCCCGTACCTTTGATCTTTGATTGCTTAGCTTTTAGCCTCGTCATTTAACTTAGCATATTTTTAGGGTTTCTCGATCTTTTTCCCTTCCCTTGGATAAATTAAAGTTCGGTGGTGAATTTTATGATTTGTGATACAAGTTAATTGATAGCTTGATATCCGATTCTCACCGCGACAGGTGAGTTAGGTTGTTTTGGCTTGTGGGTCGGTGGCTTTGCTTTCACGATTTGTTAATTTCGGCATTGATTTTTTTCGGTTGTTTCAACCCTCGTCTCAGATTTTGTAGTTTGTTTCTAAACTCATGTTTCTTCTTCACTGGTTTTGTAGAACAGGGGGCAAGTAATTCTGTTTTTGCGAACGGTTATTTACGTTATAAGAGTTTTGACGGTGGGGCTGAGTGGGAATGGTGATGATTGTGGTATGTTTGTTGAAAGGTTAGGAAGGGTGAGATTTGGACCCGATTTTGAATGAGATGACGATTTTAGCTTGTGTGTATTCGGTGTCTTGATTTTTGTGGAATCAAGGTCCGTGAATTTTTGGTGAAGCTTGGTTTTATAGGAAAATTGGAAGAAATAAAATGAGGAAATCTAGGGTAAGGAATTAAAAAGGAATCTTTGCTTACATGCTGTACAAATTGTGGGGATTTGCCTTGTGCTGTGAATTGGTTGTAAATTGCGCCGTACGGATATTGTAGTGGGTGTGTAGAAACAAATGCCTTGCTGGCTGATGGATGTGATATATTGAGAAAAATCTACTAATAATGGAAATATATTCACATGTGATGATTTTTTTTTAAATAATAATAATAATAATAAAAATAATAATAATAATATAGTCATTATAAAATAATAGTTAGAATTAGAGAAATAAAAGTGAAAGTAGTAATAACAAAATAATACAAATAAGTAATAAAATAGTAATAATAATGGGTGAATAAAAATAATAAAAGATAGTAAATAAAGATAAAAATAATAGAAATAAATTTTTACTAATAATAATAAAATAATAATAATAAATAGATAATGAAATAGAAACATAGTAATAATAAAAGTAATAATAATAATAAAATTAATATCAATTATAATAATGAAAACTATAATAAAAAAATAGTAAATAAAATTGGGAATAATGGTGAGACATTCTAGGATTTTTGGATAAAAGGCTTTTTAAAATGAAAAAATGAATTTATGTGAAATGTTTTAATGGAAATAACAATAATAACAACGAACTCTCTTTTTTTGTATATTTTTTGATACAAACTAAACCATAAAGATAGAAATAAAAGACTTAAAATAAAAAGAAAATTTGAGTTTTAACTTGCAAAGAAAATAAATGCATTTTTGGATTTTTTCGAATAATTAATAGAAAAACAAAATGGTACCTATTTTTTTTGAATTTTAAATATAGTTAAATAAACAAAATAGCACAGGTAGGACAAATTTGGGGTATGACAGATGCCCCTATCGAATTGGCTTAGACCGAGTAAGATGAACCGACTTGCGTTCAATCTTTCAAGGTATAAGATAATTAGATATTAAAAGACTCCAAATTTATTCAACAAAGAAAGAAATTTTGAAAATAGCAGATGATTAATACTAGAAATGATAGGTGACACAACAAGAAACAACTTGACAAATTAAATCAATTATCATCGACGGATGATAAAGCAAATAACTGAAAATAAAAATCACTTATCACCCAGAGGACGATAAGGCAAACGACTGAACATAAAATCACTTATCACCAGATGATGATAAGGCAAATGACTGCAAATAAAATCACTTATCACCAGAGGATAATAAGGCGACAGACAGAAAAATAAAGAATCAGTATCAACAGAGGATGATAGGCGAAAGATAGAAAAATAAAGAATCACTATCAACATAGGATGATAGGCGAAAGACAGAAAAATAAAAAATCACTATCAACAGAGGATGATAGGCGAAAGACAGAAAAATAAAGAATCACTATCAACAGAGGATGATAGGAGAAAGACAGAAAAATAAAGAATCACTATCAACAGAGGATGATAGGCGAAAGACAGAAAAATAAAGGATCACTATCAACAGAGGATGATAGGCGAAAGACAGAAAAATAAAGAATCACTATCAACAGAGGATGATAGGCGAAAGACAAAAAAATAAAGAATCACTATCAATAGAGGATGATAGGCGAAAGACAGAAAAATAAAGGATCACTATCAACAGAGGATGATAGGCGGACTGGTTGGGAAATACTGGTAAAATAAATTAAAATTGCTTGGGGAGCAAAGGGTTAAAGGGAGAAATATCCAACGGGGTACGGCCACTGGAACCTTGCCAAGGAGGTGCCTGGAATCTTTGATTGATATGATCCTGACTTCTGCTGGGGAAAGGACTGGAAACTTGGGTTGATCCTGGATCCTAAATTATGCACGTATGCTTGATTGTTTTTTTTTTTGTGAAATGGTATTCCATAATGATGGAGATACGATGCAAGTGCTTATGCATTGATGAAAGTTAAAACGGTTGGGAGTATGAAAAGCTGATTTATTTAGGCATGCATATGATGCATATGCTGTAAATGATTGACGTAAATGATGCGTATGACGTTGATGATGCATAATGATGAATATGAGCGATTGAAAGGTGCCAGCTTGGTGGACTTTTGGTCTGGTAGTTGCCGATAATGATTGGACTTTGGGTGGGTGGAGGGATTGATTCCCCGACACTCGATCTTCAACGACGCACGATCAGAAGATGAATCTGAATGCTCCAAGTTGGGTCACTTGTTGATGAGCGGAGCGACTTAATTGACACATGAAGACTGATTTTGCTTTGAAGGATTGCCAACGTCCAGCAAAATATGCTTGTTGAGCTAGGGAGAATAGATAGGAAGATTTGCTCCTTGTTTGTTTGCCCCTGCCTATAGGGTGTTTGAAAGAATTCTGGGGGAGAAGCTTCGATGGTGACCATGACATGATTTGCCCTAGTGTCTGGATTTGATAGGCGTCTGCCCCTGATTGAGCCTTTGAAGATAATTTTCCCCTGATTGGGCTGTTGAAGATGATTTTGCCCCCAGACTGGACTGTTGAGAATAATTTGCCCCCGATTGAGCTGTTGAGAATAATTTTGATTCATGTTGGCACCAATGAAGTTCAAATTTATCTTTTGATTGCGCCTTTGTTGGGATTGCATTGATGTCAAGCACTAAATTGCAATTAAATTATTCATACCCAAATGGTAGTGTTAATGTAAAGTTCATGTAAGTTTTGAAAAAGTCAATTTATTTGAATGTTGTGATAGTGTGACGAATGGACCATTGGTCCAAATGAGGTGCTGATTTAGAAAGTGTGTGAAAGATGCAGCAAGAATAATGTGCAATCATGATTGAAGATTAGCAAATATATGGGAGTCAATTTATGCAACCTTGTTGGTAGCATGCTTTCAGAATAAACTCTGCCTCCATTAGGACTTTCGAGGGTTGTAACGTGGTCTGGTTGATGGTTTGAGAAATAAAGGATATAAGGCTCAAAGTTTGATTTGTACCCATCCCTTCTTCGTATTATTCTTCAGTCCTACTTTCAGTTAACCCTACACATGCATTTGTTTTGACTTTGCAAGAGTGAAGATGAAGCTTTAAAGTTTGCTTGAAGATGGCAGTCATCTTATTTTGCTGGTGACCTTTTGATTTTTGATTTGGTGGTCACTAATATTTGTTTTGTTTTTGCTGAGGATCTGAATTCCTCTTTTGATTTCTCCTTTCGACTAAGTCTCCCTTCGGGTGCTCAACTTAGCGTTTTTCTTTCTTCTTTTCTTTTTCGTACTTTGTTGAATGTTGTGACTGCCAAGTCATTTGTTGATGGTCCTCTGACGAAAAGTTTCATCTTGCGATTTGAAGATGTAGTCAGGTTAACTGAACAACTACCCTGGCCCAGGTTAGATGTAAGGGTTGTATCCGAAAGAAATTTCTACTTCTAAGCTCGAAGTGGTTGACTAGGGATTAACTCCTTATATCTCCAGTGTTTGGGGATTTGAACAAATGCCTGTACATCATTGACGAGGTTTTATCTAAAAGCATACTGCAACAGTTATGGGTATTTCGTTTTCATCATCCTCCCTCAAATATTTGCTAAAGTGAAGTGAGGAAATATTTTTGTGATTTTTGCGATAAATAATAAATAATGAGCGAATGCGAATAAATTGATTCAAAACATGCATAAACATAACATTAGCAAACCCAAGTATAAACGATAATGTTCAAAGCAAATAGTACTTAACACACTGTACAAAAATAACAGGAATGCGGAAATAATGAATGGCGATGGCTGCCTTGATTTGAGGAATTGAACTTCTCTTGATTGAATACTTCAAAGTTGGAGACTACTCAGCTTGGTCTTCAACACTCTTTCAAATGTCTTCACTTGTTGGCACCATGCGGCGGCAATGGATTGTTCTGGACATTTGCATTTCTTGGAGTGAATGTGAGATCCTTAGAGTTGATCATATCCTGAACCATGTGTTTGAAGGAATGGCAGTTCTCGATTGTGTGCCCTGGAGCGCCTTTATGATACTCACAGCGAGCATTGGCATCATAATTTCGGGCGTTACCAGTCTGAGGTGGCATAACTTTCATAGTAAGGGATCCTTTTGCCATCAGCTGATTAAAGATTTCAGAATATGTCATAGGGAGGGGATCGAGGTGTCTATCATATCCTCTTTGTTGATATGGTGGACGCTGTTGAGGAGCGCGTTGTTGTTGTTGACCAGGCCGTTGTGGATAAGCTGGTTGCTGGTATGGATTGGGCGCGTACTGCGCAGCTGCAATCATAGAATACGAACGTGGTTGATAAGCCATCTGAGGCGGAAATGGAGTTTGAATGGCCTGCTGATAAGGCATTGGAGGAACTGGCTGATATGACATAGGAGCATATTGCGCAGCAGCAACATAGGGATACTGGTAGTAGGGAACTGGAGTAGGTGCACTCTGTTGCGGATTCCCACTTGCAGCAGAAATGGCGTTTGTTTCGCCCTTTTTGTACCCGTTGAAAGGTTTCTTGTCATTGGTTTGGTTGCTAGAACCTCCTTGGATCTTTCCACTTTTCAAACCTTCTTCAATTCTTTCTCCGACCATCACCATGTCTGAAAATCCAGAAGATAAGTTGCTGATCAGCTTCTCGTAGTATTTCCCCTGTAGGGTATCCATGAAGATATCGATCAATTCACGGTCAACCAATGGCAGATGCACCCTGGAAGCTAACTCCCTCCAGTGTTGCGCGTACTCCTTAAAGGATTCGCTCTCCTTTTGAGACATACTCTGAAGTTGAGTACGGTTAGGAGTAAGGCCAGTGTTATACTTGTATTGCCTTTTGAATGCATCAGATAGATCATGCCAAGTACGAACATTGTTGCGTTCGATCTGCATGTACCATTCTAGAGATGCTCCAGACAGGCTGTCTTGGAAGCAATGGATCATGAGCTTGTCATCTTTGGCATGAGCAGCCATTTTCCTGCAGTACATCCTCAAATGAAGCTCAGGATAGCTGAGGCCTTTGTATTTCTCGAATTCTGGCAGTTTGAACTTAGCAGGGATCACAACATCTGGAACTAAGCACATGTCTGAGGCACTCAGAGAAGTTGAGTTGTGTCCTTCCATGATTCAGAGTTTTTCAGCTAACTCGCGACACATCTTCATAGCTTCGGATTCTTGAACAACATGAGGATTGGTGATTGGAACATCAATATGCATCTCATACTCAACTTGATGATCCTCTTCAGCATGAGGAAAGTTGAGCTTGAGGAATAACACCAACAGTAACACTAGAAGCAGGTATTGGTTGGGAAGTGACCTCTTCAACAGCAGGAGTGAAGCCTGGAAGAAAACCATAAGCCAAAGGATTCGGAACTGGAACTGAAGGCATTGCTCGCGAGGCAGATCCTTGCACGAGAGCATTGTTCATCGCAGCAGCGGCTTCACGATGTTCTTCCATCCTAGCCAAAGCTTGTATGGTCTCGTAAATCTGGTCAATCTTGTTTTTGACCGAGTCAATATCTTCCCTCATGGCAGCTTGCTCTTCTTGAATCACGTCCATTAGTCTTCTAGTGTTGGCTCGAGTTAAGTACGGGCGTCTAGCACGATACGGGCGTCGGGAAACCAGCTTGATTTACTGAATATGAAGGAACATGCAATGAGTATACGACTTTGGAATGAAATGCAAGATGAACAAATATGCAAATGAAATTAATATGCATATGGATGCTATGCAAGATCCAGGATCAATGAGTATAATCTGCTCTGAGGTGAACCATAGTAACCTTAGCAGGTAAATTCTTATAGGATTGTTCTAAGTTCTTTACCCGTAAAACCACTCACAGGCTAGTTTCTACGGTTATGGATAAGATACTCAAGGTCACGGACGCTGATCGTACTAACTTCCTGCCACAGGCTAGCTGTATTATGACGATAATAGCGATAGGGTCTACCTTGAGTGGAGTTCTCGTGTTAGCCGTATGAGGAGCGGGTCCTCAGAAACTAACACTACGCAACTGCCAACATTGAAACTGGTTCTAAAAGTGGTCCCAGAGTCACAACCCTTTCATGAATCAAGTCGTGCGACATGCTAGCTGTGTTATGACGAGATCTGTGAATAGGTCTACTCCCTGGGGGGAGCTTTCATGTTAGGCTTGCAAGGAGCGAGTCCTTGGAGACTAACACTAATAACTTCCAATTCTAAACTAGGTGTTCCCTCTTCTTTTTCGAAAACTCAGATGTCGACCCAGGATCCAACAAGCAAGTATGATAATGATCATAATAAGAAGAGCGAATAAACAAGCATAAATAAAAAGCATGAAGAAAACAGATAAGCAATGTTGAAATTGATAGCAAAGTAAACTAAGTTAGGCTTGACTCTCTATCTGTCCCCAGCAGAGTCGCCATCTGTCGTACCTCGAAAAATACGACCTCACGATAAGAAAATTACCGTGGATAAAAATTAAAAACAACAGAGTCGCCACCGAACTTATTTTATTCCAATTAAGGAAAGGGAAAATATCGAGAAACCCTTTTTAGAAAAAATGGATAGAACAAGGTCTTTGAAACCAGATTCTAGGTTCGGGAGTCGATTCCGTAAGGGGAAGGTATTAACACCCCTTACGTCCGTTGTACTCAACGGGAACCTCTTAGTTTAATTTGCGATCTAATGTTGACAATTGCTTTCTGTATTCTTCGAATAATAAAATAAATGCGAACGATTCTAATATAAGGTTAATAAGGGAAATGGGTTGTTTTATTCCTAGGGTGCTCGGCAAGGAGTAAGATCCGTGTGCCTACGTATTCCCTTGTGCAATGGGAAAGTCAGAGCTTCGTAGTTCGTGATACTAAGGTTGATTGGTTTGTTTTTAATGAACAGTTATTTAAATCACATTCTACTGCTAAGCGTTGGCTTGTCTGCTCGCGATAGGAGGCTGAAGCGCTAGCTTGTTTGTGAGATAGAAAGGATTTAGATAATGTTCGCTTGAAAGATGTTTGATTCGATTGGTGTTTTTAAGAATGAAAGGGTAAATAAATTGCGTCCTGAGGGGCGGGCCTCAAGAGAGTTTATTCGAGAATTCGAGGAATGCGAGACTTCAGAATTCAATTCTTTCATTATTTGGTACGTGGATTAAAAAAATTAACTACGGAAAGTCGAATGAACCGCATCCCGCGGGGCGAGCCTCGGGAGTGTTCATTCAAGAATTCGAGGAATGCGAGACTCCAGAATTCAGTTTATCCGTTATTTTAATTATGAAAATATTCGAATGCCGAATTCGAAAAAATTGATGGCGAGGCACGATGCGCTCGACTTACGTTAATTCGTGATTCGATTAAAGCGCTAAGAAAATTAAATTAAATTACGACAATTAGAATAAATGTATATGAATAATTAAACTAAATTGAAATTAATAGAATTTAAATAATATAATAAAATAAAAGTTAAATTAAATTTATTTTGTTAAAATTGAATTACATAATAGATAAAAAAGAAAAAAAGAAAGCCTCATAATAATTAAATTTTCCAATTAAAGGTATTGGAAGTAATTTAACTTTGTTTTATATCATTGACCCAAAAAATAAAATCAAGTAATTACATATAAACTTTAAGACATTTTTTTTAAAACAAAAAGAGAATTAATAACCAAGAAAATTAGAATGAAAGAAACAAATTATTGATGATAACAAAAAAACATTTCTAACATTATTAAATTATAATTAAAAAAATGAAAACTAAAAAACAAGTAACCGGATTAGGAGTGGTATTAGCAGCTGCTGCGTGTATGGAATTAGAAATTTGAAATGGACTTGAAAGCTTAAAACTAACAATTATAAAAAATTAAAGAAAATCGTGAGAAAAAGGGGGAAGTATGAATTATCATTGAGTCTGTGGGTTTTAAGAATAAAATAAATGGGCTTTTGAACCCTAACCAAAAACAACAAAAAAAACTTAAAAGAAAAGAAAACCCTATTATAATTAAAAAAGAAAATTAAAGTAATAAATTGATAGACAGAACAGTTCAGAAACAACAGAGAGGTCACGTTATACCTCTTCACTATTTCAAACCCAATGAAGGAGAAAAAGAAAGATGCATTCGTCACTCTCGATCTCGCGACGATTTCTCGATGGATCTTCTCCAAATCTCACCCGCAACTCTCGGACCCTCTCTCAGATTTCTCACGACGCATTCACCGCGGTGGTATTCGCCTCTCAGACCTCTCAAATGTGGTTCACGCGTCGATTCGCGGTGATACCCTCACGGTTTCTCTTCATCCCTTTCTTTGGTTCACTATTCTGGTTTTGTTTTACAGATTTGTGTTCGGGTTAGAAGCTTGTCTGGTTTCGTGTTTGCACATGTATGGGGAAGGGTGGCTCGCGGTTGTCCACGAAAAGATTTGGACGTTTTTGACGGTGGTTTTGGATGTGAAGGGTGGTGGGTTTCGCGGTGAAGGTGATGGGTTTTAGCTGGTTGATTTTGTTTCGGATCCGGCGCGGTTCTTTCACGGTTCGGCGGAGGTTCAACATGCGTTTTATGGTTTTCGGTGGAGGTGATTGGTGATTTCGGATTTGGTGAGTTAGGTTGTTTTGGCTTGTGGGTCGGTGGCTTTGCTTTCATGATTTGTTAATTTCGGCATTGATTTTTTTCGGTTGTTTCAACCCTCGTCTCAGATTTTGTAGTTTATTTCTAAACTCAGGTTTCTTCTTCACTGGTTTTGTAGAAAAGGGACGAGTAATTCTGTTTTTGCGAATAGTTATTTACGTTATAGGAGTTTTGACGGTGGGGCTGAGTGGGAATGGTGATGATTGTGATATGTTTGTTGAAAGGTTAGGAAGGGTGAGATTTGGACCCGATTTTGAATGAGATGAAGATTTTAGCTTGTGTGTATTCGGTGTCTTGATTTTTGTGGACTCAAGGTCCGTGAATTTTTGGTGAAGCTTGGTTTTATAGGAAGATTGGAAGAAATAAAATGAGGAAATCTAGGGTAAGGAATTAAAAAGGAATCTTTGCTTACAGACTGTACAAATTGTGGGGATTTGCCTTGTGCTGTGAATTGGTTGTGTATTGCGTCGTACGGATATTGTAGTGGGTGTGTAGAAACAAATGCCTTGCTGGCTGATGGATGTGATATATTGAGAAAAATCTACTGATAATGGAAATATATTCACATGTGATGATTTTTTTTTAAATAATAATAATAATAATATAGTCATTATAAAATAATAGTTAGAATTAGAGAAATAAAAGTGAAAGTAGTAATAACAAAATAATACAAATAAGTAATAAAATAGTAATAATAATGGGTGAATAAAAATAATAAAAGATAGTAAATAAAGATAAAAATAATAGAAATAATTTTTTTACTACTAATAATAAAATAATAATAATAAATAAATAATGAAATAGAAACATAGTAATAATAAAAGTAATAATAATAATAAAAGTAATATCAATTATAATAATGAAAATTATAATAAAAAAATAGTAAATAAAATTGGGAATAATGGTGAGACATTCTAGGATTTTTGGATAAAGGGCTTTTTAAAATGAAAAAATGAATTTATGTGAAATGTTTTAATGGAAATAACAATAATAACAACGAACTCTCTTTTTTGTATATTTTTTGATAAAAACTAAACCATAAAGATAGAAATAAAAGACTTAAAATAAAAAGAAAATTTGAGTTTTAACTTGCAAAGAAAATAAATGCATTTTTGGATTTTTTCGAATAATTAATAGAAAAACAAAATGGTACCTATTTTTTTTGAATTTTAAATATAGTTAAATAAACAAAATAGCACAGGTAGGACAAATTTGGGGTATGACAACATGTATAAGAAAAATTCGTTTAACATGTAGCGGAATTCAAAATAACATATAATATTGTCATTACGAAATGTTTTTCATAAAATAAAACAATTAAAATGTAACGTCGTCCTGAAACCCAAAGCGACGTATCAGAGCTGACATCCTAATGACGAGAAGTACACCAACTTCACTGACCTCCACTCGACTTATCTTGCTCACCTGCATGTTACCAACGGGAGGGTAACATTCAAACAGAAGGGGTGAGATACTTACATCATAAAGATCATATAATAAGAATTAAGGAAGTATCCTAAAATACACCACTTCTCAACAAATATTATACAACAACAGCTTATGCAACGACTACACATACTCACACATCATATACAACAACTACAACAATCATGCAATAGGACTCGACTTGACTCTATGTAATAATTCTGCAAAAGACAAAGATGTCGAAAGAGATGCCCTAACATAAAGACTCGACATCTTGACTGCTCAACATTTAAATTTGTTCCAAGATTCTAGGCGCTTTCAGTAGTGGATCAAGGAAAGGTTTGAAGCCCAACAAAAGACTATATAAGGAGACTTAGACCTAGGGTTAAATTAACCTTTATAACTTTTGTATCACTTGTAACTTTGTAACTTAAATACTTTGAAAAATAAGGGTTTAGGGTTCGAGAGTCGTTGGATCTCTTAAGAGTTAGAAGCCTCCCCTCTGCAGTATGGGATAAAGGGTGGAAGGTATAGGTACAAGGGGCACAACTAAAATCCTTTAGGTAATAGTTTGTGTAATGTTCTTGGACGAAGCTTTGAAGCAAGTCTAGGATAACTTGTAGGCCAAGAAACCGTGACAGGTTATGGAGATCAGCAGAAGGCAGAGTCATCACAGGTTGTGATGAAAGATGTGAGAAGAAGTCTCATATTAAAGTTTGCAAACAACTAGAGTATATACTTTGATAAAGATGTTCATTGAAGTTAGTGATTAGGATAAAGTTATAAACCATAAGTTTAACTTTAAGGTAATACTACAATAAAGTGAAGTCTTCATCCTGGATAGGTATCCCCCAAATGTAGATTTGTTAACACTGAACTGGGTCAACATATTCTATTTACTTTACATAATGTTATTTATAGTTTTCTGTATTGTATTCTTGACTGAGATGTCTAAACAAGATGTCTCAATGTATGTTGGTAATTGTGCTGCATCACTTCAAAACAACAGCGGTGTATTTCTCTTATTTCCTAAAATACAACAATTATTGTCTTAACATTAAGATAGGACATTAAAGTATCTACATAACCAGAATTTCACATTTTATTTATACATCAAGAAAATAACACCATGTTTGTCTTTACAACTCATTTTGATATCATATACATCCAATTGACTGATCCCATTACTACTTTCTCAATGGTATCATTTTACACCTACCAATGTCACAGCAAATTGCTTTGCACACTTAATCAATTTTCTTTTAATCGTTCATATTTTATTACAATTTTTCAATGATGCTTTAAACACTCCAATGACTATAAGATACCCACAATTCTCTTCCTTAATATACACGTTATATATGTTTTGTGCATCTTATCTACATTTTCAGAAAGTATTGTTGTCTTTCTTCTTCTATTTATGTATTGCTTATATTAATATATTTCAATGTGTCGTGGAAGAGCTCATTGTATATAAACGAATATTTACATGTTTTTTTTATCATATACATATCTCTTACAGTCATTCCTATGAAAAGATCTTCCACATAGTCTGCAAGATAGCAACTACTGTTGACCGTTGGTTTTAAGATAAAATAGGTATAACACGATTCATCTTGTACTACCTCTGTCAGACACATATTTTTCTATCTCATATAAAGGTCCATTATTATTCTCTTCACTTATAAATGACATGTATACATCAATAGTTTATGAGTTTGGCTATCTATTTTCATAATTTTCTATCACCAAAAATAATCATGGTCGAGCGGTGCCACCACCAGGGGTTTTGGTTATATCCTTTTTCTAACTCACCCCTCCATCCTGAGTGAATGGCACAAATAACACCAACCATGAGCTTCATTGAATTGGGCCCATCGCATGTTTCCTTTGCTATCCAAATATCCATTCTCTTGACACACCCCCTTGTAGAGTGAATTATTTATTTAATTATTGTATTGTTTTTTATCTTTTGATATTTTCTTGATACACATTAAATACACATAAAAATATACAATCCATCTCATTAGATTTTAATTAGGTTAGAATAATTGAATTTAATTGTTGATTTTTTTAAATTTCAATTAGAGGTAGGCATTAGAAATTAAGGTTTTAACATGATTAGTTTCAATTGATAATGCCTTTGACTTTTCTTCATATTTTCATGTGCATAATGTATGACCCTTAGCTTGATCATATTCTTGATTTATTAGTTGATAAAATTAATTTTGACAGTTAATTACATTTTGTGAATTAGATTTATGTGTATGAATTTTATGGATTCCTATTCATTCAAGTGATCATAAGTCCCTTGATCACTTGATTGAATTAGATCTTTACATTTTCACGTACTTGATCCATTAAGTTAACTTTAGCCATTTATTATTCAAGACCCTAAAGATAGGAGCACATCAAGACTTGATTACGCTGAGCTTTATCCCTAGAAGTACACCTTGCCTCATCCTTTTCAAAACAAAATCTCTTTTTTCAAAACACTCTTTAATCATTATGTGAATTGTGTGCCACGAGTTCTAAGAAATGTAGAAGATTGAGAGTGATCATTTCTACCCTTGTTCTGAATATCATTGAATACGAGACGTAGGCCCTAGTTATTCAAAGTATCTGCCTCTATTCATAGACTTTAGTGCAATTCAAATCAAACAACTTCCAACTTCCAATCCTCAGACAACATTTTAACTAGTAACCATCAACATCACCATTCTCTTTAGACCAAACACAATACTCTTTGGAAACCGATACAACTCTTGAGGTTAATCACCTTCTCTTAGTTAATCACATCCTCATGGTTAAACACCCGTCTCTGAGCCATACCCCTAATTTGGGTTTAATCACCTTCTCATGGTTAAAACCATTTTTATGCATGCTTGCCTTGTGATACCTAGGCTTAGGCAAGCCCCATCATGAATGTTTTCCTTATGAGACTCAGGCTTAGGAAAACCCCTCATTTCATGCATGTCTGCCTTGTGAGACTCAAGCTTAGGTAGGTTCCCTTTTCTTTTTATGTTTACCCTGTGAGCTCTGTGCTTAGGCAAACCTTTTTTCATGCATGTCTGTCTTATGAGACTCAGGCTTAGACAAATCATTTCATGCATGCTAGCCTTGTGAGACGTAGGCTTAGGCAAGCCCCTTCATGCATGTTTGCCTTATGAGACTCAGGCTTAGGTAAACCCTTCATCCTCTTGCATATTTGTCTAATCAGACCCAATGCTTAGACAAACCCCATTTTTTATAGATCTTGATCCCTGGATCTAGGAAAAATCCTACAACTCTAGATTGGCTAATCACGACTTATTGGTTAAATTACACACTCCTGGTTCAAAAACAACATAAGGGGTTCAAACAATACATTCTTGGTCCAAACAATACCTTAACAACATTTCATCATTTCAAAACTCTTTACCAATTCATTCACAATTTTTTTCAATTCAATACAATCATAAACTTTTTCAAACAATTTTCTTTTCATAAAAGAACTGTTATAATTCGTTCCTTAGCAGTCAAACTAAAAGCTTAGGACACCCGAACGAGGATCAAAATCATCTAACGTCAAAACACTTCTAGGATATGGTTATAATTGTTTCCTAAAAACAACCAACAAATACTTATTTTCTACGCACGAACTACAAAGCTCTTATTTTCCCACTGCACTATGAGAATACGTAGGCACGAGAATTTGAATCCTTGACGAGCACATTAATTAAAGAATAATTTTCCTCTTAATTAAAATCAATCGCAAGTAACATTAAGATATAACACTCATTCAAGCAAAGAACAATCAAAATATTTCTCGTTGAATAGAACGGATGTGAGGGATACTAATATCTTCCCCTCCCATAATCGACTTCCTTACCCGTTTCTCTTCCCTAAGTACTTTATTGATATTTCCTTTTTTCCTTGGAATAAATAAAATTTAGTGACGTCTCTGTTTTATTTTCGAGCATGCAGTGCGCTAGAGTATTTTTCACGCCGTGACACTTTTACTTATGTTTCATATAGGAACATCCATGACTTAAAATCCTATAAAATTGTACAAATGACAAATACATTGTAAATTTAAATATGCTAGAAAAATTGTTTGATGATTAGAAACAAATTGTAATCATTTACACTTAATTTGCTTGAAAATGAGAAATTAACCATTAGGGTGTTTTAAAAGGTTCATAATTGGAAACCGATGGAATGAAGACGTTCCGTATTTGTAGGGTTGTTCACAGTTCAATTTAGTGAAAAAAACCGAACCAAATTGAACCATAGTAAAAGTTTATTCAAACTGAACCGAACCATTTGAATTTACTCAGAACCGAACCAAAATAATTGATTTGGTATACCATTTAGAAATTCTGAGCCGTACTGAACCGTTGGAAGACAAATCTTACCGAACCGAACCATTAATTAAAGAACCGAATCATTAAACTATTTTTCAATTTTTTTTAAAAAAAATTAAAACTTATTTTTTGTTTTTTTCATTTTCAGTTTTGGTTTGGTTCGATTTCAGTTTAGTTATAGTTTTGGTTCGGTTCTAGAACCGTTTTATGCAATATGATTTGGTTCACTAACCAAACATAACGATTCAATTATTTTAACTTCAATTCAGTTCGATTCGCCAGTTCGATCTAATTTATGGATTTTTTTAACAACGTACATATTTGGTTAAGATATTGTATTTGTATATACATACAATTCTGATAAATTACCAAATTGATAATTTAAGAGCCATATGAAAAATAATGTACAAGGATTAAAAAATTTCCTAAGTAAAATCACTAGCAACCACTTCACTACAATTGAAGTCTCCATTAAAATCCCCAAGGCCCATGCATTCATCACATAGCAATAATGAGAGGGTGCAAATCAATAAGGTGCTCCTCCAAAAGATGGACACGAGTTGAATGAGTGGGGATGCATAAATAAATGAGCAATGTCATGTTGCAAACCTTTTTAAAATTGTTGAGTTCTAAAAAAAATGTTCGTTAAAAGTAAATTATAAACATAAGATGATATTCAATTACAAGCCAAGAGATAAACAAAATTTGAATGAAATCTCATAATTTTCATCTTCTTGTTGTCCACAAATATGTAATGTAAATATCAACTTTATTTTTGTTTCTTTTTAGTTTATGCCTTTATAAGGGTAGATGTCTATTTATGGGGGTGCGGATGATACTTTCCCTTAAATTTCAAGTTTCTATTTGTTTTGTTTTTATTTTATGGACTAAACAAGAGATCCATATCTGCATTAATTGGCTGTAATTTTAAGAATTTCTTACGGCACCCTTCTTTGATGTTATTAGCGAACGCGTTTTCTTAAATATCTATAGGTTTTTTAGATAAATTTTAGGACGTACCATTTTTTTTATAGAATGTTGGATTTTTTCGAAGATGTATCTTGAGAAGGACTTCAATATATTTATTTTATTCGTTTTTTAGACAAACCAAAATTTTATAAATAAATTTATTTCAGAAATATATCTTAAAAAAAAATTCTGAAAATATATTTTGAGAAGGTATTAAATTAGACTAAATTCATCTCCCTCAACCACTCTTCATCTTCCCTATAACTCTTGTTTCTAGTATGTTGCTTTAGTTGTTTTTGTTATGTTTTTAAATAGGAATCTTAATTTAGAAGTCCATCATATGATTGATGTTGGTAGAAGGTTAAGATCAGAACCGTCTCAATCTTTTGAGAGATCCTGTGTAAGAAGTTGAAGTTAACTTCAATTAAGTTGTGAAATTTGATTAAGAGGTCCTATTTAACCATAAATTAACTATAAAATATTTGTATGAAGACCATTTTTTCTATAGTTTAGTCATGAAAAAATGTGAGGTCCTGTGCGGTAGGCCGCCTTACACGCTCTCAAAGACGGTCCTGGTTAAGATCCAAAATTTGACCGGGTGTTATTCTCTAAAAGAATGGCAACCTCATTTGGAATGTTTATAGTTGCTGTTAATTGAATAACTTTTTCATTAAAAAAAGTGATATTTCGAAAGAAAAAATTTAGAGGATAAAGTATTTAAATAATAAGATATAATATAACAACAACTTGGTAGTGTATTAAACATCAAGAAGAGTTGCTTTTGGTATAGCATTGAATAAAGTATATTACGGAAGATGAACACTAATAGAAGAAGTTGAGTTTAGTTTTATTTAATATATATATTTTTGAAGTTTTTTCCAGAGGTATATTTCTGAAATAAATTTATTTATAAAATTTTAGTCAGTTTCAAAAACGAATGAAATATACGTATTGAGTTTCTTCCATAAATATAATTTTGAAAAAATTCAACTTACAATAAAAAAAAGATGTGTTTGATATATATATTCGAAATCTAATAATATTTAAGAAAAAAAATACTAATAACACCAACGTATACCGTAAAAAATTCTCCTCGCGGTCCATTAACAACTCTTCTACTAAGAAATTGGATATTTCACCTATAGAATATGCAATCCATCTTTACCACTCCGTTATTTCAAATCTAGTTAGAATTTGTATTTAAAATACAAACATAATACAATAGAAATATGTATTATTATTTTTAATTTTTAAATAATATTTAAAAAGTCATTATTTATTATTTAATTTAATTAATATGATAAAAATAAAATTTAAATTTATCATACAATTTTACTAGACTCATAAAAATTACATAATGAAAATAAATTCATTATTATGCACATATAAAAATAAAAATGCATAGTTTGGTTATATAAATATACTTTATTTGTTAAAATAATAAAAAATAAAAATTGAGAATAAAATTTACTGAAGTTTTAAATTATGAAGGAATACAAATATTAAACAAAAGAAAAAGAAATAAATTGAGAAGGAAATAGTAACTTAGTAATGAGGAATATGAAATAGAGAAAAAACAAAAATTATTGGTGATATGAAAATGAAATTTTATGTAAAAATAGCTTTTGGAGATTGAATTTCCGATCACATATTTTAGTTGTTAAATCGGTGGTTAATTTTATTTTGTGATCAATTTAGTGACACCTAAAACTTTATTTATGGATGTTGATCTTATCAAGATCAGAAAGTTCTTCAATGGCCAATAACACATCGTGGATCTTCTGTGTTCACGGAGAGGGGGTGTACCTGTATGCACTCCGATATTTAAGTTAGTTCAGAGCGTAGAAGGCAAGTACAAAAGGTTAAGAATGAGTTACCTGACCCTCCTACACAAGAAGGTATTTATAATGAGCCTCAAACGCTAAGCCAAAGATCTTTGTTATGGACTGGATCTTCAGGAGCATAATGGATGACTGTCAAGATTCCCACGTGGAAGTAGGGATGACCAACACGTGGTCATTGTCTTGGGTCAACTGCTATGCATTCTCTAAAAAGTCGAAGACTTGTCCGTTACCTAGGACGAAATGTCTCTGCGAGACACGCAGAAGCAGTTAGCCATGTGTCCTCGGTGAGGAGCACGTGAGAGAAGTGTTCTCCAATGGCCCCAATGGATTAAGCCATCGTATTGGGCCTTCCATGACGTGAGTTGGGTTGGATTGTGTCTGATAGTGGGCCAATCCAGATCCTGTTCAAAACAGGAGCTCCTCAAGTCGTTGTTTCTAAGCAAAGGATCAAGAATTTATAGTCAAGTCGTGTGTTGAGGAGGAAAGGATTTCGTGTGAAATTGATTTCAGTTGAGTGTCTCTACGAACGCCTCTTATTCGTGGGTTTATATACACTAGGACATGTAAACACAGTGTTTTACAAATTACAAATACATTGTAAATTTAAACATACTAGATAAATTGTTTGATGATTAGAAATAAATTTGTATACTTAATTTGGTTGAAAAATAAAATTGACAATTAGGATGCTTTAAAAGGTTCATAATTGGAAATCGATGGAATGAAGAAGGATATAGTATTTGTATATCCATACACTTCTGATAAATTACAAAATTGATAATTTAAGAGCCATATGAAAAATAAAGTAGAAAGATTAAATAATTTCCTAAGTAAAATCACTAGCAACCACTTCACTACAATTGAAGGCCCATGCATTCATCACATAACAATGATATGAGGATGCAAATCAATAAGGTGCTCCTCCAAAAGATGGACACGAGTTGAATGAGTGGGGATGCATAAATAAATGAGCAATGTCATGTTGCAAACCTTTTAAAAATTGTTGCGTTGAAAAAATATGTTCATTAAAAGTAAATTATAAACAAAAGATGATATTCAATTACAAGCCAAGAGATAAACAAAATTTGAATGAAATCTCATAATTTTCATCTTCTTGTTGTCCACAAATATGTACGATAAAAGTTTAATTTTGTTTCTTTTAGAACATTAGTACGATAAAAGTTATCATGGCGAAAGAAGTTTGATGGGTAGTAACTAGTAAGTAGTTTAAAAAAAAAAAAGAAGAATATTTTAGTTTATTCCTTTATAAGGGTAGATGTCTATTTATGGGGTGTGGGTAATTCTTTCCCTTAAAATTCAGTCAGCGAACTTAAGACATGTTTTCATATGAGTGTGATATTTGTGAACTCAAAGTCTTAGTCTTTTCCCCCCGACTTGAGTAGGATTTTAGAACCTTGTAAAGCCGTGAGAATCCATAAGATATGGAATTCACTGAGATTTGTTATCTCATCCCATTATCGCTGTTATTTTTCAGATTTTGTTTGCAGGTTTGATTTACAAGTGGAGCTATGTTTGAGATATTTTAAGAGAAGCATAAATTAAATTTTTCCGCTGTTTATTTTATCTTTTGCACAATGAAAGATATTGTATTGATCTTATTATTTTTATTTTAGTATAATTTCCATGTCTTGTACCATAATTTGTATTATGATCCAATTTTAAATCTCATTCAGCAAGTGGTTAATTCTTATGACAACAGTAGGCTCACTGCAGCAGTTACTAAAGTGGAATTGTTGGAGGCTCTTAGCCAAATGCACCCGGATAAATCTCCGGGTCCAGACGGTTTCAATCCAGCATTTTACCAGAATTTTTGGGATATGTGCGGGGATGATATCTTTGAAGCTGCCTCTAGTTGGTGGGATAGAGGTTACTTTCAGACGGAGCTTAATGATACGAATATCTGTCTTATTCCCAAGTGTGTGAAGCCAACAAATATGAAGGAGCTACGTCCCATCTCACTCTCTAACATGGTTTGTAAAATTGTTTCAAAGATGTTAGCTAATAGATTGAAGCTTGTCCTAGATAAGTGTCTTTGAGGAATAATCAACTTTTGTGGAAGGCCGATCTATTCTTGACAACACTATGATTGCCACAAAAATTATTCATGCACTAAGAAGGAGGACTCGAGGGAACAAAACTCGTCTTCCTCTCAAAATCGATATCAGTAAAGCATAAAGTGGATTGGGGTTTTCTTAAAAGCATTCTACTTCGGATGGGATTTGACGAGAAATGGACCCAGTGGATTATGAAATGTGTGACTTCGGTTCATTATTCTGTTTTAGTTAATAATGATAGAGTGAGACCAATTCAACCAAGGAGATGGTTGAGGCAAGGAGATCCACTGTCTCCATACCTATTTATTCTCGTTTTAGAGGGTCTCTCAGTCCTTATTCGTAGTGTTGTATCTAGTGGAAATCTGCATGGAGCTCAGATATGCAGGGGGCACCTAATGTGTCCCACTTGCTTTTTGTTAACGTCTGTTTTTTGTTTTGTAGGGCTAACATATTTGAAGCATCAACTCTCATGGAGTTACTCCACACTTATGCAGTAGCAACGGGGCTTGAAATTAATCTGACGAAGTCGGAAGTTTTTTCAACAATAACATTAGTCGGCTAGCTCAGGAGGATATTGCTAAGATTATGGGGGTACGACATGTGTTGGGTACAGGAAATTACTTGGGACTTCCATCGATGATTGGTAGAAGTAAGAAATCTGTTTTCACTTTTATCAAGGATAGGATTCGGAATCGTATAAATTCTTAGAGGGGTCGTTCCTTGTCTAAAGCAGGAAAATAGGTTATGATCAAATTTGTTCTACAAGTTATTCCTGCTTATATTATTAGTGTTTATTTGATTCCGGATGGGGCAGTGAAAGATATCGAAAAAAATACTCAACTCTTTTTGGTGGGGGGTGGAAGTGATAATAAAGATATTAAGTGGCTGTCATGGGAAATAATGACGTGTTCGAAAAGTGAATGAGGTATGGGTTTTCGAGATTTCAAGGCTTTTAATTTGAAAATGGTAGCGATACAAGGCTGGAATATTATGTCAAATCCTCATTCACTTGTGTCTAGGATCTTCAAGGCCAGGTATTTCCCGAATTCTTCCTTCTTGGATTCTAAACTTGGTAGTAATCTGAGTTATGTGTGGAGGAGCTTATGGAAGGCAAAGGATGTATTAACTACGGGATGTAGATGAAGTGTTGGTAATGGTAGTAATATCAGGATCATGTATGACTCGTGGCTTCATGAAGGCGAGGAAAAGTGGTTATGTGGGCCACAAAAGTAGAATGTGTATGACCTTTATGTAAAAGATCTTTTGTTGCCGACTATTAAACATTGGGATGTTCCAAAATTATACCAATACTTTGGGGATGAGGATGTGTAAGCTATCCTTAGAGTTCCATTGGTGGAGGATGTTGTGGAAGATAGAATTATTTGGCAAATGGAACGTAATGGTGATTATAGTGTCAAGACATGGTATAGATTGTAGAAGGAGATCCAAGAAAGTAATTGGAGGGAAATTGGAATAACCAATGGAATATTATCGCACCACCGAGAGCCAAACATTTGTTATGGCAGATTTTTCGAGGTTGTTTGCCAACTCGATCAAATCTCTAACAACATCATGTACAATGTTCTTCTATTTGTCCTTGGAAATAGAGGAAGAGGATGATTGGCACGTCTTTTTTGGATGTATTTCTACTTCTCAGAGCTGGAGGGCAGCAGGTTTGTCCTCCATTATTCACTCTCGTAAGAAATCTTTTTATGATGCTAAATCCCTCATTCTTGATGTTTGTAGTAAATAATATCATAAGGATGCGGGTAGATTTTCCGTTCTTCTTGAGGTTCTTTGGAGGAGTAGAAATGAAGTGGTTTGGAATGAGAATCGAGAGGATGCTAATAAGATTGGGTTGCAAGCTTATCATAACTGGTTTGGTTAGTTCTTAGAGAGAGAAGATGCAAATTTGCATAGTCCTACTCCCCTTTAAGAGAAGTGGGATCCACCGTTGGAAGGTAGGGTGAATTGTAATATGGATGCTGGTTTTAATTTATCGCTTGAGACAACTAATCGTGGTTGGTGTGTGAGAAACCATATGGGTAATTTTGTCACTGCAGGTGTAGCCTGGGATCATGGGTTGTTATCCTCGGTTGAATCTGAAGCCATAGCCTTAAAGGAAGCAATCCAACATGCTATTTCTTTACATATTTCTCATGTTACGTTTGAAAGTGATTGTCAAACTGTTGTTCAATCGCTTTATTTTAAATGCTTAGGTTGTTCTGAATTTAGTTTTATTATTAAGTCTATTAAGAACCTTATAAATTTGTTTTCGAACTTTGAGGTCAAGTCCATTAAGCGCCAAACGAATTTGGGTGCCCACTCGTTAGTCAAGATAGCCAATTCTTGATCTAGGCATTGTACCTTTAATATGTTATTTCCTTGTATTGAACAATATTTGAGTAATGATAATAATTAATTTTCTTCCGGTCAAAAAAAAAAGAAAGAATGAGAATGATGATATTATACATTTATGACGGTATCAGTACCAAATAAACTCTTGTATGTATTATATAAGGCATTGCATTTCAACATCGGATTGAACACATGTTCCTTTGAAGTCTTACAAGATTATCTTGACTTACTAAACCTCTAGGTTATTGCTAGAGATGTTGTTGTACCTTTTGATGATATGTAAGGTAAATATCAACTTTATTTTTGTTTCTTTTAGAACATTAGTACGATAAAAGTTATCCTGGTGAAAGAAGTTTGATGGGTAGTAGTTTTTAAAAAGAAGGAATATTTTAGTTTATTCCTTTATAAGGGTAGATGTCCATTTATGGGGGTGTGGGTAATACTTTCCCTTAACTTTTTGTTTTTATTTTATGGACTAAACAAGAAATCCATTTTTGCGTTGATTGGGCTTTAATTTTCTTTTTCGTGGTCCACTAACAACTTTTCTACTAGAGAATTGCATATTCCATTCTAAATGGTGGAAAACATCTTATAAAAATTTGAAATTGTTCTTGTAATTTTGAAAATGTATTTTTGGACATATCTTAAATCATCAAAACACATATTAACTGAGTTTCATCTCATATTTTTTTTCTCTAAAATTTAGTCGGAGATGAATCATCGGACTTACCCACAAAGGTTTTTCATAAACATTATTAGAAAATTCACTTTTAATTATCGAAAAAATATATAAATAGATCATTATAACGTTTTGCGAGAACAATTAAGTGACGACCTTTTTTAGTTCGATAATCTTTTGCGACAAACTAGACTGACACACTTTACGAAATGGATCCCATATTTTCCACTACACCACTTGAAATCTTTCTATTTACAAATATACACATAATACGATAAAAATAAAATTTCTAATTTTTTAAAATAATATTTAAAAATTACTAATTATTATTTAATTTAATAAATATAATTAAAATAAAATGTAAATTTATCATACTGTTTGCTAGGTTCATATAAAAATTGCATAATAAAAATAAACTCACTATTATATACCTATAAAAATAAAAATGAATAATTTTGTTGTATAAATATATTTTATTTGTTAAAAAAATGACAGTATAATTTATTGAAGTTATAAATTATAAGGGAATAAAAATCTTTAAAAAATAAGAAAAAATCGGGAAGAAAATAAAAATAGAGATAAAACAAAAATTATTAGTGACTGAAATTTCGATTAGTGATTTTTTCCATTAATTAAATTTTATATAAGAACAGTTTTTGAATACTAAATATCCGTTCACAAAATTTAAATTGTTAAATCGGTGACAAATTTTATTTTGTAACCGACTCAGTGACATCTAAAAATTTACTCATGGATATAAATTCCGGTGGCTAGAGTGATCAAAATTTTTTAGTCATTAAATCCGTCACTAAAAACAAATTTTTTAGTTGTGAAATAATCAACTCAACGACAACTCTGAAGATGCATTTCCAGATTTGTGAAGCGGGAATTTGAAATATGTCACATTTACATGTTAGTGACAATTCTGGAGATGTATTTCCAGAATTATCAAGAGGCAAATTTAATAAAAACACCATGTATGTTTATCTTCTTCATGATCAAACTTCCATTTTCTCACAAAATCCTTACAAAAAATCCTTCAATTCTCAATCAACTTTTTCACTCCAAAAGTTCATTCTTGTGTTACATCACATAAAAATGAGCAAAAGAAGCTGAAATTTAAGGCAAAGTTCATTCTTGAGTTTCATGATCATATACTCCAATGGATTCACACTAAGACATCCAAAGTGAGGTTTGATGTTGTAATCAAAAGGTCCGATAGTGGTTCAGATAGAAGACGTTCATTTATGACAATGAGATACAAAAGAAGTGGGAAGTACAAAACTCATCTTCGAAAGTTGAAACGAGATGACAACGGTTTGAGGAAATTTGAGTGTCCCTTTAAGTTGCTTGGTTTATTTTTGAAAATAACAAATGGAGATCTAATGTGATTTATGGTTTACATAACCATGACACCTGTGATAAGTTAGTCGATCATCCAATTGCATGTCGTTTTATGCTGGAAGAGAAGAAAATCGTTTCGGAAATGACATTGAATATGGTGCAAGGGGGGATATAACTGAAATGCAACAACAATTAAAAATTTTGGATGATAAAGTTATGTATCTAAGTATCGAACGTACGAGGATAGGGTAATTGTTCGAGATATATTTTGTACTCATTATAATTCTAAAAAGTTGTTCAACATGTTTCCTACTGTACTCATCAATGATTCAACCTATAAGACCAACAAGTGTGGGCTTCCACTATTGTAAATTTTTGGTGTTACCTCTACCGAGAAGACTTATTCTGTCGAGTTTGAATTTCTATAGAGCGAAAAAGAGGAAAACATTAATTTATCTTTAGAAGTGTGTCAGACAATGTTGAAGGACAAAAAAGACACGCTGAAAGTCATTATCACCGACCGCGATATTGCACTACTGTATTTAGTTGAAAGGTATTTCCTACTTCATACACATTAATTTATAGGTATCACATTACAAATAATGTGAGGAGTCGAGTTAAACATGCGGTAGGGAATAAAAATAATAATGGTGAAGACAAAATAATTGTCTAATCTAGCATGATAATGGAAAGAATAATGGATGCATGGAATATTACAATCAGAGTTTTTATAAGTTTCAAACCCAAGATTTTGATGAACATTCTTCTTATTTTATGTATCCATTCATAAATTCACTTTTAACACTCATTTGATATAAAACAATATCATAGTTTACTACAAAGGATATTAAAAGGGGAATAGATTCTAACTGGCAACTGGTACAAATGTTTCAGTATAATCAATCTTTTCATGTTGAATTTAGCCTTGTGCAACCAGTCTGGCTTTGTTTCTTAATTACCACATATCCTTCCTAATTTAATTTTTTTCTAAAAATACACTTGGTTCTAATGACATGCTTTCCTATGGATCTTGACACTAGATCCCACATGTCATTTTTGGTGAACTAATTTAGTTCTTCTTGCATAGCCAAAATCCATTATGTGTCTAGAAGAGCTTTATTAATGGATGTTGGTTTCGTGATCTGGTTCTTGTCTAAATGAAGACATGGTTCTTATAGCTTATGTATTGTCACCCAAAATCAGTTCTTAAGGATGGATGGATTTTTTCTTGTACTTTCTCTAAGGTGTTGGGGTGTCAGCAACTTCTGGTACTGATTGTTCAGTTTCATGTTGATCACTTCTAGAGTTTTTATCCTCAGAGTCATTGTCTTCAAAGTTTGAATATATAATTTCCAAATCTTTAAAATTTTCAATTTTCTTTGACTTTTCAAGGTCAAGCTTATAATAAAACTTAACATGAATTGATTCCTCAACAATTCTGGTTTCAGTGTTATATACTATGTAGCCTTTTGAGCATTCAGAGTATCCTAACATGATACACTTTTGAGATTTAGAATAAAAATTGTTTAAGTTGTCTTTAGTATTGATCATAAAAAAAATACAACCAAATTGATGGAAGTAATAAATGTTAGGCTTTTTGTTCTTCCACAATTCATAAGGAGTCTTATTCACAATAGTCCTTATAGAAATCTTGTTATGAAATAACACACAATATTTACTCATGTCTTGCAAAGTGAGATTTTTCCTATCTATAACTTTATTCTATTGGGGAGTTCTAGGACATGACAAATCATGAAAGATGTCATTATCTTTCATAAGGTTTTTCAAAATATTTATTTTTAAATTCACCACCGTGATCACTTCTGACTTTAAAATTTTTTAAACCTTTTTTTATTTGCACTTGCGAACAGAAGGTAGTAAACATAGAATGTGACTCATCCTTTTGTCTTAAGAAGTTTACGCACGTCCATCTGTTGTAGTCATCTACAGTGACTAAACGATACTTTGTTTTTTCACAGAAGTTATTTTAACTATCCCAAACAGATCAATATGCAAGAGTACTAGAGGCCTAGAGGTGGAAACTACATTCTTATATTTAAAAGAGGTGTTAAAAAACATGCCTTTCTAATATTCCTTACAAAGAACACCTGAAGCAAACTTCATATTTGGAAGGCCTTTGACTAAATTGAGCTTTTTGAGCTTTGGGATTCTTCTCATGCTAACAAACCCAACCGTTTATTACAAGTCCATTTTTATTTGTTCACTAACATAAGGCATTTTACATTTTCTTTTTCTAAATAAAAAAGTTTGACTTTATAGATGTTTTATTCCTTTTACTAGTGAAAAGTACAAAGCCATCCTTTTGACTCACAACTTTACAAGACTTTTGATTAAATATAATGCCATAACCAGTGTCACTTGATGGACTTATTGAAGGGAGGTTATTCATTAGACCTTAAACTAATAAAACATATGTATATATAACAACGTCATGGTTATCATGATACCACAAAGGAGCGTGATGACATCTTTTACTTAATGCGCGAACATTTTCATTTATTTACTTATTAAAATTTTGATATGATATAATCATGGGTAAAAGATATGAATGTGGTTATATAATCACCCTTTCATGGGTTCGAATCTCAACACCCTAAAATATTTATTTCTTTAACATTTAGTCGCAGTTTTTTTTTATATTTATTTTAAATTTTTAAATAAATGTGATACCACCACGATTAAGTAAGTTGACCGTTATGACTTGTTTGAAATATTTTAAACTGTAATATATTGACGCTTCAAATGTTTTATTTCTTTAACATTTAGTCTCTTCAAATGTTTTAAATATTTTAAATTGTAATATACTGACTTGTTTTATTTCTTTAACATTAAGTTATGAGAAAATAAACACCATATCAACCCTAAAATTCAATGTTCATCATCATTGTGCATCATTTTTCATCAGTTGTTCAACAATTCATCGTTTTTCATCGGTTCATTGTTTTTCATTTTCAACCTGTAGTCATCGATTCATTTTTCAACCCTAACACACCAACGCTAACACTAACATCACCGTCATCGTCAAGGAGGAATACAACAACAACACTATTTGTTTCAACCCAAATATTCACCTTTACTTAGTCATCACATTTACAGTACGTAAAACGTTTTTCCCATGCATCTACAATAAACTTCAATTTTCATTGTTGTTGATGTTGTTGTTCTTGTTGTTTTTCTGGTTGTTGTTAAATGTGTGTGATAAAAATTTATTAATATTTTGTTGTGGTTGTTATTGTTGTTATTGTTTTTGAAAGTGTATGTGATAATAGATGAAATAGTTTGTTGTTGTTATTATTGAGGTTGTTGTTGTTTTTGAAAATAAATGTCGTCTTGATGTATTTTTCATCTAGTTGCAAGGAAACAATGACAAGTGATACTCAAAACAAAAAGAAAATATCACAAATAGTTACCATAATTCTTACCTAAGTAACAAAAGTCCAAAAATCTGGTAACAAATTACCTATCGCGTTTGATTCGTATTATAGAGTAGTTGATGGTGAGTACTCTTTGTTTTTTAAGAGTTATGTTGCGTTCCTTGGACGTAGCAGGGTTAGTATATTGATAGATGATTGGATACAAATGCCAGAGGTTATCAAAGATAACATATGGACAGATGTTAAGGTATTAATTTTAATTTTCATCATTTCGATATGATTGTCTATAATTTCTAATACATTTTAATTGATTTAAATGTAGTTGACTTTTGAGTTTAAGGGTGATGATAGGAACTTTAAAAAAATGGGCAAGTCATGCTGATACGTGTTGGAAGAGCTTTAAGTCACGACTCATGCGTGACTATATTAGGGAGCCTAAGATTGGTTTTGGGCGTCCATGGGTGAGATATAGTTTTCTCTTGAAGAAGGTTTCGGAAAAGTTTGCAAAGGGTCGTCGTTCTGAGAAATTCCTGATTAGTACTAGTCTTATTTATCTTGATAAGTTTATGCTAATGATTTATATATACAAATAATATTTTCACTATATTTATAACAGACTAAAAGTCATGCAAGAATACAAAATAAAGCGAAAAACATTTACCCCCATAGATTGTCTCGTGGGGGCTACAGGAAACTAGAGAAAATATTATGGATGAAAAAAACAACAAATGGGATATGAGGACTCCATTAGTCGATATCGTAATCTATTTCTAATGTCAAGGCATGAGAAGTGGATGAGGGATCGACTAGGCCAAATGGAGAGTACACCTCAGATGCGCCAAGAGCAATTGTTGAGAAAATCGTAAGTATGATTTATTATGTGTATGTTATGTGTTATTTAAATGTTGTGGTAATTACAAGGTTAATATTATCATGTATATATGTTGTGTAGAATCTGTTGGTTGAGGAGGCCCATGGAGACTCATTTGTTCCAGAACCACGACATGATATACTAGTAAAAGTTATCGTAACAGATGAGCATGGTGGGCGCGTTTATAGTGTTGGATAAGGCATCAACCTGAGATTATACTTTGGTCCAACCAAATAAAGAGAGGAAAACACTGAATTACAAGCGCAAAGGGAAAAGCTTGGGGATGTTGAGAAGGAGTTAGAAGAACAGAGGAAGATGTTAGAAGTTGAGCGGGAAAATTGGAGGAAAAACATAGAAAAGTTAGAAGAGTTATATGTGGTATGTGTTTTATCTGAGATGCTAGTGTTTTATCTGAAATGTATGATATATTGTGTTTGATCTGAAAATTAGAAAGGGTAGAAATGTGTCTATTATGTATTGTATTCAAAATGAATATTATGTTACAGAGAATAAGCGGATCCTTCCAACAACATACAAATGATAATGATGATAATGTTTATGATCAAGTTCCCCAAACAAATATGTTATGTGGTACTAGCACCAAAGGAAGTGATTTTTCAGCCTCCTCTGCTCAAGAGGTCAATGAGATATTGGATCCTTCCGTAATTGGTTACGAAAAGTGATGACCTAATTCCTCTTCATCTAGAGCATTGTCCAATGGTAGAAATATTATATTCTCTTCCTAGTGACATACGAGCTTTTCTAGCAGGATATAAATGGTTGGACGTAAGGATATTGCAAGTTTAGTGCACGTAAGTATATAATTGAACGCGTGTCATTATATATAATACATTATCATTTTTATATTTCCTCACTTATTTTTTGAATTTTTTTAACCATATAGGCACATTCACGTGTTTGTATAGATTTAAATAAGTCGAATATTTATGGCATCTTGGATTCGTTTAGTATTCGATGGACAAATAATTATCCAAAAGGGACTGACTATTACATTTCAGAACAGTTAAGTCAAGATGGAAAAGAATGTTACTTAGCGTTATTTCTCAAATCATAAGTAATTTTGAAATTGTGGTTTATATGTTATAGTTAGTTTTGTTTTAGAAAATACTAATTATATATATATATATATATATATATATATATATATATATATATATATATATATATATATATATATATATATATATATATATATATATATATATATATATATATATATATATATGCTCGTGTTTATTCAATGATCATTGGCAATTGATCATCATATCACTTAGGAGGAATACGATAACAACATTGTGTTCCTTACATAATCCACTAAAACCTAAAATGAAGCAAATTATTAATGGGTAGGTTTATGTTTATATGAAACTTTTTAGTATTATTTTCTTTGAATTTGTTATTGGTTTAACACGTAATATGTTTAAATAATTTTCAGTGTACAATGTTGTGCATCGAAACAATTACTTGAACAATAGTAGAAAAAAGCCAAAATTTCTTTTGCCTCAAGTAAGTGACCATATTACTTGTGGCATTAATTTATATATATATATATATATATATATATATATATATATATATATATATATATATATATATATATATATATATATATATATATATATATATATATATATATATATATATATATATATATATATATATATATATATATATATATATATATATATATATATATATATTTGTTATAGACATGTGTAGTGGTTATAACATTCATAAAATTAATGTTTATTTTTGTAGACGAGAAAACAACCAAATGGATACGAGTATGGATATTATGTAATGAAACACATGTTAAATATTGTATTCGCCAACATTGTTGATAAATGAGATCAAGTATATATTATATGTGTAATGAATTGTTTACAATAACATATTATTTTTTAAGTCGGCTATGATTATCATATATGTGTGATATTCACATTTTTACACTTTTTTATGTAGACGTTTAACAACTATACACCATTCTCATGCGAAGACTTTGTAGACATTCATAAACGTTGGACGTATATCTTCAATGCACTTAAGGGTCCTCAAACATGTGCTTGGTTTGTAAATAACATTTTTTGATTTGATGAAATAAATAAGTATTTGAGTTTGAGTGTTGTAATATATATATATATATATATATATATATATATATATATATATATATATATATATATATATATATATATATATATATATATATATATATATATATATATTTTCAATTATTGTTTATGTTCTGATACAGGTTATAAATTCTTTTAGTTCTGTCACAAAAAAAACAAGTTAAAAAATGGAAAGTTTTTAAAATGCATAATTTTTTTTAAAGAAGATAATTTAACGATGGTTGTTATATATGATTGTGGTTGTATAATGAAGGTTGTCCAGAAAAATATATATACCAAAAATACGCTGTTGAGAATCAAACCTGGGACCTTGAAATTCTGGTATAGTAGATCCCAGATGTCCTATGAGATGTCGAGACACTGATATCTGCTTTTAGCATAATAACAAGATGAACACACAAATAGAATTGCAGAAATTAAAGAACACACAGTCAATTGTTAACCCAGTTCAGCATACAACAATACCTACGTCTGGGGGACACCAAGCCAGGAATGAAATCCACTAGATAATATTAATTCTAAGCTAAACAGCCACAGGTTTACAACTTGTCGCTTAATTACTACCAGTGTTTAATTTCTACCTAAGACTTTCCTAGGTATGAGACCCTTCTCAATTCCCTTACAATCACCACGTGATCACACTCACTCTGTGGTTAAAAGCTCAAGAGTGCTCAATACTTTACAACTCAATAAAATAGTCAGCCTCTGGCATCAACACAATACAAGAGAGGCTCACAAAACACAAACGTTAAAACTCTATAATAACATATATGATCTCTACTCAAAGTAGGGTTAATCCATCACATCATATCTGGTTGCACAAAATCTGCAAAATATTCTCCAAGAAAATAGACTTTTAAATCTTGATATTCCTAAAATGTCTCCATGATTAGAAAACTGCAAATCTTCAAATCCAAACTGAATTTCTGATAAACTTCTCTCTTGGACTCCATCTAGGATCACATAATATTAAAAGAAAATTCTATGATTTGTACATATAATAACAAATTCAAAAACTATAACAAACATAGATGTCAAATAACCCTATTAGGACATCTTATCTGACATCTTGAAAAACCTGTTATAGAACATCCTTTTCAACATGTTGTTGTCAAGTTGTTTTACCAAATTTAATGCCAACCTCAAATATGCAGAATTAACAATCTTCCCCTTTGGCAAATTTTGGCTAAAACAACTAGCAAAAATCAATAACCAGAACAAAAACTTCAGCAACAATAATGCGTAAAAACTACTTGGAATCCTCCACACTACAACAGATGCATACACAACGGAAAAGATAACACGCAAATTTGAAACAACATGTCAGGACATCATGTGTGACATCACAACAATATCACATATGTAACACTCCATTTCTACCCGAAAAATAATAGCAAATTCAGAGTTATAAAATTTCCAACATACAATAGAATGCTACACTTTCAACTTAAACAACGACACACAAACAACAAATTAGTCTTAAAATGGAATACTTTCATTACTACACAGTGGATTCATAAAATTCAACTTCTAATAACATAACTTGTGTTCAACTACAAAACAACTTAAAAACAACAAGTCTTTTATGAGAACAACTAAAAATTCAGCAACATAATAAAATCCAATATTAAAAGAAAATATGTGTTATCCCCCGAGTGCTACGTATCAGAGCGACAACACCGACTTGAACTAACAAAGGTAAGCAACTTTACTCTAGATTACATGCAGGTTACCAACAGAGGGCAACATTCAAACAGAAAGGGTGAGATATCGAACAATATAATCGAACATATAATAAATAACATATTAGACCAAATTATATACAATCACCACTTCACAAATCACAAACAACTTCAATCAATGGAAGATATAACATAACAACATAATTCACAACTCTGGAATGCAACTTAGACAAATGCACATACATGTGGTACCATTGGAGAAGAACTCCCAACTTAATAACTTTCCAATTAATAGCGGCATCAACAACAAGGCATAAGCCTTCAACTTAATTTTGTCAATTCAGGCCAACTTACCGAGTAGCAACTCCAACTTGATATGCTATGCAATGCGAATCAACTCAAATATAAAAACAACAACAATAATAATTACTTAACAATACAACAACAATTCAACATTGGCCATATGCCTACAACTTATTCTTGTCAATAATTTAGAGGAAATTCAACAAGACACAACATCACCTGCAACTCGTGAATTCTCAACCAAGAGAATAATACAACGAGACAACCAAAAAATACTACAATCCAACACAAAAGCCATTCAACAGTTTTCTACTAAATAATTAATTAGTCTTCTGGTATAATTACTAGTCTATCACTATTACTGCTTATTGGAATGTACATGCTAATTCATTATTCTGTTTTTTATCACCAACATTGTTATTACACTTTTCTAACATGTCTCTGCCATTATTATTATTCTACTAAACGTATATGTATATATACTGCTACTAAAATCCTGCTACTAAATACCTCAATTAATTAAAGTTTATGGAAAATAAATAGTCAGTTCAATTATTATGTTTCTGCAAAATACTTACTTAGTTTAATTATGCCAAACAGACAGACCTCAACCACAAGACATAAATCACAATGTAGAACAAGAAAAATGCCCAGACCCGTGTGACCATCTTCACACTTCCATGACCATCATCACACTTGTGACATTGTGATGGTCGTAACATGAGGGTGATGAGCGTCACTTCCTCAAGATGTACGTCATGCATTTGGGACGGTCGTCCCCTTCTAAACACCTGCGTTCTCTATTTCTCTCATTCTTCTTCTTCGTCTCGGTGTTCTCTTACGTTCAGTCTCCACTAACTTTTCCAGGTAATCCCAATACAAAATACAATAGCAAAACAACAAATCCATACACAATCAACACGAATTAATCAATCTACGACTAATTCAACAACACTAATCAATTTTGTTATTCAACCAAAACAACACAATACACTGACATAACAATTTACAATACCAAATCCCACATGTTTTCATTATACATCCCGATCATAGAGTCAGAACCCCGCCCTTACCTTGGATTGAAGGCGACTCTAACTCTTCGATTGAAATCCATCCCTTGCCTCTTTTCCTCTGCAACTTTGCAACTTCCACGCTCGCTCTAAACTTCTTGTTTTTCTCTTACTAATAACCTATTTTTCTTATAATCTAATAACTTATGGTTTAATTAATCTTAATTATTCTAATGGGCCTAATTCATACACCCCCACACTTTACTACTTCTATTCATAAACAGGCACACTATCATTACTAGTATCATTCTACTAACAACGCTATAACTACTTAATTTAATTAAACGAACCATAATACAACCTAAATAAACTTTTTGACAACTTCGACACTTAACCAAACAACATAATACATAAATATTTAATTAAATAATTAATTAAACAAACAAGGCTACAACTCTCCCCCACTTAGAACCTTTTCGTCATAAAAAATCTTACCTTGTTAAAACAACTCGGAATAAGATTCCCGCATCTTGATTTCCAACTCCCACATCATATTCTCTCTGGAAGCTCCTAACCAGAATACCTTCACCAACACAATCTCTTTGCCTCTTAGAGTCTTCATTTCATGATTTGCGATCCGTACAGGCATTGTCTCTATAGTAAGATTATCTCGTACTTGCACATCATCCATACTAATCACATGAGATGGATCTGAAATGTACTTCCGATGTTGCAACACGTGAAACACATCATGCAAATTCGAAAGATTAGGCGGTAAAGCAATTCGATAAGCAACATTTCTAACTTTGTCCGAAATCTGATACGAACCAATAAAATGAGGAGTAATCTTCTTAGATTTCAATGCATGTCCAACACCGGTTACGAGTGTTACTCTAAAAAATACATGATGACCAACTTAAAATTCTAAATCTCCCTTCGCTTGTCATGATAACTCTTTTTCCTACTTTGGGAAGTCTTCATCTTTTCTCGAATTAACTTCACCTTCTCAGTAGTCTCTCGAACAATCTCATGTCCAAGCACTACACTTTCTCCAGATTCATGCCAACATAAAGGAATCCTACATCTCTGACCATACAACGCTTCAAAAGGTGTCATTCTAATACTAGAATGGTAATTTTTATTATATGTGAATTCTATCAACGAAAAATAAGCATCCCACAAACCTCCTTGTTCAAGAACACATGCTCTCAACAAATCCTCCAGTGATTGAATAGTTCTCTCAGTCTGACCATCCGTCTGAGGATGATACGCTGAACTCAACCTCAACTTAGAACCCAACTCCTCTTGCAAACTCTTCCAAAAATCATAAGTAAACCTTGGGTCTCTATCCGACAATACACAAAGGAACACCATGCAACTTTATAATTACTCTCGTATAAATCTCTGCCAACTTAGATATTGGAAAACTGATGTTAATAGGAGTAAAATGAGTCGACTTTGTAAGCCTATCAACAATCACCCAAATCGAATCATGTCCCCTTAAAGTATTAATTAATCCCATCACAAAGTCCATTGAAATGCTATCCCATTTCCATTCTGGAACTTCTAACGGTTGCATCAAACATGCAGGTTTCTGATGTTCAACTTTCGACTTCTGACAGGGTAAACATGCATACATAAAACGTGTTACATCGCTCTTTATCCCCGACCACCAAAACAAGTTCTTCAAATCTTGATACATTTTTACAGCGCCCGGATGAACACTCAACTTACTTCTATGATTTTCTTCAAGAAACACTTTCTTCATCTATGCATCATCAGGAATACAAATTTGATCACGAAATCTCAACACACCTTGCCCGTCTAACTTGAAATCATTATTCTCGAACGGATCGATTCCTACCATCGAATCTACTAATTTCACATCTAACTTATGAGCCTCTCTGATACTGTCTAGAAAATAATTGTTAATCTTCAACATTCTTAACATAACACTTTTCGGTGTCACTTCGCAAACTAAACTCTTTTCCCTGAATTGTTCAATTAGTTCCAACTCTTTAACCATTACCATCGACATATGCAACATTTTCCGACTTAAAGCACCAGCTACAACATTAGCTTTACTTGGATGATAGTTCAAACTGAAATCATAATCCTTTAATAATTTCAACCACCTTCATTGTCTCATATTCAACTCCTTCTGATCTAACAAATATTTTAAACTCTTATGGTCACTAAACACTTCAAATCTAGAATCATAAAGATAGGGTATCCAAATATTTAGCACAAAAATAATTGCAGAAAGCTCTCAATTATGCGTAGGATAGTTCTGTTCATGAGTTCTCAACTGCCTTGACGTATAAGCAACTACCATATTATTCTGCATAAGCACACCTCCTAAACCCATCATAGAAGTATCACAATATGCCACAAACGGTCCTCCTGAATTTGGTAATGTCAAGACCGGAAGCAACGTCAACCTCTTCTTCACTTCTGTAAACATTTCTTCGCATTTAACGTCCCACATAAAAGCTTTACTTTTACAAGTCAACTTAGTCAATGAAAGTTCCAACTTAGAAAAACCCTCGATAAATCTTCTATAATAACCAACTAAACCCAAAAAGCTTCTAATCTAGGTAACCGACTATGGAGTTTCCCATTGCAACACATCATCAACTTTAGATAGATCCACAACAATGCCACTACCTGAAATGACATGCCCAAGAAAACTAACTTCCTTCAACCAAAACTCACACTTAGACAACTTTGCATACAACTTTTCTTTCAAAACTTGCAATACTAGTTTCAAGTGTTATGCATCATCTCTTCCGACTTAGAGTAAATCAATATATCATCAATGAACACTACCACAAAATGATCCAAATAGGTATGAAAGATACGGTTCATGTATTCCATGAATACTCCCGACGCATTAGTGACACTAAAAGGCATCACTGAATACTCATAATGTCTACAACATGTTCTGAATGTCGTCTTCTGGATATCTTCCTCTTTCACTTTAATTTGGTGATAGCCCGATCTCAAATAAATCTTTCTAAACACACTAGCACCTACCAATTGATCCATCAATTCATCTATTCTCGTAAGCGGATACTTATTTTTAATCGTCACCTTATTCAATTGTCTATAATCAACACAAAGTCTCATACTTCCATCTTTCTTCTTCAGTAACAACATTGGAACTCCCCACGGCGATACACTTGGTCTCACAAACTTCTTCTTAAGTAAATCCTCTAATTTTTTATTTAATTCTGACAATTCAGATGCAGAAATCCGGTACGGTGCCACAGACACAGGTCTAGTATTAGGTACAATATCAATCACAAATTCAGCTTCTCTTTCGGGCGGCACATCAGGAATTTCATCAGGGAAAACTTCAGAAAATTCACGCACCACTTGCAACTCCTCTATCTTAGCTTTTCTCTCAATATATAAGGACGTCATCAACGTAAACATCTGAGCTTCTTCTTGCATCAACTGCTGCAACTCTCTAAAAGACAACAAACTAACTCCCACCTCTTTAGGAGTAGAAAACCTCATCGACTTACTATAACAATTGATATGAACATAGTTATATTCTAACCAGTTCATTCCTAAAATCACATCCATTCCGGTTAACGAAAAACACACCAAATCAACAACAAAGTCTCTATCAAAGATAGATAAAGGATATTTAAACAAACAAGAGAAGTAGTCATTAATCACTTAGCTAGAATCTCGACAACTAATTCCCCATTCATAGTAGACAACATAAGACCCAATCTTTTAACACAGTCAGTAGCAATAAAGCAATGAGTAGCAACAATATCAATAAAAGTAATTAAAGGAGTACTATTAATGAAACATGTACCTCTGATGATTCTGTCCTCACTAGTTGTTTGAGTCCCAACCAACACGAACACTTTTCCAGTCTGCGCCTTCCTCAGTTTCTGACATTGACTACCAATGTGTCCTTCTTCACCATAGTTAAAGCAAATAATCTCTTTATGCTTGCATTCAGATATTGCATGTTCAGTTTTACCACAACGGAAACACCTCTTTACCTTAGTAGTACACACATTACTCTTATGACCAGGCTTCCCACATTTGAAACAAACAACACCAGCAGAAGCATCTCTCCCACTAGTCCTCTTACCATCAGCCACTTTCTGTTTACCTTTCCCAGCTGGAGCATCATAAGGTTTTCCATGACTCTGTTGGTGCTTTCCATTCCTCTCCTTAATAATCTTGTAATGAGCATTGTTATCCTCTTCATAAATTCTGCAGTTATCAATCAAATCAGCAAAGACACAAATCTTTTAATATCCAACAACCTTCTTGATCTCTGGACGCAACCCATTCTCAAACTTGATGCACTTTGGAAATTTAGCATTCGCCTCATTATAGTGCAGGTAAAACTTAGCCAACTCAACAAACTTTGCAGCATAATCCGTAACTGACATGTTTCCTTGCTTCGGCTCAAAGAACTCAATCTCCTTCTTACCACGAAGATCTTCTGGATAATACTTCCTCATAAATTCCCTACGGAACACAACCCAAGTAATCTCCTCACTTGCAGTGTCCAACCTCTGATGAGTCTCTAGCCACTAGTCGTCAGCTTCGACTGCCAGCATATGAGTCCCATACCAAACCTTATGTTGGAGTGTAGTCCATCACACAAAATATTCTCTCAATCTCCTTCAACCATTCCAACGCGACATCAAGGTCGTACTTACCCTTGAAGGTAGGCAAATTCTCTCTCTGAAAAGTCACCAAACTCCGAGATCTAGCATTCTAATCAGCATTTGGTAAATTCTGCACGGCTTGGGCCATTGCTTGCAGAGCAGCAACCATTGCAGCATTGTTCCTTCCAGTCATCTCAACTTAACACTAACATAACAAAGGTTAGAACTAGCTAACAATACTTGATTATTAAACAACTACGACTCAACAACTTGGTTGGACAGACCGACCTGCTCTGATACCACTAATGTAACACCCTGTTTCTACCCGGCAAATAATAGAAAATTTATAGTTATAAAATTTCCAACATACAATGGAATGCTACACTTTCAACTTAAACAACCACACACAAACAATATATTAGTCTTAAAATTGAATACTTTTATTACTATGCAAAGAATTCATAAAATTCAACTTCTCATAACATAACTTGTGTTCAACATCAAAACAATTTAAAAACAACAAGTCTTTTATGAGAACAACTAAAAATTCAACAACATAATAAAATCCAACATTAAAGAAAACATATGTTATCCCTCCGAACTAACGAAGTAAGCAACTCTACTCTGGATTACCTGCACGTTACCAATAGAGGGAAACATTCAAACAAAAGGGGTGATATATCAAACAATATAATCGAAGATATGATAAATAATATATTAGACCAGATTATATACAATCACCACTTCACAACTCACAAACAACTTCAATCAACGCAAGATACAACCTAACAACATAATTACACAACTTTGGAATGCAACTTAGACAAATGCACATGCATGTGGTATCATTTGAGCAGAACTCCCTACTTAATAACTTTCCAATTAATAGAGGCATCAACAACAAGACATAAGCCTTCAACTTAATTTTGCTAATCCAGTTCAACTTACCGAGCAGCAACACCAACTTGATATGCTATGCAATACGACTCAACTCAAATATCAAAACAACAAAAAGAATAATTACTTAACAACACAACAACAATTCAACCTTGTCCATAGGCCTACAACTTATTCTTTCCAATAATTTAAAGGCAATTCAACAAGACACAACATCACCCGTAACTCGAAAATTCTCATCAAAAAGTGCAACACAGCGAGACAATCCAACACAAAATCCATTCAACAGTTTTCGACTAAACGGTTAATTAGTCTTCTGCTATAATTACTAGTCTATCACTATTACTGATTATTGGAATGTACTTGCTAATTCACTATTCTCTTTTCTATCACCAACACTGTTATTTCACTTTTCTAACATGTCTTTGCCATTACTATTATTATTCTTCTAAACTTATATGTATATACACTGCTACTAAAATTCTACTACTAAATACCTCAATTAATTAAAGTTTTTGGAAAATAATTAATCAGTTAATTAATTATGTTTATGCAAAATACTTACTAAGTTTAATTATGCCAAACAGATAAACCTCAACCACAAGACAGAAACCACAACGCAGATCAAGAAAAATGCCCCATACCCGTGTGACCATCATCACACTTCCATGAACATCGCCATACTTGTCACATTTTGACGGTCGTAACATGAGGGTGACGAGCGTCACTTCCTCAAGACATACGTCATGCATTTGGGACGGTCGCCCCTTCCAAAAACATGCGTTCTTTGTTTCTCTCATTCTTCTTCTTCTTCGTCTTAGTGTTCTCTTACGTTCAGTGTCCACTAACTCTTCCCGTTAATCCCAATACACAATGAACAACAACACAACAAATTGATGCGTGTTTTTCGCAAGTGTATGAACACGTCAGAGTAATATAAAAGATTGTCGAATCCACAGAGACCAAGTGTCAATCTATCGTACCTGTTGTTATGGTGTGTATCTAAGGCAATTGAATATAATGGTTTTAAAGAGTGTGCAATGGTAAATAAAATAATAATTTGAAACAATTAATAAAGACAGGCTCGAATGTAATTCACATAATCAATTGATAATCCAGTACTTGTTAATAGAACTACTTATGAGCAATGTTTTCCACTTTGAAAAGAACCAATTTAACAGAAACTGTCACTTTCACGTATTCAGAACCGAGTTGTACTCTCTAATCAACCCCTCCTATTGTCACGGATAAAAAGGTGCGTATTGCGTTAGAGTAGTAAACCTATTTTTAAGAAATATAGTATCTTAACTAAGTTGAAAAGTATTTTAACCTGGATTTCTTAGCAAAAAGAGGTTCTCACGAACTAGACTCTAAACTTCTTAACGCGTCCGAAAATGGTTTTAAAATCTCTTTTCTTTTTAATCCAAAAACTCCTAATGAACTAGACAAAGCGCTTTTGGCTGTTTTTGAAATAGTTAAAAATAATTAAACTTAAATTGAAAGTTAAAATAGCCCTTAAGTGTTTCTACGAACAGTTGTACGGATTATTGGTTTAATTACGATCCTTACATTCTAACCTTTATAGATTTAGTTAGACATGGTAAAGTAAAAGTTCTTTTTATTAGTTTTCATAAAAGTATTTAGTGCGAGTGCGGAAAGTAAATAAAATTAGTGCGAGTGCGAGAAATAAACAAAAGTAAAGCGAGTGCGAGAAATAAAGGTATTTAAAGCGAGTGCGAGAAATAAAAGTAAAATAAAGCGAGTGCGGAAATAAAATAAAGTAAAGCGCGAGTGCGGATAATAAATAAAGTAAGGAAATGCGGAAAGTAAATAAAATAAAGCGAGTGCGGAAAAATAAAATACGAACTGGAATTAAAATGGCGGAAGGATTAACTTCCTCCCAAAGTGCTCCAAAACTCGATCACACAGACGTATACAGACTCGATCACTCGATTGTAGTAACACCCCAATATGAAGTGATTACTACCTTAAAACTGATACATGCCTAAGAGATACTAAGTTTGGATGATTGAAAACGAAAATCTAAGGCCCTATTTATAGGAAAGGTTTTTGCCTTGTGGCGCCCGCCACAGGCCTATGGCGCCCGCCATGAGTGTATTTTGATGGAGAAAGTGGGGAACATGGGCTCTTGCAATTGTGGAGTGGTTTTGGGATGTGGCCACGTCATGGCTGACCCCATGGCGCCATCCATGTTGGATGCCGTAAGTGTAAAAAGCTGAAAAACTTGATTTTTGTCCGCTTCAACTCCTTTTTTGCTCCTTTTCTCGATTTAGGCCCGGATTACATAGAAAACCTAAAAATAAAGAAAAAAAGTAATAACATAACAAAATAGCAATAAAAACTAAGAATGCATGCGAAATCGGAGTGAGAAATACGGTGAAATTTAGTGTTATCACAAATCCATGTACAATCAACACGAACTAATCTATCTACAATTAATTCAACAACACTAATCAATTTTGTTATTCAACAAAAACAACACAACACACTGACAAAGAAATTTATAATACCAAATCCCACATGTTTTCATCATACATCCCGATCATAGAGTTAGAACCCCCTTACCTTGGATTGAAGGCGAATCTAACTCTCCGATTGAAACCTAGCCCTTGCCTCTTTTCCTCTACAACTTTACAACTTCCACGTTCTCTCTAAACTTCTTGTTTTTCTCTAACTGATAACCTATTTTTCTTATAATATAATTAACTTATGGTTTAATTAATCTTAATTATTCTAATGGGCCTAATTCATACACCCCAACACTTTACTACTTCTATTCACAAACAAGACAACTATCATTACTAGTATCATTATACTAACAACGATACAACTTAACTTAATTCAACGAACCACAACACAACCTAAATCAACTTTTCGACAACTTCAACACTTAACCAAATAACATAATATAGAAATATTTAATTAAATAAATAGGGTGTTACAACATCCAACCCCCCCTTTAAGGAAACAACCAAAGAACACTACTATTATTTACTTCTCACCCTTTTTAACCATGATATAACAAACCAAACAACTATGCAGTAAGGTCAATAAACCAAAAGTAAGCAAATCAACAACATAACACATTCAGTCACCAAGAGCAGAAAATGCACTAACAGAAGCAGGAATTTGTTTCCCAAATACAACTTTCTTATTAGCTAGAGTCATGATATCTTGAACATTTTGTTTGACATCATACTCTGACTCACATGATGGTGTTTCCTTACTTTTCTTAGTAGCAGAAGCCACATCATCAGTATTCATTTCATCATCATTGACCATCTCTTTAGACTGATGGTTCTTCTCACCAACACTTTCCTCTTTGTCTTCAGACATATCATTCTCACTTTTAACAACATTAGGTTTCCATACCTTTCTAGTTTTAATCATACCATGATTATCCCTAAGTTACGTTGACTGTTATGGATAACCATTCAGTTTGTAACAATGGGGTTTTATGTGACCAAACCTTCTATAATAATGAAACCTCCATCGTTGGGTCTTGCTTCCCGAGTAATCATTTTGTTGTCTTTTATGATGTTGTGACATTTGACTTGACATCTTTTGTTCCTATTTTCTTTTAGGTTGAACAAACTTCATTACATGCATTTTTCTTTTCTTTATCACAACTTGCTTATCATAACAAAAACCTATAACATCTCTGTAGACACCCTAAATTTGCCCTCTGTTTTCTCATCTTTGTCAGCTTTTCGTTTTGCATTCATACGCATTTTACATACCATTTGCATAGGCTCTTGAGACATGGGATCAACGTCATCTGAGGAATTAGGGTTTCACGTCTTTATTTGTTCATTATCAAGGAATTCAAGGTTTCAGCTATGCATCCATCAAGGGTATCATCCTCATATTGCTTTTGTCACTGAATTAAGGTTTATTTCTCTTATTAAGTGGTATTCGAGGGTTTCACGTTTGAAGATTATATATTGACTTATTTGGCAATGAAGTGTGAATTATGGGTCTCTTCTTCACCAAGTTACAAGGCTTTTCTTCTTTCTCAATATCTCAATAGCTTTGGATTCGGTTCAAGGGCGATTGTTCATTCACGATCCATTTCAGATGCATGTTTGACCTAATCTTGGTCAAACTATCAAGAGGTTTCTTCGAGTGCAGGTTGCTTATGTCAATGGTTGACTTTTTAGGCAATGTGTATCCAAGGTTGTGGTGTGCAATTCTCCAGGTTATCAAGTGTCAGTTCGTGTGAGGTTTGGTTCAGAAAATCGGGTTTATCAAGATCATCGCAGGTTCAGTTGTGTTCATCTGTGAATTTATTTTGCCAGAGTTTCTTTTAGACAGATTCATAGTAATTCAGAGATTAATTGGTCAGAACTTCAAATGGTGATTTAGAGGGTTGTTGTTTCAATTGCAAGTTGTTCTGTGGCAGTCGTGCTTATTTCATCTGAGGCGTGTGGGAGTGGGTATAAATTTGGTGTTGGATTAAACTCAAGTGTATTGTGCACCAGTGGCCTTTGATTTAGTTCATGTCTAATTGATACAGACTCGTAATTTCCATCATTTCCTAACCACCTTTTTATATCCTTTCACAATGATTTCACCATGTCCATATTTTCGATTATCCGAATATCCATTTTAAGCCTCTTTCTCATTACCCATCATAAATTCATTTTTCGATTTAATTCATAATCTAATTCATACCCATTAAAAATCAATTTCTACATTTCTATCCATTCTTTTTATTTCCAAATTATTCATCCATTTTTTTATGCATTCTTTATTAAGCCCATTTCTTTTTTATTCTTTACCACAAAAAAAAAGGTTTCTATAAAATAAAAATCATTAGAAAATAAAGCCATTATATTGTAGGCACATTCTTCTTTTTCTTATGTATACAAGAATGTATTGAAAAAAACAACAAAACAAAGCAACTTCAGCTAGCCTTTTCCTAAGCTAGCATTTCCTCCCAAGCCCCCACAACAACTTTGCCTAGCCATCACTTCATCAATTAAGCCACAAGGCTTCAGCCATCTGTATGTCACACGTTTTCCAACTTTGCCCAGCTTCAATGCAAGTCGTATCCCCACCTGTCCAACTACATCCAAGTTACATCACTAGCCAACAAACTTCAGGCCAGTTAGCTAAAGTCACACGCTATTTTGCACAAGTACGCAACCTACAAGCTTTCCGTACGCAGGCTTCCTACAACCACTTCACATCAGCTAACAAAGCCTTTCCAGCCTCATATCACTTGCCGCAAGCCTCACAAAAACCTCACGCGTACGCCGCAGCAAATCCCGCACGCACTTCAACCATAATCCGTACCAAGTCCAAGCCGCGGCAAGCAAAGCAATCCACTCAGCCTCGCCCATCAACTCCAACACAGGCCCACATCATGTCATCCGTACGCACAAGCAACATTCCGCAAGCTGCAAAACAAAAGCCAAGCCTCAAGCAAGGCTCACACACCCTGCACACACACAAACTTCACCTGCACAACACCAACCCATCTTCATCACATCATGGCCACAACACAAACCTGCTCCATATCACACCCACTCAACAACCCTTCTCACTCTCAAAAAATCGCAATACAACCTCCATCTAAAAACCATCCACAGCAATCTTCATCAACCATTTTTCAAAATCTCCTCCATCAAACCACAACAACAACAGAGCTGAAACAGAACCAAAACAGAAGAGATATGAGACGGAGAGAAGGAGATGAAGTGGGTCAAGTGACGAAGAAAAGTCAGGGTGAGACCAAAACTCACCGAAGAAGAGCCACCGCGATCTGAATCGTTGAGAAAGGGTTTAGCCGCGTGAACAACGTTGACGAGAGACCGAGAAGATGAACTCTTCGTCTTGTTCTGTTTTCGCCGCGAAGAAATGGATGAGAAACAACGTCAGATTGATGAAGCGAGATCGCGATTCCATGAAACCTATGGCTGAACGATTCTCGGTGGTGATGATTTTGTCGCTGTCGATTTGAGGAAATCGAAGCGAATCGAGATCGTCGACGGACCTTTGAGGGAGAAGAGGAGTCTGTGTGCGGTGATGTCGAGATTTGTTTCGGTGTTGATGTTCGGTTGGGTGGCGGCGATGTTTTTGGTTCGGGAGTGACGGAGACGGCGTTTGGTTCTTTGAAGAAGGAGAGATGTTTCCGTCGCAATCTTGATTTGGGGAAGAAGAGAGGGATTGCGTTTCTGCGTTTGAAGTTTATCAGCTTGTTTTTGACTCTTTGACCTGATTGCTTGTTATTTATTTTTCTATTTTTTTAAGCTGATTATTATAATTATAATTTTTGTTTTTTCTGTTTTTTTGTCAAGGGGAGCCTTTAGTTGATGGGCTAGGCTCACACATTTTTCTTCTTACGCCGTCTCACAGCCAGCGCACTCCCTCCCTTTCTATTGTTTTTTTTTGTTTAACATTTTGTTTAGTTTAACTTTGATTAATAAAAGTTTGATTTAGAGTTTTACCATATTTTAGTTAACCTTAGAATTTAATTCCAATTAGATTTTCTTTATTTATTTATTTATTTTTTATTTTTTTTTTGTTTATTAATTAACTTTGGTAATATTTTATGAAGAATTAGATTTAGGGTTAAATTAGGTTATTATCTTAATTTTAATTTTTCTAACTTTGTTTTAATTTCGATTAGTAGAATCGTGTCTAACTTTGGTCGTAGTTTGTGTTTGACGTTTTGTAGGTTCATTTCCCGATCTTGATGATGGTGTAGTGTGATAATGACCCTGCGATTAATTTGTTAATTATTTGTTGACTTATTTGTATGATCGTGGATGCAAATTGTGACATTGATAATGATTTGACATGAAGATTTTGGTCGATTGGTAATTTTGGTGCACGCTTCGAGTTTGGTACCTCAGACAAATATTCATGAGTTTTATGAGCATATTGAAGAGGCAGCGGACCTCCTCCGTTAGGTATCACTGAGGCCCGATTTTACTTATTGCATGCTGTTGCATCTGGAAGTCCTACTGGTGTAGGCTCTGTTTGTGCATTCCTTATCTTCATTCTTATTCATCTCCATATTGCATTCTCTTCTCCTTATCTTATTTCTATTTCATCCAATTCTTCTTTTTCATCTCGTCTTATCCCTCATCTTCTCTTATTCTTTCTCGACTTGAGGTGTGCTTAGGCCACCATGGAGGTTCTCCTTTCATCCTTCTCTTTTTCTTTCTTTCTTCTTTAAGATAGTAAGCCTCACTAACCTAGGACCATCCGAGCATGTGAATATTGATTAGTCCCCCACTTAGCTTTTACCTTTGTGTCTCTTTGAGTCTTCTCTTCTCATCTCATAATCAGGGACTAAACCCTAAAGGCTTTAAGGGTTTGTGATTGAGCTTATGCCTGCATCCTTCTATTAGGACGGAGTGTATAACTTTAATCCTAAGTGTTAAACCCTTAATGTGTTTAACTCCTTTAATCAATTCATCTAATAATCACTAAGACATCAAGCTTGTAACTTGGGACTTGCATTAGGGTTCTAATTCTTCCTTAATTGGTTAAGAAGGACTAACCCTAGTGTTAATGGACAAGTCCCCCTCAAGTTGTCTTACAAATCATAAAATTCACTTCATCATCTCACCATTAACTAAATCCATCTAATAAAGGCTTTGTTTTGTCATGAGTTTAATCCCTAATCATGGATTAAGTTGAGGAGCTTTCCTCAGCTTAAACATTCTCATCTATTATCCTTCTATTAGGATGGTGTAATGAGTCTGTTTAATCCTTGATTATGGCTTAACCTCATTACTTAACACTAAACAAAAACCACAAAAACATCTAAATAATCACAAGTAGGTTAATGATCTTAATCCTACACCAAAGGTGATTAAGTGTGAGAATCTGACTTCACACTTAAGGTATTCTCATTACCCCTAATCAGAGGGAAGATGTGATGAGTTTACTAACCCATTGGTTTAGGCTTAAGCTCATTAACTTATGACAAACTTTCAAAAGCAATAAAAGACTGAAAACTCAAAAACAAACAATAATCGTCTCCTCCGGGATTCTTTTCTCATCTCATTCACTCATAAACGAGAACTTGCTTCTTCCGTCTAATGCAAGACAGTTTGCACCTGAGCCAGACAGGTCATACACTTGAGCATAGACAAGTAAGCAGTTCACAAGTCAATTCATCTTTCAGTCTCTTTGGGTCGAACTACGGTGTTCTGACTTCCTCATTGCACGAGAGGATACGTAGGCATAACTTAACAGTTATCGAACAAAAGTCTCTGTATATTCCCCCTCCTTCCAGCTTCATTCTTCAGCCTCATATTCTTGAGCATTTCATTCTTGTTCCTGCACTGACACCTCTTTTATACATTTCATATTTCCTTTTACACTGACACCTGTACATCTTTTTCCAGCTCTTTATACACAGATTGCACTGACACTACCCCTTTTAAAACACAAATCTTTTAAGCGTGGATTCCGTCGAGTACGGCGGACAATCTGGGTGCTAATACCTTCCCAGGTTGTAACCAACCCCCTTTCTCAGTCTCTCTGGTTTGCAACCGTCTTATCCATCTTTTTCTAGGTCTATGCAGCATTGCCTTTCCTCCGGGATAAAAATGCCTAGCTGGCGACTCTATTCATCTCCAGTGAGTTCACTGCTGTGTGTTCTCATTGTCCCTTTCGCCGACCGTTCGTGTCTGTACCTTTATCTGGGGCCATGTCCCATTTATCGGGAGCGACAGCTTGGCGACTCTGCTGGGGAACCTTTATACTGTAACCAGGGCTTCTAGTTCTTTTCGTGAGTTCCTCCTAGCGCTTGATTGATTTGTGTTCACTGGGGTGTTATGTGCTATTTGTGTTTGTATATTTTATTTATTGCTTTATGTACAGTTTTGTTTATTGCTTTCTTTATAGCTTTATATACATCATACTGTCATACTATTCTGGCTGGATCTGTTGTTTCTGTTTTGGTGGGTGGGGGTTCTACTGAGAGTTAAGGTCCTATACCTGAGACCTGAGTGACACCTAGGCTAGAGTGGTTCATGTTCTTTCCCATTCCATTTCGGTCTGGTGCGGGAATATGAAACACGGTTCAGATATGGGTTTCTTCTTGAGAACTCTGTGCTACAGATTTCCTGTAGTGCTAGGGCTATCTGGGAAGCCTGCTAAGTTTGGATGACCTTTATTATGACCTTCAGAAACTGAGGTGAATTAGAGGAGGATTTTGTATGGTTATTGTAAACACTGTACCTCCGGGTTAGAAGTGTTTACACTTCTCATAACTGATCCAAGTCTGAGGATCTTTGTTTTAGAACACTACCTGTGAGAGGGTTGGGCTGTTTACAGGTTTGCAGGAACCCTTGACCTCAACATACCCTCATTACCAGTACAATTGTTTGATCTGGTCTCTATGATCCTGGAGTTCTTCAACCTTTGGTTCTCGGTTACTATTTCGGGTTACTATACAGAGATCTTGTGGTTACAGACACTTGATTCTTGGCAGTATTCCAGATTCCAGGCAGTTTCTAGCTGTGATCCCATGTCTTTGCATCTTTTGCATCATCATATTGCATTTTGCATTTGCATCTGCATTGCATTTTCTTCCTCCAGAGAGCTCATCCTTCCTCTTTTGTCCATGACCAGCCAGTTGATTTCCCGGTACTCAGTTTGAACAAGTGTTAACTGTTGGAAGACAACAGTGTTTGAAGGAAGATTGAGCAGTATCAAGAGGTGAAGGGTCAGATTGGAAGCCGTCAGTAGCTATGTCAGAGAACAACCGTCAGAATGGTGAGTTTCCACCTGGTTTCACTTCAATGACCAATCCGTTGTATGGTTTTTCTCCTGATGAAGATCTTCCACAAGTGAGCAATCTTGCTCAAGCTCAGCATGCACAAACCCCGATCGTGAATCAGAATGTACCTGAACCATCTGCTGTCCGAGGTGGACCTTCATCTTCTTCTGATTCTACAGATTATCAGAGTTTTGCCTTCCCTATGCCAGACTTCCAAGGGGCAATCCCTCTTGTGAAAACCAAGGATCCACAAGTTATTGATCCTGCTGAAAGATTTCGTCTGTTGGAGGAGCAACTCAAAGCCTTATCGGATCCTGATGCCTTTGCTTTTGATGCTCTAAACATGTGTTTGGTGCCTGGTCTTGTCATTCCTCCAGATTTCAAAACTCCGAAGTTTGAGAAATACACTGGTGTCAGTTGCCCGAAGCGTCATTTGGTGATGTTCTGTAGAAAAATGACTTCTTATGCCTGCAATGATAAGTTGATGATTCACTGTTTCCAGGACAGTTTAAGTGGGGCATCTTTAAGTTGGTACATGTATTTGGAAAGCAGTCATATTCGATCTTGGAATGATTTATCCAGAGCTTTCGTAAAGCAATACCAGTACAATATGGACGTGGCGCCCAATCGCACGCACTTGCAGAGCCTATCCCAGAGGAGTGGTGAATCTTTCAGAGAATATGCACAGCGGTGGAGAGAATTGGCAGCCCAAGTGCAACCATCACTTTCAGACAGAGAATTAATTGACCTGTTCGTGGGCACCTTGCAGGGTCCATACTTGGAAAGAATGAGTAGCATTGGGATGACAAGCTTCTCTGATTTGATGATAGTTGGAGTACGCATTGAGAGCCTGCTCAAAAGTGGAAAGATCCGGGACTTTTCGAATATCCCAGCTAGTGAAGGTGAGTCTGTTGTTAGCTCCCAAGAGGAATAATGGAATGACGTCAGTGCAGTCATGGCAAATATCGAATATTCTAGAACAATATCTTCTAAGAGATCATCTTTTCCTGAATCTGATTACTCTTACGGGCATTCGGCAATGCTCAGAGCACCATGTCAGAAACCCTGGGCTCCTCCTCGTCCAAATCTGCAATCTCATGGTCGAAGACCTCAGAATCAACTTCAGAGCCAGCCTAGGCCTCGTAACAATCTGGAAAGAAGGATTGCTCCTCTTCATCCAGTCCCCATGGCATACAGTGAACTCTTGCCACATCTAGTTCAGAGCTCTTTGGTGGTTCCTAAGCCTCTCAAGCCGTTACCAGGGCCCTACCCTCCAGGGTACAATCCTCATGAGCAGTGCGGGTATCATGGTGGATCAATGGGGCATTCAACTGAAGATTGCAAAGCTTTTCAAGCCAAAGTACAACAGTTGATCGACAAGGGCTACATCTCCTTTCCAGAAGGAAGCTTGGTTGTGCACGTCAACCTCTCACCTGATTGAGTTCAAAGACTTCAGAAGAAGCGTATCTTGATTTCAGTGGCTCAGACAACAGTATATCATCAGAGTTGGTGATCGCTGTATCCTTTTATCATTTGCATTGTAGTTTCTTTCCTGTTAGCAGCTACTTGTCTTTTAAGCAATGTTATTTTTGAATGGTAATGTTAATGTAGTGATCTTGCATTTTTGAATCAATTATGTCGCATTCGCTCATTTTTTCTTTCCTTGCATCAAAAACGAAAAATAAAGAATTGCATCTCCCATTTATTTCACTGTTGTTTAGCAGGTTTGAGGGAGGATGATGACAACTGAATACCCATAATTGTTGAAGGTATGCTTCCAGAGTAGAACCTGCTGACGATGTACAGGCATTATTTCAATTCCCAAACACCGGAGATATATGTAAACACCCCAAATTTGCCCTCACCCACTCACACCATGGCTTGTGATCATTCCATATGCATAAACACAATCATATCATCTCATATCTCATCTTTGATTCATTGCATAGTTTCTAAGTCATCTGCATCTAGGGTTTGTGATCTGAGCAATCCAAGAGCCTCTTGAGCCACTCCAAAGGCTACCAATCACTTCAAAGGGATCCATGTGTGTTCTTATATCATATTACATCCTTTCAAAGTCAAGAATGCCAAAGAATCACAAGAACTGGGATTGGTGTGAATGCAGAGCCAAGTTTGACTGCACAGTTGACCTAAAATTAGGGTTTTGGTTTCAGAGGCCATAACTCCAAATTTTTTGGTCATTCTTGTTTCCATTGGTCTCTATATGGTATAAGGAGTATGCATATCAATTTTCATGAAGAAATTCCATGGGGAAGTCATCTGATCAAGAGTTGACTTTCTGGATAAGTCAGTGCAAAATCAGGGCATCTGAGGCCCCCAATGACCCAACCAATGGGTGATCTTCATCATTTTGAGTGTATATGATCTTTATTTGATCATAGAAGAAGGTTGAAGTTCACAAAAATCAAGAATTTGGAGTTTTTGCAAGTGTTGACTTTTTGGGCATAGTTGACTTTTCAAGAATGTTTCATTTTAGGTCATTTTTCAAGCCTTGATTCTTGATCCAAAAATGCTTCAAATGGAAAAACTTTGGTCATGAAAGTTGTAGAATACATTTTTCCCTTTTCAAAAAGTACAAGAACATGATCAAACTCTTCTTGGATCAAAAGTTATGGTTTGACGAAGTTGGCAAAAATCATTGATTTTCAAGATGTGCACTAAAAGGAAATTTTGCAAAATCATGAACCAATGCCATTTGTAACTTCTAATTCACATCAAACCATGACACAAACATTCCATATGTCCCAAAAATCATAATTGAACCAAAGATCACATGTTCATGGTTCATGTAACAAGACTTTTTTTCATGAAGTTCCAAAAAGTAACAACTTGCAAAACCATCATGATGCTTCTCACCACTTGATGCATTGGCTGCTGAACCTTCCTAGCATCACACACACATCATGCTGCGCAGCCCATGCTTCTTGTACCAAGCTATAGCTCAAGCCATGCCTTCCTTACACAAAGTGGACTTTTTTGCAAAAGCAAACTTACCAATCAATAGGGGCCAGGTCACATCATCTGACCTATGGGATTAAAATATACTATCCTTTGGCAAGCCAAACATATGATCAAGCCAAGCTGAAACACACCACAACATCACATTCACAAAATCACCCTCACTTGCATCTTCCTTCAAAACTCTTTGCACAAACCACAAACATCCAAACAAGTTTCACTAATCATCTCACCATGCTTCATAGAGTCTAAACCAAGCAAAACCTAAGCCTGAAGCCAGCAAGAACACCATTCCTCCATTTTCACTCTCAGAAGCAAAACCATTCGAATCTCTCTCCACAGCTCACAAACACACCAACAAACTCCACAAACCTTCTCCACTCACCATCCTGATCACAAAGAACCACTCACATTGACCTGAAACAGCCTGAATCACCATCACCATTTTCAACTGAGCTTGAACAGAACTTGTTCAATCTCTCAAACCAGCCAACTTAAACTCCTTCTAAGCATTCAAGCATCATCAGGGGATCAAGTGGAGTGGATTGCATCAAGAGGGGAGGTCAGAAAGTTGCAGGATTGAAAGCTTCGAAACTCAGGTAGCTCAAGAACATTTTTTCCAGAAATCGTTTTTTAAGTTCTTAAGTTGTTCTATGTGCTTCACTGATCATCCTGATGTCATTGGTTTTGAAAATGGTTGAGAGATGAGAGTTTAATTGCTTTCTGAAACTCTGTGACCTAAAAAATGTTTTGCTCGATTCATGAGCTTGAGGAAGAATAAATGATTTCTAGCTTGGGGTTTTGATTCAGGGGAGTGTGGGAATCATTTCTGTATGTTTGGTTTTCATTTTTGTTACGTTTTGAGAGAGTTTGGAGATTTTCAGGTGGACTTCCCACCGGAGAAGACGACCGGAGGTCTTCTCCGGCCACCTGAAAATAATTAGGGCATAATCCCAGTCATTAAGTGAGTTTGAATCTGGAGCGTGCGATGGCTTTGACTTGTTGACCTCCCGCGCGTGTGGATGGCTCAGATTGATCATTAGAAACCCTAATTGCATTTAATTAATTCATAAACCTGATTAACCAAGTTTGAATATGGGCCTTTGATCTGCGCGCGCAGTCAACCCATTCTTTACCAGGCTCAATCTCAACCCTCCATTGTGCATACTTCAGATTAAATTCATTTTAATTTCATTCCTTTTCTTTTAACTTGCATAATTTATTAAAAATAGTAAAAGATGTCTAAAAATTATGAAACTTTTTCTCATAAGTTTTAATAATTTTTAAGACCCAAAAATATTTTCATTTTCATTTTTATCATTAAAAAAGTATTTTTAAGTATTTAAAAGATTATTTTTAATTGATTAATGGAAATTAATTTATTAAAAATATCTTTAGGTATTTAAAAATCATCAAAAAATTCATGAAATGTTCTAAGACATTTAGAAACATTGTCCAACCTTCAAACCAAATTTCTTTTTTGATCTTGATGCATTTTGAGAATTTTTCATTGAATAAAAATCATTTTTGTGCATTATTTTGATCCTAAGTTCAAAAAATCATTTCTGCCTATCTATGAAGAGTTGGACATTGATTCTTCTTGCATTGCATTGTGTTTAGCATGTAGTTTCTAGGATTAAATGGCCATGATTTGATTCCTCATTTTCAATTTGTTTGGCATTTCTTTTGTTTAGGAACCCTAAAAACCCTAAAAACTTGTAAAAATCATAACTTGAGATTGGTTAAGAGTTGAGACCTCCCCTTTGGACATTGGTTTAGTATAAGATTAGGGGTCTTTTGAGTGGCATTTTCCATTTTTTATCTTAGGGTTTGCTTCTGTTTTTGGTTTTTTGATTGATGAATGATTCATAAACCCTAATTTGGGCTTCCATTTGCATCCATCTTGCATTCTCTTGCATAACATGACTTGCCATGACATTCCATGCTTCCATTTGATTCATTTGACATCATAAGACATATAGAAAACATGTTTGATCATTGCATCATGTATTTGCCATGTTGTATGTCATGTGCACTTCATAACTTTTCATGTATGTTCATGTGTCTTAACTTGCTTCATTTGCATTCATGAACTTGCATGATCATTTCCATGTGCTGCCTCATGTTTGTAGCATCTCATAGCATCATTTTCATCATCAACATGCTTCTGGTTTTGTTTATCATCATGTCATCTCATCCCACTTTGCATTGCATTGCATTTCTTATCTAATCTTTTCAGGTGGTAAGTGATTTGAGAAGTGAATTTGCCTTCACTTCTCATGATGTTTCTTTTCATCTCTCTTGCATCCATTGCTGCATTTTTTGTTTGTGTATGAGATTGAGCTTGCTCATTCTTGTTCCTCCCAATTTCTTTCTTCAAGTGACTTGACTTCTTGAATGAAGCAAGTCACTTTGCTTCTCTTGATCCTGTTCATCTGCTTCCTGGTGGTTCCTCTGAAGATCTTTCTCGTAAACCTCACAAACCTTAGGAACAACCAAGCATGACAATGATTAGGGTTTTTATTAGTCTCCCCTTTTAGTTTTTACCTTTGTGTCTCTTTTGAGTCATCTCTTCTCACCTCATAATCAGGGACTAAACCCTAAAGGCTTTAAGGCTTTGTGATTAAGCTTATGCCTGCATCCTTCTCTTAGGATGGAGTGTATAACTTTAATCCTAAGTGTTAAACCCTTAATGTGTTTAAATCTCTTAATCAATTCACTTAATAAGTATCAAGACATCATACTTGTAACTTGGGCCTTGCATTAGGGTTCTAATTCTTCCTTAACTGGTTAAGAAGGACTAACCCTAGTGTTAATGGACAAGTCCCCCTCAAGTTGTCTTACAAATCATAAAAATCACTTCATCATCATACTATTAAATAAAATCCTCTTAATCAAAGGCTTGTTTTGTCATGAGTTTAATCCCTAATCATGGATTAAGTTGAGGAGCTTTCCTCAGCTTAAACATTCTCATCTATTATCCTTCTATTAGGATGGTATAATGAGTCTGTTTAATCCCTGGTTATGGCTTAACCTCATTACTCAACACTAAACAAAAACACCAAAAACATCTAAATAATCACAAGTAGGTTAATGATCTTAACTCTACATCAAAAGGTGATTAAGTGTGAGAATCTGACTTCACACTTAAGGTATTCTCATTACCCCTAATCAGAGGGAAGATGTGATGAGTTTACTAAATCCATTGGTTTAGGCTTAAGCTCATTAACATATGACAAACTTTCAAAAGCAATAAAAGACTGAAAACTCAAAAACAAACAATAATCGTCTCCTCCGGGATTCTTTTCTCATCTCATTCACTCACAACCGAGAACTTGCTTCTTCCGTCTAATGCAAGACAGTTTGCATCTGTGCCAGACAGATCATACACTTGAGCATAGGCAAGTAAGCAGTTCACAAGTCAATTCACCTTTCAGTCTCTTTGGGTCGAACTACGGTGTTCTGACTTCCTCATTGCACGAGAGGATACGTAGGCATAACTTAATAGTTATCGAACAAAAGTCTCTGTATATTCCCCCTCTTTCTAGCCTCATTCTTTTAGCCTCATGATCTTGAGCATTTCACTCCTGTTCTTACACTGACACTTCACTTATATACTTCACTTTTCTCTTGCACTGACACCTGTACATTCTTTTCCAGCTATTTTATACACAAATTGCACTGACACTACCCCTTTAAAACACAAATCTTTTAAGCGTGGATCCCGTCGAGTACGACGGACAATCTGGGTGCTAATACCTTCCCAGGTTGTAACCAACCCCCTTTCTCAGTCTCTCTGGTTCGCAACCGTCTTATCCATATCTTTCTAGGTCTATGCAGCATTGCCTTTCCTCCGGGATAAAAATGCCTAGCTGGCGACTCTATTCATTCTCCAGTGAGTTCACGGCTGTGTGTTCTCACTGTCCCTCTCGCCGACCGTTCGCGTCTGTACCTTTATCTGACCCTGTTTCATTTATCGGGAGCGACAACTTGGCGACTCTGCTGGGGACCCTTATAGTGCAACCAGGGCTTCTGGTTCTTTTTGTGGGTTCCTCCTAGCGCTTGTTTGATTTGTGTTTACTGGGGTGTTATGTGCTTATTTGTATTTATTTTTGTTTTATGTACAGTTGCTTTACTGCTTTCTTTATTGCTTTTGTATATATCATACTGTCATGCTGCTGGCTGGATCTGGTCTTTGTTTTGGTGGGTGGGTGATTCATTGAGAGTTAAGGTCCTATACCTGGGACCTGAGTGACACCTAGGATAGAGTGAATCATATTCTTTCCCATTCCATTTCGGTCTGGTGCGGGAATATGAAACACGGTTCAGATATGGGTTTCTTCTTGAGAACTCTGTGTTGCAGATTTCCTGCAATGTTAGGGTTATCTGGGAAGCCTGCTAAGTCTGGATGACCTTTAGTATTGACCTTCAGAAACTGAGGTGAATTAGAGGAGGAACTTTTATGGTTATTGTAAACACTGTACCTCCGGGTTAGAAGTGTTTACACTTCTCATAACTGATCCGAGTCTGAGGATCCTTGTTCTAGAACACCACCTGTGAGGGGGTTGGGCTGTTTACAGGATTGCAGGTACCTTGACCTCAGATTACCCTTTGACTTGATTAAGAATACTCCATGTTGGAACAGTTCTTGTGATTCTAAAACCCTGGTCATGTGGCTCTTTATTTGAGTCCCCCTACCTTGGTTACTGGATTTGTAGACCTCCATCTGGAATTCTTGAACATACTTGGACCTATATCAGAGTTTTTGATCAGATCCGGCTCAGTCACAGACCCTTGCATATCATTTGCATACATAAACATTGCATCATATTGACATTTGCTTATTTGTGTTTCAGGGTATCCATCTTCATTTGGTTTTAGTTTTGACCCCATCTTCAGTATTGACCTATCTTCATCAGCACCTGCATCAGTTACCAGCATCTGCTTCAGTTATCACCAGCATCAGCCAATCAGTGGCCCCTTCTTCAGTATTATCATCAGTACCTATCTCTCCTCAGTCTTCATCATCATGGCTCCTAAAAAGAGCAACATCACCTATCACTTTTTCCAGCCAGAGCTATCAGATATCAGGAGGATTCAGACCCTGATCACTCCAGATCATATACCTTTGTTCAGGGAACATTATGGAGATATACTTGATATGGTTATGGATCTGGACCCTTCACAGAGAAGCCTGATCCACACTTGCATTCAGTTTTATGATCCCCCACTGAGATGTTTCACCTTTCAAGACTTTCAGTTGGGCCCCTTACTGGAAGAGTACTCTTCATTAGTTGGTATGCCTATCAGGGGTGGAATCCCTTTCAACCTTGAGATGGTCTTTCCTGCTAATGGAGAGGTAGCAAAAGCTTTGCATCTGGAACCTGTTTTGATTGAGCAGCATATGACCTCTAAAGCTGGAATCCCTGGTTTTCATCTGGATTTCTTGATCTCTCAAGCTACCCTGAAAGCTTCTTTAGGAGAGTGGAAGGATGTCTGTGCCTTGTTGGCTTTGAGCATATATGGAATTGTATTGTTTGCAGACGAGCCTCGATTCATTAGCAAGAATGCAATCCATCTGTTCATCCTGAAGGACCCAGTGCCCACTTTATTGGGGGACCTCTACTATTCAGTGCATCAGAGGAATGAAAAGCAGAGGGGAAGATTAGTGAGGTGTTGTGCTCCATTGTTCCACACTTGGCTTCTCAGGCATTTGCCCAGGACAGATGCATTTCTGAACCCTCATCAGCAGAGCAACTGGGCTAAGAGACTCACTGCTCTAACTTCAGCAGATATCAGATGGTGCACTCAAAGCACCAAGGGCAGGGATATCATCACCAGCTGTGGGCATTTTCCCAATGTGCCCCTAATAGGAGTTAAGGGTAGTATTAATTACAACCCTCTGCTGTTCAGAAGGCAACTGGGCTATGCACTGGTCCATACTCCTAAGGCACAGGACTTGGTGGAGACTCTTTATTGTGAGAACAAGATTAATTTGACTGTTGTTAGGCAGGCTGCCTGGGCCTGGGATAATGTTCAAACCAAGGGAGTGACCATTCTGGGGAAGTGCAATAATGTGGCATCAGCACAATACTATGAGTGGTCCCGTGCCAGGGCCCAATTCTCCGGGATGCCCTTTACCATAGAAGACATGCCTGAGTCATCTTCAGCACCACCCCCTGCCACTATCAGTTTGGAAGAGTTTGAGAGCTTGAAGGAAAGGAATGAGAAGCTAACCCAGGCCTTGCAGAAGATCCTCCGGGAGAGGAGTGAGGGTATGAGGGAGATTGAGAGGTTGGAGAAGTTGAGAGTAGAACATCTGACTAAGATTGAGAAGTCTGGGGATTATATCAAAAAGTCTAAAGCTGGAGAACAAATTCTGAAGAATGCTTGCAAGGAAGCCCAGTTCCAGAGAGCAAGGACAGACTTGTATTTGAAGGAGAGTCAAGCTCGGTGGGTCAGGATCACCGAGGCTCGTACCCTGGAAGACAAGAGGGTTCAAGACAAGATGGAGCAACTGGAAGCTAGTGCAAAAGAACAGCAAGAAGCCCTGGCAGCAGCCCAGAGGGAGATATCATAGCTGAAGATCAAAGCAGGGGTGAAGAGGTCCAAAGACCAAAGTCAGCACAAGAAGCTCACTACAGCTGTTACAACCCGGAATCTCCTCATCAGGAATCTCACGGAGCGTCCGGCTGATCCTGTGACCGAAGCACTTCTCAAGGAAGTTCGTGAGGATGAGTTTGGTCTTGGTGTTTGACCATTTATTTGTTGTTGCTTTCTTTCCATGTACTTTTATTTTCTTGTAATGTATTTTGACCCCTTAGAGGGCTTGTGTTGTAAAATGAACAAGTTGTATTATTTCACCTTCTGTAATATATTTGTGTTAGCTTGCTTCGTCTGAGTTTTCTTCAAAAGCAACGTCAACAGCATCTTCAAGGGTCTGGAAGGGTCAAAACTGAATGCCAAACCGGATACCTTGAGAACAAATAAGCATAATTGCATTGCATGCTAACCCTTTTGTTTGTTTTGTAGGTTTGTGTTTTATTGTTACTAACTCTGTTGTGATCTTCAGGAACTATTGCTCGGTGCCGAGTATTTCCCCTCAACCGTCCGCACCGTTATCCGACCCGTAACAATCTTCCGGGCATCCAAATGGATCAGATGCAGCAGGACCTTACTGAGGTCAGAAATCAAATGGCAAATGAAAGGCTAGAAATGAGGAATCAAATGACTCAGTTTATGGAAGTGATGAACAACATGGCTCAGAGCCAGGAAAGATTGAGGGCCATGGTGGAAAGGCAGAATCAAGAAGATCCACATATAGGGACTGCCGGCACCAGCAACAATGAAAGGGTCCAACCTCATTTAAATCCCCCTGTATTTGGACCACACCTCCATCCTGAGGTCAACATCCCTGCAAATGTTCAAGGGACTGCCACTGCAGCCAGGGTACTACAAGAAGATCCTCAGGAGGACCAATTCACAGTAATGGGTGCTGGGGAAGAAGCTTATGATAGAAGGTTGGATGAGATAGCTGAGAAATTGAGGTCTTTAGAGTCTCAAAACTCTTTGGGCTTCGACGTCATGGACATGGGCTTGGTAGACGGGGTTAGGATCCCCCATAAGTTCAAGCCTCCTTGTTTTGAAAAATACAACGGGACTTCATGCCCCCGGACTCATTTACAGTCATTTCTGGGAAGGCTGAAGGCCTATACAATGGATGAGAAGCTCTGGATGTTCTATTTCGAGGATAGCTTGACAGGAGCGTCAAGAGAATGGTACTCTCACTTAACAAGGGCAACTATCAGATGCTGGAAGGACCTGGCAGAGGCCTTCATCATACAGTATCAGTACAATTTAGATATGGCACCCAACAGGACTCTCCTAATGGGAATGTCACAGTCGTCAAGGGAAAGTTTCCGAGAATATGCCCAGAGATGGAGGCAATTGGCTGCTGCTGTTCAGCCACCTATGTCTGAAAGGGAAATGGCGGATATGTTCATGAACACCCTTCAGGGGACTTATATTGACAGGTTGGCCGCTTTCTCTTCCACTAGCTTTGCCGATGTTGGCATAGCTGGGGAGAGAATTGAAAGCCTGTTAAAAATGGGTAAAATATCTGACAATGGTGCAAGCTCGTCCAGTAGTACAAGAAAGCCTTTTGCAGGCCCGAGAAGAACTGGCGAGACCAATGCCATCCACACCAACAGGGGCAGGCCCCAATATGTTCACAGATCAGTGGCAGCAGTCACCATTCCTGCTCCAGTTCATCCTCAGCCAGTTTATCAGCCTCCGCAACAAAACTATCAGCAACAACCTCAGTACCATCAACAGAATCAGTATCCTCCGAGAAATTACAACAACAGTAACACCAATAACAACAGTCAACAAAGGCCATTTCAGCAGAGGCCATCTCAAGCTAACAGGGTGATCGATCCGATCCCTATGCCATATGCTACCCTGCTGCCACAACTCCTGAAACTCAACCTAGTTGAGCTAAGGACGCTGGCACCTCCAGATCCCAACAGTCTACCCAGGAATTATGACTCCAACGCTAGGTGTGCTTTTCATTCAAACGCACCTGGCCACAGTACAGAAAAGTGCAGAGCCTTGCACATGAAGGTACAAGACCTGGTAGACTCTAAAGCTCTGAATTTCGCACCACCACCCAATGTCAATAAGAACCCCATGCCAAACCACGGCGGTCCCAGAATTAACGCTATTGAAGAAGACAAGCCATCTTATTTAATAACCAGTGTGGGTCAGATCCGGACGCCGTTGGTAGAAATCAAGGCTCAACTCCTCGAATGTCAAATGTTCCCGGGGTGCGAGTTAGGGTGTGCTTACTGCAATATTTCAGTAAACGGGTGCGATAATCTGAGGAATGGCAATGATGGCCTTATTCAGAGTGGCCAACTTCAGATCACCACATCATTTCCAACAAATCCATCAATCTCATCAGCAACAGCTCCAGAACCTCCTACAACTGCAACAACTATTGTTCCTGACAATTCTTCGGTTTCATCAACGAGTACTTCATCTGTCATTTCAACTGATCAGATATCAATGAATGTTCCTTCTACAACTCCAGCACCACTCCATTATGAAGCTCCTACAACAACAACATCCACACTCCCGACAATGTCTCCTACAACACCAGCAACAAATCATGAAGATGTCTCAACTGTCACAATATTCTATGATCCTGAAAACAACTGCCTACAACTCAGAAAGTGCTGCTCCCATCAGAGCACCAGTCACAATTTATTATGATCCACAGACTATCACAATTCCTTCCGCAGCTGCAGTCAGTCCAGTCACTATCACGGTGCCTGGACCAGTACCTTATGAAAGTAGTAATGCCATCCCCTGGCATTACGGCTCTGACCTGTACTGCGAAGGACAAAGAATCACTTTTGAATCATCAACCCCTGCACCACAAATTGACAATGTGGGAGGAGGCGGAGGCTTCACTCGAAGCGGACGTCTTTTCGCTCCACAAATTCAGAGACCCACTGCCGAAGCAGAAGCTGCTGCCAAGGCAAAAGGGAAGAGCCCTGTGCAGGAAGATCAAGCTGTTAAGGAAGCTTTGAAGACACTATTCGATCAAGAGGTTGATGAGTTCATGCGAATCATCAAAAAGAGTGATTATAAAATAGTGGATCAGCTTCATCAGACGCCTTCCAAGATCTCAATCCTATCATTGCTTATGTGCTCCGAAGCCCATCGGAATGCACTACTCAAAGTCTTGCACGCAGCTTACGTGCCTGAAGAGATCACTGTCAATCAGCTGGAAGCTGTAGTTGGAAATGTCAATGCTAGTCACGGACTAGGGTTCACCAATACTGATTTGACAACGGAAGGCCGCAACCATAACAAAGCCTTGCACATAACCATGGAATGTAAAGGTGCTGTCCTTTCCCATGTGCTGGTAGACACGGGGTCATCCCTCAATGTTTTACCTAAAAAGGCCCTGGTGAAGCTAGAATATGACGGATTGGCTTTGAGACCCAGCAACCTGGTGGTGAGAGCCTTTGATGGTTCAAAGAGATCGGTTCTGGGAGAAATTGAATTGCCCATAACGATTGGCCCGCAGACCTTCAAAACGACCTTCTACGTGATGGATATACAGCCCGCCTACAGCTGTCTATTGGGTAGGCCATGGATTCACGCCGCCGGCGCCGTGACCTCTACCCTTCACCAGAAGTTAAAATATGAGTGGGAGGGTCAAATCGTTACAATCTGTGGAGAAGAGGATATTTTTGTCAGCCACCTGGCTACCTATAAGTACATTGAGATGGATGGGGAGATCCATGAAACAATGAGCCAGGGGTTTGAAGCTTTGAATGTGAATGAAACATCTGATGTGCCTGGTACTTCAATATCATCATACCAACAAGCCCGGAAGGTTGTTGAGGAAGGAACTGCCCAAGGCTGGGGCAAGCTGCTATCGGTAGAGAAGAAGGAAGACAGATTTGGGTTGGGTTACAAACCAACTCAACAAGATCAAGCAGCGGCTGCGAAAGAGCCCAATTTTGTGAGTGGGGGGATGCTCACACCTGATGCTATCAACTGTCTGGAAGAGGAGCTGGAAGAGGAACGCAACCTGGAAAGCTGGATTCGTCCAAAGATCCCGGGGAGCAGTATCTCGAACTGGTCTTCCCAGGAAATTATAAGAGTTACTCATGCAGAGTAATTATTATTTCCTGTATTTTTATAGCATGCATCAAAATCTTGCATCTTGCCCAAGATGACAAAATTCATTTTGTAATCGGGCCATCTGTACTTTTTGTGCAAACAAAATTAATCAATGAAATATCAGACATCTTTTTGCAGATGAGTCTTTTTCTTTTCCGTTCACTGTTTTTCCATTTTTCTTTTTGTACAAAAAAATAAATGGCAGTGTTTTCAAAATGACAACTTTATTTCACTTTTCTAAAACAAGATTAAAATCAAATCACTAAAATGAACAAACTGAACCCTTGCAGAGTGTGCCTTCCAGACAGCACTGACAACAGCACGGCTATGACTTCGTATGACTTTGACAATCCAATCAATCAAGCTGATGAAGGGGTTGAAGAAGAACATGAGCTTCCTGAAGAGCTAGCCAGGTTGTTAAGACAAGAGGAAAAGGTTATTACTCCTCACCAGGAGGAGGTTGAAGTGATTAATCTTGGTACAGATGAAGACGTGAAAGAGATTAAAATCGGGGCATGCCTGCAAGACTCAGTGAAAAGACAACTGATTGACCTGCTTCGAGAGTATGTGGACGTGTTCGCTTGGTCTTATCAAGATATGCCAGGGTTGGACACCGATATTGTTGTGCACAAGGTGCCTCTGAGAGAAGAATGCCCGCCGGTCAAACAGAAACTACGCCGTACTCGCCCAGACATGGCTATGAAAATCAAGGAGGAGGTACAAAAGCAATGGGACGCCGGGTTCCTTGCTGTAACTAGCTACCCGCCGTGGGTTGCTAACATAGTACCTGTGCCTAAGAAAGACAGAAAAGTAAGAATGTGTGTTGACTACCGGGATCTGAACAGAGTCAGCCCGAAAGATGATTTTCCATTACCTCACATTGACGTATTGGTAGATAACACGGCTCAGTTCTCGGTATTCTCCTTCATGGACGGATTTTCAGGATACAATCAGATCAAGATGTCACCTGAAGACATGGAGAAGACAACATTCATTACACCTTGGGGCACGTTCTGCTACAAGGTAATGCCATTCGGACTCAAGAATGCCGGTGCAACATATCAACGGGCTATGGTAACATTATTCCACGATATGATCCATAAGGAAATCGAGTGTTATGTGGATGACATGATTGCCAAGTCCCTTACCGAGGAAGATCACCTGGTGAATCTGCTGAAACTGTTCAAGCGTCTGAGGAAGTACCAATTGAAGTTCAACCCCAACAAATGCACATTCGGGGTACGATCTGGTAAGTTGCTGGGCTTTATTGTAAGCGAGAAGGGGATTGAAGTTGACCCTGACAAAGTCAAAGCCATCCAAGAGATGCCTGCACCGAAAACTGAAAAGGAAGTTCGAGGGTTCTTAGGTCGATTGAACTACATCTCGCGGTTCATATCTCACCTTACGGCAACCTGTGAACCCTTGTTCAAATTGTTGAGAAAAGAACAGACGGTCAGGTGGAACGAAGACTGCCAGAAGGCTTTTGACAAGATCAAAGAATATCTGCAAGAACCTCCAATCCTTATGCCACCAGTTGAAGGAAGACCTCTGATAATGTACTTGACAGTGTTAGAAGAGTCGATGGGGTGTGTGCTGGGCCAGCATGACGAGTCTGGTCGAAAAGAGTATGCAATATACTACCTAAGCAAAAAGTTTACCGACTGTGAACAACGTTATTCACTGCTCGAGAAAACTTGCTGTGCTTTAGCGTGGGCTGCTCGCCGACTGAGACAGTATATATTGACCCACACTACCTTATTGATCTCAAAAATGGACCCAGTCAAGTATATTTTTGAGAAGCCAGCTCTTACCGGACGGGTTGCAAGATGGCAAATGATTCTTACTGAATATGACATCCAGTACACCTCTCAGAAAGCCATCAAAGGCAGTATACTATCTGAATATCTTGCTGAGCAACCTATAGATGACTACCAGCCTATGAGATTTGACTTCCCTGATGAAGACATCATGTTCATAAAAGCAAAAGATCATGAAGAGCCTGTTCACACTGAAGGGCCTGACCCGGAAGAAGAATGGACTATGATGTTTGATGGGGCTGTTAACATGAATGGTCGTGGTGTTGGTGCAGTACTCATTACATCTAAAGGAGTTCACATGCCATTCTCGGCAAAACTCACTTTCAACTGCACTAACAACGAAGCTGAATACGAAGCTTGCATTATGGGTCTTGAGGAAGCCATTGACCTCAGGATCAAGACATTGACCGTATTCGGAGATTCAGCTTTGGTAGTCAATCAAACCAACGGCAAATGGTACACCCACCAGGATCGTCTGATACCTTACAGGGATTATACAAGGAGGTTACTGACTTTCTTCACGACAGTCAAGCTTGAGTATATCCCTCGGGACGAGAATCAGTTTGCAGATGCTCTGGCTACCATTTCGTCCATGATCAAAGTTCAAGCTGCTAACTTTGTACCTCAGATTTCAGTGTCCAGACTTGACAGACCGGCATATGTATTTGCAGCAGATGTTGTCAAAGACGATAAGCCTTGGTTCCATGACATTAAGTGCTTCTTAGAGGATCAAACATACCCACCTGGGGCATCTTCCAATAATAAGAAGACTTTGAGAAGGCTTGCTGGTAGTTTCTTCTTGAACACTGATGGGTCTTTATATAAAAGGAACTTTGATATGGTACTCCTCCGATGTGTTGACAAGACAGAAGCAGATTTATTGATGCATGAAGTGCACGAAGGCTCCTTTGGTACCCATGTTGGAGGACATGCAATGGCTAAGAAGCTGTTAAGATCAGGCTATTATTGGATCACAATGGATGCAGACTGTTGTGCCTATGCCAGGAAATGCCACAAATGCCAGATCTACGCAGATAAAGTGCATGTGCCTCCCAATCCTTTGAACATAATGTCTTTACCCTGGCCCTTTGCTATGTGGGGCATTGATATGATTGGCAAGATTGAGCCGACTGCTTCAAATGGCCACAGATTCATCCTGGTCGCCATTGACTATTTCACCAAGTGGGTTGAAGCAGCTTCCTATGCCAACGTTACAAGACAAGTGGTAGCCAGATTTCTGAAAAAGGATATCATCTGTCGGTACGGAATTCCCGAGCGAATCATTACTGATAATGGTTCCAATCTAAACAACAAAATGATGGCAGAGCTGTGCCGGGACTTCAGAATTCAACATCACAATTCTTCTCCTTACAGGCCAAAGATGAATGGCGCTGTTGAGGCAGCAAATAAGAATATCAAGAAGATTGTGCAGAAGATGGTAGTCACCTATAAAGACTGGCATGAGATGCTACCGTTTGCCTTGCATGGGTACCGCACGTCAATAAGAACATCCACTGGGGCAACGCCATATCAACTTGTGTATGGTATGGAGGCAGTCCTACCTGTTGAAGTTGAACTACCCTCTTTACGAGTATTGATGGATGTTAAGCTGAACGAAGCAGAATGGGTTAGGTCCCGATACGAGCAACTGAGTCTGATTGAAGAGAAGAGATTGGCTGCAATCTGTCATGGGCAGTTGTATCAGAAGAGAATGAAGAAGGCCTTCGATCAGAAAGTCAGGCACTGAGAGTACCAAGTAGGAGATCTTGTGCTGAAGAGAATCCTCCCGCCTCATACAGACCACAGGGGCAAATGGACCCCCAATTATGAAGGACCATTTGTGGTAAAGAAAGTTTTCTCTGGTGGAGCACTGATGCGCAGCACCATGGATGGTGAAGATTTCCCGTCCCCTGTGAATTCAGATGCAGTTAAAAAATACTTCGCATAAAAATGACCCGCTGGACACAAAAACAGAATGTAAGTCCAGGCAAAAAGAGGGCATCCCGGCGAGTCAAAAACAGAATAAAAGACTCGGGCAAAAATAAGGGAAATAAATAAAAAATGTACACCCGCTGAGTTGAAAAGCCGCATTGGACAGCTCAGGCAAAAATGGGTATCCCGATGGATTGAAAACCCGAAAGGGCGATCCATGCAAAATAAGGGAATAAGCGAACAACTGCATTCTGAATTCGTCTGTATTATCTACAACTCGGCAAGCTCTAAAGGATCAAGCTTCAATCAGAATCAGCCTTCTTCAGAAAGCAAGGCGAGAAGAACGTCATTGTCATACGAGTCATAGCAGAAGAGGAAGCTCCTTGAAAGCGTCGTCAACACTGTCAGCGTTTTGTTTCTCCATTTGTAACAATCTCCTCATTTCAGGGGATTTGTTTCTTTGACTGTATTTCGCCGATTCAGGGCATATGAATTAATAAAATCAGATTTTCAGTCATGTCTCGTCTTGTACGTTATTATTTTGCAAAGAATGTCTGATGTCTAAAAAGAAAAAACTGATTGCATAGAATACAGATGTTTATCTTCAAAAGTAAAAACACATGCTTACAGGAAATATGCTTACTCTCAGAGGCATCCAGACTCCTATGACGGAATCCAACAAAGGATACCTCGGGACCATTTGTGCGTTTCCTCATCTTTGCAGGATTGCAGGTATCCAGAACACAACTTGGGGCATGTAAGCTTCATCTCAGCAAGTCGGCAAATCAACAAGTAATCTCAGCATCCGAAATGCTCTATCCCCAGCTGAGTTGCCTCTCATTTACTCTCCCCAGCTGAGTGGCCAACAATATTCCCCAGCTGTAGTACCAGTTATTCTTCCTCAGCAGAAGGCAGAAGTCAGGGAATCATCTCCCCACAGAATCCTCAGCCTCTATTCAGAAGAGCAACGCATGAAGGAGTCACAACAGAGTACAGAAGACTTCTACAAACCCCAGCTGGGTCTCATATTACAAGGATATGTCAATCCGTGACCTATATCCCCAAGCAGATACATCTCTCCAGGTCTATCAATGATCTCTTCCCCAGCTGGGATGTCCATTTCAAACAGATCGACCGGAGATCTTCATGGCAACGGGATCCGAATCCCGGATCGGTATCTTTGCATAATCATAGCATTCGCATCATATTCACCCACAAAATGTAGCATTCCGTTTAATACGGAGCATTACGGCAAAAATCAAACATATAGCATAATCATAAGCCATGATATGGATCAAACACTTGTGAATAATAGCCATTCATCAGAATACAGGATACTTTCCCCAAAATTCCCCAGAGCCCCAGCAAGAGCAGCTGCCTCACAAATCACAAACACCAGTATATACTCCTTTTGACACCCGTCCGTGTCATATCCCAGCAGAAAGCCAAAGACATCCTCTTTGCACTCACTTGTATATTCACTTTCTTGACACCCGTCCGTGTCGTATCCCCAGCGCAGTCACTTACACTTTTACAACCCAGATACTTGTCGATATTATTACACTTTTCTCTTGACACTCGTCCGTGTCGCCATCCCCGGCAGATAAACACCCATCTATACACCACTCGTACTTATTTCACTCATACAGGTACTCGTCCGTATTTTGTATACACCACTTATATACCCACAGATTTGACATTGGTCCATGTTCTTTGTTAACCAGTTGGTACTCGTCCGTACCATCATCTCAGAACATGCATCGTTAGTTTGTTTCTACATGATACTCGTACGTATCATAGTCTTAAGGATGCTCGTCCGCATCTTTAATCCATACACTGTGTCAAATACTTTTGTTCTTCTTGAATATAGCTACTCGCCTGTATCTACTATTCCCCAGAAGAATCCTCTCAGATTCAACGCTCGTCCGTGTTCCTTGTTAACCAGTTGATACTCGTCCGTATCATCATCTCTGAACGCGTGTCAGTATTTGTTTCTACATGATACTCGTCCGTATCATAATCTTAAGGATGCTCGTCCGCATCTTTAATCTATACACAACATCTAAGCACTTATACTTTCCTTTCTTGGTTGTGAACACTCGTCCGTGTTCACTATATCCCCAGTAGATCGCCAAGTAAGCATTTTCTTTTTATCTGACACTCGTCCTGTGTTATGATAAACCCTGAGAGCAGCCGTACCCTGCTGAGTGGTCGTCCTCCACTTCTTGATGGTCGTCCTCCATCATGCTCGTCCGATGGCCGTCCCCATCGTTGATTTTAGCAGCCGTCCCCTGCTAGGTGGTCATCCTCCACCTCGTGATGATTTTCCTTCATCATTTTATCCAATGGCCGTCCCCATTGTTGATTTTTGGTTATCTGGCATTCGTCCTATGTCATGAGAAACCTCGAGAGCAGCCGTACCCTGCTGAGTGGTCGTCCTCCACTTCTTGATGGTCGTCCTCCATCATGCTCGTCCGATGGCCGTCCCCATCGTTGATATTTTCGGCAGCCGTACCCTGCCAGGTGGTCGTCCTCCACCTTTGATGGTCGTCCCCATCATAATTCCTTTATTCCCCAACAGAGCAGCCGTACCCTGCTAGGTGATCGTCCTTCACCTTTGATGGCCGTACCCCATCATCTGTTTATTTCATTTATTCTTTAACCCGATGGCCGTCCCCGTCGTGGTCCCTTTTCCTTTTCTTTTAGCCCGATGGCCGTCCCCATCGTCGGTTACCTTACTTTGTGAACTTGATGGCCGTCCCCGTCATGTTTCATTAATCCCCGGAGAATTTTACAGCTTTATCTTGGTGGCCGTCCCCATCATAATTTCTCATTTTTTCAGCTAGTCGGCCGTCCCCGTCTTGGCTTTACCTTTTATCCCCAGCATGTCGGCCGTCCCCATCATCGCTCTTTACCCAGCAGTCGTCCTCTGCTCGACGGTCGTTCTCCGTCGCCCGCACTTTACAATATACTTTGTTTCCTTTTACAATCTATATCCCTTTTCTTCTTCATTCTGTGAGTGCAAATTTTGGACTGTCTTTGGTATTCAACCACAAGTTATCTTGTTTGCCTGTTAAGCCGTCACTTACATCCTGCACAGCTAACTCATGTTTGAATAGGGGCAGCTTTAAACACCCCAAATTTGCCCTCACCCACTCACACCATGGCTTGTGATCATTCCATATGCATAAACACAATCATATCATCTCATATCTCATCTTTGATTCATTGCATAGTTTCTAAGTCATCTGCACCTAGGGTTTGTGATCTGAGCAATCCAAGAGCCTCTTGAGCCACTCCAAAGGCTACCAATCACTTCAAAGGGATCCATGTGTGTTCTTATATCATATTACATCCTTTCAAAGTCAAGAATGCCAAAGAATCACAAGAACTGGGATTGGTGTGAATGCAGAGCCAAGTTTGACTGCACAATTGACCTAAAATTAGGGTTTTGGTTTCAGAGGCCATAACTCCAAATTTTTTGGTCATTCTTGTTTCCATTGGTCTCTATATGGTATAAGGAGTATGCATATCAATTTTCATGAAGAAATTTCATGGGGAAGTCATCTGATCAAGAGTTGACTTTCTGGATAAGTCAGTGCAAAATCAGGGCATCTGAGGCCCCCAATGACCCAACCAATGGGTGATCTTCATCATTTTGAGTGTATATGATCTTTATTTGATCATAGAAGAAGGTTGAAGTTCACAAAAATCAAGAATTTGGAGTTTTTGCAAGTGTTGACTTTTTGGGCATAGTTGACTTTTCAAGAATGTTTCATTTTAGGTCATTTTTCAAGCCTTGATTCTTGATCCAAAAATGCTTCAAATGGAAAAACTTTGGTCATGAAAATTGTAGAATACATTTTTCCCTTTTCAAAAAGTACAAGAACATGATCAAACTCTTCTTGGATCAAAAGTTATGGTTTGACGAAGTTGGCAAAAATCATTGATTTTCAAGATGTGCACTAAAAGGAAATTTTGCAAAATCATGAACCAATGCCATTTGTAACTTCTAATTCACATCAAACCATGACACAAACATTCCATATGTCCCAAAAATCAGAATTGAACCAAAGATCACATGTTCATGGTTCATGTAACAAGACTTTTTTTCATGAAGTTCCAAAAAGTAACAACTTGCAAAACCATCATGATGCTTCTCACCACTTGATGCATTGGCTGCTGAACCTTCCTAGCATCACACACACATCATGCTGCGCAGCCCATGCTTCTTGTACCAAGCTATAGCTCAAGCCATGCCTTCCTTACACAAAGTGGACTTTTTTGCAAAAGCAAACTTACCAATCAATAGGGGCCAGGTCACATCATCTGACCTATGGGATTAAAATATACTATCCTTTGGCAATCCAAACATATGATCAAGCCAAGCTGAAACACACCACAACATCACATTCACAAAATCACCCTCACTTGCATCTTCCTTCAAAACTCTTTGCACAAACCACAAACATCCAAACAAGTTTCACTAATCATCTCACCATGCTTCATAGAGTCTAAACCAAGCAAAACCTAAGCCTGAAGCCAGCAAGAACACCATTCCTCCATTTTCACTCTCAGAAGCAAAACCATTCGAATCTCTCTCCACAGCTCACAAACACACCAACAAACTCCACAAACCTTCTCCACTCACCATCCTGATCACAAAGAACCACTCACATTGACCTGAAACAGCCTGAATCACCATCACCATTTTCAACTGAGCTTGAACAGAACTTGTTCAATCTCTCAAACCAGCCAACTTAAACTCCTTCTAAGAATTCAAGCATCATCAGGGGATCAAGTGGAGTGGATTGCATCAAGAGGGGAGGTCAGAAAGTTGCAGGATTGAAAGCTTCGAAACTCAGGTAGCTCAAGAACATTTTTTCCAGAAATCGTTTTTTAAGTTCTTAAGTTGTTCTATGTGCTTCACTGATCATCCTGATGTCATTGGTTTTGAAAATGGTTGAGAGATGAGAGTTTAATTGCTTTCTAAAACTCTGTGACCTAAAAAATGTTTTGCTCGATTCATGAGCTTGAGGAAGAATAAATGATTTCTAGCTTGGGGTTTTGATTCAGGGGAGTGTGGGAATCATTTCTGTATGTTTGGTTTTCATTTTTGTTACGTTTTGAGAGAGTTTGGAGATTTTTAGGTGGACTTCCCACCGGAGAAGACGACCGGAGGTCTTCTCCGGCCACCTGAAAATAATTAGGGCATAATCCCAGTCATTAAGTGAGTTTGAATCTGGAGCGTGCGATGGCTTTGACTTGTTGACCTCCCGCGCGTGTGGATGGCTCAGATTGATCATTAGAAACCCTAATTGCATTTGATTAATTCATAAACCTGATTAAACAAGTTTGAATATGGGCCTTTGATCTGCGCGCGCAGTCAACCCATTCTTTACCAGGCTCAATCTCAACCCTCCATTGTGCATACTTCAGATTAAATTCATTTTAATTTCATTCCTTTTCTTTTAACTTGCATAATTTATTAAAAATAGTAAAAGATGTCTAAAAATTATGAAACTTTTTCTCATAAGTTTTAATAATTTTTAAGACCCAAAAATATTTTCATTTTCATTTTTATCATTAAAAAAGTATTTTTAAGTATTTAAAAGATTATTTTTAATTGATTAATGGAAATTAATTTATTAAAAATATCTTTAGGTATTTAAAAATCATCAAAAAATTCATGAAATGTTCTAAGACATTTAGAAACATTGTCCAACCTTCAAACCAAATTTCTTTTTTGATCTTGATGCATTTTGAGAATTTTTCATTGAATAAAAATCATTTTTGTGCATTATTTTGATCCTAAGTTCAAAAAATCATTTCTGCCTATCTATGAAGAGTTGGACATTTATTCTTCTTGCATTGCATTGTGTTTAGCATGTAGTTTCTAGGATTAAATGGCCATGATTTGATTCCTCATTTTCAATTTGTTTGGCATTTCTTTTGTTTAGGAACCCTAAAAACCCTAAAAACTTGTAAAAATCATAACTTGAGATTGGTTAAGAGTTGAGACCTCCCCTTTGGACATTGGTTTAGTATAAGATTAGGGGTCTTTTGAGTGGCATTTTCCATTTTTTATCTTAGGGTTTGCTTCTGTTTTTGGTTTTTTGATTGATGAATGATTCATAAACCCTAATTTGGGCTTCCATTTGCATCCATCTTGCATTCTCTTGCATAACATGACTTGCCATGACATTCCATGCTTCCATTTGATTCATTTGACATCATAAGACATATAGAAAACATGTTTGATCATTGCATCATGTATTTGCCATGTTGTATGTCATGTGCACTTCATAACTTTTCATGTATGTTCATGTGTCTTAACTTGCTTCATTTGCATTCATGAACTTGCATGATCATTTCCATGTGCTGCCTCATGTTTGTAGCATCTCATAGCATCATTTTCATCATCAACATGCTTCTGGTTTTGTTTATCATCATGTCATCTCATCCCACTTTGCATTGCATTGCATTTCTTATCTAATCTTTTCAGGTGGTAAGTGATTTGAGAAGTGAATTTGCCTTCACTTCTCATGATGTTTCTTTTCATCTCTCTTGCATCCATTGCTGCATTTTTTGTTTGTGTATGAGATTGAGCTTGCTCATTCTTGTTCCTCCCACTTTCTTTCTTCAAGTGACTTGACTTCTTGAATGAAGCAAGTCACTTTGCTTCTCTTGATCCTGTTCATCTGCTTCCTGGTGGTTCCTCTGAAGATCTTTCTCGTAAACCTCACAAACCTTAGGAACAACCAAGCATGACAATGATTAGGGTTTTGATTAGTCTCCCCTTTTAGTTTTTACCTTTGTGTCTCTTTTGAGTCATCTCTTCTCACCTCATAATCAGGGACTAAACCCTAAAGGCTTTAAGGCTTTGTGATTAAGCTTATGCTTGCATCCTTCTCTTAGGATGGAGTGTATAACTTTAATCCTAAGTGTTAAACCCTTAATGTGTTTAAATCTCTTAATCAATTCACTTAATAAGTATCAAGACATCATACTTGTAACTTGGGCCTTGCATTAGGGTTCTAATTCTTCCTTAACTGGTTAAGAAGGACTAACCCTAGTGTTAATGGACAAGTCCCCCTCAAGTTGTCTTACAAATCATAAAAATCACTTCATCATCATACTATTAAATAAAATCCACTTAATCAAAGGCTTGTTTTGTCATGAGTTTAATCCCTAATCATGGATTAAGTTGAGGAGCTTTCCTCAGCTTAAACATTCTCATCTATTATCCTTCTATTAGGATGGTATAATGAGTCTGTTTAATCCCTGGTTATGGCTTAACCTAATTACTCAACACTAAACAAAAACACCAAAAACATCTAAATAATCACAAGTAGGTTAATGATCTTAACTCTACATCAAAAGGTGATTAAGTGTGAGAATCTGACTTCACACTTAAGGTATTCTCATTACCCCTAATCAGAGGGAAGATGTGATGAGTTTACTAAATCCATTGGTTTAGGCTTAAGCTCATTAACATATGACAAACTTTCAAAAGCAATAAAAGACTGAAAACTCAAAAACAAACAATAATCGTCTCCTCCGGGATTCTTTTCTCATCTCATTCACTCACAACCGAGAACTTGCTTCTTCCGTCTAATGCAAGACAGTTTGCATCTGTGCCAGACAGATCATACACTTGAGCATAGGCAAGTAAGCAGTTCACAAGTCAATTCACCTTTCAGTCTCTTTGGGTCGAACTACGGTGTTCTGACTTCCTCATTGCACGAGAGGATACGTAGGCATAACTTAATAGTTATCGAACAAAAGTCTCTGTATATTCCCCCTCTTTCTAGCCTCATTCTTTTAGCCTCATGATCTTGAGCATTTCACTCCTGTTCTTACACTGACACTTCACTTATATACTTCACTTTTCTCTTGCACTGACACCTGTACATTCTTTTCCAGCTATTTTATACACAAATTGCACTGACACTACCCCTTTAAAACACAAATCTTTTAAGCGTGGATCCCGTCGAGTACGACGGACAATCTGGGTGCTAATACCTTCCCAGGTTGTAACCAACCCCCTTTCTCAGTCTCTCTGGTTCGCAACCGTCTTATCAATATCTTTCTAGGTCTATGCAGCATTGCCTTTCCTCCGGGATAAAAATGCCTAGCTGGCGACTCTATTCATTCTCCAGTGAGTTCACGGCTGTGTGTTCTCACTGTCCCTCTCGCCGACCGTTCGCGTCTGTACCTTTATCTGACCCTGTTTCATTTATCGGGAGCGACAATATAAGGGAGATAAACCCTCGCCAACCCCTTTGAGCCTTGAAGTAGGAGTTTCTTTTCTAAACAAAAAAAACCCTCACATTCAACCCGGGGCAGGGTAGTTATCAGTTAATTTGACCAAGCGTTCAAATTTCCAAAGGAGTGTGCATCCGAGGATTCATTACCTTTATTCATTACACCTCAAGAGGTCAAGAGATGTGAAACCACAACGGTTATCCCTCAACAACAAAGGAATGAGGCAGTCACAACCCTTTCAGCAAGTCATGACAAGCCAGTGTCACACGATTTGTTCAACAAAAAGAAAAAAAAGAAAAAAAAAGAAATAAAGCCTGCTAAGTCGAAAAATGTGTGAAAACATATGACTTAGGCAAAAGTTAGGGCATCCCGCTGGACTTCGGAATCGAAAAATTCAAAAAAAAAAAGAAGAGAGAACCAGTCCAGGCAAAAGTTAGGGAATAAAAAAAAATGAAAGAGAATCTTCCATGAGAACAAAGTCGTGTGACCAGGCACAAAGTCAGAATGGGTGACTGTTACTCCAAGAAACCTCATTGGTGCGTAAACCATCAACGTCATTGGTTCCTCAATCATTACAAAACCCTTGTGAGAACCGAGCGCTTAAGTTGAATTAGCTGAACATAGGACTGGAGAACATCAAGGAGAATGGGTGGGCACCAATAAACTTTGAGCCATAAATCCTTCTTTCTAAAACCGTGAACCAGACCACGTTACAACCCTTGAAAGTCCTAATTGAATCAGGTTCAGTTCTGAAAGCATACTACGACAAGGTTGCGTAAACTGACTCCTAAAGGTTTGCTAATTCAACACTACGTTTGGACTAATCGTCCATTCGTCACACACTGTCACAGCATCAAAATAAATAAATTTTCAAAACTGGCATGTGCACTGCAATAAAATTACCATTTGTAAATGAACAGTTTTAATTGCAAGTCAGCCTGTGTCATCAGGAAAGTTCCTACAAAGAGCAATCGCGAGGGAACTTGATCATTCAACAATGATGACCAGAATCAAGAGCATCTTGTCATCCTATGAATCAGGGGCATGTTATCCAGTGGTTTTGTTGACCAAGGAATCAGTCAGGGTAAGGAGAGTTCCCAAACATCAGTTGACGGAGGGACGTCATTCAAGATTTAGTTGATCAAAGTTGAATCTGCCAAGCAGGGGCAGGACACCCAGAGTTTCCGTTGACTAAGGGTCAATTCTTCCATTGCTCAGTAAGAATGAATCAAGTCGCTTACACGCTCATACCGGGGAAGGATACTTCTAGAGATCACTAAGTGCAACTCTCCTCGAGGGAACATCCAAGTTTGCTATTCCAGAAATTGGATAATCAGCAATAGTCTGTTCAGAGACTCACCCAACAGGGGCAAATTTTAGCTACACAGAGCAATTTGTATCAGCGATCTTCGAGTTCATGACGGGTATCGGGAAATCGTATTACCCACCCTCGCCTTTGTCACCCTTCTCGTTAGAAGCCTTGTCACATAAGACCTTTCCTCCCATCCTTGGGAGTTTTCCTAGCTTTTCGTAATCATTGCATAAACCATTTGCATACGTTATTCATGTCGTTTCGCTCGAGCATATAGAGCATATGCATCATAATTGCATTGAGCATAACTCCTCACAAACATCAGATCTCACATCCAGGGCCCCGTAACCCCAACTTATCAACCTTTCAAAGTCCAGTTCTCGTCTGGCAAACCAATCCAAAGTCCAGTTCTCGTCTGGCAAACCTTTTCAAGGTCTAGTCCTCGTCTGGCAGACAAACCCAAAGTCCAGTTCTCGTCTGGAAAACCAACTTCAAATACCAGTTCTCGTCTGGTAGGCGAATCTTTTAACCAGTTCCCGTCTGGTCACCTTTTTCATTCAACGCCAGTTCTCGTCTGGTAGTCATTCTTTTTTCAGAGTCAATTCTCGTTTGACAATGAACCCAAGGAGCCAGTTCTCGTCTGACGACTTATTCTTTGCCCATCAGTTCTCGTCTGTTGGCCTACCTTTAATAAACCAGTTCTCGTCTGGTGATTCACCTTCAAAAGTCCAATTGCTTGGCAACCAAAAAAAAATATATCTATCAACCTGGCCCTAGCGCCCAACCATCCTTGTTTCATATCTTTGGTTATGAGCATACGTCTGCATTGTACATCATTTGCATTGTATCTTCATACCGCATGGTTTCTGTTTTAGCTCTGATGTGGGGCAAGAATCGTTTCAAGACGTAATCTGGGGCAGTTATCTCAAGACTTGTCGAATTTCTGCGAGAGTTTGAAGACACTGGGGAAATTCTGGATGCCAAGTCTTCTGTAAAATCCTCTGAAGACAATCTTTTTATGGATGATGCAGTATGGTATAATTGAGGAGTTAAGGGAATGATAGTTCACTCAGGATGATCAGTAATGCTTTTGTTGAGCTCAGAAGTTTGAATCACTGTGTTAATTCTCAGGGAATGTCTGGTATTTATTTTACCAGCAGGGCATTGGAAGTTTATTTCTTTCCCGAGCATAAAGATCTTCTTTCAGCCGACAGGATTCCCTCATGAGGAGTTGGTTATTCGCATTCAGTCAAAGTCCAATTTTCATTGGCATATCTTCCCAACACAGCTGTTATGCTATACTTGGGGCATATTTTGATTCTCCAGCAAAGTCTCTCCTCAGCAGAGTATTGCCAAATCTTTTTCTCAACCATGCCAGAAGGTTCACATCCCCGGCTGAGTTAGAACAGATGATAACCCCAACAAAACTTCAAGGCTAATTGAATCGTTCTCATCCCCAAGCGGACTTATCTGTCCACAGTGAAGTTTTCCCAACAGGAAACTGAAGGCCTTGCTTCCCCACAAAGTTAGAATTATCAGAATTTCCTCCTCAGCAGGATTGTGTGATCAAGCATCTTCCCTAGCCAAGTCTAAAGATGATTTTTCCCCATAGAGTCATCGGGATTCTCATTTCCAAGGGATTTCCCCAGCAGAGCAAGAAGAAATTCTCCCCAGTGGAGTCAGAGCAGGATGATCAGATCCTCAGCAGATGTTCAAAGCAGTTAAACGAAGTATACCTCACGCAGAGTCGTCTTTCCTCCAGTGAAAACCTTTCCAACAAGCATCAGGTTTCCAACACTTCGTTCCCATCAGAGTTAGAAGCTTTCAACCTGTCAGCAGTATACAGAATGCTCCCCAGATTCCCCAGCGGAGAGTTAAAGCTAAAACAGTTGCCTCACATTCACAAACATCAGTATATACTCCTTGTGGCACCCGTCTGTGTCATATCCCCAGCAGAAAGCCAAAGCGTCCCCTTTGCACTCACAGATACTTGTATATATACAATTTTCCTGGCACTCGTCCGTGTCACCTTTCCCAGCACAGTAACCTAAACACTTTGTATATCAGATACTTGTTTATACTATACTTTTCTCCTTTTGACACTCGTCCGTGTCACTCTCCCCAGCAAGTTAAACACTCATCTATACACTACTCATACTTATTACTTATTTCACTTATACAGATACTCGTCCGTATCTTGTATATACCATTTATATCCCCGCAGATTCGACACTAGTCCTTGTTCTTTGTTAACCAGTTGATACTCGTCCGTATCATCATCTCAGAGCATGCGTCAAGCGTTTGTTTCTACCTGATACTCGTCCGTATCATAGTCTTAAGGATGCTCGTCCGCATCTTTAATCCATACACTGTGTCAAACACTCTTGTTTTCTTGAATATAGACACTCGTCTGTGTCTACTATTCCCCAGAGGAGTCCCCTCAGATTCAACACTCGTCCGTGTTCCTTGTTAACCAGTTGATACTCGTCCGTATCATCATCTCTGAACATGTGTCAGTATTTGTTTCTACCCGATACTCGTCCGTATCATAAGTCTTAGGGATGCTCGTCCGCATCTTTAATCTATACACAACGTCAAAACACTTATACCTTTATTTCTTGGATATAAACACTCGTCCGTGTTTACTATTCCCCAGTAGATCGCCAGCAAAGCAAATTTTCTTTTCTATCTGACATTCGTCCTATGTCATGATAAACTTTGAGAGCAGCCGTCCCCTGCTAGGTGATCGTCCTTCACCTCTTGATGATCATCCTTCATCTTGCTCATCCGATGGCCGTCCCCATCGTTGACCTTCTATCCGGCATTCGTCCTATGTCGCGAAATTTTCGGCAGCCGTACCCTGCCAGGTGATCGTCCTTCACCTTAGATGACCGTCCCTCATCTTACCCCTTTTAGAGCAGCCGTCCCCTGCTAGGTGATCGTCCTTCACCTTTGATGACCGTCCCTCATCATTATTTCATTTATTCTTTAACCCGATGGCCGTCCCCGTCGTGGTCCCTTTTGCTTTTCCTGATGATCGTCCTTCATCAGTTTAGCCCGATGGTCGTCCCCATCGTTTGCTTACTTTACTTTATGAACTTGATGGCCGTCCCCATCATTTTTCATTAATCCCCAGAGAATCTTATAACTTTACTTGATGGCCGTCCCCATCATACCCCCCTTTTTATCCCCAGCATGTCGGTCGTCCCCGTCATTGCTTTATTTTCCGCACTTTTCCAGCATGTCGGCCGTCCCCGTCATTGCTCTTTCCCCAGCAGTCGTCCTCTGCTCGACGGTCGTCCTCCGTCGCCCATACTTTATAATATACTTTATTTTCTTTTACAATCTATATCCCTTTTCTTCTTCATTCTGTGAGTGAAAATTTCGGACTGTCTTTGGTATTCAACCACAAGTTATCTTGTTTGCCTGTTAAGCCGTTGCTTACATCCTGCACAGCTAACTCATGTTTGAATAGGGGCAGCTGTAGACACCCTAAATTTGCCCTCTGTTTTCTCATCTTTGTCAGCTTTTCGTTTTGCATTCATACGCATTTTACATACCATTTGCATAGGCTCTTGAGACATGGGATCAACGTCATCTGAGGAATTAGGGTTTCACGTCTTTATTTGTTCATTATCAAGGAATTCAAGGTTTCAGCTATGCATCCATCAAGGGTATCATCCTCATATTGCTTTTGTCACTGAATTAAGGTTTATTTCTCTTATTAAGTGGTATTCGAGGGTTTCACGTTTGAAGATTATATATTGACTTATTTGGCAATGAAGTGTGAATTATGGGTCTCTTCTTCACCAAGTTACAAGGCTTTTCTTCTTTCTCAATATCTCAATAGCTTTGGATTCGGTTCAAGGGCGATTGTTCATTCACGATCCATTTCAGATGCATGTTTGACCTAATCTTGGTCAAACTATCAAGAGGTTTCTTCGAGTGCAGGTTGCTTATGTCAATGGTTGACTTTTTAGGCAATGTGTATCCAAGGTTGTGGTGTGCAATTCTCCAGGTTATCAAGTGTCAGTTCGTGTGAGGTTTGGTTCAGAAAATCGGGTTTATCAAGATCATCGCAGGTTCAGTTGTGTTCATCTGTGAATTTATTTTGCCAGAGTTTCTTTTAGACAGATTCATAGTAATTCAGAGATTAATTGGTCAGAACTTCAAATGGTGATTTAGAGGGTTGTTGTTTCAATTGCAAGTTGTTCTGTGGCAGTCGTGCTTATTTCATCTGAGGCGTGTGGGAGTGGGTATAAATTTGGTGTTGGATTAAACTCAAGTGTATTGTGCACCAGTGGCCTTTGATTTAGTTCATGTCTAATTGATACAGACTCGTAATTTCCATCATTTCCTAACCACCTTTTTATATCCTTTCACAATGATTTCACCATGTCCATATTTTCGATTATCCGAATATCCATTTTAAGCCTCTTTCTCATTACCCATCATAAATTCATTTTTCGATTTAATTCATAATCTAATTCATACCCATTAAAAATCAATTTCTACATTTCTATCCATTCTTTTTATTTCCAAATTATTCATCCATTTTTTTTATGCATTCTTTATTAAGCCCATTTCTTTTTTATTCTTTACCACAAAAAAAAAAAGGTTTCTATAAAATAAAAATCATTAGAAAATAAAGCCATTATATTGTAGGCACATTCTTCTTTTTCTTATGTATACAAGAATGTATTGAAAAAAACAACAAAACAAAGCAGCTTCAGCTAGCCTTTTCCTAAGCTAGCATTTCCTCCCAAGCCCCCACAACAACTTTGCCTAGCCATCACTTCATCAATTAAGCCACAAGGCTTCAGCCATCCGTATGTCACACGTTTTCCAACTTTGCCCAGCTTCAATGCAAGCTGTATCCCCACCTGTCCAACTACATCCAAGTTACATCACTAGCCAACAAACTTCAGGCCAGTTAGCTAAAGTCACACGCTATTTTGCACAAGTACGCAGCCTACAAGCTTTCCGTACGCAGGCTTCCTACAGCCACTTCACATCAGCTAACAAAGCCTTTCCAGCCTCATATCACTTGCCGCAAGCCTCACAAAAACCTCACGCGTACGCCGCAGCAAATCCCGCACGCACTTCAACCATAATCCGTACCAAGTCCAAGCCGCGGCAAGCAAAGCAATCCACTCAGCCTCGCCCATCAACTCCAACACAGGCCCACATCATGTCATCCATACGCACAAGCAACATTCCGCAAGCTGCAAAACAAAAGCCAAGCCTCAAGCAAGGCTCACACACCCTGCACACACACAAACTTCACCTGCACAACACCAACCCATCTTCATCACATCACGGCCACAACACAAACCTGCTCCATATCACACCCACTCAGCAACCCTTCTCACTCTAAAAAAATCGCAATACAACCTCCATCTAAAAACCATCCACAGCAATCTTCATCAACCATTTTTCAAAATCTCCTCCATCAAACCACAACAACAACAGAGCTGAAACAGAACCAAAACAGAAGAGATATGAGACGGAGAGAATGAGATGAAGTGGGTCAAGTGACGAAGAAAAGTCAGGGTGAGACCAAAACTCACCGAAGAAGAGCCACCGCGATCTGAATCGTTGAGAAAGGGTTTAGCCGCGTGAACAACGTTGACGAGAGACCGAGAAGATGAACTCGTCGTCTTGTTCTGTTTTCGCCGCGAAGAGATGGATGAGAAACAACGTCAGATTGATGAAGCGAGATCGCGATTCCATGAAACCTATGGATGAACGATTCTCGATGGTGATGATTCTGTCGCTGTCGATTTGAGGAAATCGAAGCGAATCGAGATCGTCGACGGACCTTTGAGGGAGAAGAGGAGTCCGTGCACGGTGATGTCGAGTTTTGTTTCGGTGTTGATGTTCGGTTGGGTGGCGGCGATGTTTTTGGTTCGGGAGTGACGGAGACGGCGTTTGGTTCTTTGAAGAAGGAGAGATGTTTCCGTCGCAATCTTGATTTGGGGAAGAAGAGAGGGATTGCGTTTCTGCGTTTGAAGTTTATCAGCTTGTTTTTGACTCTTTGACCTGATTGCTTGTTATTTATTTTTCTATTTTTTTAAGCTGATTATTATAATTATAATTTTTGTTTTTTCTGTTTTTTTGTCAAGGGGAGCCTTTAGTTGATGGGCTAGGCTCACACATTTTTCTTCTTACGCCGTCTCACAGCCAGCGCACTCCCTCCCTTTCTATTGTTTTTTTTGTTTAACATTTTGTTTAGTTTAACTTTGATTAATAAAAGTTTGATTTAGAGTTTTACCATATTTTAGTTAACCTTAGAATTTAATTCCAATTAGATTTTCTTTATTTGTTTTTTTTTGTTTTGTTTATTAATTAACTTTGGTAATATTTTATGAAGAATTAGATTTAGGGTTAAATTAGGTTATTATCTTAATTTTAATTTTTCTAACTTTGTTTTAATTTCGATTAGTAGAATCGTGTCTAACTTTGGTCGTAGTTTGTGTTTGACGTTTTGTAGGTTCATTTCCCGATCTTGATGATGGTGTAGTGTGATAATGACCCTGCGATTAATTTGTTAATTATTTGTTGACTTATTTGTATGATCGTGGATGCAAATTGTGACATTGATAATGATTTGACATGAAGATTTTGGTCGATTGGTAATTTTGGTGCACGCTTCGAGTTTGGTACCTCAGACAAATATTCATGAGTTTTATGAGCATATTGAAGAGGCAACGGACCTCCTCCGTTAGGTATCACTGAGGCCCGATTTTACTTATTGCATGCTGTTGCATCTGGAAGTCCTACTGGTGTAGGCTCTGTTTGTGCATTCCTTATCTTCATTCTTATTCATCTCCATATTGCATTCTCTTCTCCTTATCTTATTTCTATTTCATCCAATTCTTCTTTTTCATCTCGTCTTATCCCTCATCTTCTCTTATTCTTTCTCGACTTGAGGTGTGCTTAGGCCACCATGGAGGTTCTCCTTTCATCCTTCTCTTTTTCTTTCTTTCTTCTTTAGGATAGTAAGCCTCACTAACCTAGGACCATCCGAGCATGTGAATATTGATTAGTCCCCCACTTAGCTTTTACCTTTGTGTCTCTTTGAGTCTTCTCTTCTCATCTCATAATCAGGGACTAAACCCTAAAGGCTTTAAGGCTTTGTGATTGAGCTTATGCCTGCATCCTTCTATTAGGATGGAGTGTATAACTTTAATCCTAAGTGTTAAACCCTTAATGTGTTTAACTCCTTTAATCAATTCATCTAATAATCACTAAGACATCAAGCTTGTAACTTGGGCCTTGCATTAGGGTTCTAATTCTTCCTTAATTGGTTAAGAAGGACTAACCCTAGTGTTAATGGACAAGTCCCCCTCAAGTTGTCTTACAAATCATAAAATTCACTTCATCATCTCACCATTAACTAAATCCATCTAATAAAGGCTTTGTTTTGTCATGAGTTTAATCCCTAATCATGGATTAAGTTGAGGAGCTTTCCTCAGCTTAAACATTCTCATCTATTATCCTTCTATTAGGATGGTGTAATGAGTCTGTTTAATCCTTGATTATGGCTTAACCTCATTACTTAACACTAAACAAAAACCACAAAAACATCTAAATAATCACAAGTAGGTTAATGATCTTAATCCTACACCAAAGGTGATTAAGTGTGAGAATCTGACTTCACACTTAAGGTATTCTCATTACCCCTAATCAGAGGGAAGATGTGATGAGTTTACTAACCCATTGGTTTAGGCTTAAGCTCATTAACTTATGACAAACTTTCAAAAGCAATAAAAGACTGAAAACTCAAAAACAAACAATAATCGTCTCCTCCGGGATTCTTTTCTCATCTCATTCACTCATAAACGAGAACTTGCTTCTTCCGTCTAATGCAAGACAGTTTGCACCTGAGCCAGACAGGTCATACACTTGAGCATAGACAAGTAAGCAGTTCACAAGTCAATTCATCTTTCAGTCTCTTTGGGTCGAACTACGGTGTTCTGACTTCCTCATTGCACGAGAGGATACGTAGGCATAACTTAACAGTTATCGAACAAAAGTCTCTGTATATTCCCCCTCCTTCCAGCTTCATTCTTCAGCCTCATATTCTTGAGCATTTCATTCTTGTTCCTGCACTGACACCTCTTTTATACATTTCATATTTCCTTTTACACTGACACCTGTACATCTTTTTCCAGCTCTTTATACACAGATTGCACTGACATTACCCCTTTTAAAACACAAATCTTTTAAGCGTGGATCCCGTCGAGTACCGCGGACAATCTGGGTGCTAATACCTTCCCAGGTTGTAACCAACCCCCTTTCTCAGTCTCTCTGGTTCACAACCGTCTTATCCATCTTTTTCTAGGTCTATGCAGCATTGCCTTTCCTCCGGGATAAAAATGCCTAGCTGGCGACTCTATTCATCTCCAGTGAGTTCGCTGCTGTGTGTTCTCATTGTCCCTTTCGCCGACCGTTCGCGTCTGTACCTTTATCTGGGGCCATGTCCCATTTATCGGGAGCGACAATCTCTAACATCCTTCCCAGTTTGAAGAATTTCATCCAGTACATTAGAACTACTATTAAGCATTTTTACAGATTTAGTCATATTGTCAAGTTTTGAGATGAGCAATACAACTTCCTCCTTCAAATTGGAGATGATAGCCATAAATTCTTTTGATCCTCTCATAATTGACACACTTCTCCATTTCTGAGGCACAACTCTTTATATGAAGCATCAAGTTAATCAAAAGTAAGTTCTCCACATCTGGTTCTTCATCAGAATCACATCTGTTGGTGAGGGTTTTTTCTTGATTGTGTTTCTCCTTTTGATAACGAGAAAACATATCGATTATTTTGCTAGATTTCATTAACGTTTTATCGCATATTCACCGTTTTAACACTCGAATTCTCGAGTTTTTCTTACCATTTTGCAGGAACATCATTATATGGAGCTAAATCATGAATTAAGAGCAAAAGGAACAAAAGAAACCATAGAAAGATGAAGAAATGAAGAAGCCTGCAAAAGACTGCATAAATTGTTGCACTCACGGTCGTCACCAAGGTGTCACGACCGTGACACCCAAAAAGAAGGCCTTACGATCGTCACAACACTGTCACGACCGTGACACTTAAAAGCCACAAGTTACGAACGTGAAGACCTTATCACGACCGTGACAAGGGTAAAAGTAGGTTATTTGACCAGACTTGGTCACAGGACGTGCGTGTGAAGCTGCTACTTTCCATATTGACCTGCATGCCACGTTCCTAGAATTATGCAACTTCTCCTACGAGGCTCATGCAACACTCAGCCAAAAAGCCCAAAATCACTCTTCTATAAATAGCATTAGTTTTATGAAGAACACACAGAGCATTTTTTTATTCGAATTTCTGCGGAAGCTCTGCCGAATTGTATTACGAACCAGTTTCTATTTTCTGCATTATTTTCCGTTTTCTTTCTTATTGTATCCAACCCAAACATATAACAATTTCCAACATCAGGAAATTGTTATACATTTATTTGTTTCTAAACCTTCAGCATTCTCTTATTTTCAATTTCCGCCAACAACTCCAAGCTTCCCGGTCTGTGGAAGAAGGAGTCTACTTTAATATTTGTTAACCAGGTTTTTTATAATATTGCAATTTTAATATTTATAATGTTTATTTATTTTTCTGCCATGAGCATTTATTTATTTAATTTTCTGTCTCTGTCTGGTTCAACATCAATGAGTAGCTAATTATCTTAGGGCGGTATGTAATTAAAACAAGCTTAATCGGTAAAATTTAATCATAGGCTTAAAATAATTAATAACTTAACATTCTGGCTGATACTTTTTAATTAAATCGACCTTTTCGTTACGAGAGTAAGAAAAGAGTATTAGGTTAGGTCAAGACCACGAGAGTGTGAGATTTTAACCAGATAGCTAAAGTTAGGCATTTAAATTAAACACAGCGAGAGCGCTTTAAAATAAATTAGAATTATTTAGTTTCCAAAAATTGTCTCTAAACACTTATGGGCTAGCGAGAGCAGGCATAGGGCTTTAGGGGTAAGACCTGAGATAAGACCACGAGAGTGTGAGTTGAGGGTATTTAAGCTGGTAACCTCTACCGAATAGATTAAGTAAACATCTTTATAAGCCTAGGTTAGATTGACCCACCTAAGTTAGTATAATTACATACCGACTGCCTTAGTATCATTTCATTAAAACTTAAATTTAATTTCGCCTTTAATATTCTAAAATCAACAAAAAATCGTGACAACCATTCACCTTAGCTAAACTAGAAGTTCATCTAGCACTAAGTAACCATAGAATCCCTGTGGATCGATAATCTTAAATATTACTTTGATAGGCTGTGCACTTGCAGTTAAGATACCGCTAGACGCATAATTAGACACGTCTTTAGCCCATCAAGTTTTTGGCGCCGTTGCCGGGGATTCCTTAATTTAGTTACTAGTACATTTAGGTAGCATTGTCTAGACTAAGGTATCAACTATTTAATTTAATTTAATCTCCGAGTGTATGCCAAGTACTCGCTCTAAAAGCGAAGACTTGCAACCTCTAATCCCTGAATCGGAACGATTCTTACACGTAAGAAGACGTATATTCGATTACGAAAAAAGTTACAGTATTCCAGATCTTCAATTAGATCCGCCTAAACCAGTCGTAACATCAAAGGACGCAGAGATGGCTGAAGAACAGACTCATCCACTCAAGTATTACGCTAGTCCTTCGCAAGCTGAACCGCATTCAAGCATTGCAGCACCGGCTATCAACCGAAACGATTTCGAACTAAAACCTTCGTTGATATCAGCCGTGCAAAAAAATCAATTCGCCGGAAATCCTACCGAGGATCCGAATCTTCATCTTTCGATCTTTGTGCAATATGCAGATACCGTAAAAGCCAATGGAGTTACCCAAGAAGCTATTAGACTACGTTTATTTCCCTTTTCGCTTCGAGACAGAGCAAGAGCTTGGCTTCAATCTCTGCCGTCGAACTCAGTAACTATGTGGGAGGAACTTAAGAGAGTTTTCTTGAATAGATATTTTCCACCTAGCAAGACAGCTATGCTGAGAGCTCAGATCAACGGATTTAAGCAAAGGGAAAGCGAATCATTATTCGAAGCTTGGGAACGCTATAAGGATCTGCTGAGACTTTGTCCACATCACGGATTAATAGAATGGATGGTCATCCATACCTTCTATAATGGACTCTTGTACAATACAAGAATGACAATTGACGCTGCCGCAGGTGGTGCATTGATGGACAAAGAATATAATGATGCTTATGCACTTATCAAAAGTATGGCTCAAAATCATTACCTTTGGGGAAGCGAGAGAGTCGCAACTGAGAAACCAACAAAAGGAGGTATGTACGAAGTGAGTAGTATGGACCAAGTCAATGCGAAGTTTGACCGACTAAGCCAAAAGATCGACAACTTGGCCATAACACCAGCAGCCACCGTGGCTGCAGTAACACCTAACTGTGAGTTATGTGGGGTCCCAGGACACGAAGTTTCTGATTGTCAACTATTGACAGGTACTCCCACTGATCAAGTGAATTATGCTCAAGGAAACCCATACTCAAACACATACAACCCAGGTTGGAAAAATCATCCGAACTTCTCCTATAAGAATAACAATGCTTTGTACGCACCAGGTCAAGCACCAGCTACATCACCAGGATATCAAAAGACTGCTCCTAATGTCCCTAGAAAGTCGAACCTTGAGTTGATGATGGAGAACTTTATAGCTAACCAATCTCAAACAAACAAGGACTTCTTAAACCAAAACATTCACACTAGTGAGAAGATTAAACAATTAGTGAGCAAGGTAGATGCATTAGCTACACATAACAAAATGCTTGAAACTCAGATTTCACAAGTAGCTCAACAACAAGCACCTACTGCTGCACCAGCTGGAGTATTCCCTGGACAACCTCAACCTAACCCGAAAGGACATGCCAATGCCGTAATATTAAGAAGTGGCAAGGAACTTGACGGACCTACCGATCCAAGACTTGACAATCCAGCCATGTACCAAAAACCGGATAAACCGACTGAAGTGGTGAATGATCCAGAAGAAAAGGAAGATGACAATCAAGAGGTAGTGGAGAAAGAACAACCTTATGTGCCTCCACCACCCTATAAACCACCAATTCCGTACCCTCAAAGATTAATAAATTCCAAAACGACGGGTCAATTTAAGAAATTTGTTGAACTTCTGAAACAGTTGAATATTACTATTCCGTTTACAGAAGCAATTACCCAAATACCCTCGTATGCTAAGTTTTTAAAAGAAATCTTATCCAATAAGAAAAAGATAGAGGATAACGGAACAGTTACACTTACTGCCGAGTGTAGCGCCATAATTCAGAATAAAATGCCTCCTAAGCTAAAAGATCCAGGAAGTTTCTCTATACCCTGTGTAATAGGAAAATTCGTCATTGACAAAGCTCTATGCGATTTAGGAGCCAGTATCAGTGTTATGCCCTTAACGATTTGCAAAAGGCTAGACATGGGAGACCTAAGACCAACTAAAATGTCTGTTCAACTAGCCGATCGCTCTGTTAAATATCCTGTAGGCATACTAGAAAACGTCCCAGTACGTATAGGACAATTCTACATCCCTACTGATTTTATAATCATGGACATCTCTGAAGACTCCACTACACCTATCATACTAGGAAGACCATTCTTAGCTACCGCCAGAGCCATAATAGACGTAAAAAGAGGAAAGCTAACCTTTGAAGTAGGTGAAGAAAAAGTTGAATTTATTTTAACACAATTCTTACAATCACCGGCTATAGAGGATACGTGCTATCTATTGGACGTAATTGACGAATGTGTAAGAGAAATGGAACTGAAAGAGACCACTTATTCTGAAATAATGAAAATTCAAATCCCTCCGATTTTCGAAGATGATAATTGGCGTAAACCATATCAGGATGATAGTCTAAGCGAAAGTTTAACACTTACACCGGATCCCATGCCAAGTAAAGATAAACCTACATTAGGATTAAAAACCTTACCTCATAACCTAAGGTACGAATTCTTAGACGTTGAATGTAAAAGACCAGTTATAATAAATTCCAGTTTAGGAACTATAGAAACGAAGAAACTTTTAGATGTCTTGAAGAAATATCCAACTGCGTTAGGATATAACATATCTGATCTCAAAGGAATATGTCCTTCAGTCTGTATGCATCGTATTCTGCTAGAAGAAGATTGCAGAACCTCCAGAGAATCTCAAAGAAGAATTAACCCAACCCTAAGCACTGTAGTAAAAGAAGAAGTTAAAAAATTACTAGATGCCGGGATAATATATCCAATCTCTGATAGTGAATGGGTTAGTCCAATACATGTAGTGCCAAAGAAAGGAGGTATCACTGTAGTAAAAAACGCTCAAGGCGAATCGATATCGCAAAGAGTAGTGACAGGATATAGAGTGTGCATAGATTATCGTAAACTAAACAAAGCCACTCGAAAAGATCATTTCCCACTACCTTTTATAGATCAAATGTTAGAACGATTAGCCAAGCATTCTTACTTCTGTTATCTTGACGGTTACTCAGGAATTTTCCAAATCCCTATCCATCCTGATGATCAAGAGAAGACTACATTCACATGCCCATATGGAACGTTCGCTTATAGACGAATGCCCTTTGGATTATGCAACGCTCCTGCAACCTTTCAAAGATGTATGATGTCAATCTTCGCAGATTTTATAGACAACATCATGGAAGTGTTCATGGACGACTTCTCTGTATGTGGGCAAAGTTTTGAAGGATGTTTATCAAACTTAGAAATGGTGTTAGAAAGATGTGTAAAAGTAAACCTTGTGCTTTACTGGGAGAAGTGTCATTTTATGGTCAATGAAGGAATCGTATTAGGTCACGTAATATCTGACAAGGGAATTGAAGTTGATAAAGCTAAGATTGAAGTCATAAAGGATCTTCAACCCCCTAAAACCGTTCGAGAAATACGAAGCTTTTTAGGACACGCCGGTTTTTACTGACGATTCATCAAAGATTTCTCGAAAATCACTAAACCTCTTACTGGTTTATTAATGAAAGACGCTGAGTTCATATTCAATGAAGATTGTCTTAAAGCATTCGAAACTCTAAAAACAGCCCTCATCACCGCACCAATCATGCAACCCCCTGACTGGAGATTACCCTTCGAAATTATGTGCGATGCGAGTGACTATGCTGTAGGCGCAGTTCTAGGCCAGAGGAAGGAAAAGAAACTTCATGCGATTTACTATGCTAGTAGAACCTTAGATTCTGCCCAGATGAACTATGCCACTACCGAAAAAGAATTGTTAGCAGTTGTCTTTGCGCTTGACAAATTCCGTTCTTACCTGGTAGGAGCGAAAATAATCATTTACACAGACCATGTTGCTATCCGATATTTATTAACTAAGAAAGATGCTAAACCAAGACTCTTGAGATGGATTTTACTCTTACAAGAGTTTGATCTCGAAATAAAAGATAAGAAAGGTACTGAGAACGTCGTAGCGGACCATTTATCTAGAATAGAAGGTATTAAACCCGAACAAGTGCCGATTAACGATGATTTTCCGTATGAACAGCTGATAGCACAAATAGGAAGCGACCTAGCTCAGTTAGACATAAATGAATCAGAACCCGTGGAAACAATCCAGACAACTGTAGGACTGCCATGGTACGCTGACATTGTCAACTACCTAGCCGCAGGAGCTCTTCCACCCGATCTAACCTATCAGCAGAAAAAGAAATTCTTTCATAATCTAAAACATTACTATTGGGATGAACCATTATTGTTCAAAAGAGGACCCGATGGAATATTTCGTCGATGTATTCCCGCAGAAGAAATAGAAGATGTCATTGCTCAATGTCATTCATCTCCTTATGGTGGACATGCAAGTACTTCCAAAACTTGTGCAAAAATCTTGCAAGCCGGTTTATTCTGGCCTAATCTATGGAAGGATGTTCACATCGCTGTTATAAATTGCGACCGGTGTCAACGCACTGGCAATATTTCAAGAAGAGATGAAATGCCTCAAAAAGGAATTTTAGAAGTAGAAATCTTTGACGTCTGGGGAATAGATTTCATGGGACCATTCCCATCATCTTTCGGTAATAATTACATACTCGTAGCTGTTGATTATGTTTCAAAATGGATTGAAGCCATAGCTTCTCCTACAAACGATACACGAGTAGTAATAAAGCTTTTCAAAAATATAATCTTTCCCAGATTTGGTGTGCCTAGACTCGTCATAAGTGACGGTGGCTCGCACTTCATTTCAAAAATCTTTGACAAATTACTATCTAAGTATGGAGTAAGACACCGTGTGGCTACACCATATCACCCACAAACAAGTGGACAAGTCGAAGTCTCAAACAGAGAAATTAAACAAATCTTAGAAAAGACGGTTGCCATATCTCGGAAAGATTGGTCATCTAAACTTAATGAAGCTTTATGGGCTTATAGGACCGCTTACAAGACACCCATAGGTACTACACCTTTCAAACTAGTTTATGGAAAATCTTGTCATCTCCCAGTAGAACTAGAACACAAAGCTTATTGGGCGATTAGAACTCTCAATATAAACTATAATGCTGCAGGAGAAACGCGAATCCTAGACATTAACGAATTAGAAGAATTAAGGTTAGATGCTTATGAGAATGCTAAGATATATAAAGAAAGAACTAAGCGATGGCATGATAAACGCATATCTAGGAAAGAATTTAGTGTGGGAGACGTTGTACTCCTCTTTAATTCAAGACTTAGGCTCTTTCTTGGAAAATTAAAATCTAGATGGTCAGGACCCTTTGAAATAACTAAAGTCTTCCCGAGTGGAGCAATAGAAATTAAGGGTAGGAATAGTGAACCATTCATAGTAAATGGACAACGTTTAAAACATTATCATAAAGTTGAAAATAGAGATTATGCAAATAATCTAAGGCTTTTAGAGTTGTCCACTAATTCCCCTGATTAATCTAAACCTAAGCATTACGTCAGGCTTTTGACTATAAAAACAGCGCTTAGTGGGAGGCAACCCATTTACTCATTTACTTATTTAAACTATTTAACTATTTCATATTGTTATTTATCGTTTTATTATTTATTTGTCATTTTGTAGTTTTATTTCATATTACTAGTATTATTTTAAATTATGCATTTCATTTTCTTATTTTTATCTTAAATCACTTTTTACAGATTTTCTAAAAGTCTTTTCCACTTTCCTTCTCCCCCTGATTTGTTTCCTCCATATTTGCACTGACCATGGCTAACCAACCCATAAACCATATGGAAACCAAATTTAGAGGTAGGAACCAAAGAATGAAGTTTGAAGAGTTATCACAGAGGCAAATGGATTTGACCCTGTACCTGGATGATAAGACTATGGAAACCCTAGGTATACATGATAGCATCCTGTACTTGTTTAACCGACTTGGATGGGAGAATGCATTGATCCAACATAAGTTTGTGACTTACCGCGAGCTCACCCTTGAGTTCCTTAGCTCCTTAATTTACCTACCTGAGCGCGGTTTTGGAATTAGGAAAGGATTTATCAGTTTCCGCCTGTTTGGAATAGAATATGACTTTAACCATAAAGAGCTAGCTGACTTATTAGGATTCCCTAGTGGACCATTTGCTTTTACTACCACACAGGTAGAATTGATGGATATTGAGCTAGATTTCTTTTGGGGAACTTTAACCGGAAACTACCACCCTGAACCAAATAGCATGAATAATGATGAGATCCATAATCCTGCTCTCCGTTACTTCCATAAAATCCTAGCCCACACCTTCTTTGGAAAAGAAGAAAACATTACCGGAGTTTCTAAAGATGAAATATTTATTATGTCATGTTTCACTAATGGACAGCCTGTTAATGGTGTACCTTTCATGATGCAAACCTTCACCTGTATCCAAGAAGAACCTGAATTACCTATATTAGTAGGAGGTCTTGTAACCATGATTGCTGATGCCATAGGACTTAGGTACCAACTGCACAGGTGCAACCGTCTAGGTACAATCCGTCCTATGAATCTTAACTTCTGCTTTAATAGACATATCATAAGGAACTTAGGACATCCACCTTTTGAGTACCTAATCCGGAACGAAGTAGTAACTCTGTTCACATTGCCAAACCATGCTAGAGTAAGTGTTCACAATAAGGATAACTAGCTTTATGAGTTAACCCCACCTGATTATCCATCTACTCCTGAAACACCTCAGTCTTACAAGATAAAAGATGATATAATGACCGATGTCGAAACTGACCCTGAGACACCTCCTGGTTACCATGACATTGACCACACTGAAGAAGTACATGAAACCCCTGAAGTGAATCAAGGAGATTATGCTAACAACTTACAAAATATTATGAACACTCTTGAAGCTTACCAAACTGACATTAATTCATTTAAGGAAGACATTAAAAGCATGCGATTGGATATTATAGGTTTGACTGACATAACCTGCGAACAATTCTATCACTTGAACTCCGCAATCGAAGATTTGAAGAAACGCTTTTGAAAATGCTATAAGTGATTTAGTTTATTTTACTCATTGTTTCCGTTTCTAGTTAGATTTAATTTTCGCAAACAATTTCATACCGTAATTTCATTTATGTAATTTCATTTCAATTAACTTATGCAATGCACTTTTAGTTTACAAATTTTTTCCATTTTGATTAATTTATATGTCTTCACTATATGTACTGTTAAGCTTGCATTTTATTCATATTATATAAAATCTCTCATGCCATGCAAGTTAATAAAGTACTGTGTTGCAATTAATAGTTATATGGTGTTTATATTAAATATTGAGTGAGAAGTGACCAAGAACTATTACATGAAGCGTAAGAGTTAATGTTTCTGGAAATTATTCAAGGAAATCAATCCTCACGATCGTTACACCCACCTCACGATCGTGACGTGCTTAAATAGCGTGTCACGACCGTCGTGCCCCTGTCACGACCGTGACAACCCTTATTACAGGATTCGTGAGAAACAGAACTGTTTCTCTTCGTGCCTCTTCTTCTTCTTCCTCCATAACTTCCAAAAACCACCCATTTTCTCCATAACTTCCGTAACCCCCCATTACCAACTTTAAACTCATTAACCTCCCATTATCACCACCTATCACATTCTAACCTTCCAATATTTACTCCGATTCATTATTTCTCTCATTTTATCATTTTCTCACAAAAATCAAAAATCTTCATCTTCCACTCTAAGCTCTTGCATGCAATGGATACCATTCAATTCAGAGAAGGTGATGCTGGAGAAACCCAGAGAGAACGATTTATCCGATTCCAGAACCGCGGTGTGCAACCTACACGTTATATCGACACTGTCTGTTTGAGGGAACTCGGAATGCTTACCAGTGTCTAGAGCCTGCTTCAAAAAGTCGGTCTGTGGGATCTTTGCAGTCAGCCTCAGCCCACATTCGAGCTTCTGACACTGGAGTTCTTAAGCTCGTTCAGTTACATCACCGGTTCCGGTTCTCAAAGTCAGCTCACCGGTTTCGCAAAATTCAGATTGCATGGCCAAGAGTTTAACCTTTCTCAAAACAGGATAGCCGAGTTGCTAGGCTTCGATCACGGAACTGAAGCTCATCTCCGCGTGCCGGACAATTTTAGTAAAACCGCTTTCACTTTATGGCACGACATAACCAATACCCGTGCCTCAGCCTTCCAAAGCCTCAATGCTACACACATTCACAATCCGGCAATCCGCTATTTCCACCGAGTCATTTGCAACACCATATTCGCTCGAGAAAGCAACCATAAGCTCAACTCCAAGGAGCTTCTATTCTTGCATTGTGCTCTAAATGACGAGCCGATCAACGCTGCCCCATTCATGCTTTACCACATCCAGGCTATTGCGCATAGAGGATCCACCCCATTTTTCATAGGCGGCATTGTCACCACCCTCGCCATTCAGTTGGGGCTTGGTGACTTGGTCGTAAATCAGCCTCATCTAGCCGCAGAATTCCTCACCAAGAGCTATTGCAGGTCCGCTCACCAGATTGCGCAGCGAGAGGATGGCAGGTATAGCCCTGTTGTCCATGGCACCATTTTCCATCATATCATTATGCCGTCCCGCGACCGCATCGATCCATCCAGCCGAGCCAACTGGCTCTTTATTTTACCAGATGTTGTCGATCACGTCCCTATTCATGATGATCAGGCAGACCCTCCAGCGGATGAGATGCAGGACGCTATGTATGCAGCTGAGCCTGTCCAGGATATACCAGAGACATCTACCCGACAACCCCCTGCTCCAGAATTCACTCTTGAGGATGTCCTCCGTGCGATTCATCAGCAGAACCAGATGAACGTCGCACTGGAGCGAAGGCAGAAGGAGCAGTATGATGCTTTACTCGGCACTATTGCAGCAAACCAGACATCTACTAATGAGAAGCTCGACGAAATCTTCAGCGAGCTAGAAGCCCTCCGCATTGACATCACTGCTGCCACCGGCACCGGTTCTGACCCTGAAGCGACTCCTTCCAGACGCCGCTCCCGCACCAGAAGCCGAGCCCGCGGTCCTCAGCAGCCATAACTTTAGTTTGTTTATGTTGTTTTTCGTTTCTGTCGTTTGTACTGTACTTTCACCGCATCTATATCACAACATTGAGGACAATGTCTGATATCGTGTGGGAGAGGTACCTTTCATTTCCGCATTTTCCCTTTTTCGCACTTTTCCATTTCGTTGTATTTTCAATTCCGTGTATTTCTTTTCGCAAGTTAATGAAATGAGCAAATCTTTGTGCTATTTTCTTTAATTTCGAACTTTCCCCGATTATTTAGCCATACCAAGAAAAAAAAAATCTTTAATTACTCGCATTACCCGACTTACCTACGGAATCGTAATTAGGAAGCCGAGAACGATTAAACAAGACCAATACAATCTTGACACCTTTGACTTCCCACTTGAGCAATTCCATTCCGATTATCATTACGAGTACACTTTAAGTTTCAGTTCAAAAGTAACCCCTAGTAGTTTATACTAGCAGTCAGCACCGTCTGAACACAAACCACGTGGGGAACCGATGAATATAAGCGTTTGATGCCAAATCAATAATGATCCTTCATATCTCGATGCAAAATGAAAAGAAATTGCACCAAAGTACACGGTCGCATACAAGAAACGAGAAATATGAGAAGGAGTCCATTGCGGGTTGGTTCAGAGGTACTGGTTCTGAACTCGGTAGGGCGTGCTACGGCTCGATCCCCCACAACCTCCAAATCGGATAAAATATGTAGGGTTACCGCACTCGTGTACCAGACCCCGTGCTTAAAAAAGATCAAATTCGCTAACCGGCTACTCCACTACGTGCGTGCTAAGGCAAAGGGCTTAATGTGATTGCGCTAGAATGAAACCGGGCGAAATAAGATCGAAAAACTCTAGGTGAAATCGTAAAGTAATTGCCGATTGTTTCGTTTAACGAGAAGTCGACGACATAGCTTGTTGCTTGTGTCATTAGTGTATCGGTAGTGTAATATCAAAGTACCGGTCTATCCGACAAAACGATCCCTCGTACGATTTGTTATGAGTATGCGCAAATAAAAGTTTGTCCGCCGATTTTCAACCGACTATTTGCTTGAGGACAAGCAAAGGTTTAAGTTTGGGGAAGTTTGATAACGAGAAAACATATCGATTATTTTGCTAGATTTCATTAACGTTTTATCGCATATTCACCGTTTTAACACTCGAATTCTCGAGTTTTTCTTACCATTTTGCAGGAACATCATTATATGGAGCTAAATCATGAATTAAGAGCAAAAGGAACAAAAGAAACCATAGAAAGATGAAGAAATGAAGAAGCCTGCAAAAGACTGCATAAATTGTTGCACTCACGGTCGTCACCAAGGTGTCACGACCGTGACACCCCAAAAGAAGGCCTTACGATCGTCACAACACTGTCACGACCGTGACACTTAAAAACCACAAGTTACGAACGTGAAGACCTTGTCACGACCGTGACAAGGGTACAAGTAGGTTATTTGACCAGACTTGGTCACAGGACGTGCGTGTGAAGCTGCTACTTTCCATATTGACCTGCATGCCACGTTCCTAGAATTATGCAACTTCTCCTACGAGGCCCATGCAACACTCAGCCAAAAAGCCCAAAATCACTCTTCTATAAATAGCATTAGTTTTATGAAGAACACACAGAGCATTTTTTTATTCGAATTTCTGCGGAAGCTCTGCCGAATTGTATTACGAACCAGTTTCTATTTTCTGCATTATTTTCCGTTTTCTTTCTTATTGTATCCAACCCAAACATATAACAATTTCCAACATCAGGAAATTGTTATACATTTATTTGTTTCTAAACCTTCAGCATTCGCTTATTTTCAATTTCCGCCAACAACTCCAAGCTTTCCGGTCTGTGGAAGAAGGAGTCTACTTTAATATTTGTTAACCAGGTTTTTTATAATATTGCAATTTTAATATTTATAATGTTTATTTATTTTTCTGCAATGAGCATTTATTTATTTAATTTTCTGTCTCTGTCTGGTTCAACATCAATGAGTAGCTAATTATCTTAGGGCGGTATGTAATTAAAACAAGCTTAATCGGTAAAATTTAATCATAGGCTTAAAATAATTAATAACTTAACATTCTGGCTGATACTTTTTAATTAAATCGACCTTTTCGTTACGAGAGTAAGAAAAGAGTATTAGGTTAGGTCAAGACCACGAGAGTGTGAGATTTTAACCAGATAGCTAAAGTTAGGCATTTAAATTAAACACAGCGAGAGCGCTTTAAAATAAATTAGAATTATTTAGTTTCCAAAAATTGTCTCTAAACACTTATGGGCTAGCGAGAGCAGGCATAGGGCTTTAGGGGTAAGACTTGAGATAAGACCACGAGAGTGTGAGTTGAGGGTATTTAAGCTGGTAACCTCTACCGAATAGATTAAGTAAACATCTTTATAAGCCTAGGTTAGATTGACCCACCTAAGTTAGTATAATTACATACCGACCGCCTTAGTATCATTTCATTAAAACTTAAATTTAATTTCGCCTTTAATATTCTAAAATCAACAAAAAATCGTGACAACCATTCACCTTAGCTAAACTAGAAGTTCATCTAGCACTAAGTAACCATAAAATCCCTGTGGATCGATAATCTTAAATATTACTTCGATAGGCTGTGCACTTGCAGTTAAGATACCGCTAGACGCATAATTAGACACGTCTTTAGCCCATCACCTTTATTCATGCTTCTCTCTGAAAATTATTGTTCTTCATGATGTCGAATGACATGTTCGCAACATCTGGTCTTGACTTCCTATCCATACTCTTCAGCACCTTATTGAATTGCCTCCCAAGAAGAACAATAACTTTATAAATTCCTTCATCAGTCTCCATGTCACATTGAACCTCTTCATTATTAGTATTGGAGATAAAATTATGTTTTTCTTCTTCTTTTTAGTTCTTTCATTGATATCCAATTCAAAAGTTTGAAGTGACCCAACAAGCTCATCCACCTTCATGTTCCTGATGTCTTGAGCTTTTTCAATTATTGTGACCTTCATGTCAAACTTCTTAGGCAACAATATGAGAATCTTTCTAACCAGCTTCTCCTCTGACATTTTTTCTCCTAAGGCACTAGATGTATTGGCAATGTCAATAATATTCATGTGAAAATCATGAATGGACTCATCCTCTTTCATTTTCAAGTTCTCAAACTTGGTGGTAAGAAGTTAAAGTCTTGACATTTTCACCTTAGAGGTTCCTTCACGAGAAGTCTTCAAATTCACCAAGCATCTTTAGCAACATTGCAATTATTTATCAATATAAAGGTGTTCTTGTCCACTCTATTGAATAAGGCATTCAAGGCTCTGGAATTTTCAAGAGCAAGATCATCTTCTTCCTTAGACCAGTCCTCTTCTGGATTCAATTTAGTTGAGTCTTTCCCATCTTTGTCCTTCACAACAAGGTGTTCCCAACCTTTTATAACTACTTTCTAGGTTTTGTTATCCATATATTTTAGAAAAGTCACCATACGCGCCTTCTAGTAATCATAGTTTGTGCCATCCAAAATAGGCGGTCTGTTGACAAACCCTAGTTCCATGTCTCTAGTACCAGAAAGTATCTCACTGAATCTCACCCAAATACAGAGCAAAATGCCTACTCTTGATGCCAATTGAAATTCTAGTATAGTAGATCTTAGATGTCTTATGAGATGTCGAGACACTGATCTCTGCTTTTAGCACAATGACAAGATGAACACACAAATAGAATTGTAAAAAGTAAAGAACACACAATCAATTGTTAACCCAGTTCGGCGTATAACAACACCTACGTTTGGGGGCTACCAAGAGAGGAATGAAATCCACTAGATAATATTAATTCTAAGCTAAACAACCTCTAGTTTACAACTTGTCACTTAATCACTACCAGTGTTTAATTTCTACCTAAGACTCTCCTAGGTATGAGACCATAAAACCCTATAATAGAAATATATGTTCTCTAATCAAACTAGGGTTAATCCATCATATTTATAACTAAAAATCATATTGGATTTTGGGCTTCAAATTTCAACATATCTGGTTGCACAAAATTTGCAAAATATTCTCCAAGAAAATATAATTTTAAATCTTGAGTTTCCTAAAATGTCTCCATGATTAGAAAACTGCAAATCTTTAAATCCAAACTGAATCTCTGAAAAATCTTCACTCTTAGGCATCAACTAGGATCACATAATATTCAAACAATATTATGTGATTTATATACATATATATATATATATATATATATATATATATATATATATATATATATATAAAATAATAATAATAATAATAATAATAATAATAGATTCAAAAACTGTAATAGACACAGATGTCGAATAACCCTGTTAGGACATCTTGAAAAACCTATTATAGAACATCCTGTTCAACATGTTGTTGTCAAGTTGTTTTACCAAAATTAATCTCAACCTCAAATATGTAGAATTAACAAACCTTTAATACATTACAACGGTTAGATAAAGCAACCATGATAATATATCGCGCGCTTTCAGATTTTCTACAACAGTCATAAGACTGTGATTGTAAGTAGCGCATATACAATCACACACTACATAACAACGACCAGTCACACATGATGGTACCTCTTTTCCAACCATTGTTGTATATGTTTTCTGTAGTAGTGTTAGATTCTTGTATCTTTTCTAAAGTCTCTAACTCTTTTCAAGAATTTCAGCTAAAGATATTTCAAGTTCAAAACGAGTTAGATGAGAAAATACCTCTTCATTGTTTGAATCTATTTCTGATTGTGATTTAGTGGCTTCAGTGCTAGCCATAAGCACCTAATTAACTTTCTCGTCTTGAGAGTCATTTTTAGAAGAGTCAGAGTCATAACATGTTTCCATTAGAACCTTCCTTTTTTCTTTAAATAATTTATTCTCTGGCTTTTGTTTGATGAGTTTGGGACACTCATTCTTGAAGTGACCGGACTCTTTGAATTCATTGCAGATAACCTCCTTGTCAACTTCAGACTTCTTCCACCCTTAGGTTAACTCAGAGTGTCCACATGTTCTTTTATATCCTCTGGACTTCTTCTATCTTTACTTACAGAGTTACTTGACCTTTCTGGATAGAAGAGATAACTCTTCCACTTCATCACAACCTTCTTCAGACTATTTTTCTTCTGCTTGATGAGCTTTAGTATTTTCAGGCTTGCCTTTTGACTTCAGAGTCATAGACTTCCCTTTCCTCCAGGGATCGTCCTCTTCTATCTTGATCTCATGACCCCTTAGAGGTCTTACAAGCTTATCCAAAGTTGTGTTATTTAAATCCTTTGACACCTTGAGTGCTGTCACCATTGGCCTCCATTTATTTGACAGGTTTCTGATAATCTTCTTGACATTATATGCAGTGGTGTAGCCCTTATTCAAAAATTTCAAACATGCAACTAGAGTTTGAAACCTTGAGAACATATCCTCAACAATTTTATCTTCTTCCATTTTGAAAGCTTCATATTTCTGAATCAAATCTAGAGCCTTAGTATCATTTACTTGTCATTTCCTTCATGATTCATCCTCAAAGAATCAAATATAAACTTAACAGAGTCCCTATTTGTAATTTTCTCATACTCAGTATGAGAAATAAAATTTAACAAGATTGTTCTGGATTTGTAATGATTCTTGATGACATTCTTTTGATCATCTATCTTGTTTCTTCCAAGCTTTACACCATTTGAATCTATAGGATATGTGTAAACATCCATTACTATATCCTATAGGTCTACATTATAGCCAAGGAAGAAACTTTCGATTCTATCTTTCGAGTAGTCAAACTTTTCTCCATCAAAGAATGGAGATTTAGTAGAATAATGATCTATTTCCTTTTTATTGGTAGATGCCATATTGTATTTCTAAAAAATGATCTTTGTCTGACACGATTAAGTGTTTGATACAATATAGTCGATACCAGAACTATAGCTCTAATGTCGATTGAAGGTTCAAGAAACACAAGATGGGGGTTGAATTGGGTTTCTGATATGACAACTTTTTGCAAACCAAAGGTAAGAACAACAATGATAGAAATACACAATATTTTTATATTGGTTCACTATTAACTAAGTTAGTCCAGTCCACTCGTCAGAGTGAGTTTTCCTTCTCACAAGGACTTAATACACTAATCAATCATATTACAAACTCAAAGACAAACTGTCAATGACTTCTCGAGGATGCATACTAAACTTAGTCCATCAAGGAATTTAACCAAAGTTAAAATACAAAGAATGTATGTTTACAAAAATTCTTCTGAACAAGCAGATACACAAAGTGAATATTAGAGTTTAAACTTAAGAAAATAAACAAGAAATAGGTCTAAGTATAATGAGTATTGTAATTGTTGTTTCTCTCATTTTTCTCTTTGGAGGAGCCTTATGTTTGGTCTACATGTACTCATATATGGTTGAGAGTTGTCTTTGGAAGACAAAATAGATGACAGGGAGTTGCACGCTTCTTACGGTCTTGTTACTAATACTTTTTAAATTCTTTTGTTACACTTGTTATTAATATTGTATCTGAACCATTATTCAGGGATGTGTCATCTGCTACTCCCCTCGAATCACCAGGTGCGAAGTTGCGACTGCCTACGATGGGGACTGGCCACGTGCAGTCGCTTTTGTTTCGTAAATGGGGAATGGTGTGGTTGAGTCATTCATAATCTCTCTTGATTGTATGGTACTAGACGATGTTTGCTTCTTCGGCTCATACAGGGTCACCGTAAGACACGTATGTTTGATGATATTTACTTATACTCTAGGTGGTTAGAATGTGGGTCATTTCTAATGTATCCTTATCTGCCCAAGCGAGTGATGCACCGGTTTGACTACTTACAGATTATTCTGAGACCTTCCAATGAGTCTCCTCCTCCCGACATTCATCGTAGAGATCTACAAGCGATACTAGATGATTTCAAGAGTCACATGGTACCTTAGAAGTATCGGCGGGAGTCAGCTCATGTACATTGGGCTTATGTTGAGGGCTACATGACATGTTTATATAGAGTGTCACACCCTATCATGACACTAGACGCTTTTGGAAGACCATCCAAGACAACTACCCGGGAGGTACATGAGGTTTTGGATGAGCAGACTGAGCGTGACGACGTTTTGTGAGAATGTTGCAAAGATGGGTAAAGGAGCCATAGAGGAAGAACTCTTTGAGAAAGGCACTTCCTAGTTGGGCCTTGTGGAGCGTGTGGTTATCGAGTTATGGAATGTCGTGCAATACAGGCGAAGGAGGAGGTAAGGGGTTAGACATATCCAGTAGTTAGTTTATGTTGTATTTTTTTTTTGTTTTTTCGGACAAATTTAAGTATGGTCTTTACTTTTTGGATCAATGTATGACTTTTTGGTCAATGTATGACTATTTGCTTTCCTTTAATGTTAATATAACTTGATTTTACTTTAATATAAGTTGGCCTAAAAAAATTAGGATGTTGGGACAATGGAGATGTTCTGAAGTAATTTAGGGGGTATTACGGAGATGCATCTCCTGATACATTCAAACAATATACAAAGATGCATCTCCGGATACATCTAAATAGTATACGAAGATGCATCTCCGAACCATAATTTTTTAAAACTGTGGTGAAATTCATATTAAAAAAGATTAGTGTAATTTTGTATGCGTTCGAAAATATATCTCCAAATGCAAGAAGAACAATTTTAAAATTTTAAAGATGATATATGCTTGTATAATATAAGAGTGAAAAGAACAATGCTATTGAAAGTTTATAGTAAGAGTGTTTTTTTTCATGGGCCAAATATTACTAGAGTCAATTGCAATGCTAGCCTAGAAAAGTAGAAATTTAGTCCTGTCATGTTATATTTATAATTCGATTTTATACATAGTTTTCCAAGAACTAATCATTTCAGGTTCCAAAAAATTCATCAAAACCTTCTTGACTAAGATATCTAATCATTATAATGTACATATTTTCCATTCCATCAACTTTTCTAGCAATCACTTCAAAATGAGCATCTAATTCTGAGAATATCTGATGTACTTCCACCAATTGGAGTGGTGTAGAGACTTATCTATTATTTCCATATGCTAACAATAGAATTATATATTATAAATAAATAATTAAAAACATTGAGTACAGTTGGTACTTTGAAAATTATATCAATTTTGCTTATACCTAACTAGACATAATCATCATATAATTGAAGAGAACCCTCACCACCATCTTTGCATCTCAATTATACATACTTAACAAGTTTTTTAACCTCATGCATCCTCAAAATTAAGTTTACCTTAAGTTTACCTTAATCAAACCATCTGATCTTTCGTTCAATATAATCCGACCTAAAATAGATATTATTCGATTTATAAAAATTTGAACGAGACCAACATACTCTCAAGGCTCATGTTTTCATCATCCTAAAAATTAGAAATATAATTAGATTTAGCAGAATTTGAATTAAACATTGAGGAGAGAAATATAGTTCAATTTATCATTTTAAAAGTTAGAAATATAATTTAATTGATGGTATATGAGGAGAGAGAGATGTAACTTTTTTGATAGGGTAACATCTACACTATGGACCACAAAGGGTCATGTCTTATTAACTTTGATTCCCAAGAGTCTATACTTCTTATCTTCCATATTAATTACTTAAGGTACTTATTTTGAGAGAATGCATATGAACATCACATGTGTGTTTGTTGGGAATGGGGTCCTAGAGAAGGATAATGTTTGTGACCTAACCTAAGAAGCAAAACCTAATGAAATCAATTATAGAATGACTTTAAGGGAGACATATGCTTAGCAGTCATAAGTCAATTAAACATCATTTGCATTTGATTATAACATGAGTTGATTAATACAAAAAAAAATGTATCAATATTTTAATTAAAAAATAAAGTATAGCAAAGATACTATATAGGTGTTTGAGATCTCATGGTCCCTCTAGTGCGTCCTAGTGGTGACCACAAAATTCTATCCTATCAAACATATAGAATAATCCTAGGCCTTTCATGTCTTTGTTCTTAAATGGTTGTTCAAAAACTATCATGTGATATTGTCTTTATCTCTCTATTTATTATCTACCCATATTTTTCTGAAGTTATTATGTTCTCAAGATATATTGGTTTGTTCTTTAATGTGTCTTATTTTAATTTTATAAATGTTCTGATTGGTTTATAAGATCCAAAGTTTCAAAAGCAAATATTAAGTAAAAAACGCTCTAAACATGTAGATTTTCACTCTGATTAGAAGTAGTTAATCATGTTTTTAATACATTAATCATCGTCTGATTCAATCAAACGATTGTCTGCACAATATGTAGCATAATCCGCAATCGGTTTTAAACCAGTCTTAATATATAAAAGAAAAGCGCTTCATTTTAAGTACTCAAATTCATTATCACTATCACATTATGTTCACCCCGCTCTATCGGATTGGAAGTATGGTAGTGAGACGTAACTCCATCATTTTATCTTCTATTTCTAGTTCCTAACCGAAAAATAAAGATTGTGCATCATTAAACCTATACTAGTAGTATCAGAGTAAAAAGGAAACTACTTAAAAAAGGCTGAAAATATCTCTATGTGTTGTACAATCTTGTCACAATCATGCACTTGAATGGTTGGTATCTTTTCTCAACCTGTTAATGAAAAGTAGCATTGATTATGAACAAAGCTGTAAACTCTGGTGCCATTGCAAGGGACCCTTTTTCAGTTTCCCTACTCTGCGATAACAGACATTGTGGCAGGTATATCACGTTGAAACACTGCTAGAAATTCAAAGTTACTGCTAGAAAATTGAATTCAATTACTACTCTGTTGTTTGTGAAACTTATTCGACTAAGGAATAGTGATACCTTATCATTACAAAATAAGGACAAGAAATGAATCATTTTGTCGGAATTTTGCTTGGTGGTTAGTGTCGTTCAGTATCAGCATTCAATACAGAAAGTAGTGTAGTTTTAATGCGGTCAAATAATGAACATGTAGTTGAAAATTGAAAGATAATTTTCAATTACACTTTGTGACTTAATTTACATATTGAAGGTGGGAAAGTTTATCTTTTTTTTAAGGTCAAAGTCACTTAATATTATGACAATGAGGGACAAAAACCTACTGGCTCAATTGAAGTACAAGTTGGCAATTCCCTAGGACAGGTTTGGATGTGTGTGATTCAATGATATTTGAAGGAAGAAAAAAAACAAGAAATATGGTAAGATTTAAAGAGATTGAGAAAATTAGTATACTATATATGGATGTTAATAGCTACTTGCCTTGCTTGGCTATTTTGGTAGTGATGGACTCATAGACATGGCTCTTTATTAGTAGTGTCTTTCATTTCAGAATCAATTTGCCCCTCTTTTGCTCTTCTTAATTCATTTTTATTTTTAATTGAAAAAATTCACTTAAAATAATGTATTAAGATAACATTTGTAATTAAATATAACAAAGATATATATATGTTTTTTTTTTATAATTTGTGTACAATTTTATATAATCAGTCAATTTTATATAATTTATATTAAATCTCAACTGTTAATACTATGGAAACAAGCAGTCATATTAAATGACACAAACTGTCTTGTTTTTCTAAAAATTAAACTACTTATATAATTGTTTAATTTATTCATATTAACGGTTGAAATTTGATGTAAGACTTTTAAACTTACATCTGATATCAATCGATCATAACTCATATAGAATCAGGATTCGTTGACACCAAGTTTAAATTTAATATGATTGTTTGATTTAATTCTATTAACGGTTGAGATTTGATGTAAATCATTCATATTTATATATATTCATATTTATATATATGATGTAAACGGATCTTAACTCATATATATATATATATATATATATATATATATATATATATATATATATATATATATATATATATATATATATATATATATATATATATATATATATATATATATATATATATATATGGTTTAATGTCATTTTTAGTCTATTATCTTAATTAGGGATGACAACGGATCGGGTGTGAGTTTCATACTACACAAACCCGCACCTGAAATCAACACTTAAACCCGAGCCCGAACCCAAACCCAAAGGTTATTCGGGTGGAAAAATAACACCCGCGCCCAAACCCGTTGGGTTCGGGTTTTTCCACTTAAACCCGAACCTGTAACAAAAACACAAAATTAATTTTTTTTCAAAAATTTAATTAATTTTCAAGTATATATATATATATATATATAACAAAAACACAAAATTAGTTATAAGGAATATAAGCTATATTTACTACTAAAATATTGTTGCTTACAAAATAAGATTTCAATTAAAATTTTGCACAGAACCAGATATTTTATACACCCCTAATTATAATTAAAATTAAGGTCTTCAACATCTTAACATTATAATTAAAATTAAATTCTACAGTCTACAATTAAAATATATAATTAAAATTAAAGTCTAAACGGATGTAATTTCGGATTTCGGGTGCGTGTTTCACACTACCCAAACCTGCACTCGAAATATCGAGTGACACCCGAACCCAGACCCAGTCAAAATGAGTTTTCATCCATTGACTCGGGTTCGGGTGCGGGTGGCCCCGCGGGTTTGGGTCTGCCTGTCATCCCTAATCTTAATCTCGAGATTTATTTTGATATTTTTCACATAATTCTTCAAAAAAAACATTATATTAGTCATTTTCTGACACAAATGACTAATATGGATCATTTTAAAAAGTTAAAAAAACAAATATTATTATTTTTTAAATTAAGGGACTAAAATAAATATCTACTATCTATCTTTTAAAATTCAATTGCATGAACTTCCAAAATTATCCTTTCACCCCAAATTATTTACAATAACTCAAAAGGACATTTTAGTAATCAACTAATGTTTATTTTTTTCATTATCATCTCTTACTACATCATGACAAGTGACATTCATTTATCATCCTCCACCAATTAAATATTACATACATTCATTCTCTCTCTCTCTCTCTCTCTCTCCCTCTCTTCATTCAAATTTCAAATCTCTCTCATATTTTTCCCACACTTTCTCACTTTCATTTTAATTTTTTTCTCCATTTATTTATTATCACTAAAAATACTAATAATATACTTTTTTTTAATAAAATTAAAATTTTATTTATCTCACGGGTCACTATCACAATAATACCTATTTCATTTTAATCAGCATTTATCTTAATTTGAGAGACAAAATTCTTATTTTTTTAAATTTTTTTTCTCCTACTTATAATTTTTTTCTTCTTATATAATTATTTAATACAATTTAATTTATCTGATTATTTTTTATTTTACAATTAAGTATGTCATTTTAAATTTTGTATTTGTATCTAAATACATTTTATATCACATCAAATAATTTTTTCATCTCACGAATCATTATCGCATCAAAATTTCTTTTTCTTTTTTTTGTCTTTCTTCATCTCACAAGTCATTTTTTACATTTGTATTTTTTTTTAACAAAAACATTAATTTGTATCTAAATACATTTTCTACATTTGTCTTTCTCCATCAAAATTTATATTTGTGTATAAATACATTTTATATTATATCAAATATTTTTTCTATTTCACGGGTCACTATAAACACAATACATGTTTTATTTTCATCTCACGAGTCCTTTTTTTTCTATTTGTATTTTAATACAATTGAATTCATATAATTATTATTTATTTTAAAATTAATAGCTAATTTCAAATTAATAGCTAATTAATTTATATAATTATTGTTCATTTTAAAATTAATATCTAATTTCAAATTAATAGCAAATTAGTTTATATAATTACTGTTCATTTTAAAATTAATAGCTAATTTTAAATTAATAGCTAATTAATTTATATAATTAAGTTCTCATTTCTAGGATTACCGATTGGTTCAAATCCTAGGCGGATTAGTTCTTGGGATTTTGCTTACCAAATTTGAAAAGAGACTTTCGTCTTGGAAAGGTAGGCTTTTGTCCTTTGGTAGAAAAATTACTTTGATTAAATTCGTGCTTAGTAGTTTATCAATTTTTCACCTCTCGTTTTATAAAGCTCCGGTGAAAATTTGGAAGGAGATGATGTGGATACAAAGTAGGTTCCTATGGGGTAGTTCGAAAACGAATCACAAAATTCATTGGATTAATTGACAAGACTTATGTTTGCCATACTTAATCGGCGGTCTTAATTTGAAAAGGATGGATATTTTCAACGAAGCTCTCTTAAACAAATGGAGGTGGAGAATCATAGGGGGATCGCACGATCTTTGGTTTCGTGTCCTTAAAGCTAGGTATGACAATGTTGGGTTGATGATGTGGCATAACCGTCTGATATTTCCAAGTTAAAGTCGGTTTCTTATTGGTTTAAAGATTTACTCTCTAGCGGGAACTGTCGTTCGGGGGATGTTTTGACGAATAATTGTAAGGTGGTTCTTGGTGACGGTTTTGGATCTTCCTTTTGGAAGACGAATTGGACAGGTAAATGGGAGTTATCTCGGTTATTTCCGGAAGTATTCACGGAATCCCAATTGAAAAAGGTATCGGTAGCGACTATGGGTGGATGGAGGGACGATTGTTGGCAATGGGGGGATGTTGGCGTCAAATATTTTTGGACTGAACTCACTTCTTTTAGTGCTGAGGTGATTGCAGCAGATGTGAGTAGTTATGAGGTTGTTGATGCAAACAGTATCGTTCAGGTTACAGGTCTTCGGGTATCAAACAGGACTCCTGCTAATGTGGTCAATGCATCGGTGGGGCTTATTTTTGGCTCTGGTTTAGAGATTGGACAAGATAGTGGCAGTGCTACAACTTTTGCAGTAATACGCGGTTCAGTTGGTATGCTGGAGGTTGAGTCAGTTAATCAGAATGTTTATGTTTCTGTTATGCAGGATCCAACTAGGAACTTGTTTCGGTTTGCTGTTTCGCAGCTGAATGGGTCGTCTGCAGTAGGTGTCGAAGCGACGTTTTCACATGATTTGTCTACAACTGTTTCTAACAGACAGGGGGGAACGGAGACTGATCGAGTTTTTGCGGAAAATTCAGGATTGGAACGGGAAAAGATTGATTTGTCTAAATTGTTAATGATGATGCAACCTATAAGATTCATGAAGGATATAGTTGAGTGGAAATTAGAAGACAAAAAATTATTTACGGTTAAATCTTTTTATAGGAGAGCTTTCTCTTATAATATTCCGGTTGGGCCTCCAAATCGTGACGATGGTGCACTAGTGTTGGTTTGGAATTTGTTGGTTCCGTTCAAAAACAAAGCTTTTGCTTGGCGATGTTTTTTGAATAGATTACCCACTAAAGTTTCTTTGACCGGGAGAGGAGTTTTAGGTGACTCTATTGGATTCGCGTGTGTGTTTTGTGAAACTCCCAACGAGTCCTTAGATCATTTGTTGCTTTGGTGTAGAGTGATAATTTTGGTGTGGAAGGAAATTTCGGATTGGGTGGAGTTTAGGGAGCCCGTTCGAGGTAGCTTGAAAAGTAGTTTTTTGGATTGGGCTGCCTTTTGCAAATAAAAAAAAAAATACAAAAGGAAGAGAAGGGATAATTTGGGCGACGGTGTGTTGGAATATATGGTTGGTGCGTAGCGAGATTATTTTTGGAAATTCTAGTTGGAATATTTTAGACATTGTTTAGAGGGTCAAGATCTCGATTTGGAAGTGGAATATGATGAGGGAAACTACTCATCCAAATTGCATCTTTTATGATTTCGACAAGGACTTATTGTTATTCATGTCTTTTTGTGTTTTGGCGAGATAATATCTCAGTCTTCATTTTTTGTATTTAGATGGAGTACCATTTGTACTAATTTTTATTAATAGATCACTCGCTTAAATTTAAAATACTTATATAAATTTAAATACTTATATAAATATATTTATATAAATATATTTATAACGTTCCAAATTTAAATACTTATATAAATATATTTATAACGTTCCAAATTTACCATACATTTAAATATATTTTATACCATATCAAATAATTTTACTCGTATGGGAGCACGAGTATCTTACTAGTTAAGATTAAGATACATGAATCAATATATATATATATATATATATATATATATATATATATATATATATATATATATATATATATATATATATATATATATATATATATATATAGTCAAGATAAACTTACTCCAAGAGTAATTCTATTTAATTTACTCCATAATTGTAGTGTTTAAATTAGATTCAATCAAATGATTATAACTATAAATGTTAATTTAACCATTAGTTGAATCTAATATAAAAGCAACGATTATAGAGTCAATTAAAAAGACGTATATATATATATATATATATATATATATATATATATATATATATATATATATATATATATATATATATATATATATATATATATATATATATATATATATATATAGGGAGCATATCTAGTGAGAATGACATTTTTATTTGAGAACATGAGAATGAATCTGAACCATTAGATTTTAAAATAAATGATTTAATTCATTTATTTTAATAATGATGGAGAGAGAAATAAATGACAAATAATCTCAACCATTTATTTTAAAATCTAATGGTTCAGATTCATTGTCATGTTCTCACATAAAAATATCATTCTCAATATATATATATATATATATATATATATATATATATATATATATATATATATATATATATAGAGAGAGAGAGAGAGAGAGAGAGAGAGGTGTCGTTGACTTTAATTACTTACGATCTATTTGGCATAAAAAACATGTAGCTGGATTCACTTTTTTTTTATAGCTGGAATCATTTTTCTTATAGCTGGATTTCTATATAATGAGTATCCATTTAATCGGTCTAGACTTCCAATCCCTCAACCTAACTTTGAGGATTCATACTCTCAGTCTCAACAACATACAAACAACCCATCGTCATCTCAACCTAACTATGGATTTGCCTCCTACCAATCTCAACAACAAATATTCCAACCATCACCAAGTCAAACTAACTTCCACCACTCCTCATTCTCTCAAGATATTTATCGTCCATCAATGGAACCGCCTCAGTCATACACACAAGCGTCACAAGCACTACCCAACTTTGAACTTACGGAAGAAAATCTTGTATCACTTCCGGACTTCAATATTAACGACATAAATGACTGTTACGTGGCGGGTACATCGAACCAACGTCCAACAAATCAAGATGATGATTTGTCATCCGATGATACTCCTCCTCCTCCTCCTCCGCAACAAAAAACCCGCCCACAACGCGAGATAATTCCAACCATGTGCGGTATTGGGTCTTGTTTATTTCCACCACAACGGCCGCGGAAATAAAAATTAATGTAATATTATTTTTGTAATTAATATTATTTAAAATTAATGAAATATTATTTTAAATTATATTGGTGTATTATATTTTTCTTTTCATAATTAAAATTAGTGTATTATTTTAAGTAGTGTTATATTATTTTTAATTATATTAGTATATAATTTTAATTATGTTATATTATTAAAATAAAGAATAATATAATTAGTGCTATATTAAAGTTAAGAATATTTCTATTTAATGTTATATTAAATTTAATGTTATATTTTTAAAATAAATAATAAAACAAAGCGTTGAATTCCTATTATTAAAATAAAAAAAAATAAAAAAATATAAGGGTTTGTCATGGCTATGGACGAACTTGTAAATAATTTTTTTAAATATATAGGTTAGCCATTAGCATGGACGAACCGGTGCAACATAGTACCGGTAGTCCACCAGGTGGGCGAACCCCTTTAAAAAATTTAGGGTTTGTACTTAGTGTGGACGAACCTTCTTTTTATATGTGGCATTTTGGTATTTTTTTTACAAAAGATGGCATTTTGGTATATTAATTTGAAAAATGTGGCATTTTGGTAAAAAATTCGAGTTTGCATTATATATAAGAATATTAAAATTAAGTTTTAAATAAATAAATCAAGTCACAATAAGTTTTAGTTTTATTTTGTATATCTTGTTTTTTTATTTATAATAATTGTTAATGTTAAAATTCTTTTTTTATTCATTTTTAACTATAAAATCAACACAAAAGTTTGTAAGTAAAAAATTTATTTTTCTGTAAATTTTGTTGCAGATTTTAGTATTAGAAACGAATATAAAAAAAATTATAACATTAAAAAATTATTTAAAAAATAAAATATAAAGACAATGCTTTTAGTAGAAAGCGCTTTCTTTTCTTTACGTTTTTTTAATAAATTTTTTTAAAAATCACATTTTCCTTATTTTTTATGCAGAAACATGTATAATTCAAGTCATTATAATTCTGATATGATTCACATTTTAAGTCATTTTCATTATCATTCTCAATCCTTATAAATCACATAAACTATTCTATCCTTATATGATTCACATTTTAAGCCATTTCCATTAACCATTTCCATAACAATCATTCTAATCCATAAACCATTCAAATAATAATTAAACTATTCTAATCCATAAACCATTCACATAATAATTAGACTATTCTAATCCATAAATCATTCACATAAATGATTCACATAAACTATTTCCATAATTAAATCATTCTAATCCATAAACTATTCACATAAATCTTTCACATAATTAAACAATTATAATCCATAAACCATTCACATAATTAAACCATTCTAATCCTTTAACTTCTAAAGATCTTCTAATATACAACAACTTCCAAAACTATACAATTACACTCCATAACTACACACCAAATTTCATACCTTATATGATTCTTTTCTCAATAAGGTATTCACACAATTTCTCCATGATTTCTTCCTATTTATCTTTCGTGTAATGAGCACATGTGTGTTTATCAAAGTACCACATAACAAAACATAATATGCATGATTTAGTTTAAAATAATAAATTATATGAAATATCCGATGAATATTAAAATAAATACTAAGTTATAAATCCATATCGTGGTGGGAATCTCTATTCGATCCAAATGAAGGATTTCTCTCATAAACCTCAAAACGAAATAACCGCAGTCTATACCATTACACTGACGAGGACACTACACATAGAAAAACAAATAAGAATTAATATATAGTTGTCTTGTGTTACAAGTAGCATCACTATTATAAACAACATTGTGAAAATTAATATACCTCCATTTTGATCCATGTAATGTTGTTTGCTTTAAACTGTGATACTCGAGTGTCTCTTTGTGCTCGGTATACTAGTATTGCTCTATAAAGGAAAAACATAAATTTAGAACAATCTAACATAAATAATTAAATATATAAATACACACGAATATTTAGAACAATCTAATTTACGTATCATCCATATCCTTCATATTCTAATATGTTGTCCATTTATGATCTAATGAATTCAAATAATACACCACTTTTCTTTTAGGATTAATAGCAACCAGCAACCAATGTCCACTGTAAAATATAACAAAAGTTTAAATGGATAATTTCTACGCAAAAGATACAAAGATTAGAATGAAATTAGAATGAAAATCTAACTTGTTTCCAGTATTATACGGTAAAAGATACAAACTTTTTGTACTACTGGCCATAAACCTCTCGAGTAATTGATCTCTTATTGAATCTGGATCCTTAGCAATTAATGGGGCGTTGACACGGGCAGAAGACACGAAATAGAATTCGTTTGGCAATTGATTCTCGCGCATCAATTTTTCATACAAGCACCTTAAATAAAAAACATAATAAACATTAGACTATTTTCATAGAAATGTGTAAATAAAGTATTCAACTAATTAAATAATAGATTGATCGGAGTACCAAATGTATACGTATGAATGCATAACACTGATGCCTAACTCAAGATGCTTAAAAATCTGATCCATGTCCTCTTTTGCAATTGTTTCGGAATGAGGAAATCCAAAAACACCTTCCTCCATGTCTATTTGACGAATAGAATCATCCATTAAATCTGATGTTTCCATAAGTGTTTTAAGACACATCTGAAAGCGAGGTGTAAGATCTCTTTTTCCTGTCTGATCCTTGTAAGAGTTCTTTTCTTGCTAACTTGTTGTGAAACTTGAGAAGGAATCTAAAAATCAAATACATTAGGTAAAGTAGAAAATCATGAAGCTTTTGAATTCGGATCATAGAATAACACTTTCAATGTACCTCTTTTTGTGATGCAACAAACTCGTTGTGCAGCAAAATCCCTTTATCCTTAGATGTGGGTTTTGTAGGAGTCTAACATTACCATGTAAAAAAATGTATGTAATGGTTCAGAATGATTTTCATAATGGTTCAGAATTGACATTTGAATACTAAAAGATTCATAATGGTTTTCAACATACTTCATCATCTATAAAATGAGGTCTGACGACCATGCAACAAACGAGTCCATTGCATCTTCCGAAAATGTTATCTCTGAAACCAAGTTAGGTATAGGTAGTAACACATCCCTATCTAAAGAAATACCAACTGACATTTTCAGATATCCATCAGGGAGCGGTTTATGATGAAGTAACTCTCCCAATTTGTTATGCATTTTTCCCTTGCAAACTATGCGATAAGTCAGTAACGATAAATATAGTTGACAAGATGAAATTCCCTAAAGCAATAATAAATATGTAACTGTTAATGTACATATATGTCAATTAAAATAAATGTGCTAATTTAATTAAAATAAATATATGTCAATTAAAATAAATATTCTAATTTAATTAAAATAAATATATGTCAATTCAAATAAATGTGCTACTTACCTCAGGAATTTTATTTTGACAATTGATACTAGCTTTGTCACTAGTATCTTTCAACTCTGAATCGTGTTTTTCCGCCTCATATCTCTCTTTATCCTTTTGCAATTCACGGACTTGCATTTTTAATTCCTCCAATGATTGCATGTCTTATTGATTGCTAGGATTGTTTCTCTTTCGATGCTTATACAAGGAAGATGGAGTCACATCAAATCCTTTACCCCTCACCCGATCGAAATACTCAAGAGTATTTAGTACTTGACTAAGTATGCTCATGCAATCCTCCTTACCTGTGGTTAAAGATTTAGATAGAGTCTCTTGAAATTCATTGACATATCGAAAATTATTAGTGGGGATTAATAATTAATTATATTTTAATAAAATTTTGATTAACTTAAAGATATAATTTTATATTTACACATTCATCATAAACATGTTGAACATCTTCCCTAACAACTCCATCCTTTCCCACACGAACTTCCTTCCATAAGACATGTTCCGGAAGTGATGTTTCTTCACTTTCCGTCTCTTCCAACTACACATTTAGATAAATAATAAGATCATCAATTATAACACAATAAGACAATTAATAAAATCATAGCATTTATATACTTACCAGTTTTTTTTTGTAAGCGTGCATATCCCAAACGCCCTTTTCTGTATGGATACACGAGTTTTTATGCTCTTTTGTGATTCAAACTTTCTGTTATTAAAGCGGGATTTGAATAATACTTTGAATAAATATGATCCTTAAACCAAGTTATAAAACTTCGATTATGCTCTCGTACTATCCAATTCTCATTTCTATTCAGATTTAAACCTCAGAGAACATCCTTGTGCATTTCAACATACGGCTCAACCTCATTCTCATTATGCAGAACATACAAATGCACTTGATCCCGTTCGACCCTTGATACTGTCACAACTTCATTTCCAATTTAATTGTTTCCTTCTTTTTTCTCGACATTATGAGATTTGGGGAGTCTAATTGATTGTACATTACACAAATATTCAGTTCAAAACTCAATCGCTTCTTTAACAATGTATCATTCGACAATACAACCCCTTGGTCGACTTTGGTTTTTCACATACCCTTTTAATATTTTCATATAATGTTCAGCAGGCTACATCCATATCATATAAGCTAGTCCACACAATTGTGTCTCTTTCACCAGATGAACAACTAGATGAACCATTATATCAAAAAACGAGGGAGAAAAATATATTTCAAGATCACACAAAGTAATAAATATTTCTTTTTGCTATGTTGGTAAGATTGCATGATCGATCACCTTACTACAAGTTGACTTGAAGAAAAAACACAATATAGTTATTGCGCTCCTTACTTTTTTTGGAAGCATATAACGTATACCTGTTGGTAGAAAATATTCCATTAGAACATGGCAGTCACATGTCTTTAAACTTTTTAACTTGAGGTCTTTCATAATCGTATGTATCTATGCCATTTTCGTTTGAAGTATATGTCGTATTATCCCCCGGTTCAACATTCCCGTTAATTTTCTCACCATGAAAATTCCAACATGTATAACTTCTATCAATTCCACGCCTCTTTAAATGCGATGCCAACTGAACCGCATCAACCTGACTCCCAAAAAAGCAACCAAAGCGAGGACATATCATTCCACTGGGGTCTTTGGTGTGTGCAACAATAAACTTAACGAATTTTGATACCCTATTCTCGTACTCTTTCGACAATCGACTTGAAGGCGTCCATTTCTTAGCCATAGTTACACTAATTAAGCCAAACATAAACAAAATAAAAAATATTTACTTGTAGGGAAACGATCCGACTTTCATACTTTGATCACAAGTAACCCCTATATAATAAATTCAATAAGTTATTTCTCAATCATTGCACGCATAACAAATCATCACTGTGTTGAAAAATCAACTATTTAATCTAAATTCAATAAAGAAGAGACAAATTCTAAGGACTCAAAACTCATTACACATTATTTCAAAAACAAGGAGAACCGCACAAAATGCTAATACATTGATTATTTTAATAATACTACAGTCAAAATTAACATTCTTAGAGTCAGAATATTAGAATGGAATTTTAAGAATTAGATAAAATAACATACAGGTAATGTTGTCGCTCCCGAGATTTTCATCCTAGTACAAACGCGAAAGTGACGCGGAAAAAGAAGAAGAGTCTCCAGCCAGACATTTTTATCCCAAGGAAAGGGAAAGGTAATGTTTCACAAACCAGGGGAAAGAAAAGAATAAGGTCTTGCGAACCATAGAGAATGGGTAAGGGAGTCAGTTACGTAAGGGGAAGGTATTAACACCCATTCACGTTTGTCGTACTCGACGAGATCCATGCTTGCTTGCACTGCTTAAAGGGTATTGTGACTTGCTTCATCTATTTCTAAACTGGAACTGGAGAAAGAACGAGAATAGAAAGAAAAGAGAAAAAATGTAGGGAAAATAAATAATTGTGCTCGAATGGGCCCTACCCCACTGCCTACGTATCTCAACAGGTATGAGAATTAGAGCGATGTAGTTCCCCTAACCTAGGGTGACAATTGTTTGTTTTATGTTTTTTTATGATGACGTTGCCCGATGTAGTTCCCCTTACCTGTTTGTATTATATAAACAACTCATGTGAAGTCAACAAAAGCATATAATAAAAGCTTGAAGTAAAACTAGGTACACACTTGTTAGATGAAACTCATTGTTGTTACCTTACTCCTATTAAGTTAAATGAGTGCAAGTAAGAAAAGTACATCCTAAGTCTATATTAGATGTTAGAGTACAAGTTGAAGTAAAGTTGAGGTGAGTAGAAGAATTCATGGATCAATGACACCTTGTATCTTAAAGAACAAGTAAACAAGTTAGAAGTTACCCTAAGTATACCTCTAAGGACTTATGCAAATTAATATGCATGAACAAAGTTGAAAGACATGTGAAATGTCCTACCTAAGTCTAAAGTTAGTAGCAAATGATAAATGAATGATTTGAATTAAAGGTTATGTGAAATGATTATGAAGTTGTGTTATGAGTCATATAGATTGATGCATCATGTAACACGGTGGGAGAACTGACTTTCTATAAATGTTGCGGATAGCAAGAGTCGCCACCGACTTTTATTTTATCCAAGTGGAAAGGACATAAAAGAACAGGAAAAACCTATTTTTAAAAGAGTTGAGTTCGAGGGTAGGTTATATAAAGGAAATGTGTTAGTACCCTTTATATCCATGGTTATCCATGAGCTCTTAGTTACTTAGCTCACTTTAATTGTTTTTGAAAAGTGTAGTGTGTGATTAGAAATTTTCTAAGTAGTTTGTAATAATCCTCGTATGGATGTATACAAAGTCTTGTTTGAAAATGTTTGAAAATATTGTGAGGTGTGAAAAAGTATTTTTTAAATGTGTGAGCAAGTAACTATGAGGTACCTACCATAAACTAAGTCATTTATGTTCTTATATGTCCTTTCAAGGGTAAGACTATCCCTATTATTAAGGAATAGGTAGTCATTACCTTGGATTTGTTAAGGGACGATTGTAGGATCATCGTACGGTCAACGAAGGAAACTATATGGTGTCTTTAGCAATTGGGAGGGACTATCATCTTTTAAACCGAAGGGACAAGATCATTTATCATAGGCAACCTCGTAGGGACTTGATCTTTTAGAATCTGGGAGGGACAAGATGATTTATTTCCTGGAGGGACTTTGCTTAAGACACCTTACTTTCGAGGGACTTGACCGTTTATATAAGGCAACCAAGAGGTATATCCTAGGAAGTGCAGACGACGATCTTAGATCGACTTACGTGTGTGAGTGTTTATATTCAAATATTTTATCTTTTTAATTAGTTTTCTAAGTCCAGATTAATTCATTTATGTTTTGTACTCCCTATTTACTATTTGTCACACCCTAAATTTTGATCGGACTTTTTCAGAAATTTTTCATTCATCTGACGTATTTTTATCGAATTATTTGATAATCAGTCACGTTGCATAAACATTTCATTAATCATGCATTATTATCTGATTTTTATCATTCCATATCATTTCTTGATTTTTATGATTTCTATTTAGATAATTATTTTAGTCTATTTAGAATTAATCTTAGTTTAATTTTGGTTTTAATTTATATTTTAATTAAATTTTATATTAAATTTAGTTTAATTTCAATTTCAATTTATTTAGTTTAACTTCAATTTATTTAATTCAAAATAATTTATTTTTTTAATAACCATTTTCAATTTTTTTTCTTTATTATTATTATTATTAGTTTTATTATTATTATTATTATTTATTATTATTATTACTACTTTTCTTTTGTTTTTCTTCATGTTCAAAAAAAAGAAAAATGGCAAGTGAGGTCCACTACAATGTAGTACAAACACTTCACATGGATTGCCAACTTGGAATTATCAATGACTAAGAATTATTCTCACACTTCACATGGATTGTCAAATTGGACTTATCAATGACCAAGAATCATTCTCACATTTCACCTGGATTGCCAACTTGGACTTTTCAATGACCAAAAATCATTCTCATAAAGTCACATGGATTGCCACATCAACACTCTTACCTCATTCACACTGTAAATAAAATTTCTCTTTCTCTCATTTGAGACTAACAAGATCACCCTTAAATTCTCAAAATCTAGTACATTCATTGCATATTTTTCAAAGTCAAAATTCTTTTTCTTTACTTACATAATACCCATAAATATTCACCATCTTCACCACAACAACAACCTCCATCAAAACACATTCATTTTCTTCTAAACAACAATCTTTGCTAGCTTTGAAAGTTTGTGAGTATCATTCATCATTTTTTTTATATTTTAGTTTGTTATCTATTTAAATTATTAAAAAAATTCCTTATTAGTTTAAGTTATTAGATTGACTTTAGTTTCTTCATTTCAAAATATAGTTTTGTTTAATTTATTTATTAATGTTAAAAGTAAAGTATATATGTGATTAACACTTAAAAATATAAAAAATATTATTGTGTACTAAGTTATTTAAATTTAGTTTCTAAGTTTAGTTGTAATTTTGTTTAGTTGTTGATAAATTAAAAATTCAAAAAGATGTGTCTTTGCTTTTCAATTCCGTTTTGATTTTTATTTGGGCCGATGATATGACAAAAAAATCACGATAAATCATTTTCGATTAATCGTGACCAATATGAGGCCATTTATTTATTGTATTTTCATTTTATTTAATTTATTCTATTTTACAATTTATTTAACTTTATTTAGTCTATTTATTTTATTTATTTCTCGCACTTTTTATACCATATTAATTTCTAACGGTTCCGATTAATTTATACACTGCACACACGCTTCCTCTTGGGAACATTACAACGATACCCTTTATTTCTTCGCAATCCTGTGTAAATTATTTTGTACCCCTCTCCCGTTTATTTTGTACGCAGTTTACCTTTCCGCCTTTATGTTACAGTTTCGTATTACTAGGAATATCCATAGGGACTAGAAATCGTTTTTTATTCACATAATCATTTAAAACAATTCATGCGCCTACATTTTCACACACGTAAGTCGGTCACTTATGTGGTCGTCATCCGCATTTTTTACATGTCTTAATTAATTTAACGAGGAACTGAACTTCGGAATTTAGCATTTTGCGGGTTCTTTAATGAACCACTCTTGAGGCTAGCCTTCGAGTTGTGTTTCATTTAATCCTTCGTTTCTAAAACATTAAACCCTGATTCATCCAAAACAATCACAAAACATCTAAATCTCTAATTAAAATCGTGAAAGAACTAGACTCAGGAATCTAGGATTCCTTGGGTTTTTGAATTGAATTACTCTTGAGGCTAGCCTTTGAGTTGTAATTCATTCGCCCTTTCACCATGAATGAATACAACTTAAAACTCACCAACAAATGCAAATCATTTTATAATTAATCAACGAAGAACTAAACTCAGGAGTCTAGCATTCCTCGGGTTTTTGAATTGAACTACTCTTGAGGCTAGCCCTCGAGTTGTGCTTCTTTCGCTCTTTCGTTTAAAACACTTCAATAAAGATCAAACATCTTTTTCAAAACAGACATTTTTTCAATCTTTCTACCTTGCAAACAAGCTAGCGCTACAGCCTCCACCGCGAGTAAAAGCCAACGCTTAGTAGTAGAATGTGTTTTAAACAATCGTTTAATTAAAAAAAATAAATCGTAGTTGCACGAACTACGAAGCTCTGACTTTCCCATTGCACAAGGGAATACGTAGGCACAAGGATTTTAATCCTTCGCGAGCACCCTAATAAAAAATTTAATCTTTTCTCTGTCATCTTCATAATAATAATAATTAAAAAACTTATTTCCTTAGAACAAACATATTAACAAACCATTTAGAAGACAAAGACATAAATCAACATTTAATCGCATAGTAGACTAAGAGGTTCCCGTTGAGTACAACAGACGTGAGGGGCGCTAATACCTTCCCCTTGCAGAACCGACTTCCGAACTTAGAATTTGGTTTCGCTGACCATTTTTTATCCTTTATTTAGGTTGTATCTATATCTCCCTTTTCTTTAATTAGAATAAATAGAATTAGGTGGCGACTCTGTTGTTTCTTTCCGCGTCCATCGCGAGGATCGTATTTTTTCGAGGTACGACAGCTTGGCGACTCTACTGGGGATTCTTCCAATGCTAGAGAGGGTCGATCCTAACTTAGCTTCATGCGTTTACTTGTTTGATCTTGTCTTTTTATCTTCTCTATGTTCGTTATCTTTGTTTGTTTGTTTCTTTATTACTTTCTCTCATATGCTTGTTATTTATTTGTGGGATCTTGGGTTTACATTGCAAGTACAATCTAAGTTGTGGAAAAAGAAGAGGGAACACCTAGGTTAGAATTGGTAGTTATTAGTGTTAGCCTCCAAGAAATCGCTTCTTGAGGGCCTAGCATGAAAGCTCCCCCAGATAGTTAGACTTTTCATAGATCTTGTCACAATGCAGCTAGCCTATCGCGTGACCTGATTCATGAAAGGGTTGTGATTCTGGGATCCATCGTTAAGAACCAGTTTCTATATTGGTAGTTGTGTAGTTTTAGTCTCCAAGGGCTTTCCCCTTGAGGGTCTAGCATGATAACTCCACTCAAGGTAGACCTTGTCGTTATTATCGTCAAAATGCAGCTAGCCAGCGGCGGGGTGTTAATACGATAAACGTCTGTGACCTTGAGTTTCCTATACCACCATCGTAGAAACTATCTCGTGAGTGGGCTTTATGGGTACAAAATATAGAACCAATCTCTTACGGTCTACCAATTAGGAAGTTTCGAGTTATTTCCAGTTTCCGAGTCTGTTTGTGCTTGTGACCATAAGCATATCTGCATTGCATGGCGTTGCATACCATTTTCATCATTTGCATTTTTTTCATACACCCGGGTTGTTCTTCAATTCATTCAAGTTGTTTCTGTATTCCAATTATCTGTCAGCCGTCAAACTGAAGCTTCGTAGCCGATACAGAACCCGAGCTTACCGCAGACGCAGGATGTCAGACAAGAGGTTCACAATACTGAGGTCTGAATGTAAATTGATGAGTTGAAGACGAGTTTGACGAAACTGACTGGGATGCTTCAAGTTTTGATTGCTAGAGGAGAGCCACCTCAGAGGATAGTGATCCAAGAGGTTGAAAATGCTGTTGTTGAACCTCAGCCTACCCAGTTGCCACCTTTGACTTGGCCGGAGTTTGGTTTGCCACACAACTACTCTCCACCTAACGTTACTACTTTTGTGGTCGGTCAGGCATCTAGACCCGCTTTTCAAGTTCCTATTTTCACTGAATCCAGACCTGTGATTCATACTGGCCAAATTCCCTATGAACATGTTGCTGCTAGTGCTCAGGGTGATGATCTTGAAGATTATGTTGAACCTGAAGTTAGTCGTGAGCAGTATTGAGCTATTGACAAGCGATTAAGGGCTGTAGAGGGTAATGACTTCTTCAATGTTGATGCAAGTGATATGTGTTTGGTATCCAATCTCATCGTGCCTGCCAAGTTCAAAATTCTAGAATTTGAGAAGTACAAGGGGAACACTTGTCCAAAACTCCATTTAACGATGTACTATCGATAGATGGCTACTTACGTCAGGAACGACAAAATACTTATTCATTGCTTTCAAGACAGTTTGAGTGGTGCCTCTATGAAGTGGTACATGGAACTGGAGAAAGATCGTATCCATAGCTGGGCGGATTTAGGTGATGCTTTCATGAAAAAATACAAGTACAACTTGGACATGGCACCTGATCTCCGTCAATTACATAATATGTCTCATAAGGAGAGGGAATCCTTCAAGGAATATGCTCAACGTGGAGAGAGTTGGCATCTCAGGTTGAACCTCCTCTAGATGAGAAAGAAATGACTGGAATGTTCATGGATACTTTGGCTCCCTTCGATTAGGAAAAGATGATCGGAAGTGTCTCTTCCAATTTCACTGATCTGGTTACCATTGGACAAAGAATTGAAGAAGGAATTAAGAATGGTAAAGTGTCCAAAGTCGTTGTTGAGTCTTCCAACAATGCAAGAAAGCCTTTTGGGAATTTCCAAAGGAAGAGGGAAGATCAGACCAATGCTATTTTAGCTGTGGGTAGAAGACCTCAATAGAGGGCTCAACATGATAATCAAGCTTATGCTGTTGTTGTTGCTCCTGTGATTTTTGCTCAACCAGCTAGAACTCCTCAACATCCGACTGTTGGACAAACTCAAAATCGTGAAAGGGTTCACTTTGACCCTATTCCCATGACGTACACTGAGTTATATCCAGTTTTGGTTCAGAAAGGTTTGATAACCACTAGGCCTATGCCTCCTCCTCCAGATCCTCTCCCACCAGGCTATAGGGAAAATCTTCATTGTGAATTTCATCAGGGTGGAGCAGGCCATGATTTGGTACATTGTTTTTCTTTGAAGACAAGAGTGAAAGAGTTTATCAGAGACAAGATCCTCTCATTCCGTGATCCCAATCCAAATGTCAAGGACAATCCTTTGCTATAACATGCAACTTGAAGCTTCAATTAACTTCAACCATTTCTCCCTAAAGCCAGTGTTTCAAGACAAGACAGCTCATCCTTGTTTACTGATTAGTCATTAGGCCTTTGTTTCCTTTATGTTTGTATTTTCCTTGTATTCGTAACAACTGTTTGCCTTTCAATTATGTTTGTACTTCTTTGATTAATGAAATGAGCATCTGCAATCTTTTGAATTCAGTTCATCTGTTTACTTATGTCTTTACATTTTCTATTTCAAAAATACATATATACCTTTGTTCAAAACTTTTGATTATGCAAATGTTTAAGGGAGGATGATGAAAAAATACCCATAGCTATTGTGGTTTGCTTTCAGATAAAATCTTGTCGAAGATCTACAGGCATTGTTTCAATTACCAAACACTGGAGAGATAAGGAGTTAATCCCTAGTTCACCACTTCGAGCCTAGAAGTAGGAGTTTCTTTTGGATCTAAACCCTTATGTTTAACCTGGGGCAGGGTAGTTGTTCAATTATTTTGATTACACATTCGAATTATAAGATGATCCATTACAACCAATGGTTTGGCAGTCATATCTTTCAATATTTCAAATATACAAAAATCCTACTAAGTCAAAAAAGGACTTAGACAAAAGTTAGGGATCAGTTTTAAAAAAAAAAGAAAATCAAGCAAAAGAGGCCCTCAAACCCTCAACATCAAACAAACAAGATTTAGTGACCACCATGTCCAAAATCGATGGGTCACTACAAACATTCACCAAAGCCAAATAAAATGATTGTCATTCCTAGGAACCTCACATTGTTAAGATAAATGTGTGCAGATTCAACTGAACGTAGAACTGGAGATTCATCACGAAGAATGGTGGGTACAAACACAATTTTTGAGCCTTAATCCTTTTTTTCATAAACCGTGAACCAGACCACATTACAACCCTCAAAAGACCTAATTGAGGCAAAGTTTATTTTGAAAGCATACTCCAGTAAGGTTGTGTAAACTGACTCCAAAAAGATCTTTGCAAGTCATTTTGTTTTGTACATATCTTTGATTTACCTTTTACTTTGAATGTCATAAATAACCATGTTTTTACTAGTGATTCATTTGATTTTCTTCCAACAATGATTTTGATTTCAAAAGTTGCATTTTCTTTTAATTACCATGATTGTATAAATGTTTTTGTTCGCAAACTATCTTTTTTAGCAAGGAATTTTTAAACAGTGAAGAACTGGCCTGGTGATCCTATCAGGGGCAATTTCTTTCCATGACCTGTTGAGAATCAGTTCAAGGTTGTTTTTTAGTGTAAGTCCATCTCAGAGTTGGTTTATTTAGGAGAATTTACAAGGCTCATACTGAGGCAAGCTTCCACGTACATCATAAGGCAATCATTTTCAGAGTCAGTCAAGCTGAAGCAACGATCAACTTATCTACAATAGTCAGCTTATCTGGGGCAATCCATAGGAAGAATCCTTAAGAAAATCTGCATTCATTCTCCAAGGATCATTAACTTGGTACAGTTTATTAATATGGCAGAGGTCTATTCAACATCAGCATCCTTAGTCCCAGAAAAGAATAACGATCTCACGGTGTTGAAGAATCAGTCTTCCAATCTTGTCATCTCCACAAAAGAGTCAAAACCATGTTGTCAGCATCTGCATTATATGTATTTGATCATACATCATAGCAAGTTCATATACTATGCATAACAGAGTGTTTTATCCTCATTTGCATTTTCATAGGTCATGTTGTGGTCAACATTTACCTTACTTCAAAAGTCCAACATACTTGATGCATACCAAAAACTTACCTTTCCTTCACTCCAGTGCCATTTCTGGATATATTCTTTCACCCAGTGCTATTCCTGGGTCTTTGTATTATTCCTCCAGTGTTATTCCTGGGTCTTTGTATTATTCCTCCAGTGCTATTCCTGGGCCTTTGTATTATTCCTCAAGTGTTATTCCTGAGTTTTTGTATTATTCCTCCAGTGTTATTCATGAGTCTTTGTATTTTTTCCTCCAGTGCCATTCCTGGATATTTTGTTCCTCCAGTGCCATTCCTAGATAGCTTGTTCTTTCAGTGCCATTCCTGAAATTTTTATTTGTATATCCAGTGCCATTCCTGGATATAGTGATTTTGCCTTTATCTTCAGTATCATTCCTGAAATTTTTATCTGTATATCCAGTGCCATTCCTGGATATAGTGATTTTGCCTTTATCTTCAGTTCCATTCCTGAAATTTTTATCTGCATATCCAGTGTCATTCCTGGATATAATGATTTGTCTTTACCTTCAGTGTCATTCCTAAAAAAATTATCTGTATATTCAGTGCCATTCTTGAATATAGTTGTTTTTTCCTTTACCTTTAGTACTATTCCTGACAGTTTTATATGTATATTCAGTGCCATTCCTGAATATAGTTGATTTTTCCTTTACCTTCAGTGTCATTTCTGAAAATCATTGCTCACCTTATCAAATGCCATTCTCGGATATTGTGTCTCTTATCTAAAGCCATGATTTGAAAATCTCTTACTTTACATTCGTCCAATACAATCCATGGACGTTGCTCCTCTTTGTCATCCAATACAATCCATGGATGTCAGTTTTTTTATTCCACTTCGTCCAATCCAATCCATGGACGTTGTCTCTTCTTTGTTACTGTTCTTAGTGCAGTTGGTCGCATCGTGCCACTGCACATTCACTTTGAATATTTTCTTGTCATCCTAAGCGCCAACTTGACTTCACCCATGTAAGTTGAACCAACGCTATGGATTTCCTTTTGTTTCCATATTTTGTTATTCTTAGTGTCTGCAGTTACACATGAACCTGTTGATTTATCACTTTGAATACTTCCCGTCTTCGTTTCTGCATCCTCAGTGTTCTCAAACTTTTTTCCCAGTGGAATCCTCTCTTGTTAGCCTGTTTCATGTGGCATCATTCCCTGCATGATTCAATCTTTCATACATCCATTCACATTGCATTTCATCTTCATTCGGTCAAAATTTTAGGTATTCTAATATTTAATTCTCTTCTACCTTGAATGTAAAAAAAAAAAAACTTTTTTTCCACTCACACATGCAGATTTAAGATGATTAAATAGGGGCATCTGTCACACCCAAAATTTTGACCGGACTATTTCAAAAGCATTTCATTCATCTGACGTATTTTTATCGAATTATTTGATAATCAGTCACGTTGCATAAACATTTCATTAATCATGCATTATTAACTGATTTTTATCATTCCATATCATTTCTTGATTTTTATAATTTCTATTTAGATAATTATTTTAGTTTATTTAGAATTAATCTTAGTTTAATTTTGGTTTTAATTTATATTTTAATTAAATTTTATATTAAATTTAGTTTAATTTCAATTTCAATTTATTTAGTTTAACTTCAATTTATTTAATTCAATATAATTTATTTATTTAATAACCATTTTCAATTTTTTTTCTTTATTATTATTATTATTAGTTTTATTATTATTATTATTATTATTACTACTTTTCTTTTATTTTTCTTCATGTTCAAAAAAAAGAAAAATGGCAAGTGGGGTCTACTACAATGTAGTACAAACACTTCACATAGATTGCCAACTTGGAATTATCAATGACAAAAAATTATTCTCACACTTCACATGGATTGCCAACTTGGACTATCAATGACCAAGAATCATTCTCACATTTCACACGAATTGCCAACTTGGACTTATCAATGACCAAAAATCATTCTCATAAAGTCACATGGATTGCCACATCAACACTTCTACCTCATTCACACTATAAATAAAATTTCTCTTTCTCTCATTTGAGACTAACAAGATCACCCTTAAATTCTCAAAATCTAGCACATTCATTACATATTTTTCAAAGTCAAAATTCTTTTTTTTTTTACTTAAACAATACCCATAAACATTCATCATCTTCACCACAACAACAACCTCCATCAAAACACATTCACTTTCTTCTACATAACAACCTTTGCTAGCTTTGAAAGTTTGTGAGTATCATTCATCATTTTTTTTTATATTTTAGTTTGTTATCTATTTTAATTATTTAAAAAATTCCTTATTAGTTTAAGTTATTAGATTGAGTTTAGTTTCTTCATTTCAAAATATAGTTTTGTTTAATTTATTTATTAATGTTAGAAGTAAAGTATATATGTGTTTAACACTTAAAAATATAAAAAATATTATTGTGTAGTAAGTTATTTAAATTTAGTTTTTAAGTTTAGTTGTAATTTTGTTTAGTTGTTGATAAACTAAAAATTCAAAAAGATATGTCTTTGCTTTTCAAATCCGTTTTGATTTTTAATTGGGCCGATGATATGACAAAAAAATCACGATAAATCGTTTCCAATTAATCGTGACCAATATGATGCCATTTATTTATTGTATTTTAATTTTATTTTATTTATTCTATTTCATAATTTATTTCACTTTATTTAGTCTATTTATTTATTTTATTTATTTATCGCACTTTTATACCATATTAATTTCTAACGGTTCTGATTAATTTATACACTGCACACACGCTTCCTCTTGGGCAAATTACAATGATACTCTTTACTTGTTCGCAATCCCGTGTAAATTCTTTTGTACCCCTCTCCCGATTATTTTGTACGCAGTTTACCTTTCCGCTTTTATGTTACAGTTTGTATTGCTAGGAATATCCATAGGGACTAGAAATCGTTTTTTTATTCACATAATCATTTAAAACAATACATGCACCTACATTTTTACACACGTAAGTCGGTCACTTATGTGGTCGTCATCCGCACTTTTTACGCATCTTAATTAATTTAGCAAGGAACTGAATTTCGGAATCTAGCATTCTGCGGGTTCTTTAATGAACCACTCTTGAGGCTAGCCTTCGAGTTGTGTTTCATTTACTCCTTCGTTTCTAAAACATTAAACCCTGATTCATCCAAAATAATCACAAAACATCTAAATCTCTAATTAAAATCGTGAAAGAACTAGACTCAAGAATCTATCATTCCTCGGGTTTTTGAATTGAATTACTCTTGAGGCTAGCCTTCGAGTTGTAATTCATTCGCCCTTTCACCATGAAAGAATACAACTTAAAACTCACCAACAAATGCAAATCATTTAAAATTTAATCAACGAAGAACTAAACTCAAGAGTCTAGCATTCCTCGAGTTTTTGAATTGAACTACTCTTGAGGCTAGCCCTCGAGTTGAGCTTCTTTCGCTCTTTCGTTTAAAACACTTTAATAAAGATCAAACATCTTTTTCAAAACAGACATTGTTTAAATCTTTCTACCTCGCAAACAAGCTAGCGCTTCAGCCTCCACCGTGAGTATAAGTTAACGCTTAGCAGTAGAATGCGTTTTAAACAATCGTTCAATTAAAAAACACAAATCGTAGTTGCACGAACTACGAAGCTCTGAATTTTCCATTTGCAAAGGGAATACGTAGGCACAGGGATTTTAATCCTTCGCGAGCACCCTAATAAAAACTTTAATCTTTTCTCCGTCATCTTCATAATAATAATAATTTAAAAACTTATTTCCTTAGAACAAACATATTAACAAACCATTTAGAAGACAAAGACATAAATCAACATTTAACCGCATAGTAGACTAAGAGGTTCCCGTTGAGTACAACGGACGTGAGGGGTGCTAATACCTTCCCCTTGCGTAACCGACTTTCGAACTTAGAATTTGATTTCACGCTGACCATTTCTTATCCTTTATTTAGGTTGTATTGATATCTCCCTTTTCTTTAATTAGAATAAATAGAATTAGGTGGCGACTCTGTTGTTTCTTTCTGCGTCCATTGCGAGGATCGTATTTTTTCGAGGTACGACACTAACCACGCAGAAAAATAAAATAAAATAAAGAAAAGCGAGAAATATGATCCTAAGCTATTACACGGCTTTGGGGCAGATACATAATAATTGGACATACAAAATAAATTTACAATAATGATAGCATATACATTTTCCTAATGAATAAGGCAAAAATAAATAAATAAGCAAAGAATATAATTAAATAAAAAATTAGGGTTAGAAAAAGGTAAATTAGGGTTGATTAAGAAAATTAGATTTTTTTAGAGAAAATTAGGGTTTATTAAGTCTAAATCTAATTAATTGGTTTTTTTAATTTACAGATTAATCAAAATCATTTATGTTGATTAAAAGAATGATTTTTTTAAAAAATAAATTTTAAAGAAAAATCAAAATGATTAACAAATCAATTAATTTACAAGTTAATTAGAGTAACATTTTAAATTAAAGGGAAAATCAATGAAATTTTTATTATTTATAAAAGAAATATCAAATGTAAAAAAGATTAGTGAAATTTAAAGATTTAAGATATTTTTTAAAAGGAAAAAATTAAATAAATAAATAAAAACAATTAGTGAGATAATTCCTTTTTTTAGAAAATATTTAATCTAATAGTGAATTATTGGTTAATTTCAATTAATTGTTTGTTATAAAAAGAAATTAAAATAATAGAAAACAAAGAACAATAGAAAAAGAAAATAATTGAACAAAATAAAGGGACCTGAGATTCAAACCCAGGGCCTGTACCTCAAAGAAGCAACACCCTACCAGCTGAGCTATCAGCGCATTTTGACACTTCACTGAACAACAATCAATAAATATCAAACCTGTGAAAATGAAAATAAAAGTTAGTAAAAAGAAAGAACCTGGGAATCGAACCCAGGTTCTGAAGCCTTCAAGTAACAACACCCAACCAACTGAGCCAGCGCGCACGTGTGATAATGATACCAGTCAAACAATTAATAAAAGAAATCAAATATTTAAAAATCTTATTCGCGCCATGAACTTCATCTTCAACCTTTTTCCTGCGAAAAAACCTGCAACGTTTGTTACGAAACTTCCTGCGATTTTGTTTACATAGGAAAACCTGTGAATTTCAAACATCATATAACACACAACAATTCTTGAAATTGATTATACCAAAATGATCACCACAACCTGTATGGTTCAATCATGTCAACAAAAATCATTTAATTAGCTTATATTAGGAAACCCTAATTTGGAGGTCAACCCATAATAATGGTGTTTTACGGATTAGTCCACGATTCTTTAATCTAATTACCCAGAATCCATCCATGAGTCCTTACAAACAACAAAACAAGATCAAAATCCATTAGAAACGCAATAATAATTGAAATCGAAAAATTGAAATTCAAGAGAAAAGAGAATTCGGTTTATGCATTTAGGCATGTTTGGGATGCGAATGAGGGTTGGGACAACATCAAGGATGTTCAAGGATCGTATTTAAACCTTCAAAACTTGTTAAAAGGGCCTGAATAATATAAACCGAATTTCAACTTTGGTGTGAAATTTTAAAACTTGAATGGACCTCTCTTCTCTCAAGTTTTTCGTCCATATGCTTGCAGTATGTTTTTGTATATGTAGGGAAAGGAATTAAGTCAAAATAGTTGGGTTTTATTCATGGATTTTGGTTTCTTGCTCATGAAGAAAGAATCATCCATAAATGTAAAAAAATCAAATGATTTCTTGCTATTTTGATTGTGTACGGATTTGGCTCTTTTCAATCAGCTTTAAATGTTATGAGATTCCTTCCCAAACCAATATTTGATCTATTTTTTGATGTTTTATATTTTATATACATTTAAATTGAATTTTAATGATTAAAATCCAAATAAATAATAAATAAATTATAAAAATCAGAAATAATTGGAATTGGGTCGTGCTTGATGTTATTGTGATGATTGGATTGCAATTTCATAAGCCCATTTGGAAAAAAAAATTGGATTTGAGACCCTTCTTGCTCAATGCACCCCTTGAAAATTTCTCAACTTTGCCAATGCACAAATCCCTCAATTTTAAGGCCATGAAAATGATCTTGGACTTTTGAGAAATTTTAGAGAGTTGTCTAACAAACCTCTTTGGTCTCATGTCCATATCCTTTACCATTTTTAAATTATGCTCTTTGGAAAAAGTTTACTTTTTGTTGACTTTTGAAATGACCTATAATGTTTTGGCTCATACCTTCCAAATGAAGCATTTTTAGGCTTGACTTGTGAGACACAAAGTTGTAGAGAATTAAATTTCCTTCAAAATGAGCTTTGGATGGGAAATTTTTGATGAAGCATGTGAAAGTTATGGCTGGTCAAAGTTCAGTTGACCTTTACTATGAAAACCCTAATTTAGAAACTCCTGATTCTTGATGATCTAAAATTCCCTTGATGAATCATGATCAACCCTTGATCAAATGATGAACTTTACTTCATAACCTTGATGTTGGCAAAAAATCTTGAAGTTTGAATTTAATTTTACCACAGTTGACCTCAATTTGACTTTTTTAATCAACTTGACTGATTTTTGAACATCTGATCATTTGACTGGTCAAACTTATTGGGAAAGCCCTGAAACTTGACATGGGGATTCTTGAATACATGTGGGATGTTATGAAGCTCACTTGAGGCCTTGGAAGTCCATTTTTCTTGGAGAAAACCAAAACCCTAGTTCTGGATCCTTTGCTTATGAGGAGGCTTTGTCTGAGGAAATTCTCAAACTTTCTGACCAATTGGGGACCTTGAGAACCTTATGATCATTGAGAAATCTTGAGAGACATTGCCTTGATTGTGGGAGAGCAAATTTTGGGGTACAACACATCACATACACAAATAAAGCATAGTCAATTTGGTATCTATTACCTATAAGTGACCTATAATAAGCCCCAAAAATAGCCCCAAAGTACCCTAAAACATGGTATCAATGCCTCCTTATGATCTAATGTACAAACACAAAGTATCCTAAATTAGGACCTATAATCCAATAGAAAGGAAAAATAGAAAAAAAAGGTTTGAAAAATTATGAAAATTTAATCATGGGATGATGAAGTTAGTAGCTCACATTGGCTAAAAGTAATTCATAAAATTACTCACCAAAATGTCAAAACAATTCACTCAATAAGCAAGATAATAAAGCATGATCGCCGAACAAACAACTTCACAAAGTGGATTCAAAATGACACCAAAAATTATGAAAAAAATGCCCAAGGAGCATAAAACTTCATATATTCTAGTGATTAATTACACACCAAATATTAGTTTCACATCTATTGGGAAAATCACTTTTTGGTCCCTTAAACTAAAACAATTTCCTTCGGGACAACTTTGAATCAAAAATCCAAATTAATTACTAAAATCATGAAAATATCGAAAAGAAATTATAAAAAATTAATTAAGAGGATGAGGCACACTCATGAATTTTTCCAGAATTTTATCACATTCGAAACTATTTTTAATAATTTCAACGAAACAAGCAAAAAAATTGTGATTAAGGGAAGGTGCGAGGAAAACAAATTTTATCATGCATAACCTAATCCATAAGTATTAATATCGTCACCTATTGTCATAAATCAAAATATATCCGGTGTCTCAGGTGGGAGGACTCAATATGCAACCTACATTATATGATCCTAAACCGCATACAAACTAGAATGATGTATTAAAGTCGAGACTTCTTACTTGATCAAAGTGATGATTCTTCACATACAAAAAAAAACCAAAGACTTCGTTCAAGATGTTGTAATTTCTAATAATTAAAATAAGTGCCTAGTCTTCCATAATTAATCCATAAAAAACCACCATCATTGAAACCTTGCAATACTTGCATAAATTCAACAAAAGCATTAGAAACCACAAGGAGGTGCAACCAGAAATTGAACGAAAATCGCATGGTAGTATGAAAACGTGCCAACAGACTCAAAAACGAACTCGATTTGAATTAATTCTGCTCGGAAGTGGGACTTTTAGGCCGATTTCGTCGACTGGCAGTAGCGAAACAATAGAAAAATAATTGTTCGGAATTGACTAAAAATTTCACCAACGGTTCCAGAATCATTAACAAAGTCGAGTTGCATTATTTGCATTCGCAAAAACATGCCACTGTTAGGAAGTTATGACCAAAACACATAATCTCGACACATGACACATGAACAACATCATCAATTAAGCATTTAACAAACACCAAGTAATATCCACAATGATAATGAATTCACATCAATTTGATTAAATCATCCAATTCCACATTTGTTCATAATCACTTATCTCAAAAACTAATTAATTCAACCTAATTCAAAATCAATTAAGTGCCAAAATCAACAATTCAATGCAACTTCACAATTCAAGAATTAATTCATATAAGCTCCAATATTCAATTCAAGAACAAGTTCAATTAATCAATTATCTACATGAGCACTTGAATTAATAATTAATTAAATCCACAAGAAGTTAAGGGTCAATGCTCAAAGTACTTATCAGATGAAGAATCGAAGGAGGAAAATCACGAAACCGAAAAAACCGAAAAAATCACGACACTAAGTGAATCGTCCTTTTTTAGCTTTTTGAATGTCTGCTGCTCGAAAATGTGACAAGGTTAACCTCTCCGGAGTATAATCTCGACTCGGGGTTGTCAACAAAGTTATAGATCTATGAGTCAGTGACGACGTTTCAAAATATGAGTTGATTGAATGAAAAATGAGTGAGATATGAGTTTCATGGTGGAGCAACATTCAATAATTTTTTTCGATTAAGCACTTCCGTTTTGCGAAATAAACTGAAACGAAGATCTTCGGAGTACCGTTTGAACTTATGGTTGCCGGTGATCTTGAAGATAATAAAATTTATGCTCTTGCACTTCAAGAATGGACACGGTACGATAAAAATAGACCAAGTTATGATTTTTTGCAAGATTGAACACACAATGAAACACAACACAAAATTCCTCCGGTAATTCGCTATTTTAGAGTTCTTCCACTCGGTCCTGACCCGAACTGAACTTACGGCATGAATATGCCATTGAAATGGAATTTTAGGCCCTGGAACGACATCAATCCGATGAACAAGCCAAGAGTTATGAATTTTTTAGTGTCCAAAACGCATCGGTTCAACACTATTTTTCATTGTTTCGACTCTAAAAACTTGCATGTTCAGAGATCCCCCTCAAGGAATTGGTTCTTGATCCAAACACAGAAGTTGAAGATAATTTCCATATGGAACTTTTGGCATGATAATCATTCGAAAATGATGACCCATTCAAAATTTATGCCCTTTGAATATCACTGACGCAGTTTCCCAATGAAATCAAAATTCCGATAACAATTAATTCCCACTACTTTCCTTGATGAAATGGTTTATGAGCTGAACATAATAGTTGTAGGGAATAACGAGATGGTTTTAACTATTGAATATCAAGCCAAAATAGTTTGCAGGCAAGGGTTACGATTTTTTGTGAATTGCACAACGAAATTGGCATTTTGCTCAATCTATCCGAATTGACTGAAAACTTCCATTTCTTCTGAGATTATTGACATGAAAAATTATGCTTAATGATAGCTTGATGACTCGATGATTATGTAGCCAAGAAAAGTGCTTTGTGCATGTTCCAATTGACAATATAAACGTCCGTTATAGCCCCTGAGAGCTTGTCGAAAATGTTTTGGTACTGTCATGATGCATGTACATGATTATGACCTAGCTAGGATGCAAATGAGTGAAGCATAAACCCGTTGAGTATGGTCAAAAATAAGAGGACAAATTTTGGAGTGTTAAAACTGCAGATGCTCTAGCTTCCCAAGTTTAGTGGCCGGAAGTATGCCTATTGAAGCCAGGGGCGTGAGTTCGTATCCTGGCTTTCCCCCTTTCCTTTTTGGCCTTTGTTTCTTTGTTATTTTTGTTTTCTTAGTTTTTTTTCTCTAATTATTATTTTTAATTAATTAATTAACTAACTAATTAAATTTTTAATTATTCTTAACTAAAATTATAAACTTTTTTCCATTAACTTAATTATTCTTTAATAAATTCTTTTTTATATAAATAATTTTAGTTTTTTTAGGCTATTTTTATAATTAGCTAAATAATTAGGGTTTAAATGATATTAACTTTAATTTCGATTCTTTTCTAACCCTAATTTTTTCGCATAATCCTAAATTTATTTTTTTTCAAAATAAAATTTTAATTAATCAATTCCCTTATTAATTTTCTTATTATCATATAATTAATGTAATAATGTTTATATTCCCACATTTTTTTAATTATGTAATTGTTCCCGATTTGTAATAGCTAATTAGGGTTTTTATTTCCGCACTTTATTTTCTGCAATCCCCTAAAGACAAATGTACCCCCTCCCCATGATGTAATAGTCTAGGACATTTATTTTCTGCTTTTATTTTCTGCAAAAAATATAAACTGTGTGGTTAGTAAACTAGGGTTTGAAAAACGTTGTATGTAAATTAATTGGACTTAGCCTATTAAATATCCAAGATAAATATCAGAAATTAATATTCACACACGTAAGTCGATCGCTATATGATCGCCATCTGCACCCCCTAAGGTTTCTCCTCTTGGTTTCCTTACGAAAATATGGTTAAGTCACTCGAACGTGGGGGTATCTTAGTAAAGTTTCCTACGAACAAAATCATCAAGTCCCTTCAAATAAAAGATCATAGTCCCTTCGAGTTGCCTACGAACAAATGATCTAGTCCCTCGATAACCCTACGGGAAAATGATGATCGTCCATTCGAATTACTAAGATACCCCTACAAGGTTGGCTTCTATGACCATACGATGACCCTACGCCCGTCCCTTTAAACATCAAGGTAAAGACTACTTACTCACTAATAGTAAGGACAATCCTACCCCTAAAGGAAAGAAATAACAAGAAAGACCTTACAAACTTAGGGTAAGTAGTTCTTAAGTACTTGCTCACTCTTTTCAAAATACTCTTTACACCTCACTTTTCAAACATTTTCAAAACTAAACACTTTGTATACATTCGTACGAGAATCATTATAAAGTCTTTATGAAAATATTTTCTAAACACACACTACACTATTTTTTTCAAACAAAAGTAAAGTGAGCTAAGTAGTTAAGAGCCCATGAATCCAAAATATTTGTATTTTTATACTTTTTCTCTATTTATTTATTATCACTAAAAAAATACTAATAATCTATTTTTTAATTTTAATAAAATTAAAAATTTATTTATCTTACAGTTCACTACCAACATAATATATATTTTATTTTAATAAATATTTATCTTAATTTGAGAGACAAAATTCTTATTTTTAATTTTTTTTATTTCTCCATCTCATAATTCTTTTTTTCTTTTTATATAATTATTTAATACAATTTAATTTATATGATTATTTTTTATTTTAGAATTAAGTATATCATTTTAAATTTTGTATTTGTATCTAAATACATTTTACATCACATAATTTTTTTATCTCACGGGTCATTATTGCATCAAAATTTTCTTACTTATCTTCATCTTACGAGTCTTTTTTTTCTTTTTGCATGATTATTTAATACAATTGAGATTGTATAATTATTTTTCAATTTACAATTAAATAACTCATTTCAAATTTACATATGTATATAAATATATTTTATATTGTATCAAATATTATTTTTATTTCATGGGTCATTATAATCATAATACATATTTTATTTTAATCAATAATTATTTTAATTTGAAAGATAAAATCATTATTATCAAATATTAATTTTTTTTATCTCACAAGTCATTTTTCTATTTGTATTTTAATACAATTGAATTTATATAATTATTGTTCATTTTAAAATTAATAGCTAATTTTAATATATATATATATATATATATATATATATATATATATATATATATATATATATATATATATATATATATATATATATATATTATAACGTTCCCAAATTACATACACATTTCAATTTATTTTATACCGTATCAAATAATTTTATCGCACCGTACGGATATCTTGTTAGTATACTATAAAAATTCTTGAAGTCTAGTGTACCGGGAAAGTTTCTCTTTCATCTAGAATAGACAAATTTAATCAAACTGAATAAATAAATTATATGTATTCTCTTCTTTTATTTTCTTCTTCTTCTTAAAATTTGTTTTTATTGTTTGACAGATTAATTTTACTTAAAATAATATATTTTGATTGTGAGCGTTATTTGTCCCTTATATCACTATTCTTATTCTTAGGGTAACTCATTATAATATATTTTCACACCATGCACGTTACCCAGGAATGAAAGAATGAAAGTTTATACAATATATACCAATACCTATAACTTTAATAGGAATGAATGACTTAATATACTCTGCTGATATTTAAACTTTTTATGACAAGCAAAACAAAATATTGTGAGTATTGTAGTCTGACATATATTGATATTGTTTGGTAAAATTGTAAGTTGAGCATGATTTTGCATTAAAGAACAGAAGGAAGCCCATAGCATATCCATCATGTACTCTACTATAATTTATGCATGGACTAAAGGATGGAGCAATAGATACTCCCAAATAGAGTCTCAAGATTCAAGAACCCAACTTAATTCATTCTAGTAGCCACTAAATATTTTAATATTTCATCAACTAGGATTCCTCTCCCTTTCTAGTACAATTCTCTACATTGGATCTGCTTATCTCTTCCTCATAAGCCATCTCCTTCTCTCAATTATTATTTTCATCAATTAGATAAGATAAGAAAACAAGGATTTCCAATTATTTTTCTTGCATATATAGTTGCATGTGGGACATTTTAGGAATCCTTTGTGGACCTTGAAAGAGGCAAAACAGTAGCAGATCATTGATATTTTTATCATTAGTAAAAAACAAAACATTGAAAAGAGTAGGGTGTTATATTTCATATTCCCTTTACCAACTTTATCATGCAGAACATTTTGTTGATACAAATAAATTTTTATTGAACAAAAGGGTGTATGGGTGTATGGATTGCAGAACATTGAAAAGGTTTAGGCTAGTTACATCATAATCTTTACTTAATTTTAATCATAAACATAAAAAGAATATTATTTGTTTGTACAGGGTGTATGGATTGATACTAAGCCAAGATAATGAATGCATTGTTTATATTATTAGGGTTAGTCAAAGAGAATAAAAAAACATATATATATATATATATATATATATATATATATATATATATATATATATATATATATATATATATATATATATATATATATATATATATATATATATATATATATATAGGGTCATGCTAATACACACATATGAAGGTGTGTATTAGCAACATACACTTTAATGTATTTTTTTGTGGGACCCACCATTTTTTAGTAGATCCCACATTAGAAAGATGAAGAAAAAAAATAGAAAGAAAATATACTTAGTGTATTTTTGTGTGGATCCACCAATTTTGAGTGTGTGTTAGCATTTATATATATATATATATATATATATATATATATATATATATATATATATATATATATATATATATATATATATATATATATATATGGGACATAGTAGTTTTCTGTGATGTATTCCACAAAGAAAGTGATGGGAAAAAATGAGATGTAGAAAGCTGGACCCATTTGGCTTTTGCTGTATAGTAAAGGGTCTTTTTTTTTAAGTGTATGCAACTAGTACATATATAGAATGTGGGGACATGTATATAGAGAGAGAGACTTGAAAAAAAATTAAAGTTAGAGAGGGAGAGTCTAGGTGAGAGAGGGTCCATTATATGATAATAATGGAAGTTGTCTTCATCCTCTCTGGATTTTTTCATACAAACTTTGAAATTATAATTTGCTTGACCTTTACCTTCCAATATTGCTTTAAGCTTCAAATGACTTAATAAATTTGCAAGCAAAGCTTGATTTAGACAAATGAACAATGTTATATGAAGAGGTTGAATAATGAATAGAAATGAAAGAGAGTGGATTCCATCTTAAAATTTTATTTTATAAATAAAAATTTATACAGTTGAATCTCTTTACTAATTCAGAGTAGTTTTTACGTTTAAAAATAGTATTAAATTTAGATTGGTTGATGCACTGACGCATAAAAGAATTTACACCGTCAACCATTCATTATCATGAATCTCATCAAAGTAGATTGTATTTTATGTCATATGACAAAAAAAAAATTTATAAGCAAGTTGTATATTAGTTAAAAGCACAAAAAATACTTGCACATGATACAAAAGGGAAGGTTATTCAAGCTCGATCAAAGAATAAAATTTCTTACTAATTACAACTAAAACAAATAGTACAAAGGAGCTTATTATATTCTTATTGAATGATAGTGTAAAACTTTTTTATAGTGTGCATTTCCTATAATCTCTTTATATATTATTCAATAAATTATATAAATTAAATAGCTTATCCAAATATAAATATTTATCAATTGGATTAACCTAACTCCTCATGCCTTTAAACATTTTAAATTTTATTAACAAAATTGTCTCATGTTTTACTATTTTAAAAACTAAAATTAACAACAATTTAAATAAATTTTACATTAAAATAATATTTTATTTATGAAAATTAAATTAACTAGTATTATTATTAATTAAAAAATTAAACAAAATTGAATATATTAATGTAAAACATGTTTTACCTACAAGTATGGTTGAAAGTAAGAGATATGTTTTTTTTAAAAGCAATGGAATTAGAAACCCGAGCACTAGGGGTGCATGAACCCGAACAACCGAAAGAAAAATATCCAACGACAAAAACCATTACAGAACATTAATAGGATTGTTGTACCAATCAAAGAAAGAACAAAAAAAAAACTGAGAATTAGAGTTGACCTTAATCCCCCTCCATCTCAAAGAAATGAATTTAATCGAGTTTAAACAATCTTCCACCGAACCACCACTTCTCCTGAATACTAAGTTATTACGCGCGAGCTAAATTTATCAAACAACCGCCGCCCAAATAACTAAACCTCTTTTGTTTCCCACCGCTCGATTCAAAGTCATACCAAAATCTACGAAGGAGGCAAAAATATCAATAGAGTACAGAATGTCAAATCCGATCCACTTCGCTACGCCCCTCCAAACATCCACCATAACCGGATAACTCCGAAAGATATGTTCCAAGGATTCTTCACTACAAACACAGAAAACGCAGTTGGGATGATTTTCTTTATTGGTTAATAATATGTCTATTAGGATAACAAGTTAAGTAACTAATAAAAAAAATAATCTCTGTCATGTTTAGCAACTAAGTAGGATGTCAATTCCTAAAACCTATGATTATTATCCGACAAATTCTAACATGTTATTTGTTAAAACCTATCAATCCCTTTCATTAAAGTGTAACCTCACTTTCATGTTGAATAATCAAACATAAGCAACTATTTGAAAGGATTAGACTTTAATTAATTATTCAACATTAGAGCATTCAAACACAAGCTTGTTTATTTTTAAGGTTATACATTTACATATCAAAATAAAAAAGACACAAATTTACTTTAAAGGTGGACATGACTAGACTATCAAAATATTGTTTAAAAATACAAACGTTAAAAAAGTTTTTAGAAAGAGAAAAAAAAAACATTCATAATGAAAGTACGATTATTAAAGCATTGAATTAGTTATAAAGTTGATTGAGACGGTTATTATTATGAGCGGTTTGAATGGTAGTGAGGACAAGACATTAATCCTATTCCTCTAAGTGAAACAGAATCTTATGCTAATTAATTATCAATAGTTTTGATTACTTTAAGAATTGAATGAGCTTGCGTTGCGAAGACAATTATTTTTAACTTTACTGCTAATATGGACATCCATTTAAGGTGGTCTTTGATGGATTATAACTTTTTAACCATTAGATTCATACATGTTCATATTAACATGTGATAAGGATTATTGGAGACGTGCCACAGATGTTCAAGTTGTTAAGTGGTAGTTAGTGTTGTTATAAAGTTAGTTATCATGGTTATGAAGTTAGTTAAAAGTGTATAATAAATTTGTACATGAATCAACTAGATTAAATAGGAACTCTTCATGATATGTAAAATTTAATCAACAATAATAACAATTTAAATATAATTCCTTTTGCTTAAAAAAATATATAAAGAAAAAAACATAACTTCAATAATAGATTTTTGCATTATTTTTTTCATCTCTATTTAATCTTATCGTGAATTATGATTCAAACTCTAATACGATATCAGAGCCTAGAGAGATCTAATTTCGTTGCACAATAATCTTTAGTTGCTTCATCATTGTCGCAATTGTTGAAGGTTAAAGCTTCAGAGAAGTTGCACTAACCTCAAAGTTTCAGATAAACTAGAAGGTTATGTTTGTGATAGTTGCATTGGTTCTTCAATTGGAAGTTTTAGAGAAACATCAATGGCAGACACGTAACTTTCACCATATTTTGAAGTGCAATTATCGCCTTTAATTGTTCAAACTTCACAAATCACTACGTCTCAATCTTTATTTTCAGGTGCTTCAAACACATTTGCACCAAAGTCCATCAAGCTATAAGATAACAACTTTTTGTTGTGGAATCAGCAGGTAGAAAGAGTCATTCTTTCATACAAGCGTCATAAAATGTGTTCCAGACTGACCCAATGACTAGACATGGCCCAATCCACTCCTGCATCCAGGACGACCCGATAGTCCAAATGTCAAAAAGACTCATTGACTTTATGCCCCTCATCTAAGCAGGATGTGTCGATCACGGTTGCCCGTGGTTGGATTTCTCTGCTCCTACAAGACTTCTGCCTGACACCCGCAGGTGTCACCCGGATTCGGCTGAAGACAACTCTTGTTCGGATATCTTTATGTCCGACGCGCATCTCATCCGACCAGGTATGCTCGTCCCAACAGCTAGTTTATGGTAGTTACTTATTTTCGGGGGATCCATGATCCAGACCCAAAATAGGGACCAATAGCCATGCACTGGGGACTCTTTATAAACCCTCCCACGTGAGAGAGTCGGATATCGAATATTCATTCCCTTAACACTTTTACTTGTACTCGCATACTCTTTTGCCCGTTATTACTTTGGCATCGGAGTACCTTGCAGGTACACCCCCTAACTCTCCTCGACGACCGAGCAAAGACTTCATTATCCATGTCAGCGTCCGCAGTCATTGTAGATTCTGATCACATGTACGATCAAAATGGTTGTGAATTCTCAAATACAATTGATGTTCAAGACTGAACATGATTGAATTTACAATGTTGCTTCGGAGAATTATGAGGCTTGGATTGTGCAAGATGATTCTCTTTTTACTTGACTGCTATCCATGTTCTCTAAAGGAGTCTTACCATGTGTGATGTTCTGCAAACATGCCTTTGTAGTCTAGGATAAAATGCATAAACATTATAACTCACAGATGAAGGCTCGTGTTCACCATATCCGGTCAGAGTTGAAGACAAGCAAGAAAGGTAATATATTAGTTTCTAACTACCTTCTTCGCATATGTACCATTGCATACTCTCTTCTTTCTATGGAGGGGGGTCCGATATCTGAGTAAAACCAAGTTGGTTCCATTTTTTAAGGGGTTCTTGAAGAATACAATACATTCATTATGATGCTAGGGGGAGCTTGTGGACATTTAAGATGTAGAGGCATTCTTGTATGTTCAAGAAGATCAATTGGACAAGTACAAACAAAAAGTAGCTACCCTTAGTGCATTTGCTAATGTAGTTCAAGGCACATTTCAACCAAATCTTGCTTGCATGCTAACTTTCATGGAGGATCCCAGTATTACACTCGTAGTAGAGGAAGAACTGCATGTGGAAGAGGTCATGGTGGTAGACATAATTACACCACAGGAAATCGACCAACCTGTCAATTGTGCAATAAATATGGTCATTTAGTTCTTGAGTATTGGCATCAATTTGATGAAAAATTTAAACCCCCCTCAACTAAGTCCCAAGCACGATGTTCAACAACTAACAATACAAGTAATGCACAAAGCTCAAATCATTAGGGGACTATTACACCACAAGCTTCAACCTATCTTGTACATCATGAACAACTGAAAATACCTTAGGAACTCGGAACACAAGCCTGGTTTTCAAACTCATCTGCTTATCCTACATTACATCTCATAACTTTCATTTATAAAATATTACATCATGTGCAAGGCCAAATAAAGTTATCATTGGTAATGGACAAATTGTAGATGTTAAATTTGCAGGTTTTACAAAGTTTTCCTCCAATATTATATCAAAGTAAACATTTTTATTACACTCTTATTGTTCTACTTTATGCCTTTTCCCTTTTTTTGGGCTCAAAAATGCAAATGCACGTTGCAACGAACCCTGAAACAACCATTACAATTGATGCCCGTCCTTGGAATCTGGGGGTGCTATCGACTACCGCTTCTAGTCCGAAATACAGACACTCCAAACAGCAAAAATATTTCCTATGTGAAAGCTGATTCCGAGCACAACCATGTGTTACTACATCAACATTCAATTAACACAACACGTATTACTTAATGCAACTTACATCTGAGCGAAATAACCTTACACGGATCATAAAGACTTAAGGTAATTTACACTTTAAGCAACTATTATTTATTGTTCTGTATAACAAACAATAATGCAAAGGGTGAGATTCTAAAAACAATCCTCAATGATCGACAGATCGAAATTCTCCTCGATCTCAGCCAGACAATTACAAAGGGTGAGAAAGGAATAATATCATACCAAAAGTATAGACCTCAGACAAAAAATTATAGACCCTAGACAAAATCCAGGTGAAGGTTACTACGAACCCTCTTGCTGGGAAAAACTGTAACGCCCGTTTAATTTAATTAATTATTTAATAAAATATAATTGTGGTATGTTGCGGTAATTCACGTTGATTTGAGTATCTTGGTCGATTTGTGTTGATGGCCGAATTTATCGAAATATTATGTTGATGGTTACAAGTTCGTTTAAGTCAAACTTAATTAATTAAGTCGATATAAGTTGTGAAAAACGATACGGAGTATTCTCTCGTTCATTGTTGGATATGTTGATTGGACCATTTGGACTATTTGATTGATAATCAGAAGTTAATCTATTAAGTCGGGAATAAGTAGTTAGTCGCAAATTATTATCCGGTTAATTTTATGTTGTGGTGAATTAAGTCGTTAAGTCGGAAAGTCGAGAAAATAATATTATAAGTGATATTATTGATTATTGGAGCATGTTGGTTATTGAGCTTGGTTTGCATCGGAATTAGCATATTCAGGGGTGTAATGCTTAGGCCCATTAGTTGATTATTATATTAGATTATTATTATTTTAATAAAAAGAAAATAAAAAGAATTAGTCAAGGGAAATATCAGTAAGGAGAGTAATCGTGAAAATTTGGAGAACGAGAAAAATTTGGAGAACGAGGAAAAATTGGAGAACGCGATTACGAGAAGTCGTCGTCGGAAAACAAAATCGGTCAGAGATTCGAGTGGCCATCGATTAAGGTAAAGGCGTGTTCGATCCTTATAATTGGGTATGAAAATATTTATTGTGATTGCGTAGTTAGGTTGTTGTGTTTTTTATGATATTGATGTTGTGTATAAAAATTTGTAGTTGTTATTGCAATGATTGTTTGTGTAAAAGTTGTTATTGTTGAATATATGTTGATTTTAGGTTGTTCTGGGTTGTGTTGATTGTTGTTGGTATTATTGAGATGCGTGAAATTCTGGAAAAAAATGTTAGTTTGGGGGCGATAACACAGATATCGGTAGTGATGGAAGCTACTTGCTCCCTAGAGGCACATGGCGCAAGCCATGGCCTTATGTGGCGGGTGCCACAGTTTTGGTGGCTGGGATCAAATATGGCGCAAGCTATTTTATCATGTGGCAGGTGCCACATTGTCTTGTGGCAGGTAAGCTCAAAAGTGGCGCAAGTCACTAGGAACAAACATGAAGGGTGGCGCAAGCCACCCTGTTAGTAGGAAGTGACAAATATTTTTTTTTGTATTAGGCATATTTTCTTAATAAGATTAATTAATTAACTATTTCATAATTTTGAGAAATTATACTTTTATAAACATAACAATTACATTAAGTATATCTTGATAATGAAATATTAAAAAGTCTTAGTATCGGTAGCAAGAGTCAGTAGTAAGAGCAAAGAATATCAGTAGTGAAGTTTTTAAAAGTTGAAAAATGTAGCATCCTGTTTTGTGTACTCGTTGGTTGAAATTTTAATACTTTGATTTTAATATAATCGCCAGATAGAAATGTTGTATTACATTAGTGGTATTAGAGCAAGTCGGACCGTCCGACCAAAGTTGTTTAATGTCGTTTAATTCCTTGGTACTCGACATGTGTGTGAAACAATGTCGGTACTTGTTTGTTGGTTTTTAGTCGTTGTCTGCAGGTGTTGGTATAGAATTTAAGTGGCGATAGGCTTTCTCCCAGACTATTGTTGGAACGTAGAAGTTGTTTAAGAGCTGATGTTGATTGCAAGAATTCAAGGTTGATTGAAGCGATGTTGTTGCGGACCGACAAGAGTTTAGACTCCTGAATTCGTATCAGTCGAGTTTGAGAAGTGCGTAGATTTTTGGATGGGAATTGTTTGAGAAGGAGGATTTATCCCAAAGGAAAAGGTAATTTGATGGATCAAGTCGGTAGATTGATATGCCTTGAGTATAGTTGGATTAAAAACGAGTAATTTTTCGTAGTTGGTTGGAGGACGAAGATGTTTGGTAGATCTTGGTAGCAAGAGGGAGAGAGATGGAACTTATGTTCATCAATCTCAAATTCTGTTTTTGTAATTATTGGAGAAGTTGTGAGTAAAAGATGCATAACTTTTTACTCGTGATTCAGATTGAAGCGGTTCTAGACTTTTTGGAAAGCTTGTGAAATTCCCTAAAACTTACATATAAGGTTTGCATTCAAGAGGTTTGTAATGAGGGAGATAGGTGTGTTGGGCCTGCTGTTGATATTTGGAAAATTCTGCATACGGGAATTCTGAACCAGTCTCATTGCAAGGAGGGTAACTTTTCACTCGTGAGTCGGATTCAAGCGATTATTGAAGTTCTGGAATCTGCACATAATTCTATTCATTTTGGAATATAAATTTGTAATTTGGAGGTCTTTATTGGAAGAGATAATTATGTTTAAAGTTGAGCATTTACTGCTGAAAAATTTGAAAGGACGAAAAACAATGTTGGAAAAGAATAAAATGTTGGTATTAGAAGGAATACAAAGGTATTGGAGAATGCATAGAGGAGTGATTTATATCGAATGAGGATGATTAAAGTGTCGATGTTAGATGATGGTAATATTGAGAGGATGACGGATGTTTGATGAGTGTTGTTAAGAATTTTTAACTTGGATGAAAGTTGTAACTGGAAGCAAACCGAATTGGGTTATGCTTGATGTTGTGGCAACTCCGGTGTTGGAAGGATATTTAAAATTTTGTTGTGCTACGAGCGTGTATAAGATATTATGTATCGTATTTTGGATGTTTTGGTATAGTTGACGAAGTCGGAATTAAGGAAACTAAGTAGACTAAGAAGATGTGGGTGAGCCTTAAAGAGTTGGCGGAGCATTATGCTAACGAAATTTGGGCATAATTTGAAGTATGTTATTGTGTTGGGTAATGATGATTTATGTCATCGTTATGATTGTCGGATGTCTATTGACAAATTGTGGAACTGATCACCCTTAATCTATCGTTGATAGTAGACGGAATCATAATTGATGGATAGATGTGTCTTGCCAACTAGTATAGTATGTACGTTGAATTGGTTGAAGTCAACCTGGGTGCTTGAGTATTGTTTGTTTTGTCGATACAGGTTGTTATATGAGAATATTAGTTGGATTTAGAGATGATAGCATGAAGTTGCGCTTGGATTAAATAGTAATGAGGAAACTCATAGTTGGACTCTGGATAATTGGAGTGTTGTTTTGGTGATGAATTAAGTGGCATGAGACTAGAAGTTTTCTTGAAATAATTCAAGAGGAAAGTATATGGAAATGTAAGACCATGATTTGACAGGAATGTCGGTACAATTGAGTTGCAAGTATTAGAAGGAGTGAAAATATAAGTTGGTTTATTAAAGTGCGGTTTTTAGTTGGAATAAGAAAAGTTGTTTGGTTGTGTCGATTCAGATAATAATTTATGAAAGGGTGTGTCGGTATGAGTACGAATCGAGGATTCGATATGTTGAATTAGTTAGAAGCGGAGAATATGAGTTATCTTGTGGGAATTCGTTGGACCCAAGTACCATATGTTGTTGTAATGATGTTGTGTGTTTAAGATGATTTTCGAAGGACGTGTTGTTAAAAGATAGTAAAGTTGTAGTTGTGTTGAGGATAATTGGGAAGTATAAGTGTATCTTATCCAAGATTTGGAAGTAGTCGCAGTTGTAATTGAGTTGAACGTTCAGAGGCGTTATCTTATGGATCTAATTTGGAACAATTCGATAACTACAAGAGTTTAGAATACCTGGTGGAATGGAACTCCAACGGATTAAGTTGGAGGCTTTGTTGATATATCGACTTTGGTGATTGTAAGTTGGAGTTAGAATCGGTAGACTTGGTATTTTGCAAGTAATTAGAGTGCATAGCGAACGCGTGGTGTAGTGTAGTTATTCTTATGTGAATGACAACGATGTTGGTAACTTGGTTGTATAAATGTTGTGTTCAAGTTGTGTGTTCTTGTGCTGATGTGTTCTAAGTTCTTAAGTTGGTTACTCGTCGTATTGTGTTGATAGTTGTCAAGTGCATCGCTTGAGGGTTGTTCTTGTTGTTGTTGCCATTAAGTTGCGAATTATTGTTTGTAGTATACGTGGATTGCCTTCGGAGATGAGAGTTGATTAGTCGGATGGAATAAGTAGTTGGAGTAGTTGAACCGGATGAATTTTCGAGGACGAAAATATTCTAAGTGGGGGAGAGTTGTAACGCCCATTTAATTTAATTAATTATTTAATTAAATATAATTGTGTTATGTTGCGGTAATTCGCGTTGATTTGAGTATCTTGGTCGATTTGTGTTGATGGTTGAATTTATCGGAATACTATGTTGATGGTTACAAGTTGGTTTAAGTCGAATTTAATTAATTAAGTCGATATAAGTTGTGGAAAACGATATGGAGTATTCTCCCGTTCATAGTTGGATATGTTGATTGGAGCGTTTGGACCATTTGATTGATAATCAAAAGTTAATCTATTAAGTGGGGAATAAGTAGTTAGTCGCGAATTATTATTTGGTTGATTTTATATTGTGGTGAATTAAGTCGTTAAGTCGGAATATTCAGTCGAAAAGTCGAGGAAATAATATTATAAGTGATATTATTGATTATTGGAGCATGTTGGTTATTGGGCTTGGTTTGCGTCGAAATTAGCATATTGAAGGGTGTAGTGTTTAGGCCCATTAGTTGATTATTATATTGGATTATTATTATTTTAATAAAAAGAAAATAAAAAGAATTAGTCAAGGGAAATATCAGTAAGGAATGTAATCTTGAAAATTTGGAGAACGAGGAAAATTTGGAGAACGCGATTACGAGAAGTTGTCGTCGGAAAACAAAATCGGTCGGAGATTCGAGCGGCCATCGTTTAAGGTAAGGGTGGGTTCGATCCTTATAATCGGGTATGAAAATAGATACTGTGATTGGGTAGTTAGGTTAATGTATTTTTGTTGATATTGATGTTGTGTGTAAAAATCTATAGTTATTATTGCAATGATTGTTTGTGTAAGAGTTATTGTTCGATTGTTGAATATATGTTGATTTTAGTTGTTCTGGGTTGTGTAGATTGTTGTTGGTATTACTGTGTTGCGTGAAATTATGGAAAAATGTTAGTTTGGGGATAATAACACAGAGACCGGTAGTGGCGGGAGCCACTTGCTCCCTAGAGGCACATGGCACAAGTCATGGCCTTATGTGGCGGGTGCCACAATTTTTGGGGGATGGGATCAAATATGGCGCAAGCCATTTCATCATGTGGCATTTAAGCTCAAAAGTGGCGCTAGCCACTAGGAACAAACATGAAGGGTGACGCAAGCCACCCTATTAGTGGGAAGTGACAAATGATTTTTTTTTTTGTATTAGGCATATTTTCTTAATAAGATTAATTATTTAACTATATCATAACTTGTTAAGAAATTATACTTTTGTAAACATAATAATTACATTAAGTATATCTTGATAATGAAATATTAAAGATTCTTAGTATCAGTAGCAAGATTCAGTAGTAAGAACGAAGAATATCAGTAGTGAAGTTTTTATAAGTTGAAAAATGTAGTATCCTGTTTTATGTACTTGTTGGTTGAAATTTTAATACTCTGATTTTAATATAATCGTCAGGTAGAAATAGGGTGTTACAGAAAGAGAAGGTGAAGGTCCCATAGCAGATAAATCAACTACGTCAGCATCTAACTGACCCAATTCAGGGTTTTGAATTGGGGTTGTCTCTAAATCAGTCACAACAGCTAAAACCTGAACATCCAGGACAAAATTAGAAGCAATGATAGATGCCACTGACACCGGTACAGATAACCCAACAGGCAGACTCTAGTTATTTGCAAGCTCAAAATCTTTTCTCAATTGTTTCATGTTGTCTACAAAAGCATAAATTTCTTGGTTAAAAAAAATCTTGGATCCACATCCTCTTCAAAGAGATTTTGTCTCTCAAATTTTTCTGAAGTACAAAGGAAAACATGAGTATTTGTTTGCCTTTTCTTCCTCTGAAAGGAAAACACTTCATTAGGACTAAACCATTCTTTATACCTGAGCCCTTGGTACACGACATGTAAATTTTCCTTCGTTTTTACTTCCTCGAAAGACAAGGAGGTTTACCTGTAATGATAAAAAGGGACTAGTCGGTAAAAATGAGCCCTAAAATAATATTTACGAAAATCGCTTCTACAAGAGCGAGAATTTCCCACCGGTATTGAAGACGAGCAGAAGACCATGTGTACCTCGAGAGTTATGCGTCTCACCAATACGAAGTTCCCCAGAAAATCGCCTTAGTTAGAAGCAAATGGGTTAAACTAAGGTACATGGGGACGGAGAGAGGTTAATCCTTAATTCGAGCATCATCCAGTGAAGTGCGAGTCATAGAGAAAAGTTCAAAGGAAATCCCTAAGGAATTCTTCCAAGACTTATAACTATCACAAAGTAGGAACATTAATATTAAAACCCAGCCTGCAGGATAAATTTGTAAAGGGGAGCTTTTATATGGTTTATCACAACCACCTTAAATCATAGACGGGTATACGCACCCCTAACCTAGTAAAGAGACACTCATATAGGGGAACCGAGTAACCCATGAAAGAGCTACACACCCTTTCATTTGGACCTACTGGCAAAATCGTCCAATCCAGTGTATCATTTATTATGATGTTTGATCAAAGTGACCGACACATTCCTTCCTTTGACGAGCAGCCTTTATTTCTACTCGGTCAGGACAGGAGGAAACATTGGTCTCTTAACAAGGTTTCCACCCCCCATAAGGAACGAAGATTCTGAAGCATTCATGGATAAGGTGTCGCCTGATAGAGATTCTCTTGAAAAATCCTCAATCTCTAAATCATCACTCAATACGAGGATTCCTAATTCGGAACCCATTTTGACAGAAGGAAAGGAATGCGACTCAAACTTCATTCCCCCTTTTGAAGATGAAGAAACACTATCATTCGAGTCACTCTCGAAGATAATATGGTTACCACTCATTATAATGAAAATCAGGGTTGGCCCTGTGCAAGAGCCGCAAGCTCTACCGCACAGGGGGCCCAAATATTAGAGGGCCCCAAATTTTTAAAAAGATACATTTTTTTTCTCATTAATATTGATAAAACATAAAAAATATTATAATAAAAAATCAATAAAAAAATACTATGATAAAAACTTAATACATAAGAAAATGAGATGAATCAAATGTCAATATAATTATAATTCAATTTATTTTAATTAATATATAATTATATTTTTCTGTCATTTTTAATTATTTTAATTGCATTTTTTATATAAAAAAATGGGCATATTTTTTAAATAGAAAGGGGCCTCCATATTTATTTAGCTGGCCCGATGAAAATGCAATAAAAATTTGAGTAAAACTTGAAAAAAAGAAAAGGTACCTTGAAATAGGAGGGCAAAGGCTCTGAAACAAGAAAGGAAGCTGAAAAATCAAAGCTTTAGCACTTCAAATTTATAAATATGCGATGGCGGTTACTTTGGAAATTAAGTGCTCTCAAACAAGAGGGGAAAACTTGAAGAAACAGGGGAAACTCAATATGTGAAATAACTATAAAAAAATCTTCGCGATCTCTTTCAATCATAATATACGCAAAGGCAATCAAACATATCAGGTTGAAAGCAAGAAAGAAGAACATATCAATTGTCACCTTTTACTTAGGGAATACAACCGTGCTCAAGTGTACTCAAATACACAAAAAGTTAGGTCACATTAATTCATACCTTTTCAGATCACACATCACAGAAAAACGACAAAACACATCAATGACGGGACTGTATACAATGTTCACATTTGCATCACTCTATGGCAAAACCAAAGCGGTGTATGCTAGCTGACGCCCTGATAAAATCCTTTGAGGTCGGCCACTACTATTGAAAGACTCCCCCAGCATCAAACATATCTGGCGAGTCTTTGGGGAAACATTTTTGTGTTGGCCAATGACCTGAAACCTATTGGTTTATGTCAACTAAGATCCGGGACCCCAAGTCCGCGCCCGACCAAAGATCTGAGTTCCATTACTCCTCACCGTGCAAAGACCTAATGGCTTGAGGCGTATTATTTAGCTTACTTTGTCAGGCCCAAGGTATAAATATCTTCATAAAGGGTTCTAAGGTATACATATTCACAATCTTTAATCTCCATTTTCATTATCACATATCTTGAACCCTAATTGACTTAGTCGTTTGAGTGTTAACCATACAAATACTCCATTTAGGTCCACCGTATTAGCGATAACAACACTGGTTATCAATGTCATATTAGCACTAATATCTCTAATTCAAGAAATATTGTTATCACAACCTTCGATTTACGGTACATGTGCAAAGAACACCTGAAACTCCGTTTCGTTGTAGTGTCCACAATCATCACCATTTTTATTTCTGCAATTGCTCCAAATATTTGATAACCGGTCGAAATCTTAAGAACAAATTAGTGTTATATCAAGAAACCCTAATATATCCATCAATCTCATAATTAAGAACATCAATCTTGACGAAGAATATTAGTTTGTATTATTAAAGGCAAGTGTGACAATTGCAAAACCACACTTGTCATTGAGATGTTTAAAAAAGGAATACAACATTTCTTCAATTTAATAACTATGAGTTGAAAAATCCCTATATAAATTTTAATCTATACACGAGTTGAAAAGTTGTTAATTTAAAAAAGACTTATATTTAATAAAAGTCAATTAAATGAAGGTAATCTCAAAAATAAAATAAAATAAAATACTTTAAAAGAGTGTGATTTTAGTGCTATGGAACACTCCCACGTGGCAGTCATATCGTAGGACCCACAGCCCACGGCCTCGGTTATGGATATATCGGTTGGCTCTCTGTCCCACACTCACTAATACCTCCGCCCACTCCTTTTCACATTCCGCCATTCTCCTCCACCTTCTTTTTTTCTAAACTTTCCATTTATTAACAACAAACCTTTTTTATTATTATAATTATTTTCCATTTATTAATTATTATTATATATATGTTCTTCAACACCCTCTTCTCTCACATCACTCTTTTCTTCCCTGTGCGAGCCAAGCGCACGTTATCAACATTACCCACCACTGCGCAATTTAGCCGCAACAGAAAATAGTACACACCGAGAACAGTAAAGTATCTATTTCCATTAACAATAACAAAGACAACATCAACATGTTACACTGTCTCAACACTTCGGGTAATCTAGTAGGAGAAGAAGCAGCCATTTCCGACATGACAGTGTTACAAAGACAAAAAGCAAGAATCAACTTTCAACAATTTTCTTCTTCTTCTCCACAGTTTAGGATGGTTTCTTGTGATTCCGCTCTTGGAGAAGTTGTTGCTAACTCTATCAAACCCGACCCGGGTTTCCGAAAAGATAGCATTAAGAAAAGAAAAGCTGAAATAAACAATAATAATGATGATAATAATAATTCTAAGGTGCGTGAGATTGATAGTTAAAGAATTTGTTTGTTAAGGTACTGTTTGTTTGGTTTTAAGGTTTGTTGGTTTTGTTTATTAGGTTGATGTTGTTGTTCCGGAGTGTGACAAGAGGATCAAAGTAAGTGCAGAAGAAGAGGAATCAAAAACCAGTGACCAAATTTCAAGGGGACACAAGAATTCAAAGTCCAACAATGGAACAAAGAACAACAGAGAAAATTCTGGTGATACTAATTCTAAGGAGAAGCTTGATTACATTCATGTTCGAGCACGTCGCGGTCAAGCCACTGATAGTCATAGCTTAGCAGAAAGAGTAAGTGCAATGAAATCAATTAGACATTTTTTTTATGTTTAGTATCGTCGAGTTTCGATGCTGATGTTGTGTTCATTTTTTTGCAGGTTAGAAGGGAAAAGATAAGCGAGAGGATGAAGTATTTGCAAGATTTAGTGCCTGGATGCAACAAAATTGCAGGAAAAGCTGGAATGCTTGATGAAATCATTAACTATGTTCAATCTCTTCAAAGACAAGTTGAGGTTAGAGTTTTGTTTTAGTCCTGCTCAATTTCTTGCTATTGGAAATTAATTAGGTTGCGTGATAGTGTTCGATTGAGTTTTAGTTTATTAGCTTTCGATTTTTCGATTTTAAGATCAAATAATTTAAGTCCGCCTAACTAATAGTACATTATCACCAAATGCAGTTCTTGTCGATGAAATTAGCAGCTGTAAACCCAAGACTTGACTTCAACATTGATGAATTGTTTGCCAAAGAGGTAATTGCATTGCAAGTGATTTAGATGCAACATCACAGTATTTTGTGTTAGGTCTGTAACAGCAGATTCACGTTGTATCGGTCACTTATCGGTAATATAAGTAACCGTGATTGTGACCGCAATTTAAAACTTGATTTCTTCCTTTTCTTTTATCTTTCATAGTTCATACTAACATGCTTTTGTATAATTTGATTTTTATACAGGTTTTTCCTCAAAATTTTCCAACCATTGGAATGCAATCAGACATGACTAACCCGACATATCTTCAATTCAATTCAACAAAAGAACAACTAGTTTCGAGTTGTGGTGGATTAATAAACAATATGGGGATAATCCCTCCGGAAATCGGGCTTCGGAGGAACGTTGATATCCCCGCAGCTTCATCTTTACCCGAAATCTTTGACTCGTCGTGTTTCACGGTATGTTTCCCCTCTGTGTATCTAAAACATTGCTCATGTTTGTTAATGATTATTACTCTTGTTTAATGAATCTTAATTTATATGTACTGCAGCATATCTTACCCTCTTCATCTTGGGAAGGTGATTTTCAAAACCTTCACAGTATGGATTTTGATCAAGGAAGATCAATGTCCTTTCCATCACAGCCATTCACAGGTATCTACCAATTTATGACTTGTCAAATCACTTTTTTCCTTAAGCAGCTATCATAGAAGTAGAAGTTAGATTCAAGACAAATTGAATTTTCATAGATGATAGAGACCTGAGAGCCCCACAGATATTGACAAGTCCTTTTTCATCAAAATTAAGATTCTTTACTCACACTAATTGTTTTAAACTACCGTTGCGGTCACAGTTGTTACGTTTCAAACAAACCTTTACTGCGGCCGATGCGACAGCAATTCATAATGTTTGTTTTATGACTGTAGGTATGGTTGAAGCTAGCAATTTGAAGATGGAGATGTAAACAAGATGTATTGTTATTATTTGTTGGATGAGCTCATTCAAGATGCTTCTTCTCAACATTCTTCTTCTTTTTAAGTACATAACATATTTTTGTTGTATACTGTTCTCTATTAATAAATAACATCATTTTACTACCTTGTTTCACTCACTTTTCTTTCTACATTTTCAAGTTACAATATAGCCATTGAAATAAAAAGGCTTCAATGCATTACACATGAAGATAAAAACTTAAAGAGAAGCCTGACATGTTTGAATTTATTTATCATTTAAATATTTGTAAGGCTCTTACAAATTTTTGAAAAAAATTATAGCATGTTATTTTCAATTTATTTTTTATAATTTAGGAAAACTGCTACTCCTGCCTTTACATTTTGTGTTTATGACAGTGTAATCATTTTTGTTTTATTTTTTGCGTTTTAAACTAGTCCTTTTAGCCATCATCAAATGCTTCCAACGTTGGTAAAAAACATAGATAAAAACATTATTAAATCAAAATTTAAAAGAATAGTTTGGTCTCGTTTAAATGATTAAATTGAAACTCAAAATATAAAAATCAACAAAACGGACAAAACATAAAGAATAAAGAAAGAAAGATGTTATTTATCCTATAATTTATAAGAACAAGTTACAATTCATCAAAGTTAAAATGAATGTAACAATAGATTATAATTTTAAGAAAATTGTTTATGGTTGCTGAAGTAGCTCAATCGATAATTGTTTGTTGAATAAGATGGGTGTAAGTTGTTGTTCAAGAATTCAACATAATTAATACAATTATAAAACTGACTTTTAAAAATAATTTAATATAAATATTATTTTCAACTTAACATAATTTTTTCAAATGTAATTAGAAATGGATGGATAGGGTGTAACCGATTCAGTTTGGACCGGTTTTTTATCAAAAAATTGTTCAAACCGATGATATCTTCATTGATTTGATTCAGTTCGATTTTTAGTATTTTTTTTTAAATGGAACCAATCCAAACTAACTGGTTTGGTTTGGTTTGGTGGATCGATTTACAATATTTTTTTTCTAAATATTATATTAATTTGTATATCATTTTCTCTAATATCTTTCATGTATTTTATGCTATTATTTTTTGAAATAATACATTTCATATGTATATCTGATGTTATAATTTTTTGAAATAATACATTTTATATGATATATTCCATGCTCTACTTTTCAAACAACTTACAAGTTGTTTTTAATTCATACGAAAAGTTACACATTTTTCATTGCATTATGAAATAAGTTCACTGTCGAATACAACACTTGAGACTTGACATGAGAATGTTTGGAAGGAATTTGAAAGCTTAACAAATAAAACACAAAAATAAAGACAAAAGATTTCAATACACGTTAATTAACATGTTTCACACCTCAAACGCACATCAAAACTATTTTGTAACAAGACTAGAAGAAAATTCGTTGAAGAAAGAAACATAAAAGATAAAAAAAAATGAAAAGTAACTAATAGAACTTGAAGATGAATAAGAAAATCATAACTTATAAGAATGACAATGGAGAGAGAAATAATAGTGACAGATAGACAGTAGTTTGGTGAGATCAAGTTTTTATGACTTATGGTTTCTATTTTTTATGTTTGGAGTTTGGTTTTGGCTACATATTTGGTTCAAAGAAAGGAAGTGTAAACAAAAATGGAGAAATATTGGATCAATACAAAATTTGGACTTATTAATTGACTAAATAAAAACTAAGTATGTATTTAAAGTCATTGGTTCGGTTCATCGGTTTGGCGGTTCCGAAAAACTAAAATCAATAACCAAATCAAACCACTTCGATTTTTATTGGTTTGGTTTGGTTTTTGAACCGAACCAAAAACAATCGATTTTTTTCGATTTGGTTTGGATTGAATTATTAATTTAATTGGTTTTTTTTATCCGCTTACACCCCTAGACATGGATACATTTTAACTTCTTCAATCATATTTTGTAAAAAAATAATAATGTAATATACAAATTTAACATCAAATAATATAGTTAATGCAGTTTAAATAGTGATTAATAATGTTTAGTTGTTAGACTATTAATGCATCTTCGGATTATTTTTAAAGGACCGGCTTTAATCTCCCTACTAAAAAAATATATATTTTAAGTTGTCATATCAGTTGTGGATTTAACTGATATATAAATAAAAATATTAAATATGTTTTTGATCCCTATAAATATTTCAATTTTGAATTTTAATCTCTATAAAAAAACGTCGAGTTTTAGTCCCTATAAAGTTATTTTTGCACGTAGTTTTAATCCCTCTACAGGGACTAAATCTGCGTGCAAAAGTAATTTTATAGAGACTAAAACTCGACCTTTTTTTTATAAAGACTAAGAATCATATTTATAAGGACTAAAAATATATTTAACCCAAAATTAAAATAAGTGACAATTCAATAAGAAATATACTTTTATTTAATTAAAATATTTCACTTGCATTATTTTTATTTTATTTTCTTGCGTCCCAAACATATTTTTCATTCTATTCTTCGCAAACTTTTATCTTCTATGTTCTTTCTTTTGTTAATGCACAAAAAAACATTGCACAAACTAAATTTTAAATTATTTCTCTCTTCTCTGTTCTCCTTTCTCTTCTTCATTCTTTTCTTCTTCGTTCTTTGTTCTCCTTTTACATTTCTTTGTTCTTGTTATCGCTTTCTTTCTTTTATCAAATTCTATCTTCTTCCTTTCACTCTCCTTGCTTCACATTCGAAGTGTACACTCCTTTTTTGTTGTACCGCTCTATTTTCTCCACCAACGTTTTAGGTGAGTTTTATTCTTATCCATAACATTTTGTTTTTATATTTAATTTTACTTATGTTTCGATTCTTTTTATATGTATAGATTGACACTCCTGATTCGACTACTTGTACTCGTCGCGAGAAACGTTGTGGTTGTGGTGTGCCCATGATAGGTTCTAGAAATCTTATTGTTAGATTATTATTCTATTTTCAAGTATTTTTTCCCTTACTCTTTATTATCTTTAGTACTTTTAAAATTGCTATGAATCCTTACATGATAAGGCATTATATTTTATGTTATGTTGGAATGATGTTCACAATCGAGCTTTGAATAATGATACTAAGATTTGGATATAGTTGCTAATTATTAAATAATGTAACCTTGTTGTCGAATTAGTTAGAATGAATTAAGTTTTAAGTTAATTTTGAGTTAAGTGAACTAATTTTTTGTGATTTAGTATAATCTGGTAATAACCATTAATCTAGATAGTTGTTTATGTAACACCCCATTTTTAATATTTACTTGTCGGGTAATTTTGGTGTTGTGTGGTCATGTTTAAGGCATATGTCTTATTATTTTTTGTGTTCTGTCCTAGTGGGTCGGGTAAAATTGAGTGCGCTAAGCAATAGCGAGTGTGTGAATAAGAATGATATATATATATATATATATATATATATATATATATATATATATATATATATATATATATATATATATATATATATATATATATCATTCAATATGAAAGATACTTTTATTTAATTAAAATATTTCACTTGCATTATTTTATTTTCTTGCGTCCCAAACATATTTTTCCTCCTATTTTTCGCGAACTTTTCTCTTCTATGTTCTTTTTTTTGTTAACGCACAATGAAACATTGCACAAACTAAATTTTAAATTATTTCTCTCTTCTCTATTCTCCTTTCTCTTCTTTGTTCTTTTCTTCTTCGTTCTTTGTTCTTGTTATCGCTTTCTTTCTCTTGTCTCGTTATCTTTTCTTCCTTTCATTCTCCTTGCTTCACATTTGAAGTGTTCGCTCCTTTTTTATTGTACCGCTCTATTTTCTCTGTTAATGTTTCAGGTGAGTTTTAATCTTATCCATAACATTTTGTTTTCATATTTAATTTTACTTATGTTTCATTTCTTTTTATATGTACAGATTGACATTCCTGATTCGACTACTTGTACTCGTCGCGAGAAACGTTGTGGTTGTGGTGTTCCCGTGATAGGTTTTAGAAATCTTATTGTTAGATTATTATTCTATTTTCAAGTATTTTTTCCCTTACTCTTTATGATCTTTAGTACTCTTAAAATTTCTCTGAATCCTTGCATGATAAGGCATTGTATTTTTCGTTATGTTGGAATGATGTTCACAATCGAGCTTTGAATAATGATACTAAGATTTGAATATATTTGCTAATTATTAAACTTGTTGTCGAATTAGTTGGAATGAATTAAGTTTTGAGTTAATTTTAAGTTAAGTGAACTAATTTTTTGTGATTTAGTATAATCTGGTGATAACCATTAATCTAGATAGCTGTTTGCACGTGGATTTCGAGTGAACAAGTCACTGGCTTCCTCTCCATGAGGTTTACTTGCGGGACCGGCCAAACAAGTCTCATGATTGCTCTGTCTGATTAGTTATATTGCGAACTCGTGTAATTTAGAACGGTAAGAGGGTTTCTGCGTATATTTTTGGTAGTTTTGTGTTTATAGCAAACTCTCGCGGAATACTTGAATGTAAAAGGCGAAAAAGCGAATAAAAGCAAGATAAAAAAGGATAAACACAAAGGCAAGTATTTTAAATTGACTTGGAATTAAAATGACTTGAAATACATAAGTGTTTGGACACTATCATACATTTGCATAGGGGGTTAACTCGTTTCTCTGACGCTCGATACTTTGAGTGTGTCCCTTTTACAATGTGAAGAAATGTGACCTTGAATAATGAAAATAAAATCTACTTATATAGACATACAAAATAACTATCAGACACTTTCCAACAAATCAGGCTTTGAGACTTGTCAACCCATTTTCCTAGTAACCACCCACTACTTTGTCCCACTTCTTGGAGTAGTTTCTTTGTAACTTTCTGGATCTCTTTGTCGAGATGCATTCGACATAGTAGATTATGTGAGATGCGTCGAAGCGCTTCGACCTCCTTCTGGACTTCTTCATCTCGTCTGTTGTCTGTCGACCCTTTTAGTCAAGTTTCATTTTCTTCTGGTTGGGTCGAAACTCTTCCTTCTTGACATGTTCATGAATTTGCTTCTAAACATACTTTTCTGAGCAAGTCTCCAGCCAACAAATCCCCCCCCCCCAAAGGCCTGTTTCGACAGAGAGGTAGTCGACCAAGAAGCTTGGCCTTTTGGAATTTCCCAAGAAATTTTGATGTATTCTTTGTACCTTCGATTTATATCGATCAACTGTTCATATTCTGTCGGATTGGTGCAACCTGTCATAACTGTCATGATTCCACATTTGGCGCCACAACTTTCTTCAGATTGGGGATCTTCAACCTTGTCGCTCCCACTAAATGAGGCTAGTTCAAATAGGGTACAGACGCGAACGGTCGGCGAAAGAGAGAACACAAGGGTGAACTGAAAAGAGTCGCCAGCTGGGCATTTTTATCCCGAAGGAAAGGTAATGCTGCATAGACCTAAAAAAGGATGGATAAGACGGTTGCAAACCAGAGAAACTGAGAAAGGGGGTTGGTTACAACCTGGGAAGGTATTAGCACCCAGATTGTCCGTCGTACTCGACGGGATCCACACTTGAAAGATTTGTGTTTAAAAGGGGTAGTGTCAGTGCTATTTTGTGTGCCAAAGCTGGAAGAGAATGCAAGTGTCAGTGCAAAAGAAGTGTGAAGTGAAATAAAAGAGTGTCAGTGTAAGAAAAGAGTATGAAGCTCAAGATCATGAGGCCTAAAGAATAATACTGGAAGAGGGGGAATATACAGAGACTTTTGTTCGATAACTGTTAAGTTATGCCTACGTATCCTCTCGTGCAATGAGGAAGTCAGAACACCGTAGTTCGACTCAAAGAGACTGAAAGGTAAATTGACTTGTGAACTGCTTACTTGTCTATGCTCAAGTGTATGACCTGTCTGGCTCAGGTGCAAACTGTCTTGCATTAGACGGAAGAAGCAAATTCTCGTTTGTGAGTGAATGAGGTGAGAAAAGAATCCCGGAGGAGGCGATTATTGTTTGTTTTTGGGTTTTCAGTTTTGTTATTGCTTTTGTGTTTGTCATAAGAAAATGAGCTTAAGCCTAAACCAAGGGTTAGTAAACTCATCACATCCTCCCTCTGATTAGGGGTAATGAGAATACCTTAAGTATGAGGTAAACACCTCACACTTAATCACCATGATGTAGGATTAAGATCATTAACCCACTTGCATTTATTTAGATGTTTTTGTTGTTTTGTTTAGTGTTAAGTAATGAGTTTAAGCCATAATCAAGGATTTAATGGACCCATTACACCATCCTAATAGAAGGATGATAGATGAGAAAATTTAAGCTGAAGAAGGTTCCTCAACTTAATCCATGATTAGGGATTAACCTCATGACAAAAAAAAAGCCTTTTTAAAAGTGGATTTTAGTTAATGGTAAGATTAAAAAGTGGATTTTATGATTTGTAAGACAACTTGAGGGGGACTTGTCCATTAACACTAGGGTTAGTCCTTCTTAACCAATTAAGGAAGAATTAGAACCCTAATGCAAGGCCCAAGTTACAAGCTTGGTGTCTTTGTGATTATTAGGTGGATTGATTAAAGGATTTAATCACATTAAGGGTTTAACACTTAGGATTAAAGTTATACACTCCATCCTAATAGAAGGATGCAGGTATAAGCTTAATCACAAAGCCTTAAAACCTTTAAGGTTTAGTCCATGATTAAGAGATGAGAAAAGAAGACACAAAAGATGACACAAAGGTAAAACTAATGGGGGGACTAATCAAACCCTAATTGTTAACATGCTTGGGTATTCCTAGGGTTTATGAAGCTTGCAAGAGATCTTCAAGGAAAAGTCGCCATGGAAGAAGCAGGATGAAGGAAGGAGAAGCAAGAAGCAGCAAGACAACTTGCTTCACTTAAGAAGACAAGTTTCTTGAAGAAAGAAAGTGAAGAAGGCATGGGTAAGAAATCTCACTCCAATTCACAAAGATAAAATGCAGAAATGATGCATAAGAGAGATGAGAAGAGATTATGAGAAGTGAAGGCAAATTCACTTCTCAAACACTTACCACCTGAAAAGTTAGCAACAAGAAATGAAATGAAAATGAGATGAAATGCAAATATGCAAACCAAAATCAGAAGCATATTCATGATTCAAATGATTCTATGGGATGATGCAAAAGCATGTCAAGAGATGAGGATGATCATACAAGCAATGAAGATGCAAATGAGACATGAAAGTAAGCATGAAAGTTCATTAAAACTTATGAAATGCAATGGATGCATAACATGGAAAATGGATGATTCAATGATCAAACATGATTTCAATATGTCCTAAGATGTCTTATATGTCATGTGGATGCACAAAGTGTCATGGCAAGTTCATGTATGCAAGCATATGAAGAATGAATGCAAAGGAAGGCAAAGATTAGGGTTTATGAACAAGATGCAATGCAAAATTCAAAATCAGAAGCAAATGACAAGATAAAAAATTGAAAATGGGATCAAAGGTACCCTAAACCTATACAAGTTCACTGCCCAAAGGGGAAGGTCAGAAGCTAAACCCTAAAGGACTTATGATTTTTCTAAGTTTGCTAGGGTTTTAAGGTACCTCACAAGGAAAAATGCAAAACAAATCAAAAATGAAAGATAAATTCATGCCAATTTTATCCTAGAAACTACATGATATGTGGAATGCAATGCAAAAAGAACCATTATCAAATCCTTCATGGTTAGGCAGAAAAGATTTTTCTAAGTTAGGGTCAAAAATATTGATTTTAAGAACCCTAAATCCAAAGAAAAATGTCAAAATGGATCAAGAACCAAAAAGAAATTTGTATGAATGGTTTGATAATGTCTCTAAATATGTCAAGATGCAATGTGATTTTTTTGGTGATTTTTAGAAACTTAAATGGTATTTTAATTAATTAATTTCCATTAATTAATTAAAACAAACATTTAAATATTTTAAAAATACAAATTTTATGCAAAAAATAAAATAAAAATTATTTTCAGAATGAGAAAAATATTTGAAATGAAAATGCAAAAGGAAAATATTTTAGGATTTTCTAGGTATTTTAAATAAAATATGCAAAACAAATGATAAAAAAAAGAAATAAAACTGAATTAAATGGAAGTAAGCTGATCTGAGGGCCAAAATTCAAACCTAGGGGGCGGGAATTGACTGCGCGCGTGATATAGTGGCTACAATTCAAACTGAGTTAATTTTAGTTAATTAATTAATTAATCCTAAATTAAACCTAATGATCTAATCTGAGCCTTTCAAAAACGCGTTAACCCTAAGATCTAATGGCCAAGATTCAAACTCACATTAATTACTCAGCTAACCCTAATTAAGCCCTAAGCACTTTCAAGTGACCGGAACAGTGTTCCGGTCATCTTCTCCGGCCATCCATTCTTGCTATCTCACTCAATCCGTAAAATCAAACCACCAAACTCTCCAGAAATGATCCCCACCCCATTCTAAACAAGATTCAGCCATCAAACAATATTTATTTCACATGAACAATGAGATTCGAAGCAAAACGAAAAATCTTTCAGAAATTTCAGAAGCTTCATACATGCTTAAAACTTAATCATTTTCAAAACCAAAAGGTGCAGTGTGATCAGTGAAGCATGGAGAACAATCTAAGAACTTAAGAAATCATTTCTGGAAAATTTGTTCTTGAGGTTACCTGAACTGAAGCTTTCGAAAATGGCATTGTCTGGCTGCTTCTCTGCTTCAAAACCCCTCCAATGATCTCTCTCAAGAGTTTGCAATGCTTGGTTGGAGTTTATATGGCCTCTATGTGCAGTTGGCTGAAGCTCAGGTCAAGGAATGTGAAAATCATGTTTTTGATATGGGGTGTTTCAAGGCAAAATGAAGGGTGGGAAATGATCAGTGATGAATGTGGAGTTGAATGGTGGAAAAAGTTTGGAGATTTGTTGGCTGAGCTATGAGTTTCGAAAGCTTTTGTAAGTTGGAGTGATTTTGTGTATGCTGAGTCATTGGAGCTCTTAGCTTGTGTATCTTATGAAAATCAATCCTTAAAGCATGCTTGTAAAGTCTGGATTTGGCAGAGAGTGGGTGGTGGACTGTTGTGATTGGTATGGGCAAGTTGCCAAAATGTCAACATGACTTGTACTTGAGGTATGGGCATTCTTGCAGCTGGCCTTTTGGCTTGTCTTGGTGCAGCTGAGATCAAGGAGGTCCATAGAATTGAAATTGAGGCAAATCAGCAAGTTTGTGAGAAGTTATGTGGTGTTTTGCAAATTCATGAAGTTTTGGCCCTTTTGTAATTTCTTGATGTTAAAGGCATGAAACTTGGGATTTCTTTGGGCAATTCTGAATTATAGGTCATGTATGATGTTTGTGTAATGGTTAGAAGTCAATTAGAGGTCACAAATTGGCTTGGTATGAGTTTTTGCAAGTTTCCCTCTTTGGTACATAAATAAAATTTTGTGATTTTTCCCAACTTTGCAAGGCCATAACTTGAGTTCCATGATGAATTAGATCAAGTTCTTGTAATTTTTGAAAAGGGAATGATTAAATCTACAACTTTCATGACCAAGAATTTTTCATTTGAAGCATTTTTTAATCAAAAAGAGGAGGTTGAAAAACTTTCCCAAAATGGCAAGTTTTCATTACAAGTCACTTTCCCAAAATGGCAACTTTGCAAATGGCTTGAAATTCTTCAATTTTGTGAACTTCTAACTTCTTATAAGATCAAATAAAGATCATATACACCCAAAATGATGGAGAATACCCTTTGGTTGGATGATTGGGGGTCTCAGATGCCCTGATTTTGCACTGACTTGCTCAAGAAGTCATCTATTGATCAGATGCCTTCCCTATTGAATTTCTTCATGAAAATTGATATACATGATCCTCATATCATATAGAGACCAATAGAAACAAGAATGACCAAAAAATGTGGGGTTATGGCCTCTGAAACCAAAACCCTAATTTTAGGTCATCTGTGCAATTAAGTTTGGTTCTGCTTCAATGCCTTTCTCAGTTCTTGTGATTATTTGACTTTCTTGATCTTGGGAGGATATAATATGATGCTTGAACATACATGGTGTCGCTCCCGGGATTTTCATCCTAGTACAAACGCGAAAGTGGCGCGGAAAAGGTAGAGTCGTCAGCCAGACATTTTTATCCCGAATGGAACGGGAAAGGTAATGTTGCACAAACCTGAGGAAGAAGGAAAGGACAAGGTCCTGCGAACCAAAGATCTGAGTTCGGGAGTCGGTTACGACCTGGGAAGGTATTAGCACCCAGATCGTCCGCCGTACCCGACGGGATCCACGCTTGCTTGTTTTGTTTCAAAGGGTGAGAAGAAAAACTGCTGCTGAATAAAACCGCTGACTGGAAATTGGAAATGGAAATGAGAAAAGAAACTGGAAAAAAGAGAATGAGCATAAAAGGGGAAATGTAGGGAAAATAAAGAATGTGCTCGAACGGGCTCTACCCCGCTGCCTACGTACCTCATCGGGATAATGAGGATCAGAGTCGACGTAGTTCGCCTAACTAAGGCGAGAACTATTTGTTTGTGTTTTTTTACAGCTGGAACTGCGTATGTCTATGCTCAGGTGTTGCAGGCTCGTCTGGTACGAGTGCGTTTACCGTCTTGCATGAAAGACAAGTCGCCGCGAGTTCGCGTTGTGAGTGAATGACATGAGAAAAGAAGTTCCCGCAGGATAGTCGCTTGTTATTTGTTTTTGTCTTTTAAAAGAAGTGTTTTGAATTTGTTTGTGAACGGTCTTGTACTAAGACCTATCCATCGCGGTGAGTATTTACACCTCGCCCCGAAACAGGACGCGTATAAACACTCCGCAACAAAGTCTCGTGTCGTACAAGATTGTTCGGTTTTTATTAAGTGTTTTATTGCTTTCTTTTTTGAGATGAGAAAGAATGACTCAAATTGCAAAAGGGAAAATCTAATGGGAACTAAGACACACCCTAATTTTATTTATTTATTTACAAGTGATCCTATGGTTTATGAAGTATTCTAATCCTAATGGAAAAAAAACTAGAAACTACTAGAATTCAACTTACTTCCTAATGAAGTTAAGTTGATTCTAAGAACAATGGGGAAACCTATACAAGTTATAAAAATCAAATAAAGGCAAAGCAAAAAAAATGGACATAAGAAATAAGATTCTAAATAAAACATTAAAAGTATGAAAAATAGTCCTATTTATTTATTCTAATCCTAATTAAAAGGGAACTTTAATCCTAAGTCTTAAACTAAGATCACCTAATATTTTCCTTCTAAACATTCAAATTTAAACTAACCTAAGTCTAAATTAAATTCTAAGGCTAAATCTAAACTAAACCATATTTTTATTGGACTTTATTTTCATGGCCTAAACTAGATGGAAATTATATGTAACCAAGCCTAAAAATTAATATCCTAAAAAATATTAAAAGTTCTGTATAAAATATGAAATTTATTCTATAGGGTCCTAATATTATCTATAACATTGTACTAAAAGGAATCCTACAAAATCAAAATTTAACTAGGTCTAAAAAATGATTATTTTCAGCTATGCATTAATCCTTAATTTCTAAAGAAATGGCCTCTAAAACCTAAGATGAAATATTCTAAAAAATCTACAAAAATTATCCTAAGTACTATCATTAGTTATCTAACTACAGTAAAAAGAGTGGGCTAAAAAAGTTACTGGAAGTTATAAAAATAAAATGAACAAACTCAAGCACAATTAAAGGAAATCCAATAAAATCTAATTAAAAGAAAAAACAAAATTTAATCGAAAAATAACCAAAATTCAGAAAATAAAATTGCCTAAAATTTCTAAAATGAATTATTTAACTACTGAAATTTTTCTATAATTTTCTAATGATTTTTACTATTTTTTATTGAATTATCTTGAAACTATATTAAGTCAAAAATTAAATTCTAAAAATAAAATGAAAGGGGGGAAGAAGAGTGATTATTTTAAGTTCTTTTCTTATACTGGGCTTTAAGGGAGGTGTGAATATCAACAGAAATAGGGCCCAATTCGCAGGAATCCTATGAGGGTGCAGGAAGTGATTTTATTAAGTTGATTTTTGCTACTGGGCTTAAAAGGGGAGTGCAATTAGTAGAGGTATAAGGCCCATTTTCGCAGCAGTGAGAGGGGGTGCAAGAAAGGAATATTTTTATGTTGATTTTCTTGGTGTGCTGAGAGGGAGGTTGGAATAGCACAAATTCTTGGGCCCATTTCGCAGGCTTTCTTGGGGGTGTAAAGAGAAGATTTTTTGTGTTCATTTTCCTAATGGGCTTATGAGGAGGTGCTAATAAAAAAAAAACATCAATTAAACCTATCCTTAATAGTGAATTTGTAACAGTTAATAGGGGGTTTACACATAAATCACATAATAAAAGGGAATAATTCGTTTTTTAATGAGGGTTAATCACAATAATAATGTTACAATCTCTCTTAATACTCCATTATGACTAACAAAAATCAAAAACTTATTAACAAAACCCTAAATACTGAAGGATCACCAAAACCTAGTTCCTTTCCTTTCTCTTCTTCGCCGCAGCACCCTTCATCGTCATCCTCCTCATCCTTCACCTTCTTCCCTTCCACACGAAAAAACCTAATCTCGTCTCCCCTCAAACGGCGCCGCCGCGAATCCATCTTCTTCCACCGCTAAACCGAATCAAACACCTTAAATTGAACCAACGAAACCTAAATCCTCTTTGAACCCTCCTCCGCCGCTAGCTTTAAATCTCCTTCCTCTTCCACTTCGTCTTCCCCTCAACGCCCCTTCTACTCTTCGTTGTAGGCCAAACCAAACAAAACTCCACAAACTCTAACTTAAACAAAACCTAGAATCCGAAAACGAAGTCTCTACCTCAGATTACTCTCGACGCCATCAAAACAACATCGCATCTCAAACTTCTACAAGAATGCACTTAAAGCCGTACCTGGTGAATTGAGTGTGTCGAAGATGATGCTTCTGTTACGAAACCGCCGCTTTTGTATACGAATTCGAAATCGAGATCTCAGGTATTCATATTATTCCGCAGCTCTCTCTCTCTTGATTCAAAAATCCTTCTACCTGATTCCAAACTGCTATTGAATTTCTGTTTGCCATTCAGTTATTGATCATTGAGTTCTTCAAAATCATTGCAGGTGATGAAGACTCAATTTGTTGATGATGCTGCAGATTGATGAGGGGAAATGATGTTAGCCTGGGAATTGATGAGGGTTCGGTGAGCTAATGAAACCCTTGTCTGAGAGAAATTCGTGATGAAACCAGAGATTAGGATGCACCAGAGGAATGGATTGAATACAGTTGGATCAGGAGTAGTAAAGATCGGTCAGAGGGAAGAAGAAGAAGATTTTCAAGAATGGTGGAAAAGAGGAGAAGGATTGAGAAGAGGTGAAAAACTCATGAATTCCCGAAGAAAATGAAATGTGAAGAATGATTTTGATTTATAGAATCTGAAGGAAGACTCTGGAAACTTCAGGTATAGTCAGTTAGAATTCTGTTATGGATTCTGTTATGGCTCAATTAGTTTATTTTCCATAATTTGATTATTCAATTGGCAACTTGTGATGGTCTTGACTATTATATTTTTTTTTATTAGGAATATATGTTTGGAACTCCTGGAGCAAGAGATATATTTAGGAAGTACAATCCACCATAGGTATGACCACTTGATTGTGCATATTGATCAACTTGAGAAGCAAAAGGCGCCTGCATAGAATGGTCGATAGGTGATGAAAACCCGTGCAAGGCAGGTTGGCTAGAATGAGAAGGAAAATGGTGGCTGTGATTGTGCACATGGACTGGTGTTAGCTGGAAAAATTGAAAAGAGTTGCTGGGTGAATTAACCGCTGGAAAGGGTTTGTGCATATTGCCTTGTTGCAGCTGAGAAACCCGGCAGAGAAGATGAACTGTTTTGTTGTGATGTCATCTCAGGTGAATGTTAGTAAGAATATCAGTTGTCAATTGTTGAGATGACGACTTTTGGGACACAAAACTAGACTTAGCAGAAAAAGATTGGCTGTCATTGGTAGCAGATGCGGAGTATGGTACGATAGGAAGTGAGTCCTCAACTCCAAAGTTAGACATTGTGTCGGTGTTAAAACCTCTGATCAGGATGGTTCAATACTTTGATGTGCAGAGTGTTGAGGTGGAGCAATTTCAGCAGAAGTATCGGCCTTGAATGGTGAATCACCAAATGAATCCTCAAAAAAATTAATTGAAATTATTGGACCCGAATGATGGTACTACAAAGGAAGTTGTTGAACCATGGTTTGCTTCAGGGGTTGCAGTTGCTGGTATACCCGACATAAGAGGCAATGCATTTAATGTAAAGCCGTGCGGATCAAAGAATTCATCAGTGGGCTCAGCTTCTTGAATTCCAGAAGCAGTGGTACTGGGAGCAGCGGTTACTTCGGTTGGATTATTGCCTGTACGAAGGGACGAGCCTCTTGGAGCAGATTCCCTTTTTTTTTGTAATTATCCATAGCTTCTCCATTAGTGTAACTGCATTATGTCTTCTGTTAGCATTCGGTTATTTTTCATTTTCGGATTTTTCGTTTTTCTGCTTATTAATTATGATGACTATGGATTGATCCTTTTTTTTTGATTTGCAGGTTATGGTGCTGACGGTTGGTGGTGATTGAGAGTGGAAAACAATGGAGAGTTCAGTTTTGATGATTTGAAGAAAACTATGAGGATCAAGTTGAAGATTGGGCTACGCAGCCATGAAAATGGCATGAAGAAAGACCCCTGTTTTTTTATATCCGGAATTTTTATCAGTTGGAAGCCTTTCCTCTTCCTTGCTATATCAATTTAGTTATAGCTGATTTTTTTTGAGCTAGATTTAATTGTAAGAATTGGACTTTGTATTTTCAAATCTGTATCAATGAACTGAATTGAGGTTCTGTCATAAAACAAATTCCTCCTTGTCAATATAACCAACTGAACCTCTTTCTCTTTTCTTATCACTCCCTTTTCTTGATGTGAACATTGGCAGGAAATAAGTATGGGATTGTAATCCTGGAACTGAATGTCTAACTCATAATAGGATCATGGCTAAAAATAAAACTTGATTAGAAACCAAACATAGTGTGAATAGAATTTGAAAATACACGAAAATGGGCAAAATTGGATAAAATTCAGACATTTGGGTGTGACTAGAAATTTGGATTTAGATAAAACAAAAATATTTGGCTTAATGGACCTTAGGGAACTGGACAATTAAATGAAACTGGGATATGGTCTTATAACATGGCGAATAATATTTGACTTTGTGAACAAAAAAAATAAAGGATCCGAATGATACTTCATTGTGTTGGACTGACTTTAGATAGTGAATATAAATAGATTTTAATGCATCAAACTTATATCTCTGATTACCCTCCAACTTCAATTCTCAACCCAAATCATCAGCAAAACAACCATGAAAATCGATTACTTTCTTTGCAACTCGAAACCCTGGGTCACTCACATGGGAGACCAGTGATGTTGAGGACTTCTTACATCAGGATGCTAACTCCACATCCCACTATCACAGTCCAATGAAGGGAGCAGCCACCAATAATGAAAAGAAGTAAACCTTTGATCACATTGACAATATCCTGATTTGGCATTTTTATGGATCCTCTGAATAGGAAGAAATTTAGCACTTGGTGATCCTTTGAATAGGAATATTCCCCTGATGATGTGAATTCAACCTTTGTCTCGAACTTGAGTGCAATAACTGAATATACCACCTATGAATAGGAAAATCCATATCACAAGGAAATGCTTTGAACACATGCCTTATGAAACAATGAAACGCATTAACATGCTGTTAATGACTTAGTGAGAAATGCAGATGAACGCAAAATGATATGCCAGTAAAGGGAATAAATAATGAGGGCAAATTTTGAGGTATTACAGCTACCCCTATTCAATCAACTGCAAACCTGAACGAATAATTGCAACAGCTTTTAGACGTTCAAGGTGTTAAGTGATTGAATACTCGAATAAAACCTGAAAATTTGCACACTGAGGGCAACAGAAATGCCATCTACCCACTTATTTATTTGTGTATTTTTATTTTGACCTCTGAATAGGTAGCGAAAATAGAACCGAGTGGAAATGTGCTGGGAAGAATGCTATCCTCGAATGACAACTCAAAAAATCCTCGGATCTAAAACGAAACCATCCTTGAATGGAGACGCAAAGGTATACCGGCTACAGGAGGTAACCAGAAACACAAAGAAAATAGGACAAGATGGAACGGGATCGTTGTACATAAACGAGAGCCCAAGCAAACAGGATCATTGTACTTAAATGATAACCTGAGACGCGATCGTTGTACTTAAACGGAGACGCGAACAAACAAAACTCAAAGACGAGACCATTGTACTTAAATGGAGATTCGAGAGGAACGAGATCGTTGTACTTAAATGAGAACCCAAGACGCGACCGTTGCACTGAAACGGGGACGCGAACAAATGAGACTGTTGTACTGAAACAAGACTCAAAGACAAGATCATTGTACTTAAATGACGACTCGAAAGAAACGGGATCATTGTACTTAAATGATGACCCGAGACGTGACCGTTGTACTGAAACGGAGACGCGAAAAAATGAGACTGTTGTACTGAAACAAGACTCAAAGACGAGGCCATTGTACTTAAATGGAGACTCGGAAAGAACGGGATCGTTGTACTTAAACGAGAGCCCAAGACGCGACCGTTGTACTGAAACGGAGACGCGAAAAAATGAGACTGTTGTACTGAAACAAGACTCAAAGACGAGGCCATTGTACTTAAATGGAGACTCGGAAAGAACGGGATCGTTGTACTTAAACGAGAGCCCAAGACGCGACCGTTGTACTGAAACGGAGACGCGAAAAAATGAGACTGTTGTACTGAAACAAGACTCAACTGGGGATAACAACAAGACTTGGTAGAAGCGTCCACCCTGGGAAATGAAGTTGTATTCTTGGATAACACTTCAATCTGATTGGAGATGTAACGGGTCTTATGTAATATGCCTCAAAACTGGCCCATGCTGGTATGCATATGTTTGAATTTATGGCGTAATGCTCCATGACGATGGAAATGCTACGCTTTGGAGGATGCAGACGCAATGATGATTATGCGAATGACAATGCAAAGGAGATCTCCTGATAAGGAGACTGCAGGTATTCCAGATAACTTGGCTGGGGAGAAACGATGATCACTGCATTGATCTGGTTCGTCTTGATGAGGAGGAAACAACTTTGCGGGGAAAGCTGTTAATAATTCACTGGCTCTGAATAGCCGCCGCTGCCAAAAATAAATTGGACTTTGAGATTGGAGTGCCAAGACCCTGCTGGAGATGGACCCTTCTTGAATTCTGGTGGGAAAGTGAGGACCCCCTGGCTTGGCTGGGAACCAAAGGCATGACACTGCTGAGGAAACACCTTGTTAGGGAGGAAAGAACTCCTTGTATTGCTGAGAATTTCCCCTGTCTAAAGGGAAACTTCTGCTTGGGGACTACACCCACTCTATGCTACCTTGCTGGGTGAAATTTCAACTTCCACATGGCTGGGGATGATTGGAAACACCCTGGGAGATACTTGTTTCTGTTCAAACAAAAGGGAATGCCCATCCTGGATAATAATGGTCAGCTTTGTTAGCAACACCAGTACCTGTACCTGCATGAACACAATCGATAGTGCCCGCAACATAGAGAGTTAGTTTGGGACCTGCTTGCCCCAGGCTCATAGCATGAATCATTGTCTAGGTATCTCAATACCCTTTCAGAGTTGTATTAAATGTTTCTATTCTCCTGTACGAGTTAGAAAGCATTCAAATGTTCATAACACAATGCAAGTTACCATTTGCTAGACGTTTTCACAATCAATCAATGCTAGATGAAAAAAAAGCAAAAACAAAGAAGCAAAATAGTCCATTGACTGAAGTTGAATTCTTATTGATTTGGAAAGGTGGCCCTGAATAGGCAATACAAAGGAAGCAGTTCCCTGGAATGAGGGAACAACTAAAAGAAAAACAAACTATCATATTGGCAATGTGAGAAGTGAATCTCATCAAGTCTCAACCCAGTTATGACTCGTATGTCTTCAAGACGCTCCGCTTGCTCTGCCTCTTGAGAAAAAGTAAGTGAACTGATCTTCAACCTTTAGGATATCCTCAACTGTAGGTAGGTCATGGATCTCGCAGATCGCAGTCGTTCGTGTTAATCCCTCTTTTGCGTGGATCGCCCTTTCAGGTTTTCAATCCACCGGGATACCCTTTTTTGCCTGAGTTGTCCGATGTGGCTTTTCAACTCAGCGGGTGTACATTTTTTTTCAAGATTTCCCTAACTTTTGCCCGAGCCTTTTTATTCTGTTTTTGGCTCGCCGGGATGCCCATTTTTGCCTGGATCTTTATTCTGTTTTTATCCAGCAGGTCCTTTTTACACGAAGTATTTTCTTACTGCGTCTGCGTTGACAGGGGATTGGAAGTCTTCTCCGTCCATGGTTGTCAGCATTAAGGCTCCGCCTGAGAAAACCTTTTTAACCACGAACGGTCCTTCATAGTTGGGTGTCCACTTGCCCCTGTGATCGTTGAGAGGAGGAAGAATCCTTTTCAGCACTAAATCTCCTGGCATGTACCTCTGTGGTCGCACCTTCTTGTCAAAAGCCTGCTTCATTCGTCGCTGATACAACTGTCCATGGCATACAGCTGCTAGACGTTTCTCTTCAATGAGGCTCAATTTATTATACCTGGATCTGAGCCACTTAGCTTCATCTAGCTTGATATCCATCATCAACCTCAATGAGGGGATTTCCACTTCGATTGGTAAGACAGCCTCCATACCATATACTAATGAGAATGGAGTTGCCCCAGTTGAAGTACATATTGATGTTCTATACCCATGCAGCGCGAATGGTAGCATCTCATGCCAGTCTTTGTATGTCACAACCATCTTCTGCACAATCTTCTTGATGTTTTTATTAGCTGCCTCGACGGCGCCATTCATCTTCGGACGATATGGAGAAGAGTTGTGGTGTTCTATTTTGAAGTCTTGACACAAGTCAGCCATCATCTTGTTGTTGAGATTGGAACCATTATCAGTAATAATCCTTTCAGGGACTCCGTACCGGCAGATGATGTCTCGTTTAATAAATCGGGCGACCACTTGCTTAGTGACATTAGTATAGGAAGCCGCTTCAACCCACTTCGTGAAATAATCAATAGCGACTAGGATGAAGCGATGACCATTAGAAGTTGTTGGCTCAATCTTTCCAATCATATCGATGCCCCACATAGCGAACGGCCATGGTGAAGACATGACACTCAACGGATTCAGAGGCACATGGACCTTGTCGGCATAAATTTGACACTTATGGAATTTGCGGGAGTACTTACAACAATCAGATTCCATGGTAATCCAATAGTATCCCGATCTCAATAATTTCTTGGCCATGGCATGTCCTCCAGCATGGGTACCAAAGGAGCCTTCGTGAACCTCCTGCATTAACAGGTCTGCTTCGTGTCTATCCACGCATCTGAGCAGCACCATGTCGAAGTTCTGTTTGTACAACACACCATCTTGATTCAAGAAAAAGCCTCCTGTCAGTCTTCTAAGAGTCTTCTTATCCTTACTAGATGCCTCAGCCGGGTATTCTTGAGCCTTCAGGAATTGTTTGATGTCGTGGTACCAAGGCTTGTTATCTTCACCATCACCAACTGCAAAGACATAAGCAGGTCTTTCAAGCCGGGAAATCGAAATTCGAGGCACGAAATTCTCTCGACAAACTTTAATCATGGACGACAAAGTTGCGAGAGCATCAGCGAACTGGTTTTCGTCTCTAGGGACATAGATCAGCTTGACCTTGGTAAAGAAAGTTAACAACCTCCTGACATAATCTCTGTAAGGAATCAAACGAGCTTGATGAACTAGCCATTTGCCATTGACTTGATTTACCACCAAAGCAGAATCTCCGAAGATCTCAAGGTTCTTGACTCGCAAGTCTATTGCCTCTTCGATCCCCATGATACAAGCTTCATACTCTGCCTCATTGTTAGTGCATTCGAAAGTCAACCGAGTGGCTAGAGGTGTGTGAACCCCTTCTGGCGAGATAATAACAGCACCTACTCCACTCCCATTCATGTTTACAGCCCCGTCAAACATCAACTTCCATCTGGATTCGGAGTCGGGCCCTTCCTCCGGAAGTGGTTCTTCGTAGTCTTTCGACTTGAGGAACATGATGTCCTCATCCGGAAACTCAAACCTCATGGGTTGATAATCATCGATTGGTTGCTGGGCCAAGTATTCTGACAAAACACTCCCCTTGATCGCTTTTTGTGAAGTGTATTGTATGTCATACTCCGTTAGTATCATCTGCCAACGGGCCACTCTTCCCGTCAAAGCTGGCTTCTCAAAGATGTATTTTACAAGATCCATCTTGGAAATTAAGAGAGTAGTGTGAGTCAGCATGTACTGTCTTAGTCGGCGAGCAGCCCATGCCAAAGCGCAGCAAGTTTTCTCGAGTAGTGAGTATCGTGTCTCACAATCGGTAAACTTTTTGCTAAGGTAATAAATGGCGTGCTCTTTTCGACCAGACTCGTCCTGCTGACCCAGCACGCATCCCATCGATCCTTCAAGCACAGTAAGATACATAATCAGAGGTCTCCCTGGCACTGGAGGCATAAGAATTGGTGGTTCTAACAGGTATTCTTTGATTCGGTCAAAGGCTTGCTGACAGTCTTCGTTCCATTTAATCGCCTGATTCTTCCTCAGAAGCTTAAAGATGGGCTCGCACGTGGCCGTTAGGTGAGAAATAAACCGCGCAATGTAGTTTAGCCTCCCTAAGAAGCCACGCACTTGCTTTTCAGTCTTCGGCTCAGGCATTTCTTGGATGGCTTTCACCTTGGCCGGATCAACCTCAATTCCTCGTTCACTCACAATGAAGCCGAGTAACTTGCCAGAACGAACCCCGAAGGTACACTTATTCGGATTTAACCTCAATCTGAACTTTCGAAGCCTATCAAACAATTTTGCTAGGTTGACCAAGTGCTCTTCCTCTGTCTGGGATTTTGCTATCATGTCATCAACATAAACCTCGATTTCATGATGGATCATGTCGTGAAATAGTGTCACCATTGCTCGTTGATAGGTAGCTCCTGCATTCTTTAAACCAAATGGCATGACCTTGTAACAAAAGGTGCCCCAAGGAGTGATGAAGGTTGTCTTTTCCATATCCTCGGGGGCCATCTTGATCTGATTATAGCCTGAGAATCCGTCCATGAAGGAGAACACAGAAAACTAAGCAGTATTATCGACAAGTACATCTATGTGAGGTAGAGGGAAGTCATCTTTGGGGCTGGCCCTATTCAAATCCCTATAATCCACACACATCCTGACTTTGCCATCTTTCTTGGGAACCGACACAATATTAGCAACCCACGGAGGATAACTGGTCACGGCCAAGAAGCCAGCATCAAACTGTTTTTGCACTTCTTCTTTTATTTTAATTGCCATGTTTGGACGCGTGCGCCTCAACTTCTGCTTTACCGGAGGACAATCTGCTCTGAGAGGTAGCTTGTGTACCACAATGTCAGTGTCTAAACCAGGCATATCTTGGTAGGACCATGCGAAGACGTCAACGTATTCTCGAAGCATAGCCATCAAACGAGTCTTGACAGATTCTTCTAATGCAGCTCCGATCTTGACTTCTTTCTTGTCTTCTTCAGTACCAAGGTTTATTACTTAGACATCTTCTTCGTGCGGATGAATCATCTTTTCCTCCTGTTTAAGCAGTCTGGCCAATTCTTCGGGTACATCGTGTCGCTCCCGACAAATGAAAATAATCAGATGAAGGTACAGACGCGAACGGTCGGCGAGAGGGACAATGAGAACACACAGCCGTGAACTCACTGGAGATGAATAGAGTCGCCAGCTAGGCATTTTTATCCCGGAGGAAAGGTAATGCTGCATAAACCTAGAAAAAAGATGGATAAGACGGTTTGCGAACCAGAGAGACTGAGAAAGGGGGTTGGTTACAACCTGGGAAGGTATTAGCACCCAGATTGTCTGCCGTACTCGACGGGATCCACGCTTGAAAGATTTGTGTTTTAAAGGGGTAGTGTCAGTGCAATCTGTGTATAAAAGAGCTGGAAAAGGATGTACAGGTGTCAGTGTAAAAGAAGTGGAGTGTATAATGATGTGTCAGTGTAAGGATAAGAGTGAGATGCTCATGAACATGAGGCTTAAAAGAATGAAGCTGGAAGGAGGGGGAATATACAGAGACTTTTGTTCGATAACTGTTAAGTTATGCCTACGTATCCTCTCGTGCAATGAGGAAGTCAGAACATCGTAGTTCGACCCAAAGAGACTGAAAGATGAATTGACTTATGAACTGCTTGCTTGTCTATGCTCAAGTGTATGACCTGTCTGGCTCAGGTGCAAACTGTCTTGCATTAGACGGAAGAAGCGAGTTCTCGTTTATGAGTGAAGATGATGAGAAAAGAATCCCGAAGGAGACGATTATTGTTTGTTTTTGTGTTTTCAGTCTTTTATTGCTTTTGAAAGTTTGTCATAAGTTAATGAGCTTAAGCCTAAACCAATGAACTTAGTAAACTCATCACATCTTCCCTCTGATTAGGGGTAATGAGAGTACCTTAAGTGTGAAGTCAGATTCTCACACTTAATCACCTATGGTGTAGGATTAATATCATTAACCTACTTGTGATTATTTAGATGTTTTTGGTGTTTTTGTTTAGTGTTGAGTAATGAGATTAAGCCATAATCAGGGATTAAACAGACTCATTACACCATCCTAATAGAAGGATAATAGATGAGAATGTTTAAGCTGAGGAAAACTCCTCAACTTAATCCATGATTAGGGATTAAACTCATGACAAAACAAAGCCTTTATTGAGTGGATTTTAGTTAATGATATGATGATGAAGTGAGTTTTAGGGTTTATAAGACAACTTGAGGGGGACTTGTCCATTAACACTAGGGTTAGTCCTTCTTAACCATTTAAGGAAGAATTAGAACCCTAATGCAAGGCCCAAGTTACAAGTGTGATGTCTTGATGATTATTATGTGAATTGATTAAGAGATTTAACCACATTAAGGGTTTAACACTTAGGATTAAAGTTATACACTCCATCCTAAGAGAAGGATGCAGGCATAAGCTTAATCACAAAGCCTTAAAGCCTTTAGGGTTTAGTCCCTGATTATGAGATGAGGAGAGAAGACCCAAAAGAGACACAAAGGTAAAACTAAGAGGGGAGACTAATCAAAACCCTAATCATTGTCATACATGGTTGTTCCTAAGGTTTGTGAGGTTTTTCAAGAGAAGATCTTCAAAGAGAACCACCAGGATGCAGGGGAACAGGATCCAGAGAAGCAAAGTGACTTGCTTCATTCAAGAAGTCAAGTCACTTGAAGAAAGAAAGTGAGAAGAAGAAGAATGAGCAAGCTCAAACTCAAGCACATATAAAAAATGCAGCAATGGATGCAAGGGAGATGAAAAGAAAAGTTATGAGAAGTGAAGGCAAATTCACTCCTCAAGTTTACTTACCACCTGAAATGTAAGAAAGAAATGCAATGCAATGCAAAATGGGATGAAATGGTATGATGCTAAACAAAACCAGAAGCATGTTGATGATGATAATGATGCTATGAAATGATGCAAACATGAATCAAGACATGGGGATGATCACATGAACCAATGGATGCAAATGGAGCAAGTTTAGAACCATGAACACACATGAACAGTTATGAGATGCAAATGACATACAATCATGGCAAATACATGATGCAATGATCAAACATGCTTCTAATATGTCTTAAGATGTCTAATGAACCAAATGGATGCATAAAATGTCATGGCAAGTCATGTTATGCAAACAAATGCAAGATGAATGCAAAAGGAAGCCCAAATTAGGGTTTATGATCAATGCACCAAACAAAAACCAAAATCAGAAGCAAACATCAAGATAAAAAATTGAAAATTCACTCAAAGGGACCCTAATCCTATACTAACTCACTGCCCAAAGGAGAGGTTCCAACTCTTAACCTAATTAAGGTTATGAATTTTCTAAGTTTTCTAGGGTTTTAAGGTACCTTAACAAGAAAAATGTCAAACAAATGGAAAATGAAAGATCAAATCATGCCAATTTAATCTCACAAACTACATGCTAAACACAATGTAATACAAAAAGAATCAAGGTCCTACCCTCAATGGTTAGGCAGAAATGGTTTTTTGGAAGTTTGGGTCAAAATAATGCCTTGAAATGATTTTAATTCCATGAAAAATTCTCAAAATGCATCAAGATCAAAAAAGAAATTTGGTTTGAGGGTTGAACAATGTTTCTAAATGATTATGAAGGTTTCATGAATTTTTTGGTGATTTTTAAATACCTAAAAGTATTTTTAATTAATTAATTCTCATTAATTAATTAAAAATAAACTTTTAAATGATTTAAAAATATTTTTTAATGCAAAAAATAAAAATAAAAATGTTTTTGGTTTCTGAAAATTAATAAAAGTGTGTATAAAAATTTTCAGAATTTTTAAAATGGTTTTACTATTTTTAAATAAATGTACAGAATAAATATAAAACAAATGAATTAAAATTAAAGAAAATGAAAAGTAAACACAATGGGAGGCCAGGATTGATTCTGGGAAAGGGCCAGTTGACTTGGCGCGTGATCCAATGGTCACAATTCAAATCTGGTTAAACTGAGTTTATGAATTAATTAATTGAATTTAATTAAGTTAATGGTGATTAGGGTTTCTGAGGATGCATTTGGCCACTCAAACGCGCGCCAGTCTCCCTTGGTCAACTCATCTAATGCACTAGATTCAAACATCAATTAATTACATGGATTAGGGTTAATGATTCTCAGGTGGCCGGAGAAGACTTTCGGTCGTCTTCTCCGGCGAACCAAAACCCTAGGTTTCACCAAAAGCCACCCCACTTCAAATTAAACACAGGGAAATGATCCTCTAACATCCTAGAACACAAAACAACCCTCAAACAACATTTAAACTCCCTGAATCAGGCAAATCGAAGCAAACATTTTTCACGGGAGAAATTTCAGAGCATCAATAAATCCTCATTTTTCACTCATTTTCAATTTCAAGCACATCATTATGATCAGCACAACATACACTTTCATTTTATGACAAGAAAAACAAGTTCTGAGACAAAAGTTCTTGAGCTATACCTGAGATGGAAGCTTCTGGTTCTGGGCTTTCTGGGTTGTTCCTTGGTGCAAACTCACTCCAATGATCCCCCTTGTGCTAATGGCAAGCTTGGATGGAGTTTAAACAGGCTATTTTGAGAGGTTCAGTTCTGGTGTATCAGAAAATGAGGTTCTTATGTGGGCTGTTTCAGATCATTGTGAAGGGTGGGATTTGTTCTATGAATGATTTCTGGTTGATTGGTGAAGATAAAATGAGTGTTTGATGGCTGTGGAAGGAGATTCGAAGAGAGGAAAGTTTTGACAGTTTTTGGGATGTGCTGCAATATGTGTGTTCCAGGCTTGTGGGTGTTGTGTTTTATGATCCATATACCATTCCTAAACTATTGGAATGAGTCAGAAGACTTGACATGCACTGTGGGAATGGTATGGAGCAATTGGCCAAAAAGTCAATAGTTGGTGTACTTGCAGCATGGGCTATGGCAGCGGCAGTCTAAGGGCTTGTCTTGCTTCAGCTTGAGTCAAGGATGACCCTTGGATGGCTTGTGAATGTCTGCAGCATGTGGATCATGAATTGAGAATGATTTTGCAACTTGTCCACTTGTGTTATTTCATGATTTTGTGCTATGTACATGAGATGATTCTTGCTGAATTTTGGTGTATGATACTTCATTTGATCATGGCAATGCATAGAAACCAATTAGTGATCACACAAATCATGGGAGAATGATTTTGCCAAGAATCCCTCTTTGCACTTTTATGAAAAATGACTTATGGACCTTTGAAAATCAAAGCACAAAAATGAGAAATCCCTTGGGCCAATTCTGATTTTAGGTCATGTGTAGCATTGGTATGATGATTAGAGGTCATGTTGAAGTCACATAAAGGCTTGCCATGAGAAATTGCAAGTTTTCCATTTGGTGCATAACTTGAAATTCAGTGATTTTTGCCAACTTTGACAAACCATAACTTTTGATCCAAAATGAATTAGGTCATGTTCTTGTACTTTTTGAAAAGGGAATGATCCATTCTACAACTTTCATGACCAAAGTTTTTCCATTTGAAGCTTTTTTGAATCAAAAAGTAAGGGTTGAAAAAGTTTCCTAAAATGGCATTTTCATTAAAAGTCAAACTTGCCCAAAAAGTCAACTTTGCAAAAGACTTGAAATTCTTGAATTTTGTGAACTTCCAACATCTTCCATGATCAAATAATGATCATATACAATCAAAATGATGAAGAATGCCCTTTGGTTGGGTCATTGGGGGCCTCAGATGCCCTGATTTTACACTGACTTGCTTGAAAAGTCAACTCTTGATCAGATGACTTCCCCATGGAATTTCTTCATGAAAATTGATATGCATACTCCCTATACTATATAGAGACCAATAGAAACAAGAATGACCAAAAAATTTGGAGTTATGGCCTCTGAAACCAAAACCCTAATATTAGGTCATCTGTGCAGTTAAACCTGGCTCTGCATCCACACCATTTCCAGTTCTTGTGATTCTTTGACATTCTTGACTTTGAGAGGATATAATATGATGCTTGAACACACATGGACCCCCTTGAAGTGATTGATGACCTTTGGAGTGGCTCAAAAGGCTCTTGGATTGTTCAGATCACAAACCCTAGATGCAGATGACTTTGAATCTATGCAGTGAATCAAAACTGTGATATGAGATGCTATGATTGAGTTTATGCATATGAAATGATCACAAGCCATGGTGTGAATGGGTGAGGGCAAATTTGGGGTGTTTACAGCTGCCCCTATTCAAACATGAGTTAGCTGTGCAGGATGTAAGCAACGGCTTAACAGGCAAGCGAGATAACTTGTGGTTGAATACCAAAGACAGTCCAAAATTTGCACTCACAGAATGAAGAAGAAAAGGGATATAGATTGTAAAGGAAAATAAAGTATATTGTAAAGTAGATGATAGAGCAATGACGGGGACGGCCGACATGCTGGGGATAAAAGGTAAAGCCGAGACGGGGACGGCCGACTAGCTGGGGAAAATCAAATTATGATGGGGACGACCATCAGTATAAAGCTGTAAAATTCTCTGAGGATTTAATGAAACATGACGGGGACGGCCATCAAGTCCATAAAGCAAAGTAACCACTGATGGGGACGGCCATCGGGCTAAAAAGAAAAAGGACCACGACGGGGACGGCCATCGGGTTAAAGAATAAATGAAATAAACAGATGATGGGGTACGGCCATCAAAGGTGAAGGACGATCACCTAGCAGGGGACGGCTGCTCTGTTGGGGAATAAAAGAAATATGATGGGGACGGCCATCAAAGGTGGAGGACGACCACCTGGCAGGGTACGGCTGCCGAAAATATCAACGATGGGGACGGCCATCGGACGAGCATGATGGAGGATGACCATCAAGAAGTGGAGGACGACCACTCAGCAGGGTACGGCTGCTCTCAGGTTTATCATAACACAGGACGAGTGTCAGATAAAAGGAAAATGCTTTTTGTTGGCAATCTACTGGGGATATAGTGAACACGGACGAGCGTTCACAACCAAGAAAAGAAAGTATAAGTGTTTAGATGTTGTGTATAGATTAAGGATGCGGACGAGCATCCTTAATACTACGATACGGACGAGTATCGGGTAGAAACAAACTGACACATGTTCAAAGATGATGATACGGACGAGTATCAACTGGTTAACAAGGAACACGGACGAGTGTTGAATCTGAAGGGACTCTTCTGAGGAATAGTAGACACAGACGAGCGTCTATATTCAAGAAGACAAAAGTGTTTGACACAGTGTATGGATTAAAGATGCGGACGAGCATCCTTAAGAGTATGATACGGACGAGTATCATGTAGAAACAAACATTAGACGCAATGTTCTGAGATGATGGTACGGACGAGCACCAACTGGTTAACAAAGAACAGAGACTACTGCTGAATCTGTGGGTATATAACTGGTATGTACCAGATACGGACGAGTATCTGTATGAGAGCGAGTGTTGTATAGATGGTGTTTAACTGCTGGGGAGGGTGACACGGACGAGTGTCAAAAGGAGAAAAGTGTGATATCAACAAGTATATGGGTTGCAAAAGTGTAAGCGACTGCGCCGGGGATATGACACGGACGGGTGTCAAGAAGGTGTATATACAAGTATGTGTGAGTGCAAAGAGGGTGTCTTCGGCTTTCTGCTGGTGATATGACACGGACGGGTGTCATGAAGTATCCGTGATATGGGTGATTTGTTTGTAAAGAGTGTTCAGGCGACTTTACTGGGGAAAGATGGCACAGACGGGTGCCAAAAGGTGTATATATACTGGTGTTTGATGATTTGCAAGGCAACTGCTTTTGCTGGGACTCTGGTGGGGATTTCTGTACAATGATGATGAACGGTTATTATTCACAAATGTTAATTCAGAACATGGCTTATGATTATGCTATGCGTTTGATTTTTTTGCCGTAATGCTCCGTGTTAGACGGAATGCTACGCTCTGAGGGGATAATATGATGCAAATGCCATGATTATGCAAAGATATCAAACCGGGATTCGGATCCCGTTGCTGCGAAGATCTCTGGCTGATCTGTTTGAAATGGACCTCCCAGCTGGGGATGGGATCATTGGTAGATCTAATAAGATGATATTTGCTTGGGGATATAGGTCACCGATTGACATATCCTTTGACATGAGAGACCCAGCTGGGGTTTGCAGAAGCTTTCTTTACTCTGTTGTGATTCTTTCGTGCGTTGCTCTTCTGAATAGAGGCTGAGGATTCTGTGGGGATATGATTCCCTGACTTCTGTGCTCCGGCTGAGGATGAGATGGCAACTCGGCTGGGAGAGTTGTTGGCCACTCAGCTGGGGAGAGTAATGAGGGGCAACTCAGCTGGGGATAGAGCATTTCAGATGCTGAGATTGAGTGTATGTTGATTTGGCAACTTCGCTGGGGAAATGGGCACCTTCCAGTGCCACATGGAAGATAGACCGAGTTGGTAATGATCTGCCAGCTTGCTGAGGGTGAAGCTTTCATGCCCCAAAGTTGCGTTCTGGATACCTACAATCCTGAAAAAGATAGAACAACGCACAAGATAATCCCGGGGTATCCCTTACTGGATTCCGTCATAGGAGTTAGGATACTTCTGAGAGTAAGTATATTCCCTGCAAGCATGTTTCTTTGTTTTCTTAGAGAAGAACATCTGTACTTATGCAATCAATTTTTTTCTTTTAAGACATCAGACATTTTTTTGCAACTAAATGTATAAAACGAGACATGACTGAAAATCTGATTTTATTAATTCATATGCCCTGAATTGGCGAGATACAGTCAAAGGAACATATCCCCTGAAATGAGGAGATTGTTACAAATTGAGAAACAAAAATGCTGGCAATGTTGACGACGCTTTAGGGAGCTTCCCCTTCTGCTATGACTCATATGACAATTGACGCTCTTCTCACCTTGCTTTCTGAAGAAGGCTGATTCTGATTGAAGCTTGATCCTGTTGAAGCTTACCAAGTTGTAGATGATACAGGCGAACTCAGAATGCAGTTGTTCGCTTATTCCCTTATTTTGCATGGATCGCCCTTCCGGGTTTTCAATCCATCGGGATACCAATTTTTGCCTGAGTTGTCCGATGTGGCTTTTCAACTCAGCGGGTGTACACATTTTTTGTTTATTTCCCTTATTTTTGCCCGAGTCTTTTATTCTGTTTTTGACTCGCCGGGATGCCCTATTTTTTCCTGGACTTACATTCTGTTTTTGTGTCCAGCGGGTCACTTTTATGCGAAGTATTTTTTAACTGCATCTGAATTCACAGGGGATGGGAAATCTTCACCATCCATGGTGCTGAGCATCAGTGCTCCACCAGAGAAAACTTTCTTTACCACGAATGGTCCTTCATAGTTTGGAGTCCATTTGCCCCTGTGGTCTGTATGAGGAGGAAGGATTCTTTTCAGCACAAGATCTCCTACTTGGTACTCTCGGTGCCTGACTTTCTGATCGAAGGCTTTCTTCATTCTCTTCTGATATAACTGCCCATGACAGATTGCAGCCAATCTTTTCTCTTCGATCAGACTCAGTTGTTCATATCGGGACCGGACCCATTCTGCTTCGTTCAGCTTAACATCCATCAATACTCGCAAAGAGGGTAATTCAACTTCAACAGGTAGGACTGCCTCCATACCATACACAAGTTGATACGGCGTTGCCCCAGTGGATGTTCTGATTGACGTGCGGTACCCATGCAAGGCAAACGGTAGCATTTCATGCCAGTCTTTGTAAGTGACTACCATCTTCTGCACAATCTTCTTGATGTTCTTATTTGCGGCCTCAACAGCGCCATTCATCTTTGGCCTGTAAGGAGAAGAATTGTGATGTTGGATCTTGAGGTCCCGGCACAGCTCTGCCATCATTTTGTTGTTTAGATTGGAACCATTATCAGTAATGATTCGCTCGGGAACTCCGTACCGACAGATGATATCTCTCTTTAGGAATCGGGCTACCACTTGCCTTGTGACGTTTGCATATGAGGCTGCTTCAACCCACTTTGTAAAATAGTCGATGGCGACCAGGATGAATCGGTGGCCATTCGAAGCAGTTGGCTCAATCTTGCCAATCATATCAATGCCCCACATAGCAAAGGGCCATGGTGAAGACATGATGTTCAAAGGGTTGGGATGCACATGCACCTTATCTGCATAGATCTGGCATTTATGGCACTTCCTGGCATAAGCACAACAGTCTGCATCCATTGTGATCCAGTAATAGCCTGATCTTAACAACTTCTTAGCCATGGCATGTCCTCCAGCATGGGTACCAAAGGAGCCTTCGTGCACTTCATGCATCAACAAATCTGCTTCTGTCTTGTCAACACATCGGAGGAGTACCATATCAAAGTTCCTTTTGTATAAAGACCCATCAGTGTTCAGGAAGAAACTACCAGCAAGCCTTCTCAAAGTTTTCTTATCATTGGAAGATGCCCCAGGTGGGTATGTCTGATCCTCCAAGAAGCATTTAATGTCATGAAACCAAGGCTTATCATCTTTGACACCTTCTGTCGTAAATACATATGCTGGTCTATCAAGTCTCGATACTGAAATCTGCGGTACAAAATTAGCAGCTTGAACTTTGATCATGGATGAAATGGTAGCGAGAGCATCTGCAAACTGATTCTCGTCCCGTGGGATATACTCAAGCTTGACTGTTGTGAAGAAAGTCAATAACCTTCTTGTATAATCCCTGTAAGGTATCAGATGATCTTGGTGTGTATACCATTTCCCATTGGTCTGATTGATTACCAAAGCTGAATCTCCGAATACGGTCAATGTCTTGATCCTGAGGTCAATGGCTTCCTCAAGACCCATAATGCAAGCTTCGTATTCAGCTTCGTTGTTAGTGCAGTTGAAAGTGAGTTTTGCCGTGAAAGGCATGTGATATCCTTTAGGTGTAATAACTACTGCACCAACACCACGGCCATTCATGTTAACAGCCCCATCAAACATCATAGTCCATTCTTCTTCTGGGTCGGGCCCTTCAGTGTGAATAGGCTCTTCACGATCTTTTGATTTAATGAACATGATGTCCTCATCAGGGAAGTCAAATCTCATTGGCTGGTAATCATCAATGGGTTGCTCAGCAAGATATTCAGATAGTACACTGCCCTTGATGGCTTTCTGAGAAGTGTACTGGATGTCATATTCTGTGAGGATCATCTGCCATCTTGCAACCCGTCCGGTAAGAGCTGGCTTCTCGAAAATGTACTTAACTGGGTCCATTTTGGATATCAACAAAGTAGTGTGGGTCAACATATACTGCCTTAGTCGGCGAGCAGCCCACGCTAAAGCACAGCAAGTTTTCTCGAGCAGTGAATAACGCTGTTCACAGTCGGCAAACTTTTTGCTTAGGTAGTATATTGCATACTCTTTTCGACCAGACTCGTCATGTTGGCCCAGCACACACCCCATTGACTCTTCTAATACTGTCAAGTACATGATCAGAGGTCTTCCTTCAACTGGAGGCATAAGGATTGGAGGTTCTTGCAGATACTCCTTGATCTTGTCAAAAGCCCTTTGGCAGTCTTCATTCCACCTGACCGTTTGTTCCTTTCTTAACAGCTTGAACAAAGGTTCACAGGTTGCTGTGAGGTGAGATATGAACCGTGAGATGTAGTTCAATCGACCTAGAAACCCTCGAACCTCTTTCTCAGTTTTCGGTGCAGGCATCTCTTGGATGGCTTTGACTTTATCAGGGTCAACTTCAATCCCTTTCTCGCTTATAATAAAACCCAGCAGCTTACCCGATCGCACCCCGAATGTGCACTTGTTGGGGTTCAACTTCAGTTGGTACTTCCTCAGACGCTTGAACAACTTGAGCAGATTCACCAGATGGTCTTCTTCAGTAAGGGACTTGGCAATCATGTCATCCACGTAACACTCGATTTCCTTATGGATCATATCGTGGAATAATGTCACCATAGCCCGTTGATATGTCGCACCGGCATTCTTGAGCCCAAATGGCATTACTTTGTAGCAGAACGTGCCCCAAGGTGTGATGAATGTTGTCTTCTCCATGTCTTCAGGTGACATTTTAATCTGATTGTATCCTGAAAATCCATCCATGAAGGAGAACACCGAGAACTGAGCCGTATTATCAACCAATACATCGATGTGAGGTAAAGGGAAATCATCTTTCGGGCTAGCTCTGTTCAGATCCCGGTAATCCACACACATTCTTACTTTGCCGTCTTTCTTAGGCACAGGTACTATATTGGCAACCCACGGCGGATAGCTAGTTACAGCAAGGAACCCGGCGTCCCATTGCTTTTGTACCTCCTCCTTGATTTTCATAGCCATGTCTGGACGAGTTCGGCGCAGCTTCTGTTTGACCGGTGGACATTCTTCTCTCAAAGGCAGCTTGTGCACAACAATGTCGGTGTCCAACCCTGGCATATCTTGATACGACCAAGCAAACACATCCACATATTCTCGAAGCAGATCAATCAGTTGTCTCTTCACTGAGTCTTGCAGGCAGGCCCCGATTTTAACCTCTTTCACGTCTTCATCTGTACCAAGATTGATCACTTCAACCTCCTCCTGGTGAGGAGTAATAACCTTTTCCTCTTGTCTTAACAACCTGGCTAGCTCTTCAGGAAGCTCATATTCTTCATCAACCCCTTCATCAGCTTGATTGATTGGATTGCCAAAGTCATACGAAGTCATAGCCGTGCCGTTGTCGGTGCTGTCTGGAAGGCACTCTCTGCAAGGGTTTAATTGGTTCATTTTAGTGATCTGATTTTAGTCTTATTTAGAAAAGTGAAATGAAATTATCATTTTGAAAACACTGCCATTTATTTTTTGTACAAAAAAGAAAAATGAAAAAAAACAGTGAACGAAAAGAAAAGACTCGTTTGCAAAAAGATGTCTGGTATTTCATTAATTTAATCTTGTTTGCACAAAAGTACAGATGGCCCCGATTACAAAATGAGTCTTGTCATCTTGGGCAAGATGCAAGACTTTGATGCATGCTATAAAAATACAGGAAATAATAATTACTCTGCATGAGTAACTCTTATAATTTCCTGGGAAGACCAGTTCGAGACACTGCTCCCCGGGATCTTTGGACGAATCCAATTCTCCAGATTGCGCTCCTCTTCCAGCTCGTCTTCCAGACAGTTGATAGCATCAGGGGTAAGCATCCCCCCACTGACAAAACCAGGCTCTCCAGCAGCCTTTGCTTGATGTTGAGTTGGTTTGTAACCCAACCCAAATTTGTCTTTCTTCTCCTCCACAGCTAAAACCTTGCCCCAGCCTAGGGCAGTTCCTTCCTCAACAACCTTCCGGGCTTGTTGGTATGATGACATGGAGATCCCAGATACAGCAGATGCTTCATTCACATTCAACGCTTCAAACCCCTGGCTCATTGTCTCATGGATCTCCCCATCCATTTCAATATACTTATAAGTAGCCAGATGGCTAACAAATATATCCTCCTCCCCACAGATTGTAACAACTTGGCCTTCCCACTCAAATTTTAACTTTTGGTGAAGGGTAGACGTTATTGCGCCGGCGGCGTGAATCCAGGGTCTACCCAACAAACAGCTGTAGGCGGGCTGAATGTCCATCACATAAAAGATAGTTTTAAAGGTCTGTGGGCCAATTGTCACAGGTAGCTCAATCTCTCCCAGAACCGATCTCTTAGAACCATCAAAGGCTCTTACTACCAGATTGCTGGGTCTCAATGCCAATCCATCATATTCTAACTTCACCAGAGCCTTCTTTGGTAAGACATTCAGGGATGAACCTGTGTCTACCAGCACATGAGAAAGGACAGCTCCTTTGCATTCCATGGTTATGTGCAAGGCTTTGTTGTGGTTGCGGCCATCCGCTGTCAAGTCAGTATTGGTGAACCCTAGCCCGTTGCTAGCAGTAACGTTTCCAACCACGGTTTCCAACTGGTTGACAGTAATCTCCTCAGGCACGTAAGCTGCGTGCAAGACTTTGAGCAGTGCATTCCGATGGGCTTCGGAGCACATAAGCAGTGAGAGGATAGAGATTTTGGATGGCGTTTGGTGAAGCTGATCCACAATTTTGTAATCACTCTTTTTGATGATTCTCATCAACTTCTTGATCGGACGGCGTCTTCAAGGCTTCTTTAACAGTTTGATCTTCCTGCACAGGGATCTTCCCTTTTGCCTTAGCAGCAGCTTCTGCTTCGGCGGTAGGTCTTTGAATTGGTGGAGCAAAGAGACGTCCGCTTCGAGTGAAGCCTCCGCCTCCCCCCACATTATCTACTTGTGGTGCAGGTGTTGATGTTTCAAGAATGATTCTTTTTCCTTTGCAGTACACGTCAGAGCCATAGTGCCAAGGGATGGCCCTATTGTTTTCATATGGTACTGGTCCAGGCACCGTGACAGTGACTGGACTGATTGCTGCTGCTGAAGGGACTGTAATTGTTTGTGGATCATAAAAGATTGTAACTGGTGCTCTGATGGGAGTAGCACCTTCTGAATGGTAGGCAGAGTTATTTTCAGGATCATAGAATATTGTGACAGTAGAGACATCTTCATGATTGGTTGTTGGTGTTGTAGGAGATATTGTCGGAAGAAATGATGTTGTTGTTGTAGGAGTCTCAAAATGGAGTGAAGCTGAAGTTGTAGCAGGAAAATTTGTTGAAAACTGATCAGTTGAGATGACAGATGAAGTACTTGTTGATGAAGCCGAAGAATTGTCAGGAACAATAGTTGCTGCAGTTGTAGGAGGTTCTGAAACCGTTGCTGATGATATTGCTGGATTTGTTGGAAATGATGTGGTGATCTGAAGTTGGCCACTCTGAATAAGGCTGTTTATGCCATTCCTCAAATTATCGCACCCATTTACCGAGATATTACAGTAAGCACAACCCAATTCACACCCTGGGAACATTTGACATTCCAAGAGCTGAGCCTTGATTTCTACCAATGGTGTCCTGATCTGTCCCACACTGGTTATTAAATAAGACGGTTTGTCTTCTTCAATAGCGTTAATCCGGGGACCACCATGGTTTGGCATCGGGTTTTTATTGACATTGGGTGGTGGTGCAAAATTCAGAGCCTTGGAGTCTACCAGGTCTTGTACCTTCATATGCAGAGCCCTGCATTTTTCTGTACTGTGGCCAGGTGCGTTTGAATGAAAGGCACACCTAGCGTTGGAGTCATAGTTCCTTGGTAGACTGTTGGGATCCGGAGGTGCCAACGTTCTTAGCTCAACCAGGTTGAGTTTCAGAAGCTGTGGCAGCAATGTAGCATATGGCATTGGGATCGGATCGATCACTCTGTTAGCTTGAGATGGCCTCTGTTGGAATGGCCTCTGTTGACTGTTGTTGTTGGTGTTGCTGTTGTTGTAATTTCTTGGAGGATACTGACTTTGTTGATGGTACTGAGATTGTTGTTGATAGCTTTGTTGAGGAGGTTGATAGACTGGCTGAGGATGAGCTGGAGCAGGGATGGTGACTGCTGCTATTGACCTTTGAGCATATTGGGGCCTGCCCCTGTTGGTGTGGATGGCATTGGTCTCGCCAGTTCTTCTCGGCCTGCAAAAGGCTTTCTTGTACCACTGGACGAGCTGGCACCATTATCAGAGATCTTACCCATTTTCAACAGGCTTTCAATTCTCTCCCCAGCTATGACAACATCTGCAAAGCTAGTGGAAGAGAAAGCAGCCAACCTGTCAATATACGTTCCCTGAAGGGTGTTCATGAACATATCTGTCATTTCCCGTTCAGACATAGGTGGTTGAACAGCGGCAGCCAGTTGCCTCCATCTCTGGGCATATTCTCGGAAACTCTCCCTTGACGACCGTGACATTCCCATTAGGAGGGTCCTGTTGGGTGCCATGTCTAAGTTGTACTGATACTGTCTGATGAAGGCCTCTGCCAGGTCCTTCCAGCATCTAATAGTTGCCCTTGTCAAATGGGAATACCATTCCCTTGAAGCTCCAGTTAAGCTGTCTTCGAAATAGAACATCCAGAGCTTCTCATCCATAGTATAAGCTTTTAATCTCCCGAGAAAAGATTGTAGATGGGTTCGAGGACAAGAAGTCCCATTATACTTTTCAAAACATGGAGGCTTGAACTTGTGGGGAATCCTAACCCCGTCTACCAAGCCCATGTCCATGACATCGAAGCCCAAAGAGTTTTGAGATTCTAAGGACCTCAACTTCTCAGCTATCTCATCCAATCTCCTATCATAAGCTTCTTCACCAGCGCCCATTACTATGAATTGGTCCTCTTGAGGATCTTCTTGAAGTACTCGGGCTGCGGTGGCAGTCCCTTGAACATTTGCTGGAATATTGACCTCAGGATGGAGGTGTGGTCCAAATACCGGAGGGTTGACGTGAGGTTGGACTCTTTCATTGTTACTGGTACCGGAAGTCCCTATATGCGGATCTTCTTGATTCTGCCTTTCCACCATGGCTCTCAATCTTTCCTGGCTCTGAGCCATGTTGTTCATAACTTCCATAAACTGAGTCATTTGATTCCTCATCTCTAGCCTTTCATTTGCCATTTGATTTCTGACCTCAGTAAGGTCCTGCTGCATCTGATCCATCTGAATTCCCGGAAGGTTGTTTCGGGTTGGATAGCGGTGCGGACGGTTGAGGGGAAAAACTCGGCGCCTAGCAATAGTTCCTGAGACATCACAACAGAGGTTAGCAACAATAAAACAAAACCTACAAAACAAACAAAGGGTTAGCATGCAATGCAGTTATGCTTATTTGCTCTCAAGGTATCCGGTTTGGCATTCAGTTTTGACCCTTCCAGACCCTTGAAGATATTGTTGATGCTGCTTTCAAAGCGAACTCAGATGGAACAAACTAACACGAATATATTACAGAAGGTGAAATAATACAACTTGTTCATTTTACAACACAAGCCCTCTAAGGGGTCAAAATACATTACAAAATAAAAGTACATGGAAAGAAAGCAACAACAACAAATGGTCAAACACCAAGACCAAACTCATCCTCACGAACTTCCTTGAGAAGTGCTTCGGTCACAGGATCAGCCGGACGCTCCGTGAGATTCCTGATGAGGAGATTCCGGGTCGTAACAGCTGCTGCTAGCTTTTTGTGCTGAGTTTGGTCCTTGGACCTCTTCACCCCTGCTTTGATTTTCAGCTCTGATATCTCCCTCTGGGCTGCTGCCAAGGCTTCTTGCTGTACTTTTGCACTAGCTTCCAGTTGCTCCATCTTGTCTTGAACTCTTTTGTCCTCCAGAGTACGGGCCTCGGTGATCCTGACCCACCGGGCTTGACTCTCTTTCAGATACAAGTCTGTCCTTGCTCTTTGGAACTGGGCTTCTTTGCAGGCATTCTTCAGAATTTGTTCTCCAGCCTTAGACTTTTTGATATAATCCCCAGACTTCTCAATCTTAGTCAGATGCTCTACTCTCAACTTCTCCAATCTCTCAATCTCCCTCATACCTTCACTCCTTTCCCGGAGGGTCTTCTGCAAGGCCTGGGTTAGCTTCTCATTCCTCTCCTTCAAGCTCTCATACTCCTCCAAACTGATAGTGGCAGGGGGTGGTGCTGAAGATGACTCAGGCATGTCTTCTATGGTAAAGGGCATCCCAGAGAATTGGGCCCTGGCACGAGACCACTCATAATATTGTGCTGATGCCACATTATTGCACTTCCCTAGAATGGTTACTCCCTTGGTTTGAACATTATCCCAGGCCCAGGAAGCCTGCCTAACAACAGTCAAATTAATCTTGTTCTCACAATAGAGAGTCTCAGCCAAGTCCTGTGCCCTAGGAGTGTGGACCAGTGCATAGCCCAGTTGTCGTCTAAACAGCAGAGGGTTGTAATTGATACTACCCTTAACTCCTATCAAAGGCACATTAGGAAAATGCCCACAGCTGGTGATGATATCTCTGCCCTTGGTGCTCTGAGTGCACCATCTGATGTCAGCTGAAGTTAGAACAGTGAGTCTCTTAGCCCAGTTGCTCTGCTGATGAGGGTTCAGAAATGCATCTGTCCTGGGTAGATGCTTGAGAAGCCAAGTATGGAATAATGGAGCACAACACCTCACTAACCTTCCCCTCTGCTTTTCATTCCTCTGATGCACTGAATAGTAAAGATCCCCCAATAAAGTTGGCACTGGGTTCTTCAGGATGAACAGATGGATGGCATTCTTGCTAATGAATCGAGGCTCATCTGCAAACAATACAATTCCATATACACTCAAAGCCAACAAGGCACAGACAGCCTTCCACTCTCCCAAGGAAGCTTTCAGGGTAGCTTGAGAAATCAGGAAGTCCAGATGAAAGCCAGGGATCCCAGCCTTAGAGGTCATATGTTGCTCAATCAGGACAGGCTCCAGATGCAAAGCCTTTGCTACCTCTCCATTGCTGGGAAAGACCATCTCAGGGTTGAAAGGGATTCCAGCCCTGATAGGTATACCAACTAATGAGGAGTACTCTTCCAATAAGGGGCCCAACTGAAAGTCTTGAAAAGTGAAACATCTCAGTGGGGGATCATAAAACTGAATGCAGGTGTGGATCAGGCTTCTCTGTGAAGGGTCCAGATCCATAACCATATCAAGTATATCTCCATAATGTTCCCTGAACAAAGGTATGTGATCTGGAGTGATCAGGGTCTGAATCCTCCTGATATCTGATAGCTCTGGCTGGAAGAAGTGATAGGTGATGTTGCTCTTTTTAGGAGCCATGATGCTGAAGACTGAGTAGAGACAGGTGCTGATGATAATGCTGAAGAAGGGGCCACTGATTGGCTGATGCTGGTGATAACTGAAGCAGATGCTGGTGGAGATAGGTCAGTACTGAAGATGGGGTCAAAACCAAAACCAAATGAAGATGGATACCCTGAAACAAATAAGCAAATGTCAATATGATGCAATGATTATGTATGCAGATGATATGCAAAGGGTTTGTGACTGAGCTGGATCTGATCAAATGCTCTGGTATAAGTCCATGCGTGTAAGAAATCCAGATGGAGGTCTATAAATCCAGTAACCAGGGTGGGGGACTCAAATAAAGAGCCACATGTCCAGAGTTTTAGAATCACAAGAACTGTCCCAAAATGAAGTACTCTTAAACAAACAAAGTAGTAGGGTATTCTGAGGCCAAGGTACCTGCAAACCTGTAAACAGCCCAACCCCTTCACAGGTGGTGTTCTAAAACAAGGATCCTCAGACTTGGATCAGTTATGAGAAGTGTAAACACTTCTATCCCGGAGGCACAGTGTTTACAATAACCATAACAATTCCTCCTCTAATTCACCTCAGTTTCTGAAGGTCAATACTAAAGGTCATCCAGACTTAGCAGGCTTCCCAGATAGCCCTAGCATTGCAGGAAATCTGCAACACAGAGTTCTCAAGAAGAAACCCACATCTGAACCGTGTTTCATATTCCCGCACCAGACCGAAATGGAATGGGAAAGAATATAATTCACTCTAGCCTAGGTGTCACTCAGGTCCCAGGTATAGGACCTTAACTCTCAATGGAACACCCACCCACCAAAGCAAAACCAGATCCAGCCAGCGGCATGACAGTATGATATATACAAAAGCAATAAAGAAAGCAGTAAAGCAACTATACATAAAGCAAAAAATAAATACAAAAATACAAACACAAATAAGCACATAACACCCCAGTAAACACAAATCAAACAAGCGCTAGGAGGAACCCACAAAAAAAGAACCAGAAGCCCTGGTTGCAGTATAAGGGTCCCCAGCAGAGTCGCCAAGCTGTCGCTCCCGACAAATGAAAATAATCAGATGAAGGTACAGACGCGAACGGTCGGCGAGAGGGACAATGAGAACACACAGCCGTGAACTCACTGGAGATGAATAGAGTCGCCAGCTAGGCATTTTTATCCCGGAGGAAAGGTAATGCTGCATAAACCTAGAAAAAAGATGGATAAGACAGTTTGCGAACCAGAGAGACTGAGAAAGGGGGTTGGTTACAACCTGGGAAGGTATTAGCACCCAGATTGTCCGCCGTACTCGACGGGATCCACGCTTGAAAGATTTGTGTTTTAAAGGGGTAGTGTCAGTGCAATCTGTGTATAAAAGAGCTGGAAAAGGATGTACAGGTGTCAGTGTAAAAGAAGTGGAGTGTATAATGATGTGTCAGTGTAAGGATAAGAGTGAGATGCTCATGAACATGAGGCTTAAAAGAATGAAGCTGGAAGGAGGGGGAATATACAGAGACTTTTGTTCGATAACTGTTAAGTTATGCCTACGTATCCTCTCGTGCAATGAGGAAGTCAGAACATCGTAGTTCGACCCAAAGAGACTGAAAGATGAATTGACTTATGAACTGCTTGCTTGTCTATGCTCAAGTGTATGACCTGTCTGGCTCAGGTGCAAACTGTCTTGCATTAGACGGAAGAAGCGAGTTCTCGTTTATGAGTGAAGATGATGAGAAAAGAATCCCGAAGGAGACGATTATTGTTTGTTTTTGTGTTTTCAGTCTTTTATTGCTTTTGAAAGTTTGTCATAAGTTAATGAGCTTAAGCCTAAACCAATGGACTTAGTAAACTCATCACATCTTCCCTCTGATTAGGGGTAATGAGAGTACCTTAAGTGTGAAGTCAGATTCTCACACTTAATCACCTATGGTGTAGGATTAAGATCATTAACCTACTTGTGATTATTTAGATGTTTTTGGTGTTTTTGTTTAGTGTTGAGTAATGAGATTAAGCCATAATCAGGGATTAAACAGACTCATTACACCATCCTAATAGAAGGATAATAGATGAGAATGTTTAAGCTGAGGAAAACTCCTCAACTTAATCCATGATTAGGGATTAAACTCATGACAAAACAAAGCCTTTATTGAGTGGATTTTAGTTAATGATATGATGATGAAGTGAGTTTTAGGGTTTATAAGACAACTTGAGGGGGACTTGTCCATTAACACTAGGGTTAGTCCTTCTTAACCATTTAAGGAAGAATTAGAACCCTAATGCAAGGCCCAAGTTACAAGTGTGATGTCTTGATGATTATTATGTGAATTGATTAAGAGATTTAAACACATTAAGGGTTTAACACTTAGGATTAAAGTTATACACTCCATCCTAAGAGAAGGATGCAGGCATAAGCTTAATCACAAAGCCTTAAAGCCTTTAGGGTTTAGTCCCTGATTATGAGATGAGGAGACAAGACCCAAAAGAGACACAAAGGTAAAACTAAGAGGGGAGACTAATCAAAACCCTAATCATTGTCATACATGGTTGTTCCTAAGGTTTGTGAGGTTTTTCAAGAGAAGATCTTCAAAGAGAACCACCAGGATGCAGGGGAACAGGATCCAGAGAAGCAAAGTGACTTGCTTCATTCAAGAAGTCAAGTCACTTGAAGAAAGAAAGTGAGAAGAAGAAGAATGAGCAAGCTCAAACTCAAGCACATATAAAAAATGCAGCAATGGATGCAAGGGAGATGAAAAGAAAAGTTATGAGAAGTGAAGGCAAATTCACTCCTCAAGTTTACTTACCACCTGAAATGTTAGAAAGAAATGCAATGCAATGCAAAATGGGATGAAATGGTATGATGCTAAACAAAACCAGAATCATGTTGATGATGATAATGATGCTATGAAATGATGCAAACATGAATCAAGACATGGGGATGATCACATGAACCAATGGATGCAAATGGAGCAAGTTTAGAACCATGAACACACATGAACAGTTATGAGATGCAAATGACATACAATCATGGAAAATACATGATGCAATGATCAAACATGCTTCTAATATGTCTTAAGATTTCTAATGAACCAAATGGATGCATAAAATGTCATGGCAAGTCATGTTATGCAAACAAATGCAAGATGAATGCAAAAGGAAGCCCAAATTAGGGTTTATGATCAATGCACCAAACAAAAACCAAAATCAGAAGCAAACATCAAGATAAAAAATTGAAAATGCACTCAAAGGGACCCTAATCCTATACTAACTCACTGCCCAAAGGAGAGGTTCCAACTCTTAACCTAATTAAGGTTATGAATTTTCTAAGTTTTCTAGGGTTTTAAGGTACCTTAACAAGAAAAATGTCAAACAAATGGAAAATGAAAGATCAAATCATGCCAATTTAATCTCACAAACTACATGCTAAACACAATGTAATACAAAAAGAATCAAGGTCCTACCCTCAATGGTTAGGCAGAAATGGTTTTTTGGAAGTTTGGGTCAAAATAATGCCTTGAAATGATTTTAATTCCATGAAAAATTCTCAAAATGCATCAAGATCAAAAAAGAAATTTGGTTTGAGGGTTGAACAATGTTTCTAAATGATTATGAAGGTTTCATGAATTTTTTGGTGATTTTTAAATACCTAAAAGTATTTTTAATTAATTAATTCTCATTAATTAATTAAAAATAAACTTTTAAATGATTTAAAAATATTTTTTAATGCAAAAAATAAAAATAAAAATGTTTTTGGTTTCTGAAAATTAATAAATGTGTGTATAAAAATTTTCAGAATTTTTAAAATGGTTTTACTATTTTTAAATAAATGTACAAAATAAATATAAAACAAATGAATTAAAATTAAAGAAAATGAAAAGTAAACACAATGGGAGGCCAGGATTGATTCTGGGAAAGGGCCAGTTGACTTGGCGCGTGATCCAATGGTCACAATTCAAATCTGGTTAAACTGAGTTTATGAATTAATTAATTGAATTTAATTAAGTTAATGGTGATTAGGGTTTCTGAGGATGCATCTTGGCCACTCAAACGCGCGCCAGTCTCCCTTGGTCAACTCATCTAATGCACTAGATTCAAACATCAATTAATTACAGGGATTAGGGTTAATGATTCTCAGGTGGCCGGAGAAGACTTTCGGTCGTCTTCTCCGGCGAACCAAAACCCTAGGTTTCACCAAAAGCCACCCCACTTCAAATTAAACACAGGGAAATGATCCTCTAACATCCTAGAACACAAAACAACCCTCAAACAACATTTAAACTCCCTGAATCAGGCAAATCGAAGCAAACATTTTTCACGGGAGAAATTTCAGAGCATCAATAAATCCTCATTTTTCACTCATTTTCAATTTCAAGCACATCATTATGATCAGCACAACATACACTTTCATTTTATGACAAGAAAAACAAGTTCTGAGACAAAAGTTCTTGAGCTATACCTGAGATGGAAGCTTCTGGTTCTGGGCTTTCTGGGTTGTTCCTTGGTGCAAACTCACTCCAATGATCCCCCTTGTGCTAATGGCAAGCTTGGATGGAGTTTAAACAGGCTATTTTGAGAGGTTCAGTTCTGGTGTATCAGAAAATGAGGTTCTTATGTGGGCTGTTTCAGATCATTGTGAAGGGTGGGATTTGTTCTATGAATGATTTCTGGTTGATTGGTGAAGATAAAATGAGTGTTTGATGGCTGTGGAAGGAGATTCGAAGAGAGGAAAGTTTTGACAGTTTTTGGGATGTGCTGCAATATGTGTGTTCCAGGCTTGTGGGTGTTGTGTTTTATGATCCATATACCATTCCTAAACTATTGGAATGAGTCAGAAGACTTGACATGCACTGTGGGAATGGTATGGAGCAATTGGCCAAAAAGTCAATAGTTGGTGTACTTGCAGCATGGGCTATGGCAGCGGCAGTCTAAGGGCTTGTCTTGCTTCAGCTTGAGTCAAGGATGACCCTTGGATGGCTTGTGAATGTCTGCAGCATGTGGATCATGAATTGAGAATGATTTTGCAACTTGTCCACTTGTGTTATTTCATGATTTTGTGCTATGTACATGAGATGATTCTTGCTGAATTTTGGTGTATGATACTTCATTTGATCATGGCAATGCATAGAAACCAATTAGTGATCACACAAATCATGGGAGAATGATTTTGCCAAGAATCCCTCTTTGCACTTTTATGAAAAATGACTTATGGACCTTTGAAAATCAAAGCACAAAAATGAGAAATCCCTTGGGCCAATTCTGATTTTAGGTCATGTGTAGCATTGGTATGATGATTAGAGGTCATGTTGAAGTCACATAAAGGCTTGCCATGAGAAATTGCAAGTTTTCCATTTGGTGCATAACTTGAAATTCAGTGATTTTTGCCAACTTTGACAAACCATAACTTTTGATCCAAAATGAATTAGGTCATGTTCTTGTACTTTTTGAAAAGGGAATGATCCATTCTACAACTTTCATGACCAAAGTTTTTCCATTTGAAGCTTTTTTGAATCAAAAAGTAAGGGTTGAAAAAGTTTCCTAAAATGGCATTTTCATTAAAAGTCAAACTTGCCCAAAAAGTCAACTTTGCAAAAGACTTGAAATTCTTGAATTTTGTGAACTTCCAACATCTTCCATGATCAAATAAAGATCATATACAATCAAAATGATGAAGAATGCCCTTTGGTTGGGTCATTGGGGGCCTCAGATGCCCTGATTTTACACTGACTTGCTTGAAAAGTCAACTCTTGATCAGATGACTTCCCCATGGAATTTCTTCATGAAAATTGATATGCATACTCCCTATACTATATAGAGACCAATAGAAACAAGAATGACCAAAAAATTTGGAGTTATGGCCTCTGAAACCAAAACCCTAATATTAGGTCATCTGTGCAGTTAAACCTGGCTCTGCATCCACACCATTTCCAGTTCTTGTGATTCTTTGACATTCTTGACTTTGAGAGGATATAATATGATGCTTGAACACACATGGACCCCCTTGAAGTGATTGATGACCTTTGGAGTGGCTCAAAAGGCTCTTGGATTGTTCAGATCACAAACCCTAGATGCAGATGACTTTGAATCTATGCAGTGAATCAAAACTGTGATATGAGATGCTATGATTGAGTTTATGCATATGAAATGATCACAAGCCATGGTGTGAATGGGTGAGGGCAAATTTGGGGTGTTTACACATCGCAATCCTCTTCACCTTCCTCATCGGCTTGATAAATTGGATTGTCGAAGTCATACTCAGCCATAACAGGGTCGTCATTGATAAGATCCGGTGACGAGCACCTGCATGAATGATGATTCATGCAAGGCTTTAGCAACAACTTGAGAAAATGAGAAACATTGCCATTTTAAAAACTTTTATTTCTTTTTGAAAAACCAAAAGTAAAAAAACGAAAGACAGAGAACAACATGAATGAATGTGAAACGTCAATTTTATTCATGATTGTGTTAATGAACAAATGAACCCTTACAAAGAGCCACTATGCCTCGGGCAAGACATAGTGCTTTAATACAGGAAAAATAGAAACAAAACATTATTACTCTTCGAAAGAGGTGACCGAAATAAGCCTTTCCGATGTCCAGTTGCTAAGCTGAGTTCCTGGAGCGGCAGGCCTGATCCATTCATCTAAGTCACAATCACTATCGACGATGTCATCCTGCACAGCACTGATGTTTTCGTAGTCTACTACTCCCGCGCTTGTGAAAGTAACCGGGCTCTGACAACCTTTAGCACTTGGTTCAGACGAAAATCTTCCAGGGTGATAGCCAATCCCGAACATGTCTTTCTTCTCTGGCACTTCTACCGGACTGCCCCAGTCTTCTCGTATTCCAGATTCTACCAATTCAAGCGCTTGTTTATAAGAGGCTATGGAAACCCCCTTCTTCGGTTCTTCAGGAGAAGTTGCCACTGCAGATGCTTGCTCAGACTTCAAGGGCTCAAAAGCCTGACATGGGGTCTCAACTATTTCACCATCCATCTCCACATATTTGAATGAAGCTAGATGACTAACAAAGATATCTTCTTCCCCACTGACAGTCACAATTTGACCCTCCCATACAAACTTTAGCTTCTGATGGAGTGTAGACGACACCGCTCCTGCCGAATGTATCCAAGGTCTTCCGAGTAAACAGCTATATGCAGGTTGGATATCCATCACGTAGAACGTGGTATTGAAGACTTGTGGACCTACCTTGATAGGTAACTCCACTTCTCCAAACACCGATCTTCTCGACCCATCAAATGCTCGAACTACTAGGTCACTGGGCCTTAGAACCACTCCATCATAGTCCAACTTCATCAGTGCTTTCTTGGGCAAGACGTTCAAAGAGGATCCAGTATCTACCAACACGTGGGAGAGTACGGCACCCTTACATTCTAGAGAGATATGCAATGCCCGATTATGAGCACGCCCGTCAGAAGTCAAATCCAAGTCCGTGAAACCCAATCCATGACTGGCATTGACGCTGGACACCACTGTTTCTAACTGATTTACAGAAATATCCTGAGGCACGTATGCCTTGTTCAGAATATTTAGGAGAGCTTTCCTGTGAGAGTCAGAACACATGAGCAAGGACAAGATGGAGATCTTCGACGGCGTCTGTTGCAGATGGTCCACGATCTTGTAGTCACTCTTCTTGATTATCCTCAGAAATTCTTCAGCTTCTTTATCAAAGGTGAGGTCTGGATCAGTTGATGGCGTTGGATCGTTGACAACTACTGGTTGCTTCCCTCTGGCTCTAGCTTGGGCTTCAGCAGTATCTCTGGGTGGTATCACATTGTTTCTCAGTATTTCAGGCGCAAACAACCTTCCACTTCGAGTAAAACCCCCTACTCCAACATTTTCTACTTGAGCTGGGGTTATACTAGTCGTGGCCAACTCTTGCCTCTGGCCGTTGTAGTACACTTCACCACCATAATTCCAAGGAACAGCTCTGTCACTTTGGTACATTATGGGTCCAGCGGTGGTAATGGTTATTGGTGCCGCTCTGGCCCGTGAAGGAACTTGGGATGGATCATAAAAGATAGTTACTGTGGAGACTTCACTTTCTTTCACAATCTTGTCAAACTGCAGCACTCCTTCGTCAATCATGCCTTGGATTCCGGCCTTCAACTGTTTACAACCGTTGGTAGCTTCAGCACATTCCGAACAATCTCCCTCGCACCCAGGGAAGATACCTTTCTTCAACAAGCAAACCTTGATAGCAACCAATGAAGTCTGCAAGTCATCAACATCATCCACCAAATTCAAATTCCCCCCTTCACCAATTGCACCAACCGTGCCCCTGTGAGGAGGCATGGGATTCTGAAGCACATTAGGAGAGGGAGAAAAATTGATCGCTTTAGAATCCAACAAGTCCTGGACAACATGCTTCAATGCTTTACAATTCTCAGTACTATGGCCGGGAGCTCCAGAATGAAACTCGCATCTAGCATTTAAGTCATAACCCTCAGGAATTTGGCCTGGCTTCGGAGGTTGCAAGGTTCGGAGCTGAATCATTTGAAGCTGTAAGAGATTTTTCAAAAGCTGGGAGTAAGACATTGGTGGAGCTTCAATATGTCTATCCTTCGGCCTCTGAGAGTAGTATGGATGAGGGGCTCTTGGCTGATACCCTTGTGAGCGTTGCGGCTGTGGAGGCTGGATCTGTTGTTGAACGGGTGGAGTTGAAATAGTGACAGGGGCCACTTGCTGATAATATCCTCGGTTAATCATTCCCCTCTGCGCGTATACTGCACCTGTTTCTCCTTCCCCCCTTTTCACAAAGGGTTTCTTGATACCAGACACCGAAGCGCTTCTATTCTGAATTTTCCCCTGTTTGAGCCAGCTTTCAATTCTTTCTCCGGTCAAGATAATGTCTGAGAACCCACTTGAGGAACAACCAGCCAATCTTTCCATGAAATGCCCCGGGAGGGTATTCAGGAAAAGGTCGACCATCTCTCTCTCCAATAACGGTGGTTGCACTCGGGCGGCTACCTCACGCCACCTCTGGGCATAATCTTTGAAGCTCTCCGAGCTCCTCTGTGTCAAGCTCTGAAGCTGAGTGCGGCTGGGTGCCATGTCAATGTTGTATTGATATTGTCTGAGGAAGGCTTCTCCCAAATCTTTCCAGCTTCTAATAGAGCTCCTCTCCAGCTTCATGTACCACTCCAAGGATCCTCCGGAGAGGCTATCCTGGAAGTAATACATCCAGAGTTTTTCATCTCGCGTGTGGGCCGCGATCTTCCTGTAGAAGGCCTGTAGGTGAGATTTCGGGCAGGAGCTGCCGTTGTATTTATCAAATGCTGGTGGTCTGAACTTGTGTAGAATGACCACCCCAGGTACTAAACCCATGTCTGACACGTCAATTCCCAAAGTGTCTTTGCACTCAAGGGCCTTGACCTTCTCCGCAAGCACCAAGAAGTCATTAAGATTTCCATCACCGCCGAAACCCATATCATTATTGAAATACTGGAACTGGTCCTCCTGCCTGTCGTTCACAGGAACGAACGTTGCCATAGCCGGATCTGGAACATGAGGTCCACCTGGGCCGTTGTTAGTGTTGGGAGGAGCCCCTAACCCGCCGGAAGTGGTTGCCTGAGCATTAGTATTAGGAGGAGTTAACCCTTGAATTGCATTTCTCAGCTCCTGCTGCCCATGGGCCATCCCTTGCATCAGGGTCATAAATTCTTCCATCTTGGTACAGACTTCATTGAGTTCTGTCTGCATGGCGTCCATTGCTGTTCTTCGATTGCTGCGGTTCGCGTACCGATGAGGGATATCTTGTCGAAGGTACTGGGTCTTGGCGGCCCTCGCAATCTTTGCCTATTGAACACAAATAAATTAAACATCCCGTAGAAAAAACCTGCAAAGACAAAGACAAAATGCAAATGATGCGTATGCAATGCAGTGTGTTCCTTTTATTCCCGAGACTTTTCCCGTATCCGGTCCTGGCATTAAGAAAATAAGAATTAGGAAGAAGACCCAAGTAATATTCAAATATAATGACGGCTGTGGAGAATTGGTGCTCATTACTCCGTGTCGGTGCAACAAACAAGAAATTCAGAACAAATCAATCATATAAACTGGAGTTTGAAAATACAAAGTCCCTGAAGGGTGCCAATCACAATAACAACAAAAGTACATCACATATAGGGAATCCCACAACAAGCCTGTGGGTAATCCGAGTACAATAACATGAAATTAAACCCTAGGGAACTCTATATCTTTCAATCTCCAGCTAAGGCGTTTGACGTTCTGGAACAGCTGAACTACATCTGGATGACCGGGCTCCTGGATGAGCTTCTGGATGAGGAGGTCCCTTGTATCAGAAGAAGCATGTAACTCCTCGATCTGCTGTAGGAATGCTGCCTCATTCTCCTTGCTTTGACTCGACTCGGCCTTCGACCTTTTCACATCAGCTTTCAACTTCAAGTCTTCAATTTCCTTTTGAGCTTCCTTCAGTGTCTGCTGGCTTTCTGCTAAGCGCTGGAGACGGTCCTTCTCTTGATGATAAGCCTTCCTGAGGAGTTCTTTCTGCCCATCCAAAGAATCCTGAAGGCTTTTGATTTCTTGCTTGTGCTTGGCGTCTAACTCCTTTTGTTTCTTCAAATTGTCGTCCCATTTCTCCTGCCATAACGTAACAGCTTCATTGGCTTCACTAAGATCTTTCTTCTCTCTTCGGCGCTGGGCAGTCTTGTGAGTCTCCGCTAACCCTTTCTTTCGGAAGTAGAGCTCTCTATCTTCAAAGTCCTTCTGCTTGAGACGGACTATTTCCTCGGCTTGTACAGCTCTATCTTCTAATCGACGGTTCTGGATCATCAGTTTTTGACAAGAATTAAGAGCCTCTTGATTTTCAACCCTAATTTGCTTAACCAAAGCTTCTAACTTCTGATATTCCTCCAAAGGCACCGTAGTAGGTGGTGGAGTTGGCACAGAAAAAGGGACTAGAGCCGCTTGAACCTCCTTCTTTATCCAGGCTTCAAATTCAGGGAACATTCGATTGTTGCTCCTGCCTAGACATGCTATACCCTTTCTCTTGATCATTTTCCAGGACCGTGCAGCTTTTTGGACCAAAGGAAGATTGTCTTTTACCGGAAAATAGAAAGTTTGGAATAACTCAGACTCATAAGGAACCTCCTTGAGCGCATACCCTAACTGTCTTCTTAAGAGGATGGGATTGTAGTTGATACCTCCCGATACTCCTAACAAAGGCACATTAGGGTAATTACCACAACTGGTAATGAAATTCCTTCCTTTCAACCTCAAAGTAAACCACCTGATATCTCCAGCAGACAAAGTACTCAGCTTCTGAGCCCAAGTAGAATTAGGATCAGTAAAACTCTCAGTAGTAGGCAAGTGTCTCATAACCCACTTGTAGAATAAAGGAGCACAACATCTAACAAGACCTCCTCGCTTCTTCTCATTCTTATAATGCATAGAATAATACAAATCACCTAAGAGGGTGGGCACCGGATTCTTCAACACAAACAAATGAATAGCATTCATGTCCACAAACTTGTCCATATCGGCAAATAAAACTATACCATACACAGATAACGCCAAGATGGCACAAACTGAATCCCACTGCTTTTCCACGGCACATTCTTCAGCTCTCTTGACCAGAAACTCTAAGGGAAAACCAAATACTCCTGCTTTGGTGGAAACCAGATTAGAAGACACCTCTGATGGGCTCAAATAAAGAGCCTTAGCAATGTCATCGTGAGTCGGTCTTGTCATCTCCGGGTTAAAAGGAAGCTGATCCTTGATTGGAACTCCCATAATCTCAGCATATTCTTCCAGCAAAGGACCCAACTGAAAGTCATGAAATGTGAAACACCTAAGCCGTGGATCGTAATACTGCAACAAAGTGTGAATGGCGCTTCTCTGAGAACTATCCAAATTGAATACCAGATCCAGAATATCACCATACTTTTCCTTGAAGTAGCCCAAATGACCCGGGGTAATCAGAGACACCAATTGGTTGATCAGGTCCATCTTGGTATCAAAGAATTTGTAGTGCACAGTTCTCTTTTTGACGTCTTCCATTCCGAAGCAGTGATATGGCCAGGAACCGGGAATAAAATGTATACCCTAAGAATAAAAGAAACACAAATGATTAATGATGATATGATGTTTATGCAAGACAAGGCATGTGATCAGTGAAGTGTCTGTGATGTGCCAAACATATAATCAGGTGTCGGTGCAAGGTCTCAAAATCCAGATATCACAATAATCGTCCTGTTGCACCCCAAAATTTGCCCTCACAATACAAGACTTTGTGTACTAAGAAGGTTCACAAGGTTCACAAGACCTTTCATGAAGTTCATGAAGTTTACAAGACACTTTATGAGGTTCACAAGGTTCACAAGATTCACAATACTTACAAGACACTTTATGAGGTTCACAAGGTTCACAAGATTCACAATACTTACAAGACCTTTCATGAGGTTCATGAAGTCCACAAGACACTTTATGAAATTCACAAGGTTCACAAGATCTCCCATGAGGTTCACAAGGTTCACAAGACATTTTATGATGGTTCACAAGGTTCACAAGGTTCACAAATAGTCAGAAGAGTTGACAATTCCCTCAGACAATGCACCTCCTAATCAGTGCATTCAAAACTAGGGTTTTGACTTTAATCAGGCTAAATGAACTTCCAAGACTTCAAGTGAGCTTCATAACATCTTATATGTGTGTAAGAACCCCCATGACAAGTTTCAAGACTTTTCTCAAAGGTTTGCTCAGTCAGATGATCAGATAAGTCAAAATCAGTCAAAGCAGTTAAAAAGTCAAACTGAGGTCAACTGTGGTTAAACCAAAGTCAAACTTCATGATTTTTTGTCAACATCAAGTATATGAAGTAAAATTCATCATTTGATCAAGGATTGATCATGATTCATCAAGGAGATTCCAGATCATCAAGAATCAGAGGTTTCTAAATTAGGGTTTCCTTAGTAAAAGTCAACTGAACTTTGACCAGCCATAACTTTCACATACTTCATCACCAAGTTTTCATCCAAAGCTCATTTTGAAGGAAATTGAATTCTCTACAACTTTGTGTCTCACAATCCAAGCCCAAAAATGCTTCATTTGGAAGGTATGAGCTAAGACATTATAGGTCCTTTTGAAAGTCAACAAAAAGTCAACAATTTCAAAAGGGCATAACTTGAGAATGGTAAATGATATGGACATGAAACCAGTGGGGTTGGTTAGAGGACTCTTCAAGCTTTCCAAAATGGCCAAGAACATCCTCATAGCATTAAAATTGAAGGATGTGTGCCCTTGCAAAGTTGGGAAATTTTTGGTTGGTTTATGAAGAAAATGGAGGTTTAAAACCAATTTTTTCTAAATGGGCTTGCCATATGATGACCCAATCCATACTATGACCTCATGCACGACCCAAGTCAATAAGAATCAGATTTTTTATCATTTTATTTTTATTTATTTTGATTTAATTCATTTAATATCATTTTAAATTAAAATAAAATATAAAAGTCAAAGATTTAAAAAAGATTAAGCTTCTAGAAATTCATAAAGATGATTGGAATCAAAGTGGTAAGAGAATCATGTTGATTTGCCTAAAATAGAAGGTGTTCATACAAGAATATTTGAATTTTAAGGCATTATCTTTTTGAATCTTTTTGGATCAAATTCTTCACACAATGATCAATCTTTTCTGACCTAATTCATTGCTCTATAAGTACATTACATAACCCTAACAAAAACACACGAAATCCAGCTCCAAAGTGTAAGTTTCAAAGTTTCAAAATTCATCCAAATTTCTCAATTCGGATTCTTCCTTAGAGGCTCTTTCAAGACATTCTAAAGGTTCAAACATGTTCTTTGAACATCACTGATGCAATCCCAACCATTCATTGCATTCAAAACATCCTGAACTGCCTAAACCGAATGCGTTTCTTTTGGTTTTTCTCAATTTTCGATTTCGAATATTTATGCATTATAAACATGGTTTGATCTTATATTATTGTTTGTTTGGATGTTTAGAATGTTTCTGGACCATTTGATTGAAGTTTAAGTGCAGGAACCAGGAAGTGCCATAGTTAGGGTTTCACCTTCGAATTTGGGGTTTCATGATTCACTGAATTTAAATGAATTTAAAGGATATGGTGTGATTGTATAGATAGTGAGGATCATGTTTCACTAATCAATTTGTAAAAATTGTACTGTTTTGTTGGTATTTGAAATTCGCAGGTTCCATATGTTATGATATTCGCAGGTAAATTCGTAAGTGAAAACGCAGGAAAATTCGTAGGTTCAGAGGAAGAAGACGAAGGCCATGGCGCGAAATCTGGTTTTTGAAATTGGACTTGTTTTATTATGTTATATTGTTATATATATTTCAGAAAGAATGCTTAGCTCAGTTGGTGGATACACGCGCGTATGGAGCAATGGTCAGGGGATCGAAACCAGTCTCCAGCAATTTTTTGACTTAAATTCATTTATGCAATGGATTTACAATATAGTGATCAGCTTCTCTCTCTATGTCAACGCGCGCAGGTAGCCTGGCTGGTTTTGCACCTTGAGGATTGAGGTAAGGGACCTGGGTTCAAATCCCAGGTCCTTACTTTTTGGTCAATTTCTTCATTTTTTTATATTTTACTATTATTTTCAATTTATTTATTATATTCATGCTATTTTGTTTAAATTAGTAAACCCTAAAAATATAAAATTAATTTCCAAAATACCATTATAATGGTTTTCTTTAAATATCATAATTGATTTTATTAAAAAAAAACTTTAAATTGTTTATATTTACATATATATGTATATTTTTCAATAAATTGTTTATTTTTGTAAATTAATAGATAAAACCTTAATTTTATTCTATAAATTCCTAAAACCCTAATTTATTTTGACAAACCCTAATCTTCTTCTATTTAAAATTTAATTCTATTATAATTTTTTAATTCATTATTTACAAGCCTTAATCATGTGTATATATTATTCAATTTGTTTATAATTTAAATCTTATATATAAATATGCTTAATATTAAAATTTTGTTAATTATAATTAAATTCTATAAATTGTTTATAATTCAATTTTGTATGTAAATATTTTTTATTATATGTTTAAAAATAGTTAAAAATTGCTAGATTAATTTTATAATTATAACTTTATTTTCATAATATGTTCATAATTAATTTTTTATAATTTATACATAACTTCAAATTTTATTATAATTAATATAATTGTTCATACTTTCTTATTAACCATTAAAAATTTTGTTTATTATAATATCCTTGTTTATTTCACTATTATTATTAATTATGTTTATATGATTATTACTAACCCCATTTAATTTAGTATAATTTTTATTATTATTATTATTTTCACCAACCCAATTTTTATTATTATTTAATATTTTGCTTATTTAAATTGCTTATTTATTATTATTGTAATTGCTCATTGGGTGTAATATTTATTTATAATGTTTAAGTATTTATATTTTATGCTATGGTTAGTAAATAGGGAGTGTAAACATACTTGTAATTTAAAATTAATTTAGATCACTTAATTCAAAAGATAAATATTAAATTGTACACTCACACACGTAAGCCGATCTTTGATCGCCATCTCACTTTCTAGGGATACCTCTCATTGTTGCCTAATCAAAAAGGTCAAGTGGGGTGTACAAAGCAAAAGTCCCTCAAAACAAAGTCATCTAGTCCCTTAACAATAAAATATCAAGTCCCTCTTCGAATGTTGCCTTCGTAATGATCTTGTCCCTTTCGAATAAAGATGACAGTCCCTTCAAAATTGCTTAATACACCCCACAGTTGCCTACATTAACAGATGGCCCTCACTTGTCCCTCACATCCAAGGTAATGACTACCTATTCCTTAATAGTAGGGATAGTCTTACCATTTAAAGGATTCAAGAACAGAAAAGACTTAAACTTAGGGTAGGTTCCTCATAGTTACTTGCTCATTCTTCAAAACTTTTCAAACACTTCACATTTTCAAACAAATTTTTCAAACAAAGGTTTTTTACGCATCCGTACATGGATCATTATCAAACTCTTATGAAAATTTCTATTCACACACTTCACATTTCAAAAACATTTTAAAGTGAGCTAAGTAACTAAGAGCCCATGGATAACCATGGATGTAAAGGGTGCTAACACCTTCCCTTTACATAACCTACCCCCCGGACCCAAAAATCTTTTAAAAGGTCTTTCCTGTTCTTTTATGCCTTTCCTTTTGGATAAAATAAAAGTCGGTGGCGACTCTTGCTATCCGCAACATAACTAAAGTCAGTTCTCCAACCGTGTTACAGAACTGGCGACTCTGCTGGGGATCTTAAATTAAAGAGGGGTACCCTTAGGAATTAGATCACTTAAATTGTTTGCCTTGTTTGCTTTATATTACTTGTTGGGCTCTTATGTGTGAAAGATCCTAACCCGGATCTAGTGTACCTTAGGTAAATGGCAATAGACCAAGGAAACTATACGGCGTATACCGATATGGTTGATCTGGTGGCCATAGTTAGTGTGACTTCTTGGTTGGTGCTTATGTTCCTTAAGTCAAGTTGAGGATAATATGAGGCTGCCATATGTTGTCAATACACTAACTAACTTTTAGAACCCTAGTTATCCCATCTTGGCCTTTAGAAAAGTAGTGAGGTAACCGGCTTTGGTGCAGACTGAAGTTGGTTGACACTCGATACTACACTCATTGAGATCTTAAACTTGGAGGGTTTTGGTTGGCAAGTAAGTTGCCTACTGAACAACCACCCTTGTGAAGGATCAATGATATTGAGATCCTTTAGAACCTGGTTACTTTTGTAGGACAGGATGAACCAACTAACTTCAGGGGAGGGTACTTACCTTTGAACTTCATGCAAGCCTTTAAACCTAGGGCTATGGTGTGACTTGTTTGTGTGTGCCACATGTTTGTGATTGAGCATAACATCATGACATCATCATGCATCATAAGCATAGCATTTTCACTAACCATTTCAAGGACCAAAGGATTTATCTTTGTTCTTTGTTGCAGGTCATGGCTTCTGCTCGTAGAAACACCATCAGGATCAACTTTGTGGGCATACCTGTTAAGCTTAAAGAGTTGGTTTCTCAAGTATATGATCACTCCCAGTTCATCAAGAGACATGGTCACCTATTGGATCTAGTCACTTCAGGGTTCAATGAAGACATGATGAGTGTTCTGTTTCAGTTCTTTGACCCTAAGCACCATTGCTTTACATTCCCTGACTATCAGCTGGTTCCTACAATGGAAGAGTTCTCTAAACTTCTGGGTATACCTGTTCTCAATCAAAGACCCTTCACAGGCTTGGAGAAGGAGCTTAAACCAGAGGTTATTGCTGCAGCTCTACATCTGAAGAAGTCTGATATTGTTCTAGAAACGAGAAGCGGAGTTAAAGGTATTCTTGCTAAGGTGCTAATGGATAAGGCTCAAGTGTTCTTGAAGGCCATGAGCTATGATGCTTTTGAGGAGATCTTAGCCTTGCTGATTTATGGCTTAGTGTTGTTCCCCAATCCAGATCAGTTCATAGACGTTCATGCCATCAGCATATTCCTGAGTCACAATCCAGTGCCTACATTGCTTGAAGACATCCTGCACTCTCTTCATACTCGTACTACAAAGGAAAGAGGAACTTTGATGTGTTGCATACCTTTTCTTTCTAGGTGGTTTATTTCTCACCTTCCTCGCTCAGTAATGAAGAATGAGCAAGGGTTCAGGTGGTCCAAAAGGATCATGTCACTCTCGCATTCAGATATTCATTGGTGCTCCAAATCTATGGAGAATATCACTATCATTGACCGTTGTGGGGAGTTTCCTAATGTGCCACTTCTAGGCATAAGAGGAGGCATCACCTACAACCCCTCTCTAGCTTTATGACAGTTTGGTAATGCTCGGAGTGATGGTCCACATGACATGTTGATTCAGGGCATTGTGTTTGACTACGACAACGATCTTCAAGGTTACCGTCAGAGATTCATACGAGCATGGGGAAAAGTGAACAAGGTTGACAGCAAGACTCTGGAGCCTAAGTACACTATTCCTATGGAAGCTTATCTCAGATGGGTGCGATCTCGTGCTCAGACTCTCATGATGCCATATCCTGCTATCCTGCCAGTTACCATGGAACCTGTTGCTGAAGGGGATACTTCCTATACCATCCTTCACCCAGACATGCCTACTGACATGGAAGACTTACAGAGATCCTGGATCCAGTTGAAGGAGAAAAGGGATACTTTCGAGGCTCATTATAAAACAAGCCAAGAAAGAATCCTGGAACTAACAAAGCAACTTCACGAGGAGCGGAATCTCAACTCATACCTCAACACGAAGAGGAAACGTCCTTGGGAGACTTAAAACCACATCTCTTGTATTTATTTCATTTCATTTCTGTAAGCCCAAGAGGCAAAACAAATTTACTACTAATAAAAGTTTACCTTCTTGTTTGTTTAAGCAAATTTAAATCCTGCGGTCCTTGAAAACATTGCATATGCATTCACATATCATCTCATTGCATCACAGGTTTATAATTGTGCACAGGTTTCTCATCTTCTCGCTGTTTATTTCAGCAATGGCTCTTGAACAAATAGTTAAGGATCTCCAGACACAAAATGCACAGTTCCAAGAGCTGATCCTGAATCTGTCCAAGGGGCAGGATGAATTGAAGACACTGCTGGCCAAGAAGACTAAGAAGACTAGAAGGTCAGGTGGCCTGATCAACATGGGAAGAAGGTTCAAAGGTCTTGCCAAGACCAAAGAACCAGTTGAAGACTATGAGTCTGAAGAGTATGAAAAAGAGGGAGGCAGTCTCCACAACACTATGGGGGACTCTGATTCTGAGGCTAATTACTACCATGAGCATAATGAAGACAAATTCAAAATGCTGGTGGATAGAATAGATGCTATGGAGTTACAGAAGTCTTCTGGGCTGGATTTTGAAGATTTGAGTCTGATATATGGGGTAGTCATACCCATTGGTTTCAAGGTTCCTACCTTTGTTGTTTATGATGGGGTCTTTTGTCCCAAGCTGCATCTGAGGTCTTATGTCAGAAGAATCCAACCTCACTCTGCTGATAAAAAGTTGTGGATCCATTTTTTCCAAGAGAGCTTATCTGGAGCTCAATTGGAGTGGTATTATCAATTGGAAAGTGTCAACATCAGGGATTGGAATGATCTTGCTGAAGCTTTCTATAAGCAGTATCAATACAATGCTGATTTAGCTCCCACTCGCATGCAGCTGCAAAGCATGTCTATGGGTGCCAAAGAAAGCTTCAAGGAGTATGCTCAGAAGTGGAGAGATTTAGCCGGAAGAGTTCAACCCCCTTTAACTGACAGGGAATTGGTTGATATGTTCATTTGTACGCTGAATGGTCCGTTTTACAGTCATCTCATTGGAAGCTCATCATATGGCTTCACTGAGTTGATAATGACAGGAGAGCGCGTGGAAAATGGTATAAAGAGTGGCAAAATTCAAGTGGGTACTTCTTCATCAGGTGCTGCAAAGAAGCCTCCCACTAGGAAGAAAGAATCCAATGTTGTTTATGGTCAACCTGATCGTAATAGAAGGCATCAGTCTGTGAGTGCAGTTCATATTTCAAACCCAACTCCTACAACACCAGAACAGCCACAGGGCAACCAACAGAGGGCTAGAAGGCAGTTCACAAAGATCAACATGTCAATGGCTCATGCATTGCAACACTTGTTGAAGGCTGAACTTATTACTCTGAAAGAGGCTCCTCAGAATCCCAATGTTACCTCTCCCAGGTACAATCCCAATGCACGATGTGCATATCATTCAAACTGTCAGGGACATGATACTAATAGCTGCTGGGTCTTGAAGAACAAAATTCAAGATATGATTGAGGCCGGAGAAATTGAGTTTGACCCTCCGGGTACTCCAAATGTGATTACTGCTCCCATGCCAAATCACGAGAAGACTGTCAATGTCATTGATGAAGATTTACATATCTATTCAGTTGCAGAGTTGACCACACCATTGTCTGTCATCAAGAAGAAGTTAGTACAAGCTGGGTTCTTTCCAGGTTGTCGTGAAGATTGTTTGTATTGTACCTATAAGCCGGATAGTTGCTGGAGATTGAGAGATGGAATTCAACGTCTCATGGATAAGTATACCATAGTGTTTGAGAGGACTCCATCGTCTGTAGAGAGTATGGTGGATCATATTACTAAAGGTGGGAGGATTGAAGAGGTTGACATGGTTGACAAAGTGCCGGTAAGGATCACTTCAAAGGGACCTGTTAAAATCACTCATAAGGGTCCAATTAAGATCACTGCTGAAGGCCCTGTGAAGATTGTTGCTGAAGCCAGAGTGGCTCCTATGGTCATTACCACCCCTGGTCCTATTCCGTATATGTATGATAAAGCTGTGCCTTGGCATTATGGGTCTGATGTTTATATCCATGGTGTTAAGCAGGAACCCTTAGCTGATGTGCCTGTTGATGTTGATAATATTGTTGGATCTAGTAAGATCACACGAAGTGGAAGAGTCTTCTCTCCTCCAGTGACTTCCAAGAATGCAGTTACTCCTGCTGCTACCTCCACTACTAATGCTCGGGGCAAAAGTCCTGTTATTGAACCTTTACCTACTGATGTGCCAGCTGCTGATGATCTCTCTAAGTAGATGGAAGAAGTATTGAAAATCATTTGCAAGAGTGATTATGACATTGTTGATCAGTTGGGGCATACTCCCTCCAAGATTTCTATGCTATCCTTGTTGTTGTGTTCTGAGGCTCATGCCAAGGCCTTGATTAAGTTTCTGAAGACTTCTCATGTACCCAATGCAATTTCTGTTGACCAATTTGAGAATTGTGTTGCCCACCTGACCTATGATAATGGGTTAGGGTTTTCTGATGCTGATTTGACCCCTGCCAAGAGGGATCATAACAGGGCTCTGCATATCTCAATTGAATGCAGGGGCACTACCCTGTCACATGTATTGATAGACAATGGTTCCTCACTGAATGTGTTGCCCAAAGAAGTCCTGAATAAGTTGAGTCCTGAAGATGCTGTGCTGAAGCCCAGTAGTATAGTAGTGAAGGCTTTTGATGGTTCGAGGAGAGTGGTGCATGGAGAAATTGACTTGCCCATCAAAGTTGGTTCTCAGGTTTTTAATGCTACATTTTATGTGATGGATATTCGTCCTTCGTACTCTTGTTTGCTTGGTCGTCCCTGGATCCATGGGGCAGGTGTTGTAACCTCTACATTACATCAGAAGCTGAGATATTCGGTAGAAGGAAAAGTTGTTACTGTCTATGGAGAGGAAGAATATTTTGTTAGTCATGTGAACACCTTCAAGTATCTGGAAGTGGAAGGTGAATACGTTGAAACTCCGTGTCAGACATTTGAAGTGGTTCCTTGGATTGTTAATGATTATGTAGCTCCTCCGGTTGTCAAGAAAGTTCATGTGGTAACCAGAGTACCTCCAACAATGGCCTCCCTCAAAGATGCTAGAGCTGTAGTGGATGAAGGTGGTTGTACTATTTGGGGTCAACTTCCTGATATCCCATACAAGTCTGACAAATTTGGTTTGGGTTTCACTGCAGAGTCCCAGAAGGCTGTTCGTCGTGCTCGTGCTGTTCGTATCACCAATCAAGGGATTATGAAAGATCAAATCAATGTTGTGGGTGACTATGATGAAGACTACAACTTGGATGCTTGGATTTTTCCTACTGTGGGTGACGGGCTCAATAATTGGAAAGCTGAAGATGTTATTCCTATCTCCTTTAGTCAGGAGTAAATACTATTACTGTGTTGTTACTTTTAAGTTTGTAATTTCTTGAACAATTGAACTCTTAAGCCTTGTGCCTTACCCGGGGCACAATGGTGTGCTTGTTACGGGCTGTCATTTCATTTGCATACTTCATTCAATAAAAATCAGTGGACATTTCGTTTTCGTAAATATTGTGTTCCTTGTCTTTCTTTTATTTTATTTTTTATCAGCTATGTGTTCTTACACACACCCACATCACTAAAATGCAGATCCTCATCCACTTTGGATCCTGTTGATAACAGTTCTACTATTGCCAATTATAATTTCGAGAATCCGATCTATCAAGCTGAAGACGGAAATGAGGACGATTGTGAAGTACCTGTAGAGCTTGCTAGGTTGTTACAACAAGAAGAGAAAGTTATACAGCCACATGAAGAGCCAGTCGAAGTTGTGAATCTGGGAACTGAAGAAAACAGGAAGGAAGTCAAGATAGGGGCTGACTTAGAGGATAGTGTCAAGAGCAGATTGATTCAGATGCTACGTGACTATGTGGAGATCTTTGCTTGGTCCTACGAAGATATGCCAGGGTTGGATACAAACATTGTAGTTCACCGTTTACCAGTAAAAGAAGATTGTCGTCCAAAGAAGCAGAAGGTTCGTCGCATGCGTCCTGAAATGTCAGAGAAGATCAAAGCAGAGGTAATGAAACAGTTTGATGCAGGGTTCTTAGCTGTGACTTCTTATCCTCAGTGGGTTGCAAATGTGGTACCAGTTCCTAAGAAAGATGGTAAGGTACGTATGTGTTTAGACTACAGGGATTTGAACAAGGCCAGCCCCAAAGATGACTTTCCACTTCATCATATTGATGTTCTGGTAGACAACACTGCTCAGCATAAGGTATTCTCTTTTATGGATGGTTTCTCTGGTTACAATCAAATCAAGATGGCTCCTGAAGACATGGAGAAGACAACATTTGTTACACAGTGGGGCACCTTTTGCTATAAGGTGATGCCATTTGGTTTGAAGAATGAAGGGGCAACATATCAGCGTGCTATGGTGGCTTTGTTTCATGATATGATTCATCATGAGATAGAGGTATATGTGGATGATATGATAGCCAGGTCCCAGAATGAAGAGCAACATCTTGATCATTTGCATAAATTGTTTGAGAGGTTGAAGAAATACAAGTTGAGATTGAACCCAAACAAGTGTACTTTTGGAGTTAGATCTGGTAAACTCCTGGGTTTCATTGTCAGTGGAAAAGTTATTGAAGTGGATCCTGCAAAAGTGAAAGCTATACGAGAGATGCCAGCTCCCCGTACTGAGAAGGAAGTTAGAGGTTTCTTGGGACGATTGAATTACATTGCAAGATTTATTTCCCAATTAACTTCCATCTGTGAGCCAATCTTCAAGTTGTTGAAGAAAGATCAGGTGATGGAATGGAATGATGAGTGCCAGACTGCCTTTGATGAAATCAAGAGATATCTGCTAGAACCTCCAATTTTGATGCCACCAGTTGATGGAAGACCCTTGATTATGTACCTAACAGTATTAGACAATTCAATGGGGTGTGTGTTGGGGCAACATGACGAGTCTGGTCGAAAAGAGCAGGCAATATACTACCTTAGCAAAAAGTTTACCGACTGTGAAACAAGATACTCACTGCTCGAGAAAACTTACTGCGCTTTGGCATGGGCTGCTCGCCGACTAAGACAGTATATGTTGACTCATACTACCTTATTGATCTCGAAGATGGATCCAATCAAGTACATATTCGAGAAACCTGCTCTATCTGGAAGAATTGCAAGATGGCAAATGATCTTGACAGAATATGATATACAGTATACTACTCAGAAGGCTATTAAAGGAAGTGTCGTGGCTGATCATTTGGCTCACCAAGCAGTAGATGATTACCAGTCAATGAGTTTTGAGTTCCCTGATGAAGACATTATGATTATTACCAAAGAACCTGGACAATATGACGGACCTGAACAAGGATCCCGATGGACTATGGTTTTTGATGGTGCCTCTAATACACTTGGTAATGGTGTTGGTGTTGTGATCAGTTCCCCTGAAGGTTGTCATACCCCGATTACTGCCAGACTTTGTTTCTATTGTACCAATAACATGGCTGAGTATGAAGCATGTATCCTGGGTATTAAAGCTGCTATTGATATGAAGATTCAGTTCCTTGACGTGTATGGAGATTCAGCCCTGGTAGTTAGTCAGATCAAAGGAGATTGGGATACCAAGCATGATAACCTCATTCCTTACAGAGAGCATGTGTTGTCTTTGATCCCACATTTCAAAGAGATTACCTTTGGACATATTCCACGGAGAGAGAATCAATTGGCAGATGCATTAGCTACCATGGCATCTATGTTTGAGATCAGCTGGGATGATGAAGCTCCCAAGATTACTATTGATAGATTTGAGAAGCCTGCATACTGCAATGAGATTGACACTGAAGAAGCAGGAGAGAAGCCTTGGTTCTATGAAGTGAAAAGATATCTTGAAGCTCAGGAGTTCCCTGAAGGGGCATCTGTCAAAGATAGGAAATTTCTGAGAAGGTTTTCTGCTAAGTTCTTTTTGAGTAATGGGATTTTGTACAAGCGCAATCATGATTCAACTATGCTTCGTTGTGTGGATAAGAAAGAAGCAACTGAGATTATGGAAGATATGCATGATGGGACCTTTGGCACTCATTCTAGAGGTCATACTATGACAAAGAAGATATTGAGAGCAGGTTACTATTGGTCTACCATGGAAGCTGATTGCTATCAACACTCCAGAACTTGTCACAAGTGTCAAATTTATGCTGATAAAGTACATATACCTCCATCACCCTTGAATGTGTTGACTGCTCCTTGGCCTTTTGCCATGTGGGGCATTGATATGATTGGTGAGATCAAGCCTACTGCTTCTAATGGACATCGTTTCATCCTGGTTGCTATTGATTACTTCACGAAGTGGGTGGAGGCAGCTTCATTTGCATCTGTTACTAAGAATGTGGTGGCTCGATTCATTAAGAACAATCTCATATGTAGGTATGGCATCCCTGAAAGGATTATTACTGACAATGGATCTAATCTGAACAACACTATGATTACTGATCTCTGCACGCAGTTCAAGATTAAGAATCATAACTCTTCTCCGTATCGTCCGAAGATGAATGGGGCAGTTGAAGCTGCTAATAAGAACATTAAGAAGATCGTACAGAAGATGACTGTTACTTACAAAGATTGGCATGAGATGTTACCATTTGCTCTTCATGGTTATCGTACTACAATACGTACTTCAACAGGGGCAACCCCATTCTCCTTAGTCTATGGTATGGAAGCAGTTCTGCCCATTGAAGTTCAGATTCCCTCCTTAAGAATTATGAAGGATGCATGCTTGGATGAAGATGAATGGATTCAGACTCGACTTGACCAAATAAATTTGATTGATGAGAAAAGGTTAGCAGCAGTTTGTCATGGCCAGATGTATCAGAAACGAATGATCAAAGCTTTTAATAAGAAGGTTAAGCCAAAGATATATCAGGCCGGTGACTTGGTAATCAAGCGTATCATATTACCATAGGGTGATCCTAGGGGCAAGTGGACTCCTACGTATGAGGGACCATTTGTAGTCAAGACAATGTATTCAGGAGGTGCCATGATACTTACTACTATGGATGGTGAAGACTTCCCACAGCCTGTGAACGCAGACATAGTTAAAAAATACTACGCATAAAAAGAGACCCGCTAGGTTGACAGGCCTAGGCAAAAATAAGGGCATCCCGGCAAACCAAAAGGGTTTGGGCAAAAATTAGGGATATATATAAAAAGATGTACACCCGGCAAGTCGAAAACCTGAAAAGGCGGCTTGGGCAAAAAAGGGTATCCCGGTGGATTGAAAACCTGAAAGGGCAATCCAGGCAAAAGTTAGGGATTAAAGCGTATGACTATGTCTCGTTTGGATCACCCATGAAACTGCAACTAGTTGTGCTACTTACTCAAGTTTGAACAGATAAAGCTCAATCCAATCGTTTTCGTCTCAACAGAAGAAGATGAGATACTTGAAGATAATGGCAATAGTAGAATTGAAACTCAATAGGATTATTTCCCACATAGCTGATTCTCCTTGTTTTGTAAAATTTTATGACAAAATCCTCTTACTAGGGTTTATGTCTCTTTGTACAAATCTACCCATGTATGGGTCATTTCTTGATATGAATAAAACTCCATTTTTGAATCCTGATTTACTTTTACCCTATTTATATAAGCGAAACGTCCATTGGTTGTGTTTGAATGTATGTATGCTTTTGAATATGATTGATGTTTACCAGAAATGCATGTATGCTTAATATGATTGATGTTTACCAGAAATGCATAAAAATGCAGTAATAGAATTTACTAAGGACGAACAAGGGAAGGATTTCAACAAAGCTTCACCGGTGCATCTCTACAAAACAGCTACAAACCCTTAGTAGGACAAATCCATCTTCATAAAGTCACATCTCCCCTGGAATTTATATCCATCTCCTTTATCCTCATATGGATATTCGGGAATTTACTTTCCAATAGGAGTACGACGAACGAAGACGGGAGGTTATATATACCCTACTATCAAACGAAGACGGGAGGTTATGTATACCTTGCTATCCCCAGCAGACGGGAGGTTATGTATAATATATTATCAAACAAGACGGGAATGAGTTCCTCATATTCTTCGACAACGAATCGGGATTTATTTTCCATGGCCAGCAGTTGTTATACGAAGATATCCAGACGCTTCGGGCAGCAACATGTCATACATACATCATTTACATCATACCATAACATACATATCCATGGACGCATAATACATTACTTAAGTGCATCATATTATACATGCATACATAATGCATAAACTAATACTACCATATAGAATGCTACCTTGTTTTCAGGTTAATTCTCCAGCAGACAGACTTCATCAACAACTTGTGACTATGAGGACTGCTTTATCCTCCTGAAAGTTATCATTCCCTCAGGACTGCTTTATCCTCCTGAAAGCTTCCTATACCTCAGGACGTTGTTATCCTCCTGAAAGCATATCATCCCCTCAGGACTGCTTTATCCTCCTGAAAGCTTCTTATACCTCAGAACGTTGTTCATCTTTCTAAAAGCATAGTACCTCCTCAGGACGTTGTTATCCTCCTGAAAGCATATTATCTCCTCGGGACGTTGTTTATCTTCCTGAAAGCTATCATCACTTCCTCAGGATGTTGTTTATACTCCTGAAAGCATATTATTACCTTGGGCCGTTGTTATCTTCCCAAAGGTTACCACTTCCTCAGGACGTTGTTATCCTCCTGAAAGCATATTATTACCTTAGGACGTTGTTATCCTCCTGAAAGCATATTATTACCTCAGAACGTTGTTTATCTTTCTGAAAGCATATCACTATTACCTCAGGACTGTTGTATCCTCCTGAAAGCATATTACTATCTCGGTACGTTGTTTATCTTCCTGAAAGCTATCATTTTACCTTCATATTTTGGACTACTTTATCCTCCAAGAAATGTACCTGAAGAATTTTTCTCCAAGTGGCATCTTTAAGCCCACTCAAGCATATTCAACTAGTCATCTGTATCACTCTACGCACTGGTGAGTGCAAATTTTTGGGCTTTTATGTTCAATCCCCTTCAACCTTCCAGGTCACGACTGGCAAATATACCAATCTAACCCCTCAGGTTTCAGAAAATTGAACAGGGGCAGCTGTTGCACCCCAAAATTTGCCCTCACAATACAAGACTTTGTGTACTAAGAAGGTTCACAAGGTTCACAAGACCTTTCACGAAGTTCATGAAGTTTACAAGACACTTTATGAGGTTCACAAGGTTCACAAGATTCACAATACTTACAAGACACTTTATGAGGTTCACAAGGTTCACAAGATTCACAATACTTACAAGACCTTTCATGAGGTTCATGAAGTCCACAAGACACTTTATGAAGTTCACAAGGTTCACAAGATCTCCCATGAGTTTCACAAGGTTCATAAGACATTTTATGATGGTTCACAAGGTTCACAAGGTTCACAAATAGTCAGAAGAGTTGACAATTCCCTCAGACAATGCACCTCCTAAGCAGTGCATTCAAAACTAGGGTTTTGACTTTAATCAGGCTAAATGAACTTCCAAGACTTCAAGTGAGTTTCATAACATCTTATATGTGTGTAAGAACCCCCATGACAAGTTTCAAGACTTTTCTCAAAGGTTTGCTCAGTCAGATGATCAGATAAGTCAAAATCAGTCAAAGCAGTTAAAAAGTCAAACTGAGGTCAACTGTGGTTAAACCAAAGTCAAACTTCATGATTTTTTGTCAATATCAAGTATATGAAGTAAAATTCATCATTTGATCAAGGATTGATCATGATTCATCAAGGAGATTCCAGATCATCAAGAATCAGAGGTTTCTAAATTAGGGTTTCCTTAGTAAAAGTCAACTGAACTTTGACCAGCCATAACTTTCACATACTTCATCACCATGTTTTCATACAAAGCTCATTTTGAAGGAAATTGAATTCTCTACAACTTTGTGTCTCACAAGCCAAGCCCAAAAATGCTTCATTTGGAAGGTATGAGCTAAGACATTATAGGTCCTTTTGAAAGTCAACAAAAAGTCAACAATTTCAAAAGGGCATAACTTGAGAATGGTAAATGATATGGACATGAAACCAGTGGGGTTGGTTAGAGGACTCTTCAAGATTTCCAAAATGTCCAAGAACACCCTCATAGCATTAAAATTGAAGGATGTGTGCCCTTGCAAAGTTGGGAAATTTTTGGTTGGTTTATGAAGAAAATGGAGGTTTAAAACCATTTTTTTCTAAATGGGCTTGCCATATGATGACCCAATCCATACTATGACCTCATGCACGACCCAAGTCAATAAAAATCAGATTTTTTATCATTTTATTTTTATTTATTTTGATTTAATTCATTTAAAATCATTTTAAATTAAAATAAAATATAAAAGTCAAAGATTTAAAAAAGATTAAGCTTCTAGAAATTCATAAAGATGATTGGAATCAAAGTGGTAAGAGAATCATGTTGATTTGCCTAAAATAGAAGGTGTTCATACAAGAATATTTGAATTTTAAGGCATTATCTTTTTGAATCTTTTTGGATCAAATTCTTCACACAATGATCAATCTTTTCTGACCTAGTTCATTTCTCTATAAGTACATTACATAACCCTAACAAAAACACACGAAATCCAGCTCCAAAGTGTAAGTTTCAAAGTTTCAAAATTCATCCAAATTTCTCAATTCGGATTCTTCCTTAGAGGCTCTTTCAAGACATTCTAAAGGTTCAAACATGTTCTTTGAACATCACTGATGCAATCCCAACCATTCATTGCATTCAAAACATCCTGAACTGCCTAAACCGAATGCGTTTCTTTTGGTTTTTCTCAATTTTCGATTTCGAATATTTATGCATTATAAACATGGTTTGATCTTATATTATTGTTTGTTTGGATGTTTAGAATGTTTCTGGACCATTTGATTGAAGTTTAAGTGCAGGAACCAGGAAGTGCCATAGTTAGGGTTTCACCTTCGAATTTGGGGTTTCATGATTCACTGAATTTAAATGAATTTAAAGGACATGGTGTGATTGTATAGACTGTGAGGATCATGTTTCACTAATAAATTTTTAAAAATTGTACTGTTTTGTTGGTATTTGAAATTCGCAGGTTCCATATGTTATGATATTCGCAGGTAAATTCGTAAGTGAAAACGCAGGAAAATTCGTAGGTTCAGAGGAAGAAGACGAAGGCCATGGCGCAAAATCTGGTTTTTGAAATTGGACTTGTTTTATTATGTTATATTGTTATATATATTTCAGAAAGAATGCTTAGCTCAGTTGGTGGATACACGCGCGTATGGAGCAATGGTCAGGGGATCGAAACCAGTCTCCAGCAATTTTTTGACTTAAATTCATTTATGCAATGGATTTACAATATAGTGATCAGCTTCTCTCTCTATATCAACGCGCGCAGGTAGCCTGGCTGGTTTTGCACCTTGAGGATTGAGGTAAGGGACCTGGGTTCAAATCTCAGGTCCTTACTTTTTTGTCAATTTCTTCATTTTTTTATATTTTACTATTATTTTCAATTTATTTATTATATTCATGCTATTTTGTTTAAATTAGTAAAACCTAAAAATATAAAAATAATTTCCAAAATACCATTATAATGTTTTTCTTTAAATATCATAATTGATTTTATTAAAAAAAAACTTTAAATTGTTTATATTTACATATATATGTATATTTTTCAATAAATTGTTTATTTTTGTAAATTAATAGATAAAACCTTAATTTTATTCTATAAATTCCTAAAACCCTAATTTATTTTGACAAACCCTAATCTTCTTCTATTTAAAATTTAATTCTATTATAATTTTTTAATTTATTATTTACAAGCCTTAATCATGTGTATATATTATTCAATTTGTTTATAATTTAAATCTTATATATAAATATGCTTAATATTAAAATTTTGTTAATTATAATTAAATTCTATAAATTGTTTATAATTCAATTTTGTATGTAAATATTTTTTATTATATGTTTAAAAATAGTTAAAAATTGCTAGATTAATTTTATAATTATAACTTTATTTTCATAATATGTTCATAATTAATTTTTTATAATTTATACATAACTTCAAATTTTATAATAATTAATATAATTGTTCATACTTTCTTATTAACCATTAAAAATTTTGTTTATTATAATATCCTTGTTTATTTCACTATTATTATTAATTATGTTTATATGATTATTACTAACCCCATTTAATTTAGTATAATTTTTATTATTATTATTATTTTCACCAACCCAATTTTTATTATTATTTAAATTGCTTATTTATTATTATTGTAATTGCTCCTTGGGTGTAATATTTATTTATAATGTTTAAGTATTTATATTTTATACTATGGTTAGTAAATAGGGAGTGTAAACATACTTGTAATTTAAAATTAATTTAGATCACGTAATTCAAAAGATAAATATTAAATTGTACACTCACACACGTAAGTCGATCTTTGATCGCCATCTCACTTTCTAGGGATACCTCTCATTGTTGCCTAATCAAAAGGTCAAGTGGGGTGTACAAAGCAAAAGTCCCTCAAAACAAAGTAATCTAGTCCCTTAACAATAAAAGATCAAGTCCCTCTTCGAATGTTGTCTTCGTAATGATCTTGTCCCTTTCGAATAAAGATGACAGTCCCTTCAAAATTGCTTAATACACCCCACAGTTGCCTACATTAACAGATGACCCTCACTTGTCCCTCACATCCAAGGTAATGACTACCTATTCCTTAATAGTAGGGATAGTCTTACCATTTAAAGGATTCAAGAACAGAAAAGACTTAAACTTAGGGTAGGTTCCTCATAGTTACTTGCTCATTCTTCAAAACTTTTCAAACACTTCACATTTTCAAACAAATTTTTCAAACAAAGGTTTTTTACGCATCCGTACATGGATCATTATCAAACTCTTATGAAAATTTCTATTCACACACTTCACATTTCAAAAACATTTTAAAGTGAGCTAAGTAACTAAGAGCCCATGGATAACCATGGATGTAAAGGGTGCTAACACCTTCCCTTTACATAACCTACCCCCGGACCCAAAAATCTTTTAAAAGGTCTTTCCTGTTCTTTTATGCCTTTCCTTTTGGATAAAATAAAAGTCGGTGGCGACTCTTGCTATCCGCAACATAACTAAAGTCAGTTCTCCCACCGTGTTACACGTCCCTCTGATCCGGGATCCATATCTTAAGAACAGAAATCCAGATCACAAAACTGAACCGAAGGCAAAGTGGGTATGCTGAAGGTATTAGGGTTCCTACAAACCTGTAAACCCCTCCCAATCTCACGGGTGTGCTACCCGGGTCAACATCACGGACTCTCGAGGCCGAATAGCAATAATACGTTCACCATTTCCGAGAAATGGCTCATGACCAAATCAGGGAATCGGTTTGGCATTATGTACTACTCAGGGAGGTCTCAGTTAAGTCCGGAAAAACAAGCATCCCTCACAAGTCTCCAGCTTCAAGTACTGAATTGAGAAACAATAGTACATTCATCCCGAAGGGTACAATACTATCGTCATACGAACAGTTTGCTTTAACTGAATTCCTATGAGAGAACCAGGCCATCCTATGCGAGTTCCCAATGGACCCTCGGATGCGAGTGGGTTTGCCAACAAATGTGGTCTGCCACTATCATCACTGGAGAGGGGTGTTTCCATTAAGGTCCTCAATGATCGGTCCCCAGCTGCACATAACCATCAAGGTTGTATCCTGAAGTGGGGAAGAACCCCCACACAAGATAGTTCCAAGACAGTCGCAACCTGGGTGTGGAACACATCACCACTCATCATGTAACCATGCGAGCACAACGTGTCCACGCTAATCCTATGGTGTACTCAAGCCGGGTAGTTGGCTTATCTCACAGTAATTCCCATCCCACAGAAAAAATGAAAACCAGCACAGCCAGACAGTCCAGTATAATATGATGCATGGAAAATAAAATACTAAAAGCGGTAAAAAAATGCGGTAAAGTAAAGCTGTAAAGAACTGTAAATAAAAACAGTAAAGCTAAACTAAAGCACACCACAACAAACAAACACCCAAAGAAGCAAAACCAAACAGGCGCTAGGATTGACTCTACAAGGGAAACCGGAAGAATCAGGTTAGTCCCCAGCAGAGTCGCCAGCTGTCGCTCCCGGGATTTTCATCCTAGTACAAACGCGAAAGTGGCGCGGAAAAGGTAGAGTCACCAGCCAGACATTTTTATCCCGAATGGAACGGGAAAGGTAATGTTGCACAAACCTGAGGAAGAAGGAAAGGACAAGGTCTTACGAACCAAAGATCTGAGTTCGGGAGTCGGTTACGACCTGGGAAGGTATTAGCACCCAGATCGTCCGCCGTACCGGACGGGATCCACGCTTGCTTGTTTTGTTTCAAAGGGTGAGAAGAAAAACTGCTGCTGAATAAAACCGCTGACTGGAAATTGGAAATGGAAATGAGAAAAGAAACTGGAAAAAAGAGAATGAGCATAAAAGGGGAAATTTAGGGAAAATAAAGAATGTGCTCGAACGGGCCCTACCCCGCTGCCTACGTACCTCATCGGGATAATGAGGATCAGAGTCGACGTAGTTCGCCTAACTAAGGCGGGAACTATTTGTTTGTGTTTTTTTACAGCTGGAACTGCGTATGTCTATGCTCAGGTGTTGCAGGCTCGTCTGGTACGAGTGCGTTTACCGTCTTGCATGAAAGACAAGTCGCCGCGAGTTCGCGTTGTGAGTGAATGACATGAGAAAAGAAGTTCCCGCAGGATAGTCGCTTGTTATTTGTTTTTGTCTTTTAAAAGAAGTGTTTTGAATTTGTTTGTGAACGGTCTTGTACTAAGACCTATCCATCGCGGTGAGTATTTACACCTCGCCCCGAAACAGGACGCGTATAAACACTCCGCAACAAAGTCTCGTGTCGTACAAGATTGTTCGGTTTTTATTAAGTGTTTTATTGCTTTCTTTTTTGAGATGAGAAAGAATGACTCAAATTGCAAAAGGGAAAATCTAATGGGAACTAAGACACACCCTAATTTTATTTATTTATTTACAAGTGATCCTATGGTTTATGAAGTATTCTAATCCTAATGGAAAAAAAAAACTAGAAACTACTAGAATTCAACTTACTTCCTAATGAAGTTAAGTTGATTCTAAGAACAATGGGGAAACCTATACAAGTTATAAAAATCAAATAAAGGCAAAGCAAAAGAAATGGACATAAGAAATAAGATTCTAAACAAAACATTAAAAGTATGAAAAATAGTCCTATTTATTTATTCTAATCCTAATTAAAAGGGAACTTTAATCCTAAGTCTTAAACTAAGATCACCTAATATTTTCCTTCTAAACATTCAAATTTAAACTAACCTAAGTCCAAATTAAATTCTAAGGCTAAATCTAAACTAAACCATATTTTTATTGGACTTTATTTTCATGGCCTAAACTAGATGGAAATTATATGTAACCAAGCCTAAAAATTAATATCCTAAAAAATATTAAAGGTTCTGTAAAAAATATGAAATTTATTCTATAGGGTCCTAATATTATCTATAACATTGTACTAAAAGGAATCCTACAAAATCAAAATTTAACTAGGTCTAAAAAATGATTATTTTCAGCTATGCATTAATCCTTAATTTCTAAAGAAATGGCCTCTAAAACCTAAGATGAAATATTCTAAAAAATCTACAAAAACTATCCTAAGTACTATCATTAGTTATCTAACTACAGTAAAAAGAGTGGGCAAAAAAAGTTACTGGAAGTTATAAAAATAAAATGAACAAACTCAAGCACAATTAAAGGAAATCCAATAAAAGCTAATTAAAAGAAAAAACAAAATTTAATCGAAAAATAACCAAAATTCAGAAAATAAAATTGCCTAAAATTTCTAAAATGAATTATTTAACTACTGAAATTTTTCTATAATTTTCTAATGATTTTTACTAATTTTTATTGAATTATCTTGAAACTATATTAAGTCAAAAATTAAATTCTAAAAATAAAATGAAAGGGGGGAAGAAGAGTGATTATTTTAAGTTCTTTTCTTATACTGGGCTTTAAGGGAGGTGTGAATATCAACAGAAATAGGGCCCAATTCGCAGGAATCCTATGAGGGTGCAGGAAGTGATTTTATTAAGTTGATTTTTGCTACTGGGCTTAAAAGGGGAGTGCAATTAGTAGAGGTATAAGGCCCATTTTCGCAGCAGTGAGAGGGGGTGCAAGAAAGGAATATTTTTATGTTGATTTTCTTGGTGTGCTGAGAGGGAGGTTGGAATAGCACAAATTCTTGGGCCCATTTCGCAGGCTTTCTTGGGGGTGTAAAGAGAAGATTTTTTGTGTTCATTTTCCTAATGGGCTTATGAGGAGGTGCTAATAAAAAAAACATCAATTAAACCTATCCTTAATAGTGAATTTGTAACAGTTAATAGGGGGTTTACACATAAATCACATAATAAAAGGGAATAATTCGTTTTTTAATGAGGATTAATCACAATAATAATGTTACAATCTCTCTTAATACTCCATTATGACTAACAAAAATCAAAAACTTATTAACAAAACCCTAAATACTGAAGGATCACCAAAACCTAGTTCCTTTCCTTTCTCTTCTTCGTCGCGGCACTCTTCATCGTCATCCTCCTCATCCTTCACCTTCTTCCCTTCCACACGAAAAAACCTAATCTCGTCTCCCCTCAAACAACGACGCCGCGAATCCATCTTCTTCCACCGCTAAACCGAATCAAACACCTTAAATTGAACCAACGAAACCTAAATCCTCTTTGAACCCTCCTCCGCCGCTAGCTTTAAATCTCCGCCCTCTTCCAATTCGTCTTCCCCTCAACGCCCCTTCTACTCTTCGTTGTAAGCCAAACCAAACAAAACTCCACAAACTCTAACTTAAACAAAACCTAGAATCCGAAAACGAAGTCTCTACCTCAGATTACTCTCGACGCCATCAAAACAACATCGCATCTCAAAATTCTACAAGAATGCACTTAAAGTCGTACCTGGTGAATTGAGTGTGTCGAAGATGATGCTTCTGTTACAAAACCGCCGCTTTTGCATACGAATTCGAAATCGAGATCTCAGGTATTCATATTATTCCGTAGCTCTCTCTCTCTTGATTCAAAAATCCTTCTACCTGATTCCAAACTGCTATTGAATTTCTGTTTGCCATTCAGTTATTGATCATTGAGCGCTTCAAACTCATTGCAGGTGATGAAGACTCAATTTGTTGATGATGTTGCAGATTGATGAGGTGAAATGATGTTAGCCTGGGAATTGATGAGGGTTCGGTGAGCTAATGAAACCCTTGTCTGAGAGAAATTCGTGATGAAACCAGAGATTAGGATGCACCAGAGGAATGGATTGAATACAGTTGGATCAGGAGTAGTAAAGATCGGTCAGGGGGAAGAAGAAGAAGATTTTCAAGAATGGTGGAAAAGAGGAGAAGGATTGAGAAGAGGTGAAAAACTCATGAATTCCCGAAGAAAATGAAATGTGAAGAATGATTTTGATTTATAGAATCTGAAGGAAGACTCTGGAAACTTCAGGTATAGTCAGTTAGAATTCTGTTATGGATTCTGTTATGGCTCAATTAGTTTATTTTCCATAATTTGATTATTCAATTGGCAACTTGTGATGGTCTTGACTATTATATTTTTTTATATTAGGAATACATGTTTGGAACTCCTGGAGCAAGAGATATATTTAGGAAGTACAATCCACCATAGGTATGACCACTTGATTGTGCATATTGATCAACTTGAGAAGCAAAAGGCACCTGCATAGAATGGTCGATAGGTGATGAAAACCCGTGCAAGGCAGGTTGGCTAGAATGAGAAGGAAAATGGTGGCTGTGATTGTGCACATGGACTGGTGTTAGCTGGAAAAATTGAAAAGAGTTGTTGGGTGAATTAACCGCTGGAAAGGGTTTGTGCATATTGCCTTGTTGCAGCTGAGAAACCCGGCAGAGAAGATGAACTGTTTTGCTGTGATGTCATCTCAGGTGAATGTTAGCAAGAATATCAGTTGTCAATTGTTGAGATGACGACTTTTGGGACACAAAACTAGACTTAGCAGAAAAAGATTGGCTGTCATTGGTAGCAGATGCGGAGTATGGTACGATAGGAAGTGAGTCCTCAACTCCAAAGTTAGACATTGTGTCGGCGTTAAAACCTCTGATCAGGATGGTTCAATACTTTGATGTGCATAGTGTTGAGGTGGAGCAATTTCAACAGAAGTATCGGCCTTGAATGGTGAATCACCAAATGAATCCTCAAAAAAATTAATTGAAATTATTGGACCCGAATGATGGTACTACAAAGGAAGTTGTTGAACCATGGTTTGCTTCATGGGTTGCAGTTGCTGGTATACCCGGCATAAGAGGCAATGCATTTAATGTAAAGCTGTGCGGATCAAAGAATTCATCAGTGGGCTCAGCTTCTTGAATTCCAGAAGCAGTGGTACTGGGAGCAGCGGTTACTTCGGTTGGATTATTGCCTGTACGAGGGGACGAGCCTCTTGGAGCAGATTCCCTTTTTTTTGTAATTATCCATAGCTTCTCCATTAGTGTAACTACATTATGTATTCTGTTAGCATTCGGTTATTTTTCATTTTCGGATTTTTCGTTTTTCTGCTTATTAATTATGATGACTATGGATTGATCCCTTTTTTTTTTATTTGCAGGTTATGGTGCTGACGGTTGGTGGTGATTGAGAGTGGAAAACAATGGAGAGTTCAGTTTTGATGATGTGAAGAAAACTATGAGGATCAAGTTGAAGATTGGGCTACGCAGCCATGAAAATGGCATGAAGAAAGACCCCTATTTTTTTATATCCGGAATTTTTATCAGTTGGAAGCCTTTCCTCTTCCTTGCTATATCAATTTAGTTATAGCTGATTTTTTTTGAGCTAGATTTAATTGTAAGAATTGGACTTTGTATTTTCAAATCTGTATCAATGAACTGAATTGAGGTTCTGTCATAAAAACATATTCCTCCTTGTCAATATAACCAACTGAACCTCTTTCTCTTTTCTTATCACTCCCTTTTCTTGATGTGAACATTGGCAGGACATAAGTATGGGATTGTAATCCTGGAACTGAATATCTAACTCATAATAGGATCATGGCTAAAAATAAAACTTGATTAGAAACCAAACATAGTGTGAATAGAATTTGAAAATACACGAAAATGGGCAAAATTGGATAAAATTCAGACATTTGGGTGTGACTAGAAATTTGGATTTAGATAAAACAAAAATATTTGGCTTAATAGACCTTAGGGAACTGGACAATTAAATGAAACTGGGATATGGTCTTATAACATGGCGAATAATATTTGACTTTGTGAACAAAACAAATAAAGGATCCGAATGATACTTCATTGTGTTGGACTGACTTTAGATAGTGAATATAAATAGATTTTAATGCATCAAACTTATATCTCTGATTACCCTCCAACTTCAATTCTCAACCCAAATCATCAGCAAAACAACCATGAAAATCGATGACTTTCTTTGCAACTCGAAACCCTGGGTCACTCACATGGGAGACCAGTGATGTTGAGGACTTCTTACATCAGGATGCTAACTCCACATCCCACTATCACAGTCCAATGAAGGGAGCAGCCACCAATAATGAAAAGAAGTAAACCTTTGATCACATTGACAATATCCTGATTTGGCAATTTTATGGATCCTCTGAATAGGAAGAAATTTAGCACTTGGTGATCCTTTGAATAGGTATATTCCCCTGATGATGTGAATTCAACCTTTGTCTCGAACTTGAGTGCAATAACTGAATATACCACCTATGAATAGGAAAATCCATATCACAAGGAAATGCTTTGAACACATGCCTTATGAAACAATGAAACGCATTAACATGCTGTTAATGACTTAGTGAGAAATGCAGATGAACGCAAAATGATATGCCAGTAAAGGGAATAAATAATGAGGGAAAATTTTGAGGTATTACACATGGACCCTCTTGAGATGATTGGAGACCTTTGGAGTGGCTTAGATGGCTCTTGGATTGCTCAGATCACAAACCCTAGATGCAGATGACTTAGAACCAATGCAGTGAAGCAAAAATGTAATATGAGATGATATGATTAAACTAATGCAAATATAAAAGATCACAAGCCATGGTGTGAACTTAGTGAGGGAAAATTTGGGTGTTTACAGCTGCCTCTATTCAAACATGAGTTAGCTGTGCAGGATGTAAGCGACGGGTTTAACAGGCAAATAAGATAACTTGTGGTTGAATACCAAAGACAGTCCAGAATTTGCACTCACTGGTTGTGAAGAAGAAAAGGGATATAGATTGTAAAAGGGAGTAAAAATATGATTATAAAGTGCGGGCGGCGGAGGACGACCATCGAGCAGGGGACGACTGCTGGGGATAAAGCAATGACGGGGACGGCCGACATGCTGGGGAAATGAAGAGATTATGATGGGGACGGTCATCAGGTAAAGTAACAAGACTCTCTGGGGATTAAAGGTAAATGGTGGGGACAACCATCGGGTTGAAGAAATAAATGATGAGGGACGGTCATCAAGGGTGAAGGACGATCACCTAGCAGGGGACGACTGCTCTGTTAGGGATAAGATGAGGAACGGTCATCTAAGGTGAAGGACGATCACCTGGCAAGGTACGGTTGCCGAAGGTACCACGACATAGGACGAATGCCGGGTAGAAAAGGTCGACGATGGGGACGACCATCGGATAAGCATGATGAAGGACGATCATCAAAAGGGTGAAGGACGATCACCTAGCAAGGTACGGCTGCTCTCGGGGTTTATCATGACATAGGACGAATGTCAGATAACAAGATTGACGATGGGGACGACCATTGGATAAAATGATGAAGGACGATCATCAAGAGGTGAAGGACGATCACCTAGGAGGGTACGACTGCTAAAATATCATGACATAGGACGAATGTCAGATAACAAGATTGACGATAGGAACGGCCATCGGATAAAATGATGAAGGACGATCATCAAGAGGTGAAGGATGATCACCTAGTAGGGTACGGCTGCTAAAATATCATGACATAGGACGAATGTCAGATAAAAAGGAAATAATTCTCTTTACTGGGGATTTGCTGGGGACTCTTCTGGGGAATAGTAAACACGGACGAGTGCTTACATTCAAGAAAAAGGTATAAGTGTTTGACATTGTGTATAGATTAAAGATGTGATCGAGCATCCTTAAGACTATGATACGGATGAGTGTCGGTAGAAACAAACGCTGACGCATGTTCAGAGATGGTGATATGGACGAGTATCAACTGGTAATCAAAGAACGCGGACGAGTGTTGAATCTGAAGGGAAATAAGTGGTGTATACAAGATACGGACGAGTATCTGTATGAGTAAAAAGTATGAGTGGGACATAGACGAGTGTTCAATACGCTGGGGAGAGTATGATAGAGATGAGTATCATAAGAGGAAGTGTATAAGTTATGAACTTATGATTGTAAAAGATATTCTGAAGTTCTGTGGGGATAAGACGACACGGACGGGTGTCGTAAGAAGGTGTATTATAAACAAGTGTTTGGTTTTACAATGAGTGTTTAGGCAACCATGTTGGGGAATGGTGACACGGACGAGTATCAAAGGAGTGTATAGATATCTGTTTGTGGAGAATGTTCTGGTGACTTTACTGGGGAAAATGACACGGACGAGCGTCGAAAGAGTGTGTATAGATATATCTGTTTGTAGAGGACATTCGGGCGGCTTTACTGGGGAATGATGACACGGACGAGTGCCAAAAGGAGCACGTATTTGTATTTTTGAGAGTGCAGAGGGGGTACTCTGGTTTTCTGCGGTGACTGTGAGTCTTTGTATACATTGCTGAAGAAATGTTGGTATATACAGGTATTTGATTCAAAACATGGCTTATGATTATGCAATATGTTTGATTTTTTGCCGTAATGCTCCGTATTAGACGGAATGCTATGCTCTGGGGGGAAATATGATGCGAATGCTATGATTATGCAAAGATACCGATCCGGGATTCGGATCCTGTTGTGGTGAAGATCTCTGGATGATCTGCTTTGAAAGAATATCCCAGCTGGGGGAAAATATCATTGGTAGATCTGATTGGGGAAATAGGTCCCTGATAGACCTATCTTAATGATGAGGAGCCCAGCTGGGGCTGTGGAAGCTTTCTCCACTTTGTTGTGCGATCCTCAGACATTGCTCTTCTGGATAGAGGCTGAAACTCTGCGGGGAGATGATTCCCTGCCTGACACTTGGCTAGGGAGGAATGATCATTGAACAATCTTCCTAGATATTTATGTGGGGATCCTGCTGAGGATGATGAAATTAGCTGGGGAAATGAGCCCCCTTCTGATGCTGTTTGGAAGAGGTGTTGAGGAAATAATGATTTGGCAGCTTGCTGGGGAGAAGCTTTCATGCCCCATGTTTGTACTTTAAATACCTGCAATCCTGTTATGACAAAGAAACGTACAAGTATCCCGAGGTATCCCTTACTGGATTCCATCATAGGAGTTTAGACACTCCCGGGATTAAATATATTTCCTGTAAGCATGTAATTTTAGAAAAGACGCGTCTGTATTTATGCAATCAATATCTTAAGGACATCAGACATTTTGCAAATGAAAATAAAATGTGCGAGACGAAATATGACTGAAAATCTGATTTTATTGATTTGTGTTCCCTGAATTGGCAAGATACATTCAAAGAAACAGATCCCCTGAAATGAGGAGATTGTTACAAATTCAGAAACAAAAGGGTGCTGGCAATGTTGATGACGCTTTCATGAGCTTCCCTTTTGCTATGACTCGTATGACGTTGACGTTCTTCTCATCCTGCTTTCTGAAGAAGGATGATTCTGACCGATGCTCTAACCCTTCGAAGCTTGTCGTGTTGTTAATGATACAGACGAATTCAGAATGCAGTTGTTCGCTTATTCCCTTATTTTGCGTGGATCGCCCTTTCGGGTTTTCAATCCACCGGGATACCCATTTTTTTGCCTGAGCTGTCCAATGCGGCTTTTCAACTCAGCGGGTGTACATTTTTTTATTTATTTTCCCTTATTTTTGCCCGAGTCTCTTATTCTGTTTTTGACTCGCTGGGATGCCCTATTTTTGCCTAGACTTACATTCTGTTTTTATGTCCAGCGGGTCATTTTATGCGAAGTATTTTTTAACTACATCTGAATTCACAGGGGACAGGAAGTCTTCACCATCCATAGTACTGAGCATCAGTGCTCCACTAGAGAAAACTTTCTTTACTATGAATGGACCATCGTAATTCGGAGTCCACTTGTCCTTGTGGTCTGTATGAGGAGGAAGGAGTCTTTTCAGCACAAGATCTCCTACTTGGTATTCCCGAAGTCGGACTTTCTGATCGAAGGCTCTCTTCATTCTCTTCTAATATAACTGCCCATGACAGATTGCAACTAATCTCTTTTCTTCGATCAGACTCAGTTGTTCGTATCGGGATCGGACCCATTCTGCTTCATTCAATTTGACATCCATTAGTACCCGCAAGGAGGGTAATTCAACTTCAACAGGTAGGACTGCCTCCATACCATACACAAGTTGATACGGTGCTGCCCCAGTGGATGTTCTGATTGATGTACGGTACCCATGCAAGGAAAATGGTAGCATTTCATGCCAATCTTTGTAGGTGACCACCATCTTCTGCACAATCTTCTTGATATTCTTGTTAGCTGCCTCCACAACGCCATTCATCTTTGGCCTGTAAGGAGAAGAATTGTGGTGTTGGATCTTGAAGTCCCGGCATAACTCTGCCATCATTTTGTTGTTCAAATTGGAACCATTATCAGTAATGATTCGCTCGGGAACTCCATATCGACAGATGATGTCTCTCTTCAGGAATCGGGCTACCACTTGTCTGGTGACATTTGCATAGGAAGCTGCTTCGACCCACTTGGTAAAATAGTCAATGGCTACCAGGATGAATCTGTGGCCATTTGAAGCAGTCGGTTTAATCTTGCCAATCATATCAATGCCCCACATGGCAAAAGGCCATGGTGAAGATATCACATTCAAAGGATTCGGAGGCACATGCACTTTACCTGCATAAATCTGGCATTTATGGCATTTCCTGGCATAAGCACAACAGTCTGCATCCATTGTGATCTAGTAATAGCCTGATCTTAACAACCTTTTAGCCATTGCATGTCCTCCAGCATGGGTACCAAAAGATCCTTCGTGCACCTCGTGCATTAGCAAGTCTGCTTCTGCCTTATCAATACATCTGAGAAGTACCATATCAAAGTTTCTCTTGTACAAGGAACCATCAGCATTCAGGAAGAAACTACCAGGTAGCCTTCTTAATGTCTTCTTATCATTGGAAGATGCCCCAGGTGGGTATGTTTGATCCTCCAAGAAGCATTTGATGTCATGGAACCAGGGCTTATCATCTTTAGCAAGGTCTGCTGAGAATACATATGCTGGTCTATCAAGTATGGATACTGAAATCCGAGGCACAAAGTTGGCAGCTTGAACTTTGATCATGGATGAAATGGTAGCCAGAGCATCTGCAAACTGATTTTCATCTCGAGGGATATACTCAAGCTTGACTGTTGTGAAGAATGTAAGCAACCTTCTTGTATAATCCCGGTATGGAATCAGGTGCTCCTAGTGAGTGTACCATTTGCCGTTGGTTTGATTAATTACCAGAGCTGAATCTCCGAATACAGTTAAAGTCTTGATCCTGAGGTCAATGGCTTCCTCAAGACCCATAATACAAGCTTCATATTCGGCTTCGTTGTTAGTGCAGTTAAAGGTGAGTTTTGCCGAGAAAGGCATGTGAACTCCCTTAGGTGTGATGAGTACTGCACCAACACCACGACCATTCATATTAACAGCCCCATCAAACATCATAGTCCATTCTTCTTCTGGGTCGGGCCCTTCAGTGTGAATAGGCTCTTCATGATCTTTTGCTTTTACGAACATGATGTCTTCATCAGGGAAGTCAAATCTCATTGGCTGGTAATCATCAATGGGTTGCTCAGCAAGATAATCAAACAATACACTGCCTTTGATGGCCTTTTGAGATGTGTACTGAATGTCATATTCTGTGAGAATCATTTGCCATCTTGCAACCCGTCCGGTAAGTGTTGGCTTCTCGAATATGTACTTAACTGGGTCCATCTTGGAGATCAATAAGGTAGTGTGGGTCAACATATACTGTCTCAGTCGGCGAGCAGCCCACGCTAAAGCACAGCAAGTTTTCTCGAGCAGTGAATAACGTTGTTCACAGTCGGTAAACTTTTTTCTTTGGTAGTATATTGCATACTCTTTTCGACCAGACTCGTCATGTTGGCCCAGCACACACCCCATTGACTCTTCTAATATTGTCAAGTACATTATTAGAGGTCTTCCTTCAACTGGAGGCATAAGAATCGGAGGCTCTTGTAGGTATTCCTTGATTTTGTCAAAAGCCCTTTGGCAGTCTTCATTCCACCTGACCGTTTGTTCTTTTCTTAACAACTTGAACAAGGGCTCACAGGTTGTTGTAAGGTGAGATATGAACCTTGATATGTAGTTCAATCTACCTAGGAACCCCCGAACTTCTTTTTCAGTCTTCGGTGCAGGCATTTCTTGAATGGCTTTGACTTTGTCAGGGTCAACTTCAATCCCTTTCTCACTTACAATAAATCCCAGCAGCTTACCAGATCGCACCCCGAATGTGCATTTGTTGGGGTTTAACTTCAATTGGTACTTCCTCAAACGCTTGAATAGCTTCAACAGATTCACCAGGTGGTCTTCTTCTGTGAGGGACTTGGCAATCATGTCATCCACATAACATTCGATTTCTTTGTGGATCATGTCATGGAATAGTGTTACCATAGCCCGTTGATAAGTGGCACTAGCATTCTTCAGTCCGAATGGCATCACCTTATAATAGAATGTGCCCCAGGGTGTGATGAAGGTTGTCTTCTCCATGTCTTCAGGTGACATCTTGATCTGATTATATCCTGAAAATCCATCCATGAAGGAGAACACCGAGAACTGAGTCGTATTATCAACCAATACATCAATGTGAGGTAATGGGAAGTCATGTTTCGGGCTGGCTCTGTTCGAGTCCCGGTAATCCACACACATCCTCACATTGCCATCCTTCTTAGGCACAGGTACAATGTTAGCAACCCACGGCGGATAGCTAGTCACAGCAAGGAAATCGGCGTCCCACTGTTTTTGTACCTCTTCTTTTATCTTCATGGCCATATCTGGGCGAGTACGGCGCAACTTCTGTTTTACTGGCGGACAGTCTTCTTTTAAAGGCAGCTTGTGCATAACAATGTCGGTGTCCAACCCTGGCATATCCTGATAAGACCAAGCAAAAACATCCACATACTCCCGAAGCATGTCAATAAGTTGCTCCTTCACTGAATCTTGCAGACGGGCCCCGGTCTTCACTTCTTTCAAGTCTTCTTCGGTACCAAGATTAACCTTCTCAACTTCCTCCTGATGAGGAGTGATAACCTTCTCCTCTTGCCTTAACAATCTGGCTAGCTCTTCGGGTAGCTCATAATCTTCTTCAACCCCTTCATCGGCTTGATTAATCGGATTGTCGAAGTCATACGAAGTCATAGCAGTATTGTTGTCGGTGCAGTCTGGAGGGCATTCTCTGCAAGGGTTTAGATTTGTTCATTTTAGTGATCAGTTTTATCTTGCTTAGGAAAAGTGAAAATGAAGTTATTATTTTGAAAAACATTGCCATTTTATTTTTGTACAAAAAATGAAAAATGAAAATCAGTGAGCGGAAAAGAAAAAGACTCATTTGCAAAAGATGTCCTGATATTCATTAATTGATCGTTTGCACAAAATACAAGCTGGCCCGATTACAAAATGAGCCCTGGCATCTTGGGCAAGATGCAGGACTTGATGCATGCTTAAATACAGGAAATAATAATTACTCTGCCGGAGTAACTCTTATAATTTCATGGGAAGACCAGTTTGAGACATGGTTCCCCGGGATCCTTGGACGTATCCAGCTTTCCAGGTTGCGCTCGTCTTCTGACTCATCTTCCAAACTATTCACAGCATCCGGGGTGAGTATCCCCCCGCTGACAAACTTGGGCTCCGTTGCAGCCTCTGGTTGATCTTGTCGAGTTGGTCTGTAACCCAACCTGAATCGGTCTTCTTTCTTCTCAACTGGCAGCAGCTTGCCCCAGCCTTGAGCGGTACCCTCCTCAACAACCTTCCGGGCTTGTTGGTATGATATGATGGAAGTCCCAGGCACAGCAGATGCTTCATTGATGTTCAGGGCCTCAAACCCTTGACTCATGGTCTCATGGATCTCCCCATCCATTTCAATGTATTTGAAAGTAGCCAGCTGGCTAACGAAGATATCTTCTTCCCCACAAATGGTAATGACTTGGCCCTCCCACTTGAATTTTAACTTCTGGTGAAGGGTTGACGTCACGGCGCCAGCGGCATGTATCCATGGTCTACCAAATAGACAGCTGTAGGCAGGCTGTATATCCATCACAAAGAAGGTCGTTTTGAAAACCTGTGGGCCAATCATTATTGGCATCTCTATCTCTCCCAGAACTGATCTTTTAGAACCGTCAAAGGCTCTCACTACCAAGTTGCTTGGGCGTAGTGCCAATCCATCATGTTCCAGCTTCACAAGGGCTTTCTTGGGTAAGACATTGAGTGATGACCCCGTGCCCACCAATACATGAGAAAGAACTGCACCCTTACACTCCAAGGTAATGTGCAAAGCCTTGTTGTGATTGTGACCTTCCGTTGTCAGATCAGTGTTGGTAAATCCTAGTCCATGACTAGCGTTGACATTTCCAACCACAACCTCTAACTGATTGACAGTAATCTTCTCCGGCACATAAGCTGCGTGCAGGACCTTTAATAGTGTGTTCCGATGAGCCTCGGAGCACATTAGCAATGATAGTATGGAGATTTTGGAAGGTGTTTGGTGAAGCTGATCCACCACCTTATAATCGCTCTTTTTGATTATCCGCATGAATTCATCGACCTCTTGATCAAAAGGAGTCTTCAAAGTTTCTTTAGCAACTGGTTCTTCTTGCACCACGTTCTTCCCTTTTGCCTTAGCAGCAGCTTCTGCTTCAGCAATGGGTCTTGGTATTTGCGAGGCAAAGAGACGTCCGCTTCTAGTGAAGCCTCCGCCTCCCCCCACATTGTATATCTGAGGTGAAGAAGTTGATGACTCTAAAGTGATTTTCTGCCCCTCGCAGTATAGATTTGAGCCATAATGCCAAGGGATGGCATTATTGCTTTCGTAAGGAACTGGTCCAGGCACTGTGATAGTGACCGGACTGATAGCAACTGCAGAGGGGACCACAATGGTGTGTGGATCACAATATATGGTAACTGGAGCTCTGACAGGAGTGGAAATTTGTTGTGAGTTGACGGAAGGAACATTTGCGGGATCGTAGTATATCGTAACTGCTGAGACACTTTCATTAACTGTTGCTGATGTTGTAGACGATACTGTTGACTGGACAGGTGTTGAAGTTGTAGCAGGAACTGATGGAATAATGGGTGTTGTCGTTGTAGAAGGAATTGTGACTGAACTTGTATCCGTTGAAATGATTGAATGAGTAATTGTTGGAGTTGTAGCAGAATCTGTTGGAATAATGGTTGCTGACGTTGTAGGAGTATTTGTGGTTGTTGATGAAGGAATTGTTGGAGTTGTAGTCTCTGTTGTCATAGTCTGAATAATGCCATCTCTAATGAGGCCATCTACGCAGTTTCTAAGTCTCTCACATCCATTAACGGCAATGTTGCAATATCCACAGCCGACCTCACATCCGGGGAACACCTGGCACTCTAACAGCTGAGCTTTGATTTCAACCAAGGGTGTTCGGATTTGTGCAACACTGTTAATTAATGTGGATGGTTTTCCTTCCTCAATAGCATTGATCCTAGGCCCGTTGTGACTAGGCATTGGATTTCTTGTGACGTTCGGAGGAGGTGAAAAATTGAGAGCTTTTGAGTCCACCAAATCCTGGACTTTCATCTGTAGGGCCCTGCATTTTTCAGTATTATGCCCCGGTGCGTTTGAGTGGAATGCACACCTGGCATTTGCATCATAGTTCTTTGGCATGTTGAGAGGATCTGGAGGGGCCAACGTCCTTAACTCAACTAGGTTGAGCTTTAGGAGTTGTGGCAAGAGTGCAGCATACAGCATTAGGATTGGGTCAATTACCCTGTTTGCTTGTGATGGCATTTGTTGTAAAGGACGATGTTGTTGGTTGTTATTGTTGTTGTTGTACGACCTTTGTTGCAGATAATGAGCTTGTTGTTGATACTGCGGTTGTTGTTGTTAAGGATATGATGATTGTTGTGGCATTGGAGCTGGGATGGTAACAGCTGCTACGGACCGGTGGGCATATTGAGGCCTGCCCCTGCTTGTATGAATGGAATTTGTTTCACCTACCCTCCGGGGTCCCGCAAAAGGTTTTCAGGGATTGCTGGAGGAACTTGCACCACTGTCGGAAATTTTGCCCATCTTCAAGAGACTTTCAATCCTCTCACCAGCTATGACCACATCAGCAAAACTGGTAGAGGAGAAAGCAGCCAGTCTATCAATATAGGTCCCTTGCAATGTGTTCATGAACATGTCAGCCATTTCCCTTTCTGACATGGGTGGTTGGACAGTAGCAGCAAGCTGTCTCCACCTTTGAGCATAATCCCGGAAGCTCTCTCTAGAAGACTGAGACATGCCCATTAGAAGAGTTCTATTGGGAGCCATGTCCAGGTTGTACTGATACTGACGGATGAAAGCCTCGGCCAAATCCTTCCAACATCTTATGGTGGCCCTAGAAAAATGCGAATACCATTCTCTCGAAGCTCCAGTCATACTGTCCTCAAAGTAGAACATCCATAGCTTTTCATCCATGGTATAAGCTTTGAGCCTTCCCAAGAAAGACTACAAATGAGTGCGAGGACAGGAGGTACCATTGTACTTTTCAAAGCATGGGGGTTTGAATTTGTGGGGAATTCTCACCCCAACCACTAGTCCCATATCCATTACATCGAAGCCCAAAGAATTCTGAGATTCCAAAGATTTTAACTTTTCAGCAATCTCGTATAATCTTCTGTCATATACCTCATCTCCATCCCCAATGATAGTAAATTGTTCTCCCTGGGGATCCTCCTGTAGGATTTGGCCCCCAGTAGCATTACCTTGACCATTTCTCGGGATGTTAACTTCTGGATTCAGATGAGGTCCATACTCATGTGGGTCAATATGAGGCTGACCCCGTTCATTGTTGCTAGTTCCTCCTGTTCCAAGATGAGGCTCCTCAGTAGTTTGTCTTTCCACCAGCTCTCTTAACCTTTCTTGACTCTGGGCTAAGCCAGTCATCACTGCCATGAACTGAGACATCTGATTTCTCATCTCTACTCTCTCATTGGCCATCTGATTTCTGACCTCAGTCAGATCCTGTTGTACTTGTTCCATTTGAATGCCGGGAAGATTGTTACGAGTCGGGTACCGGTGCATGCAGTTGACAGGGAACACTCGGCGACGAGTAATGTTTCCTGAGATCACAACAAAGTTAGAAACAAAGATAATAACAAAACCTACAAATCAAAGACAAAGTTAGTATGCAATGCAGTATGCTTATTTGTTTTCCAAGGTATCCGGTTAGGTTCTTGGTTTTGACCTTTCCAGACCTCGAGGAAGATGCTTGATGTTGTTGAGAGAAAAGCCCAAATGAAAACAAACTAAAATATATTACAAATGGTGAACAATACATAGTTTGTTTTACAATACATGCCCATGGAGGGTCAAAATACAACAAAAGGAAAAGTACATCAAATGGAAACAAACAACAAGCAAATAATCAGACATCCAGTCCAAACTCATCCTCTCTGACTTCCTTCAGGAGTGCCTCAGTCACTGGACCAGCTGGGTGCTCTGTAATGGTCCTAATGAGGAGGTTCCTGGTAGAAATGGCAGTAGTCAGCTTCTTATGCCTGTCCTGGTCTTTTGATCTCTTCAATCCTGCCCTGAGCTTCAATTCTGAAATCTCCTTCTAAGCTGCCAACAAAGCTTCCTGGTGCTTCTTCTCATTAGCCTCCAACTGTTCAATCTTGGCTTGAGTCTTCTGGTCTTCTTGTGTACGGGCTTCGGTGATCCTGACCCACCTAGCCTGACTCTCTTGCAGATAGTGCTCAGCCCTAGCTTTCTGAATCTTGGCCTCTTTGCAGGCATTCTTCAATATCTGTTCCCCAGCCCTTGCTTTCCTTATGTAGTCCTATGTCTTCTCAATTTTGGCAAGATGTTCCACCCTGAGCTTTTCCAATCTCTCAATGTCCAGGAGACCATCACTTCTTTCCCAAAGAGTCTTCTTTAAGGCCTGGGATAGCTGCCCATTCCTTTCTTTCAACTTTTCAAACTCCTTCAGGCTAACTGTTGTTGCAGGCTGTACTGCAGATGGTCCAGGTATGTCTTCCAAGGTGAAAGGCATTCTGGTAATTTGAGCTCTAGTACGGGACCAGTCATAGTACTGAGCTGAAGCAACATTGTTACATCTTCCCAGAATAGCAACGCCTTTTGTCTGAATGTTGTCCCAAGCTTATGATGCTTGTCTGACAACAGCTGAATTAGGTTGCACTTAACAATATAGGGTCTCAGCTAAATCCTGTCCTCTGGGAGGGTGAACTAAAGCATAGCTCAATTGTCTCTTAAACAGTAAGGGGTTGTAGTTGATGCAACCCTTCACTCCTATCAGAGGCACATTTGGGTACTGTCCACAGCTGGTGATAATGTCCTTGCCCTTGGTGCTCTGGGTGCACCATCTGATATCATCTGAAGTCAAGGCAATGAACCTCTTGGCCCAATTCTTCTGCTGGTGAGGATTAAAGAAAGCATCTGACTTAGGCAGGTGCCTGAGCATCCAGGTATAAAACAAAGGAGCACAACATCTTACCAATTTCCCCCTGTGTTTCTCATTCCTCTGATGAATGGAGTAGTAAAAATCTCCTAGCAATGTAGGTACTGGGTTCTTCAGAAGAAACAGATGGATGGCATTTTTGCTGACAAATTTGAGCTCATCTGCAAACAGTATAGCCCCATATATACTGAGGGCTAACAGTGCACAGACTTCCCTCCACTCTCCCAATGAAACATTCAGGATGGCCTGAGAGATCAAGAAGTCTAAATGCAAACCAGGAATCCCAGCTTTTGTTGTCATACTTTGCTCAATAAGGGAAGGCTCCAAGTATAGTGCCCTTGCTATCTCTTCATTTTTGGGAGCAGTCATCTCTGGGTTGAAAGGGATTCCACCTCTGATAGGTACTCCAATCAATGAAGAAAACTCTTCCAGTAGAGGCCCTAGCTGAAAGTCTGGAAAGGTGAAGCATCTCAGTGGAGGGTCATAGAACTGCAAGCATGTGTGGATCATGCTCCTCTGAGAAGGGTCCAGGTCCATAACCATATCCAGGATACCTCCATAGTGTTCCCTAAACAGTGGGATGTGGTCAGGTGTGATAAGTGACTGGACCTGCCTGATACCAGTCAACACAGGCTCAAAAAAGTGGTAGGATATGTTGCTTTTCCTGGGAGTAGCCATAAGTGCTTGCTGAAGAAGCTGGAGACAAATGCTGATGAAGATCACAGATTGATGATGGAAGTGAACCACTGACAGACTGATGCTGGTGAGGATGGAGATAACTGAAGCAGATAACTGATGAAGACAAGCTGAAGCAGAGGTCTATGCAGAAGAAGGGGTCAAAACCAAAACCAAGATACAATGAAATGGATACCCTGAAAAGAAAATAAACAAATGTTAAATGATGCAATGATGATATATGCAAATGATATGCAAGGGTTTGTGATCAAGAGCTGGATCTAATTATCTGTCTTGATATAAGTCCATGTATGTTCAAAAGAGTCCAGATGGAGGCTCATAAATCCAGTAACCAGGGTGGGGGACTCAAATAAAGAGTCACATGTCCAGGGTTAATCACAAGAACTGTCCAAAGTGAGGTATTCTTAAACAAAACAGTAACAGGGTATGATGTGGCCAAGGGTTCCTGCAAACCTGTAAACAGCCCAACCCCCTCACAGGTAATGTTCTAGAACAAGGATCCTCAGACTTGGATCAGTTATGAGAAGTGTAAACACTTCTAACCCGGAGGTACAGTGTTTACAATAACCATAAATGATCCTCCTCTAATTCACCTCAGCTTCTGAAGGTCATAATAAAGGTCATCCAGACTTAGCAGGCTTCCTAGATAGCCCTAGTACTACAGGAAATCTGTAGCACAGAGTTCTCAAGAAGAAACCCACATCTGAACCGTGTTTCATATTCCCGCACCAGACCGAAATGGAATGGGAAAGAACATGAATCACTCTAGCCTAGGTGTCACTCAGGTCCCAGGTATAGGACCTTAAACTCTCAATGGAACCCCACCCACCAAAGAAAACCAGATCCAGTAAATGACAGTATGAAGTATGCAAAATTATAAAGAAAGCAATAAATAAAGTTATTCATAAAGCAATAAATAAAGCTAAATAAATAAACACTCATAGCACATAACACCCCAGTAAACACAAATCAAACAAGCGCTAGGAGGAACCCACAAAAAGAACCAGAAGCCCTGGTTACAATATAAGGCTCCCCAGCAGAGTCGCCAAGTTGTCGCTCCCACTAAATGAGGCTAGGTCAAATAGGGTACAGACGCGAACGGTCGGTGAAAGAGAGAGCACAAGGGTGAACTGAAAAGAGTCGCCAGCTAGGAATTTTTATCCCGAAGGAAAGGTAATGCTGCATAGACCTAAAAAAGGATGGATAATACGGTTGCGAACCATAGAAACTGAGAAAGGGGGTTGGTTACAACCTGGGAAGGTATTAGCACCCAGATTGTCCGCCGTACTCGACGGGATCCACGCTTGAAAGATTTGTATTTAAAAGGGGTAGTGTCAGTGCTATTCTGTGTGCCAAAGCTGGAAGAGAATGCAAGTGTCATTGCAAAAGAAGTGTGAAGTGAAATAAAAGAGTGTCAGTGTAAGAAAAGAGTATGAAGCTCAAGATCATGAGGCCTAAAGAATAATACTGGAAGAGGGGGAATATACAGAGACTTTTGTTCGATAACTGTTAAGTTATGCCTACGTATCCTCTCGTGCAATGAGGAAGTCAGAACACCGTAGTTCGAATCAAAGAGACTGAAAGGTAAATTGACTTGTGAACTGCTTACTTGTCTATGCTCAAGTGTATGACCTGTCTGGCTCAGGTGCAAACTGTCTTGCATTAGACGGAAGAAGCAAGTTCTCGTTTGTGAGTGAATGAGGTGAGAAAAGAATCCCGGAGGAGATGATTATTGTTTGTTTTTGGGTTTTCAGTTTTGTTATTGCTTTTGTGTTTGTCATAAGAAAATGAGCTTAAGCCTAAACCAAGGGTTAGTAAACTCATCACATCCTCCCTCTGATTAGGGGTAATGAGAATACCTTAAGTATGAGGTAAACACCTCACACTTAATCACCATGATATAGGATTAAGATCATTAACCCACTTGCATTTATTTAGATGTTTTTGTTGTTTTTGTTTAGTGTTAAGTAATGAGTTTAAGCCATAATCAAGGATTTAATGGACCCATTACACCATCCTAATAGAAGGATGATAGATGAGAACATTTAAGCTGAAGAAGGCTCCTCAACTTAATCCATGATTAGGGATTAACCTCATGACAAAACAAAGCCTTTTTAAAAGTGGATTTTAGTTAATGGTAAGATTAAGAAGTGGATTTTATGATTTGTAAGACAACTTGAGGGGGACTTGTCCATTAACACTAGGGTTAGTCCTTTTTAACCAATTAAGGAAGAATTAGAACCCTAATGCAAGGCCCAAGTTACAAGCTTGATGTCTTTGTGATTATTAGGTGGATTGATTAAAGGATTTAAACACATTAAGGGTTTAACACTTAGGATTAAAGTTATACACTCCATCCTAATAGAAGGATGCAGGTATAAGCTTAATCACAAAGCCTTAAAACCTTTAAGGTTTAGTCCTTGATTAAGAGATGAGAAGAGAAGACACAAAAGATGACACAAAGGTAAAACTAATGGGGGGACTAATCAAACCCTAATTGTTAACATTCTTGGGTATTCCTAGGGTTTATGAAGCTTGCAAGAGATCTTCAAGGAAAAGCCACCATGGAAGAAGCGGGATGAAGGAAGGAGAAGCAAGAAGCAGCAAGACAACTTGCTTCACTTAAGAAGACAAGTTGCTTGAAGAAAGAAAGTGAAGAAGGCATGGGTAAGCAAGCTCACTCTAATTCACAAATATAAAATGCAACAATGATGCATAAGAGAGATGAGAAGAGATTATGAGAAGTGAAGGCAAATTCACTTCTCAAACACTTACCACCTGAAAAGTTAGCAACAAGAAATGAAATGAAATGAAAATGAGATGAAATGCAAAGATGAAAACCAAAATCAGAAGCATATTCATGATTCAAATGATTCTATGGGATGATGCAAAAGCATGTCGAGAGATGAGGATGATCATACAAGCAATGAAGATGCAGATGAGACATGAAAGTAAGCATGAAAGATCATGAAAACTTATGAAATGCAATGGATGCATAACATGGCAAATGGATGATGCAATGATCAAACATGATTTCAATATGTCCTAAGATGTCTTATATGTCATGTGGATGCACAAAGTGTCATGGCAAGTTCATGTATGCAAGCATATGAAGAATGAATGCAAAGGAAGGCAAAGATTAGGGTTTATGAACAAGATGCAATGCAAAATTCAAAATCAGAAGCAAATGACAAGATAAAAAATTGAAAATGGGATCAAAGGTACCCGAAACCTATACAAGTTCACTTCCCAAAGGGGAAGGTCAGAAGCTAAACCCTAAAGGACTTATGATTTTTCTAAGTTTGCTAGGGTTTTAAGGTACCTCACAAGGAAAAATGCAAAACAAATCAAAAATGAAATATAAATTCATGCCGTTTTTATCCTAGAAACTACATGATATGTGGAATGCAATGCAAAAAGAACCATTATCAAATCCTTCATGGTTAGGCAGAAAAGATTTTTCTAAGTTAGGGTCAAAAATATTGATTTTAAGAACCCTAAATCCAAAGAAAAATGTCAAAATGGATCAAGAACCAAAAATAAATTTGTATGAATGGTTTGATAATGTCTCTAAATATGTCAAGATGCAATGTGATTTTTTTGGTGATTTTTAGAAACTTAAATGGTATTTTAATTAATTAATTTCCATTAATTATTTACAATAAACATTTAAATATTTTAAAAATACAAATTTTATGCAAAAAATAAAATAAAAATTATTTTCAAAATGAGAATAATATTTGAAATGAAAATGCAAAAGGAAAATATTTTTAGGATTTTCTAGGTATTTTAAATAAAATATGCAAAACAAATGATAAAAAAAAGAAATAAAACTGAATTAAATGGAAGTAAGCTGATCTGAGGGCCAGAATTCAAACCTAGGGGGCGGGAATTGACTGCGCGCGTGATCTAGTGGCTACAATTCAAACTGAGTTAATTTTAGTTAATTAATTAATTAATCCTAAATTAAACCTAATGATCTAATCTGAGCTTTTCAAAAATGCGCTAACCCTAAGATCTAATGGCCAAGATTCAAACTCACATTAATTATTCAGCTAACCCTAATTAAGCCCTAAGCACTTTCAGGTGACCAGAACAGTGTTCCGGTCATCTTCTCCGGCCATCCATTCTTGCTATCTCACTCAATCCGTAAAATCAAACCACCAAACTCTCCAGAAATGATCCCCACCCCATTCTAAACAAGATTCAGCCATCAAACAATATTTATTTCACATGAACAATGAGATTCGAAGCAAAACGAAAAATCTTTCAGAAATTTCAGAAGCTTCATACATGCTTAAAACTTAATCATTTTCAAAACCAAAAGGTGCAGTGTGATCAGTGAAGCATGGAGAACAATCTAAGAACTTAAGAAATCATTTCTGGAAAATTTGTTCTTGAGGTTACCTGAACTGAAGCTTTCGAAAATGGCACTATTTGGCTGCTTCTCTGCTTCAAAACCCCTCCAATGATCTCTCTCAAGAGTTTGCAATGCTTGGTTGGAGTTTATGTGGCCTCTATGTGCAGTTGGCTGAAGCTCAGGTCAAGGAATGTGAAAATCGTGTTTTTGGTATGGGGTGTTTCAAGGCAAAATGAAGGGTGGGAAATGATCAGTGATGAATGTGGAGTTGAATGGTGGAAAAAGTTTGGAGATTTGTTGGCTGAGCTATGAGTTTCGAAAGCTTTTGCAAGTTGGAGTGATTTTGTGTATGTTGAGTCCTTGGAGCTCTTAGCTTGTGTATCTTATGAAAATCAATCCTTGAAGCATGCTTGTAAAGTCTGGATTGGGCAGAGAGTGGGTGGTGGACTGTTGTGATTTGTATGGGCAAGTTGCCAAAATGTCAACATGACTTGTACTTGAGGTATGGGCATTCTTGCAGCTGGCCTTTTGGCTTGTCTTGGTGCAGCTAAGATCAAGGAGGTCCATAGAATTGAAATTGAGGCAAATCAGCAAGTTTGTGAGAAGTTATGTAGTGTTTTGCAAATTCATGAAGTTTTGGCCCTTTTGTAATTTCTTGATGTTCAAGGCATGAAACTTGGGATATCTTTGGGCAATTCTGAATTATAGGTCATGTATGATGTTTGTGTAATGGTTAGAAGTCAATTAGAGGTCACAAATTGGCTTGGTATGAGTTTTTGCAAGTTTCCCTCTTTGGTACATAAGTGAAATTTTATGATTTTTCCCAACTTTGCAAGGCCATAACTTGAGTTCCATGATGAATTAGATCAAGTTCTTGTACTTTTTGAAAAGGGAATGATTCAATCTACAACTTTCATGACCAAGAATTTTTCACCAGCAAAAAAATTGAAATTCTTCAATTTTGTGAACTTCTAACTTCTTCTAAGATCAAATAAAGATCATATACACCCAAAATGATGGAGAAGACCCTTTGGTTGGATGATTGGGGGCCTCAGATGCCCTGATTTTGCACTGACTTGCTCAAGAAGTCATTTATTGATCAGATGCCTTCCCCATTGAATTTCTTCATGAAAATTGATATGCATGATCCTCATATCATATAGAGACCAATAGAAACAAGAATGACCAAAAAATGTGGGGTTATGGCCTCTGAAACCAAAACCCTAATTTTAGGTCATCAGTGTAGTTAAGTTTGGCTCTGCTTCAATGCCTATCTCAGTTCTTGTGATTCTTTGACTTTCTTGATCTTGGGAGGATATAATATGATGCTTGAACATACATGGACCCTCTTGAGATGATTGGAGACCTTTGGAGTGGCTCAGATGGCTCTTGGATTGCTCAGATCACAAACCCTAGATGCAGATGACTTAGAACCAATGCAGTGAAGCAAAAATGTAATATGAGATGATATGATTAAACTAATGCAAATATGAAAGATCACAAGCCATTGTGTGAACTTAGTGAGGGAAAATTTAGGGTGTTTACAAACCTTCCCACTAAAGTAGCTCAAAGCCCCAAAAAAAACCTTGTGTCGCATGACCTTGGGTATAAATATCATTTCCCTTAGTTCGTTTATAACCGGAATGGAGATGATGATGGTCTGAATCCACTTCCTCGAAATCGGTCCTCCACATTAATGAACAGCAGGGGCACCGTTTCCAAGACCTAGAAAGAGATATTTTCTGGCGGCACTCTTTTTCCAAGACTGATTGCACGCCTTTCAAACTCCTACCCTTTCTCCGGGTAATTCGCTCGAGGCATATTGCTCCTATAAAAGGTGTGGCCCAATGCACCTTCTTGATACACTCATTCAAATTCACCATGAGCTATTCTTCACTTTCTCTCGGAGACCAGAAGGTGGCTAAGAAAGATCCAGAGCCCTCTAAACCAATCACTTCAAAGGCTGTTGCGTCGGCTATTGGGGCTAAATTTTTTGGGAAGACGTCAGTGACCCAGATGAAACCCCCTAAGAAGAGGTTGCCTCACATTTACGACTTTGATTCAGATGTTGATGAGGATTGGATGAACTTCCTCAATTCAGGAGCACGGAGAGGCATGGATCAATAACCAGTTTTTTTCCAAACTCCATTTGGTTGTTTGTGCATTTCATTTTCTGCACTCTGCTAGCCTACAGGCTTTTTATGTTTAATTTGTAATGCATTACGCCCTCTTTGTATGCCACTTTTAGTTGTTGGTTCGTTGTGACCATTATTAATGAAATTTTTATGTGTGAATGTGTATTTCTTGTAGCATAGGTTTATATCGTTTTAGATACTTCCCATTTACTCTCAAGATTCTCTCGTCAAAGCATATTTCTTTTATTTCATAGGCATTGTTGCTAAAGGCCTGACTTATTTTGAATGGTCCTTCCCAATTGGGTGAGCATTTTCCTAAGGTTCGATCTCGCCTATCCATGGGTAAGATGACTTTCCAAGCATAATCATTAACTTCAATGGTGTTTGCCTTGACCTTCTTATTATAAGTTTTGGCCACTCTCTTTTTGACGCAGGAAAGTGTTCAGCCCTTAACCTCTCTTCGTCAAAGTCTGTGATCTCGTTGAACATCATATTACGATACTATTCTGACGGAATCTCAAATTGACGTCGGATTCTTATCGACTGAAAGCCAATTTCTGATGGTAGGACGACGTCGTGACCAAAAGTCATACGAAACGGTGTTGAGTTCATTGACTCTTTTGGGGACGTTCGACATGCCCATAGGATTTGGTCCAAAGTCTTATGCCAGTTTCTAGGCTTTTCGGAAACATGTTTCTTATTAAGCCCAATCACTACCTTGTTTGCAGCCTTGACTTGCCCATTCGCTTGTGCGTAGTATGGTGTCGACGAGCTTAAATCCCATTTCTGCTACAAACTCCTGTATCTTTTGGCCTATAAACATTGAACCTTGATCGGTGGTTATGGTTTCAGGAATCCCAAACCTATATATTATATGGCTTTAGATGAAATCAACAACAACCTCCTGGTCCAGTTTTTCCAAAGGCACCGCCTCTATCCATTTAGTAAAGTAATTTATCCCTACCAAGATGAACTTTTGTTGTTTCGACGGGGCGAATCAAATTTCTCCTATTACAACCAAAACACATCCTCTGAACGGCCATGGTTTTATTATAGCATGTAATTCACTGGCCAAGACGTGTTGGATGTTGGCATGTTATTGTCATTCTTGACACCCTTTAGCAAAGTCTATACAATCTTTGAGCATACTTGGCCAGTAGACGCCTTGTCTAAACAAAAACCATTTCATTTTGTGACCTACTTGGTGGGCTCCACAAACCCTGCTATGTACTTCTGATATGGCTAGGTATGCTTCTGAGTCTCCTATACACTTGAGCAAAACCCCTTCTGAGGTTTTCTTCATGAGCTCATTTCACATTAACACATAACTTAGAGCCATGTACTTTGTCTTTTTGCGGTTCCTCCGACGGGATTTTCTAAGGATTCCATGATGGGTCGCTTTCAGTCTGTCATCGACTATCCATCAATGATAAGGACTTCGTTGTACCATGTATGTTTGGCTTCTAAACCATCAGAAGTCTGTAACAGTTTCGCATTCGATAGCATTTTCTCTTTAACCTCAATGAAGTCTTTTAGTTTGTCCTTCGACACTTTATATCCTGAAGCAATTTGTGCTAGATCATTCGCCTCCTGGATCTCCATTCTAGGTATGTGTACTATACTGGCTACATCAGACTATTTTAACAATAGTTTTGCCATAACAAAGTAGGCTAATAAATGCTCCTTAATATGCTTGTACTCCCATGTGAGTTGTTTAACCACTAGCTCTGAGTCACCTTTGATCTCCACTCTATGTGCCCCTAACTTCTTTAATATCTTCAACCCAGTAATTAAGGTTTCATAATCAGCCTCATTGTTGAAACAATTTCCTTCGATCCTACATTTGAATCATGTTGGGAGACCTTGTTGGGAGATTATCATTACCCTTTATGCTTATTCCATGCTTATGGATCGACCCATCAAAATATATTTTCCATGGGTTTACGTCAATTATGAACACCTAAGACTCGACTATTTCATTGGTCGATGATGAAGTCGGCCACTAACTGACCTTTCATAGCCCTTAAAGGCTTGTAAGTTAACAAAAACTCAGTTAACGCTAGTGCCCATGTACCTATTCGACTATGCAGAATAGATTTAGACAACATATGCTTAATGACATCGCAATGAGACGAAACATAAATGTCAACAGGTTTTATATATTGCTTCAATTTCATACATGAGAAGTACAAACATAGGCATAATTTTTCAATCATAGTATACCTAGTTTCAGCATCTATCAACATTCTACTGAGGTAATAAATGGGTCTCTTGACACCATCGTTGTCCTCTTATGCTAACATACTTCTTATGGTCGTATCTAACACATCAATATACAATCTCATATTTTTATTCGTACTAGGTGATAATAACATATGAGGCTTTGACAAATAATCTTTGATTGTGTCGAACGCCTCTTGTTGCTTCTCTCCCTAGTGGAACTCACTGTCCTTCTTAATCTTCAATAATGGCAAGAACACTTTTGTTTTTCCACTTAGGTTGGAGATGAACCTCCTCAAGAAGTTGATATTTCCCAACAAAGATTAAAGTTACTTCTTTGTCGAAGGAGGCTTAAGATCTAAGATAGCTTTCGTCTTGTTTTGGTTGATCTTGATGCCTTTCTTGTGCATGACAAAGCCCAGAAAATTTCTTGCACGTACACCAAAAGCACATTTTAGTGGATTCATTTTTAATCCATATTTCCTCATCCTCTCAAAATAGCGTCGAATGTGATCTAAATGACCATTCTCCAATGAGGACTTTATTACAATGTCGTCAATATATACCTGCATGAACTTCTCTATGAAGTCATAGAATATTACGTTTATGGCTCTTTGATATGTAGCCCCGACATTTTTCAGGCCAAAAGGCATTACTACCCATTCATATGTACCTATGGATCCTGGGCATCGAAACGCCGTTTTAGGAACATCATCCTCTGCTATGAGGATTTGATTGTACCACGAGTATCTGTCGAGCATACTCAAATACTTAAAACTTGCGGCTGAGTCGACGAGCATATCTGCCACAAGCATTGTGTATTCATCTTTGAGGTTTGCATTGTTGACATCTCTGAAATCAATGCATATGTGAAGTGTTCCATTTTTCTTAATTATAGGAACTATATTGGCGAGCCATTCGACATACCTTGCAGTTCTGATGAACCGGCTTTTGAGCAATCTCTCGATTTCTTGTTTGATCTTTTCAGTCACCTCTGGGGCAAACTGACGAGGCTACTGCTTGACTGGCTTTTCCCTGGTTGTATGGGTAGACAGTGCTCCACCACACTTCGACTTAGACTAGGCATTTCTCTACAATCCCAGGCGAAACAGTCTATATACTCTTTCAATAATTCGGCCAACTTAACCTTCATTTTCGATCCTATTTTCGTACTTATGTATGTGGGTCTCTTAGTGGTCCCATCTCCTAGATTCATTTATTCGAATGGGTCTTGAGCCTGCATTTTTTATGGCTCATTTGTTGGGTACCCTTTGAACCCCAAAGGCCCATTATCATAAATACAATTGAGCCTCCGGCTTTCTCAAGCCATAGTCTAGCCCATTTGGCCACAGGTTCCGGCTTTGTCATTTATGATTTGACGCTTCTTATTCTCCATATCAATATTTTTGTTTTCAGACAAGTATGCCGAAATTCGAGTCATACTTTCAGACTCAGAGGTCATTTTCGTCAACCTCAGACCACCCAGCTGGTGGCAGTTCACTTGACTCTTCTGGTACATCAGCATCATCCCAGAAAAAACCATGGTCTGGATCCAAGTTCAACATGCGGCCAGTTTCGATGGAAGTGTAGGAACCTGATCCATCATCGCACGGGGCCACATTTGCTAAGTGTTGATCGAATGACCTATTCAATACTTTGGTGTCGTCGACCTTATAATAGCTTTGGTCGGCTTCAATGTTCTCGACGATACTATCTTTTCTCCATATACTAAGTCTTTGGTGTATGGTCGAAGGTACTGCCCCTATACCATGGATCCATTATCTACCTAATAATAGGTTGAAGTTTACTTTAGAGTTAATCACCATAAACAATGTCGATCATGTAGTCGTCCTCACTGTCAAATCTACTTGCATTACTCCCATAATATTATTGGTTTTGCCTTCATAGTTGGACAAAACCATGTTGTGATATCGAAGGTCTTCATCGGTCTTTCCAATTTTCTTGAATAAAATGTAGGGCATTAATTTCACAGCTTCCCCACTGTCGACAAACACTTTGTTGACTGCCATTTCTTCGACTTTTGCCTTTATGAAAAGAGGCTTTAAATGGTACATCATGTCCGTGCTAGGTTTCTTAAACACTTCCCTCTTTTCTTCGACTATTGTGTCGTTTATGACGTAGTAGCATAAGTGTCGTACCTCGAAAAATACGATCCTCGCGATGGGACACAGAACGAAACAACAGAGTCGCCACCTAATTATATTTATTCTACGAGAGAAAAGGGAGATATTGATACAACCTAAATAGGATAAGAAATGGTCAACGAAACCAAATTCTAAGTTCGGGAGTCGATTACGTAAGAGGAAGGTAATAGCACCCCTCACGTCTGTTGTACTCAACGGGAACCTCTTAGTTTAATTATGCGATTAAATGTTGATTTATGTCTATGTCTTCTAAATGGTTTTTTAAAAAAATGTTTGTTAAAAAGGGTAAAAGTATTTTGATCATTATTATTATTAAGGAGAAAAGATTAAATTTTTTATTATTGTGCTCGCGAAGGATTAAAATCCATGTGCCTACGTATTCCCTTGTGCAATGGGAAAGTCGGAGCTTCGTATTTAGTGCAACTACGGTTTGTGTTTTTTATGAAAAATTGTTTAAAACGCTTTTTAACTGCTAAGCGTTGGCTTTTACTCGCGGCGGAGGCTGAAGCGCTAGCTTGTTTGCGAGACAGAAAGATTTAAACAATGTTCGTTTAGGAAAAATTGTTTGACTTTTGTTAAGGTGTTTTAAACGAAAGAGAGAATGAACCACAATACGTGGGGATAGCCCAGGAGTGATTTCATTCGAGAACCTGAGGAATGCTAGATTCCTGAGTTCAGCTCTTTGTTAATTAATTATAAAAATTATTTGTATTGGTTGGTAAGTATTAAGTTGTATTTTGAAGAAAGAGATTATTCGTCATCTTTAAGGGAGATGTCTCGCTTATTCCACCACAAACATTTGAGGAATGAAATCAAAATAAGCTTTAAACTTGGATACAGTGATCGACAAGCAATGCAACATTCTTTCTTTGAGAAATAAAATCGGAAGAAGCTTCGAAATTGGATATATGATCAACAAGTGATTGCCACATTCTTCCTTGATAGAAATTGTTTGATAAAATTGATTTGTTTGCGGAGATAGGAGAAATATATTTCCTAGGGAGATGAATCATGTCTCATATTTTCGAAGAAGTTTAAATGTTTTAGATATTTTGAATATGAAAGGGAGAATGAACCACAACGCATGGGGCTAGCCCAGGAGTGAATTCAATCAAGAACCCGAGGAATGCTAGATTCCTGAGTTCAGTTATTTTGCATAATTAATTGAAAGATTTCTGGTATTTTAGGAACGAGAGGGCGAATAAACCACAACTCGAATGCTAGCCTCAAGAATGATTTATTCAAGAACTATGTGGAGTGCTAGACTCCAGAATTCAGTTCCTCCGTTATTTAATATGTGAATTAAGTATTTGCGTTTGTTTTTGATGATTTAGGGTTTAATGTTTTAGAAACGAAGGAGTAAATGAAACACAACTCGAAGGCTAGCCTCAAGAGTGGTTCATTAAAGTACCCGAGGAATGCTAGATTCCTGAGTCCAGTTCCTCGTTAATTATTAAGTTAAAATAGTTAGATGGTGAGGCGTGAAGCACTAGACTTACGAGTAAAATGCAAATGGAGGTTAGTTGTTTGATTAATTATGCGGATTCGAATCCTAGTCCCTAAGGGTGCTCCTAGTAATAGGAAACCCTAACCGTATGGAATGTGCAAGTGTGCAAGTGAAATAAAAAGCAATAAATACGGAGAAATAAATAAATTGCGTACAATGTAATCGGGAGAGGGGTACAAAATAATTTACACGGGATTGCGATGAAATAAACGGTCTCGTTGTAATTTGCCCAAGAGAAGGCGTGTGTGCAGTGTATTAATTATTCGGAACCGTTAGAACTTGATATTGTATTAAAATGCGAAAATAAAGTAGATAACTAAATAGACTAAATAAAATAAAATAAACCATGAAATAAAATAAATTGAACTTATGGAAATAAAATAAAATAAATGGCCTCATATTGGTCACGATTTATCGATTTATCGGAATTGATTTAATAGTGGCTTTTGTTATATCATCGGCCCAAAAATGTGAAAGTAAAACTAAAAGATCAGTATACAGTAAAGCACAAGAATAGCAAATGATGGAAATCAACATCAAAATTCAGAAAAAACCTAAATTATAGTGAAAACTAAACAAACAAAATAACAAAAGATTAGTAAGAAAATTAAAATAAAATAAGCAAGACCAATATAAATGAAGGTGTGTGCACTAAACAAAGGGGATGTTTACGAAGTAGATGGGTCAAGCCCATCTCATAAATTTTCTTCTTTAAGCAGAAAGACCAAAAAGTAACACAAATATCATAATGAAAAGAATAAATAAAAGAGAACAAAAATTGGGTACAACTTGTGGATCTGTGAGTTAATGTTGAGAAAACATAGATGGACCTTCACATCCAAGCCCGAAACCAAAGACAAAGAGGGTTTTAATTTTCAAAATAAAAAGAAAATAACAAAACAAAATCAAAAGACCTACGTCCTTTTCCTCAACGTTCCAAAAGCAAAAATCGCGTTTAGCTTCCTCTGCTTTTTTTCAACAAAAAAACACTTCTCAGAATAACAAAATACAGGATTCACGATTTCGGAACAAAAATGACAGAAACCCACCCTTTCGTTTGAATGATTCACGACGGCTCTCCCTCTATGTTTCGATTTGATTTCTCAAAGGGTTGGCGATGGTTATTGGGTGGTTTTCGCGGTGTGAGGTGGTTTCGGTTTTGAGGGGTTTCGGTTGCGGCGGAGGGTGGTTCGGAGGGTGGTTATCTTTTTGGGGCAGTGGAGGGTTAATGGCGGAGAGGTGGTGGTTTTGATGAAGGAAGGTGTGGTGGTTGGTGGAGGTTTCTCAGTTTTGTTGAAGGTTGTTAACTGTGAGATGTGGCGAAGGATTTGTGAGCGATTCACACACGGTTTGTGATGATTCGGTGGTTTCCGATTCTTTTGCTTCAGATTTGTTTTTCCGCGGATTTTTGTCCGCCTCTCTTGTCCGTGATTTGTGAAAAATAATTTGTTGATTGAGGAATGGTTTTTTTTTGTGCTCTGCATTTACTGGTTTGAAAAAGAAAAAAAAACGGTGGTGATGAGTGTTGTTAGCGATTTATTGATGAAGGTGAGTTTTAATGGTTTTATGGAGGTGATAAAAAATGAGGTATGCGGTTCATTTTTGCAGAGAGGTTAATTGTTGGTTCCTCTTTTTTCAAGGCTCGTGTTCTTCCCTCTTCTTAATCTCAAGAGCCAAATTCTTCAACAAGTTTTTGGTACAATTTGTCTCATTGTTGTGTTGTTGCTTTCTACATTATTGGCGCAGGTTTTGCAATGACTTATTTTGGTGATGTGGAATAGACATGTAAGGTCTGTGAAAGGGACATAGGATTGATTTAGTAGTGTTGTTTTGATGCAAAGTTTGGGGCCCTGTTGAATCTTTCCTTTTGATTTTGCAGGTTTGACTTTGTATGTTTTTGGTGAAAGTTGGATGCAGAGGAGTAATCAAATGTTACAAGGATTATAACTAAAAAATGTAACAAGATTATCTAACTAGACTAACTAAAAACTAATTAAACTATTAAAAAAATTAAAATAGAAAAATAAACTATTAAAATTAAATTAAAATTATGTCAAACTATTCTAATTAGAAATTAATTAAAACCTAATTGAAGTAATTGCAAATTAAATTTAATTAAACTAAATTAAGATTAAATAGAAAATTAAATTAGATGAAACTAACATTAATTAAGATTAAATAAAATTATTAAACTAATTAAAAAAATAGAATAAACCAAAACTAAATATTATAGAAATATCAATTAAAATGAACTAAATAAATAAAAAACTAAATTAATTAAGAAATTGGACTAAATAAAATATACTTAAAATTAAACCAAATTAAAATATAATTGAGACTAAATATAAACATAAATAAAAATAAATAAATAAATGAAACAGACATTGAACGATAAAATTGAATAGAAAAATGCACGATGAATGACTAATGCAAATATGACGGACTATCGATATTGCGATAAAATGCGTTAAATTAATGAAAATGTTAAAAAAGATACGGTCAAAATTTAGGGTGTGACAGATGCCCCTATTTAATCATCTTGAACCTGAATGTATGAGTAGCAAAGTTTTTTTTTTTGACATTCAAGGTAGAAGATGATTAAATATTAAAATACCTAAAATTTTGACTGAATGCAGATGCAACGTAAATGAATGAATGAGTGGTTGAGTTATGCAAGGAATGATGCAACATGAAATAGGCTAACAAGAGAGGATTCTTGTTGGGAAAAGATTTGAGAACACTAAGGATGCAGAAACGGAGACGGGAAGTATTTGAAGTGATAAATCAACAGGTTCATGTGTAACTGCTGAAACTAAGAATAACAAAAGACATAAACAAAGGAAATCCAAAGCGTTGGTTCAACTAACACAGGTAAAGTCAAGTTAACACTTAAGATGACAAGAAGATATTCAAAGTGAATGCGTAGTGGCACGATGCGACCAATTGACATTAAGAATAAAAACAAAGAAGAAATAACGTCCATGGATTGGATTGGACGAAGTCGAATAAAAACAGACATCCATGGATTGTATTGGATGACAAAGAGGAATAACGTCCATGGATTGTATTGGACAAAGTAGAATAAAAGTTGACATCCATGGATTGCATTGGATGACAAAGATGAACAACGTCCATGGATTGTATTGGACGAATGTAAAGTAAGAGATTTTCAATCATGGATTTGAACAAAAGGCAAGACATCCAATCATATCTTTAGACAAGGTACACGATATCCAAGAATGGCATTGAATAAGGTGAGCAAAGATTTTCAGGAATGGCACTGAAGGTAAAGGAAAAATCAACTATATTCAGGAATGGCACTGAATATACAGATAAAACTTTCAGGAATGGCACTGAAGGTAAAGGAAAATCACTATATCCAGGAATGGCACTGAAAGTAAAGGCAAAACACTATATTCAGGAGTGGAACTGAATATACGTATAATTTTTTTAGGAATAGCACTCAATATACAGATAAAACTTTCAGGAATGGCACTGAAGGTAAAGGAAAAATCATTGTATCCAGGAATGACATTGGATATACAAATTAAAATTTCAGGAATGGCACTGAAGGTAAAGGAAAAATCATCGTATCCAGGAATGACACTGGATATACAGATAAAACTTTCAGGAATGGCACTGAAGGTAAAGGAAAAATCATCTATATCCAGGAATGGCACTGGATATGCAAAATATCCAGGAATGGCACTAGAGTAGAAGAATATATCCAGGAATGACACTAGAGGAACAAAATATAGACTCAGGAATAACACTGGAAGAAGAACACAAAGACCCAGGAATAACACTGGAGGAATAATACAAAGACCCAGGAATAGCACTGGAGAAATAATACAAAGACCCAGGAATAGCACTGGAGTGAAAGAATATATCTAGGAATGGCACTGGAGTGAAAGAAAGGTAAGTTCTTGGCATGCGCCATGTAAGTTGGATTTTGACCACAAGGCAAGGTGTTGATAGCAACACAACATATGAAAATGAGGATAAAACATTCTTGTTATGCATAATGCATGAACTTGTTATTATGTATGATCAAATACATGTAATGCAGATGCTGACAACATGGTTGTGACTCTTTTATAGAGACGACAAGATTGGAAGACTGATTCCTCAACACTATGAGATCACTGTTATTCTTCTTGGGGACTAAGGATGTTGATGTTAAACAGACCTTTGCCTTACTAATAAACTGTACCAAGTTGATGACCCTTGGAGAAAGGATGAAGAGCTGCTTAGGGATTCTTCCACTGAATTGCCCCAATTTGAGTTGACTGTTGTAGATGAGTTGATCATTGCTTCAGCTTGACTGATTCTGAACGACTAGTTTATGGTGCACTGGGGAGCTTGCCCTAGTATGAGTCTTGTAAATTCTTTTGGATAAATCAACTATGAGATGGACTTACACTGAACAACAAACTTGATCTGATTCTCAACATGGTCTGGAAGGAACTTTCCCCAGGATAGGATCACCAACCAAGTTCTTAACTGTTTGAAAATTCCTCGCTAGAAAAGATATTTTACAAACAAAAACATTCATACAATCAATGGTAATTTAAAATCAAATGCAACTTTTGAAATCAAATTCATTGTTGGAAGAAAAGAAAATGAATCACTAGTCAAAACACAGCGGTTTATGACATTCAAAGTGAAAGGTAAAGCAAAGATATGTATAAAACAAAATGACTTGCAAATATCTTTTTGGAGTCAGTTTACACAACCTTATTGTAGTATGCTTTTCATAATAACCTTGCCTCAATTAGGACTTTTAAGGGTTTTAATGTGGTCTGGTTCACGGTTTATGAAACAGAGGATAAAGGCTCAAAAATTGCGTTTGTACCCACCCTTCTTCGTGATGAATCTCCAGTCCTACATTCAGTTAAATCTACACACATTTATCTTGACAATATAAGGGTAAAGATGATGAATTGAGGCTCATTGGCAATGACAGTCATTTTATTTGGATCTGGTGAATGTTTGTAGTGACCCATTGGTTTTGATTTGATGATCACAAAATCTTATTTGTTTGATGTTGAGGATTTGAGGGCCTTTTTTGCTTGATTTTCTGTTTTGAACTGATCCCTAACTTTTGCCCAAGTCCCCTTTTTTTTGGTGTTTGACTTAGCGGGATATTGTTTTTGTATTTTTTTGAAATATTGAAAGTTATGACTGCCAAACCATTGGTTGTAATGGATCATCTTGTAATTTGAATGTGTAATCAAAATAACTGAATAACTACCCTTCCCCAGGTTAAGCATAAAGGTTTAGATCCGAAAGAAACTTCTACTTCTAGGCTCGAAGTGGAGAACTAGGGATTAACTCCTTATCTCTCTAGTGTTTGGGAATTGAAACTATGTATGTACATCATTGACAAAATTTCATCCGAAAGCATACCACAACAGTTATGGGTATTTGTTTTCATCATCCTCCCACAAAATATTTGTACAATCAAAAGTTTTGAACAAAAGGTATTATACAATTTTTTAAGAGGAAAACATAAAGACATAAATAAATAGAGGAACTGAATTCAAAAGGTTGCAAATGCATATTTCATTAATCATGGAAGTACAAACATAATTGAAAGCAAACAGATGAACAATTAAAGGAAAGTGCAAACAGAAAAGAAACAAGGCCTAGTGACTAATCAGTTACAAGGATGAGTTGTCCTGTCTTGAAACACTGGCTTTTAGGGAGAACTGTTTGAAATCAATTGAAGTTTTAAGTCGCATGCTCTAGTAGAGAATTGTCTCTGACATTTGGATTAGTATCGCGAAAGGAAAGTATTTTGTCTTTGATCAAATCTCTAACCCTAGATTTCAGTGCATAAAAGCTTTCCAAATCATGGCCTGCCATACCTTCATGAAATGTGCAATGCAGGTCAGATCTGAATCCATATGGAAGAGGATTTGGTAGAGGAGGAGGAGACTTAGTAGTGATCAAACCCTTTGGAAGCAATCCAGGATACAATTTTGTGTATGACATAGGAATAGGATCAAAGTGAGTCCTATCACGATTCTGAGTTTGTCCAACATTCGGATGTTAAGGAACTCTAGCTGGTTGAGTAACAACCACAGGAGCAACAGCAGCAACATAAGCTTGATTATCATGTTGAGCCCTGTATTGAGGTCTTCTATCTATAGTCAAGACAACATTGGTATGATTTCCCCTTTTTCTTTGTAAATTTCCAAAAGGTTTCTTGGCAGCATTGGAAGACTCAGCAGCAGCTTTGTATACTTTACCATTCTTGATTCCTTCTTTAAGCCTATGTCCAATGGTTACCAAGTCAGAGAAATTGGAAGAAACACTTTTGATCATCTTTTCCCAATAGAAGGGAGCCAAGGTATCCATAAACATTCCAGTTAATTCTTTCTCAGCTAGAGGAGGTTCAACCTGAGATGCCAACTCTCTCCAACGTTGAGCATACTACTTGAAGGATTCTTTCTCCTTCTGAGACAAATTCTGCAATTGACGGCGGTCAGGTGCCAAGTCCAAATTATACTTGTACTGCTTTACGAAAGCATCACCCAAATTTGTCCAACTTTGGATATGGCTATTTCCCAATCCCATGTACCAATGTAGTGAGGCCCCGATCAAACTGTCCTGAAATAGTGGATAAGCATTTTTTTCGTTCCTTGGCGTAGGAAGCCATCTTTCAGAAGTACATCGTCAAGTGGCTTCTTGGACAACTGTGTCCTTTGTAATTTTAGAATTTTGGAGTCTTGAACTCGGCAAGCACGACGAGGTTGGATACCAAACACATGTCACTTGCATCAACATTGAAGAAGTCATTACCCTCTACAGCCCTTAATCGCTTGTCAAAAGCTCGATACTTTTCACGACCAACTTCAGGTTCAACATAATCTTTAAGATCATCACCCCGAGCACTAGCAGCATTGTACTCATAGATAATTTGGCCAGTGTGAATCACAGGTCTGGATTCAGTGAAAATAGGAACTTGAAAAGCGGTTCTGAACGCCTGACTGGCCACAAAAGTAGTAACGTGAGGTGGAGAGTAGTTGTGTGGCAAACTAAACTCCGGTCAAGTTGAAGGTGGTAAATGGACAGGCTGGGGATCAACAACAGCATTTTCAACCTCCTGGATCACAGTCCTCTGAGGTGGCTTTCCTTTAGAAATCAAAACTTGAAGCATCTCAGTCAGCTTTGTTATGTTTTTCTTGATATCCTCAATTTCCATTTGAATCTCAGCATTGTGAACCTCTTGTTCTGACATTCTGCGTTTGCGGTAAGCTCGGGTTCTGTATCGGCTACAAAGCTTCAGTTTGACGGTTGACAGATAACTGGAAGACAGAGACAACTTGAATGAATTGACGAACAGCCCGGGTGTATGAATTAATGCAAATGATGCAAATGGTATGCAATGCCATGCAATGCAAGTATGCTTAGGGTCACAAGCACAAACAGAGTCGGAAGCTGGAAATAACTCGAAACATCCTATTTGGTAGGCTTTAAGAGATTGGTTCTATATTCTCTACCCATAAATCCCACTCACGGGCGTTTATTGTACTAATGCCCCGCCGCAGGCTAGCTGCATTTTGACGATAATAACGATAAGGTCTACCTTGAACGGAGTTCTCGTGTTAGGCCCTCAAGAGGCGAGCCCTTGGAGACTAACACTACACAACAACCAATATAGAAACTGGTTCTAGAGGGTCCCAGAGTCAAATCCCTTTCATGAATCAGGTCACGTGACAGGCTAGCTGCGTTGCGACAAGATCTACGAAAAGTCTAACTATCTGGGGGAGATTTCATGTTAGGCCCTCAAGAAGCCAGTTCTTGGAGACTAACACTAATAACTACCAATTATAACCTAGGTGTTCCCTCTTCTTTTTCCAAAGCTCAGCTTTTACTTGTGATGTATCCCTAAGATCCCACAGACAAGTATAATAATGAGCAATAAGAGAAAGTGATAAAAGAACAAATAAACAAACATAAATAACGAACATAGAGAAGACAAAAAGACAAGATCAACAAATAAACTCACAATTAGCTAAGTTAGGCTCGAACCTCTATAGCATGGAGCTAGTCCCTAGAAGAGTTGCCAAGCTGTCGTACCTCGAAAAATACGATCCGCGCGATGGGACGCGGAAAGAAACAACAGAGTCGCCACCTAATTCTATTTATTCTACGAGAGAAAAGGGAGATATAGATACAACCTAAATAGGATAAGAAATGATCAACAAAATCAATATAAGCAAACACTCTCCTTTATAATACTTCTACTAGGCTTCAAAGTATGGACAATAGGTTTGGATCTAGCAACTTCCTTGCATTTCCCTTAAGCATTAGGGATATTAGAGGAAAATCTAAGTGGGGATAGAGTCTTGGTAGGTATTCCTAAAGAAGATTGTGTTCTATGAATAATTGGGGGTTGTTGTTGGAGTCCGCTCTGAACCATCAAATTTGTGAGAAGGGACATTATTGAGTCATGTCTAGCATCCTGAATTTAATGTTGATTATACAACTTGGTGGTATGTTTCCAATTGTGCTTCATAAAATCTTTCATCTATTTAGTGATGGATATTGTTGATTGCATCCTCAATGTATTCATGAGCAACTTGTATTAGCATCATCCAAGTCCTTATAGAAAGGATTTGAAGGTTAAAGTTGATTAAAAAATGAAAATGTCAATGATAGATTATACTAAAGCTAAAATAGATCTAGATTGCAAAGAGAAGAAAAAAAACATAAAACAAACTTTGATTGTTCATAAAAACAACTTAAACAAATAATATTTTTTAAATAATTAGAGTTTTCTAAGCTTAATGGGTCAATGTCACTTCTAGAATCATAAAAGACAGTGTTGAATAATTTAATAAGGATTTGTTTTGTAAGACATAAAAAAGAGCTTTTAGTTTATAGTATTTAGCTTTTGCTCATATCAATAAAAAAGCTCTATTTTGTAACTGTCTTTTAGCTTTTAGTTTGTAGCTTTTTTACTAGCTTTTAGCTTTCTTTTCAAAAAATATTTGAAATAGCTTTTGAACTTATAGCTTTTAACTTATGACTTTTTCTTCCATTTATACCCTCATTATTTTATCAAAAACTCAATTTTACCCTTTATATTAATATACTTTAAATTAAAATAATTGTGTATTAATTAAGGGAATAAAAAAGATTAGTCATTATTTTTACGAAACAAATTTATGATGCAGTCTATCTTTCGTTTTGTTATTAATTGAATATTTTGATTCATTAAAATGAATTGTTTTTATTACTTTTAAATTATTATTTTAATTATTTATTATTTGAGTTTTTATTATTAATGTATTTTTTTTATAAATATGATAATGAATGATTTAATATATTTGTTTATTAGTAGGTATATCGTGGATTTTGAGAGGGGAAAAAAGAGATAAAAGAATGCACTTTATTGAAATATAATATCAAATGGAAATATTGTTATTTTAGATATTTAAATTTCATTGCAAAATTTATATGTAAGTGTTTAATATATTTTTGTGTTATATTTAATTTTATAATTATATTTAAAATTTGCAATTCATTGTTTAATACATTTATTTTTATTGAATAAAAATTAATTTGATAAATAGGACCACTAATTTTTTTAATTAATAATGTCCATTTATATTATTTTGTATTTATCAGTGTAACCGCTAATTTACCAAACACTCAAATTAACTTATCAGCTATAAGTCATCAATTATAAGCTATAAGTCACCAACTATAAACTATCAACTATAAATCATCAGTTATTAGCTAATTTTACCAAACAGAGCATAGTAGAGTAAAATACTTCCCTTTTGAAATTTAATGGGGTCATTAAGCCAACCAAATTCTTGTTTCTCTTTTAGGCTTATGTTTAGAATATACATATTGCTTAATTCTTCTTCTAATGATCTATTCAATTTCAAATAAAAGAGAGATATCTTGGTTCTATTTTATCTCTTCAACAAATTAGTAATGAACATAACATCGTTGTTGTTTCAATGAAGAGAATAACTTGACTAGTTTTTTAGGAAATTTCCAAACAAGCAATTTCAACAAAATCATACAACTTCCTTATTTCTCACTCAACACTTCCTGCCAAAACAATCACAGCTTGTGGACATCACTTCTCCATTAGATTCAGTTATTATCCTTGGGGATGGAAATATCAGATACACAAATTTTCTTATAAGATTACAACCACTCCTTGCCAAAGAACTAGCATTGTTAATTTTTTCAAAAACATGTTTACACAAATCTTAAGCTATGTTCACTAGTACAAAGATAAAAACATGTAACATGAGAAAAATGGAACTTTCAATGCTAACATGCGTTCATTTTCCAAACATCCGAAACAAACAAACTCTACAAAAGTGTGTCTAAAAATTCACTGATTGTGGTGTACCTCAGCTGCGGATATAGTTCAGTACCGTTTACACCAGTTGATGACTCAATATCAAAGTATGTGTGATCTCCCTTTATGAAAGCAGAATATATAAAAAGCATCTCAAAGTTTTCAGGGAAAGTTGTTGCTGCAAAGCCACAAAAAATGCAGAAGTATGTGAATTAGTAGTTTTTCTCAAAATACATGTATTTATGAAGAAACTGCAACACATTCAAAAAAGAGTACTATTATTATAATACCTTGGATTTTCTCAAGCAAATTTTCTTCGGAGACACGCGATCTCTCGAGCTTCTTCCCGATTTTAGTTTCCCATAGCTCAACCAGCTCATTCAAAGAACAGACATTTCCGGCAGGTCTCAAGTACAAAACTTTATTCAACGTGCGGGGATCGTCAACCGCGTTGATAGTAAAGTCAGCAACATCACTTTCCTGCATAAACACGCCTGCAATCGAAAACGATTCACGAATAACTAAGCACTTCAAACCAACAATGATCTTCAATTCTTACAAACAATACAAAGTATAGACCTTTTGTATCGCCATCACCGAATATGGTGACTTTGTCCCTTGGAGGAGCTTTTAAGCCAGGTTGAACAAGAGAAGGAAGCAAAACTTTCATAAAGAAATTGCAGGATATGAAAGTATATGGAATTTCTTCAGATTCCACAAGTTTTCTAATCTCAATTTTGGGTGCATAGAAGTTATATCCATCTTCGAGTTCGCATACTTTCGCCTTGGTAGGATCAGAGCCAAATTCAGATGGAATAAACCTCTGGAACCAAAATAATAAACAAATATAGCACACATTTTTGCAAGACTCTAACAGCTTTGAAACTGCATAATTCAAGAATGTGTAATACTGTTTACCTTGATTGAACCAAGTTGTTTGATAACCCTAATGAGAAGCTTTTGCTGCAAAGTTTGTTTAGCTGAAACAGCGCAAATAACGACATCTACTAGCTTCACAGCTTCAACAAGGCTAGCTTCATCTTGAAGAGAACCCTGTGGATAAAATATCAACCACAAGAATGAGATAAGACACAAAAAAATATTACTACAAAAGTTGCAGAAGAGAAGAAAAAAAAACATGCTTTGAGAAGCGTAACTCCGGCATGGGAAAGGTTATGAAGTTTATGGGATTTGGTTGGGTCGGAAAAAGAAGAATCTCTAACAAGAGCAAATGTTGGGTGACAAAATTTGAGACTTGATTCTGCTAAATGGTAACCGAGACTTCCGGTAGCACCGATTATCAGAATTTTGCTCTTTTCCATCTGATCCAACGTTGATGAAAAACCTAGTTAGATACTTATGAAACATTAATCTCGATGTCATGTAATGAGGTAACGGAATTATCATTTGCAAAGGTTCGCCAAACAAATACTCATGAGTTTGTTGTTTATTTCAATTAAATTTCAATATATGAAATAAATATAAAATTAAATGAAAAAATAAGAATTTTTAGTATAAGAAAAAAATTATTTTTAAATTTATCGAATATATTTTGACTAATAGAGATACATTGATTATTATCTAAAAATATTTTTTATTTTTATAATAAACACTAGAAGAAGTATTATTTTGTGAATTTAATTTATATTATTTTAAAAGAAATTTTCTTCAACTTATGATGAGAAGATGCGGAGTTTCTTCCTGCTATCCCAAAGTTAACTTGCATCCCCATATTTCATATGTTTTAACCATTATAATTTCTTTCTCAAAAAATATAAGAACATTTTTATTCTTTTTAAAGCTATGTAATTTTCCGCACATTTAGAAGACACTATCGGATATTCTTTATTGATGACAAATAAGTTTGTGATTTACCGTATTTTTAGTATTTTTGGAATTTTTTTTTACAGAATGTAAGTAAATATTTGAAAGAAAAAAAATGTAATATTTTTCCCTTTTTTTTAAAAAAAAATCGATTTTTTTAAAAATCTAGAAAAAAAAAGGGTTAAATACTATTTCCCCTGCCAAACAACGAGTTTCATTTTTCTCCCCTTTAAGAAAAAAAATTTTGGTCCCCCCCTCAACTTACTTAGATTATGTTTTCCCCCACCCTATTGGCACATGTGGCGCATTTTTGTTGACTTGGCATGCTGAGTGGGTTGCCACGGTGGATAAACTTAGGTTTATCATAGAATGAGTTTGCATTCGTGATCTTCAGTTTGTTCTTCATTCTCCCTCGTTTGTTCTTCATCTTGTTCTTCATTCTCCCTCGTCAGTTCTTCAGGTACTGTGTTCATCATTTGTTCTTCAGCTTTCGTGTTCGTCGCTTGCAATGGATTCAAGTTACAGTTTTGTAAGTCACTATTCACATGGAGATTCGATCGTTCCGTGTTGTGGATGCCGTCTACCTATGTTTGTTGCTAAAACCGTACAAAATCGCAACTGGAAATTCTGGAAATGTCGAAAATCTAGGGTAACAACTGTTTGATGTTGTAGTTAAGAATTTTGGGTTTTTTTTTATTATTTTGAGTTTATGAATGTTGATGTTGTTGTAACAAGTGAATGATTTTGCAGGCAGTGAATAGTTGTGATTTTTTCATCTGGGATGACTTAGCTACTCAGTCCTTGATGGAAATGTCCAAGCCTGAAGTTGTTTGCAAAAACTGTGATGTGCTAATGGCTAAGATTGATGGCACAAAAAAGAAGATTGGAAAAGCAAAGATGAAGATAGATGAGTTGAAGAGGAAAAATATCCAATGGAAGATTGCATTTATGTTGTCTTGCATTATGTTTCCATTAGTGTATAAGTTATTGTAATTGTCAGATGAAAAATTTTCAGCTAGATTAGGTTGTTTTAGTTTAAGGTAGATTAGGTTGTTTTAGTTTAAGGTGGATTTGTTGGTTTGTTTTAGTAGGTTTGGTTTGTTTTAGTGCTTTGACATGTAAGTGTGATGTAACCTTTAAAGGTTTATGAAATATCAGTTGATCCATTTTGTGTCTCATTTCAATCATTTGATCCATTTGAAGAGAAAGTTTTATAGTGCATTTGAAATATCAGAACTGGCAAACTCAATTACAATGCATAAGTGGAACTGATAATATTATAGCAGAACTGAGAATATCAATTACAAGTGGAAATGTCATAAGCATAAGTGGAATTGGCATAAGCCACAAAACATAAAGACATAATTCGTAGCATAAGCCACAAAGCATAAGTGGAATTGGCATAAGCCACAAAACATACATGACACAAAACAAACAAGACAGAATTCTTGATATATGATACAATACATAAAAGACAGAATTCTTGAACTATTTCTTCATTTTCTTCTTGGCACGAGTAACGGTAGATCCTTGTTATGTTAAACCTCCTTCATCTTCTTCTGCCACAATTATTGGTTGATCTGTGGTTGAACTTGGCCCAATAATGGGTTTTTGAAACCACTTCAGCTTTATTCTCTCACTTGACCTCTTCTTGACTGTTTTCACTTCTTTTCTCATGTTGACAGCTTTAGATGTAGTTGTAGTAGCATCAGGCAGGCTTGATATGACTTCATCAGTAATTTCTCCAAAATAGTCAGTTGTTTTTGTTGGTTCTTGTGCTTGTGTTGATGCTTGTTGTAGGACTTGGCTTGTTTGTGTTGGTTCTCCTTGTGCTTGTGTTGTTGATTGTTGTAGGACTTCTTGTGACTGTGTTGGTTCTTGTTGTTCTTAATGACTTGCTTCATTTGGTGATTCAGTTGAGGTGTCCTTCAATTTTTTCTGTTACAAATCAAACAAATATGACAGTCATGTATACAACCAAACAAATATAACAGTCATGTACACTAGTTCAAACCAACCAACTACAACAGTCATGTACCCTAGTTCAAAACAAACAACTATAACAGTCATGGAAGCTAGTTCAAATACAACAGACATACCTTTCTCTTCAAGCCATTAGGATCTTGTCCAGTGCTTTTACAAGTTTGAGAATTGTGACCAAACTTATCACACTTTGTACACCTTTAAAACACACCAGGAACTCGTTAACCTATGCACACTCTCCATTGTAAACCTGTCAATATGAAGCCCAGAAACTAGTGTCGAAACACCTCCCTTATAGATGGTAGCTCCATCACTCAGAACAACGAACTCACCACCGTGGTGGAACACAGCATCAAACACTTGATTGTTCTGAAATAAATTAAAAATAACTTTTAACCTAACAAACAAATGTTAAACACGCAGAATACAAGAATAACACAAATTTGTTTAGCTTCATTCATCTTTCCCTTACTTGCATTGCTTGTTGCGCCTTCCTCCACTTCATTAATGGATTTCTGACATTGATGTGAAGAACCAGCCTCAGATGGTTTTCCCTTACTCGTGTGCTTCTGCCTCTTTGAATGCCGCACCTTCGTCTTCGTCTTCATCGTGTGCTTGTTCAATTCTGGGTTTCTATTTTAGGGATTCTAAGAACCCTAACTTTGTTAGGGGGGAAATGAGCTGAAAAATTTGTGATTTTATAATAAATGAAGCTTAATCCACCGTGGCAACAGACACAGCCCACTCAGCAATGCCAAGTCAACAAAAATGTGCCACATGTGCCAATAGGGTGGGGGAAAACATAATCTGAGTAAGTTGAGGGGGGACCAAAAAAAAATTTCTTAAGGGGGGGGGGATGAAACACGCTTGTATGGCAAAGGGGAAATAGTATTTAACCCAAAAAAAATTACATTTGATCAGATTTTTTTTAAAATGCGGTGAAAATGCATACATTTTTCTGTATTTTTTTGAAAAATATGATAAAAATGTATTGATCTTACCTGATCAGGAGGGTCTTCCAAGGACTTGATGAATGGGCCAGAGGAGGAAAATGAGAAAGGAGGTGTACCTGCAAAGCACTCCAATGCTTAAGTCAGAAGAGGTACAAAATTTTAAGGTTAGTTCAGAATGAGTGAGAATACCTGACCCTTTGCTAAGAAAGGGTATTATAATGTGCCCCCAGCGCTGGGCCAAGGCCCCTCAATGGGCTTAATCTGGCTAGGCCCAAGGAGGAGCTGTCAAGGGACGCGTAAGAAGCGTGAAGACCTAGACCAAAGGTCTGCCCCCTGGTCCAACTGCCCCTATCTTTCAGGAGATAATGAAGGGCAGTTGGGTGGCGTGGAAGATGAGCTGGCAGACATGCTTTCTGCCCGTCATCAGTGTGTGCCCGTCGTATGAGTAGGTGATTTATACAAGAGGTTCACCTGCTCGAGCACATGGGCCTTTGCCCGACGTATATTGGGTCGTGCCATGTATAACCTTACGGCCCAGTCCGGAACAGGAGCCCCCCAAGTCGAGTCTCTGAGTTGGAGTGATGACTTGTATTGCAGTCGGGGTACTCGTGTCGAGGATAAGGCAGCGGACATGTGACGGGGAATATTCCAGTAGAACTGCCCGCAACATCCCTTTCTCTTTGGGCACTTGATACTCCGACAGTGTCGAGGACGAAGGTCATCGACGGGTACGTGTTGTTTCTGTAGAGGTCGAGGACTTCGTACGAGGACGGGACGCTCTGTGGAGTCGGGGAGGAGGATAGCTGCCCGACGTCGTTTCAGTTTCCTTATGGATTGACGTGTTTCAATATTAATGGCGTCGCTTCGTTTAGTGTGTAAACGGCGGCGTAGGCAGTAGGTAATGATGACCTAGCGCGTTGATCCACGCGCCTGGGACTATAAAAGGAAGTTGAGTGACTTCATTTTCACTTTTTCGCTCATACGTTCACCGGAAGCTCTGACGAATTTCCCTGTCTCCGCCCGTCTCGCTGCCTGAACCACCGATGTTGCTCGCGCGCCACCGTCTCTCTCTTGATTCTCAATATTTCAGGTACCATTTTTGCTTCCTTAATCCTCTATTTTCCACTTTTTGTGTTAAATATCTGCGAATACATGTTGTATTTGTGATAGGTTGGTTAGATTTGACTTAGGAATAGTGAAACAGACTGTAGATGGAAAAATAGGGTTAGGGTTAGACTGTCCCGGGAAGGAATTTCATGCGTCGAGCAAAAATTGCATAAGTGCATATGAGATTTTTGCTCGGTGCATAAGAACGTGTGTATTCCTGCGCCGAACACGTGCGAAACTTCTCCACCGGGCCTGGTGGCAGTGGGTGGAGTTTCATACTGGTGCTTGTGAACGTTGCTTCTATGCCCTTTCACTTGACCTGCGGTGGAAGGGTGGATTTGATATGACGTCGAATTCACTCTTTCTATCTGCGTTTCAGGTGCAACCGGGCGTTTACGACCGAGGAGAGAAGACTTCGGGCCACAGTCCGAAGATGCGGTCATCACGCGTTTACCCGTCGGGGAGGAGAGCGCCAGGGATGGCACTGAACACGCCTCATCGTCCGGGCAGAATGACCTCTCCTGGGTTGCGGATGAACCCTTGAATGAGGAATCCTACTTTTGTGACGAGTCGATTCTTGCTTATGTCGTGGTGGAGGATAGAAGCCGGGAAGATCCCGAAAACTGGCAGTGCCACGCTCCCAAAGAGGCAGACCGGATATGTCATCATTTCCCGGGGAAGCAGTTCGCAATGTACGAGTTCGCTTTCCGGGAGGCGGGGATCAGTTTGCCCTTCAATTCTTTCCAAATGTCCATCTTCAAGTGGCTTTGGTTGGCGCCGTCTCAGTTACACCCTAACGCCCTTGCTTTCATGCGGGCGTTTGAGTTGGTCTGCCGTTTCCTCGGCATTGGGTGTACTCGAGCCCTTTTCTTCCACGTCTTCCACCTCCAGCGGTCCGGTCTTCGTGGACGATACAGCTGGGTTTCCTTCAAGCAGCTCGTGCGTCTGTTCAAGACATACGTGGATTCTGCTCATCATTTTAAGGGTCGGTGGTATGTGGTGAGACCGATCAGCCGTGCCTCCCTGCACTCCCTTTATTACTACAAACAGGAAGCAAATGGGGAGGAGAAATTGATGTCAAAGGTACCGCTGAGGTGGCAGCGCGATCATTTCGACCTAACCACCGCCCATTATCGGATTAAGTTTGCAATGCTCGGTGTCGAGGATAGGCTCGCGTATAAGAAGCTGGTTGAGTATGTGCGGAGCTTCAATCTGGCGGTCTGGACGGACCAAAAGGGCGTGCCTTACCTTGGCGAGGCCGGAATGCCGATCACTGAGGCCCGTATCATTAATACAAAGGCTTTGCTCGAGTGTAGGACCGAGGAGAAGGCCCTGGAATTATTGAGTAGGTGTTTTACTTGTTCTTATTTTTGTCTATGTCTTCGCCCGCTAATGTTTATGTGCTTTATTTTGCAGGTGCTATGCCCACTGCTCGTGACCGGGTCCTCAAGCTGGCCAACCAGGTTGGTGCGCCGGACAGGGTTCCCAAGAAGAAGAAGAAAACTGTGCCTCGTGCTCAGGTGGCAGCTAGGGACTCCGGGGCTGGGACCTCGAACACAGCGAGTCCAGTGCCCTCCTCTCCTCCTCGGGCGTCTACAATCAACATACCCGACAGCCCGCCTCTATCAGCCTCCCCTCTCCACAAGCGGAAGCGTCCGGATGGGACTCTTTCGAGGTCGACCTTGGGGGGGTGGGAGTCCGGGCGGACCTGGCAGCTACCTATTGCCCCCTTGTTACGTGGAGCGGACCTTCTTCAAGGCCTAGGATGCGATCACGGTGCCAGCGCCTGAAGCAAGGGCTATTCTGAACCAAGAGGCTGGTGTCCGGCGTAAGGAGCTGGCAAGGGACTTGGCCGCTGTCATCCGGGTGATGGAAACGGCCATGGTCTTAACTGATACTTCGGTTTCTACTGCCTCACTGGAAGACGCTCTCCTGCAGGTCCGGTCTGAGAAGGATAAGCTGTCTAAGGACTTGTCGGACTACAAGGAGGAGCACCAGCTTCAGGAGGGGCTAAAAAAGGAGCTGGAAGAGGTTAAGGAGGAGCGGGATCTGCTGAAGGCGGCCAAGATGAGTTTGGAGGAACAAGCAGTCGGGCATCAGAAGGTGGCCGAGGAGAATGCTGGATTGCGAACTCAGCTCGCTTCTCTCGAGGATAAGGTTCGTCCGTTAGCTGACGAGACTGAGGAGGAGCTCGCTCTTGGTTCCCGAGGTGAGCTGCTGGGGCACATTTGCTCTCTCAATCAGGACCTTGTGGTTGTGTTTAAGGAGGGTTTTAACAACTCCGTCGAACAACTGAGGGTTTTAAATCCCGAATTGGTGACGGAGGGGTCAGCCCATAACTATTGTGTCCAGGAGGGGGAGATAGTGTGCCCTTTTGAAGCCGAAGAGGAGCTGGGGGACGATGAGGGAGAGGAGGAGGTGGAGAATGTTGAAGAGGAGCTTCGGGCGGAGTCTTGAAGAATTTTTTGATTTGTTGTCTATATGGCCTGCGTGCCTTGTTTATGTATGGCCTGCGTACCTTTTTTTGATGTACTTTGGCCTTCGGGCGTACTTGGCTTTGGCCGTTTGGTTAATATATGAATGTTGTTTTTGATTATTCTTCTTGCTCGGTTATTTACCATGTTTTATATTCATGAACTGTTTTCTGCTCGACCATGTTAGTCTCCTCGGTTTAGGGAACCGACGAGGTGTCGGGCGTCGTGCCCCGTTTGGATCGAAGACCGGGTTCGATGTTCGGAACTCCGGCTCTGAGGCTTGGGCTTTCCCATCGCGAGCTGGGCGCCTTGCCGGTCTCAGTACTTCGACGTTGGTGCTCGATCGAGATCCCAACTGTCGGGGAGGGTTGTGTTCGCTGGAGGGGTCAGTTCATCCACGGGTCGTGTGGTTCCTCTCTGTCGTATTGGAGACGAAGAGCGTGGTCGTACCTCCCACGTCTCCCCGTGACATATTTTAGCTGTAATATTGTCTAAGTTTCTCTGCGTTCCATGGTCGATCGAGTTATTGGCCTTGTAGGTTTTCTAGATAATAGGCCTCGTTGCTCGTCTTGTCGCGGACGCGGTAGGGGCCTTCCCAGTTGGCGGCCAGTTTACCCTCTCTTGGCTTTTTCTGGTTTCTTCTGAGGACCAGGCTGCCCACCTGGAACTCTCTTTTTATGACCTTCGCGTTGTGGCGCAAGGCTATTTTTTGTTTGAGGGATGTTTCTCTAAGGGCCGCTTCGGAGCGGACCTCGTCGACGAGGTCCAGTTCGGCTCTGAGTGCCTCGTCGTTCATTTCTTCGTCTAGGGGTTCTTCTATACATCTCGTCGGTTCTCTTATTTCTACCGGGATGACTGCCTCGGTGCCGTAAGTTAGTCGGAATGGGGTCTCCCAGGTTGTGGAGTGGGTGTTGTTCGGTAAGCCCATAGAACGCTATGTAACTCCTCGACCCACACCCTCTTCGCCTCACCGAGCCTGCATTTGAGTCCGCGCAGGATTACCCTGTTGGCCGCCTCCGCTTGCCCGTTTGTCTGAGGATGCTCGACGGATGTGAAATGTTGCTTTGTACCTAAGCTCGCGACGAAGTCTTGGAATCCCCCGTCCGTGAATTGTGTTTCGTTGTCCGTGATGAGGACCTGGGGCACGCCGAACCGAGCGAGGATATTGCGTTTAAAGAATCGAAGAATGTTTTGTGCTGTTATTTTAGCCAACGCCTCTGCTTCGATCCATTTGGTAAAATAATTTACCCCTATGATGAGGTATTTATTCTGGTACGATCCGGTCACAAAAGGTCTGAGGATGTCCATGCCCCACCATGCGAATGGCCATGGAGAAGAGAGTGCTTTTAGTTCGTTCGGGGGTGCGAGGTGCATGTCGGCATGCCGTTGGCATTTGTCGCCTTTGTTTACGTGTTCCTTGGAGTCATGTTGCATGGTCGGCCAGTAGTAGCCTGCTCTAAGGGCTTTTCGTGCGAGTGATCGCCCGCAGGGGTGTTGGGCGTTTATTCCTCGGTGTATTTCTCCCAGTATGTCGGAGACTTTCTCTTCCTCGACGCACTTGAGTAATGGGATGGAGAACCCCCTACGGTAAAGTTTCCCTTCGAGGAGGACGTACGAGCATGCCCTCCGTTTGGTGGTGGCTGCCTCCTTTGGGTTGACGGGAAGCTCGTCCTTGGTTAGGTAATTGTAGATAGGTGTCATCCAACAATGAGCATCCCCGATCGCGTTGACCTCGAGTGGAGGAGGTGGTTTTTCGATGCTAGGTCGAGGAAGGATCTCTTGAATTACAGATTTGTTCCCGCCTTTCTTTCTCGTGCTAGCTAGCTTCGATAAGATGTAATCCCGTGTGTTGTGCTCGCGAGGCACATGCTGTACTTCCCACTTCTCGAATTTTTCGAGTCTTTCTTTGACCAAGGCCAGGTATTCGACAAGGTTGTCGTTCTTGGTCTGGTACTCTCCTCGTACTTGTGATGCCACGAGTTGGGAGTCTATTGATATTTTTACCTCCTTTGCTTCTAGGTCTTCAACCAACCTCAGACCGGCGATGAAAGCCTCGTATTCGGCTTGGTTGTTTGATTTCGGGAAGGCTAGTGCTAGTGAGACCTCGATCAGGATTCCGTCCTCATTCTCGAGGATGATTCCAACTCCACTGCCCGTTGTACTGGAGGCGCCGTCGACGAAGATCGTCCATTTGTGGGCGCCATCCGTCGGTGTTGGGCTGTGGGTCATTTCCGCGACAAAGTCGGCCAGTGCTTGGGCTTTTAAGGCCTTTCTGTTCTCATATTGTATATCGAATTCAGAGAGTTCCAGCGACCATTTGAGCATTCTGCCGGCCATATCTGGTCGTCCGAGCAGCTGTTTGATCGGCTGGTCGGTTCTTACTTTGATCGTGTCCGCGAGGAAGTAGTGGCGTAGTCTCCTCGCCGCATTTATGAGGGCCAGGGCGACCCTTTCAATTTGTTGGTATCTGAGTTCGGGACCTTGGAGCGCTTTGCTCGTAAAATAGATGGGTTTTTGTCCCTCATCGGTTTCCCTTATCAGGACGGCGCTGACGGCCTCGGTTGCCACGGACAGATACAGGTATAAGGTCTCTTTTTCTAATGGTCGTGATAGGACCGGGGGTTCGGAGAGAACCCTCTTTAAATGGAGTAGTGCCCGTTCACATTCGTCGGTCCACTCGAAGCTGGCTTCCTTACGAAGGAGCCTGAAGAATGGCAGTGCATGCTGGGCGGATTTGGAAATGAAATGGGAGAGTGAGGAGAGCATTCCGTTGAGGGATTGGATTGATTTTTTGGTCCTCGGGGTTGGTAATTCCGAGAACGCCCGGCACTTGTCGGGGTTGGCCTCGATACCCCTTTCGGTGAGGTAGAAACCCAAGAATTTTCCCGCCCGTACTCCGAACGTGCATTTTTCAGGGTTGAACCTCATTTTGCACTGCCTTGCCTGCTCGAAGACTCTGTGTAGATGTCGAGCATGGTTGACCTCCTCGTGTGACTTGACGATCATGTCGTCCATGTATACCTCGAGCATGTCCCCTATTTCTTCCTTGAAGACTTTGTTCATCATGCGTTGGTAGGTGGCCCCAGCGTTCTTGAGCCCGAATGGCATTACATTGTAATAGTAATTGCCAGTTGGGGTCATGAATGTCGTATGTCTCTTGTCCGTGTCCAACATAGGGATTTGGTTATATCCACTGTATGCGTCCATGAAGGACAAGAGTCTAAAACCTACAGAGTTGTCAACGAGCTTGTCTATGTTAGGGAGAGGGAAAGCATCTTTGGGGCAAGCCCTATTAAGATCAGTATAATCAACACACATACGCCATTTTCCATTATTTTTCTTAACGAGGACTACATTAGAGAGCCAGGTTGTGTATTGGGCTTCAGAAATAAAATTTGCCTCTAAGAGGTCTTTTACAGCTCGCTCGGCAGCCTCCGCCTTCTCGGGGGACTGCTTGCGCCTACGCTGTGTTATGGGCTTGACTGCCCGATCTAAAGCTAGCTGGTGGCACGCGATCTCAGGATCCAGGTCGGGCATCTCTGCGGCGTTCCATGCGAAGAGGTCGGAGTTCTCCTTGAGGCATGTCACGAGCTTTTCCCTTGTTTCCTCGGGCAATCCCTTGCCTATCTTTACTGTTCTTCCAGGATCGTCACCCAGAGGGATGAGCTCGAACTCTCCGTCGGGGATCGGTCGGAACGGGTGTTCGGGAGACTGTTCCTCGGCGGGTTTCCATTCTTCAGTTTCGTCGTGGCCAATGCGGCAGTCGAGGTCGATGGCGTTGATTCCCTGGAGGGGAGGATCTTCGATCTTGAGTTTTTTGTTGCTCTTTGTATTGACCGTGGCCTGTCCTTTTACTGCAGCGTCGTAGCACCGTCGGGCAGCCTCGATGTCGTCGTGGATGGTGACTACGCGGCCTAGTTTGGTGTAGTATTTCATCTTTAGATGGACGGTAGATGGGACCGCGGTGAGTTCGGCTAATGTTGGGCGGCCGAAGATGCAATTGTAGAGGGATGGACAGTCGTTTCCTGCCGAAGGTGAAGAGGAGATCGACATATCCCCACGGTCTTGTCGTGGCTCCATTGAATCCATGGAGGTCGGATCCGACGTAGGGGGCTAGGTTGGTCTTGTCTAATTTCAGAGTCTTGAAGAGGTGGACGTACATGATATCCACTGAGCTGCCTTGATCGACCAGAATGCGCCTGACGTCGAACTGGGCCATCCTTGCCCTGATCAATAGTGGAATTCCTGAATTCGGGGAGCCGCCCGGAAGCTCTTCTAAAAAGAAGGATATTGGGTTGGATTTACCCCGATATTTTGTCAGCGTTGCCTTTTGCTCGGGCGCGGTCAGAAGGAGCTCGTCGAACTTGCGTTTTACTGAGAGGGCGGTGGCTTCACCGTTAATCCCTCCGCCCGATATGACCAGGGCGGTCGAGAAATCTTCCCAGGGGCTGAGTGCAGTGATCCGGCCTTCGGGCAATGGCTTAGGGAGGATGAAATCCTCTGGACGTGACACGCAGAGGGCCACTTGATAAGGAGAGTTGTCGGAGGGTGTATCTTCCCGAGGTCTCTTCTTCTCCGACTCGTCATGCTTGGGAGCTTCGTTGCTCCTCGTATACTGCTTAAGATGCCCTTCTTGGATTAAAATCTCTATTGCATCTTTTAGGTGGACGCATTCTACGATCACATGCCCGTGGCTCCTGTGGAACCTGCAGTACTTGGACTTGTCGGTGTGAGGTTTTGGTGCAGATGGTTTTGGGAACCTTACTCTGCCCTGCTTGAATTCGGAGTTGATACATTCCGCGAGGATACGCTCGCGGGGAGCTGTCAGTAAGGTATATTCGTTGTATCGCCCCGCGGGGCCTCTTCCTTCTCGGGGCTCGCGGGGCCTTTCTTCCCTTCGCTTGTCCCCATTGCGACGGGGAATATTCGGATCTTCACGCTTGGGGTGATCAGTCTCTCCGATATTACGGCCGCTCCGGGCATTGTGGGCTACCTGCTTCTCCTCGTATCTGATGTAGGCATGGGCCTTGTGCAGAAGTTCATTCAAGGTGCGGGGAGGCTCGATCCCGACAGCTCTGCTGAGTTCGCTACCGGGCAGGAGCCCCCTTTCGAGGAGGTATTTCTTCATGTGTTCAGTAGTATCTACCTCGACAGCTTCCTGGTTGAATCGCTCGATGTACGAGCGTAGTGTTTCATTTTTCTTTTGTACTATGGCCTCGAGGGTTGCCTCTGTCTGGGGGTGACGTCGGGAGGCTGTGAAATGCCTCGTGAACATGGATCTCATGACTCTCCAAGACGTGATGGACTCGGGGGGCCAGCTCTTGTACCAGGCCATGGCCCCTTTCCTGAGGGTCGTTGAGAACAGCCTGCATTTGAGGTGTCCGGTGATGTCATTGCGGTAGTCGAGCATCGCGTTAACGTTGTCGACGTGATCGTCGGGGTCGGTAGTCTCGTCGTACACAGCTAGGTTAGGAGGTTTCTCCATGCCTTTGGGGAGCGGAGCTTCCATTATTGCCCGTGACAGGGGACAATGCAGGTCTTCTTCATCACTCCTTAGTGGGGAGAGTTCGTTGCGGCCGGGAGTACGGTCGCGTCTCGGCGAGGTTCCCGATCGACCGTTATCACGGCGGGCGCGTGCCCTGCTGACGTGAGGCTCTGGAGAGCGACGTCCTCGTTTCTTCGTCGCTTCTGGACGTTGATGTGTCCTCCTCTCTTGTTGAGGTCGGACCTCCTGTCGTTCAGCTTCTAGGGCCATGATTCTCTCGTGCTGCTGGTAGAGCATAGAGCCGGCTTGGTTGAGGGCGTTCACCATAGCAATCATGGTGGCGTCTCCTTCGATAGGAACGGGGATGGGGTGAAATGTCTCGGTCCCTTGGTTTTGAATGTGAGGGGGATCCCCGTTATTTTGGGGTTCAGGGGACGGAGTGGCTGGACGGCCGTCTCGGGCGTCTACTTCATGGAACTGCGGGTCGTCGTCCATAGTATAGTCGACGAGGGGACGCCTGCGCTCGCTAGGTTGTTCTCCGGCCATGTTGGAAGGACAGAAGTGAATGAGCTTTGATCTTCCGTTGGTGAAGATGGGGATAGCTAGTTCCCCACAGACGGCGCCACTGATCTTACCTGATCAGGAGGGCCTTCCAAGAACTTGATGAATGGGCCAGAGGATGAAAATGAGAAAGGGGTGTACCTGCAAAGTACTCCAATGCTTAAGTCAGAAGAGGTACAGAATGTTAAGGTTAGTTCAGAATGAGTGAGAATACCTGACCCTTTGTTAAGAAAGGGTATTTATAATGTGCCCCCAGCGCTGGGCCAAGGCCCCTCAATGGGCTTAATCTGGCTAGGCCCAAGGAGGAGCTGCCAAGGGACGCGTAAGAAGCGTGAAGACCTAGACCAAAGGTCTGCCCCCTGGTCCAACTGCCCCTATCTTTCAGGAGATAATGAAGGGCAGTTGGGTGGCGTGGCAGATGAGCTGGCAGACATGCTCTTTGCCCGTCATCAGTGTGTGCCCGTCGTATGAGTAGGTGATTTATACAAGAGGTTTACCTGCTCGAGCACATGGGCCTTTGCCCGACGTATATTGGGCCGTGCCATGTATAACCTTACGGCCCAGTCCGGAACAGGTATAAATATTTTCTGATAGTCTAAAAAATCCATAAAAAATACAATGTTTTTCTGCATATTTTAAAAAACATTAAAGACTAATTGTTGGTTGAGGGCGTGATAGAACTGTTGTTGCAAGGGTTCGAGAGATGGGGGAGGTGGCGTTGAGGACTCACATCTCTGGAGAGAGTGGTATCGACATGTTCTCACAGGAGACGGTTGGTCGGTCATGAGGGAATCAAGCACATCGATGTGAGACTGCATTTCATCAAAGAAATAATCGAGCGTGGAAAGTCCAAGTGCTGAAAATTTCAACTTATGACAATGTTGTTGATATGATCATCAAGACATTGACAAGTTGTAAGTTTTACCACTGTTTGCAACTGATAGGAGTGCATGATGAAAGCTGGTTGGTTTCGTGGTCCGAAGTTTGTTCCAAGGTGGAGATTTTTATCTTATGGGTTATAAGCTAGTGTTATAGCAAACTTTTTCGAAGTCAAAGAGTTTGTGTAAGTGTCGAAATATATTAGGTTATTAGCATGGCGAGTTGTGTCAATTTGGTAGCCCAATTGTTTAGGATATTAGTTGAAAGTTAAGCTTTAGTTTTCTTATAAATAGCAAATTAGTTCTCACTTCTTAACAATAAAAAAAAATTGTGTGGTTAAGATTCAATTGTAAATATTGTTTCCTGATGTTTATTTGAATCAAGAATTCAGAATTTTAAACCACATTGAATTATTGTCTTTCTCCCTTGTTTTTTTTCTTTTACTTGGTACTTTTCTTGATGATAAAAAAAATAGTTGCCTCTGGTTTTTACTCCCTCCGTCTCATATTATTTGTCACATTTGATTATTTCACACAGATTTAGAAACAGTAATAAATAAAAGAGAGAATAGTAACTTTACCAAATTATCTTAATTAACTATTAGTGTATTCAAATTAGCATTAATGTTAAGTGAGAAAATAATTAATTAAAAATATTTATTAGAGGATACAATTGGAAGATTAAATATAAAAATGTCTTGGTAATCTAAAGTGACAAGTATTTTAGGACAATTTTTTTTTTCTGAAATGTGAGAATTATTTTGGGACGGAGGGAGTATCATAAATCGTTTTGCATTTTTAAACACAAAAATAATAATTTTTATATGAAAATGAAAAATTATAAATATTTTAATAAAATTGTCTAACATTAATGACATAAAAAAATTACATAATTGAAAGAGAAAATAATAAATTTTTAAAGATATATTAGAAAAAGTGTCGTTCTCAATGTCATCCCTTCACCCTCACCACCTTCATAGTCAGTGGTTAGACACATGATTTTAAAAATTCAAATTTGTGTCTTACGTATAGGCCTGGTTAGAGCATACAATCGGATAATCCATAAAACAAAAATGTCGCATTATTACCAAATGATTCATTCCAAAACCATTAACGCTATGTTGGTATATTTGCAGCCATAATCAAGTTCTAAACCTTCAGCTTCTATTACATAAGCCATCAATCAAATCAAATTTCGAATTGAATTGCCTTGATGAGGAACAAAACAGCACTATTCTTTAATTTATAAATCATCTTAAGCAAAGTAACATACAAAAGAAGAAAAATGTGCATACAAAATTTAGCTGGGAAAATAAGACAAGCCGGAATTGAATTGCCTGGAATAAAACAGCACTATTCTTTAATTTATATATCATCTTAAAGCAAACTAACAAACAAAAGAAGAAAAATGAGCATACAAAATTTATCCGGGCAAATAAAGACAAGCCGCCGATTTTCATTTATTTTCTTCCCTTCTTTGCCGAGCCCTTAGAAAATCCTTTTCCTTTTGGAGTGTTACCCTTTGGAGACTTGCCACCCTTTGGACCATTGCCACCCTTTGGAGCCTTGCCACCCTTTGCCTTGGAACCTCTTTTTCCTGCCTTACCCATTCCACTTTTTCTCATATCCTTCTTCATCCTGCGATCAACAAGAACTTTTCCCTTGCCAGTCTTAACTTGAACACCTTTCTTTGCAACTACATACTCCTTTTGAGGCCTTTTTGGAACAGCTTTTTTATATAGTCGATCAATTTGCTTACTCTTTGAACGTTCGGATATGTCTGGCTGATCTGATATAACATTGGCCGTCTTGCGTACTTTCTCAAGCTTCCTCATTGCAACACGCTTCTTTCGGGCTTTGGCCTCGGCAACCTTCTTTGCAGGTCGGGCATCAATTGCTTTAAATTGTGCTTTCATTGCCGCAACTTCCTCTTTGGTGATAGGCTTTTCTGGTTGACGGTGTTTCCTTTCATCATCTTGAAACCACTTGGGCAATCCTTCATCATGAAACATGTGCTTATTATATGCATCATCTACGATCTGATCCCTTTTCTTTTTCCTCAACATCTTTGAACCATAAGCCAATATCTCAGCTTTTGTTTCAACATCATAATCTGACTCATCAGAGGACGAATCATCTGAATCAGTATCAGGTTGAGGAACAATCTCAATATCCATTTCATTGGATGCTTGAGGTTGAGTGCGATCCATCACCTCAGAAGCAGCTGACTTATTTTCTTTTATCTTTTCAGTAACAGACTTATTTCCTTTGATCTTGATAGCAACGGGCATCTTCTCCTTCGGACCATCAATATCCATTTCATTTTCACTATCATCCCTCTCAACATCTTGTACTTCAGCAAAGACGTCCTGATTAAACCATGTATTTGTGATCTCCTCTTGTGTGAGTGCTGCCCCATCATTGAGGGGCACCATCAAAGGATTTGCTTCTTGAACACCTTCATCTTCTTCTGAATCATAATTGGACTGAACAATGTCATCATTTTCACCAGCCTACAAGCCAAAAGGTAATAGTGTGGGAATATTTATTTTTGAGCATGGAACAGAATAAAAAAGAACATGTCGTTCCACGGTTCCCAATAGTAAGACTGTTGTAATTTGACTCGCAAAAATGCCACTTCTAAAGGAAAGTCCAAGCAGGTATAACTATAACAGTAACAACATAAAAAGAAAGCTTCATACCTCCAAAAGCTGGGAGTCTGCATCATAGGAGTTTTTAATACGCTTACGCTGCTTTGCAGTCCCTTCCTTTTTTATCACAAACCGCTCATAAGCTTGTTCAAGTAAATCTTCCATTTGTTCATCATATCTGATACACGTACATAGTTAGATTACCCAATTATGAAAGACCAACAGAATAAAACAGTTGAGAGGTGGGAACAAATGTGATTAAAGAATGGTTTTCATAATTTAGAAAAACAAATAAACAAAAGGACAAATATACACCCCACATTTCTATGTTTTCCCTCGCAATATTCCCTTGTTTAACTATAACTATTAAAATCACTTTAATCCTTAAGAGGTATACCCCCCACACTTTCTTCTCAAGGTCCGGGCATAAGCGATACACTGGTTAGACTATTACTAGATATATGCAAGAATATAAGTGATCTCATAACATTAGAAACAATATCAAAAGAACCTGCCAATCACCTTTTACGTTCTTCGTCAGAATCTAAGTCACTGGATGAATGTTCTGAGCCACCTTTGTTTTCTTCATTCTCACTGTCATCCCCTTCACCCTCACCACCTTCATAGTCAGTGGTGTCAACAGCTACCAGATCCTTCTTACCCTAAAACCCCATGACAACAACCAAGAAACAGTCAATAACAACTTGAAAACACATCCCCTATCTAACAATGAATAATTAATAAAACTCAAGCCGTGAAGCTATTGTCATATCTTAATATATTCAAACAAATACGCAAAAACAAAATACTCATCACAAAAAGGTAAGATATGCTTTCATTCTGTTTTACTTGTGAAAGGAATGACCAAAAAGGACATTTGCTAAGATAAAAAAGTCATATCACTAATATGTAATTTACTCTAAAGAATAATGGATTAGTAAGGACACTATCTAAGAAATATGGTAAATTTATAATATGATTAATTTACAATATGGCAAATCTTTGTCACAAAGGGAGTAAATTCTCATGAATGTGTAAAACAAACAACCAGTATGTACATACCTCCTTAAACAAATTATATTAACTTGTAAACCATAAGATACTGCTCCAACATAGATAATAAGAATAATTTGATAAAATCATTCCATTCATCAAATCCTCGGTTACTTTTCTTAATGACTGTTAAAAAAATTTAACACTTGATTTGAAATGGAGGAAATGAAAAGATTAAAGCAAACCTTAGTAACTAATACTTTAATATAGTTAATTAGATCAATTAGGAAGAATTATTCCACTCATAAAGTCATCAGTTGCTTTTCTTAATGATTGTTAAAAAACAATGCAAAAAAAAAAAACACTTCATTTTAAATGGTGGAAGTAAAATGATAAAAATAAAACCTTCATGGAGGCAAGGGAAAACAACTCATGATCAACATAATCCTCTACTGCATCCATTTGCATCCCTGTTGCTTTCCGCACCTTGTCCTGCAAAACCCAAATGGGTAAAGCAATGAATCAGCTCGATCTCATCAACAAATAGGATTAAAACCATAATTAGGCTTAGAATGTTATGATACATAATTGATTAACACAATTTTTGGCCTTGAGCACACCCTTAAACCATTTTTGAGATTAACATCACGTAAAATCTTGATATCAATATCATATTAACCTATTATGGTTTCAAATAAATATTCACAGCAATTTTTGCAAAGATGAGAAAATTTATATGCATGGTATCCAACTCCACTCAAAGGCAGATAAGAAGCCACAAACCTTAGCTCTTCTTTTTGCTAAAATCTTTTTTTCGCGTTTCTTCTTGCGGTCCAGTGCATTTGTCAGTTCCTCCATTTCGTTGAGTAGTCTATCATCTTCATCCACCTCATTCTCATTTTCTACCACAGCAGTAGAAGCAGGTTCGGTCTTTTTAGACGGTGAAAGAGCTTTTCTAATGTGAATCCTCCACCTACAGGTAACCAGCAGATACAACATCATTTTCCCCAAACAAAAGAAAATAATAAACATATTCAGGACCAATCATCTAAAAAATATAAAGCAAGAAACAACACGAAGTGTAATTACTTTAAAAGATGCTTGAAGTCTTGTTTCCCCAAAACCCTCAAATCTTCACAGAGAGATTTTACCTGTCATACAGCCATAATCAAAGCATTTAATATTAACAACATTAAACATTGTTCGTACCCTCGACTTAATAAAAATTTAGATATCATTGTATATACCCAAAAAATACCTCTTCAGTAGTTAGTTTGTTATCCTTGATTTGTAAATCAGCTGGATCAGTAAAGCTTATAGAAGTAACTGAACCAAGAATCTCCAAAGGAGCATCTGACCAAATAAAACTTGAAGCTGAAGAAACCTTCCTCAAAGTTGTGATTCCATCTTCATACCTGTAGGTGTAAAATAAAATAAAATAAAATAGTTAAAATAGCAACAAAAACCCCCATATAATTAAGAAGTTGAACTAAGGACTTTCTCATAGTCCAACTATTTGTTGTTTCTCAGAAAACCATAACATTGTACATAATTAGTTTCTTATGAAAAAACACATGTTGATTCTACAATACAAGTTAATAATATCCATTTCAAGGCAGAACTATTTGAGAAAGCACGCTTAAGCCATAATAAACAGATTGAATGGTAAAATACAATGCTGAGGGAATTACCCGTCACGGTGCCTCTTTTGCTTATTGTCTCTAAGTACATCCACTACCTGTGTTAACAATGCAACAGCCAAGAAAATTAAATGAAAAGAGCAACAAAAATACATGATACAACACCAATCAAAAACGCCAAAAAAAAAACAATTTACCTTGGCTTGCGGCTGAGCAGATGCCTGAAAAAGATGCTTGTAATCGAGAAGGCGAGGATCAATCTTTGCAGGAGCCTTGTACTTAATCCCCACAAGATATATCTCAGCAGATTCAGATCGACTGGCACTCGGTTTATCCACTTCAACCTTCTCAAACAACTGCAATTCAAATAATCCACCACCGCACCAGACAATTTGCAACATTCAGCAACAAATTACACCAAATCACACAAAAAATCACAAAGAACCAATAACAGATTCCTCATTTAGAAATTCATCAAATAAATAAATAAACCATTACCTGCTTCAAACAATACACAACTGCACTGTAATCCTGTGACCTGAAAACCTATCACAAAACAAAGCAACCACAATAGTTAAAAAAAAGAAATCAAAATAAATAATAACAATGAACAATGGTTAACAGATTTAATCGAGCAATGTAAGATTGTAAAACCTTGGTGACAAAAGTGCCTTTAGGCGCTAAAAACTGTGTAGCCAACTTGACAGAGTCAATAACAAGAGCATTCTGACTGGTAGCTTCTTGAGCCCAAGCACCACCAACATTCGGCGAACCATCGTGAAGAATAACATCAAAAGTACTACAACCATTTTGGTTCATGATTTTCTTAATTCGTGACTTGCACTCGGGTCTCGTGATATCCTCCTGAATGGCAGTGGCTCCCGCGATGGGAGCGATGGGGGCAAGGTCAACTCCGATGACAAGGCTGCCTTGGGGAACATGTTTGACCGCCACCTGCATCCAACCTCCGGGAGCGGCGCAGAGATCGAGGACGGCGCGTGCGGAATTGAGGAATTTATAATTTACATTGATTTGAATGAGTTTGAATGATGCTCTGGATCTGTAACCGGCTTCTTTGGCTAAGTGGTACCACTTGTCCAAACGATGCTTACCTTTTGCTTTCGCCTTCCCCATTGAAGCTTCACAGTTTGGAGGTTGGGTTTTGGTTAGGGTTTTGGAAGTGGAACTAAAGTTTTATTCATTCGTTAGTGTTTGGTTAGGATTTGTTTACATAGTGGACCGGGTATGATGATCGACCCGTATAGGTTATTTTTTATTTTTCGGCCCATTAATAAACTCCAAAAATTCATTCTCTTGTAAAGCAATTGCTTATTATTAGTCGGCATAAATTATTAGTCATAAGCAGCATCTCTTCACAATTACTTTATTTTTGTGACAATTAAAGCAATTATGTTGCATTTATTTGGTCGTTGTCGTTGTCGCACAAATGAAACATGGTAACCAAATTTCTAACAGACAAGCAAATTATATAAATCGTGTGAAAAATATGGTTTAATTTGCTTTGGCTCATGCAAAGATGAAGGTGTCGTGACATTTCTTACCATTCAACCAAAAATTAAATAAAGTTGGATTATTAAATATATAATTTGAATAATGCTCAGATGATTCAAACTTAGAGTAAGAATAATCATTATTTTGCATAGGCGGCATCTTTTCACAAGAGATTCCTAAATATTATCCCAAAAATAATTTTAATATATGCATAAACAAACCCTCTTTATTAAAAAAAAACAGTCAAATACAATACTAATAAGATCCTTACATTGACAATAAATCCCTTGTCAAAAAGACCTTTGTATACGGCAGCGTATACAAAAATAATCTAACACATTGGTTGTTTATATAACATTAAAAAGGTCGGTTGCATTCGCTTCATACCCCTCAATTCGAACAAACAATTGCATAGAAGTACTAATGAATAACCAATAACACTCATGTTAACACTAAAACTTCATTTCACAGACATAGCAGATACTATCAATAATATTTTATTCCTTTATAGAAAAAATTAATATACTTTTCAAGATAGATACTTCGAAGCCCCTAATCAATCACCAGAAAAACTGCAACACTGTTAGAAACTAATATTTTGGCCATACACTTAAATCGATATGATACAACTCTGAATTCAATTGTTATTATAATGTCAATTACAGCTTAATCGACACATGTATAAAATAGTCAGACTTCTATTTCTTACCGAGTCACTCAGATATGTGCCTTAGAACGACTCCACTAGGGGTGGGAATAAGCTGGGTCGAGCTAGGCTTTGCCAAGCCTGAGTCTGGTCTGCTAAAAAATTTTGAGTCTAAGTCTGGCATGTAGTCTATCAAAGGCTTATGTTTTGGCCTGAGTCTGGCTTTTTTGAAGGCCTGATTGGCCTATTAGCCTACTTAAAAAGCCTATATCATTTAAATATGTGTAAATAAGAAATTCAAAAAATATTTAAATAGACTAGAGAATCAAAAGTATAATGAGACTAAATGCTTGTGTTTCATCGACTTATCTGAGCTTACCTAGTATCATAAATTTTGTGAGATGATTTGTTTGAGAGAACTTATAAAAACACCTTATAACATTATTCATAGGATTTCTTTCAACTTATTTTCATAAGTTCTTAAATATAACTAAGTTTTATTCTTGTATTTTAATTTAAAGAATAAAATACAATATAAAAACAATAAATTCATTCATATTTAATAAATAGGTCAGTCTGATTGGCTTATAAGGCTTTTTCTATGGCTTGCGGCCTAACATATTTAACTAATTAGGCTTATAAAAAAACCTAGGTCTTTTCTATTTTAAAAAAAGTTCGGTCTTGCCTAGGCCTATGTAGGCTATGCCTTAGGCCCCTGTTAGTTGGTCTGGCTTATTCCCACCCCTAGACTCCACCACTGTCCCTGTCCAAACTAAAACATAAAACACAAAACTGACAGATTTATCTTTAACTATTCCAGTAACCAAACAATATCACGTGTAAAATGCAACAAATCTTATGAAAGAGTTGTGACAGAGATTGTAAGAATTGAATTTCATGCATTCTCATTTATATTCTTTATCATAATATACAAGTGTGACAATCTCTATATTTTGAAGCTAAGAATATACAATTATTATTATACTAATTATAGAGATATTCTAATAACATACAATTATGATTATACTAATTATAGAGATAATCTAATCTCCCCCGCAGTTGAAGCGGGAGGTGGACGGGCGTTGAGATTGTCTCTGAAGTCTTGAAAAAGTATAAGGGGGGTCCATTGGGGAAAATGTCTGCAATTTGATATTTGGAGGATACATGGAGGACCCGGACTTGACCCTGCGTGACTGATCGGTAAAATAGTAAGTGTATTATTTTATCGATGTAGCAATAGTTGGTGTACTAATAAGTATTTTTAACTGATTCAATTGAACAAAAATATTTGGTGGTTTTGGTGTTTGTTTTGAGATTATGAAAAGCAAATAAAAATGCCTATAGGAAAAAAGGTTATTTCTGACAAATATGAGAATAACACTAGGGAAGATGTGTGACAAACCTTATAATGACAAATAATCCTAAAATTAGCAATTGCACCACTAAGTTAAATCATCACCGGCTTTTAAGAGTAGTTTGCCAAAATTTCATTTAAGAAAACTCTTTGGTATTCCCTCTATACCTCAATTCCTTGGATGTATAGAAGGACTACCAAGCTTTTTATTTCATCAAAAGTGTTGCGGTTACGATATGATATCTCAATTCCTCGGTAATATCTAACACTGTATTGTTGTATAAAAGCGTAAATTATGGTATTCCTACCCTAAGGTTAACCGTAAATCAAAACCTTATTTTCCAATATAAGTTTGCATCAAGAACGTTATACAATAAGATGATCATGAAAAAACAGTGAAATTACTATTAATACGGATAAAATGTCATTACATAAGGAAATCAGGGACACCCCCTAGTATTGGGGGGTTTAGTCTCTCATGTTCATAACAAAAACAATAAAAAAGTAGAAATATAGAAAAGCCATTACACGATTATCTGGATTCCTTCGATCCTCAATTGCTTATGCGGTTGAGAGATCTTCGTTCTCCAAAGTCCCATGAGAGCATACAATACAATCTCAAAATAATGTGTAAAATCAAAAGTGTTGCTTTCCTTCCCAAGGACTTACCTAATAATTCCATATCACTTAACAGCAGTAGAAAATACCCATAATACCCCCCAGGAGTCACTTAACATCAAAAATCATCAAAATCAGTCGTATTAACTCCTTGGCCAACACGGGTCGTGTCGTGGGACACTGACACCCGTGTTAGCCATCTGCAATCATAAAAATTTCCTGGAGAACAAGTATGGGTTGCATCTTCTCATCCATTAACTAAAAGTCTCCTCGTTCATTCAACACGAATACATTCAATCTGTAACACACGAAATACTAAACACGCCAATCAAAGTGAAAATAAACGCTTGAACCAAACATTGACCTTAATGTTTTAGAATAATATAGAGAGGCGGAGTCAAAAAGCCTCAATGCGGATGAGAAATTTGGGTGGGACCCACCACTAAAAAGAAGAACGTATAAAACTTCAAAAAAAAAATCTTTTGCGCGTCCTGACACGGTTTAGGTCCAGTGACACAGTCGGCCGTGTCAGGCTTCTGGTTCTCAACAATTATTTGATTTTAAAATCTCCACCTTCAGTAGCGCTGACACGCGCCATGTCAGCTGACACGGGCGACCGTGTCAGCCTACTGACAAATCCAAGTTTTTCACCAAAGTTCTCCTCTGATACACAGCCTGACACAGGCGTGTCCGGTGACACTGGCGGTTGTGCCAGACCCCTATTAGAGCTACTTTTTCATTGTTTTCGGTATTTTCCACCTTTTTCTCCGACAAAAGATGTTATACAGATGCTTGCTCAAATAGTTCATGTTATGAGATGCCTCAACTCTCTTGTAAAGGACTCTGTGCATACCTAAAAAAACTAACATAAAGAAATGGTTCGAAATAAAACTCGTGAGTTGCCTCCCATGAAGCGCTTCGTTTAACGTCGCATGGCTCGACGATTTACTCCCCATAGTTATGGGGGGTACTTCAGCTTCCATATCTTGTTGCCTGCTTTTTCAGCAATAGATACCCGACCTGGTTCAAAGATACTAACTACTTCTTTCCTCAAATCAACTCCAACTTCCTTATCCTTCCTTCGATGTTTCCTTTTCTTTCTTTTATTGATTTCATGAATGGATTTTAAAGTGTTGACATATGCACTCGATGGCTAAGAGACTTCAACCTTAAAGATAATGCCAGAGAGTTTTTTAGGAGGTAGTTTTGCACTTATGCTTTTTCCCACCATTTCGATCATTCCAAGTGAACCTTGCTTACCCTTTCCTTCCTTTCTCTTCTTGATATCCACCACTTTTAAAGTGATTTCTTGTTCACAAGATTTAACTATTATTGTGCCTTTTTCAATATCCATATTGCACCTAATAGTGAGCATGAAAGGTCGACCAAGGATGATAAAGATTTCTTCACCTTCTAGTATATCTATGATCTCAAAGTCATTGGAAAGACAAAGTCACCAACTATCACCAACACATATTCAGCGAGCCCATATGATCTCTCAGTTGTGTGGTTTGCAAACTTTAGCTTTGTTCCTGCATCACTCACCCTTTCAATTCCCAACTTTTTGTAAATGGGTAGTGGAATGAGACTAACACTAGCGCCTGAATCAATCAGAACCTTTTTTAAACTCCTATCCTTTATGGTGCAGGGTATGGAAAAAGATCCAGGATCCTTATGCTTGGCTGGGATTCTCCTATTCAGTGTTTCTTTACCGCATTTCTCATTTACCATTTTCAGCTCCTTCTCAATAAGTCTTTTTTTACCAATTTCCTCTTTCATGAATTTTTTGTACAGAGGCATTTGCTCGAGTGCTTCAAAGAATGACATATTGATCTCTAATTTTTTGAACATTGTGTTAAACTTCTCAAAATCCTTTTCGTCTGGATTCTTCTTTTTCACTCTCGAAGGGTAGGGTAACTTAATCTCCGATTTATCTTCCTTTTTATTCTTCTTTTCAGGTGGATTTACATGTGATATGACTTTTTCTTATGGTTTCTAATGATTTTTTATTTCCAAGTCCACTTCAATCAAATCTTCATCTTCTTTTCTTTCTTCTTCAGAATTCTCACTTGATTCGCCACTTCCAGTTATAATAGCATTCACATTCTGATGATCTCTTGGGTTGGTTACTGTCGCACTCGGTAGAGCACCTGGTGTTTGAATGTTGGTAAGTTGTTGTGATATTTGACCCATCTGAACCTCAAGATTTTTTATAGAGGATGTAGTGTTCCTGAGATTGTTTCTCGTCTTTTCTTGAAATTGCATATTGTAATTTGTCATCTTTTCAATGGCTATCTCCCACTATGCTTTTCTTGGTACCTGTTGTTGAGGTTGTTGAAATTGTTGTAGATATAGTTGTTGAGGTTGTTGCTGGTGTGGTTGGTTCTGATGGTAGGTGAGTCCTTGCTTTGGAACAATCCTTTGTTGCTCCTTCAAGGAGAAATTTGAATTATTTTTCCATCCCAAATTATAAGTGTTGAAGTAGGGATTGTTCTGCTTCAAAAAGTTAACATATTTAGCTTGTTGTGTAGTAGCAACACGGTGCACAACAAAATGAGGTCCCCCACAAATTTAATAATTAACCGCTTGAACTTGTGCCACAATTTTAGTCCCAATATTCATTTTCTTAAGTCTTCTTTTCGACTTCAACTGCTATCTGGTCTTCCATTTTTACCACTTGATTAGCTAGCTTCAAGTCTATTATTCCCTCATGTTGACTCACACTTCGATCATAAAGCTCCAGATGCTCATTTGTCGCAATAGACTCAATGATATTTTTACACCAGTGGCTATTGCAAAATTAGTTGAGCCACCGGCAGCTGTATCGATGAGCTGCTTAGTTTTCATCTTAAGACCATTTACAAAATTTTGCATTTGTTTGGTTGCATCCATGTTATGAGTAGGACATGCAACCAACAATCTCCTGAACCTCTTATATGCATCTTCAAGTGAATCTCCCTCCTTCTTTTTAAAGTTCACAATGTCATATCTCTTCTGATGTAAACAGAAGCAGGAAAGTATTCATTCAAAAATGTTGTCTCCATTTGTTTCCACGTGGTGATACTCCCTCCAGGTAAAGAGTAAAACCAATCTTCGGCCTCATCAGATAGAGTGAAAGGAAACATATACAGCTTCTTTGTTTCTTCAGTATGTCCATCAATTTTCAATGACGTGTTCATCGTAAAGAACCTTTGTAGGTGCTTATTAGCATCCTCATTAATCTTTCCTAAAAATGGCTTACTTTGAAGTTGTCGAATAGTGGACGGGTGTAGTTGGAATTGCTCCACAAAAACAGGTTGGTTATCTATTATCAACCAAACTGTTAGAGTATTTGCTCTTCCATAGTCATCCAGAAGTCTTTCTGCTCGTGGATCATCAACCATAATAATTGTTTTCGGCTCTGAGTCTATGAAGAAATATGTGTGCTTGGAATGAACTGAAACTGCCTCTTCTTTATCTTGCTCATAAATAATCATAGTTGAACTTGAAGCTGCCAGTCTTTCTAGTTTGGCACAATGGCATCTAGTGTGCAATGATCTCTCGGGTTCTGCGTCAAAAAAAAAATTCAGTCGAGGCCTTATCTCGCATACACTGGTTAGAAAAATATTAGTAATTGATCTGACCTGATCAGGAGGGCCTTCCAAGGATTTGAAGATTGGGCCAGAGAGTGAGGTGAGTGAGGGGGTGTACCTGCAAGGTGCTCCAATGCTTAAGTCAGAAGAGGTACAGAGAGTTAGGTTATTTTTTAGTAAGTTAGAATACCTGACCCTTTGCTATGAAAGGGTATTTATATTGAGCCCCCAGCGCTGGGCCAAGGCTCCAAATGGGCTGGATTTAGCTAAGCCCAAGGAGGAGCTGCCAAGGGACGCGTAAGAAGCGTGAAGACCTAGACCAAAGGTCTATTCCCTGGTCCAACTGCCCCTATCCCTACGGAGATAATATAGGGGAGTTGGGTGACGTGCCAGATGAGGTGGCAGACGTGGTTCTGCCCGACATGGCTCATGTGCCCGTGATATAGGTAGGTGATATGTGGGTGAAGATCAACGAGCGGGGGACACGCTCCCTGCCCGACACGCAGTAGAGTTGTCGAGATGGCGTCCCTTCGACATGGATGGAAGGACCCTTGCCCGACGCATTCATGTGCCCGGACGTTTGGGCCTGTACCCGACGAGCATTGGGTCGTGCCGTGCATATCGTCATGGCCCAGTCCAGAACAGGAGCCCCCCAAGTCGAGTCTCTGAGTTAGAGTGATGACTTGTATTGCAACCGGGGTTCCCCGTGTTGAGGGAGAGGCGCGGACGTTCGGCATGGGAGGTTCTAATAGATTTGCTTGCGAGCTCCTCTTTCCACGGTAGTGTCGGGGATTGAAAGTGATCGATGGGTGCACATCTTCCTCGTAATGGCCGAGGGCTTGACGCGGGGATAGGGCGTCTTGATGAGTCGGGGAGACGCACAGATGCTCGACGTCGTTTCAGTTTCTTTTTTGGGTAGACGTGTCTCAGACTTAATGGCGTCGCTTCGTTTTGTGTGCAAAGACGGCGAAGGCAGTAGGCAATGATGACCTAGCGCGTTGGCCCACGCGCCAGGGACTATAAAAGGAAGTTGAGTGACTTCATTTTCACTTTTTCGCTCCTACGTTCACCGGAAGCTCTGAAGACTTCTCCTGTGTCTGCTCGCCTTGCCGTCTGAACCGCCGTCTCAGCCCGTCTTGTTGCCTGAACCACCGTCTCTGCCCGTGCGCCACCGTTTCTTTCTCAACTTCCTATATGTCAGGTACCACTTTGCTTTCGTAATCCATCATTTTCCCTTCTGTTTGTGTCAAATGTCTACAAATGTATGTTATATTCGTAGTATGTGGTTAGATTTGACTTAGGAATAGTAAAATGGACTGTAGATGGACTATAGATGGTAGAAAATAGGGTTAGGGTTAGACTGTCTCGGGCAGAAATTACATATGCCGGGCAATATTTGCATAAGCTGTATGAACTTTCTGCCCGGTCTCTTAAGAACGTGCGTATCTTCGCGTCGAACACAGTTAGTGTCAGTTGCTGCTACGCCCTTTCACTTGACCTGCGGTGGAAGGGTGGATTTGATATGACGTCGAATTCACTCTTTCTGTCTGCGTTTCAGGTGCTACCGGGCGTTTACGACCGAGGAGGGAAGACTCCGGGTCCTCGACTGAAGATGCGACCATCGCTCGTCTACCTGTTGGGGATGGGAGTGTCAGGGACAGTACTGAGCACGCCTCATCCTCCGGGCAGGTTGATCTCTCCTGGGTTGCGGATGAACCTTTGGAGGAGGAGTCATATTTCTGTGACGAGGCTATCCCCGCTTATGCCGTGGTCGAAGACATAAACCGGGAAGATCCGCCGAATTGGTATTGCTGTGCCCCTAAGGAGGAGGACCGTATATGCCATCACTTCCCGGGGAAGCAGTTCACTATGTACGAGTTCGCTTTCCGGGAGGCGGGGATCAGGCTGCCCTTCAATTCCTTCCAAATGTCGATTTTTAAATGGCTTCGGCTGGCACCATCCCAACTGCATCCCAACGCCCTCGCCTTCATGCGGGCATTCGAGTTGGTCTGCCGCTTCCTCGGCATTGGGTGTACTCGAGCCCTCTTCTTCTACGTCTTCCACCTCCAGCGGTCCGGCCTCCGCGGGCGCCACAGTTGGGTTTCTTTTAAACAGCCTGTGCGCTTGTTCAAGACGTACGTGGACTCTTCCCGTCATTTCAAAGGTCGTTGGTATGTGGTGATGCCGATCACCCGTGCCGCCCTTCTTTCCCTCTACTACTATCAACGAGCATCAAACGGGGAGGAGACATTGATGTCGAAGATACCGCTGAGGTGGCAGCGCGATCATTTCGACCTCTCCACTGCCCACTATAGGATCAAATATGCGATGCTCGGCGTTGAGGATAGGCTCGCATACAAGAAGCTGGTTGATTACGTGCAGAGTTTCAATCTGGGGGTCTGGGCGAATCGACAGGGCGTGCCCTATCTTGATGAGGTCGGATTGCCGATCACTGAGACGCGCTATATTAATACAAAGGCCTTGCTCGAGTGCGGGACCGAGGAGAAGGCCTTAGAATTATTGAGTAGGCAGATTTTTTCTTGATATTTTATTTTTGTCTATGTTTTCGCTCGCTAATGTTTGCGTGTAATGTTTCGCAGGTGCCATGCCCAGTACGCGTGATCGGGTCCTGAAGCTGGCCAACCGGGTCGGTGCGGCTGACCGGGTGCCGAAAAAGAAAAAGAAGACCGTGGCCCGTGTTCAGGTGACCGCTGCTGATGCTGGGGTCGGGACTTCGAACACAGCAAGCCCGACACCTTCCTCTCCTCCTCGGGCGTCGACGATAAACATACCTGATAGTCCGCCTCAATCGGCCTTTCCTCTCCATAAACGGAAACGTCCGGCGGGGACTCTTTCGAGGTCGTCCTTGGGAAGTCCGGGTGGACCGGGTAGCTATTTGTTACCCCCCTGCTATGTGGAGCGGTCGTTCTTCAAAGTCGAGGATGCGATCGCGGTGCCGGCTGTAACACGGTGGGAGAACTGACTTTAGTTATGTTGCGGATAGCAAGAGTCGCCACCGACTTTTATTTTATCCAAAGGAAAGGCATAAAAGAACAGGAAAGACCTTTTAAAATATTTTTGGGTCCGGGGGGTAGGTTATGTAAAGGGAAGGTGTTAGCACCCTTTACATCCATGGTTATCCATGGGCTCTTAGTTACTTAACTCACTTTGAATTGTTTTTGAAAAGTGTAGTGTGTGAATAAAAATTTTCATAAGAGTTTAATAATGATCCATGTACGGATGCGTAAAAAACTTGTATTTTGAAAATTGTTTGAAATTGTGAAATGTTTGAAAAGTTTTTAAGTAGTGAGCAAATAACTATGAGGTACCTACCCTAAAGTTTAAGTCTTTCTGTTCTTTATCCTTTAAGTGGTAAGACTATCCCTATTATTAAGGAATAGGTAGTCATTACCTTGGATGTGAGGGACATATGAGGGACATCTGTTTAATGAAGGCAACTGTGGGGTGTATTAAGCATTTTAGGAGGGACTGTCATCATTATTCGAAAGGGACTTGATCTTTATGAAAGGCAACCATTAGGGACTTGATCTTTATGAAAGGCAACCATTAGGGACTTGATGACTTTTCTTTTAAGGGACTTGCTTTATACACCCCACTTGACCTTTTTTGGATAGGCAACATTGAGGGATAGCCCTAGAAAGTGAGATGGCGATTAAAAATCGACTTACGTGTGTGAGTGTTTAATTTAATTTATCTTTTAATTAAAATGATCTAAATTCAATTTTAAAATATAATACATGTTTACACTCCCTAAATTACTAACCATAGCATAAAAATTAAATAAATTAAATATTTACAAAAATTTACACCAAGGAGCAATTACAATAATAATTAATAAGCAATTAAAAATAAATAGCAAAAATAAATATAGAAGCAAAATATAAATAATAAGCAAGAATAAATAAATAGGCAATAAATATAATAGGGGTTAGTAAGGATAATAATTAAAATCAAAAATAAATAAGGTTAGTGAAATAATAATAATAAACATAATTAAAAAATAAAGGGATTAGTAATAATATGGTTAGTAATAATAACAATAAATAAATGGAATTAGCAAAATATTATAAGAACATGATAAAAATAATAAACAAAAAAAATTAGATTTTTAATATAGACAATTATTTAAAAAATAAGAGGAAAGATGAACAATTAAATAATTATTATAAGATTTTAATTTATGTACAAATTATTGAATTATTTTTAAACATATTATAATTACAAAATAAAATTATTATAGGTTTAATTATTTTTATGCACATATTTAAAAATTATTTATATATATAACTTAGATTACAAACAAATTTTAAAAAAATATTTACATATTATATGAAGAAAATAAGTTTTAATTATATTTAATAAATATGTACATAACAATTATATTAAAATTTAATTATACTAAATATTATATTTACAAAAAAAAGATTAGAAATTTAAATCATAAAATAAAATTAGTTTTTTTATTATTTAGAAAATAAATTAGGTTTTACAAAATTAGGGTTTGTTTAGAAAATATTTTTTAAGGTTTAATTTAATATACAAAATTATTTAAATAAACATACATATATTATAATTTAATTACATAATAAAACAAAAATAGTTTTTTTTGAATTAAGAAAAGAATTTTAGAATTTTTAAGATCATTGAATATATACAAGATTATATTTATATATGATTTATTATTAATAATAATAATAATTAAATAAATAAGATAAAATAAAAAAAAGCAAAAAGATGGGACTTACCTTGCTGGGATTTGAACCCAGGACGTTCTGCCTATCAGCACCAAAACACACCACCAGGCCATCCATGCGCAGGTGATAGAGGAATAGGTCAAATTCGTTTTATGCCATGCCTTGAAAAACCACAAAAATAATGAAAATCAAAAGGCCTGGGGGAGGAATCGAACCCAGGACCTCTTGAACATACAAACGCACGCATGACCATCCAGCTAGGTGAGCAATTCTGATATTGTATTGGCAAGTAACCATAATATATTAAGTCTTCTTTTTAACCTGAAAAATAAGAAAAAATATGTACACAGCCAGGATTCGAACACAGGTTTTATAGTTACACACAAACGCCTCTTTCCACTGGGACACATGCACATGTGTGATAAACAAACAGGATGATAAAATAATATTTTAAATCAGAATTTCAAATATGAAATTCGCGTCAGGCCAGTCATCTTCTTCCTTGTACCTATGAAATTTGCTACGAATTTTCCCACCATCTTTCCTGCGAAAACACAATGGCAGCAAAACCTACGAAAGCCAATGACCAATAAAACTGTAAAATTTCACAAAATTGAATCCACCAATGTGATCCAAACATTCATGCGGTTCATTCTATGATTTTAGAATCCATTTATGTTTCCTAAATCAGAAAACCCTAAATCTTAGTCCAAACCCTAACAATGGCGTTTCACGGGTTATGCAAGGTTTCTTTGATTTCATTGCCCAGAATCGTTCTACATACCATCACAAACAAGATTAGGTCAACAAAATTCATTAACATACAATGAAATAATGTAATCGAAAAAATCAAATTCAAGAACAATTATGGTTCGGTTTGAACAATATGTCATGGTTTTGATGCATATGAGTGATGATTCATGATCAGGGAAGTCCAAGGAGTCTTGCTATGTTCTTGTTTTACCTTCTAGAGCCCTGGAAATCAAAAACCGAATGTGAGTTTTGTGAAGGATTTTTGAACAATGGAACTTACTCTTGAGGCTGCTGAATTCGTGTCTTGCAATAGGGTTATGTTTAGTACTTATAGGTGATTGATTCTAGGTCAAAAAATTGATTAGTTGTATGAAGAATTTGATATGAAAAGATCCAAATTGATCATGCCTTAAAAATCAAATATTCATGTGTGAATGCTTTCTATTTTTGGCCAAATCTCATGATTTCTTTCTTCTTCAATTCAAATCAATATTTAAGACTTTCTAGAAGCTTAATCTCCATCAAATCTTACATTTTCATATTTTATTTTTATTTAAAATGATTTTTAATGAATTAAATCAAAATAAATAAAAATAAAATAATAAAAATTCTGATTTTCAATGGTTTGGGTCGTGCATAAAGTCATTGTATGGGTTGGGTCATCATTTGGCAAGCCCATTTGGAAGAAATTGGTTTTAGACCTCCATTTTCATCATAAACCAACCCAAAATTTCCCAACTTTGCAAGGGCACATATCCTTCAATTTTAATGGTATGAGGGTGTTCTTGGACATTTTGGAAAGCTTGAAGAGTCCTCTAAACAACCCCACTGGTTTCATGTCCATATCATTTACCATTCTCAAGTTATGCCCTTTTGAAGTTGTTGACTTTTTGTTGACTTTCAAAAGGGCCTATAATGCCTTAGCTCATACCTTCCAAATGAAGCATTTTTGGGCTTGGCTTGTGAGACACAAAGTTATAGAGAATTCAATTTCCTTAAAAATGAGCTTTGGATGGAGACTTGGTGATGAAGTATGTGAAAGTTATGGCTGGTCAAAGTTCAGTTGACTTTTACTAAGGAAACCCTAATTTAGAAACTCCTGATTCTTGATAATCTGAAATCTCCTTGATGAATCATGATCAACCCTTGATCAAATGATGAATTTTACTTCATATACTTGATGTTGGCAAAAAATCATGAAGTTTGACTTTGGTTTGACCACAGTTGACATCAGTTTGACTTTTTAACTGCATTGACTGATTTGACTTATTTGATCATCTGACTGAGCAAACTTCTGAGAAAAGTCTTGAAACTTGTCATGGGGGTTCTTACACACATATAGGATGTTATGAAGCTCATTTGAAGTCTTGGAAGTCCATTTAGCCTGATTAAAGTCAAAACCCTAGTTTTGGATGCATTACCTAGGAGGTGCATTGTCTGAGGGAATTGTCAACTCTTTTGACCAATTGTGAACTTTGTGAACCTTGTGAACCATCATAAAATGTCTTGTGATACTCATGGGAGGTTTTGTGAACCTTGTGAACCTTCATGAAGTGACTTGTAGACTTCATGGACCTTATGGAAGGTCTTGAAAGCATTGTGAATCTTGTGAACCTTGTGAACCTTCATAAAGTAGCTTGTAGACTTCATGAGCCTTATGAAAGGTATTGAAAACATTGTGAAGCTTGTGAACCTTGTGAACCTTCATGAAGTGACTTGTAGACTTCATGAGCCTCATGGAAGGTCTTGAAAGCATTGTGAATCTTGTGAACCTTCTTAGAACACAAAGTCTTGTATTGTGAGGGCAAATTTTGGGGTGCAACAGCTGCCCCTGTTCAATTTTCTGAAACCCGAGGGGTTAGATTGGTATATTTGCCAGTCGTGACCTGGAAGGTTGAAGGGGATTGAACACAAAAGCCCAAAAATTTTCACTCACCTGTGCATAGAGTGATACAGATGACTAGTTGAATATGACTGAGTGGGCTTAAAGATGCCACTTGGAGAAAAATTCTTCAGGTACATTTCTTGGAGGATAAAGCAGTCCAAAATATGAAGATATAATGATAGCTTTCAGGAAGATAAACAACATCTCGAGGTAATAATATGCTTTCAGGAGGATAAAGCAGTCATGAGTTAATAGTATGCTTTCAGGAGGATAAAGCAGTCCTGAGGTAGGGGTGATAGCTTTCAGGAAGATAAACAACGTCCCGAGGAGATAATATGTTTTCAGGAGGATAAAGCAGCCCTGAGGGATTGATAGCTTTCAGAAAGATGAACAACGTTCTGAGGTATAAGAAGCTTTCAGGAGGATAAAGCAGTCCTGATGTACTAGAAGTTTTCAGGAGGATAAAGCAATCCTGAGGGATGATATGCTTTATGTTGATACTGGATCTCAGTACTAGGTCTTCGTATAGGCCGTCTCTGAATCGTTTATAATTTGAATTTGTTGAATAGACCAGTAGAAATAAATATTCGTGACGATTATCTCTTCTGGAAATATCTTGGATTAGGGAATAGATCTTCTTACAGACCGTTTGCCTACTCTCCGAGGTCAAAAGAACGTCAGGATTTGTTCTTCTGAAAAATATCTTGAACCAGGGAATGGATATTTTTACAGACCGTTTGCCTGCTATTCAAGGGCCAATAGATTAAATCTTCTGAAACTATCTTGAACCAGGGAATGGATCTTTGTACAGACCGTTTTCCTGATATTCAAGACCAGATATATTAAATCTTCTGGAAATATCCTGGATTAGGGAATAGATCTTCTTACAGACCGTTTGCCTACTCTCCGAGGACAAAATAGTGTCAGGATTAACTCCTGAAAATATCCTGGATTAGGGAATGGATCTTCTTACAGACCGTTTGCCTACTCTCTGAGGAAATAGATTAAATCTTCTGAAAATATCTTGAACCAGGGAATGGATCTTTGTACAGACCGTTTTCCTGGTATTCAAGACCAGATATATTAAATCTTCTGGAAATATCATGGATTAGGGAATAGATCTTCTTACAGACCGTTTGCCTACTCTCCGAGGACAAAAAAGTGTCAGGATTAACTCCTGAAAATATCCTGGATTAGGGAATGGATCTTCTTACAGACCGTTTGCCTACTCTCCGAGGAAATAGATTAAATCTTCTGAAAATATCTTGAACCAGGGAATGGATCTTTGTACAGACCGTTTTCCTGATATTCAAGACCAGATATATTAAATCTTCTGGAAATATCCTGGATTAGGGAATAGATCTTCTTACAGACCGTTTGCCTACTCTCCGAGGACATCTTGAGTAATGTATATATCATTTTTGACCTGTTGTAAATTGTTGATATTGATTTATCTGCATATAACTATCCTGCAAGGAAAAAGTTAGTTTATGCAATATGTATGCATGCATAGTATGATGCACCTAAAGTAAATGTATTATGTATCTATGGATATGTTATGGTATGATGTAAATGATATATGTATGATATGATGCTGCTGGAAGCGTCTGGATATCTTCGTATAACAACTGCTAGCCAGGGAAAATAAATCCCGATTCGTTGTTGAAGAATATGAGGAACTCGTTCCCGTCTTGTTTGATAATATATTATTCATAACCTCCCGTATGTTGGGGATAGCAAGGTATATATGACCTCCTATCTTCGTTTGATAGTAGGATAGATATAACCTCCCGTCTTCGTTCGTCGTGCCCTTATTGGAAAGTAAATTCCCGAATATCCGTATGAGGATAAAAGAGATGGATATAAATTCCAGGGGAGATGTGACTTTATGGAGATGGACTTGTCCTACTGAGGGTTTTGTAACTGTCTTGTAGAGATGAACCAGTGAAGCTTCGTTGAAACCCTTCCCTCGTTCGTCCTTAGTAAATACTATTACTGCATTTTCATGCATTTCTGGTAAACATCAATCATATTAAGCATTCATGCATTTCTTGTAAACATCAATCATATTCAAAAGCATACATACATTCAAACACAACCAATGGACGTTTCGCTTGTTGTAAATAGGGTAAAAGTAAATCTGGATTCAGAGGGAAAAGTAAAGCTGAACTTGAAAACAGAATCATTTCAACTTCGAGGGTGTATAACCAATTGGATTTAGAGCTCCTGAGATTCTTAACTTTCCTGAATACCTTCCCAGAAATCCTCATAGCTGGATCTGAAGACATGATACTGACACCATCTGATACTACCGGCGTAGACAATTAACTTCCACAATGGCTTCTGCTGAGAACTCCAAATCAAGGTAATATAACAAGAGGAATGTATCTTCAAATTGTAATGAACCATATACGCTCCGGCCACTAGATTTGAAAAGAAAGCATTGCCCCTTGATTGAGGATGAATTGTCCCAAAAGGGAAGTATCTGAATGTAGTTACCTCAGGAGAACTAAGCAGAATGCCCTATAATAATATGCCCTTGACACCATGAACTTTGTAGTATTACCCTTGGTAATTCAAATATATGAGAAGAGCTGCCCCTGGCTATTAAGCACTGTTGGATCTGGAACTGATTGCCCCGAATGATTTGAACAGTAACTTGGTATGCCCCCTTGATTAGGAAACAATGACCATGCCCCTGGCATTATGACTTCTGTAATGTTACCCTTGGCACTTCAGATAGATGAGGAGATCTGCCTCTGGCTACTTAAACGTAGTTGAATCTTGTCCTGATTGCCCCAAATGAGTTAGGCAGTATCATGGTCTGCCCCCTTGATTCGGAGATAATGATCATGCCCCTTTGTATACATGGACTTTGATCCAGGAAGCAACTTTGTTTATCGGAAAGACTTTGAACATTCATCCTGTAAGTTTCTTTGTTTATCAAACACTCAAGTATATGCAAACAAATATGTTCAAAAATGCAATGCTTATGTCTGTCTTGAAATTTTTGAAAAACGTTATTTTAGAAAAAACAATTTTTATGAAAACTGTGATATTAACTCAAGTTTTATAATAAGCCCTAAAGGAGTCAGGATACCTTTTTGTAGCAGTACGCTTTCGAACTAACCATGCTTCAGTTAGGACTTTTAAAGGGTTGTAACGTGGCCTGGTTCACGGTTTAAGAAACAAAGGATAAAGGCTCAAATTTTATTTGTACCCAACCCAATCTCCATGATGTTCTTCAGTCCTATACTCAGTTAACTTATGCATTGAAGTTCCAAAGAAGTTTGGTATTGTAACACTGATATTTGTGATGGTTCAGAAACCCAAAATTTATTTGAACTTTTAGTCATCTTTCTTTGTCGAGGATTCATAGTGACCTCCCTTTTTTCTTTTCTTTTTTGGCTTTATTATCCCTTCCTTTTGCCTGAACTGTTTATTTCAAGGTTATAGTCAGTGGGATGTCTTAATGTTTTACTAAGTCTCCTTCATAGGTTTTGACTTAGTAAGCTTTTCTTTTGCTGGATATTGACTATCAGGTTTAATGATTACAGAGAACCATCATTAGTTGTGTACAACACAAGCAATTGGCATATTTGAGTTAACTGAGTAACTACCCTGCCCCGGGTTATGAATAAGGGTTTTAATTTGTACGAGAATAAAAACTCCTACTTCATAGGCTCAAAAGGGTTGACTAGGGATTAACTTCCTTATATCTCCACTGTTTAGGAATTGAAACAATGCCTGTACATCGTCAGCATAGTCTGTTCAAAAGCATACTGCCTAATATTACGGTATTGTTTTCGTCATCCTCCCTCTACAGGCTTATAGCTTTATCAGGAGTTAAATATCACAAGATAGAAATAAGAAGCATAATTCAAAATATAGTGGAACGAATGGATTAATTCAAGACAAACATATGCAATGCATTAAAGAAAACAAAAGTTTAACATAATAGTAAGTGTTCAAACAAATAAAAGAAATTACAAATGAAAAATTCAAATGTTGTCCCATCCAGTTGGCTGAATGTCTTCAATTGCAATCTGTGAACTTTGAGGAGTAGTATACTTCACCATGAAATCAAATTTACCACTTGGATGTCCCAAGGTGCCCCATATCTCAACAGGAATAGGTAGGCTTCCTTTCTTACTATACTGGGCAACTTGTCTTGCAGCTTTGGTGTTTGATGGATGATAGTAGAACTCAACTTGACCCTCTGGAGTAACCTCTAGGATTCCTTCGTCAATCAGGTCTTGAATCTTTTTCTTCAATGCCCAACAGCTATTAGTATCATGTCTAGGACTGTTGGAGTGGTACTCACACCTTGCCCTGGGATTATAGCGAGTAGAGGAAGTTTTAGGATTTTGAGGAGGATTTTCCAAGGAAATTAGCTTCATCTCCAACAAGCATTGCAGAACTTGTGACATTGGAGTGATGAACTTGATAAACTGCCTTCTATATTTCTTGTGTTGAGGTGGATTAACCTTATCAGGTCTTTCTTCTTCAACTGAAGAACAATCAATGGCAACCTGTTTCTTACCTTCTTTTATCCTCATCTTCCTTTCAACCAAATCAGCTTGTTTTAATGGAGGTCGACTAACAATTAGATCCCTGACTCCATCACTTTGAAGTTTATGGACAAATGCTCTTAACTCTTCTTGCCCCTGAGCTAAACTTTGAATAAGAACCACCTGGTCATTCATCTGGGTCTTCATTCCTGTCATCTCAGCTTGTAGCTGTTGCAGCTGATCATCCTTGTTGTCCTCAGGACTCTTCTTCTTAGCCAGCAGTGTCTTCAATTCATCTTGCCCCTTGGACAAGTTCAGGATCAGCTCTTGGAACTGTGCATTTTGTGCCTGGAGATCCTTAACTGTTTGTTCAAGAGCCATTGCTGAAATAAACAGCGAGAAGATGAGAAACCCGTGCACAATTATAAACCTGTGATGCAATGATATGATATGTGAATGCATATACAATGTTTTCAAGGACCGCAGGATTTAAATTTGCTTAAACAAACAAGATGGTAAACTTTTATTAGTAATAAATTTGTTTTGCCTCTTGGGCGTACAAAAAATGAAATGAAATAAATACAAGAGATGGGGTTTTAAGTCTCCCATGGACGTTTCCTCTTTATGTTGAGGTATGAATTGAGATTCCGTTCCTCGTGAAGTTGCTTTGTTAGTTCTAGAATTCTTTCTTGGCTTGCTTTGTAATGAGCCTCAAAAGTATCCCTTTGCTCCTTCAACTGGATCCAGGATCTCTGTAAGTCTTCCATATCAGTAGGCATGTCTGGGTGAAGGATGGTATAAGCAGTGTCTCCTTCAGCAACAGGTTCCATGGTAACTGGCAGGATAGCAGGATATGGCATCATGAGAGTCTGAGCACGAGATCGCACCCATCTGAGATAAGCCTCTATAGGAATAGTGTACTTAGGCTCCAGTGTCTTGTTGTTAACCCTGTTTACTTTTCCCCATGCTCGTATGAATCTCTGACGGTAACCTTGAAGATCGTTGTCGTAGTCAAACATAATGCCCTGGATTAACATGTCATGTGGACCATCACTCTGAGCGTAACCAAACTGTCGTAAAGCTAGAGAGGGGTTGTAGGTGATGCCCCCTCTTATGCCTAGAAGTGGCACATTAGGAAACTCCCCACAACGGTCAATGATGGTGACATTCTCCATAGATCTGGAGCACCAATGGATATCTGAATGCGAGAGTGACATGATCCTTTTGGACCACCTGAACCCTTGCTCATTCTTCATTACTGAGCGAAGAAGGTGAGAAATAAACCACCTAGAGAGCAAAGGTATGCAGCACATCAAAGTTCCTCTTGCCCTTGTAGTACGGGTATGAAGAGAGTGTAGAATGTCTCCCAGCAATGTAGGTACTGGATTGTGACTCAGGAATATGTTGATGGTATGAACGTCTATGAACTGATCTGGATTGGGGAACAATACTAAGCCATAAATCAGCAAGGCTATGATCTCCTCAAAAGCATCATAGCTCATGGCCTTCAAGAGCACCTGAGCCTTATCCATTAGTACCTTAGCAAGAATACCCTTAACTCCGCTTCTCGTTTCTAGAACAATGTCAGACTTCTTTAAATGTAGGGCTGTAGCAATAACTTCTGGTTTGAGCTCCTTCTCCAAGCCTGTGAAGGGTCTTTGATCAAGAACAGGTATACCCAGAAGTTTAGAGAACTCTTCCATGGTTGGAACCAGCTGGTAGTCAGGGAATGTAAAGCAATGGTGCTTAGGGTCAAAGAACTGAAACAGAACACTCATCATGTCTTCATTGAACCCTGAGGTGACTAGATCCAATAGGTGACCATGTCTCTTGATGAACTGGGAATGATCAGATACTTTAGAAACCAATTCTTTAAGCTTGGCAGGTATGCCCACAAAGTTGATCCTGATGGTGTTTCTACGAGCAGAAGCCATGACCTGTAACAAAGAACAAAGATAAATCCTTTGGTCCTTGAAATGGTTAGTGAAAATGCTATGCTTATGATGCATGATGATGTCATGATGTTATGTTCAATCACAAACATGTGGCACACACAAACAAGTCACACCATAGCCCTAGGTTTAAAGGCTTGCATGAGGTTCAATGGTAAGTACCCTCCCCTGAAGTTAGATGGTTCATCCTGTCCTACAAAAGTAACCAGGTTCTAAGGGATCTCAATATCATTGATCCTTCACAGGGGTGGTTGTTCAGAAGGCAACTTACTTGCCAACCAAAACCCTCCAAGTTTAGAATCTCAATGAGCGTAGTATCGAGTGTCAACCAACTTCAGTCTGCACCAAAGCCGGTTACCTCACTACTTTCTAAAGGCCAAGATGGGATAACTAGGGTTCTAAAAGTTAGTTAGTGCATTGACAACATATGGCAGCCTCATATTATCCTCAACTTGACTTAAGGAACATAAGCACCAACCAAGAAGTCGCACTAACTATGGCCACCAGATCAACCATATCGATATACGTCGTACAGTTTCCTTGGTCTATTGCCATTTACCTAAGGTACACTAGATCCGGGTTAGGATCTTTCACACATAAGAGCACCCCAACATGATAATATAAAGCAAACAAGGCAAACAATTTAAAGTGATCTTAATTCCTAAGGGTACCCCTCTTAAATTTAAATCCCCAGCAGAGTCGCCAGTTCTGTAACACGGTGGGAGAACTGACTTTAGTTATGTTGCAGATAGCAAGAGTCGCCACCGACTTTTATTTTATCCAAAGGAAAGGCATAAAAGAACAGGAAAGACCTTTTAAAATATTTTTGGGTCCGGGGGGTAGGTTATGTAAAAGGAAGGTGTTAGCACCCTTTACATCCATGGTTATCCATGGGCTCTTAGTTACTTAACTCACTTTGAATTGTTTTTGAAAAGTGTAGTGTGTGAATAAAAATTTTCATAAGAGTTTAATAATGATCCATGTACGGATGCGTAAAAAACTTGTATTTTGAAAATTGTTTGAAATTGTGAAATGTTTGAAAAGTTTTTAAGTAGTGAGCAAATAACTATGAGGTACCTACCCTAAAGTTTAAGTCTTTCTGTTCTTTATCCTTTAAGTGGTAAGACTATCCCTATTATTAAGGAATAGGTAGTCATTACCTTGGATGTGAGGGACATATGAGGGACATCTGTTTAATGAAGGCAACTGTGGGGTGTATTAAGCATTTTAGGAGGGACTGTCATCATTATTCGAAAGGGACTTGATCTTTATGAAAGGCAACCATTAGGGACTTGATCTTTATGAAAGGCAACCATTAGGGACTTGATGACTTTTCTTTTAAGGGACTTGCTTTATACACCCCACTTGACCTTTTTTGGATAGGCAACATTGAGGGATAGCCCTAGAAAGTGAGATGGCGATTAAAAATCGACTTACGTGTGTGAGTGTTTAATTTAATTTATCTTTTAATTAAAATGATCTAAATTCAATTTTAAAATATAATACATGTTTACACTCCCTAAATTACTAACCATAGCATAAAAATTAAATAAATTAAATATTTACAAAAATTTACACCAAGGAGCAATTACAATAATAATTAATAAGCAATTAAAAATAAATAGCAAAAATAAATATAGAAGCAAAATATAAATAATAAGCAAGAATAAATAAATAGGCAATAAATATAATAGGGGTTAGTAAGGATAATAATTAAAATCAAAAATAAATAAGGTTAGTGAAATAATAATAATAAACATAATTAAAAAATAAAGGGATTAGTAATAATATGGTTAGTAATAATAACAATAAATAAATGGAATTAGCAAAATATTATAAGAACATGATAAAAATAATAAACAAAAAAAATTAGATTTTTAATATAGACAATTATTTAAAAAATAAGAGGAAAGATGAACAATTAAATAATTATTATAAGATTTTAATTTATGTACAAATTATTGAATTATTTTTAAACATATTATAATTACAAAATAAAATTATTATAGGTTTAATTATTTTTATGCACATATTTAAAAATTATTTATATATATAACTTAGATTACAAACAAATTTTAAAAAAATATTTACATATTATATGAAGAAAATAAGTTTTAATTATATTTAATAAATATGTACATAACAATTATATTAAAATTTAATTATACTAAATATTATATTTACAAAAAAAAGATTAGAAATTTAAATCATAAAATAAAATTAGTTTTTTTATTATTTAGAAAATAAATTAGGTTTTACAAAATTAGGGTTTGTTTAGAAAATATTTTTTAAGGTTTAATTTAATATACAAAATTATTTAAATAAACATACATATATTATAATTTAATTACATAATAAAACAAAAATAGTTTTTTTTGAATTAAGAAAAGAATTTTAGAATTTTTAAGATCATTGAATATATACAAGATTATATTTATATATGATTTATTATTAATAATAATAATAATTAAATAAATAAGATAAAATAAAAAAAAGCAAAAAGATGGGACTTACCTTGCTGGGATTTGAACCCAGGACGTTCTGCCTATCAGCACCAAAACACACCACCAGGCCATCCATGCGCAGGTGATAGAGGAATAGGTCAAATTCGTTTTATGCCATGCCTTGAAAAACCACAAAAATAATGAAAATCAAAAGGCCTGGGGGAGGAATCGAACCCAGGACCTCTTGAACATACAAACGCACGCATGACCATCCAGCTAGGTGAGCAATTCTGATATTGTATTGGCAAGTAACCATAATATATTAAGTCTTCTTTTTAACCTGAAAAATAAGAAAAAATATGTACACAGCCAGGATTCGAACACAGGTTTTATAGTTACACACAAACGCCTCTTTCCACTGGGACACATGCACATGTGTGATAAACAAACAGGATGATAAAATAATATTTTAAATCAGAATTTCAAATATGAAATTCGCGTCAGGCCAGTCATCTTCTTCCTTGTACCTATGAAATTTGCTACGAATTTTCCCACCATCTTTCCTGCGAAAACACAATGGCAGCAAAACCTACGAAAGCCAATGACCAATAAAACTGTAAAATTTCACAAAATTGAATCCACCAATGTGATCCAAACATTCATGCGGTTCATTCTATGATTTTAGAATCCATTTATGTTTCCTAAATCAGAAAACCCTAAATCTTAGTCCAAACCCTAACAATGGCGTTTCACGGGTTATGCAAGGTTTCTTTGATTTCATTGCCCAGAATCGTTCTACATACCATCACAAACAAGATTAGGTCAACAAAATTCATTAACATACAATGAAATAATGTAATCGAAAAAATCAAATTCAAGAACAATTATGGTTCGGTTTGAACAATATGTCATGGTTTTGATGCATATGAGTGATGATTCATGATCAGGGAAGTCCAAGGAGTCTTGCTATGTTCTTGTTTTACCTTCTAGAGCCCTGGAAATCAAAAACCGAATGTGAGTTTTGTGAAGGATTTTTGAACAATGGAACTTACTCTTGAGGCTGCTGAATTCGTGTCTTGCAATAGGGTTATGTTTAGTACTTATATGTGATTGATTCTAGGTCAAAAAATTGATTAGTTGTATGAAGAATTTGATATGAAAAGATCCAAATTGATCATGCCTTAAAAATCAAATATTCATGTGTGAATGCTTGCTATTTTTGGCCAAATCTCATGATTTCTTTCTTCTTCAATTCAAATCAATATTTAAGACTTTCTAGAAGCTTAATCTCCATCAAATCTTACATTTTCATATTTTATTTTTATTTAAAATGATTTTTAATGAATTAAATCAAAATAAATAAAAATAAAATAATAAAAATTCTGATTTTTAATGGTTTGGGTCGTGCATGAAGTCATTGTATGGGTTGGGTCATCATTTGGCAAGCCCATTTGGAAGAAATTGGTTTTAGACCTCCATTTTCATCATAAACCAACCCAAAATTTCCCAACTTTGCAAGGGCACATATCCTTCAATTTTAATGGTATGAGGGTGTTATTGGACATTTTGGAAAGCTTGAAGAGTCCTCTAAACAACCCCACTGGTTTCATGTCCATATCATTTACCATTCTCAAGTTATGCCCTTTTGAAGTTGTTGACTTTTTGTTGACTTTCAAAAGGGCCTATAATGCCTTAGCTCATACCTTCCAAATGAAGCATTTTTGGGCTTGGCTTGTGAGACACAAAGTTGTAGAGAATTCAATTTCCTTCAAAATGAGCTTTGGATGGAGACTTGGTGATGAAGTATGTGAAAGTTATGGCTGGTCAAAGTTCAGTTGACTTTTACTGAGGAAACCCTAATTTAGAAACTCCTGATTCTTGATAATCTGAAATCTCCTTGATGAATCATGATCAACCCTTGATCAAATGATGAATTTTACTTCATATACTTGATGTTGGCAAAAAATCATGAAGTTTGACTTTGGTTTGACCACAGTTGACCTCAGTTTGACTTTTTAACTGCATTGACTGATTTGACTTATCTGATCATCTGACTGAGCAAACTTCTGAGAAAAGTCTTTAAACTTGTCATGGGGGTTCTTACACACATATAGGATGTTATGAAGCTCATTTGAAGTCTTGGAAGTCCATTTAGCCTGATTAAAGTCAAAACCCTAGTTTTGGATGCATTACCTAGGAGGTGCATTGTCTGAGGGAATTGTCAACTCTTCTGACCAATTGTGAACTTTGTGAACCTTGTGAACCATCATAAAATGTCTTGTGATACTCATGGGAGGTATTGTGAACCTTGTGAACCTTCATGAAGTGACTTGTAGACTTTATGGACCTTATGGAAGGTCTTGAAAGCATTGTGAATCTTGTGAACCTTGTGAACCTTCATAAAGTAGCTTGTAGACTTCATGAGCCTCATGAAAGGTATTGAAAACATTGTGAAGCTTGTGAACCTTGTGAACCTTCATGAAGTGACTTGTAGACTTCATGAGCCTCATGGAAGGTCTTGAAAGCATTGTGAATCTTGTGAACCTTGTGAACCTTCTTAGAACACAAAGTCTTGTATTGTGAGGGCAAATTTTGGGGTGCAACACCGGCGCCTGAGGCAAAGGCCATCCTGGACCAAGATGCTGGTGTCCGACGCAAGGAGCTGGCTAGGAACCTGGCAACTGTCATCCGGGTGATGGAGACGGCCATGGTCTTGACCGATACCTCAGTCTCTACTGCCTCCTTGGAGGATGCTCTTGTGCAGGTTCGGTCGGAGAAGGACAAGCTGTCCAAAGACCTGTCGGACTATAAGGAGGAGCATCAGCTGCAGGAGGGGCTGAGTAAGAAATTGGAAGAGGCAGAAAAGGAGCGGGACCAGCTGAAAGCGGCCAAGGTGAGCTTGGAGGAGCAGGTGGCCGGGCACCAGAAGCTGATCGAGGACAATGCTGGACTGCGGGCTCAGCTTGAATCTCTCGAGGAAAAGGTCCGTCCTTTGGCTGATGAGACCGAGGAGGAGCTTGCCCTTGGTTCCCGTGGCGAGCTGCTGGGGCACATACGCTCTCTCAACCAGGACCTTGTGGCTGTTTTCAAGGAGGGTTTCGACAATGTCGTCGAACAACTGAGGCTTATGAATCCTGAGTTGGTGACGGAGGGGTCGGCCCATAATTACTGCTTCCGGGAAGGAGAGATCGTATGCCCTTTCGAAGCTGAGGAGGAGCTGGGGATGACGAGGAGGAGGTGGAAGATGTTGAGGAGGTGCTCCGGGCGGAGTCATGATTATTTTTCTTTTGATTTGTTGTTTTTGTTATGGCCTGCGTGCCCTTCATGTATTTTGGCCTTCGGGCATATGTAATATGGCTTTCGGGCGTACTTGGCCTCGGCCGTTGTTATGTTATTCTGTTTTTAAATATATGAATGTTTTCTGTTGTCATTCATTGTGTTCGGGTATGCATTATATTTGCTTGTTTATGAATTTATACTCTGCTTGACCTCGTTAGTCTCCTCGGTTTAGGGAACCGACGAAGCGTCGGACTTTGTGCCCGTTGGGATCGAAGCCCGGGTTCGTTGTTCGGACTCTGGCCTCGAGGCTTGGGCTTTCCCATCGCGAGCTGGGTGCCCTGCCTGTCGTGGTACTTCGACGTTGAGTCTCGATCGAGATCCCAATCGTCGGGGAGGGTTGTGTTCGCTGTGTGGCCCCGGTTCGTCCCCGGGTCTTGCGGTTCCTCTTTAGGGTTTTGGAGACGAAGAGCGTGGTCGTACCACCCACGTCTCCCCGTGATACATTTAGCTGTAATATTGTCTAAGTTTTTCTGCGTTCCATTGTCGAGCGAGTTCTTCCCCTTGTAGGTTTTCTAGGTAATAGGCCCCATTGCTCGTCTTGTCGCGGACGCGGTAGGGGCCTTCCCAGTTGGCGGCCAGTTTACCCTCTTTTGGGTTTTTCTGGTTTCTTCTGAGGACCAGGGTGCCGACCTGGAACTCTCTTCTTATGACCTTCGCGTCGTGGCGTAGTGCTATTTTTTGTTTGAGGGACATTTCCCTGAGGGCTGCTTCGGAACGGATCTCTTCGACTAGGTCGAGTTCGGCTCTAAGGGTCTCGTCGTTCATTTCCTCGTCTAGGGGCTTCTCTATCCTCCTCGTTGGTTCCCGTATTTCCACCGGGATGACTGCTTCTGTGCCGTAAGTCAGTCGGAATGGAGTCTCCCCGGTGGTGGAGTGTGGTGTCGTGCGGTAAGCCCATAGGACGCTATGTAGTTCCTCGACCCATGCCCTTTTCGCCTCGCCGAGCCTGCGTTTAAGGCCACGTAAGATTACCCTGTTGGCCGCCTCCGCTTGCCCGTTCGTCTGTGGGTGTTCGACAGACGTGAAATGCTGTTTAGTGCCTAGGCTGGCGACAAAGTCTTGGAATCCTCCGTCCTTGAATTGTGTCCCATTGTCCGTGATGAGGGCCTGGGGTACGCCGAACCGAGCGAGGATGTTGCGTTTAAAGAACCGGAGAATGTTCTGCGCGGTTATTTTAGCCAATGCCTCTGCTTCAATCCATTTCGTAAAATAATCCACCCCGACGATGAGGTATTTATTCTGGTACGATCCGGTGACAAAAGGTCCGAGGATGTCCATGCCCCACCATGCGAAGGGCCACGGGGAGGACAGTGATTTCAGGTCATTCGGGGGTGCGAGGTGCATGTCGGCGTGTCGCTGGCATTTGTCGCATTTTTTTACGTGCTCCTTTGAATCGTTTTGCATGGTCGGCCAGTAGTAGCCCGCTCGAAGGGCTTTTCGTGCGAGTGATCGCCCGCCGAGGTGTTGAGCGTTAATTCCCCGGTGTATTTCTCCAAGTATGTCGGGGACTTTCTCTTCCTCGACACACTTAAGTAACGGGATGGAGAACCCTCTTCGATAGAGTTTCCCTTCGAAGAGTACGTATGAACATGCCCGTCGTTTGGTGGTGGCCGCCTCCTTTGGGTCGACGGGGAGTTCGTCTTTTGTTAGGTAATTGTAGATGGGTGTCATCCAACAGTGAGCATCCCCGATCGCGTTGACCTCGAACGGAGGAGGTAATTTTTCGATGCTAGGTCGAGGAAGGATTTCTTGAATTACGGATTTGTTTCCGCCCTTTTTCCTCGTGCAGGCTAGTTTTGAGAGGATATCTGCTCGAGTATTGTGCTCGCGAGGTACGTGTTGAACTTCCCACTTCTCGAATTTCTCAAGTTTTTCTTTGACAAGGGACAAGTATTCGACGAGGTTGTCGTTCTTGGTTTGGTACTCTCCTCGCACTTGTGAGGCCACGAGCTGAGAGTCTGTGGATATTTTTACTTCGTTTGCTCCCAGGTCCTCGGCTAACCTCAGGCCTGCGATAAAAGCCTCGTATTCGGCTTGGTTGTTCGACGTCAGGAAAGCCAGTGCTAACGAAACCTCGATCAGGATCCCATCCTCATTCTCGAGGATGATCCCGGCTCCGCTGCCTGATGTGCTGGAGGCGCCGTCGACGAAGATCGTCCATTTGTGGGCGCCGTCTGCCGGTGTTGGGCAATGGGTCATTTCCGCGACGAAGTCGGCCAGTGCTTGGGCTTTCAAGGCCTTTCTATTTTCGTATTGTATGTCGAATTCGGAAAGTTCCAGTGACCACTTGAGCATTCTGTCGGCCATATCTGGTCGCCCGAGTAACTGTTTGATCGGTTGGTCGGTCCTTACTTTTATCGTATGTGTGAGGAAGTAATAACGTAGCCTCCTCGCGCGCATTTATGAGGGCCAGGGCGACCTTTTCGATTTGCTGATATCGGAGCTCAGGGCCTTGGAGTGCTTTGCTCGTAAAATAGATGGGTTTTTGTCCCTCGTCGGTCTCCCTTATTAGGACGGCGCTGACGGCCTCGGTCGCTACGGATAGATATAGGTATAGGGTTTCCTTTTCCAATGGTCGTGATAAGACCGGGGGTTCGGAGAGAACCTTTTTCAAATGGAGTAATGCCTGCTCGCATTCGTCGGTCCAGTCGAAGCTGGCCTCTTTGCGAAGGAGTCTGAAGAATGGCAGTGCATGCTGGGCGGACTTGGCGATGAAACGGGAGAGTGAGGCGAGCACTCCATTGAGGGATTGGATTGATTTCTTGGTCCTCGGGGTCGGAAATTCTGAGAACGCCCGGCATTTGTCGGGGTTGGCTTCGATCCCCCTTTCGGTGAGGTAGAACCCTAGGAATTTTCCTGCCCGTACCCCGAACGTGCATTTTTCAGGATTGAACCTCATTTTGCACTGCCTCGCCTGCTCGAAAACTTTGGTTAGGTGTCGAGCATGGGTAACCTCCTCGTGTGACTTGACGATTATGTCGTCCATGTATACTTCGAGCATGTCCCCTATTTCTTCCTTGAAGACTTTGTTCATCATGCGTTGGTACGTGGCACCGACGTTTTTGAGCCCGAACGGCATTACGTTGTAATAGTAATTGCCCGTTGGGGTCATGAATGCCGTGTGTCTCTTGTCTGTGGGCGACATAGGGATTTGGTTGTATCCACTATATGCGTCCATGAAGGACAAGAGTTTAAAACCTACAGAATTGTCTACGAGCATATCTATATTAGGGAGGGGGAAAGCATCTTTCGGGCAAGCCCTATTAAGATCAGTATAATCAACACACATGCGCCATTTTCCATTATTTTTCTTAACGAGGACTACATTAGAGAGCCAGGTTGTGTACTGGGCTTCAGAAATAAAATTTGCCTCTAAGAGGTCTTTTACAGCTCGCTCGGCAGCCTCCGCCTTCTCGGGGGACTGTTTGCGCCTACGTTGTGCTATGGGCTTGACTGCCCGATCTAAAGCTAGCTGGTGACACGCGATCTCAGGATCCAGCCCGGGCATCTCTGCGGCATTCCAGGTGAAGAGGTCAGAGTTCTCTTTGAGGCATGCCACGAGCTTCTCCCTTGTCCCCTCGGGCAGTCCCTTGCCTATCTTCACTGTCCTTTCCGGATCGTCCCCGAGAGGAATGAGTTCGAACTCTCCGTCAGGGATTGGTCGGACCGGGTGTTCGAGAGATCGTTCCTCGGTGGGCTTCCCTTCTTCGGTTTCGTCTAGCCCAATGCGACAGTCGAGGTCGATGGCGTTAACTCCCCGGGGAGGATCCTCTGTCCTGAGTTTTTTGTTGTTGCTGCTATTCTTCGTGTTGACCATGGCCTGTCCTTTTACCGCAGCGTCGTAGCACCGTCGGGCGGCTTCGATGTCACCGTGGATGGTGACCACGCGACCCAATTTGGTGTAGTATTTCATCTTCAGGTGGACGGTGGATGGGACCGCGGTGAGTTCGGCCAGTGTCGGGCGTCCAAAGATGCAATTGTAAAGGGATGGACAGTCCACGACCAAGAATTGGATCTTGATTTCCCTGGCCGTTTCCTGCTCCCCGAAGGTGACGAGGAGCTCGACGTATCCCCAAGGCCTTGTTGTTGCCCCGTTGAATCCCTGGAGGTCGGATCTGACGTAGGGGGGCAGGTTGGTTTTGTCTAATTTCAGAGTCTTGAAGAGTTGGACATACATGATGTCCACCGAGCTGCCCTGATCGACCAGGATGCGTCTGACGTCGAACTGGGCCATCTTTGCTCTGATCAACAGTGGGATGCCCGAATTCGGGGATCCGCCCGGAAGTTCCTCCAGAAAGAAGGATATTGGGTTGGATTTACCCCGATATTTTGTCAGCGTCGCCTTTTGCTCGGGGGCAGTCAGTAGGAGCTCGTCGAATTTGCGTTTGACCGAGAGGGCAGCGGCTTCACCGTTAATTCCTCCACCTGATATAACCAGTGCGGTTGGGAAATCTTCCCAGGGGCTGAGTGCAGTGATTCTACCTTCGGGCAATGGCTCGGGGAGGATGAAATCTTCCGGGCGTGACACGTAGGTGGACATACACGATGTCCACTAATCTGACCTGATCAGGAGGGCCTTCCAAGGATTTGAAGATTGGGCCAGAGAGTGAGGTGAGTGAGGGGGGTGTACCTGCAAGGTGCTCCAATGCTTAAGTCAGAAGAGGTACAGAGAGTTGGGTTATTTTTGAGTAAGTTAGAATACCTGACCCTTTGCTATGAAAGGGTATTTATATTGAGCCCCCAGCGCTGGGCCAAGGCTCCAAATGGGCTGGATTTAGCTAAGCCCAAGGAGGAGCTGCCAGGGGACGCGTAAGAAGCGTGAAGACCTAGACCAAAGGTCTATTCCCTGGTCCAACTTCCCATATCCCTACGGAGATAATATAGGGGAGTTGGGTGACGTGTCAGATGAGGTGGCAGACATGGTTCTGCCCGACATGGCTCATGTGCCCGTGATATAGGTAGGTGATATGTGGGTGAAGATCAACGAGCGGGGGACGCGCTCCCTGCCCGACATGCAGTAGAGTTGTCGAGATGGCGTCCCTTCGACATGGATGGAAGGACCCTTGCCCGACGCATTCATGTGCCCGAACGTTTGGGCCTGTACCCGACGAGCATTGGGTCGTGCCGTGCATATCGTCATGGCCCATTCCAGAACAGTAATAATTACAAATAATAATAAAAAATAATAGAAAATTAAAATTATAAATTATAATTTTTAGTTGTAAAGCAACAAAATTTCAATTGAATTAATACGAACTTATAGTTTAGAAGTCCCCGACAACGGCGCCAAAACTTGATCGGTAAAATAGCAAGTGTACTATTTTGTCGATGCAATAATAATTGGGGTTTTCCCCATAGTCGGTCTCTTGAGGACTGCGCAGGAAAAATAAGTTTGTTTAACTGATTCAATTGAACAAAAAGTATTTGGTGGTTTTGGTGTTTGTTTTGAAACTATGAAAAGCAAATAAAAATGCCTATAGGAAAAAAGGTTGTTTCTGACAAATATGAGAATAACCCTAGGTAAGGTGTATGACAAACCTTATAATGACAAATAATCCTAACATTAGCAATTGCACCACTAGGTTAAATCATCATCGTCTTTTAAGAGTAGTTTGCCAAAATTCCTTTTAAGAAAACCCTTTGGTATTCCCTCTATACCCCAATTCCTTGGATGTATAAAAGGACTACCAAGCTTTTTATTTAATCAAAAGTGTTGCGGTTACAGTATGATATCCAAATTCCTCGGTAATATCTAACACCGTATTGTTGTATAAAAGCGTTAATTATGGTATTCCTACCCTAAGGTTAACCATAAATCAAAACCTTATTTTCCAATATAAGTTTGCATCAAGAACATTATACAACAAGATGATAATGAAAAAGCAGTGAAATTACTATTAATACGGATAAAATGTCATTACATAAGGAAATCAAGGTAACCCGTTATCATGTTCATAACAAAAACAATAAAAAAAAGTAGAAATATAGAAAAGTCATTACATGATTATCTAGATTCCTTCGATCCTCAATTGCTTCTGCGGTTGAGAGATCTCTGTTCTCCAAAGTCCCGTGAGAGCATACAATAAAATCTCAAAATAATGCGTAAAAATCAAAAGTGTTTCTTTCATTCCCAAAAACTAACCTAAATAATTCCATATCACTTAACATTAGTAGAAAATACCCATAATACCCCTAGGAGTCACTTAGCATCAAAAATCATCAAAATCAGTCGTATTAGTGCATTGGCCAACACGGGTTGTGTCATGGGACACGGGCACCCGTGTTGGCCCTCTGCCATCATAAAAAATGATTTTCAGTGCCAGACCTTATGACACGGGTCGTGTCATGGGACACGGACACCCATGTTAGCCCTATAGAATTTTCAATTGGAATTGTTTCGATCATAACTTTTGATTTGTAAGTCTATTTTGGTCCCCGTTCGAAGCGTCAGAAAGCTAATGAAGATAACTATAATATAGTACAGATAAGAGAATTGGTTGACCAAAATATTTTATGTTTGTTGATTCTTTTTGTCCATGCATCCTTCCAAAAACTCTTCTGAATTCCCAGAACTTCCGTTATTTTCGTATGGGTCCTTTGGGCTTTTCCACTCGGACCTGAATCCATTGAAAACTACCAAAACAAAGCATAAATTGCAACATAATTGAAATAAAACAAAAAATCATAAAATGTATGAATAAAATATGACAAGTAAAATTGACTTGAAAAATAATGAAAATATAAAACAAAATGTTACCGATTTTACGGATTCGTGCCGAATAATTTACAAAAAAACTAGTAGAAATGGTGACCGATCAGCGACCTTTTCACGAACGAAATGGATGTCTATTTCAATGTGTTTTGTTTGTTGATGCTGGATCGGGTTACTTGAGAGGTAGATAGCACTGACGTTGTAACAATATACCATGGTTACCTTAGGATTAGGACAGTGTAGTCCAAGTAGAAGGTTTCATAACCAGCAGGATTCAGATACCACATTGGCTACTCCACGGTATTCTGCCTCGGTGCTGGATCGTGAGAGAGTAGGTTGTCATTTAGACGACAACGAAAGTAGATTGTCCCAAAGAAAGACGTAGTAGCCAGAAGTGGAACGTCGAGTGTCAGGACAATCACCCCAAACTGCATTTGTATAAGATATTAATGAAGTTGTATATGAGGGATATAAATGTAATTCATAGTGTTTTATGCCTTGAATTTAGTGTAGTATTCAGCGGAGAACATGTATATTGATGTCCATCGACTTAAGCATAAAAAGACAAAATTATTGTACCGCATTGGAGATATCTAGTCATGTGAAAGTAAGATACTGAAGGGCATCTGCAAGGCTACGGTAGAGGGATGAATCCTCATATGGGACACTATGTGTGGCAATCATCTTGGGTTTTGTATCAATTGAAGTTGGACAAGTTTTGCAGGATGACATGTCGGCCCGTGAGAGGATATCTTCAACATATTTATTTTGTGAGAGGAATAAGCCAAGCTTGTAGCGAGTGACTGCAATACCCAAGAAGTAGTTGAGATGTCATATGTTTTACATAGCAAACTCGGAGCTGAGGAGAGATATGATGGACTTCCGCAAAGTGTCAGATGAGGTGGTGATGATGATGTCATCTACATAAAGTAATAGATAGGTTAGATGAGAGTATTTGTTGTAGATGAATATAGACTGATCGCTTTTGCTTTAATAGAAACCAATCGATGAAACATAGTCGACAAACCTCTTATACCAAGCTCTAGGGCCTTGTTTAACCACATATAGTGATTTACGAAGACGACATAGATGATCAGGATGTTTAGAGTCTCGAAATCCTAATGGTTGGTACATATACACTCTTTCTTTGAGTTCACCATGGAGAAATGCATTCTTGACATCCAACTGATGAACATGCCAAGATTTTGAAATGGCAAGGTTGAGGACAATGCAAATGGTAGTCGGTTTGACAACTGGGCTCAAGGTTTCTCCATAATTAATGTCAACTTGTTGACCTGCACCATCGCCTGCAAGTCGGGCTTTATGCCTCTCAAATGAACCATCAGATTTTTCCTTTGTGTCTAGAAATCCATATAGATCGAATAACATTAACATCAAGTGGTCGTGGAAATAAATCACACGTCTCATTTTTAATTAAAGCATTATATTCATCATGCATGGCCATTTTCCAATTAGGGTCCTTGGGTGCAGATACAAGATTTTTAGGGAGAGAGGATTTTGTGACATGAGTGTATAGGCCGTAGTATTTTTGTTTTGACTTAAATATGTCGTGTTGACTTCTAGTGATGGATTTTGTGTTAGCTTGGGAGGTAGGTTGGTAGATTGAGGGAAGATTATTTGGTAAAATATGATTTGATTGTGTTGGGAGAGGTGATGAGTGGAAGGTTAGGGTTGGGTTTGATTGGGGTGTATTCGACAAAGTTTGGGTGTGCGCCGAAGTATGTGATGTAGTTAGAGTGGGAGAGGAGATCGATGGATTGGATGGAGAGTTGTTTTGGTCTTGGGTTATAATATGGTTGATGAGGTAAGGGGATAAGTCATTGTCTAGGAAGGAGTAGGTGGTCGATTGAGGGGTGTGCAACTTATCATATGGGAAGGTAGACCATCAAATAATACATGACGACAAATGATAATTTTGTTTGTTGTCATATCTAGACACTTATAACTACAATGGTTGGATGAATACCCAAGAAAGATGCACGGTGTAAAGCGTAGTTGAAGTTTGTGGATGGTACATGAGGGAAATAAGAGAAAACATAGACAACCAAAAACATTTAAATGAGAGTAGGACGGGTTCTTGTTGTATAACATGTGGAGAGGTGATAAAAAATTATTTGGTTTACTGGGCAAAATGTTGGAAATATATGTGACCATTTCTAGAGCATAGTGCCAAAAAGAAGGTGGTAGTGATGCATGAATTAATAAAGTTCGAATAATGTTATTAATGGATCGTATTTTTCGCTTGACTTTACCGTTTTGAGAGGAAGTGTAAGGGCAAGAGAGACGAAAAGATATTCCATTAAGTTCACACATTTGCCGAAAACTGTTAGAAATGTATTCGCCACCATTATCACATTGAATATTTTTTATTTCCCGTTGAAATTGAGTTTTGAGGTAAGCTCTTAATTTTTGAAAGATGGGATAAACTTGAGATTTATGTGAAATCGGGAATGTCCACAAAAAATTAGAATAATTATCCAGGATAAAACATAATATTTACGACTTGTTGAGCTTAAAACGAGAGATGTCCATACATCACTATGTAGAATATCAAATGGTAACGGACTATTATTCAGAGAATTTGTGAAAGGTTATTTGATGTGTTTACCAAGAGGACGTGAATTACAAAAATGAGAATGTAATTTACTAGATGTATTACATTCAATCAACTTATTTTTGCTAAGAAAAGACAAAACATGTTCGCCCGTGTGAGACATGAAGGATGTTTTGAATAATGTAAAAAACTTGGTGTATTTGAAATGGTGTATGGTAAGACAAGGAATAAGAGATGATCTCATGAAGAAAAGTTTTCTCGAGAAATTTGACTGCATGAGTCGACTCAAGCTCTCAAACAGGTCAGCTCATTCTGTCAATTTGATTTGAGTCGACTCATGGCCTGTAACAGGTTGACTCATTTGATATGAATTTTCCTCAAAAACTCTCGGGTCCCAACAGGCTGACAGGGCAAGGTTATATTGATGATAAACAAAAAAGAAACAACAAGAGTGATATTGTAGTATTTGGTTGCTCAAACTCAGATTGGGGTTGAAAAACAAGATGTCAGGAAGTTCACAGATGACTATTTGTTAACGATAGGTAAAACTCCATGTTTTTGGTGTTCAAAGGAACAATAATTTGTTGTTTTATCCTTTCAAACACTATAAATTAAAATCAGAACGATGTTGTATTTGCTTGATCTAATAAAAATAATTCAAACTACAATGGTTAAGCTATTTATAGAAAACAAGTCAACAATAAATTTGACTAAGCACGTTGGGATCCATGACATGAATAAACACATATAAATAGAATTCAATTTTCTGCATGATCAAGCAAACACGAGAAAATTTAAACTTGATTACTACAAAATTCAGTTAGGATGAGCAAACAATCTCACCAAACTATTGGAAAAAGTCAACGTTTGATCAATTGAAGACATTGATTGAAATCCAACCATTGAAAAACTTGAATGATGTAAAATGTTGTGTGCAGTTGAATGTTAATGAGTTGGTTACTTGTTAAGCAAGTAAATTGTTATATTAGTTTCAAAGTTAGCTAAATCGATTATAGTTGTTATTACTTAATTGTTTGCATTGACATATTCTATAATTTGATTGGTTAAGCAAGTAATTTGTCTTATAAATTTTACTCCAATGATTATATTGACTTTATTCAATAGTGCATTTTGATTCTCACTATAGGTGAGTGAAGCTTTCATATTCTCCTTTAATCCTCTAAACAACATACTTTCTTCGTCTCTAATTATTTCTCTTGATCATACAACTGTAAAACAGTTCAACTTAGAGAGAAAAAATAGAAAAGAAATTTGTTTATGATAAAAGTTTGTCCTTTAAAACAACAAAGATCGAGGGGAACAACTTTGATTCACAACAATTTTTTTTAATCAAGTGTAGATCATGTAAAAGTAAAGGATAAATATGAAGTTTTACTCATCGACACTTAGAACTCTTTAAATGAAAAATAAAATGAATGAATAAGAGAGTGAATGAAGTTCAAAATATTAAAAAGAAAATGGTTAAATATGTTTGTGGTACTCATGTATATTTCAAATTTTGTTTTTAATCTCTCAAAATATTTTCTTCAAAAAATGGTTCTTCTAAAATTTCGTACACACATTTTTGGTCTATAATACTAAAATTATGGCTACTTTAATCGTTAAGTAATAAATCATTGCTAAAATTGTCACAAATTTTATTGCTATGTTGTAAAAATATCACCAAGTTACAAGAAATTTTTTCGAAGAACCATTCTTTAAACAATATTTAAAATATTTAAAAAAGCACAAACATATTTAACCATAAAGAAAGGAGAGGGAATCAATTTTCTTTCTTCTAAGAGTCTCTTAAACCTAAAGTTATTTCCTCAACTTTTCCTTTAAAAAGCCATCCCACTTTTTTTTTAATAAGCAAAAAGCTAAAGTCATCCCACTTTATTTTTGTAAACTAAAAGTCATCCCACTTGATTCCTCTAACTTTAACAATACTTTCTTACGTTATACCCATCAAAGATTATTTATTCGATCTCAATTCGATCTAAAATCAATAGTTGTTATGTATAAACTATGTGAGTTAACTTCTGCCGATAAATGAAACAACCAAATTACTATTCTAATTTAAAAAGTTATTACTATCCTACGGATTATTTCACTACACTATACTTATCACAATTAATTATATTAAAGTTAATTTAATTTCATTAAATTAAAAGTGCGTTTAAAAATTAAACATAACTATCAGAATATAAACACAAAAACGGCACTATAAACCACGAGCCCTAAATAAAGATTTAAAACGAAGTTTCATCTTTAGCAAATTATGAAATTAGAAACTTGGAATTTTTACTAGGTTATATGGTTCCAACAACTGTTTGTTGATGAAATGATAAAAGTTTGCCAAAAAAATAAACTTGAACGTTAAATCAAATACTCCAGCATTACTACAATTTTTGTAACAATTAACTATTTCACACAAAAAAAACAAATTTTAAAAATTATTAATGTATTCTTATTATCATAAATGGATTATGTATGTACAGTGAAAACTCATCAGCTTTCGCAAGCTGCAACACCCACCATTGATTGCCCAAGAATAAAAGAATGTACTTTGGCAAAAAAAATTGTTCATAATTGTTCATAATTTGACACAGTCAATAGTCAATCTAATATAATGCTTAATTTGGCCAAAAATAAAAATATCTTTAGGAGAAAAATTATGCCAAATTAGACAGAGTCAATAGTCAATCTAATCTACTAACATAAACAAATAAAGATGCAGAAACTTCAAAGGCAATAGAAATATCCCGAGTAAGAGAAAAATCAAGGTTGTGTGTGAAATCCGTCCCGAGATCATGATAGTCCAATGGCAATACAAGACTAAAATTGCAATAAATCTAAAACTATATCAACAATGAAGTTCGCTACCAGCATTAGCATGTCTTCTGGTACCATAAAACCATACAACGAATACTTTCTGTAACTGCATATAGGCATCCTTAATACTCTGACTACAAATTCCTTCAAATAAAAAGGGAAAAACAAGTACCCTGAATGCCCATAAAACCTAACTTTGAGATCTGTGTTCTTCAAATCATGACACAGCAAAGCTTCAGTCTGCCCGAGAGCCACTGCTACTTCCAGAAGATTTCTTCCCACCGTATTTCTGCATTAAATTAAAATAAATAGACTTTACCTTTCATGCAATTTAAACAGACCAAACAAATGTTGTTTATGCTGGATTTTTGTTAACAAACATCTAACAGGTCACAGGGCAAATGATTAAAGACAGTCAGTCCGAGGATAAAAACTAAAAACCTGTTTTCCCAAGCTGAATGGAATATATCTGTATTTGATCATGTGTGCAATTTGGCGCCTCATTGTAAGGACAAACAGAACAACCCAGTAACAGAGTAATATTGGCCAGAAGACAGGAACGTCAAATACAGAGAAGAAAGTCATCAAAAATGCAATGCAGAAAGCTTTTGTGAAAGAATACCTGCAACCATGATAACAAGAATAATACAAATCGTCATTCTTTCAGGAATGGAGATACCTATGAAATTTTATCAAGCTTTAGCAAAATCATAATTGTACATAAATTTTAAAAGAATGAACAAGCACCACCCTCTTTCTAGAAAATTGAATTAAATAAACAGTTCATACCACCAAAGTCACAATACAAATCTCCTTACCATGCCACAACATTTAATCTTTGATTCAAACAAAATTTGTTCCACAAAACAGTTTTCAAGTATTCTAATGACACATGTACCAAGTAAGAACTTCCCCTTGTAGATTTTACATTTTTGGATTCTTAAAACTGAGTGCTTAAAAGGTGTGAAATTTTCCAAGGAAATCCCGAGACAGTTAAGGAAAGCATTTTTGGAAATACTGAACAAATGATAAACCAATGCAACCAATATGAATGATTCACAAGAATAACTTAACAGGTATGTTCATTAGTCTTCCAAGGTAACAAATCAAACTCTAAAGCTTCTAAAATCATATGTGAAATAAATACCTATAAATGACAAAAGGATATTGAGGTGACAGTTTGTTCAATGGATAATAATGTGATTGGAAAATTAAGTTTTTGCGACAAACATTCTTTAGAAGAAAATATCATTTTCCTGTACTTATCTGCTGCTATGTGCAATTACCAGTAGCTTGCAACAAGCCATCAGTGATTAACTGATTATTATTGAATGGCTACATTGCAACAACAAGCCATCGGTGATTAACTGATTATTATTGAATGGCTACATTGCAACAGCAAGCCATCAGTGATTAACTGATTATTATTGAATGGCTACATTGCACGCAGCAGAAGCTGAGAGCAAGTAATTAAACAGATGTTTTCTGATGGCCAGGAAAAATGTTTTGTGGGAGAGCAAATGGAAATACTCTATTTTATAGATAGCTATTACCTCCAAAGTACACAAAGATAATATCAAACAGCATTCAGAAATGATAGTCAAATTAACATAAGAAAAGTAACATGTAAGATTCACATATAAAAGGTTCAATAACCATTCAAGAAATGTAATGAATCAGCAAGTTAGAAACTACCGACAAAAATTCCAAATTTAATCAAAGCTTCATCGTAAAGAAATAAGATTTCAAAATGTTAAAGCAAAACTTGGCAGCAATTGACAAAAATGTTGTGTTAATATGCTAATCAACATACAATAAAAACTGAAATTAGTAAATTACCAGAACTTAAACTCAGGAAGCCGGCGAATGAATGGTTTGAACTCATCAGACCCTTTAGTTGGAAGCAAAGGTCCATCAGTAGGTTCCATCTCAGGATCAACCAAAGGTGACAGAAACCCAATCAACAGATTCAGCATATAGATTCCCAGTCCATAAGACACAATGTAAAATCCTTGAATATAAAAAACCCTTAAAAGATATATAGATGCAATAACAAAAGTCCCAATCCATCTATACGTAGAGTGTGGCGTAGATTTATCCAAATAATATTGAAATCGCTTCGAAAATTCCTGCCAGTACTGATTCACAGGTTGCGCAGCAGCAGCAGAGGCACTGCTGCCTCCAGTTCCTTCCATTCAATTCACAATCTGTATAAAGAAAAAAAATTAATCAACTCATTCACAAATCTCGCGTGTCAAAACCCTAAAGTACTCACATTAACATTAATTAAAGTAATTAAATCAAATACACATACACCTACAAGGGTTAACCAAGATTTATCGAGTGAACTACTTACAACAACGAAATTAACAAAGAGAATCTCAAGATTTAATAATCGTAAAGTTAATTTATCAAAAATAATGAATACAACAACAAAAACAAAGTGAATCTGGTGTTGTTTTCATGGTTTCAGGTGATGAATAAATCAAGATCTAGGGTTGAGACAGTGAAATTCGAAAATCTGAAAAACCCTAACATTTTGGAAACGAAAGTGGAAACAAGAGGAGGAAGAAAACATGAGAGCGAAATGGAAGAAAGGACTGAGAGGAAGAAATCGCTACGGAGAAGATGAGCTGACCTGCGACGACGGATCGGAGCTGGAGATCGAAGAGGATTGAATTGATGAAAGGAGGAACCGAAGGGTTAGCAGCAGATCTACAAGGAGATGCGAATATTTGTGTGTGCGTTTTTTTTTTCTTCTTCTGATTTTGATTTTTTTTAGATTATGCTACGTCGTTTTGGTATTTTAACGTGTTTTTGCGATTGAGTTGTGGGTTGAAAGTTGAACGGCAGATCTATCGTCTATCATATAACTAAGTGTTGTTGCCACCTAATACTACCTGTTTGGGAAGTAACTTGGTAATTAAAATATTAAATACGAAAGCTTAATTTTCTCCGTTTTTCTCTCTAATAAAGTGGACCTTGAAAACTTTCTCACAGGGGTTTCGAAATAAGAGGGTAAAAATTCACTAGATATATACTATTCCTTATAATTAGAGAAAAATTAATTTTATTTTAATTTAAAATATTGATTAATGATAATAATTTTTTATTTTATTCGTCAAATTAATCATTATTGATGTAAGTTATTATTAAAAATGTCTTAATATTTTAATTAATTTATGTTCATGTTAAACCTTTTCTCATTTAGATTTTTTATTAGTTTAAGTGATTTGAAGATAGTAATAGTATGAAAAAGTATTTATTCTTATTTACCGAGTTCATCTCTTATAATCATTTTGTTAACTCTAAGTGTTATATGGTTGTCTTTGAGGACGTGCAAGATGAACTATAGGATAGGGTCTTACAATTTTTCATGACTAAGCTATGGGAAAAATAGATTTCATGCAAATATTTTATGGTTAATTTATATTTAAATAGAATTTATTAAACAAATTTCATAACTTAATTGAAGTTAATTTTAATTTCTTACGCAAGATCTCTCAAAAAGATTGAAACGATTCTGTGCTATTATAAATTGATTTTTCTACGAGGGAGGAGGAGTTTTGTTTTCAACCATATAGCAAGAATTTTGTCTCCAAGCAACTGCAATTTTGATAATGATGCACTATAAGATCAATTTAACATTGAGTCTATGTATCATGCAAGTTTAATATATTCTCCTTAATATATTTTCCAATAAAGTTCATTATATAACATTGATTGTTGTTCTGTTTGGCAAAAACTTGGCTTATTACTGCTATATCATTTTGTATATTGCCACCACATGATTGTCGAGTCTATTTTGCCAACTGAATTATGATGAATTCTTTTCTTTTTAACTAATAAAAAATTTGTGTGTCCGCACAGTTATGAAAAAAAATATTAGATATAATATTAGACATGTTGATAGTTAAATTATGTTCACATATACATTAAGAGTAATATTTATGTATGTATTTTTGTTTGAATTTAAATGATTGTATCATGTGCCACTTTATGTGATTTTTTTTTAAGATAACAGAGTTTCTTAATTTAATTTCCAAAATAACATAGTTTTCAAAAAAATTATCAAACTAACATAGTTTGGACACTCATTCGCCAAACCATTAGATGAATAAGTGTTTTTTGCTATGAATTCGCCAAATGGTTTGGCTAGGAATGAATATTCTTCACCAATTCGCCATTCCATTTGGCGAATGTATTGTAAATCCAACATGCATTCGCCAAATGGTATGTTGCACGTTGTTAATTCAAATATTCTTCTTGTAATATCAAATATTCTTCACTTATACATATATATATATATATATATATATATATATATATATATATATATATATATATATATATATATATATATATATATATATATATATACTTATACA